>JARJEI010000001.1:35704056-38104056 GCA_029955415.1 Lottia scabra
TGGTGAGAAGATTACAATGCATAATGTGACCGTATTACCAGAATGGTGAGAAGACTAAAATGCAAAATGTGACCGTATTACCAGAATGGTGAGAAGACTAAAATGTTTATCTTCGTATTTTGTGTATTTTATTGGACAGCAATGACTGGTGTGACGCCATTATAGTTCTTTTCATTGGGGTATTTGCCTACCAAACAGCTCACCAAAGAAATATTGCATGGTTTCGAAAGGTTTGCCATCCCACCTCATTAACTGACAGGAATTCTACCCCAACGTTCACGGCAGAACCTCTTGCCATCATGGACTCAGTATAGCATGGCTATTTATCGTATTTTATCTGAATCACTATACATGTATATCTATTTTTTCAGACTCCGAATGTCTGAAGTATGATCCAAACCAAGAACAATTACCAGAACGAACTACATGTAGTATGGATCACAGAAATGATCAAGCAGAACGTTGTATTTGTATCAAGGCAAGTCTGAATTCTGCAATCAAGATAGGGCCTACCAAATCAAACTAAACCATCCACCTGTAACCAGTTGCATTTCAAAACAAACCATCTACCTGTAACCAGTTGCAAATCGCACATAAACATGTATGTGTTGCTCTATAGCTATAGCTACTTCGAGCACTCCACTTATACGTGGGATCATCTGAGACGGTTATATAGCCAAACCTCAATTACATATTTAACCCCGAACCTCGAGCTCCTGAAGGCCGAAACCGTACTGTTTGCAGATGAATAGTCACCTTGGGTCATATCTTGTTCATTGGATGAGTAATAGTCGCTAGCGTGAATATGTGGGATCATCTGAGTCAGTTATATATATAGCTAAACCTCAATTACAATACCAACACGGCATTGATGAGCTCTTGAAGGCCGAAACATTATTGTTTGCAGATTGATACTCCTTGGCTCATACCTTGTTGATTGTAGTGAACCACAGTCTCTAGCTTAAATGTCATCTGAGGCGGTAATATGACCAAACCTCAATTCCAATATTAACACTGTTTGTGACTGTTATGATGAGCCCCTGAAGGCTGAGAAAAATTTGAAAAAAATTTGAAAAGACCTCTATGATTGGCTTTGTCGAGAGTAAATCAATATACATTACTTTGCTCATACTTACAACTTACAAAAGCATAATCAATGTAAGACAGTTGCCAAGTATACCGTAAGCCAAATACTAATAAACATTATTTGCTATGTATTTGCACTGGATGTTGGGTTGAAATGAAATGTGCGCATATGTACTCTGACAAAGACAGTGTTATACATGTCTGCTTAGAAAAGTTAATCGGCTTTATCATTCGGGTTTATCTAATACATGTACATGATGTTATTTTCAACGACTATTTTCCTCAATTTGGTTCTTTTGCTTCAATTATACAGTAAGTAGTTTTTTTTATTATCATTACCTCTCTATACATTTTCTAAATGCTTTGTTCTTATACTTTGTTCATCCAAATCAGATGGTAAGAATTCTCATAATCACTTGTCTTTCCTCGGGTAAAAGTTTTTTTTAAACAATATTTATTCAAAAATTACGAATATTACACTAATGCTCAAAGTACCCACCTATATATTTTGCAGTAAAATCAACAAAAGTAAAAATTAAGTGATAAAACCACTGTGATGCATCGCAAACACGGTCAACACAATACTTTATGTGAAAAAATTGTGGAAAAAGTGAACGCATCAAGCAAACGGCGCTAAAACAAAAAGCGACAAATTCTGATGTTGCACTAAATGCACATGAATGATGGTGGTATAAAACAGCTTACTGGACACGTTAGCAACAGAGGCTCAAGAAAAACCCAAAAAGCATGCCACGTTTGAGCCAGATTGAAACAGAGAGAGCTGTGGAGATGGTGCAACAAGGAGCAAACAGCCCCTTGATTGCAAGAATACTCGGCTGCTACAGCAAAACTGTAACAAGACTGATACAGCGTTTGAGGTACACAGGCAATACATCAGACAATCCCAGGAATGACCGACTACGTTTCACAACACCAGTTGAGGACTGCAACATCAGGAACATTCATCCGTGGAATCATTTTGTTCCTGCAACGTCAATGGCACCGGCGACATTAGGGCACCATATCAGCCGACACTCAGTGTCCTGGCGACTAAGGGAACGTCATATTGGAGTATGTTGACCCAACTGCAGAGCGCATTCGACACCGACGTCAACGATTAACATGGGCCTGGAGAACTTGACAATGCCAGATATGTGATTGGCAACGCCCTCAGTGCGATTCCATCACTTATTGTACTGTTCTTCACATAAAGTATTGTGTTGACCGTTTTCAGATGCATCAAAGTGGTTTTAACACTTTATTTTTTTGCTTTTGAAAATTTTAACTGTAATATGAAAAAGTGGGTACTTTCTTTTGAGCATTAGTTTACATAGGCTATATATATACATATGGTTTTGTAAACAAGCTTTAAAATCCATTACCATTTTCTATTATTCAAGTATAAGGCATGTCTCAATAAAATACGGGTCGTATAAAATACATATCCCTATAATCAGACAACGTGACTGTTGTTCTTATCCATTATGAAAACAGAAATTGGGGAAAATGAATAATATGCGAGAAATTATGCTAAAAAATAAATAAATTTCATAAAAAAAAACGAATTTTTCCTAAGAATTGATTAGGCCTACGTGATTTAAAATTCTTCAGATTTGGATCTTATTTTTAGTCAGATACAGCGCTTTTAAGATAATGTGTATGTAAGGCTATAGCCTACACTTTCTTGTTTCCAGAGAATGGAAACGGATATTTGCAGTTTCACCAGCTTTAGATACCATTTAAAAAGTTTTTATATTTACTTTCAGAATACAACTGTCAATTAAAAATGTTCACACCTAATAATGAATTTTCTGCTGAGCCATTGTTAAACTACGGATTCGACATTACTAATGTGACTGATATAAAATATTCGGTAAAGGCATGTGCCAACGCACATCTGATAATTCAAAAAACACCTTTGTTGGATTTTAACACAAGTGGAAATTATGTGTTCATTGTAGGGTCTTTTAGTGGTGCCTATGTTGATATCAGGGACTCTGTTTTGGGCAATTATGTTACTACTCTACAAAAATCCTTTTTAGATTGTTATGCATATAAGTCATTTTGGATCAGCTGGGAAAATGGTAATTTAAAATTAGGTAAAGGAACAGTGTTATTCACAGATGAAATAATTGCTGGTTCTGTTGGACCTCTTATTGATTATAAATATATCTTTCTCCTGACCGGATGGGGCAGTCATGGATGCTGGACTGTGGGTAAGTCAATTTCAATCTGTCACATTTGGTCATGTCATAGACAATCGTATCGTCGACACTTGACATGTTTATAAGCACGATGTGAAAGTAGCAAAATATATTTACTCATTGAATAAAAAAGTTTATACTAGTATATAGTCAACGTTAAGTCGTCTATCATTCTTCAATTAACAAAATGTAAAATTATGATGGAATTTAATTCTTTTCAATTTTTGGTTTAGATGTCCATCATTCATATTGATGGCATTTGAACCGGTAACATTTCGAGCTAATTGTACAAAATTCTTTTCAGTTTCCGTTTTTGTGTTTATAAATCGATAAATTATTGCACTCGCCTTTCGAGAAAATATTGTTGAGATCATTATATAAATGCTTACATATTTTTGGTTTATAATATAGACTATACACTATAACAGTCACTGCTAGTTTATGATTCTTATGAAATTTATCAACTTATGATCTGTGTTTAATTTTGATAATCATTCTTTGAACGACAGACTTTTGATATTTGAACGGAACACAAGACCTGGCAAGACATCTTATATTATTATTATCATTACAGCATTATTTAATTATTATTATATTATTTATACAGATATTGGTACCAGAGTAGTCGGTTATCGTACTAAGATAGTAACCAATAATAAAATGATACAAGGAAGTGGAATTCAGATTTACACTGTGAAATCTAAACTGGAATGTCTTACAAAGTGTGTTTCAGATGTGTCACTACCATGTGCTTGTAAACTGTTCAGTTACAATAAAACAACCAAACAGTGTCTGGTGTCTAGATCAGACATTACAGTGACACTAATAGATGACTCTGGTTGGAAAACTTGGCAACTATTGTAAGGAAATAATGATACAAGGAGCATATTGTTGTTTGATTTTACTCATACTTATCTACCGAAATCCAGTAGTTTTTTTGCTTGCATCATGTTATCTTAGCTGTTTATCAGAGTTTCAAAAGCTGGCAAGGGTATGAAAACTTAGTCCTCTTCTTGACAAATGTTGAATAAATGGCAACGCAACAAGTCTCACCCCTGTATCATTGAGAATTCAGGTTTCATCGAATGATTACCAGTCGTGTTGATATATGGCCACTATATCCTGCACATTTTGGATAAATTCGTGTAATTTTTTATTTCGATCATTATAACGTATAGAATGAAAGTATACAATAAATTTAAATTGATGCAAAACGACTACTTTTTTATTCTAAAGAGTGTATATTTATTACAGGATTTCGAAAAAAAAAATCAAAATATTAAAAACTTCAGTTGAGAAACAATGCGAGGAACAAACAATGCTCCAAGTAGAAAGCTGTACTAATATCAGCTCAGAATTGAGTTTTGTTGCCTGCTGGATTTCAAGTAAAAGACAAAACTGCTCTGTAGAACTACATTATAATAATATTTTTTTATCATTTATTTCAAATATCCGAAAAAAAAATTTCACACGAATAATAGATAAAATATTCATTCCATTAAATATTCTAATACAAAAAGAAACAGGTTTTTTAGGTATCAGAAAAGACATCAAAATTGTATCATAAATAAATATTATCAGCTTAACAAGAAACAAAACAACACCACTAATTAAAACAAAATATATATCAAACAAAATAATGTTAAAATGTTTATAACATTCTAGACTTGGGTAGAGTCAATTATTCACGAATATATAAATAATCCTAGAATATTTTTTATTCAAATATTACATTACATAGGTATATAAAAAATTTTGTAGATCTAGAATAAAACCAATTGGACGGATTTTTTAACTGAATCTAGCTCATATATCAATAGATATCCTTAAAAATGGTTGGTTGGTAAAATGATCACCAACTGGTGAAAATGAATGATGATGTAGGTAACACAAAGGAATGACCCCCTGTTAGTCTTTAAGTGTTAAAAAAAAATTGTCACAAAATATTATTTTAACCTTCAAAACTATTTTTTTTTTTGGAAGAGACTTGAATAAATGAATTTCTAATATTTTGGATTTTTTTACCCATGACAGTGTTTACACTTTTTAAAAGCATAATTAATTGTGCAATTTCTCAAACACCAAGACAATTTCATTCTCAATTTTGAGTATAACTAAAGATTTACCTTGCCTATTATTAATGTAAACTTTTGATAAATCAAGTTTATTTTACATTAATTAGTATGATTGAATAGTCTGAAAACATTACATAGAGTTAAAATAACATGATTATTTCACAGTCCTTTGATTCTTGTTTTTTCTTCAGAAATAATGTCAATATAACACACCTGATATAAAATTAATGATATCATTAGTCAAAATAATTGATACTTGTAAACATCCTTTAAATCAGTTGTGTTTATATCCTATATAATTCAACATAAATGATGATTAAAGACAATTTAAAACCCAGTTCCTAATAACATCTCATTCATTTTCATCAAAACTAAACAAAAACAATTAAAATATACACAAATAGTTTCGTGGTTTCGTGGCAATGATAATATACACCCATATGGTAGGTTTTTGTTTGAGTAATAAGTATTATGATGTTTAATAACTTTCAAATTAATCAACTTCTTACTCAATCTCAATGATCAAATCAAAATCATCAGGAAATTTAAAGATTAAAATTCATGTCATTTAAAACCTTTGGATGTGTGAAAAAAAAACTCAGATTTTGGCAATGACAAGCTTCATCTGTGTTATAAAAGAGAATTTGAGAGTGTTTGAACTAAGTCAAAAACAATAACTACAAGAGATCTCATTGAAAAAAATTTCAAAATAGAACCTGCCCCTATATCTAATAATTTCATTGATCACACAAAGTTTCATCAAATTTATTGATTATTGTGTTGTAAAGATTTTGATTGGTTTTCACTTAGAAAAAAACTCGAAAACTGTTAAAAATCACAGTAAATTTAATTCAAATCAGATTACTGTAGTCCCTATTGTACTCACAAGAAATGTCACCTTACAGGGTTAATATCTGTCCACATTTTAACTTGAGCATATAAAAACAAAATGGCAATTTGTGACCAAAATATTTTGCATGATATGGTTTTAATTAAAGCATTCTTTAAGTACTAAAATGGGAATTTTGACAAATATTTTTCTACCAATAGAGTAATATGAAGTATTAATGTAAAACTCAAAATAATAGTTGGATCATATAAGTAATTTTAGCCATTGCTGACTGGATGTCAGGTTTTAAAAATAGCTGTTATATATAATCTGTACTCTTAATGAATAAGTGAGCCATTTCTATAACAAATAATATATAGTAGGACAATGTATAGAATTGATAATATTCCTTATTAAAGGGAGGTTTTCTAAATTTTCTATGAGATAATAGCAATTTCCACCATTCCAATTTTTAATTAGAAGCAATTCTACTTAAACTTAATGTCTGATAATGTTACACTGGCAAAGGTTTCTGTGATACAAGCATTTGATGTCATCAAACATTAAGTTTAGCTGAAACCACAGATTGGAATTGGAATGGTGCAAATTGATGCTATATTGTCTCCAATAAGACAAATCTGAGCCACAGCTGTACAATTATATGATTTACTACAGGTATATATAAAAGAGTATTAATTAAGATGATTATAATAATTGTAATACTAATCTGGCACAATCCTATACATGATAATAAATACAAATCAAGAAATGATTTCAATAAATAACATTGAAATCTTTAACAGAAAACAGGGCTTTAGATTAACTGAATTGGGACACACCATGTACATGTATTTGCGGAGCGAAGTGTTATAAATCTCAACCTAGAAAACTCTTGAGAAGGCTACAAATGTACTTTCACTAATTTGGAATTCTCTGAGGGTTATATAATTTCATTTATGAAGGAGAAATATTCTTTTGATCAGGCTTTTAAAGTTGTTGGCATTTCTGGCTCTGCAGTGCTCCTATTTCGGGCTGCTTATTTGTGCATAACATTTATTGTTGTAACTAGCATGTAATATAAAGCCCTGAAGAGATTTCCATAAATATCATTAATAATCTTTATAAATAGTGGTTAACATTATATAAAACTAGTATAAACTTCAGTTATTATTACTAGTTTATGATATTATAATTATCAACAATTAAAATGGCACCATCTTACATCAGTTATCACAATAATTCTATTTCTTTATGCCCTTTAATGCCAATTCTTCTCTGACTCTCTTTAAATAACCAGGGTCTGGATAACCATGGCTTAAATAAAAGAAAATAAGCTTGTTTCAATTTAATGTTAATGATAGCATAGCATAGGATATTGTGATATCTTTTGTGGCTCACTTCACATGTAAGTAAAGTAAATTGGTTCTTATATCACATTCACCCCATTTTTTGACCATGTGATGTCATAATCAATATCAAATAATCTTACTCTCAATAAGGAAAAAATGAATATCCTAGATTTGCTCAATTTATAGTTTCCATATATCTTACATACCTTAGAGTTCCACCAGTCATGCTAGTTTTATGGTGGATATCATTCCAAGTTAATACACCAGTCTCTCCAGTGGTTCGTGATTCACCAATAGTAAATATCAATCTAGCATCGAACGCTTTATATAACATCTGTAATATCTCTTGTCCTTCTTTATTATTTGGTAAATAGGCTTTGCGTCTTAAACCAGAAAATGGCTGACCAGGATTTGGGTGATTATCCTTGAAAATAAAAAAATGTAGATCAGACTTCTAGAAAATTAGATAAGCAGCTGAATGAGTTTCTATATAAAAATTGAGTTTTTTTTATTTGATTTCATTCAAGAAATTTGAATGATAACTAATTGCACTTGCTGTTGTGTGATTGTGATACAATTTATAGTAACAAGTGATTCCTAACAGAATCTAAGTGTTTTAAAAGAAGTTTTTATTATTAATGAATCTTTGGTTTATTTACCTGTTGAATTCCATCACTAAAAGTATAAATAATCTCCAATATACCATCAGCGTCTTTATATCCTTCTAATTTATGAGAGGTAATGAGCTTATGTATCATTTTACCACCACGAGGTTGATCTCCAATAATAACACCATAAATCATACCACATTCTGGACAAACAGGTTTACATACAAACGCATGCTTCAAACAACCTTGACAGAACTTATGACCACATTTATCTAAAACCTTTGGTTCCAGTATTTCATCTAAACAAATTCCACACATTTCTGTCTGTGGGTCGTTTGCTCTGCGGTAGTGTTCTTTGTTTAAATCTACTGGAAGACTGGTCATACTATCTATAGAGCGTGTCTGAGACAACCGATCAGCTACAGATCTCGATACAGCTCCACTTATTCCACCTGCAAAAATATTCAGTTTTGAAAAGTTTCTAATTATTTGCTTTACCAGGTGATAGGGCTAAATTTTCTGACTTGTACTAATTGTCAGTTCCAGGTTTTTTTTAAGTATAGTGTACAGTTATTATTAAAAATATCAGCATACAGAAAATAACTGCCAAGAAAAAGATTCAATACCAATCATAATCATTTTTGTTTAACTTTAGGAGAACAAAATAATGATTAAATTGTAATATTATCCCATCCTGGTAGAGCAGAAAACCAATTTTTCCTGAAATGATTTCATTACTCACTTTCACATGCGATTTGAGCAATTTCCACACGTCCACTCATGGTTTATTTAAGATAGCTTTCCAGGCAAAGTAATATACGCCCGCTTTCAGCTTTGATTGAAAAAGAACATATTAGATTTGGTAAAAATTGTTTAAGAACTAATTAATGGTTTTACTAGCTACAATGCTACACATACATTAAGTAAGTTTCGTCAAAATCTGTTAAAAATTGCGATCTGAAGAGTGTTTATGAGCCAAAAATCGAATGTGTTTTTAAAAAAACAAAGACAATAATTCAAAGTAAATATTTTGTTCTCGATTTTGTTGATTTTCAATATGGTTCATCCTTGGATGGTAATAAACATTATCAGTAAGTTTCGTCAAAATCCGTTAAGAATTGTGACCTGTAGAGTGTCGAGCCAAAAATCGAATGAGTTTTCAAGAACAAATGCAATAATTCATAGTAAATAGTTTTTGATTTTGATGACTTTCAATAGGGTTCATCCTTGTGTAAATAAACATTACCATTAAGTTTCGTCAAAATCCGTCAAGAATTGTGCCATGAGTGTTTACGAGCAATTGTGGACGGACGGACATTGGTGACGACAATATACGTACCCCATTTCATGTGGGCGTATAAAAATGAATAAATTCAAATGACTTCATGAATAAATAATTCCACAAGCTATTCATATTCAATGTCTAATCTAATTGATATAAATGATTAGAAGACAATGAAATGAAATGGAGTTTAAAGTTGTGTTTTTACTGCTGTTCATTTTCAAGCTGGATTATATGTTAAAACTAACCAAACATATTTAAGAATATAAAGCAAACCTTTTGATTTTTTAGTTTCAGTTCGATGATCAGATGGTAAAGCTTTCATTGGTGACACAGAACTTCTAGGACTTCTACCATTATTTTGAGATATATTCTTCTTTAAAGATTGTGAGATAGAAGAAGCAGTTGCATTAGAATCATGGAAGGAGTATGTTTTAGCTGCTCCACTGGTACGTTGAGACTTTGGTCGCTGATCAGTATAACGTGAAGTAGAATGAGATGCTAAATCTCTTGAACTCGATAATTTTGGAGATTGTGGTTGAGAGAATCTTTTAGGAGAAGTGAATGATCCAGAGCGCTGAGGACGCATACTGGATGATGTGCCTAAAATAAATGAAATGAGATAGGAGATTACACAGTAGCTTAGAATACAACCATTAACTCTGAACAAAATAAAATACATTAAATATATCCGGATTGAAGAATAAATAACCTACTGAATAATGAAGCTAAGCAACTACACTGAAACACTACATACCAGCAGCCCCAATCATATCCTTTCTATCATAATCAAAACTTTTACTGTTGGTTTCTCTACCATATGAACCTGGATCTTGGTTTATATAATCCATTGATGAACATCTTCTAATACTTCCACTACCTGTGTCTTTAGGTCTGGCACCTGAAGCTCTGATTTATAATAAATACACCGTCAGTTCATTATGTTCATGCACATTTGGAAATTGAAGTTTTGATTGGCCCTACAAGTGTCATCTGACCATAATTCAATATTCAATCATATGCGATGACTGGCATAGTTTAAGTTATCATCTGTTCAATTTCCTTATTCTTTTCACTTCTAGCTATTTGATAATCATGCCTATTAATCAGATTGCATGTATCTGATGTGCTTTTATGGACTGTAAAGAAGAACTAGTGCAAATTGATGCTACAAGTGTCTTCTATACACATACAAAATTTAGAAAACCTCTTTACGATCCCTTTTAGACTTATCAAGTGACTGATGTTAATTTTTTATATTTTTTCTTCCAGTTTAATATACTCTAAATAATGTACAATAAATTGAATTCTTCAAATTTGACAAAAAAGTGATAATATTTTACCCAGTGGCAGTAAAACTTCTTGTGAAAGGATCTTTGACATTCTTCATTTCAAGTTGTTGAACAGCATTGTCTGTCATCTGATCTAAGTCAGCACCATCAAGAATAGATTGAAATAATGTACTAGCCATGCTGACAATGTTAATATCATTATTAACCAAATGTAACTCAGATAATGTACAGCTTCGTCCATATTTGTGTATAAATATCAGTACAGCATCAATAAAAGCAGCAACACAATCTTCTAATGGAGCAGCATATACACCTTTCAAAAACAGAAATATTATATATAAATATTTAATAAAACTATTAAAACTTCTATATTGGTAACAATATTAGAACTACTCAAAACATCTTCATTTTATCAAATAATTTTCAAGACATAATGAATAAATGAATAATTCTCTAATCATTTTGATTGATAATAAGAAGCAATTGAGGTCGTAGGGCCTATAATTAAATTCTTGTCTACATAATTACTAGATTTGCTTACCTGTGCTTATAAATGGAAGAGCCAAAGATTTCAAATACAATTTTTCCTCTGAGTACGTTAAACAGTTAAAAAATGTTTGAGTTAACTGGAACAAGCATTCATCTCGATACTTGGATCCAATATAAATAGGTCCAACAGTATGAAGAATGTACTTAAATTTCTTCAGATTCCCACCAGTTGTATGCATGACTTGCATAGTATCTAAACGACCATGTGACCTGATAAAATTATCACATTCTCTCTCTAAAGATTCCCCAGCAGCCTTAGCTATTGCTCTAGCTACACCAGAAAAGTTCTTCAACTCAGTATTAGCTGCATTTACAATAGCTTCTGATGTTGCTTGAGTGATGTCTGCTAAATAAATCCTTATCTTTAGGTCACCAATTTTCAGTGATTGTGATTTATAGCCATCAGGTACATCTTCATCCATTTGAAATGAAGAAGAACCACCAAATCTTGATCTGCTTACTGAAGCTGTAGATTGTTCTTCTCTTCTGATATCATTAGTAGCTTCATCTCGTCTCAAACTGTTTCTTGGAGTATCTGAGTGACCAGATGTTACAGAGTGACGATCATGTATTGTATCACTCTCACTCTCATTAATATCATCATCTATCTCATTGTCTATCACTGGACGTCCAGATCTATCTGGTGATCCTACTGCTGGGCTAGTAACTCTATAGGTATCTTGGTTGTGATCTGAAGTAGAAGATCTAGCACTTGCAGCACCATCATACTGCATATCCCTGACTTGCCGACGAGGACTTTCTCTGGACTGGATACTTGTAAAATGATTAAAAGTTGAATCAGCATCTCGAGCCCTCGTATTATTTTTTGAAGGGATTTGGGCAACAGAGTCTCCAACCGAAGTAGTCAAAGAAAGACCAAATTGGTTGTGAAAATTAACATCATAATCATCATGAAGTAGAGAAGCGCTTTGTTGGCTTTGTCTATTTTGGTTAGAGCTATGTGAGACGTGTCTTGGAAATTCTGCTTCGCTTTGTAAGCTTGAACTCTGCATTCTTCTTTCACTAGCATTGCTTTTTCTAGATGCTTCATTTCTAAAATCGAATCAAAAACGCATGAGAAAGGTGACATTTAATGGATGTAGTTGTTTGGTTTACCAACTCCAATTTAGATACCAATGCACTTTATAGAATGAAGATCAAGATTGAAATTACACGTCACTGAATTAATTAAACTGGTGTAGTTTTTGTCAAATACCAGAAAGACTAAACAATAAATGGACATATGTTTTAGTTCATGATAAAATAGGGCATGTAACAATTTTAAAGTACGGTAGTTTTACCTTTTTACTGAAGCTGTGGATGGTCTTTGATGTCCAGTGCCATTTGTTACACGGTTTTGTTCTGGAGAAAACTCATGATCAGAATAATCATTGGATACATCAGAGTCCTCTTGACTGACTTGACTTTGTACTCGATGATGGATAGCATGTTGTTTCTCCATGATTTGACTGAGATAATTCCAAGCCCATTCTACCTTATACCAACTGCCAGACAATGTACAAATTTCTGGACCTTGAATTCTAGTTGATACTTGAAGTCCCCAATCTTTTAAAGTTTTAATATATTCATTAGTTGTTAAAACAAATGTAGACAGTCCTGGTTCAAGGTGAACATCAACACTTGAAAACACCTACAATAAGATAAATATACTTTGGGCCAAAACAGAAAACATTGATAATGTTACCTGACTTTCAAACCTACTAATCAATACACCTACATGTAGCAGTTTTAAAGTTTATTTTTAAAATATCTGAAAAATGTAGTTTGAAATAGTTAATATTCGCTGCTTCATACAAAGCTATACAGATAAGGGAACCATGGTTCTTAAGTGGATTTAGTTTTACCAACAATGTACAGCGGGAAAATCACATCAAATAATTCAATCCTTTTGTTATCAATAAATATTTGTTATAAGTACTGCATCAAAAACCTTAAAGTTATCAAGCAGATGTGACAGTGTGTAAGTCATCTAATATTTTAATAAAGCTCATGTATACTATACCTGATGTGGTAGGGGTGCAACTCGAAATGATCCTGCATTTTCTTCTGCTTTTTTCACCACAGCTGTTACTGCAGCTACAAAATAAACAAATCATATTTGATTTAACAGTCTTATATATAAAACATATAGAAACAACTAAAGCAAACAGTTTACAGGACATGAAAGGCTGCAATGATGTATTCAGGATAAAGTTTTCACAATACAGTAAAAACCTGTGTATAAGAACACCTATTTTGGCGATTCAGACTGATTTGGTTCTTATATAAAGGGTTATAATCTGTAAAATCAGGCTGTAAGTGTTCTTAAAAAAATTTCTTACAATAAGGAACATCCTAGGCTACCAATAGATGAAATAAATTTGTATGCACACAATTCTAATTAACTAATACAATGATGTAAGTATTTTAATTGGGGTGGAACTATTATGAGTGCAATGAAAAGTAGTGTTGATATATCATATTTTCTAATATAAGAACAAACTTTCATTTTTCAGGCTGAATGTGTTCTAAAATAAATATTACTTCATTTCCTAAAATCAGGCCTGGGTGTTCTGAATCCACTTATACACAGGCTTTTACTGTACCAGGACATGTAAGCGATAAATTACTAATGTTCTGAAAAACTAAGGTAGATATATAAAATTTATTGGAAGAGTTGTTTTCTCATACACTTGCTTCGTTTGATTAAACATGATAAGCAGTTCACACAACTGTCTATTTGTCTTTGTTTAAAGCAATACCACCTCTTAAAATCAACAAAAAAATGAAATTCTGACCCATGTAAAATAAAGAGTTTATTATTATTATTAAGTTCTCAAAGAGTATATATTCATCAACGGTGTCCAAAGTATACAAACAGATTCAAATAAACCCATAAAACTATGTAATTTTCCATACAATTACAGGTTATGATTGAAAACTGCTTAAAATTAGAGTAAGAATTTTTCAATTATCTTATATTAACATAGTTTTTTGGATTTATCAGATTATTCAGGTAATCTGTTGTATAGTTATGCATCCAGGTAAGTCCTCTGATGAATATATACTCCTATTAACCAAGGTTGAGAATTCAGATTTTTTTTGATCATTCTAAGAGGTTGTATTCCTTTAAAGTGCTTTGAGATGGTTTGAAATTATAATCTGGCTTTAATATTTCTTCATTGTAAATACAGTAGAAGTATGATACTTACTAATTTCATTTTGATAAATGATAACAGCATCATTATTGATGAGAGGATAGTAGATAGATTTTATTTCTCCACCACCATGTACAGGATCAGAAAAATATTTTCTTAACAATCTCTCACTAAGCTGTATGGGTATATTAGATACACGTATTCCATTCATGGTGCCTCTTCTTCAAATTAAAAAAAACAATGATCATTTTTTCAGAAAAAAACATTAAACATTTTGAATAACTGTATCATTGACAATAGTAAGAAAAATGCTTGCATTCCACATAAAACAAATTCACACACATTCATTAAAAAGTAATTAACAGAAGTACACTCAATGTCTTGATTAAAACCATAATTATAAGCACTAGACCTGGGGGGGGGGGGGGGGGGGGGGGGGCAAGAACTTAGTATATATGTATAGTAATGTGTGTCACTACCAAAAATATAACCTGCAACCCCTTCATTATAAATTATAACACTGAATTTCATTCAAATCAAACGAAAACTGCAGTCTCTCTATTGTGTTCATAATCAAATTTCGTGATGTGACTAAGCCAAGGGCTATAGCTCAAAAATAGTTTATCGGAAATTTCATCAATATCTAACTTGTCCGAAGATCTCAACAATTTAAATGATCACCCATACTTCATTTAAATCAGATGAAAACTGTAGTCTCTATATCGTTCACAGGTCAAATGCAATTTATCGATTTTTAGGTAGATTTTTATGTCTACACATTGCTATTAGATTTGCTACAGCCAAAAAGGAACACTGACAGTCTACATATCTGACTATCCAACCAGATCAAGAAAAAATTGACTTCTTTATTTGGCTGTACTATTTCCTTCTTTAAGACATTGAAAAGAGGTTTTCTAAACTTTGTATGTGTATCTGGGAGTGGGGACACAATCGGCAATCCTCTGCCGTTTCCTTAAACCATAATCTGTCTGGGTAATGAATGGTGTTTTTCGTTGTGTATTCATGTGCGAGACTCTTTACTTTGACATTTACCCTTTGTTTCTAACGTATATAGTTCACACTGATAGCATCAATTTGCCCCATTCCAATTTCCATTTCAACATCTGTAGATCTTGCAATTCCACTAAAACTAACATTATTTATGATGTCACTGACAGTGATCTACTGGAAGCTACTATTTATATCTATGCATATCAGTGAAATCATATAACATGTTAGTTTTAGTGGAATTGCGAGAACCACAGAGATGTCAAAATGGAAATTGGAATGAATGGCGTAAATTGATGTTATCAGTGTCCCTGATACACATAAAAAGTTTAGAAAATCCCTTTAAGTAGTTTGAGTTTCAAATGTTTCACTAGTGACTCTAGGGTCACTTAGTTGGGGATCCGTCCTATTAAAACCCATAGCGGTTGTCCGGATACCAGGGTCCCCGGCGTTTGAACGACTCTCAGGTCTTAACGAATTGGCCTACCTTTATAAATCTACGTTTTTCGGAAATTTCGAAGAATTTTCTTATCGATGGAATACAAAAACTTCACAAGAAACTCTCAAAAGTGCCGTCTTCCGCCGAAACAAAATTTGAAGCAGTCCCAGATCGACTTGGACCGCCATTTTTGTTTTTTAACTGTTGGCGGATGTGGGCGGAGTTTACATGTTTAACCAGAGATAACTCGCTCACAACCTGTAAGCTCCGCCTTTATGGCAGCCATCACTGATAGAATTCTCGCTTGGAAACTTTCGATCAAAATAAAAGGTATTTATTGAGCTAGGAGATAATTTAATTTACATTTTTATTTAATATTTTATGAAAATGTATCGAGATGTGCCGATTTTCAAGGACACAAGGGCTTAATAAAGGATTTGAATTTCCGCAATGAAATGATACAGCATGGCAGCCTGACGTTGACCCGCTCAACGGCAGGTTTTATCTGACTAGGGTCACTAGGTGACTAGGTCTAGGGCTAGTTTCAGTTTCAATTCTGCTTTTATGATACCAAAAAAGGAAAAATGTACATTATTCATATTATACAGCCAGAAAAACTGGGTTAAAAGCAGCAATGGGATAACATTTAGCATGAAAGTTAGTATAAACATTAATACCATGCAATGTAACTCCACATTTTAAACTTTTGCAAAAGTTTTTATTTTATTTACAAATTTCGGATATCCATCTTGAAATGCGGAAGAAGTGTCTGTCGCGAGTTATTCTTAGTAATCTTAGGGGAAATAAATTTGCAAGTTTAAAACCATCAACAGCTGTCTCAATTGTCACTTTTTTGTGTTATTTATAGAATAAAAATTTACAAGTTTCAATTATTATACACATCTTTTCAAATTATCATATTCAGAGATTTTATATCTTCGTTTCATAGTATTTTGAAAAATATTTTTTACGGCAGGTTGTTTGTAAACATTTTAACTTCCGGTTGTGGAAAACAACCAACAAAACAAGAAATGAAACAATAACAAACCTCAATGGCATGTCAATGAGATAATGTCACTTTAGTATCATATTGTTGCATTTCATATGCCAGTAACATTTTTGTTGTTTTCAAAAATGGAGTCACCATTGAACACGGTAATTTTCGTTACTAATTACTTACTCTTACTCGGGCTCAGTTACAGTGACAGATCAGAATCGGAATGTAATTTCTTCTCATGTCACACATAATCAAAATATGATTGTAAATCGCATGACAGCCATTGGCCTAAGAAGGGTGTGGATATTCAGCCTTCAGGTCCATGCCAATATAAGGTCTGCAAACTTTTCATTGGAAATAGGCCTAAACATTCTATTCTTCCCACCTACTGACCTAAGGCAAGGCTAAAAAAAAATACCAGTCAACTTGTCTAAATCAGTAAATGATATTAATTAAATGTCATCTTCTTTTTCTGGACAGGTATAAACGATTTGCCTCTGATCTTTTCATTAACCAAATGAGTGCTCACTCTTATTTGCATTGTTAATTAGTTGATTATCATTTTATGTGCCACTAATCTCTGATATTGCTCACTACCCAAATCATGTTCCGTTAATTAATGATTGTTTACAAAAACATCCATTACATTAAGATATCTTTATTTCAATAATGTAAAGTAAAATCACATTTCCAAGTAAATGTTTTTTTAAACAGTTGTCATTTTCATCAAACCAAAGACAATTTAAAACTCTCATAAGGTAAATTTTTCAATTCATTCAAAAATAATAGGCAAAATGTGGTCAGTACCATTGACTGAATGGACCTTAATAATTCTAACACTTTCTTTGAAACTGATTTATCATTATTACTCAAATAACATTACCACTTTTCAGGATAAAACAAAGTGCTAAACATGCTAAAGGACTTTTGAATTAAAGGAGAATGTTCAGCATTTTCGAGGATCGATTTGGGCCTTAGATTTATGTAAGAGCCTTCAGGTTTACTGGAACTGTCCAAATATCGCACAATTCCTTCAATCATACCCGTATCATAACAGTTATCTTTCATTTTCTGTATATGTGTTTTCTATAAGGCATAGTATTACTAAACGGCAAGTCGATCGCTTATATTTATAGATACTTCAGGATTTGAAATCTTAAATTTCAAGGGAAAGTTTAAGACATTTACGTTTTAGATTAGCTAAAAAATTCCAGGCTCTGAGACTAAAAGATTTTTTGTCGAACAGTTAGTGAACATATCCCTTTAAATGAAAAATAGTAGCTTTCCAATGGCCCATAACAGCACTTCTAAAATAAGATGAAATATTAATTTAGAAACCTGATTAATTGTATCAAGTCTACAAGGACGTCATTAAAGGGGACCAGTCTTCATTTTTATTGGTTGATTTGGGTCTTGAATATATTTAAGTATCCTTCAGAAGCACTAGAAATGTATGAAAATTGTATATTTCCTTCAAATATATCTTAAATTAGACATTTCTCCTTCTATTTCTATACATGACTTTTCTATATATTGCATAGTATCGATAATGTGTAGTAGGGCATTATAACTTTCAAATGCTAATAATTATGGATGCACATGGATTTGAAGGCTCAAATTTCAATGGTGAGTTGTGATAAACAGTACTAAATTGCTGAGCTAAAAAAGTCCCCGTTTCTGAGACTTGGAAAAATCGACCCACGAAAATGGAGCCTGTGCCTCTTTAAGGTTTCTATGTTTTGAGTTTAAGTTTGTAATTTTGTAAGAATTGTTGTTTGATTGCACAACTAATGGTATAATCTGTATATATAGCCGAAATATATAAACAGAAATTTCTAGCTAATTACACTGGCAATATGTTTGCGTCAAGGTACTAAAGTGTTGGTTACATGTATTTACTATGCTATCACTATGAAATTTTATCATTATTTCAGGCACACCAACATGCTCGGAAATCAGAGACATTAATCAAAAATGGTAAATATCCAGAGGCAATACAGTGTCACACTGAAGCTGCAGGTATTATTTTTTTTACATAAACAAAGACAGATTTAGTCATGTTTACAACTCAATATTTTATGGTTTTGCTTCTTTTCTGTTTTTTAAATGTGCGCAAAGAGTGAGCTTGGAGATTATTTTGGTGAAAATGTTGGCAGTTCATGTTGGAGACTGTTTAAATCAATTGAAATATTTTTTTTTATCTCTTCAGAGTGTATACTACAAGCAATGACCCTCACTGGTTCAAATCATGCCCTTGAATCATTAAAACTACAGCATGGCTATCATTTGAAGAAGATTAATCAATTAGAAGAGCAATGTTTAAAGGAAGAAAGAAAGCAAAGTAAGAGATTATCTAAAGGAAGTGATATGGTAAATAAAGAAAGTCAAACTATCCATATTGAAGCCAGTATATTTGATGCTGTGGCTGATGCACCACCTAATGTCTATGATAATGTTTTTCAAACAATGACAGAAACAGATACTTTACTTAATTTCCTGGACAAGAGAAAAACATGCTTTGAAACAACATCTGGAATTCCAGCTAAGATACATTCTAAAACGCCTATCAATTACACAAAACATCCCAAAAATAGTCAAACTATTATAGAAGAGTTGTCCATACATAATGATAATTTGCGTGGTCACATTGAGCAATTGTTGAATGAAATAGACTCATTGAAAACGGAAAGAGACAGTTTTCAGAAAATTGTAAACAAGACAACTGGACAAACACCTTTGACCAATGATCTTTATGAAAAACATTTTTCTCAAGAAGATTTTTATGATTTACCTCCATTAGAGATGCCAACATTGGGACCAGAATTTTATGCTGATACAAGTAAATCAGAAAATAATACGCATGCAGCAGATTCTTTAACATGTAAAGACTAATACAACTAAACACTTTTTAACTTGTTTTTGAGTGTGAAGAATATATCTTTGATTTCACTGTTTATGACTTGTTGTTTTATTTTAATTTAATACAAAGATTTGAAATTTTTCAATATGTGTGTTCATTCTCTAATTTGGTCTTATAATATTGGAAATCAGAGTATTGAAATGTAAATGGCAGCTTTATGATTAAAATCATTCCTGCATATACTTTTAATTTGATATTAATAAGTATTGTTATTATTGTAATCTGTTATATTTTGTATTGTTGCTTCTAAATAAACTTTTATTCTTACAGACCAATAAAGTCATTTATATTATTTATTTTATTTATTCAGAGAAAAAGATTAGGCTGGTAAATATTGAATCTAATATGTGTTCCATTTAAATCATATTTTGTATGAAGTTTATGTGTAAAGTAAATATCTTTCACATGTGGACTTGTATTGTCATAATGTAACATTGATGTACATGTATGCTTTTAGCAAGTATTATCAAGAACCTACAGCAACTGAATATGTAAATGACATTCAGATTATTGCTCTATTAAGAATGTATGAGAAGCGGAGAATTAACCTGTCATCATTTAAAGAGACTCCAGCAGTAAATTTTTACATGGGATACTCACAACACTTGCTGATTGCTGACTTTCCACTATATCCTTGAGGAGATTTGATTCACCAGGATAAACACAACTAAAGATTGGTTTAAATTTGCTTTTATTTATGAAGCAGTTATTCAAATCATATCATAAGTGCAAATATAACAACAATTGAAAGATATTTTGTCAGACTGTCAAGGGAGTGAAAACAAACTTTCTGTTTTCTAATAAGCTTATAGATCTTTACAAAATAATAATCATAACTAGAGTATGATTCTAGATATTGCCTTGCATACAATAAAACAAACTAGTTTACCACTAAAATATTGGTTGACAAAATATCAGTCAATTAAATCATAACAAATGTATATTGATGAAAAACAAATATTAGCAAAATCAGTCAAATACAAAGAATCTTTAGATTACTAATGCATGACAGTTGACAACTGAATATGTTTAATAATGATAGGTTCAGTTTTTTGTTAATATAGGGGAGATAACAAAGCTATATTCCTCTTTCATTGTGTTCTCAAAGTACATCAGATTACCATAAATATTTATTGTGATCTCTAATGTGCTTACCTAGTTTTACTTTGATAATATAATGTAGACCTGTTATTATGATCGACACCCATCCATTTAATTAAATGATGACTTTTCCCCTTTAATACTAATAACTTAGCTCAGCCACATTACTGGTTTATATAATTTTGTATAATCTGTATCAATTTGACTTATTGCTTCTTCTTTCCAACATAATTTTTAAAATGCAAATTTAGTTTAGCTAAGATATGTTCACAAGAGACAAAGTATAATTATTTCAACCTTGAGATTTTCCCAAATTTAATATTGATATCCAAATCACCAGTACCCATTTACGAACCTTTTCATTCACAATGGAGATGGAGAGTATCATTTTTAGGTTGATCAGCAGGCCATCGACACGTTGGACAAAAATGATTATCTCGATTCAACCAGGATAGGATACATTTCTCATGGAATGAATGCCCACATGGTAAACCACATAACATTATTCCATTTTCATAATCGTCTAGACAGATAACACACTGGGTGTTAGGTAAATAACCAGGTGGAAATGATAGATTTAATGTGATTTCTTCCATTAATTTATCAGATTGCACTGTTTCCCTCTCTTTATCTTCTTTCAGCGCATCAGGATTTTCATTTTGTACTATCCCTTTCACTTCAGTTGGTTTTTCATTTTGTACTATTCCTGCCATTTCCATTGGTTTTTCATTTAAATTTTGTACTATTCCTTTCATATCTGTTGGCTTTTTATTGGCACAGTGTACATTGTTATATTGAAAGTGCCAAGTTGGAAGTTGTTGAATATAGTCTAATGAGCCAGATGGTTGTAACCATAGGGTTGAAGTGACCACACCAAAGCGATTAAGACCTGATTCAAGTCGTCCTATACTATCTGCTGGTCGAAAGAGATGTTGTAATGTTCTCATCTGATTGAAATTCCACAGGTCTTCCTCTTCTTCACTATTATTTTCATTTGTAACAATATCTTGTTTCATGTACTGAACTAAACCAATGAAAAATGTATAGAAAAGAAAAGACAGGGCCAAACAACGACTGTAAACAGAATAAAAAAATACATCTTGCCGCAAAAGGCTAGCCAGAGAGGAAGTTGAAATCAAACGCACTACTTTCAAGCCAAACATGGTTAACTTGTCTAAATTTGGTAATGAGAATATGCCAACTAATGGTAACCATGTCATTATCAATAAAACATTATATTTCAAAGTACACCATAGTAACCTTCTCAATCTTTTAAATAGAGTTCCCTGAACCTCAAAAAACTCAAACCAGCTCATAACATTAACAATAACAAATGATAAAATAAATAAATCGTTGAGAGATGGATACAGACATTTTAAAAATATCTCTAAACTTTCATATGTTAAATACTCTCCTCTTTTTAAACCATACACAAACTGATCTTCTGGTGTAATGATCAAGTAATGAGGTAATGATCCATCCACCTTGGAATTATTCCGAAAATAATGTTTAAATTCTTCATTTGATGATCCCATATCAACTTTTCCAAATTTTACACGGCCAGGAAACTTTAAACTTAGAGCTGAATAAAACATTGGCATGGCAAGTCCTTTCGAAAATAATATAGTGCGGATTTCTGGATTTAAAAAACTATGTTTGTATGATAGCCAATCGGATTTAAATTCTTTAAAGCTTTTCACAGTATTAACTTTTTCATCAATTCTTTCATGAATCCATCTATTTATATTAGATTCTCGAGCAGGTCCATTATATGTATACATTCTAACAGATGCCTTAGTCTGGAAATCTTGAGGGACAGCCATCATGAGCCTTGGTGTACGGAATCCTTTCCTATGACAATACCTGTAATTAAATACAGAATGATATTTTATTACTTGAGGTAGTTACCATATAAGAACTTTAAATAAATTCAGCACCTCACGTTTTTTGATAAAGACCAAAGAATATGCAACATCATATTAGATAATAATTTCTAAAAACGCACAGCTTAAACAACTATTGACACAAATGTGACAGATAAATTAACAGGTTCTTTTGTAGAGATTGATATAAAGAACTTTATGATATGAAAAATCACTCACTTTGGGTATTTGCCACAATCCATTATTCCTGCTCTTATACCAAATCTGGAAACCCTCTTCCTGATAGATTTCCATACTGTCTCTGATATAAATCTGTGATTAAGATTATCACCAAATATTACTGAAATAATCCACACGCTGTCTTTAGCATCTTCAACTTGCTCATAGAAATGAGCACCTGACTCAAACACTGTTTCTTTACTGGCCTCTTCCTCCATTAAAGACATTTCAACTTCATCTTCCATAGCAGACCCTTAAAAATATCAAATTGAAAAAATAATAAAATTGGCAAATCCTTCAAGCAATTAACAGTCTTTCAGAGGTAGTAGGGCTTGCCCAAACACATAGAGTATTACTTTTGATCCACAAGAAAATCTCAGCTTAGTCTATTACATAAGCTGCAGTTTAATGATTTCATTCAAGTTCTCTAACTAATGACTTATACCATTTAAATTATAAAAACTTAAAAGATTATTGTCTAGAAATTTAAAAATAAAATAAAAACTTTTCAAACACTGTTGTACATGTAAAAAATAAGACTGGCCAAACAATATTATAAACTTAGATTTTATTAACCAAACAATGGTTAATTTAAGCGATAGCACATCACATTTTGCAATTCTGAAAAAAATGGTGGTTTTCTTTAGACAATATGAAATAACATTAAATAATTTATATGAATGCAGAGAGTTCAACTTAACAAATTTTATCTATGACTGATTAAACCCAAAGAAAAAGTTGATATCAAATTATCACATATTATAATACAATAAAGTTTATATCAATCAACAAAATTAAAAATTTCTCAATTATTTATCAATTCTTTAAAACATTATTTAAAAAAATGCATGGGACATAATTGCAAATTGGAAACAAATTTTTTTGTTTTCCTTTTAAGATGGTAGATATTATATTACATAGTCTTTTTAAAAGTCATTAGCTAATAATATAACAGTCCAGATGATAAACACATTTAGGTCAGTTTACCTGTAGATGCAACAAGTTGTGTCAGATCAGATTTCTCAACAACTCCATCATAGGTTACTCCTCTCTGATGTAATAAGGCTTTTAATTTCATCACTGACAGGGTCATTGGATCAAGAAGGCGTCTTGATAGAGAACCTGTTTCATACCATGTTACGGCCTCAATAAACCGAGCAATGATGAATAAAAATGTCACATAGATAAGCAACAAACAAAGCTTAAACCACATGTTTCTATTTTGGTACAAGCATAAATGCTAGATCATCACACTGACCGTGTACAAAAGCAAGTGGGCATTCTATGTTTGTTTTGACAGTTACTTGCGTCGTGCGCACCATTCACTTCCGCCTAGTTTAACAGGACACGTCGATCAACTTCCAAGACTTATTCCTGTTTTAACACACCACAAAACCATTTCTTTTTACAATTAATAACCTGTTCAAATGTAAACAATAACTCCTAACTTCTTTTCACGTTTGCTCTTAGGAGGTAATACCCAAAACGTCAGTAAAAATCACAAAGACTTCCCACAGCCTTTCCAGATTTTACTCTGTTGATAGTACACAAGTTGATGGGCCGTTAAAATAGCAATATTATTGTCATTTCGGCTACCGTACATTTTTCATATTGGTCAAAATGATACAGAACATTTTGAAACTATATTTTTCATGGAAGGGAGCGTTAGAATTATCTAATATTTCTAGAGAATTTTAGGACACATTATTAGTATATTATAACTGTCGCGGACGCTTAACGCTAAGGGCTCGCTAGTCATTAATAACGAGGATATCGTAGTGTGGGACTGGGAGCAACAGATCTTGATAACGAAAGCGCTACTCTGCTATCCAGGGACGTCCATATAGGTGGGTGTAACCCCCAAAATTTTCTTGTATTTGTCTCACATTCCCTACACAAATAAATCTAAATAATTCAGGAAATGTCTATGATGTGCGTTTCTAGGCGTCTTATTTCTAAAATGTACTTGTGTTCGCCTACATTTCCCACACAAATACACCATGCATACTTCGTCAGGCAATGTCAATGTCAGAAGTTTGCGTTTCCAGGCGTCTAATTCCCAAAATTTTCTTGTGTTGGTCCCATAGTTCCGACACACGAAAAAACCTTACCTCGTCAGGCAATGTCATGAATTCCAAAATTTTCTTGTGTTAGTTCCATAGTATGCCTACCTTCACAAATAACATACAACTTGGAACCGCAATGCCTTATTAGAATATATAAGGATTTGGTTTTTAAGTAATTTTCTAGGGGTGAATGACAGGAATTTGTTTACTCACGTGGGGAAATGAATCAAAAAGGTTGAAAAGCACTGCTGTACATGGTCAAAAGAATATGGAGGTATAACGTTGCCAATATTGTCGATTGTGTTGCAACGTAAAAATACCAATGTCGTAATTACAAAATGCATTTGTCAATGCTGCAAAGTACAATTGTCGATGTGTAAAAATGCAAAATGTATAAGTATACTCAACAATCCAATAAAATGTCACACGAATGCAGCTAACAATTTACTCTTTGCATTATGCATTTTGAATTAGGCACTTTTGCATTAGACATTCTGCATTAGTCACTTTGCATTACGCACTCTGCATTATCAAACCTTGCAGAATAGACTTCTACACAATAGAACATATACCTTATATGGAATGATGACGTATATTCATTTGCATAGGAAAAAGCGGCGGAAATGTACGGAAATTAATTAATATGCATGCGCAAGCAATGTAGTACTGGTTATCACAACTCACCATTGAAATTTAAGCCTTCAAATCCATGTGCATCCATAATTATTAGCATTTGAAAGTTATAATGCCCTACTACACATTAACGATACTATGCAATATTAATAGAAAAGTCATCTATAGAAATAGAAGGAGAAATGTCTAATTTAAGATATATTTGAAGAAAATATGCAATTTTCGTACATTTCTAGTGCTTCTGAAGGATACTTAAGTATATTCAAGACCCAAATCAACCAATAAAAATGAAGACTGGTGCCCTTTAATACGGGAAATAATAAAATGTCAAAACATATGGTCTAAAACTAGAAGCCTTTCCTGTCAGAATGCGCCAGCCTGTGTCATCGGGAAATTTAAGCTCTATTATTAGCTCGCCATGAAAGTTTTAGACCTACTCAATGTCGAGGCAAAACGAATTCTAAGACTCGGGCTAAGATCTATCGTAAATGTATGTGTTTGAGAATCTACCAATCGGAGCCCTCGATAGAAAAACACAGCCAATCAAAGCCCTCGACACAAAGACTGTGTAAGATGCCTGTACGTGTAAACCGAGTGCAAATGTTTACATTTCTAACAGGCTTATATATATACAATCATATTGTGTTTAGGCTAGCTGATATCTTCTTGCCCAATATCAGATTTCGATAAATTATGAGAGTTATAAAGAGTTCGCAAAATTCGGATTATAAACAGAAAGGGCGATAACTCGTTTCAATTTCGATGTAAATTAATCTTTGACTCTTTTGAGTAAAGTAAAAGCCATATCTTTTGGTATAACCGAGACAACATTGTTCATTTTAAAATATGTATGAAAGCACGTAACAGCCTAGAGTTGCATTTATGCTAAATTATCAATGTAAAATATTATAACATGACACTACGAGCAAATTTAAACGGGCCTTTTTTATCATTCAATTATTGCCATATTATTATTGCCTGGTGAGTAGGGTATGATTTGTAAACCATTATGTCCACAAAAACGCCAGTGCCACTCGATCAGTATAACCCGGTATCGCACAATGTGCTGGGTATTTTGTGGCGTATACGTGCGACACATATTTTGTTTGACTGGTTGGACACGATGTTTTAACTATGCCTGCTGTAACTACTCCTTTTGAGTATTCCATGATGATGGTTAAGTGGAGTTATGTCCCCTGCATTGTTAAAACAGGAATCAGTCATGATGATTTTTTTTATATGAAATTTATATATATATACAAATCCTGACAACAGAAAAAAGAAGGGTAAATAAACCATTTAAGGGTCAACAATGAACAATTTTTGTTGTCCTTGAATTAGTAAAAACAAGTCAATTTTGATATAAATCAAACTTGGTACCAGTAAAGCCTCTGTAAACATATATGACATATGAGATCTAATTAATTTAAGTTTAAATCAGATGAATGTATTTGGAGTTTTTGCTCTTGACTTGGCTCTAACATTTTAATTTGGCTTGTAGATATGGTAGAGACTAAAATTTTTACAGGATCTTGATGAAACGTGATGTGCAAAAAGGCCTAGGCCTATAGCCTATATGATAGCCTATGATCTTGACGAAGATAAAATTCAGTGTAAATCGAATGAATGATTTTTTTTTTGTCAGAACTCAATTTTTGAAGCAACTTGGTAGGCATATTCAAAAGCTTATACATTTTGAGATCTGACTTAAAACTGAATGTAGTATAAAACGATGAACTGTTATGGATTTATTGATTTACATTGACTTCTAGACGTGATAGAGGCTAGGGCTGGGTCTAATAATTGAAATAATCGATTATCAACGCTACTAATTATTTATTTTGATTTTCTTTTAATATTATCTGCTACACGCTTATCAGAGAAGTCACAACCCATTTTATCATGATAATCATAAAAAATTTTGGGACATTACTTCAGTTTCATCAGTGGCCGTGGCCCCCCCAGAATATAGGCTTGCCCGGTCTTGGCCCCCCCATTTTGAAATTTCGTATAATGTTACAGACGGATACCTGGCGCTGGTAGCCCCCCCTGACAATTATTTGGCCCCAACTCGGCCCCTCCACCTAAAAATTCCTAGAAACGCCACTGAGTTTCATTTGTCTTTGATACCTGATATTGATAGATAACAAACATTCAGAAACAAAAAAGTACATGAACATATGAAGATTCGAAGATTTCCCAATTAAAATATTTCGATTATTTATCGATTATTGATCGGTAACCTGCCTTCGATAATTGATCTCAATTTGGTAATCGAAACCCAGCCCTAATAGAGGCTACAGTTTTATTCATTCATGATTTAACTAAAATGCTTCAAGAAGTTCTTTGATATGAGAAAATTTGTTTTTTAGTTAAAATAATATTATCATTTACAATGGCTGCCAGTGAGTGTATGTTACCTTGACTAAAAAAATTTTATTTCCAACATCTGTCAGTCAGTGGGTGTATGTAACTTTGCCTGGCAAGCCCTTCTCAATATATGACATAGTCTTACTAATATGTACAAGTCAAATTTTTAACTTTCAATTGCAAATATAAAAAGATACACATGTATTTGAAGGCTAAAAAAAAAGACGGTGAGCTGTCAACACCATTACTGATAAACTTAGATAAAAACATTCCCTGTTTCTGAGATTAAGCTATGATCAATCAAATGAATAGTCCTTTCAAGCGACCTTTTCGTCAATTTTTGGGCTTGATATTGGACTAACACTAATTGCCATATATGACATTGCAAATTAAAGGGTTGAAACCACAACCTATTATTATTTCAAATAAAACTTTACAAACCTACTTCACTTGACAACAGTGAGGTGGAATTGAATTTTTTTTTTGTCATTTCACCGATATGCGATATTCAAAATAGAATCTTCTGATTTGGGTCTTGAATAATTGTATATTTGCAATTTTCATCAACCAAGGACAAATTAGGATTCTTTTTACTGGGGTCTGATATCATACAGTTTTTGATTGAACTAATACAAAAACAAGTTGCAAAATGTGATTCTGATGAGACAGTAGTTACTTTGGGTTGTCAGTAGCCTATTCCCCTTGCCATATTTTACAACGAAAAAAAAGAAACATTCTACATATGAATATTGTTGTCAATGCTGTCCAGTTGACTATAAAGCTCAACAAGGGTCTTTTTTTAGTTTTGACCAAACATGGTATGCATAGATTTTATAATAAGGCAAGGGGTTATTTGTCAAGAGTCTGAGCTAATTTGAAGTATCTGCTGCTAAAATGTAGTAGACATAATTTGGTTGTTGCTTATATGAGAAAGAAATTGTTTGGCCATTTAACACATTTTTTCTTTGATCTGTGCATTGCTATTCAACTGAAAAAGAAAACATTATCTAACATAGATGTAATCTAAAATGAAAACACTGATGACTGGTGAAAGAAAAGATTTTGCAGTAATTATTTTTGAAATTGATAGTAGAAATAAAGTGTAAATGGATTAGGGTGATATTGAAATCAATGCATTGATATGAAAGCTATTTATTTATTGTAAGATACTGGTAATAAGGATGAATGTTCACGCTATTTGACATCTTCTTCACAGTTATTAATGAAATATGTCAGAATTTGATTGCAACCTATAACCTCATCGTATGACATCATCTCAGCCAATCGTTAAGTGCTATGAGAAAAGAATGTCCCCTAAAGTAATAGGAATTTTTTTTTTGTTTTTCTCTCTGGAAATTATAAGTTGTGAGACGTTAGAGAAATAATTTTGATAATGCCATCTTTTCCCTCAGTTTATACAAGATTTAGTCAGCCGGTCATAATAAGGGTGACTGACAGTGAATTTAATGATATCATCTGGCAATGAAGTGTAATTTTTTATTCTTTAACTATCTGACAAGATATTTGAAGAGACTGGCCTATATTAATGTACATTTCTTAATGAAAATTCGCTTGTGTAATGTTTCATTCCAAAGAATTTGATTGAAATGACTGCTCTTATAATTCATTTTCTGAAAAGACTGCAGATTACTTTTGGATGAAAAATAGAATTTGGTATAGTTTTATTAAACATTTATTCATGAGTTAAATCTGAAATAAAATAAACTAAAATCAATGATGTAAAAAGAATATATATTAATCTTACAATTATTCAAAATATACAGCCATATTTAAGAATTCTAGATTCTGATATGATTATTATTTTAATATTAAAACGATCCCCTGTAATCTAACAACGATTATCAGTCTGCTGTGCTTTAGAAACGTCTTTTAATTTGAAAAATCAAACTTGACATGCATAAAATTAAGACGCATTTATGTATATTTATTGAATAAAGGGATGCGATATTAAGCGAAAATTGAAGATATTTTTTATCATTGTAGATTGTTTGGCCTGTTATATAAAATTGATTTACCATTATTGTTAGAACTAACAGAAAATCTGAAGCTGTATGGCCTTGCCTCTATCTTAGTGGTAATTGGAGCGCTTACGCACAACATAAAGTCATTAATATGGTCAATCAAGTTATTAACCTAGAAGATGGGAAATATTGCTTTTTTTAGAGGTTAGTGCTAAGTTCTTCATTACATTGATTATCTTGTTAGGTCTTCGCCTCCTCTCATATAGTCTTCAATAGACAGCTGACTATATTACAGATATGCAGTCAACATTAATTATACAATATAGATGAAATTTGGACAGAGAATCTGTTGAGCTTGGTAAATATTAATCAGAAAATATCAATAAAAGATTTCATCAAGTAGTCAAGTTATAAAGAATCTCACAACTCATTTCTTTCTAATCATAGCACCAGACTTAATGATTTACTTCACTTTCACAACACAAATTAAATTTTCTTTTCACATTTTCTTTCCTTTCGTTTTTCATATTTTTTTTTTATTGAAAGAAATTTGTTGATGTTAAAACGGTACATTCAGTATGAATTTGATGCAGACTTTATTCATTTTTAATTTTGAGAAAATGTTTTATAAACATGTTCTCATCAAACTCATTAATTAATTACACATTGAAAAATTTTTTGTTGTATTCCATTACCCATGCCCATTTACAGTTTTTATACACCCACACATTAATTCTGTCCGTTAATTCTTGTGGACACGATAGAGAGCCGTTTTCTTTATGTATCAATTCCCCCTAGACAATTACCCCTGGGGACAGTTATTTTTATACGCCCACATGAAACTTCCTTCCACCATTTGTAATTTGTTTCTGCCCCTGATGAAGTCAAAACTTTTTTGACGAAACGTTGGGTATTAAAGGATGGTATTTGATGTCAAGTTTTATTATTTATTACACATAAAATGAAGCGCGTATATTGCCGTCACCCCTGTCCATCGGTCCACAATTGCTCGTTATCACTCAAAAAGTTATAATTCTTTACGAAATTTAAAGAAATTTGCTGAAATTGTTTATTACCACCCAAGGATGAACCCTATTTAAAATCAAAAGAATCGAAAAATATTTGATATGAATTATTGCCCTTGTTCGATTTTTAGCTTTTTGACCAGTGAGATAAGTCTGATCCTAAGCTGGCAACAATGGCGATCTGAAGTGGACAGTAGGCCAACATCCTCAAGTTTATATTTTGCTGATTAAAAGACCAGTATGTACTCTCTCATGTTTAATTTTAGCTAAGGTCATTTAAAATTTCATTGAAAGTCAATTTTCCAGGAGGTAAAAGTCCTAGGGGGCAATTGTCCAGGAGGTATTGTCATTGGGGGCAATTTAAAATACGGGGTAAATTTCCAGGGGGAATTGTTGAACGAGAAAAGCTTCGATTGCCAAACTGTTACAGTTCCTGAACTGTTATGGTTCATCAATTGCCCAGTGGCAGCACAAAACATTTCTGATTGGTGTAAATTGGAAAAGTCACTGAGTTCTTGTCTGGTCTTTTGATGAAACCTTTGGAATTGATCTCCTCATATAACTCAAGAATGCACCTTACTACAATTCAGAGAAACCACATGAAATTCCTAAGCATATGTATTTTAATTGCATTATAATCAACGGTTTATGTTGTCTTGCATTGCAAGCTCTTTTTATACGCCCACATTGAAATGTGGTCTTATATTGCCGTCGCCCCTGTCCGTCCGTCGGTCCGTCCGTCCGTCCGTCTGTCCACAATTGGCTTGTGAACGCAATAGAGACCACAGTTTTGGTTGGATTTGAATAAAATTTTGTATGTAGGATTATATTCATAAGATCTCGGACAAGTTCGAATTTGGGTTCGATTCGTCAAAAGTTCACGGAGTTTTACACCCAAAATACGTTAAAATTGGCTTGTGAACGCGATCGAGACCACAGTTTTGGTTGGATTTGAATAAAATTTTGTATGTAGGATTATATTCATAAGATCTCGGACAAGTTCGAATTTGGGTTCGATTCGACAAAAATTCACGGAGTTTTACACCCAAAATACGTTAAAAATGGCTTGTGAACGCGATAGAGACCACAGTTTTGGTTGGATTTGAATAAAATTTTGTGTGTAGGAATATATTCATAAGATCTCGGACAAGTTCGAATTTGGGTTCGATTCGACAAAAATTCACGGAGTTTTACACCCAAAATACAATAAAAATGGCTTGTGAACGCGATAGAGACCACAGCTTTAGTTGGATTTGAATAAAATTTTGTATGTAGAATTATATTCATAAGATCTTGGACAAGTTCGAATTTGGGTTCGATTCGACAAAAATTCACGGAGTTTTACACCCAAAATGTGTTAAAAATGGCTTGTGAACGCGATAGAGACCGAGACCACAGTTTTGGTTTGATTTGAATAAAATTTTGTGTGTAGGATTATATCCATAAGATCTTGGACAAGTTTGAATTCCGGATCGATTCAACAAATATTTACGGAGTTTTACACTTAAAATGTGTTAAAAATGACTTGTGAACATGATAGAGACCACAGTTGTGGTAGGAATTTAATAAACTTTTGTGTGTAGGATAATATCCATAAAATCTTGGACAAGTTTGTATTCCGGATCGATTCGACAAATATTTACGGAGTTTTATTAGTTATGAAATTAAATGCTTTATATTAACAAGATATTGGATGAATTCAAATCTGAACACCATCCAACAAAAATTAAGATAGTGACATTCCTTGATATATTGACAATTTATGTAGTGTAAGTGGGCGTATATTGCTAGGCAACCACTTGTTAGTTAATGCAATACAAAATTTCCATACAGTTTACAATGAAATCGGGAGTACCGGTAAGACTTTTAGAATGATGATAACTGATTATGCTTTAATGCCCTTGTTTTTGTGCAAGTGACTTAACATGATAGAGACTTGAATTTCCTCATTTATTGAAATGTTTGATTGTCTGTGAACAGAGTATGTCCACAAGAGTAAAGGTCAACATAAAAACGGCTTAATACAGGGATTAATTTTGTTTTCAAACACCAAAAATACACCCTCTTCCTAAGAATTTAATCAATACAATGAAGGGGATGTGATTAAGACACAGTAGGAACCTTGTATTTTAATTATTTCTCTCTAATCTTTTTCGACATTTTTAATCCGTTGGTAAATACGAAGAATCCATGTTGACTATTTGATATCAGTTCAGACATATTTTTATCATTCTTTTCTCTGAGAAACACACGATTATTATATTTTCTGAATACAATCATAAATCCTACAGATGATATTAAGACCCAATTGAAGTTTTTATTATGTAATAAGTTAGGAATGGGGCTTATATAAAAACACACCCTGATGATATTCATTAAATGTCATTAATAAAAATCTGGTTAGTTTCAAATAAGGAGATCAATTTCAATGCCAATAGTTTTTCTGAAATTAAAAATTAAGCTGTGTTTGAGTATTAAATGAATAGTTTGCCTAATCCAGCTTAGTATCTTAGGCAGGATTAACATGGGATGTTTGTTAAACTTTGTACAACAAGTGAAAATCTTAAACCAAACTGTTCAAATAAAACAAAGCCGCCTTGCACTTGGTTGTATGCATAAGGTTGTTTGTGTTAGAGGAAAACAATAAGTGTCAATATTATAAGGGGAAGGATCAAAAGAAAGAAATGTATACAGATGAAGTAAATAAATTTAGTTAAAGCTAAGTTGAAGATGAATGTTAGTTTGTTTTGACACTGTCTAATTCCTTACTATAGATCCTTTGATTCTGTGTTACTGTTAAAGTATTCATCCCCTATTGCTGTTTTTTTTTTTCATATATATATTCTACATACCATATGTTTTCTGGTTTTGTTGACAATGATCACACTATTAAAAGTCAACACTGTTCATGTGTCAAAAGGTTTAACTGATTGTTTTAGTTAAAAATGTTCAGATTCTTTCATGAATACATCTTGATGAAACATTAATTCCTTTTCTATACAAATCCTTTAATTCTTCTCATATTGAATGTTTGATTAGGTTTCCCAATTTAAATCTATGGTTCATCGACACAGGTGTTAGGATAGGAAAAGGAAAACATGGTTTTGAATAAATGATATTATGAATGTTTAATTTATTAAATAGAAGGGAAGTGATTATATATAATAAAGAAGGATGTATCTTATATTAAAGTGTGTTCAAAGTCAGTGTTCGGAACAGTAATCAAACCACCAACTTTCTATCCGGTTGCACATCACTGAATAATATTGTTAATATAAACAGTTTAACCATTATTGTTAGTGATATGAATGAGGAATGCTTAAGGAGAGCATTACATTTATCACAAAAATGGATGAAACTTTTAAACATGTTATGAATTTGAAGGTCTTTTATTCTTTCTTCATTATGAAATTTGAAAAAAAATCAGATCTAGAACCAAGAACTGCAACTGCGTGATAGGAATTGACTGACACACTTAATTTTTTGCATACACTTCTTTTTTTATACGCCCACACATAAATGTGGGCGTATATTGTAGTCGCCCCTGTCTGTCTGTCTGTCTGTCTGTCTGTCCGGCTGTCTGTCTGTCTGTCCACAATTGTTGTGAACACGATAGAGAGCTGGTTTCTTGATGGATTTTGATAAAACTTGCTGTGAGTGTTTATATTCATACAAGGAAAAAGCCTATTGAAAATCAGAAAAATCGAAAAATATTTGATGGGTTATTGCCCCTGTTTTTGAAAATACTTTGTGAACACGATAGAGAGCTGGTTTCTTGATGGATTTTGATGAAACTTGGTGTGAGTGTTTGTCATGACCTTGGGATTAACCCTATTGAAAATCAGAAACATCGATAAATATTTTATGAGTTATTGCCCTTGTTCCTTAAAACGTGTTAATTTTATAGCCCGTAACACTCTCAAAGTTGTGAACACAATAGAGAGCTGGTTTCTTAATGGATTTTGATAAAACTTGCTGTGAGTGTTTATAATCATCCAAGGAAGAAGCCTATTGAAAATCAGAAAAATCGAAAAATATTTGATGGGTTATTGCCCTTGTTTTTGAAAATATTTTGTGAACACGATAGAGAGCTGGTTTCTTGATGGATTTTGATGAAACTTGGTGTGAGTGTTTGTCATGACCTTGGGATTAACCCTATTGAAAATCAGAAACATCGATAAATATTTTATGAGTTATTGCCCTTGTTCCTTAAAACGTGTTAGTTTTATAGCCCATAACACTCTCAAAGTTGTGAACACAATAGAGAGCTGGTTTCTCGATGGAATTTGATAAAAATTATTGTGAGTGTTTATGATCATCCAAGGAAGAAGCCTATTGAAAATCAGACAAATCGAAAAATATTTAATGGGTTATTTCCCTTATTTTTGAAAATACTTTGTGAACATATTGAGCTGGTTTCTTGATGGATTTTGATGAAACTTGGTGTGAGTGTTTGTCATGACCTTGGAATTAACCCTATTGAAAATCAGAAACATCGATAAATATTTTATGAGTTATTGCCCTTGTTCTTTAAAACGTGTAAATTTTATATCCCGTAACACTCTCAAAGTTGTGAACACGATAGAGAGCTGGTTTCTTGATGGATTTTGATGAAACTTGGTGTGAGTGTTGTCATGACCTTGGAATTAAGCCTATTGAAAATCAGAAACATCGATAAATATTTTATGAGTTATTGCCCTTGTTCCTTAAAACGTGTTAGTTTTATAGCCCATAACACTCTCAAAGTTGTGAACACAATAGAGAGCTGGTTTCTCGATGGAATTTGATAAAAATTATTGTGAGTGTTTATAATCATCCAAGGAAGTAGCCTATTGAAAATCCGACAAATCGAAAAATATTTGATGGGTTATTTCCCTTGTTTTTGAAAATACTTTGTGAACATGATAGAGAGCTGGTTTCTTGATGGATTTTGATGAAACTTGGTTTGAGTGTTTATAATCACCCAAGGATGAACCCTATTGAAAATTAGAAGAATTGAAAAATATTTCATGGGTTATTGCCCTTGTTAACTTGTAGATGTAAACACTCAAAAATCGTTCAATTTTGTAAACATTCTTGATGGCACGGTTTTCGACATATGTTTCATTTACTGATAGTTCTTGTCGACCTCCCAGACGACTTGGCTGCCATTACAAAAGTGGGCGTATTACGATGGGGCATCGCTATTTTTTAACTCCTTCACAATTAAAAGGTCTGTACCTTTGGTACCTTAGATCAGGCCTTCTCAATTAATTTTTGTTAAGGGCCAAATGCATTTTATGAAAAAAATATAAGGGCCATATATAGCTTAGCTAGAATAGGGAGCAGAGAGTTTCAGTGGAAAGAGTCACTCTTTGGAGGCCATTCTCAAGGGCGTCACAGGCCACCATTTGAGAAGGCCTGCCTTAGATGATAGTAATAGATGTACATGTAACTTCTATTTTTAGAGTACCATAGACTTATTTGTCATTGTCTCCCTTCCTATACTATAAGTACTAGTAGTTAAGTTAAACATATAACAGGCATAACTATACCTACCCAAAGCTGTATAAAAAAATAGGTTTCAATATTTAATATTATTTGCACTGAGGCTAGTTATTATCAATTTATTTAGAGGTTATTATTAAATATCAACTGATATAGAGGTTAGTTATTAAAAATGTATGTATAGGCTAGTTTATATAACTGATATAGAGGTTGGTTAATATCAACTGGTATAGAGGTTAGTTAATGTCAACTGATATAGAGGTTAGTTAATATCAACTGATATAGAGGTTAGTTAATATCAACTGATTTAGGGGTTAGTAAATATCAAATGATATAGAGGTTAGTTAATATCAACTGATATAGAGGTTAGTAAATATCAACTGATATAGAGAATTGGTTAAAATCAACTGATACAGAGGTTAGTGAATATAAACTGATATAGAGGTTAGTTAATATCAATTGATATAGAGGTTTGTTAATATCAACTGATATAGAGGTTAGTTAATAATCAACTGATATATAGAGGTTAGTTAATATCAATTGATATAGAGGTTAGTTAAAATAAACTGATATAGAGGTTAGTTAATATCAACTGATATAGATGTTAGTAAATATAAACTGATATAGAGGTTAGTTAATAATCAACTGATATAGAGGTTAGTTAATATCAATTGATATAAAGGTTAGTTAAAATAAACTGATATAGAGGTTAGTTAATATAAACTGATATAGAGGTTAGTAAATATAAACTGATATAGAGGTTAGTTAATATCAACTGATATAGATGTTAGTAAATATAAACTGATATAGAGGTTAGTTAATATCAACTGATATAGATGTTAGTAAATATAAACTGAAAAAGAGGTTAGTTAATAATCAACTGATATAGAGGTTAGTTAATATCAATTGATATAAAGGTTAGTTAAAATAAACTGATATAGATGTTAGTAAATATAAACTGATATAGAGGTTAGTTAATATCAACTGATATAGATGTTAGTAAATATAAACTGAAAAAGAGGTTAGTTAATAATCAACTGATATAGAGGTTAGTTAATAATCAACTGATATAGAGGTTAGTTAATATCAACTGATATAGAGGTTAGTTAAAATAAACTGATATAGAGGTTAGTTAATATTAACTGATACAAAGGTTGGTTAATATCAACTGGTATAGAGGTTAGTTAATATCAACTGATAGAGAGGTTAGTAAATATCAACTGATATACAGGTTTGTTAATATCAACTTATATTGAGGTTAGTTAATATCAACTGATATACAGGTTAGTTAATATCAACTGATATACAGGTTAGTTAATATCAACTTATACTGAGGTTAGTTAATATCAACTGATATAGAGGTAAGTTAAAGTCAACTGAAAGGTAAGTTAATATCAATTGAGATAGAGGTTTGTTAATAGCAAATGATATTGAGGTTGGTTAATATCAACTTATACAGAGGTTAGTTAATATCAACTGATATAGAGGTAAGTTAAAGTCAACTTATATAGAGGTTAGTGAATATCAACTGTTATAGATGTTAGTTAATATCAACTGATATGGAGGTTAGTAAATATCAATTGGTACAGAGGTTAGTTAATATCAACTGAAAGGTAAGTTAATATCAATTGAGATAGAGGTTTGTTAATATCAACTGATTTAGAGGCTATTTAATATCAACTGATAAAGAGGTTAGTAAATATCAACTGATATAGAGGTTAGTGAATATCAACTGATATACCGGTTTGTTAATATCAACTGATATAGAGGTTAGTTAATATCAACTGATATAGAGGTTAGTTAATATCAACTGATATAGAGGTTAGTTAATATCAACTGTTAGAGGTTAGTTAATACCAACCGATGTAGAGGCTAGTTAATATCAACTGATGCAGGTGTTAGTTAATATCAACTGATATAGAGATTAGTAAATATCAACTGATATAGAGGTTAGTTAATATCAACTGATACAGAGGTTAGTAAATATCAACTGATACAGAGGTTAGTAAATATCAACTGATACAGAGGTTAGTTAATACCAACCGATGTAGAGGCTAGTTAATATCAGCTGATGCAGGTGTTAGTTAATATCAACTGATAGAGAGGTTAGTGAATATCAACTGATATAGAGGTTAGTGAATATTATCTAATATAGAGGTTAGTGAATATCATCTAATATAGAGGTTCATTAATATTAACTGATATAGTGTTAGTAAATATCAACTGTTATAGAGATTAGTTAATATCAACTGATAAAGAGGTTAGTAAATATCAACTGATAAAGAGGTTAGTAAATATCAACTGATATAGAGATTAGTTATTATCAACTGATATAAAGGTTATAAACTTCTATAGAGGTTAATGAATATCAACTGATACAGAGGTTAGTAAATATCAACTGATATAGAGGTTAGTAAATATCAACTGATATAGAGGTTAGTGAATATCAACTGATATACAGGTTAGTTAATATCAACTGATAGAGAGGTTAGTAAATATCAACTGGTACAGAGGTTAGTAAATATCAACTGATATAGAGGTTAGTAAATATCAACTGATACAGAGGTTAGTGAATATCAACTGATATACAGGTTTGTTAATATCAACTGATATAGAGGTTAGTAAATATCAACTGATATAGAGGTTAGTAAATATCAATTGGTACAGAGATTAGTTAATATCAACTGAAAGGTAAGGTAAGTTAATATCAATTGAGATAGAGGTTTGTTAATATCCACTGGTATGGAGGTCAGGTAATATCAACTGATATAGAGGTTAGTAAATATCAACTGATATAGAGGCTATTTGATGATACTAGACTTTTTTTTTTTTAAAGTAAATCTTTTGAAATAGTTGTTTTAATAGTTGACATGAACGAAACTACTTTGTATACCATTACTTGTGATAAAGATATCAATTAGATTTAGAATATTTCCTATGAAATACCTCTGTGTATTTTAACTCCAGTCCTGACTTTACCATTATAACACAGTTTACATTAGTTTTCCTAACACACAAATTATCAATTGGATATAATGAATGCAATTTAAGATGTAATTTGTCAGGAGAGCTTATACAATAATTCCTTCATTATAGATTCGAAAGGCAGGCCAGCAGTTATTCATATTGATAACGTAATTTGGATGGTGGCCATTTTATACATCTAAAATTAATCAAATTAGCCAGCGTTCCTAGAGCTATATTACAAGCTAAAAGTGTAATTATAAACATTTCATGCCTTTTGTTCCTTCAGGCATGGACAAACTCATTTCTAGAATGAATCATATGTTGTTATTTCTTCATTTACTTCTAGTGTTTCTAGCTAACTGTTATTTTAGGTCAAATCTCATTCCACATCTGATCATTTGCTTTAATTTACCATCATTGAAATCAATATGAAATAATTCTTTATTCGCTGTCTTCTACTCAACCAAGGTTTGTTTCTTCTTTGACTATTTGATAAGCAACTAACCCTTGATAAGATTACAGATGTTGTTCCTCTTTCTTTATGATTTTATTGAGGAAAACAAATTAATTGGATAAAATAGGCCAAGCTGAATAAGCTTGTTTGTTCATTCTTGTTTGTTCATTCATTTTAATTTCAAGTGAAATTTTAATCTTGTGTATGAAATAGAGAAAGAATGAAAAGATATATTTAAATATAGATGATATTTGTAACCTAAAGGTCATATCATATACATAAAGCTATGTCTATGTCTGTCACCTTAGTTAGGAAAGCTTTCACAAGGAGATAATTATCTTAATTATAAATTCTTTAGCCTCAAGAAAAGTGTGTAATTAGATTGTGTATTTGAGGAATGTGAACTAATTAGAAATGCGCGTCAGGTAGAAAGACGACTGATTTAGTAAAGGCCTTTCTCTACTGAACAAAAGCCTAATTAAGGTGGAAGAAATGAGATCAAAATTAAGTAGGCTAGTTTTATTTATACTGTCATGGCTGCTATAAACATTTAATTACACTACCCCCTTCAACGATAATAAAACTACATTTTATATATCATTTGATATAATTTACATTCTTCAAAAGGGCCATCTTGGATAAATTGGTGTAGATTTTATGATAGGAAAAAAAACTTTCCTGCTTCACATATGTTATTAGGTTTAATTGTTAAAACTAACAATTATATATAATTACAATAATTATCGGTATTATGAAAATGTTGGAAAATTACCTTAAAATATTTAAAAATGTTAAATTTATTAATTCAGTACATAGGTGTGGTGGTAATGTCTAATTGACAGTGTAAATTTTAAAGCATATTTTACAAGAGAAACTGAATACCGATATGTGTTGATTTTTTGTTAACATTTAAATAAGTGATAGTATATATAGATATACTTTCAAATTGAGATGGGCTCTTCCTTGTGGAGTTGTATGAATTGCAAGTAAACAATATTTAGTCTCTAAGCAAAATCACATCTTAAAGGGATATGTTCACTAACTGTTCGACTAAAAAACTTTTAGTCTCAGAACCTGTAATTTTTTAGATAATCTAATCCTTAATAATGTCCCAAACTCTCCCCTGAAATTTAAGTCCCCATGTATCCATAATTATTAGCTTTTGAAAATCAATAATACGACTCTTCATTTAGTAAAACTATGCCTTATATAGAAAATACATGTACAGAAAATGAAAGATAACTGTTAAGGTACGGGTATATTTGAAGGGATTGTGCAATTTTTGGGCAGTTCCAGTATATCTGAAGTCTATTTACATAAATTCAAGGCCCAAATCAATCCTCGAAATTCTGAACATTCCACTTTAACACATCTCTAAAATTTCACTTTGATAAGTTTTGGAATAAGGTAAAGGACAGCTTCTTGAACTTGGGGTTTAACTTTCTATAATTGGACATATGAGATGGCCTAAATGTAATTTAAAAGTAAATTCAAAGATTGCCTGAACACGTATATGTTCGCCTGGCAGCAAATTTCATGTAATTTCACTTACCAATTTGCCTAAACCAGTATTATATTGGTCAGGGTCTGACAAGGACATGTTGAAGTATATCTGTGAGAAGAGATCGGTTCACCAACAGATGAGATACTTACTGTCCAACTTGGGGACGTTTTTTTTTTGGGACACCCGATATATGCATCTAGAAATTTTCTAAAATCAATCTTTTCACCAATACAGAAACATATTAACAAGTTTCTTCAAAATCAGATAAAAACTGTAGTGTCACAAATTTTCTGACTAACGTAAGAAAAAACCCAAATTTGTGTTTCACTAACTTTCATTCTTACATCAATAATTTACGGAATTTTTTGCTTAACTACAAGGGATTTTAAAGTGATTTTCTAAAAACTTTGTATGTGTATCAGGGACACTGATAGCACCAATTTGCGCCATTCCAATTTCCATTTCGACTTCTGTGGTTCTTGCAATTCCACTAAAACTAACACGTTTTATTATGTCACTGACAGTGATCTGCATAGGTATCAATGGTAGATCACTGTCAGTGATGTCATAAAACATGTTTGTTTTATTGAAATTACAAGAACCACACACAGGCATTTGAATGGAAATTGGAATGACGTAAATTGATGCTATCAGTGTCCCTGATACACATGTAAAGTTTAGATAATCACTTTACAATCCCTGTAAGACAGCTATACCTTGTCAAAGCTTAAGAAATGCTTGAAAACAGATGAAACTCGACTTTTTTCTTTTGTGAGAACTTTGAATGTTTTTCATGTTGTTTTCTGTATTATTTGCCCTATTTTTGTACGCCCACATATAAGTATGGTGGTCCTATTGAATTTGGTGACGAGCTGATGATGATTTTCTGCAGAGATATCGCATAGAACTCTGAAATTGCGTTCATAAAACTCTGATACTGTGTTCTTTTTTTGCTCGTGCTCACTCTACAGGCTACAATTCTCCATGGATTCATTTGATCTTTTGAATGTGTGTCAATATCATTATGAAGATGAGCACTATTGAATTTGGTGATCATGCAATGATTTTTATGTCATAAAACTCTTTTGCTTTACAGTTCACATTTACCTCTTTATCATTCTGCGGCAAGCGTATGTTTTTCATTTTGTGCTTTCTGTTTTTCGACTGTCAAACATAAGAAGAGAAGATGACGTTGTAAATGTCTTGGTGACGTCATTTTTTCACTTTAAAATTCCTACCACCATTTTGAAGACGAATTTTTATACGCCCACATGAATATGTGGTCGTATGTTGTCGTCGCCCCTGTCGATTGATAAGATCTCGGCCAAGTTCGAATTTGACGTATTTTCGACGAACGTTGTTTGAGTTATTGCCCTTGACTTTGGAAAAATGCATCAAATTTAGTTCGTGAGCACTCTAGAGACTACAGTTTTCATCTGATTTTAATGAAACTTGGTATGCTGCTTCAGATTGATAAGATCTCGATCAAGTTCGAATTTGACGTATTTTGGATGAACGGTTTTTGAGTTATTGCCCTTGACTTTGTAAAAACGCGTCAAATTTAGTTTGTGAGCACTCTAGAGACTACAGTTTTCATCTGATTTTAATGAAACTTGGTATGCTGCTTCAGATTGATAAGATCTCGGTCAAGTTCAAATTTGACGTATTTTCTATGAACGGTTTTTGAGTTATTGCCCTTGACTTTGTAAAAAATGTCAAATTTAGTTTGTGAGCACTCTAGAGACTACAGTTTTTATCTGATTTTGATGAATTTTTGTATGCTCCTTTAGATTTATAAGATCTTGATCAAGTTCAAATTTGACGTTTTTTTGATGAACAGTTTTTGAGTTATTGCCCTTGACTTTGTAAAAACGCGTCAAATTTAGTTTGTGAATAGTCTGGAGACTACAGTTTTCATCTGATTTTAATGAAACTTGGTATGATCCTTGAGATGGATAAAATCTCGGTTAAGTTCAAATTTGGCATGAATTTTATATGAACAATTTTTTATTTATTGCCCTTTACTTTGCAAAAACGCATCAAAAATAGTTTTGTGAGCACCATAGAAGTTAAACTGATTCTGATGAAACTTGGTGTGATCACTGGAATTGATAAGATCTCGGTCAAGTTCTAACATGAGGCATTTTCGATGAACAGTTTTTGAGTTATTGCTCTTGACTTTTTATTCTTTAGATATAAAGAAATTTGTATTATCGTTAATTAAAATATGATCATTTCTGACATCTGCCAGTGGGCGTATGTTACCTTGCCTGGCAAGCCCTGGTATAAGTTTGTTAGTGAAACATGCGTAAGATTTACATAAGTCAATTTTGTTTACACACTTTAGTGAAACAGTGCCCAGTTTTGGTAAAGAAAAGGATAGATATTCAAAAAACATTCAGAAAAAGACAGTTTAGACACCAGTTCAACAAAAATCTGATTTTTTTCTCCTGTAAATTTGATACATTTACATAATTGATTCTCTCTTTTCTGATAAGATATTCTTATAAAATGCTGAAATTGCTTAATTGTAGGCACTAACCTTTGCCATAGCTTCATGTAGGATCTTTCATAACTCCTACACTCTCATTAACATGGTTAAACAAGGGGCAATGGTTAAAATCTTTAATCAGACATACAAAGGTTGGCCTAAGTTAGATACCTTACTCAGATTGAAACAAATTTTTATCACCAACAAAAGATTTGTTGCAAAAAAATGCAATTGTAGTGCTATTAAGTAAGTCCAAACATATGCATGCTGACATTTCAGAGAAATATGTATCAGAATTCAAGCATGATAAAGAGATTGTTTACATGGCCATCCCTTAAACATTACCTGGTAGCTTAACATGGTGATGACTGATTTACCTAATATTGCCACTGTTTTGGTGAAGTACATTATCGTTACATTGACGAATGTTTCAGCAATATGGTTGCGAAAGCACTTGACAGAACAGAAAGTCAGATACCTTATATCCCTTGTTTTTACTTTGAATAAGATTATGATGTATCACCCTATTTGCCCCCTTTAAGATTTTACACTTTTTTTTAAAAAAATGAACAAGGGACAAGCTTTTATCATTTGTTTTAAATTTTAAGGGGTGTCTGCAAAAATGTCTTTTAACCAGCATCCAGGCCCTGCAGAAAGACTAGAAAATGTGTTTACAAATATTAAATGTTGTCCTTTTTTGTTTGAAACTATTTAAGCCTCTGTTAGTGCTTTTCTAATCACTAATGAGGGGAATTGTTGTGTCCACCTACACTTGTATATGTATATGACAGTAATTCCTTTAGACGTGTAGTGTTCTAAAGAAAAAAAATTGCCTTGAATATATCTTAAAATTTCATAGACGGATTGACATTTAATTTTAATGAGAAATTTTGAAGGGTTTCCAACTGATGTATGATAAATACTAAGCTGTGGGGATGCTAGTCCCTTGGAATAACTGTTTTATACTCGATTTTTTCTCTCCAATATAAAATGTCTGATATTAAGGAATGGTTAATTTAATAAAACGTGAAATCAATAAGGTTTAGTTGATAGTTAAGTAAAGTTAAGAATATGATGGGAAAAGAGTGAAATGAAATTAACGCTTGTTACAAGTGGCCATATTAATGTCCTCACTTAATGTCTTGTCTTCAGTTCCTTCATAGCAAACAAAAGCCAGCTGTAATTTATGCTGATGATGGTTTACTGTAGAGGAGGTCACCCATTTGATTAAACGCTTGCAGATCACTACGATAAGGTGACGTGCATTTCATTATTCTATTATTGATAAGCTACCGACAGTGCTCCTGTTACGACACACTTCATATTATTATCCTTCGGCATCAATACTTCCAACAATAACATCATTATAAGGTATTGTTATTTTTCACTTTTTCACTTGTTGAATTATTTTATGTAGAATTATTTGACTGTTATGTCGTGTTTTATGTAGAAAGAAGAAATTAGCGTTGATCTTCAATCGTGTATGAGACGTGCGTGTTTGTATGGATTGGTTAGATTGTCTCAATACTGTAGTGAATACTGTCTGCTTGTTATTACTAGTGGGATGATACGCTGATCTATATGGGTCAGTAATCAGGGGCAGTGTTTATACAAACCTGTAGAACATGAGGCCATCTGATACTGATATTGTCCATAATTAGCCTTTAACAGTTAAACTGACCACTGGTCAATAAATGGCTAAAGGGTGAAAGGGTAATGTTTGAAAGAATGAATATCCTTCACTTTCAGACCTTCAGATATTAAACAAATTCTTTTTCAGTTTATGTTTTAATTTTGAAATAATATTTATATGCATAATTTTGTTGAAGGAATTGAATATTATTTTTAAGTGCAAAAGTACATCTAGATCATCATAAAACACTTTTGATCATACTATGTATCATCAAACTTTTGGTTTAGCAAGCATTTTTTTTTTTGACATAGCCAAGCGGATGTCTACAATACATATGAATTTTATCAAAATTTAAATTTGTATCATAAAATTTATGAAACCTGGTATGATAAATGAAATAATGTTGGCTAGTGGTAGAGCTAGTAGAGAGCTGGATGAACTAAGTGTTTGATGTTGTCACACCAATGAAATATGCATGTGTTACAGGATACCTGTCAGTGTGACACCATCAGCCAGCAAGTTGATGCTATAAGGGTACATATTTATATTTTTACAATACCACTTTAATACAGCACTTTTAAAGTTATAGGTGAAACACGTGATCAGAGTTTGGTTTTAAAACAAAAAGTTTGCTTTTGAATAGAACATGGTATGCATTCTTTGTTGGGTACTCCCTGCAATGTCAATTATAACTCCCATTTATTAAACACAGCTTCTTGTTTGAGGTTTTGTGTGTTAATCGAATTCTTACTAGGTATATGAATATATATGCTATAAAACCATCAATAATCTGTTGTGGATGTGAATAAAGATCTGAATATGATGTCATTTGATAAAGAAGAGGTTGAGTTTTGACATTTTTAAAATTGCTTAAGCAGGGTTACTTGACACACAGACTTTAAAATTTGGGGGAAATTAATGGGTTGTTACAGCAAAATCCTGGACAAATATGACAAGTCTGATTCTTGCATCTTAACTGAGTTGTTTGGTCTGGCATATCTCCTTATGTCAACGCTTATAGTAATGACGGATGAAGCTTGAAGCAGACCATGCTTACTTTTTTTGAAACACCTGATGGTACTTCACTTTGGAGGAGTCAACTACTATACAACTGTTCCTCTCTTGTTCTATTACTGAAATCATATTAGAGGTGTATGGAACTACATCCAATAAAAAAAAAATTGTAAACAAACAAAAAAATGTCTGACAATTCCGATCACCCGACCATTTTCGGTTGACAGATCACAATAGATAACAATGATTACTTGACCAGCGGTGTTATCTACACAACTGATATTATGAATACAAGAAAATGACCTAGTGAAAATTTAGTAGGTTACCGGTACCGATGCGATGTGGAAAATATTTTCAATTTACGCAATTGACCGAAATTACAGTAGCCGTAGTGTTCCACAATTGCAAAGCGACAACTGTGCCATTTGATTTCCCCCATCAAAAAACTTGTCCTGTTGGCGTTGGCAAATTTCCTTAAATTTTAAATTTCTTATGGCAATACTGATGGTGAAGATTGAATAAAGAAAGGGGATTTCCATGTGATTAATTAACAGAACAAGGCATTGTATTTAAAAATGTTAGGAAACCCTACAGTATTCGGAGGACTCTCGCAGATTGTTTTTGCGAGAAGCCTTCAGGATTCTCCTTTATTCGGACGAATTTTTAGGCCTGTTAAACATAATGAACATTCAATGTGCTCCCTTATCATAATGCTGTCGTGCTATCTTTGGAAAACATCATTTGTAACGGATCCTGATTGGAGTTAACTGATAAATGATTAACCTTTTCAAAAAATCTCAACATCTTGTTAAAATTGGTACGTACCAATGTTAGATATCTTTGTCTCCAGTCGAACCATTCTCTAATTTCGTCTTACTACAATAAACTCTTTACATAATATTAAGTAAGGAGGAATGGTCTTCTGCAATTTCAGTTTGACAAACATTATTATCTTCATCATGAAGACATTTTCTCTTTGAAGTTTAATCTAAAGAAGATATTTTATTGATGCAATCCATATTGATTGTAATAAACATAAATATATTTTTTTGCAATAATAAAAGAATGGAGATCTTAATTTAATTATTAAGCAGCTGTGACCACATGGCATATCTAATCATATTATTAGTAATCAAGAGTATACACATTAAGTTTAATCAATATTTTTATTATTAAGCCAATCATTAAGACTATTATATTTATGGTAACATGTGATCTGAAATAAATTCTTATAGAAACTCTCTCCCTAGGAACAAAAGGCAAATACCATTCATCATATTGAAATTCTAATTCTAATCAAATTATATTGATATTTTAATTATATTTAGACATATATATCTTAACACGCATAATTATCAGTCAGAAACATTCGTTCCTAATTACATTATTATATACATCTATATCTTTCTATATCATTATTAATTTCATTATTTTATATCATATTATTGATACAGTTTTAACCAGCCTGACCTGGATCATAATATATCTTATTTTTGAGTATGCGTAGAACGTTGCAACCAATTTGTTCTGACCACACATACATATATAATTTTTATGCTCAACTGTACTTGAATAAGTATAGTAATGTAAGATAAAACAACCATGGAATTATTTCTTGTTTGAACCACAGTTCTATGTTTGAACCACATGATGACTCCTTTAATGAGACATAAATGCTTTATAATGGGTTGATATTAACATATGAATCAAAAGATCCATGGAACCACTTCCCCACTTACTTTAAGACATATCTTCCTGTATGTTTTCTTTAAGGATTATTGGTGCTTTTGGTGATGATCAAAACATTCCTTTGCAAACTACAATGCCCGAAACAAACTTCCTTTCTGTGGTTATGGAGCTTTATAACAGGATAACAATGATGCCTATTTCTTAAATTAGCTTAAATCATAACTGTGATGATATATTCCACATTTTGTGTAAACATATTTGTACAGTTACCATGTTAGTCAGGTACCTGAAATTAAACCTAGTGGTGATTGGGATTCTGACATAGATTTAGACATTGTACTTTCAAATCTTTAAATTCCCTTATTATATAATACTATTCATACAGAGCCACTTTAATTATTTGAGAAGTCTTTTGGTTATAACAATTTGGCTAATATGCTATTGACATAAAAAAGACAGTTCAAAATTAGCAGGTTACTGGTTTTACCATCTAAATGTACCCAAAACTTACTTGCATTACATAAATGATTGAAAGATGTCACATACATTTGCAGAGTGTCTTCAGGGGTTTTGCAAAGTAAAAGCATACAACTTGTTACAACATATTACTTTCATTTTCTTTTTCAATGGATCATCAGCATGTTTTTTTTTATTTTCAGAGTTTATAAATATAGTCTTTAAATAGGCAGTTTTTAAAAGAAACATTATTTGACTAAGATTTAGTTGTTATATCACTTTTATGATTTCATAATGACATGTTTGATTTATTCATGATTTACCTATATATCTTAGAGAAAGTAAATATTCAACACCACTTTTTATTATGTATATTAGTTTACATATGTTTTAAGAAGACACTGTTTAATTGTTAGCATTTTAATAAAGTCTAGGAAATTGAGCTGTAAGATTGCTTACAGAATACTAATTTGAAATTATATATTACTCATAAATTGACATAAAGCTATCAAATAAATATTTGTTTTAGTTTGACTCAGTGGCCAAAAGATTGGATAGATAAAGTAATTTAAACTTGGTGATATTTGACACTTTCATTAAAATATCCTAGTGTGATAGAAAATAACTATCAGCTATATTAAAAAGAACGTCTTTCTTTATATTATAATTACAATAGGGAAAAATTTAATGGGAACGTATATAAAATGTAAGCTGAGAAATGTTTAATGGATGTTTATTAATGAGCTTTTAGATGTTATTGAGAACTTTTTTTTATCTCATCAGTTTATAAGATGTCATCACAGGGCAATAGGTTTCTTTATGTTTATTGCAACATATTGATACATGTTTCTCATTCCCCACACATAGACAGGTTGATAAGAAAATAAGGTCTGAACAAAGCAAAACTTCCAGACATTTTGTGTAGAACAATCTGAAGAAAAGTTGGTGCTGGTTAATAAAAATATTTTCTATAAATTCTAATAGCCCAAGAATATGATTACATTTTTCTTGTTTAATACCCCTTTCGCACTGCACAACTGGATTATTGAATTTGGTTAAATGGAAAATAGAAAATTCTGTGTTCTTTATTAATAATTTTCATGTGATTGTCAAATAATTCCATCATAATGTCCCCGGCAACAGAAGACACCATTTTGAAGTGTTTATTCACGTGATACACGCGTCACGGCCACGTGATATATATACTTCTTGTTTGGTTTCGCACTGCCACTTATCTGGATCGTATCTAGACAAAATCCACCTTTAGAGGTAGATTTTCTATCTGGATAACTTCTTGTTATACCCAAATAAGTTTATTTGGCAAGAAGAAAGCAACTGGTTATTCAGATAGAGTAGGATAGAACCGAATAACTTTTGCAGTGCGAAAGAGGTATTGGTCTAATTATGTGCATTAAAGACAGTTATAGCTCTTATTTGCACCTATATGGTTTCCCATCTGATGTGGGTGGTTCTCAGATTGGCCTATTTTAATGTTCAATATCATCAGATACCATTTGAATTGATGGTAGTTGCAATATTGATGTCATTATGTGGTGAAGAATTTCAGAAACCATAGATATTGGATGACAAACAATAATGATGCAAGCAGTGGTTTTGTCTTTATGGCTTATTTTAAGCCCAATATGGTGCTGAACAATGGGAGTAAAAATTGGACACACTGGTACTATATCTATCCGTGGCAGTCTATTCTGAACTATTTCAAGATAAATGAAGAATGTTACTGTAAAATATGAATAATGATATCATACAGTCTAATTAATTTGACAAATAAAAATTGTGAAAAGCAATAAGAGGTGTAGTAGAGCTTAAAGTAGAATTAGAAGTTGGCAATTTAATGATATGGTTTGGTAGGCAAAAATCAGACAGATTAATAATTTAGATGAACATAATGGAAGCTTGACAACATTAGACCAATAACACTGTATTAGTAATAAGTGAATTACTACCAAATCCATTTCAACTCACAAAAATAATGTAGAAAAAAATTGCCTTTAGATGAAATAATAAATTTTTTGAGACATTTCCTAATAAAGCTTTCATATAGAAAGGAAAGTAATTATTCTGATTTTGAAGATCATGGGGATTAGCTTTTACTTTAATCAAGAATATTTATTTTTTGTTGACTGGTTGTTTGATATTATCCTATATTCAAAGATGATTACAGATAATCTTGGAGCAGAATTTAACGAAAAAAATTAAGTCTCATAGTAGCTTACTTTTATTAAAGTTGTAATGTTTCATAAAACTAATAATTTGTGATCTTACGGAGGCTAGTGTGTGAATACGATATGAAAATATACTTGAAATCAACCACCAGTTCATCCATGGACACTTTCTTAAAAAAACAACAAATCTGTTTATTATAGGAGATTTTTACAATACTTGCCCTGTTGTGTCCATTTTTATTTTACACCTACATGCAAATATAGCAAGTTTGATATGATATATATAATTTAGATGAACATTTCTGCCATGTTTTTACCTCTCCAAAGTATTTACATGTAGGCTCTATTAGGTCTGTGTTTTTTATTTACCCACATCTCAGGACATCTCTTATTTTTGTCCATTGCCCTTTTGTTTATTCACATTTCATCATTATATCTATTCATAAATTAATGAAGATCAAGTTTGAATTTGAGCACTTTCCAATCAGTTTCTTAAAAAAACTTGGTTTTTCGGTACTAGTATAGTTTCAAAACATGAAGATCTGGTGAGCTCTCATAACTTATTAAACTTTTTGGACTGAGATTATAAATTGTAGTCATATATCTAGATGTGTTTATCGTTTAAAAATTATATATTTTTCTTCAGATTTAATTTGCAACATTTGTCACAAAGTAAATTCTTGGTATAATTTTGAATGGATGTTTTTCAAAGACATTTTACATCTTCACAAATAAATTTGTAACAATTTTGCTAAGAAAATTCGAGTCATCAGGTATTATCTGAAAGTTGGTTCTCTGTATTTTTCAGATGATTAAACTAGTATAAGATGAAGACAGTAATATCATTTAAAGTCTGTGAAGAAGAGATTTGATAATTGTAAGTTATAGAATAATCTTCACTTCATTTCCATTAATAAAATTTGACAAAAAAATCTTGTCTGACTTTGTAAATATTGGTGATTTTTTAAATGTCTAAAGTTAACCTTTTATTAATGAATATTTGGCATAATAGTAGAAATTTATACTTTTATCATGCAATCTTGCATGTTTTAAACCAAAAAATGATATTTGAGGAAACCCAGTTACAATATTCCAATTTGCATGTCTATACTGTAAAATAGAAATTAAGATATATGGTGCCTTGATTCCTGTCTAAAACACTGATTACTTGCTCTATATCCTTTCTCATCAAATTCTTACTGTTAAAGGAATAGAGTGAAATCAGAAATCAGTTTGTGCTTTTCAATATGAACATGAAGACAAGTGGATAATGCTCACAAAATTAAAAATTCATAATACACTGAGTGTACTTAGGGTCAAAACTTAAATACCCCTGGTTTCCTTGGACAGCTCAAATCATGGGATAAAATAATTTCAATTGTGATTGACCATTCTTTTGATGTTTGTTGCTCATAGAAAAAATCATAGGACAAATTTGTTGGTGAAGGTGGATTCTGCTTCTCCATGTGTAAATTCTATGCCAAGATTACATCACATTCCCACTTATTGTCCTGATGAAATTTGTTACTCTATACTATGGGTGTATTTGTTTATTTTTAATGTTCGAAAACAAAACTATGTAAAGAAATTGGGATTCATTTCTACTTTCATTATTGGTGAATTATTTCCCTTAATTTTCAATAGATAGATGAAAGATAAATGTCTCATCACTTTGTATTGTATTTTAGTGATGATTTATTTTATAATTTAATAAATTCCTGGAGCTGATATATTTTGCGGAGGACAGGTAATTTGTCATTTTTTTTAAAAGAATATGTAGGAAGAAGAATGTCTTATAGAATTATGTAAATGAAGTAATAAAATAATCAGGGTTTATAAGTTATGTCTAGTTCAGTAGTTTCAAGTCTATCACATGTAACCTATTAATCATAATAATAACTACCCTCTATTCAAATGTTAAACATATCACAAAACTTGTCATTTTCACATACAACAAAACACTAACAGACAAAGGTGGTTTTGTGCTCTAAATATGGCCCCTAGTGTAATCCAGGGAATATGATGAGAGTTTGGCAGGTCTGTATCAAATGATAGCAGGTGCCTATATGTATGAAAGAGAGCTATCATTTTCTAAAAGGAATCCTTTAGTCAGGAAGCTTAATTAGGCACGTTGCCAAAATATCAAGTATTTCCAACTGTGAAAGGTGAATGTGAGAGGCACCACACACCCAACAAGTGTAAAACAATCACCCTCTCTAGAAGTATGAAGTACTATTAAATACTAACTACTGTCTGATAGGCCTTAGATTAGAATACTTATTTTATCTAGTTATTTCATACTGTCTCTATCCCAGTACATTGCTGCCTACTTTCTGTAGGAAAGTTTTTAACTGTTGGTGGTAGGGTTATCTACCCTTGCTAGTTCTAGGGGGCTATTCAGTAGATATGTTATCAGAACAAGTTAAAAATTGAGAAAAGAATTATTACAGAAAACTTAAAGATTTTTATGATTATTCAGAGACACAAATGTAAAAAATATCTAGTATTTTGATATCATTCTAAATAATGTACAATATATAATTACTAGGAATGATTATAGGGCAAATTAAAAGTGAAGAATCAATTTTTTAAAAGAAATTATCTGAAGCTGATTAAAGATAGTTACAACTAATTAGAATCTCTTATTCTAAAAATAGTAACATCTAATCTTTGATTTTACTTATTAGCGAAAATATTTTTTTTGCCGTTTAATTAAATGATAAGAAAGTAATTATTAAAATTGATGGAAATGACAGCTGTCTTATCATTACTGTTTCATTATATTTTTATTTTTTATCAGAACTGAGTCAATATAAATATAATAATTATAGAGATCATTATATTATTATACTGCTTTGTTATTAATTTTCAAAATCAAATATATACTGTATACAAGTTTGTCTACTAAATCTAGACTGACTATAATATAGGTATGTACTAACTTGTTTATTTTATATTTGTGTATGTATGGTCTGATTAATGTCCGATCAAGATGATTCTGGAGCAAGTTCAGATTGCCTTAAAGTTACTAATCAGTCCTTCCCATGCACAATACACACATTGTTTTCTTAAGGTTCTAATATGCTTGTCGTGGGATGGTTGTTAAGATATAATGACCAAGTTTTCTCAGAACATGAGAGCAATCAAGTTTCAGAAGGAAACAGATTTTGACAGAGGAAGGCATGCTTCTTGTGGCAATGAAACAATACTTCTGAGTGAATGTTTTTTGTTTTATTAATGTTTGCTTTTAAAATTCTGACAAAAATATGCCAATAGCCTACTTTAATCTGCAATGGGCACTGCTTGTGGCGCAGAGGTCTCAATTTAAAATTATGTGGAAGGTATATTGAAAAACTTAAATATGTGTCAGAACCAATCCTTCCAAGTATTTTTCCCATTCAGCTTCAGTGATCCATCTACAAGGAAGGAAATGTGACATGAGAGAAAGAACTAAAATAGGAAGGTTACAAGTTGTTTATGTATTTGAAAAGTACATAATAATTATGAGAGAAAGAAGATAATCTGTGTTTTAAAAGAGAGGATATTTGTAATTATAGCAGCAGTGTGGTTCGAATCAATTATGGTCTTATAATACCATTCCTGTTACTCAATTACAACCATTTATAATTTTACTGTGTTTTTCTGATAAAATCTGTTAAAATAATGAATTCTAATTGAAAATAACACAAGTACTGAGTAACTGTTTACCATCATAGGAAAAATACACTATCAGATTGCATGACACTTTTAATTAAGCATTTAATTAGCCTATAATTCATCACCCTATCTTTTGTTACTATTATACCATTTTCTACAAAAAATATTTAATTGTTTTCTCTTGTATTCTTTAGCAAACTGCCAATATTCTTTCTATTTTTGTTTAACGAGTTCTATGCCATTATATTAACCTGATGCATATTTTTAAATGCTAAATAAAGTTTAGTAACTATTGTTTTCTTTGATGCTTATCTTAATTCAAAACTTTGTGAATTGTTTATCAATGGAAACTGAAATAACACTAGTGATGCAGGGCTTACAAGAAAATATTGCTTTAGATATGTGTTACAAACTGTATAGACTCTGCGACAACTGTCGTTGTTAAAAGAGTGCCTAATGCTGAATAATTGATATAATTGATTACTGTGTGTATTTTTCCTGATAAACATTAGCTTCATTTGATATGTAGCCTAAGTGTCATATACTCTCATTGCTCACTGCACGATGTTGACCCATAATAAGGGTCAGCCCACTCAGATCATTCATTGCACTCACCTTCCAGAACAAAACAGGTATCTACAGGAAACAACAATTCATCCTCAGATATTAGCCAGCGATTGTGTGTTTAGCACAGTTGCAGTTCTTAATTCTTTTCACTTAGCACTAAGTTCTTACGTCTAAAAAAGTCTCTGATTGAAAGGGATACTGTGAGCTAAATTTTTGTCTTTAAGCTGGAAGAGCTTTCTTTCAGATATCTGTAGTATTTTTCAGAATCAAAGTCTGGCTCTTCTAAAATACTTGTACTCTTGAAATGAACTGCATAGTTTTCCCTTTAATGTGTTGATTTTTATTTAGAATTTTTAAAAACTGTGAAAAACTCAAAAGACTAAAATATATACATCATGACCTAAAAAAACAAGTTTTTATTTTAAAAAGCATACATTTAATACTTCATATTGTTTGTGATGAAACTGTGGAGGATGTGACATTATAATTACCATGAAAACAAGACAGATGTCCTTCTTTTTAACCTGAAATTTACTTTTTACTTCAACTAGCAATTTGATCAGAGTAATCAGTGAAGAATAAAAAAATCATGTTACACTTTGATAAAAGGTTGACGAGTTTCTAATAAACAATAGACTGCTACAAATACTCATTAATGTCAGTTAAACTGGGCACACACACAGTAGGTAAAGGTGATGCTTCAAGCTTCACTTATTTCTTACAAATTTTACAAACAATAAATCTACCCTGTGTGGATAATTGAGAAAATTACTTTACTAAAATTATACAGAATTTAAAAAAAAAATCTTGTATTTTGCAGCTGTCTAGGAATCTGCGGGACAGGGTTATTTTACGATGAAATCACTACTTTGTGTCTTATTATTATTAAATTAACCCTTCTTGTATTACCTAATTTATTCAAAACAGATAAAAAATTGAGGGAAACAATAGAAAGGAGACAGAAGTAATGTATGATATGAGATATTCAAACAATCAGAGTTGGATGTATCAGTTATCAGTATTATTTGATATATTATACTTATACCTATCTCATTATATTTACCCTAATCATATTAGATATTTCATCATATGTCTATTAAATATTGACATTTTCTTAATTAATTGAATTGATATATTCACCAAATATATCATGCAATCAAAATATTCTCAACTTGATTGATCTTCAGATTCTCATTTCAAATGTCTTGCTGAGTGAATTCCATTTTGAGATCAATTATCTTTAGCCTGACTGTAAATTAAGAAAGGAATGGAGAATTATTTTGGGAAAAGATGATTTATTTCAATTGAATTGTCAATTTAAACTTGTGATAAATGATAATTTACAGACTGAAATAAAGTTTTTGAAATTGAATTGTGCCAAAGACAATCTTTTATTTTCATGATTTCCTATATATTTGCTTGATTAATTGGAATCAAAATGAAATCTTGGACAGTTCATTTTATTTTATAGACAGTAGGTAAATTAGAAATTTAAATAAATGAGAGCTTATGGTGTTATGAAGAAATATAGTAAAGAAAGTTTGTTTGTTATCTTAAAACTTGATAAGTTATGAATTGTTATCTACGTAAATCCTGTTTATGTCATTAACAGAAACTACTGTCAATTTCTAACTTTCACCATTGGGTACATCATTTTATGATAATTAATACTGTTACCTACTGTGACAAGATTAGCATCAAATCATATTATCCATAGGTCAAAGTTCATAAACTTCTCTTACCTAACCCAATTATTTCCCCATATCTGATTGAACTGTGGCAATTAGACTGGTCAAATTTTATAATTGTGTCTATTATACAAATAGGGTTACCGTATAGTTATAATATCATCAAAATTACATCCACGACATAACGTTCAAATACTGGACAGTATCTTAAACTTAGTGAATAGGTTCAAACCTCTGTACTATGTTTTAATCTAGAAATTGTCTTGAAAAGCACAAAAACTATCAATAAATAAAGTATTTTAATTTGTTGTTTTATGATATATTTGGTTAAACAGAGTTATTTCCCTTTTCCTAAATGTGTTTGCCTTGCAACCCAAAGCTTAAATTGGAATCTTTCCCCCAAGATGATAATTTGCCAAGCCACTTATGAGTGCTTTCCTAAAACAAAACATCATATATATGTTGTGGCTCCACAGTTTCATTGATATGAAGATAGTCTTTCAGTTTGTGCTCCTCATTCCATTGTTACAATGCTAACCCATCATTAAAAAATGGTGACAGGATTGTATTTCCTGTGAGCTATTTAATGATATCTATTTGGTTCACATTAAAGAACAAAGGTCTTCCTTCTACTGTAAAAAAAAATGTGGTGAATGTAAAATCAGTGTGAAGCTATGTGAAATGTGATTGTTTTCTTTCTACTAAACTGTTCTATGGTGGTATTTTAAAGTTTATCATAACAGATGCCAAGAAAATAAATCAAATGAATTATTGATTAAAATTGGCCCCCTCTACTAAAGTTATTTAGATGAAAATAATAGGATGTAGAAATCTTGTCAAGTATGAAAATAAATCTTTATTAATTGTTCACAATACAAGTACAACCATCTTATTTCTCATGCTTCATAGAACATCATTTAAATGGTTAATTTTCTCCCTACAAAAATCTTCATTTATTATATTCAGTTATTATTTTGAACAATAGACCCCTTGATTTTTATCTTCCAATTTTATGAGCCTCTAAGGTTTCATTTAATTCTACGTATAATTGTTCATTTTTGATGAAAAAAACTAGCAGTTTAGTTTGATATCTTTTTACTAATTTCTACATTCATGCAAAAGTTTTCCCTCCAAAATTTTTACCTTACAGTGATTCTAATTAGTGCCCCTGTGAGTTTATACCTATTGTGATTCAATGTCTATTGTAGTGGTGACAATGAGCTTCCCGTTTCATATTGACAAAGATGTCGTCTCTGTCGCTGACCCTATGTCACCTGAGCGTACTTTAATTGTCCCTAGATGGGGTTTAAAAAAACTACATGCGTGCCTTCGTGTTCAATATTGCCACACACACAATTAATTTATATTCATTAAAATCACAGCTGAAGGTAAAAACTCAGCTTCAAAGAGACTTTTGTTATGATTAGCTTTATTATAAGATATATTATATTATTGAAAGTTGAATAAAAAACACATTTACTTTTAAACTAAATGGAAACCTCAAAAAGGAACAGACTTTTATATTTGATTCCACTTTCTTATATATTTAACATGGACTAAGTAACATGAAAATTATTCTGTAACTTTTATCTTTGAAGTTTTTCTAGAAATGTAGAAGGTTGTTTTGTCAACTGTTTATTTATAAAGTCTCAGTGTAATTGAGAGATTGTTAATGATTGGATGTGATGGAAGTATTTAGGTGGTCTTCTAATGTTTATCATATTCTATTATTATCAAGTACAGTTAAATCTCACAAGTCTAATCAAAATATCATATAACTTAACTTACATTCAAATTTAATTTTTAACTTTCTCAGTCTGAAAATCATTGAAACATATTGTGGCTAAATATATTGAAAATCAACTTAGTGCAAAATTTCAATAACTTAAAATAGATGATTTGGTTTTGAAAGGAATTTTCCAGGAAATGGAGCAACATCCTAGTTTCCTGATTGGAAATGAGGACTGGCAAACATCATGCAGTGTGAAATGCCAGGACAGCGGCATTAGCCTACTTTTATTTTTATTCCCAATTTTTTAGTGATCTTCAATAAGGCTCAGGTTATTTATTCATGTCCTGCATCACTCACAGGGTTAAAAACAAATATAAATTTGAGGTGCTTCATCTGGGCCTTTAATGAATAAAAATAGTATTATCCTCATTTACGGAAGTGACAACAGATGAAATTTGAAATCAATGCCGAATTTCAATATGAAGTGTTTTATTTCATTTCATGTATTATGCTAAGTAACAGCCTTGACATTTCCTGTCAAGAATCTTTTATTAAAGCATATAAAACAGATGTGGATTGATACGACCAGCACTGTTGTATGTATCCATAAACAAATCACAGCATAAAGATCATGTCTGGGGCTTGTTGGGTGTAAACACAAGTGGGCGTGTGCCAAACAAAACAAAACTCCATCCGATGAGCTGACTTAATTACTCAAACATGCACCAAATGTTTTATTGGGGAAGAATCATAGTATGCTTTCATCCTAATCATTACAGACATTTTACATCAAGAATAGAGATAGGTGACCTTTCAGTCTGCTTGTTTCATTAACACCTGTGTTTTACAAAACTCAAGCTTTTAATAACATCCGTGCTAGGTGTACTCATTCTTCTCTACAAACATTCAACAAGCCAAAAATATTACATTGTATTGTTACTTTATCTCCTCTGTTTAGAAATTCTATATTTTGTCATTTAGATCTTAATCTAATTAATTATTTTTCAATCATTTTCTGGATTTATATTTTATACTCTGAAAGTCTAATTCACATGACAAGTTACAAAAAGAAAACATATTTTAAGCCAAGAATGATTTTGGGTACATAAAACTTAACAATTGAGTCAGTAATCATTAACCGGTTAGTTAAACTGTTTTTACCATGTTTCAATAAAATTATTCTTTTCATTACAGGTATGTACTAATTTTACGTGGGCTGGTACAATTGTAAATGAAATATTTTCATTAAAAACAAGTTTCATGAAATTAAATCATATTGACTAAAACTTCACTTTGAATCAATATTTAAAAGATGTTACCAAAGTTTCAGTTAGTGCAATAAAGTAAAAAATATATGATGCAAATGTTGGTAGAAGTTAAGGAGACCTTATTTTTTGATTGAATTCTTCAGTATTAAATATCAGCATTAAATGGACACTATTTTAAGTGACCATAACCTAACATGACCCTGTTATGTAATAAAAGTTAAGTACAATGAGAGCTAAAGGCTTACCAATGTTGCCAGTTTCGTCCTAACTAAAAAAAAATAATTTTTCTGTTTGTCTTGTAAGATTGTATAATGTATGTGTAGTTAAACATTTACATTACGATTGGTCATATGGGCGTATATTGAAGTTTTTTTTGCTCAGGCTCACTTTCTTTGCTTGTGCTAATTCACAGGTTTTTATACGCCCACACATTAATTAACTCTTGTTTTGAGGTTTCTAAGATTATGACGTCATAAATTTTATGAGGTCATATTGTCATTAATCTAACTGCCTTCCACCATTTGTAATTTAGTTCTTCCCCTGAAGAAGTCAAAACTTTTTTGACGAAACGTTGGGTATTAAAGGATGGTATTTGATGTCAATTTTATTATTTAATTCACATATTAATGTGGGCGTATCTGTCTGTCTGTCTGTCCGTCTGTCTGTCTGTCTGTCCACAATTGTTGTGGACACGATAGAGAGCTTGTTTCTTAATGAATTTTGATGAAACTTGCTGTGAGTGTTTGTTATCACCCAAGGATGAAAAATATTTCCTGGGTTATTGCCCTTGCTTTTGAAAATATGTTGTGGACACCATAGAGAGCTGGTTTCTTTATGAAACTTGGTGTTTGTTATTGACATTGGGATAAACCCTATTGAATATCAGAAACATCGAAAAAATATTTTATGAGTTATTGCCCCTTGTTCTTTAAAACACGTTAATTTTTCAGCCATTACACTCTCAAAGTTGTGGACACGATCAAGAGCTGGTTTCTTGGTGGATTTTTATGAAATTGGCTGTTGGTGTTTGTATTGACCTTCGGATACGCTTTATGTAAAATCAGAAACATCATCAACTATGTGACTGCTCTTAATCATTTTAAGATGGAACCTAAACGTTGGTTGCCCTTGTTTTATGCATATTTCAGTGACATATTTGTTTTTTCCAGGAAACTTGAACCCATGGTTCTCAGAATCTTTCATTTACTGATCACTCTTGTCAACCCCCCGGACAAATTGGCTGCCATTATAAAAGTGGGGGTATTACGATTACGATGGCCATCGCTATTTTTGATCTTTTGAATGTGTGTCAATATCATTATGAAGATGTGCACTATTGAATTTGGTAATGATCTGATGGTTTTCTTCAGAGATATTGCATATAACTCTGATATTGTGTTTGTTTTTTGCTCATTCTCACTCTACAGGCTACATTTATCCATGGTATCATGATTTTTTCTCTAATGACCAAAAATTAAATGAAATAGTAATTTTCTGTTCCTAAAAACTTGGGTTAAGATGAGCATGGCATCACCATGTATTGGGTAAAAAATAAATAAGTTTGCTAGGACATAGGGTGTAATAAATTCTTCAAAGTTATAAAAAACTTAAGTTTATTTGAATGCATAGAATAACTAGAGCCACATGTGGCACAGAGTGGGACTTTGCAAATGTGCAAATTGCCAAGGGAAATTAAAAAAAAAATGGGCCCTGAACGTAAATCCGAAGTGTCAAAGAATTCGACAACTTTTAAAATTTTTGAATTTTTGGAAAGGTTGTGAAACCGGAAGTAATCACCAGACCTAACATTTGAACATACCAGTTGAAAACCTTTATCAATAACCTTCGTCCTACTGAAGGTCAAGGTCACTGAAGGTCAAGTTCACGAGAAACAAGTCCTTAAAATTTGGTAATGCATACAGTAATAACACCGGAAGTTGACGGTAGACATCAAATATAAAAGTATAAATGAACAGCCAAAGTCAATGACCTTTGATCCTAAAAAGGTCAAGGTTTACAAAGGTCAAGGTCAAAAACGAAATTTTTAATTTTTTTAATACTGTTCCATTTTTGGAACTACAAAGCCGAAATCTATGAACCTTTAACATAAGCTTAATAAAGCAATGCTGTAACTGAATGCAAGGTAATTTTTTGAAAAAAAAAATAAAATTTAACTTTTTTTTGATAAACAAAATTTTGACAAAAAAAGAATTTTAGCCGGATGTGCCACGCCCACGTTAGATTTTTGTATGTGACTTTATTTATATTAATAATATCTTACTATGGCTAAATTAGCAAGCCTTTGCATGTATTGGTTAACGAGATATACAATCATAAATGTCAAAAAAGGTCAAAATCTATAATCGGAAATTTTGAAATTAATAAACCTTGTTCCCTTTTTTGAACTATACAGCCAAAATAGCTGAGATTATGATATAATATAGCTAAAGTAATGAGGTTGGTGTGTGCAGAAGCATTTTTCAAAAAAATGTAGTCTATATGGATTTTATTCAGACAACAAAATGTAAACAAAATTAAAATTTAACCCGGATGTGCCACGCCCATGTCAATTTTTTTTTTATGGATACATTGGTATGGGGTATGTTCACTTATGTTCAAATTTTCAAGCCTCTAAACTTAATAGATCATAAACTGTGCATATATTAAAGTAAAAAAATTCAAAAAATCGGGTAAATGTTTTCAAAATTGCAAAATTTAAGAAAAAAAACAATTTTGCATTACAATACATTGTGATATATCGTTCGAAAGAGCTCATGAAGCCCATTCAGAATATGCAAAAATGAACCCTCTATGTTAATTAGGTCACCTGTAGGAGCAGTACAAAGTTGCTAATTTGGCTATTTTTGGACACCTATAAAACCGGAAGTTGATATCGAAGGTCAAATATTAAAGTATCATCAGGTAGCCAAGGTCGATGACCTTTGACCTACTAAAGGCCAAGGTCATCAAATGTCAAGGTCACAAGATATAAGCCTTCAAATATTGAAAAAATTCAATTGCAATTTGCAAAAAAGCAAAATCGAAATTCAAAAATCGGCTTCCTAGTTTTTCCCACAATTTTTATCTTCTTTCATTTGACACCAAACGTTTTCAAATCGGATCAGCCGTTATGTCGGAATAGCAAATGTGATGTTTCAAGAAAATCAAAATGGCGGCCAAAGTTCTACTTCCGGGTTGAATTTTATTTTAAAATCGTCTGTAGAATTACTTTGGCTACTGCTCAACAAAATTTCGTTGAAATTCATAAATATCCGGTTATTCAACCGGAAGTGAAAATCGATTTTCCCCTTTAACAGGAAGTGGCGCAAAAATTTTGAATACGTCAAATTGTTTATATTAGTGACATGCATCTTTTATTAAAATTTCAGATTGATCCGAAAAGAACTCAAATTTAGTCAAAAAATTTCGAAAATCGGCAAAAAAATTTATGCTACGAATTTTCGAAATTTGAAATTTTTTAACTTTAGTCGAATCAGAATTTAGTCACAGATTCCAAAAATGAAAACCCGAGTAAAATCGGGCCAAAAATGTGGCTTCCAGAGTCAAAAAACCAGTTTTTACTCAGGTTGCAATGTGCAATTTGCACTTTTGCAAAAATGTTCTAATTTATATTTAACAAGTACCTCGCCTAAATCTAAGATGTATAGATGTCAAAAGTTTACTGCAGCTGTTGCAGTTTAGGCTGTGTGCTCTTTGGGAAAAACGAAAAAAAAAAATCATTTTGATAACAAACTGGGACTTTGCAGAAGCAAAGTCCCACAATTATAATGATCTCTAACTTCAACATGGAATAAATTTGATATGTATTAGATATATGTATATTTTGTAATTTTAGCAAGTAAATCTTTGTTTGACATCATTTCAGTTTACAGATTCAAGTTACAGTGTGTGAGGTTTTATATTAGCCCACCAAAACAGAAACACTAAAACTTCAAAACAATAAGTTTTTTTTAAAAGAGGTGAATTATTGATGTCATTTGAGTTATTTTGACAGAATATGATATGTTCTGTTTGTTTGTCTAGTTTTAAAACTATCATCATTACATATGAAGTTTCATAATTGGAGAATTTGCCAAGAAAAATTAATGAGAAAACAGAAGGAAAAAAGCTAAAAAAATCAACCATGAATCTTTAAACAAACACCAAAATTCATTAGTGAGAAATAAATGTAATTTACAGTAAGATTTTAACACAAGGGAGATATATTTCATTGCTTTTGATTAGTTCTCTGTCTTTTACTTAATTGTTTTAACATCCCACAATTTAAACCAGGCCAAAAATATGCCAAGTATTCCTCACTATCCAAGTCATTAAGGGGAGTAAAGTTTATTCCATCTGCATGGGGTGTTCTTTACTCTTTAATTGTTATTAGTGTGTGGGATAACAGACTTTCTGCTGCGTTTGGTCATTATCTTCTGTTTAATGTTAAAAAGCAGACGGTAATCTCTAACCAATGAACACACTATATTTTACTCCTGTTGGTTTTTACAAAATCATGTTGAAAATTAATTGAAAGTAGCATAAACAGGAAATAATCAATTGAGGCTGTCTTGAAATTAAGAAAGATTAAATAATTACAGTATAAACACCACAATGTATTACTTGTCAATCAAAAAAGTTTCTGTTCCATTCTGTGTGAGAAATATGGCATCATAAAATATAGTAAGTAGGAGCTAGGAGATCCAATCTTAATTAATACCAGATGAAAACTAGAATACATAGTCATATCTTCATTTCCTTTCACCATTCTTCACTAAATTAATTGCCTCCAGAAGATCAGCAAAAAATCTTTTTTCTAGAAAATATTGCCAGAAATGTTCTCATTTTGATAAAACTAGATTTAAACTTGTACATTAAAATGATAAACTAGATTAGAAGAAGCCACTGAACAGTTGTAAATCTTCAATGTGTGGAATCTTAGTTTATGTTTTTATTTCTTTTTTACTTTCTACATTATTTGTTTAACATAAACACTATTTTCTGAGAAAAAAATCTTAATCAATGTTATACCTGTACTGTCATTTCAATTTCAACATATTACACTTCAAATAATTACAGATACACCTATATTTTAATTAATTGAAAGTTTATTTTTCGTATTCAAGAGAAAACAACACATTGAAATATTTTATTTCATCAAAATTAATTAAATTAAAACGTAACAAAAATATTTATGAAGTTCACATATTTTCTGAGCCAACAAATTTGTTTAATTTTTAAAATGTTATTCTTGTTAAAAAAGACAGTTATCGATTAGATTGAACTAATCAAGATGAGTTACAAGGTGATGAAGAAAAAAGTTGAAAATTAATGTTTTTCTAGAGATGAGGTCTACCCAGTTGGATTCTACATTTCAATGAAATATCAGCGAGAAGGAGCTCATTATCGCACATTCTCTGATAGAAATTAATAAAGACTAGAATTGAAAAGTGAAATTAATTCATTTAGTTTCACCTACCACAGAGCGAAGAGGGAATACATGGTGATATATATTCATATGTTTATCATCACTAAATGATTTCTGTCTACCGACATCGTCTTGTATATTTTGTTAGAAACGTAAAGAGAAGTATATGTTAGATATTTTATCTTATCATATCATCAGATATCATCCCTCATGCACCATGATAACTAATGAAACTGTTTTATCCTGAACTGCAGGTTCCTTTCACCACCGGCAGACTCGAGACAGGTGATAGTGAATTGTTCATTAATTATCTCCCTTTATCACTACTTCCCTGTCATTTCATTTTGCATTTGATGCTCTTAGAAAAAAAGAGTTTAAAGTTTTTCACAGGACAAAGATTTGATAATTTAAATTGGAAATGACAATAAAATAATAGCATGTACTGTACCAAGACAAACTTACTTAATACTATTAGTTCTTTGTTTCTTATCATATGCAGAGTGCGTAATCTTTATAAAAAAAAAAAGCACGGGTCATTCTACATTAATTTTTTCTGTTATTTCTGTTCCATTGTTATTAGTATCAAATTCTAGTTAATCTTTTAATAAACGATAATTGAATTATGAAATCTGAGAAAATTGGGTGTTTTGACGTGGTTTGACAACTTGTATCCTGTAAGAAATTATACAATACAGTTAATATTGGTGAGATTTGACAATCCAGTAAATATAAGAGAAGTTATATTGGTGAGATTTGACAATCCAGTCAATATAAGAGAAGTTATATTGGTGAGATTTGACAATCCAGTAAATATAAGAGAAGATATATTGGTGAGATTTAACAATCCAGTAAATATAAGAGAAGTTATATTGGTGAGATTTAACAATCCAGTAAATATAAGAGAAGTTATATTGGTGAGATTTGACAATCCAGTTAATATAAGAGAAGATATATTGGTGATATTTGACAATCCAGTAAATATAAGAGAAGATATATTGGTGATATTTGACAATCCAGTAAATATAAGAGAAGTTATATTGGTGATATTTGACAATCCAGTTAATATAAGAGAAGTTGTATTGGTGAGATTTAACAATCCAGTTAATATAAGAGAAGTTATATTGGTGAGATTTCAATCCAGTTAATATAAGAGAAGTTATATTGGTGAGATTTAACAATCCAGTTAATATAAGAGAAGTTATATTGGTGATATTTGACAATCCAGTCAATATAAGAGAAGATATATTGGTGAGATTTAACAATCCAGTAAATATAAGAGAAGTTATATTGGTGAGATTTGACAATCCAGTTAATATAAGAGAAGTTATATTGGTGAGATTTAACAATCCAGTTAATATAAGAGAAGTTATATTGGTGAGATTTGACAATCCATCAGAATTTAAAAAGAGGGGTATTGGAGATTTGGCAATATAGTTAATAAAAGAGAAGTGATAATGGTAAGATTTGACAATCCAGTTAATATAAGAGAAGTTATATTGGTGATATTTGACAATCCAGTAAATGTAAGAGATGTTATATTGGTGATATTTGACAATCCAGTTAATATAAGAGAAGATATATTGGTGATATTTGACAATCCAGTAAATATAAGAGAAGTTATATTGGTGATATTTGACAATCCAGTAAATGTAAGAGATGTTATATTGGTGATATTTGACAATCCAGTTAATATAAGAGAAGATATATTGGTGATATTTGACAATCCAGTAAATATAAGAGAAGTTATATTGGTGATATTTGACAATCCAGTAAATATAAGAGAAGTTATATTGGTGATATTTGACAATCCAGTTAATATAAGAGAAGTTATATTGGTGAGATTTGACAATCCAGTTAATATAAGACCTGGGTTTTCAACTTGGGGGACATGTCCCAGACTGGGGACATTTGGACATTCTCCAGGGGACACACTGATATATAGGTCTGAAAAAATATCTTAATTATCTTGTATTATCTTGAAACACCAGTGTCCACTGCCCGCAACGCCCACATTTTAAGTTTGTATTAAAACAGAAAATGTTGTGACTATATCATGCTTTGAAATTGCATGTTTTCTATGACTTCTGCGGACAATTCAGGGGACATGATCATTTCCATACGCATTTTTGGGGACATTTGAGAAAACCGGTTGAAAACCCAGGATATAAGAGAAGTCATATTGGTGATATTTGACAATCCAGTTAATATAAGAGAAGATATATTGGTGATATTTGACAATCCAGTTAATATAAGAGAAGATATATTGGTGATATTTGACAATCCAGTCAATATAAGAGAAGATATATTGGTGAGATTTGACAATCCAGTTAATATAAGAGAAGTTATATTGGTGAGATTTAACAATCCAGTTAATATAAGAGAAGTTATATTGGTGAGATTTGACAATCCATTAGAATTTAAAAAGAGGGGTATTGGAGATTTGGCAATATGGTTAATAAAAGAGAAGTGATATTGGTAAGATTTGACAATCCAGTTAATATAAGAGAAGTTATATTGGTGATATTTGACAATCCAGTAAATGTAAGATATGTTATATTGGTGATATTTGACAATCCAGTTAATATAAGAGAAGATATATTGGTGATATTTGACAATCCAGTAAATATAAGAGAAGTTATATTGGTGATATTTGACAATCCAGTAAATATAAGAGAAGTTATATTGGTGATATTTGACAATCCAGTTAATATAAGAGAAGTTATATTGGTGAGATTTGACAATCCAGTTAATATAAGAAAAGTCATATTGGTGATATTTGACAATCCAGTTAATATAAGAGAAGATATATTGGTGATATTTGACAATCCAGTTAATATAAGAGAAGATATATTGGTGAGATTTGACAATTCAGTTAATATAAGAGAAGATATATTGGTGATATTTGACAATCCAGTAAATATAAGAGAAGTTATATTGGTGAGATTTGACAATCCATCAGAATTTAAAAAGAGGGGTATTGGAGATTTGGCAATATAGTTAATAAAAGAGAAGTGATATTGGTAAGATTTGACAATCCAGTTAATATAAGAGAAGTTATATTGGTGATATTTAACAATCCAGTAAATGTAAGAGATGTTATATTGGTGATATTTGACAATCCAGTTAATATAAGAGAAGATATATTGGTGACATTTGACAATCCAGTAAATATAAGAGAAGTTATATTGGTGAGATTTGACAATCCAGTAAATATAAGAGAAGATATATTGGTGAGATTTAACAATCCAGTTAATATAAGAAGATATATTGGTGATATTTAACAATCCAGTTAATATGAGAGAAGATATATTGGTGAGATTTAACAATCCAGTTAATATGAGAGAAGATATATTGGTGATATTTAACAATCCAGTTAATATGAGAGAAGTTATATTGGTGAGACATAATTTTAAAAAAAGTATCAAATGAGTAATGATAGTAATTGAATATGTATCAAACATTAATTAGATAAATGTTGAAATAACTGTAGTGCTAAATCGAACTAATGACATATTTTATGTAGAGATGTATTCTGCACTGATTGTAGATCTGTTGATGTTCAGATAATGAAATATAATTGGTGTAAAAGTAAGGTTTGCTTGGTTTCCCACAGTATGAGTTAGTGAACACTAGTAATATGAATATAATGATAGAGTTTGTTGTTTATATATAGATTTATAATCACCTCATTATTCTACCTGAATCTTATCAGCTTAACAATACCTCACCTACCTCCAAAATTATTATTAATATATCAAGGTCATTTGGAGGTCAACTCCTAGTTCAAATTTTAGTGTTAACTGGTTGATCTTGACTCACTAATCACCCTGATGATAGAGACTGATTAAAACTCATTATCCAGACTTTCAGAACATTGTTAATGAACATTTTTCAAATATCATTGCTACTATTTACACTGAGGCTTTATCAAGATGAGATAGTACTAATTAAGATAAAAGCCTTTAATGAGAGATTTGTTGTGAACTTTATAATAATTAGATGTGACATTGTTACTTTTCTTCTATTTCTCTGTCTATAGATTAAAAAAGATGAAATTCCAACACAATCTTCAACTGTCTATAGTAATTCATTATAAAGACAGACAAATTTTAATTTAAAAACACGAAATAACAATCTATCGCAAAAACAAATAGTTTAATCACAATATGCAGAAATAAAAAGAGATTCCTCTGAAAGATATATTTAAAGGTAATATTAAGTCTAATTGTATATTTCAACAGCATGTCTATCTTGTTACATGTCCTTTACTTTAGTTGTTGCCTGATTAGCAGCAGTGTTTCTACAGTAACAGACTGTTTGTCAATACAAAAAGCAAAATTACAGTGCACCACAAACTTCTATAGAGAGGAAATCTTTGCTAATTATGTTCATTAAAATGGGTGGTTAGTGGTTAGAAAGATTATCACTGACAACAACTGCCAAACTACATAGCATTGATGTTTCCTACATAAAGCCTCTCTCCCACCTATAGGAGTTGCAAGCCAGGTACGATTTTTATCTACGATTGGGAAACTCCTAATATCCTAGAAAGGAACTCCTGGTCAACTCGGGACGCACTTGGCTTGCAACTCCTGTAGGTGGAAGAGGGGCTTTATCCTCCATTTACAATTACAGCAAGTAGATGATTTATTCAAGGTCATCAGACTTGCACAAACCAAGCAAATGATGTCATGTAAAGAGCTAGTGACCTAATTGACTGTGCTACAGAACCTCATGAGTTCTGCTGTCATTAATATGTGACAAAAAATCAACAGTCCAGGTTCCATTGTGTCAGAATGAATGAGGAAACAAAGTATAATACTTAAAGGGGCATTTTCGAGTGTTGATTTGAGCCTTGAATATGTAAATAGCCTTCAGAAGTACTAGAGCTACACAAAAATCGCATAATTCCTTCAATCATATCCCTACCTTAACATTTATCTTTCATTTTTCGTATTTCTGTTTTCTATATAACGCATAGTCTTACTAAAGGACAAGTCATATTTTTTACTTTCAAATGCTCATAAGTATGGCTACACAGGAATTTGAAGACTTATATTTTCAGAGAGAGTTGTGAACATTATTATGGATTAAAATAGCTAAAACATTCCAGGTTCTGAGACAAAAAATTTATTGGTCGAACATCTTTAATAGAATTCAATGATTCTTTCCAGGCTTTGTCATTGATGTTTTTTGCAGAATGAAAGAGAAGGGTGAGTCTTGTTGTTTGTGAACTGTGACATGTTATAGCAGTAGAGTTCGTAACATTTGATGAAGTTATTGGAAAATTTGAAAGTTATCGACTGTAACTTTTATATATATTGTACCAGGGGTTGAATCTTGTAAATATGTAGTTAAATATGTACCCAGCTAAATAAGTGCATTATGTAAATGATATGATAGAAAATTATATTTGAATGATAGAAAGGTAAAGATGATTATTAAATTTACTAATAACTACACCCTTCTTTTATACTGATTTTATATTCTTTTCAATTTATTTATACAAACTCATCATAAAAGATTTTACAGCCACTGAATATTTTAATTTATATGAAATGAATGAATGATTTGGGGAATTTAACTTTGAAAATAGGCTAATTGATATTTGATAGCTTTACAGTGGTAAAAGGTTTTATTTAATCCACTTTTATTGCAATGTTGCTTCACAAAACAAGACCAAAGTTACTATGATTTTCTCCACCAAATGTGAATATAAATTTGAATATTATAAAGAAAAGGATGTTCAATATTGTATAGTGATATAAAAAGATTAGAGATTAAAGCACTGTATTGTTACCATGTTATAAGTTTACCTAGTAAATTGAGAAACTAGACTCTTATAATCTACCTGGTCATGTTTACTTTAAATCTAATTAGAAAACTCACCCTGAAATATAACTCTAAAAAAACACATACTTTATTTATAATTTGAATGATGGATAATGTTAGTTTGCAGTATTGCCAAATTTTTAGTCATATATCATGTGTTTGGTGATGTTCTGATTAGTTTCTTGACATCAAGTGGACCCTTTTACCTTCTAATTACTTTGCCATTATTAATAGATGAAAGAAAGTGATTAAGAGGAGGCTTTGTTTTAAGATAAATGAAGTATAAATCTGTGAAATTCCAGAGTCTGTAATGCAAGAACCTGAAGCTTAAAACAATACTACTGGTATTTTAATGTCTTTAAATGAGATGATACTTCAACTTTAATTCTTTAATATAAACAAATTAATACAAGTCTACAAGCTTCACCATTTCAAATGAATTTTGATTGAACTTCATCAAAATAATTCAATTCAAATTAAATGCTTTTTCAAGTCTGGTATTGGTTAAAGAAGGTGTAGAAACCAAAATATTTTTGAAGTTTAAAAATCTGTCAAAGCCATGGATTTAAATCTTTGCACAATTCCCTACAGAGTCTGTTCAAAACAAACATGCCTGATTCTGTAATTTCAGAGTTGTCCTTGTCTGACTTCTAGCTTTCTTAAGATTAAGTATGCTCTGTCTTACTGTTAAGAAATTATAAACTGTGCCTGATATGAAGAGAAATGCATACCTATACAATGATAATTCATTAAAAAACTTTCTCTAATTGGCCTGGTCTGTCAGATGTAACTCACTAAATAAGGCCTGATTATTCTCATGATTACATCTTCCTCAATGATTGGTGATACATTGTCATTTATGCTTATGTGACCTGATCTGTCCACTTTCTATGTTTATTATTTAATACAGATATTCGATATTAAAGGAAAACTGTTTAATTTCTTTGCCATCCAGGCAAAGTCCAAACTCTTTCTTGGTTGGTATTCATTCAGTTTGTGCTGAATCATCTTAAAATCTATATTTGTTATATAATAATATATTTGAAAGATAATTGATACTAATGCAGCATAATTTGAGTAATTTAATTTGTACTGAATAATGACAGTGTTTGCATATTTGTATATACCCCGGTATTTATATTGCTCTCATACTGATAACTTTATTCAAAATTGCCATTATTCAGCAAACTCGTAAATGTTTGTTAGTTTCCGTGAATTCAACATTGTGACTCGGCCATGAAAAACGGACATGAGCAGACAACTCTATATGAAGAATTTGTTTGATTGGGTGAACTTTTTATTCAATCTTCCTATAATATAGGAGGTTACAAAAAGCACACTAGTTTAGTCCCAAAGTTTATACGAGTGAATTGCCATGTTTCAATATAAGAGTAATATTCAACGAATAACCTGATGTCGTAAAATCTGTAATCCTCCAGTTGCTAACAGATAGTTTAATACTTCAACAAGTGAGTTTACAGTGCACAAAAAAAGTGTGATAATATGTGCTCGAAAATAGGTCTTAACTTCAATTCATTTGAAAGAATAATCTGTATTTAAAGATTTGTATGAATCTTGAAAAAAATGATAATTACTTTAAAATTGTGTGTGGTCTGTCAACAGCTATATATTTACTTCTGTTTGCTAAAGAAAGATAATTTATTGAGATTTGGTGAAAATATTCCCCTTTCTTTGTTAAAAATCTGCAAAACTCATTGAAATGTAAGAGAAAATTAAAATTCCCATGTCTAAAGATAATTAAGATTAAAGATAATAAGAAGTGATATATTAGGGTGGAGATGACTTTAACTGTCCCTAAAACATTACACAGTTTACAACGGCTTTTTGATCAGATTGAGGAGTAACAAGTGAAGCTGATAGTTCATAAAGTCATTAATCTTCTACTGAATGTTAAAACTATCAATAATCTCTACTTTATATTATTATTAACATCATTAGACTCAAATATTTAAATTTTTACAATCTGGACATGGGTCATAGCCTTCATATTTAGGATACCAGTTTGTTATAAATGGGTATTTAGACACTCATTTATCAATAGTATAAAATTCCACTGTCTGTATAGTAATTATACCTTCTATCTAATTATCACATCAAATTTTATCACTTTTCTACTTACCCCTGTCATAATATCTCTTGACACTTTTGGGAAAATATCACAGAGGTCAATATATTCATATATATACTTACTAATAACCCATTCATTCTGTTCTTGGTAAATTTGTTTATATTTGGCTTATTTAACCTCTGAACTCTGGATTTTGTGACCAAAAGTTCCATAATGAAGCAAATGCATTTAAACTGAAGATTAAAGATATTTTGTTAAAAAATGAGAACTATTTTTTTTTTTCAATATTGACAATATTTTAAGATGATCAGAAATTAATCTAAAATGACAATAGAACTTATTTATTGAAAATAATGCTTAAATATTATCTTCTTGAAACATGACAGCATTTTTATCATAGTTTTTATGTTATTTTGGTATTTATATATACTTCTTGTTATTTTCTGTTCTTATAGAACATACCTGATGGATTAGTTTGGTTGACAATCTGTGTTTATTATTGGTAAAATCTAGGTGACTAGGATTGTGGGACAATTTTTATTGGCTTCAAGTGTAACATATTATTTTCAATTGTACCTAACTGTAGATTTAGAAATTGCAGAATAAGTCAATAAAGATTTGGCAGAAATTTTGAAAATATGTTGTCGAGATGAGAAAAGGGATTAAGTTCGTTGTTAGAGATTATCACATTTGGATTCGTTACTGGTGATAATGTGAATTGAAACAGATACAAATCATGAACATCTTGCTACAGTATTTAAAAACCAGTGTGAAAATAAGGTATTTTAACTGTATACAGTAAACAATCTCACTTTGATATTGTTGTCACAAGTGTGGGGTAATATTTGGCAAGTTAGGCCACTAACATTTTAACTTGTGTTGTCTTGTTTATATATTTTTCTTGAGAAACATTTCTAACCTTAATTCAGATAGCACTAACAAACTCAATGTATTCTGTAACAATATTAGGAAATTAATCAGATATTTTAAAAGAGTAATGTGTTTTTCAGAAGATGTTTGAAGTGAAGAAATAAGCTTGATTAGTGAAATGGTGGATGGAAAATGATTTGATAGAAAAGGTTGGAACGATGAAATTTAATTTCTGTAAGTAGTACAATTATAAAGTTTTCTGTTATTTTGACTTTATTACAAGTAGATAGATGTATTAGATAATTGGATGTGAAGGCATTCAACAACTTTGGCTGTTGTTGTTTTGGAGGAAATAAATCTATAACTAGAGACCTCAATTCTGGTTGTAGGTGGTAATAGTCCAATGATCATCTGAAGTGGTTGGATGGTGAAGGTAAGTATTGATGCTGAGAGCTATAACATATATCAATCTCTAGAATATATGTATCAGATCATGGAATTATTAAGTAATGTCACTCGGTGAATCTATACTTTTCAAGTGGCAAAACACCAACTGATCTATATGTCTTTTAAACAATATACCAACTGATCTGTTCTCATTTTATTGTCTTCATCCAGTGTTTTGGCTGCTGAAAAACATCTTCAATTGATAATCCAGTCGGTTATCCTTAGAATTGTTCTGTTGGCAGTTTGAATTAAAAGCAAAGCTTTCTCATATTGTGTCTAACAATAGTAGAAAACACCTGGTTCTGTTCAACTGACTTTAATATGGTGTTGCCTAAAAACATTCACTCTTTAATCTTGCTATTGTTTTTATTTGTCGTCTACACAAGACTGTCTTCATTCCTCAGCTTTTCCTAAATCTTCACCTTTCATTGATTGGACTTGCGGCATTTGTGAAATAATCAATAAAACTTAAGAAAAAGAGTTGATAAACACATTCAATATCCTTTTAACACTTGACGAGGCCACATAGATTTTGATGATGAAATTCCATTATTCCATTATAACATCATCTGACAGGCTGCATCAAGTAAGTTTTCACTGTCTTCCTTCTTTCAGCTTTAACATTATGTCATCTTTAATTAACCACAGTTTTCTTCACTAAACTTTTCATAATTTCATTTAGTATAGTGTAGACTTGATCTTTACCAGAGAAAGCTTAACAATAATTCTATTATCTCTCATGTACATGTTTCAATGTATTGTCATTACTTCCCACAAACTTACAGTTTTCTTACAATACCATTAATAGCTTCAACTTTTCATTTATTCAACAATTTCATTTATCTTCTGGCTTTGAAATCTTTAAGAAATGAATTGTTATTGAAGATTTATTTGGTTGAAAAGTCTTTGAATCAGTAAAGTCACGTTCTTAGAGATCCTGTTCACAAGCTTGATCTTGATCTACAAGTATAATTACTTCTTCTATCCATTTCATGACTCATTTTCTCAGATTCTAAGCACTTTCTGCTGAAGTTGGTCTTAATGGAAGCATTCTTGAACTTCACTTTAGATGGAAGGGGTTGAAATCAAAGATATTAAGGGATTAATCTGGATTGTTCTTACCTTGAGGTAGTCAAGGTATATTCAGATGATGTACCAGTATTAATCAATGAACTGGTGACTGGTGTGTCCCAGACTTTATTGATTGTGTTAGAAGTAACAGAAATTTTGATATAGGGTCTAAAAAAAGAGCGACAGGGAATGTGATTGTTACGAACAAATAATTAATTTTTTATTTTTTATATGCATTAATTTATGCAATGATCTTTTGTCAGTTTTCTTCATTCAAATTGACAACTCTTAGAAATAGCTACGCAGATAAACTTGAGACAAGATCTCCCAGTGGAATCAATTTTTTAACATCTTGATTAGATTGAAATAATGGAAGACATGTACCATTTCAGCTGCAAGACTTTCTATAAACAAATAGACAGCTCAACAATCAGGGTGTTAACCAAAAATCTAGTGTTGGAATGTACATACCATTAATTTCTGGTTTGATCACCATACTAATCTAATAATATCAGACTATAGCGGCGTAGTATTATTTAATAACACTGGTATAACATGTGTTTTCTTGACTTTTGTTTTAATTGTCTCAATGTGGGCGTTATCTATTGAGAATATGAGAAATATTTCTTATTACTGAATTTTCCAGTGTTAATGTAAACAATGTAAAAGGGTGAAAGTTAAATCTGTGTTTTTGATGTTCATGTAACATTAAGACAATATGGTTAATGATATGCCAATTATCTAACTACCAGTTTGATTTTTATCATTTTTCTCACAAAATCTGGGTATTAGAAGATTTTTATCTGATATCTTATAAATACCAGCTGAAAACAGTTGTTCTGAATCCAACGCAATCTCTAATAACTTGTCTTTATTATTAGATATTCAAATTATACCAGTCAAAATTCTCTTATTGTCAGAAATGATGATCATTGAGTTTGAATAAATTAGACCACGAGTGGGGAGAATTCACCAGTTTTCACTTCCATCTGTAATTATTTTCTAATTAGGCTGGTGTATTGATTTTATACTTTTTATGTGGTGAAATTTTCTTCTATTAAGTATTAAGGCCATCTTGTTTTTTGTTAAATAATCCTTTGATAAGGGAGAAATCCTAGTTGAAGGTATTATTTGAAACTTTTGATTAAATATGATGAGTTTAAGGAAAAGATTTTGTGGGTGCCTAGCAACGATCATTTAAATATTATTAATCTATTTATTTATTAAGACATTTAAGATGAAATGTTAACCTGATTAGTAATCTAGGACAGCTGTGACCAACATAAGATTTCAAATATGCAACTCATAATATAAGGATACTTTATAATTCTTTCTAATACAATTGATTCTTTATATTTGGAAATGAAGAAAGTGTTTAACTCAAGTATTCATACTTGATTAACATGAATTGAATTGGTTGAGTGTCAAACATCAAGCTGTTGTTCGTATGATTTAATCCAATACTGTAATATTGAATTCTTTCTATTCATTGTTGCAAAACTTCCAACTTTTCATTGAAATTCATTATATATTTCTAAAGTTTTCATATGGTGATATTCATTATGAGCTTCTAAAAAGACTTAAATCTACTTTTGTAGGAAGAAATCCATATAAAATTTGAGATGTATTGTTGTAAGATTACTTCAGATTAAAAATTCAATATATTTTAGATGTAATTTTTTCTAGGTTTCTAGTACAATAAATGTTTTAAGTTAAAAAATGTTAATACACCTATATCTGATTATAAATCTATTGTGTGACTGTAATTTTATTAAGACACTTATATTTCACCTCTTTACCCTCATCTTTCATTTTCTTTAGAATTTGTTTTAAAAAGCAGTCTTAAGAAGGAAGACAATTCATTGTAAATTTAATATATTCAATATTTAATGTCTGAAATTATTCCATGTGTCTTTGAATAAGATTATTGATTATATCTGTAATTTATCACTTTTTCAAATTTCTCTGTCTGTTTTTTATCAAACAACTTCCTAATTGTGCTGGTAATCAGTGTCTTTTGTCACTTACCAGTTTTGTCTGCAGTGTGTTGACTTAATTAAGTCATCTAGGAATATTGATAGGACAGACTGATAAGTGTACGTTATATTAATGTCTATATTAAATTATAACATATATATTGAGTATAGGAGAGATCTAGTTTGATAAATGAGAAAATGTTAAAGAGATTAATAAACAGACTGTCTGACTTTCACTCCTCTTTTAATATTTCACTTTACTAACTCTCTTTAATTGTATTAATCCTGAGATGTTTTAGCGTCATGAAATCACCATATCTATCATCATATGTTTACCAAGTAGAGAAAGTAATTATATCACTTTAATAAAATCCAGAGCTAACTTCTACAATCAAATGCCATTTTAGAAAATGTGTGTAATCTGTGTTATTTAACTAGACTCAATATAAAAAGCTTCCATTGTCTTGAGAAATGGTAATTGGTAAAGAATCTTTATATTTAGAATTATGATGTGAATTGAGAATGGTATGTTATAAAAGATGTTATATAGTAAAGACAGATGTTTGATATCTTTATATTCATTATTCCCTGTCTTACTCTTGTTCAATTTTCACCCTTCATTTATAGTGTGAAGAAAAGGCTGCAATTCTAACATAAGAATCTTTTGCAAATTCACAAAATCCATATTTTTTATTACCTACAAATGCTGTGTTCACAATGTTTTTTACAAGCTTTATATCTTTAGGTTTATCAAACCTTTTCTTGTGTAAGAATGCATACAAATCGAACACATGATATATGATATTATATTACAGAAATGCACTGATTGTTCAATTAATGAAAGTGTGAATTGAACCTAAGGAAGGAATATTTTTCATAAATTGATCTGATTGTATCCCATGATGTTGACCTTTATAGTAGTGGCTGGTGGTATGTGCCAAGCATGAAATGCTTATTCTTTTCAAAACACCTTATGGTACTACTCTATGAAGTTGTCCATTACGATACAACTATTACAGAACAGATTTTTCTTCTCTTTTTTCAACTGGTAGATTTTTTTGTTTGAAAGAAATTTACTATAATTTTAGTTTCAAGATTTAAATTAAGTAAATATATCTTTAACCTTAAGATTCTTTAGGCTACAGGCTGTGTATGTAACAGATACCTTGACAGATAGAAATCAAAAAAAGTAGTCAAAGATCCTGGTTAATTCTCCTGATATCACACTGCATAGCGTTACCAAATCGGTTTTAAAAAAAGTAGGGCATGATACTCCATTCATTTCATTTTACTTCTGTTTAAAACTTTCGATCACTCTGATCTTAAAGTAAAATAGCTAATTATTTGAGGTTGTATGAATTAAACGTGAATGCTGGTCATTGATATTCTAAAATATTATGTCAATGGCTGCAATATATCAAATTTTATTGTCAGATTTTATACGATTAATTCTTACTAAAGGTTAGAGCTAAATTAATTGCAAATTTGAATACAGGAAACAAAACTTAAATAATGAGATTTGAACATTTATTTTCCACCATGATAATGATTTAAATACTTAACATCCTAATATCCTTTAATATCGGCTAGAAAATGTCAACGTAAAATAACATATTACAGCAATCGGGCAATATACATAATTTACACTCAGCTCTCAATTATTCAACAAATATTTCATATGAATATAAATAAAGTGCAATCTGTAAATTCGGCTTATTGAGATAATAAATTTTAATATCGTATTATTTATTATTATGTAAAATATCTCTGATTTGTATATATTAGTATTAACTCGTGATATTTATTTTAACTAACTTTAATTATTTAATTTCTCTATTTTATTTTTTATATAATGATGATTATTTAAGTGACGTTGTTTGGAAGTTTGGTATTTTAAAAGTTCCCACATTTGTAAATTTCCATTACTACAGCTAAAAATGCCTCTGTCATAGTCAAACGCTTTGATAAAAAAACAATTTTTGTACCAAATATACTTATTAAACAAATTAAAACTTTAGTAATAGTCCATGGCAGATTAGATCCCACTCATAAAGTCCTTAAAACAATTGAATTAAAAATTTGAAATCAATTGTTTGTCTTTTCACATCTCCTAAATTTCATATTTAGACTCGTGTCCAGTAGGAGAGTATCTATTATTACACCTCAAACTAGCTCCACAGAGAGGGTTGTCCAACATTCACATTTTTAAAGTTTATTCCACTACCATGGTTACATGAACAGTTTTACCTCAGAATCAACACTACTCAGTTACCAAGTTAACAATCAAGAAAATTTGTCATGAAATATATGAGTGCAATGTGATAGTTTAAATTATGGAAAGCATCAAAATCCTTCAAGGAGATCTTTGGATCATGAAACAATACTTTAGATTTATGGATTCACATGTCTGCCACATAGTTTTCATTGAGTTAAAGGTCCTCAAATTGTTATCAGATTAAAGCCAAGTTGAATATTTGAGAAACCTCCACAAAAAATCCACTGTTGGATATATTTTTATATTTTGAAACAAATGTTAATTTAGATTATTGATGCAATTGTTTTTTAATTACTACAAATAAATAGATCTTGAAACTGCAAATATTTCCAGTTAAAACAAAAATCATCTTCAGAATTTGGACTTCAAAAGATTTTGTCTGATATTTTGAGCTTCAGCATTAGAAGCCATGTTACAGAACACTAGTAAATACATTTTTAAATATTTCATATAATGATGATGTCTCACAAAACATCAGATTAGACATCAACATCTGATAATACACAACATAACTGGTTCTTGTATCTGAGACACATTTACTTCTCCTGAAGATTTGATCATAATGAAGAAAACCTTAATACATTAATGGTTCGAAGCTTGACCTGCTTACGCGTTTTATGACGTCACTACCAGTGATCTACCGATCTATGCAGATCACAGCGTAGTGACGTCATAAAATGTGTTAGTTTTAGTGGAATTGCAAGAACCACATACGTAGAAATGGAAATTGGAATATCGTAAATTGATGCTATTAGTGTCCCCAATACACATACGAAGTTTAGAAAACCTCTTTGCAATCCTTTAACTTAGCTCTCTATATACCAATTATGATTGTAGAAGACACTCATAATTTTACACTACAAAAATATTCTGTTCTGAGAATGGAACGGTTGAATTTTGTGTTATGTAAGCAGTCGAGCATTCTAAAAACAGTTCCAATTCTGGCCCACCTCGGGTAGGTGGTCTCGGAACGGTTCTGAGAATGTGTTATGTAAACGGCAACCGTTCTGAGAACGCTTTACTGCTCATGCCTAACAAGGAACCTTCACCATTCCTCATTTCAGTACATTTCTTGATAACATCCAGACGTCTTTGGTTGCATAAGCGTGACTACAAGGAAATAAATTCAACTTTTTAAAGAAGAGTTTCACAGATAACCCTGCTGAAGAACCGTTCTCAGACCACTTGAATTTACTGTAATGTAAATGGTCACATTTAATCGCGGCCGCAGTGAGAACAGAACGCTTTATTAGCCACCTGGTGTAAAATGGGTTATTGTCATCAAGACAAGTTTTGCTCACCCCATTACAATAACTTTTATGATTTTTTATGTCAACTTCCTTTGGAGAGTTGGCAGAGTTGACCATCTTTACTCAACTTTACTCATCCTTTACTCAGTGATCTCATTTCAGTTAAGTGCACCAATGTTGTGACATTTTAGTTCTGTTACTTTACAAGTGAAAATTTTCAGAAAATGATGATTAAAATTAAACTTTGACTTATTGATACTAATCTAGAACGTATATTGTATTCAATTATAAAAAAATGAGAAAATGATTATTAGTTGCATCCCGTTGTTTATAAATTATCAATTTTTGACCTTTCACATTAACTAGGTATAATTAATTTTGATAGATTAAATGTAGGTTTCCTGTAGAATTAGTGCTATTGTTAATAGCTTATTTAACAGTTGCCTCAATATTAATAATAATAGCAACGGAAAGAAGCCTCATTATCTTGTTAATTAGTGAAATAGATTAATAACTGTGACCTGTTCATATTCTAGTTTATTATCAACTTATCTTCTATATAGGATACCAACATCTATCTTCAACACTTAATTTATAGTCTTAATTACAGGTAAACTATTAATTACTTTTTACTTTCTATTGGTAAACTTTGGCACCAAGTCAAGTAATTGGACTAATTAGGAAGAATCTTTGTTTTCAAGTCTGTATTGCTGACAGTTTTTAAGTCAAATTAATTTGAAGAAATGTTGAAGAAAGGAAAAGTAGGTAAATTAGAAAATGATTAATGAGAGGCAATTTAATATTTGATTGTCTTACTTTCTATCATGTATCATTATTCTTACTTGACTTTTTCTAATTACTAAATCGCAATGATTCACTTCTCCTTTTCACACAGATTGATTTTCTTCCAACTTAAAAGATGGAAACGAGTTAAAAGGCTAAAATAAGTGTGAGTTGTCACCATTTGAAATGGAATAGGAAGATTAATAAGGTTAGGAAATGGTGCAGATTAAATAGTTTGATCTATTAACTGAAATATTTTCTCATGATTAATAGTCCCAGTGTTACACTCTTCCTTCAATTTCACCATACAACAAAACATTCTGCTGCTCTTTTTTTAATTTGATGAGTGCAGTATTTGAATATTCATCTTATTTAGAAGATTTAAATCTTGTTTTAAAGTATTTGTATTAGGAGAAATGTGGAGTGTGTAATGTTATATTTTGAAGTTTGGTTTCTGTACCTGGTCAAAGGTTCTGTCAAGAACAATTGTCAGAATGTAGACCAGAAAAAAATAACAAGAACTTATATGATTATGTGCTGGAAATGATTTTTAGAACCTTAATTAGATAGTGAAATTTTAATTCAATGTGTCCACATCCCTCTACGCCTTCCACCATTTGTAATTTGTTTCTTCCCTTGATAACTCTTGACGAAGCGTTGGATATTAAAGATGGTTTTTGATGTCAAGTTTTATTATTTATTACACAACATCTCATAAACTATGTCCATCCATTTACATTTCCATCTAATATCTCTAGAATCCAGAATTTTTCATTAAAATGTTATATTTGGTATGTGTTTACCTAAATGCCAAATACGTTATATTTGGTTATTAACTGCTAAATCAATTATCAAATTAACAATTTCAAAAATGTTTCCTTCTATATGCTTAAAAAAAAATTGACAATTAATAAGAAGCAGGATAAATAACATATTTGTTGAGCTTGACAAGGAAATATTTCAGCTGGTAATTGGTATTCCTATGGATACTAATTGTATCCGTTTAGGTGCTGACATATTCCTTTATTATAATGAGGCAGAAATTATTCAAGGTCTCCAAAAGCATCAAGGGCAGTAAACAACTAGCTCGTTCTTTCAATTTCACTTTCCGATACATAGATGACGTATTGTCACCGAATAACTCCGCTTTTGGAGACTAAAATCTATATAATCTACCCAGGAGAGTTCGAAATAAAAGACAACACCGATTCTAGGACTTAATTGTCCTACTTGGATTTGCGAAATTGAAAACAACCACAAACTTTGTGTCAGATTGTATGACAAATGTGACTTCTTTGATATACCTATATTGTTATTTTTCAATTCATGTGCAGTTACATACCACAATCACAAGCTTATGGCGTGTACATTTCACAACTGATCCTCTATGCTAAGGCTTTGTCTTTTTAAAATGATTTTCTTGCGAGAGGTCGAATATTACCTGTGAAAATACTTAAACTGGGTTACTTGAAAACTTTCATTTATGTAGTAAATTTTATGGTCATACAGAGATCTTCTTGTCAAATATGTCTGGTCTGCTTCTTTCATTTTGGCAGATTTGTGTTGTCAGGCATGAATTGGATCTTGTTGGGTCTTGCTCTTGTTCTGGATTAAATTGTTTAATAAAAGGAATTGTTTTGCATTTTATCAACACAAATAATTTGTCCAGATTCTGTTTCCAAAATTTGAAACCTAAAATCTGTACTAGTTATTTTCTAGTAATCTAGATACTTTGCTGTCTAAACTTAAATACTTGAGAGATATGAAAGTACAATCTAAATGTGCATCGAACTCAAGTTCGTTTAACAGATCACATTTTAGCTCTTTATTAATCTGCTGGTTGGCGTATTCGCTTGTGAGACTTGCAGCAAGTCTATGTTAAACATTGAAAATGTTAGATAATTGTTCAAATATATTTTGCAGGATGTGAAACAGTTTCTTATGTAACAAATGAGTGAAATGTAGGTTTCTAGGAACTGATAATAACAATGTGCTGTAATGTAAAAATTGTCTAAGCAATAACTACCTTTAGTATCCATTTTTCTCAATAGATTTATTGAAATCTTTAATTGCCATGCTTACCTTACAAAGATTTTTTAAAATTTATGGTTTTGTTAAATATTGTAATTTATTTTACTTAATGAATATGTGGAATATGTTTTTTCTTGACATAATTTGAAGATGAAATAAGAATTAATTCACGTCTTGTTGGATGTCACAGCTGGCTAGCAATTTGACTTGGTGATTTGAAACCTTCATTAACTAAATTATAACTTTTCTCATTTCAACCCTTCATAAATGTATGATTTGATGTAGCCTTAAGGCTTTTCACCCTAACTATTAGCCTCTACAGTGTTATTATTTTCATATTCCAGGAGAAAAAATCTAATTGTTCTCCTATATAATAATGAAGATAATTAGAAGATTTTTGAATATAGAAATTCGTGATAAACCATTTATCTTTAATACTGCCTAATTCCTCTTAATACTTTATTATTCAAATCTTTTCTACCACAATCGTTATATTGCTAGTGACTTAGAAATAATGAAAGAGAATTGCTTTGAATTATTTATTCATTGTAAAGAATTTTATTTTTATTGTGAGTTTTAAGTTTTAATAATTCTTTGATTGTAATATCCTTCTTTTACATATTAGTCATTCTCAAACTTTTCTCAAAACTTTCCTCATCAGCTTTTTTTTCTCGTGTAAAATATTGGAAGATAAACAAGTGAAAAATGTTGACATTCATGTGAATTGCTCATCTTATTATTTTAGGGTATATTTTAACTAGTTTTTACTGAGAAAGTGATTCATATTGATTCAACACATGTTAAAATACAGATGGAATGAAGGGGAAAACTGGCTATAATTAAACTTCTATTGTTTGTAAAGTGATATTTAGTCAGATTTCTTGAATTCCACAAATTTAGCGTCAATTGTTCCTTCCCTGGAATTGATATTTCCAGTGTTTTCATAGCAATTGCATTCTCTCTTGTAATCAATACAGTGTCATGTGCAGCCATTGAAAATGAATTGCAGATTCATTTACGCTGGGGCTAATGATATTTGTATGAGGAAGAAGTTGAAAACAGAGGGACCAATTGACTTAGTTCAGGCTGTGTTTTCATTATAACTAATAAAAAGTTGGTTGGCAGTTATTGGAAAAATATGTTGTTATATTTCTTGACTTTTATCCTGCCTATTATAACATGTGGCAGTATAAACAATAGGAGATTATGAAGTTTAAGAATTGATATTATAAACTAAATATATTCTTTGTCACAGCTGGAAGCTACCTTTTTAATCAGAAACAACGGTAACATAGTCGAAATTTGCATATTTAATCAGGCTAGAATTGAGACATAATCAATATACTTTATATTTATTATTATAGAGAAAAAGGTATCGATCTTAATTGTTCCGCTGTGAAAATTTTGTGGTAAAGAAACGATAACAGCTTGATAATTACAATAGAAACTCTTCTAGTGGAAAATGAATTCGGCATCCGCAAGTTTTATTATTACTGAGGTAAGATTAGGATTGTAGCATGATTAATATAATAATTAATAATACATAGTGAAAACAATAATAACCTGGCTTTTTACACTTGATATCTTCATGATTATTTTATAACATAGTTTTATAGTTATTCCTACTCTAACACTAATACCTTTTTACCCTCAATATGATTTATATTTCTCTACAGTAATTCCTACTGTTGCTTTTAGTATTAATTGAAATACATCAACTTGATGTAATAGATATATTGTAAAATATCTATGTTGGAATTGACTGCGTCAAGTCAACGCAATAACAAAAAACTCCTGTTTCCACCAGTAAAGGCTGAAATTAAAGCAGAAAATTTGGGGCTTCCAGATGTCTCTTATGATGTGTTCAGTGTTTTTATGATTCATTGTATTCTGTTAAACTATCATCTTGTGCCCATTTGACCATCAACAAAGAAGGTACACATCTTATTAATATTAAGACAAATTCGAATTCTTTGACCTTGAAACTTGTTAGATCAAAGTTATTTGTAGTTCAAATGGCAATTTGTTCAGATCTCAAGGTCTTGCTTCAGAATTTCTTTTTCAATTTTAATTTTTACTTCAGATTACTAAGTGCATTGTTGTTTGAAAATGCATGTACATAGATAGTATATAAAATCTTTGCTTGAATCCTGTTCATCTGTTAAGTTGATATTTTCAATCACCTTTCAATCTGTCATGATATTCATTGAAAAAATACCAGATTCATGTAAAAAAAATATGAAATATATTTCAAACTTTAATAACAGTTTTATTTTCTTTACGAAATTTAAGCTCCTTTGGTATAAAAAGAAAAGTATAATTTGATTTAAAGTTGAAAATAATGTGATTTCTTTAGAATTTGGTTGAGATTAATAAGTTGATGTAGAAGGATGTATGTAGCGTAGTTGATTGAATTTCTGTACATGTAGTAAGAGGTGTCATTAAATCTCGTATTGTGCATCAGTGTTGCGTCACTAATGACATAGTCTATATAGAATTCAATAACGACAACACCATAGTTTTATCAAGCTTGATGCCATCATATTACTTTGTTGCAAATTGTATAAACTAGAAATGTCGAGAACTGCTATCAACTCTGGGGGTTGATAATTGATATGAAACAAGTCTAGTGATTTAAAACAATCAATCAGTTGTGTTTACTGACATCACTGAACGACTAGTTTGTCATGAGGACTGGGGAAAAAAGGATAAGTTATTAATTCTCATCCTCAATAATAAAGGATTGGGAATTAGAATGTTGGTGAAAATATTGATGAGAGAGACTGTAATTTTAGAGTCAATCCATTTCCTAACTGACAATAAGAAGGCAAACTTTGTTATTCACCTACAGATAGAAACAAAATTGTGATTAATTCTCTCAAATATTTTCAACGCATAAAGAATGGGGTCATTAGTCCAAGAAAATCAATTTGGCAAAGACGTTCATTTTCACTTGTTAACAAGAAAACTTGTACGACCATACTACCTAATATTAACCAATTTGCTCCATCTTTTCATTAAATGAGGAGAAGAGAAAATTTAATTTCACGATGAAACTGTTAATACTGTAAGAGAGAAATTTATCGTGAATATAAAAAGATGTGACATGAAATCACTAATATGATACTTTCTTCATTCCTGCTGGAAATTAAAGACAATATCGAGACATGAGCATTATTTATAAGGTATCTTGGAATAAAAAAGGTGTTTGATAGCTAGAGATAATGAGTGGTGCTCTCTGGTTGGTTAGTAATTATCTACCATTGTTTGTAATGTGAATAGCTTGTCTTTATCTTGGTCATTTCTATTATACTGTTTATCAGCCAACCCCGACTTTACAGTATAATTAATCATTTCATTAACGGCTCATGTTAGGTGTCCAACAGTAGGCAATATTTCTCGTCACCTTATCTGTATAGGAATTTGATTTCATCTCGGTTACTGTAAGATTCCTATGTGCCACCAAGGTAATTATATTCCTCATTATTTTTTCTCTCCTATTTTAAAATCTAGATAGATTTTTGATTAAAGATATTATAAAGTTTGATCAACCTATTCTAGTGTATAGACAGTTTGAGAGGCTTTCTTAATGTCAAAGAAAATACTGCTCCTTAATAACTTGCTTTTATATACTGGTATTTGAATTTTGTTTAAAATAAGATTTCTTAACTTACAAGGAGGATTAGGATTTAAATAAGACTTTCTGAAATAGTTTCCATGGAAATCTCTGAAAAATAGAATTGACATAATTTGAAATAGTGTAGCAGAATTTCATAACTTTTCAAAGAAAGCTTACCAAATACTCTAAGCATTTACAGTCATGGTTATAGAGCGCAAAGTAGCCTACTCATGTTTTTGCAAATATGGTTGTTAATGGTTGTTTTTGATGTTAATTGTCATGCAATGCTGGATAAGGTGTTGCACAGAATGGTTGTCACTGTACTAGGTCTTTGTTGTACATGGTGGATGTGGGTGACACATGTACCAATATAACACCAACACAAGATGTATTCTGATAATAGAAAAAGAGCACATTGGAAATTTCACAAATATAAAAGGTGTTGATGGTTCCAGATGTTAAATGAAGCTCTTGGTATTAGCTTTTTAAACTTATTTCTAGAGCAGTCTAGAATTTTCAATACAGATATAAGAGAATTAATTTTGATGCAAACAGTATCCATGAGGTATGAAGAAGCTGTTGTATTATGACTAGATTATTCTGGTGACAGTAGTTGACATCAATTCAATAGAAGAGTTCAGGATGTATTAAAAATCAAGATGTTACATGTTTAAATAAAGATATAATGATGATGAATTGGTCAAGTGTCCAGGTTGGTAGGCAGATGAATAGGTCAAGAGAATAGTTAATCTGACCATTATTAATAGTTGACCTTATTGATTTTACACTCTAATCATTTTTTATTATCAAATATCATTAGTGAAGCAATTAAAATTGTTTTTCTTCTCGCCATATTGACTGGAGTAATAACGTCTTAGTATTTGTATTATGTATGATAAGAAGAGCTTGTATAATGTGCCTATGTCAACAAATATTGTTCAAGTGATCAGCTTATGACATTACTTAATAATATATTAATTTATCACTTGAATAACAAACTAAAACTTTATATCAGCCCTTGTTTGGTTTAAATGAGTTAATAACTTTGATAAAGAAAATCTAGCTTTTAAAATAGGTCAGCCCTTTAGCTTTCTTATCATTCAATTTCAAAGTTAAAGGTATGTAAAATTGGCTCATCAAATTGAAGACAGGTGAAAGACTTTGAAGTAAGCAGCGTGTCTAATGATTTGTAGAGTAGACAATATATAGTCAATAAGAAGATGTTTAAACTGTCACCAATATAAGTTTATGTGATTGGTATTACTGACAAGCTGAAGACATCTTGATTGGTAGTTGGTATATTTGTGTCATTGTACTTCTTTGTCATCTTAAGGTAAAATGTTTTGTTGTAATTAATGTAGAAGTGATAAGATAATATGTGTGTGTGGGTTATAGAGGGTTGATCTAGTCTCGCCACTATCTATACTTTAGTCTCCTACTTCCTGTCTCTTCATCTCTATTCATATAAAGCTTAATGTATAGAAAATTCACATATTTTTATAATACAGATTCATGCCATGATTTCAACTTTATTGCAATGTAAAAGTTATTTAAATTTTCCAACAGATTGGTATTTAATTGAATTTGTGGAGCCATTACAGTATTTCATTTAACCCCAGATTTTACCTTTAGTGGCTTTAGACCATACAGTGGTGATCACGAAATTCTCATTATACCCAAGTTTTATTTACAGTAATTAGATTAATCTGACTGTCAATATTTTATCAATGGTCGCCATTATTGTTCCTACAAACAGGCCATTTCAATTGTCACTGGCTTTAAACAAAAGGGGGCTGGAGGGCCTCTTCGAGTGGAGGTCATTCTGTAATAATAGATTCACTCCCATAAAAGGCCGCAAATTATTCATCTGTGTGAATTTTTACATTTTAGTCTTGCCAGTTAATGTCATTTTCCACCAGTGATTTCCACCTCATTTATTTTCAGTAATTACTTTAAGGTCAGATAATCTGTAAATTGAGTAAAAGTTGAAATATTAGTCCTATTTTTGTCATAAAACTAGACAGCTTATACTAATATTTTGTCTCAAGATATAAATATGTAATCAGAACTTAAAACTCAGCCAACTTCAATTATTACATGATGTATGTTTTATTTACAGCAGTTTTTCGAGAGAAAACTCGTCTTCGGTTTGATTTGTTAATTTCAAGAGGTAGACATTAATATTTTAGTTTCTGATGGTAAATATCAGAAGTTATGTGATATGAGTTGGTTCATATATTTGCCATATTGAATATCAATTGGAAAAATTTAAAAGCTGTTACTGTATGCACAATTTGTGTGGGTCTGATTTCTTAGTATCAGATATGCTAGTTGCATCTTGTGTCTTAAGATGAGGTTCTTTGTTGTAGACAAACATCATTTATTTTACAGAGTATTTCTCATCTTTGAGGAATGAGGATGTTCTTACCATAGCAAAGTGGCAATGGTCTGAGAAAATAGACTTAATGAGCGTTAATATTTTTCTTCGTTAAAGATGATTTTTCAAATGTAGACCAACAAGTTAAGATATATGGTAGAAGACATATGTCTAATATGTTTGGGATCTGGTCTAGAAGAGTAAAAAGATACAGATCTATAATAAGGGAAAGTAACGTAATATAAAATATAGAACGATCTCCAATATGATTGTCTAAATAAAATAATTGTGTTTGTAAATTACTAATATAATTGGTCTGCTGTAGGTTACCAAAAATCAATGAAAGTTATAAAGGGAGATAATTAGGATGATAGAAGGAATATCCGAGCTATTAGTGATGATTGATGATCATTTTGTATTAAATATAAAGATATTATATAGATTTACCAATCTTTAATTGATGGATGCACTTAGAAATAGCCTAATATTAAATACTTGTGTCAAAATGGTCTTTTTACCTCATTTCTAAAATATAGCAATATCCCATAATTCTAATCTCAATTGTTTTCATGTCATTGACTTTGCCCAAGATTGGTGAATAGTATGTCCAAGTCTTGTAGGTCATATTGAAAGAAATATCAACAGCATGGGTTTTCATACTCCAGGATCAAGACATTTGTGCAGGTTTGCTTTAGAATGTTTTTTAGATTTTCAACCAGTTTCCTGTGTGTATTTGAGGTGGTTCATAGGATCTGATCTGAATAATGAAAATCCGTACAAGCAAAACAGTTCCGTCAATCAAAAATCTTGTCCAGAGCATGACAAAATAATTATATAGTAGTGGACTTCCCATACGAGAAGTGCCATCAGGTGTTTCGAAAAGAGTAAGCCTGGTCAGCATCGAGCGCGACACCCGCCACTACTATAAAGGTCAAAATCATGAGGTGCAACGAGATCAATATTGCTTCTAGAGACAGAAAGGAAGCTATTAGATCTCTAAGGATATGCCTGATAATGTTCCATGGTCAAGTGAACGCTTTTCTCTTTGTGCACACTGCCTGTTTTTTTCGGGTGTATCATTGTAAATGCAGCTTCTCCTGGTGTATAATCTGCAGTTTTCATCTGTATTTTAAAGAGGCATACAGTCAATAATCTGCTAGCAGTGCACCACTTTGTGATGATTACTTTTGTTGAAGTATGTCCAGTGAATCACTTGTAATGATCTGGGTGCCATTTAGTTTTTAGGAATGATAAAAGTTGATAATTTTCATTAAGACTTTGCAATATATTAAGATATAAATCTTACTTAATCTTTGATCATAAATTCTAATTGATTTATAAGAGAGATATATTAGAACAAAAGCTCTATATGAATAGCAAGGTGGGTGGGGTGGAAAGTTTTATGATGTGATCAAATATACTTGAATATGATAAAATCTACGTATTGAATTATTAGAGGATTTGGGAACAACATGAAATCAAATCTCCTGCTAGCTTTAGATATTAATTTTTCTTCTTAATTTCAAATTTGATGTGACAGTTATTGGATGTTGTCAATTTTCAACCTATTTTATTAGTTCAATTATAAATATATGAAAATAGAAGCCGTCTCTCTATTTTGACCTAAATAATAAGACTAGAGACCAGGGTTTATTAATAACCTTAGCCATTCACATACCTAGATCCAATTAACTAATTGCAATTCTATATGAGAATACAATAGATTACTGAGTATTTTGGTGGACTATTAATCTATTAATTATATTATGTTCAAAGTCAATTAATCCAGGGCTATACACTAATATATAAAGATATGAGATTAAGAATTGTATTAAATATAAGGTAATGTGAAATATGATAAGTATATGATATAAATTATAACTAACTGTTGTAGTTTAATTAGATACTATCTTTGTTTTTAATAAATTGATTCTAACTTTGTTTTAGCTTTAAATATCTGATCAGTCTTCCTCCCAATAATCATTAACGGTACAAATACAGATACCAAGTATATTACTTTCTGAACTTATTCTGGTTCTCTCTTTCTCAAAAATTGATTTCAAGAATACCTCTCAAATAAACTTAACCCTGTTGAATTTTGTTGAATAGTTTGCTTTCGTAGTATTGCTTAACTGCAAACATATAATTCTTTTTGTTGCAAAGAGGCAAGAATGTTACAGTGGTTTTCCCTTCCTGCAGGTACCTCATTCTTGATTTCGGGATTACCCGAATTCCTAATTACCAAGATAACATCAATCATTATGGCATGATATTCATATTTAAAATGGCTGTGTCTGTGTTCAGATGACCTAGATATTAGAAGTAATATTATAGATAATACAAATGGAATAACCAACAAAATAATTAAATAGTTCTCAGATCACTGGACTATAATTTGTCTTAAACTTCCAATCCAAGTTAGTAATGTATGTGATGTCAACAATGAATTTATTTAACTGGTCTAATAAGAGATAGAGACAAATATTAGATCCATTTCTAGTTAATTGCTCCTTCGTCTGATCAATGATAGATTTTACTCCCTTCTTCTCGTTCTCATTCCCTCTCTTATATTTCATTAGAAATACTTCATTAAGCGATGAATCATGTATTGGCTACCCTACTTCTACTAATTATGGAAATGTCTTTCAGTTTCAGGCACGATCAATTAATAACCTAATTAGATTTTTGCATCAAGCTGGAAGATAATCCTACTGATTAGTAAAGACTAATTAATTTCTGGGGCTGAATCATATGATAGTTACCCAGAATAACTCATTGAAACAAAGGATATCAATATCAGTCAGTTTGAGGTAGAACTTAAAAAGAAAATGTAATAATTTTGGTGTTCAAAATGAATTCTGCATTTGCAATGCATTTAACATATTTCGTTTTACGTAATTGTATATTAATACATTTATATTTCAAAATAATAATGACAGTTTCAATGTTATAATTGCTTGCAAATTAGTGACCAATTTTCACATTTTCAAATTGATTTTTTAATACATTTATAATGGTTGTGTGAGAATGAAACGTTTGCTATGGTGATTAAGCCTATTTTTGTGTTAATTTTAATTTGATAAAACTGTCAGGTGAATATATAACTAAGTTTCTCACAATACCTTACCATATGTAATAAACTCATTGTACCAGAATAATACTTAAAAAACATGATGTAAAGATAGATTTATAAGTCTTTTGTTTTCTCAAAATTGTATTTCGAAAACTGTATGGTATTTTTGTTTACGTTAAAGAAAGTTTGATGCCAAGTGTAGCATTCATCAAAATTTATCCAAATTCACACTTGCATCTAAATTTATATTGAGAAAAATTACATTTGAAACAAAAATTACTAAAGGAGCCTCAGAAATCAAAAATAAATTGCAAAATGGAACACAGGTCACAAAGGTTTATTTAACAGTGAGTTTGATGACATCATGATGACATCATTCCAACTTAATATGATTTATGATTTTATGGCATCAAAAAGGTTTTATAGACTTACAGAGACTACATGTGCTGTACTGGAAAGCACAACATTAAAAGAATAACAGCACTTTTAAAATTTGAAAACAAGTGTTATAAGACCTGTAAAATTCAGAATGTATGATATGCTGAATTTTAATTCCTGTAAATTATAGATGTTTGCTTTCCATTAATAAAATCTATTTTCTGATTCCTTGTTTTCAGGAGGCAATAACTCATTGATTTTATTGATATTAATGTCTTGATAATCTACTTTAAGAGGGACAGACCCTTTCTACTCAATCTAATTAAAAACCATAGCTAATTAATCATTGATTAAGTTGAAGGAAATTAGAAACCTTGGTAATTACTGGCCTATTGTTACCAATAATGACGATCAACTATAGAATTGAGAGAAAAAATGAAGAATTTTAAAGAGAATATACGAATATGAGACTAAATGAATCTGTACATTGTATTCCTCTCAACTAATTGCTTCATTAAGAAAGTAATTAAGTATTTGGCAATATAAAATTATAAATTATCTCTAATGGCATTTACAATATTCTTATTTTGGAATCTTTTTCTATATTGTTTTGTATTATCTTTTATGATTGTGAATAAATGAGTGTGAGATGATCAATTTTAATGATGTGGTTTTTCCACTTTTGAAAAAAAACTTAAGGTACATGGCAATAAAATTTCACAGTGGCATATTTAATTGGTTAAATCAGAAATGATCGACATGGGTTCCAATCTTCAGTGTAAAAATCTGTTGTGAGTGAATTCAGTTGACCCTGGTGTTAATGAGAAATCTTTGACAAATTTAATTTTTAAATCATACATATATGTGCATATCTGATTGTAAGCAAAATAATTGGCATTCTACTTTATTTTACAGAAGAATAGAAAGTGATTGCTAGATCATTACTATTTAAACTGATTGAGTTTTGAATTGAATTGTCCCACAAATATTTTTTCTGAACTATTTTATGTTAAGATGTTCCATGTCTGTAAAAGGATTGAATGCTTTATAAACTTGTGAAATTGAGAGTCAAATACAGTCATAAACCTGTTACCAATGAGAATTGTGAAGGAAAGCTGGCTCTAAGCTAGCTTTATTGCCGAACACGTTGTGTTACACTGAATATTACTAGTTCCCGAACGACTTTAGTCTCGATCATAAAGTCATACATTATAGACAGTACGCGATCTACAAGACTTGCCATTTACTCTACTAGTTAACGATAAACAGCTTGCGCTGAACGAGACAAAGCCGACTTTTTGTGTTTCCACTGAGTACATGAAAGCTAGCTTTCATTTGGCCCTCATTAATTGCCGAACGCAAAAAGCTTTGACCAGTCCAAACACATAAAGCTAGCTTAAAGCCAGCTTTTTCTGTCAGTGGAAACATAGATTATTATCATTGTGCCACAAAATAAATGTGGAATATCAACTACAAGCTTGAAATGAACAAAATTCATGCATAAAGATATCCAATATTTGTTTCAAGTTTAAGCATAAAGTTCATAACAATCTGTCAAATATGTTTTGTATATACAGCACCTATTCCCTGTTGAATTTCTTCAGATTTAATGATTTCTGTAATCAGCATCCATTACAAAGACTTCACTGATTGATAACTGATGTTTTTTTTAAATTTTGTTCTACTCTGTACACTAAATTAGTCAATTTCTATATTAATTGGAATTTTCATATTTAAGAAAGTTATTGATGAGAATGAAAATTCAAATTTCTTTCTATATGATAAAAGCTAGTATACCCAAATGCATGTTTTTTATACAACACAAGTTTCCTCTGGATTTAATATTGTAATCTTAATGATACATCAAATATGGCACCTGTCTATTGAATATGAATGACAAAAGATTACTCAAAATGACAAAATTCATTTGCAACCGTAATATCAAATCTTCTTTAATTCTTATTCTGCATTTGAATTAATCACATTATTCATGCTGGTTGGCAAGAGAATTGATCACACATTATAAATTCCAATGCATTCATTCAATTTAGTTTAGTGTTGCTAGGATGTGTCTTGTCAATCACAAGTTATTTTAATACTTGATTTTCAACAAATCCTCAATTTGAAAAATCTCTTTAAAAGAAAAGCTTTTATGTATTGGTTTGATATTTTGGCCTATTCACTAGTAATAAGAAAGGTCTTTGTATCATTAGAGTTGTTAAATGCTTTATGATTTACAAGACATGACTTATGACTGTATAATGACAATAAGCAGTAATAATAATCTTTTCTACATCATAAATAATGATTAGTCTAATTATTCCCCTGATTTTCTTCTCAACAATAAATTTCCTAACTTTATAAAGAGACTAGATAGACTACATTCAACCTGTATTTTGAAATGCATTATTCGTGTTTTTCATTGTAAATCACCTTCATCATCAAAGGCTCTAATAGTCTAATTAATACCAGAGGATCAACCATCAGAATAGTCAAAAATTCATTTGTTCAGTGATTGAAATATAGCCATTAGGACTTGAATCATTTATAAAAACATGCCTCTTTTTGAACAGATGGGATCATGGTTATTTCAATTCAGTGAATTTAAGCTCATCAAAACCATCTTTCATATTGAAGGGGTTATCCCTATCTATATATTATTCACTAGTTTTAAGCATTTATTTATTAAAACTTCATCCCAAATAGGAGGATTTTATGATCAAGGATAACACAAATGAAATATATAATAGTCTGTGCTAAACAGACAATATGTGACTTGGTGAGATTGTCAAACTATCTAGTTGGTTCATTGCTTTTTAAGATAATTTGAAATTTTTAGTAATTAAAATTAATTGTTAGGACTGATTTTGAGGTGTAGGATTTGAAATAATAGTTCTGATATAATTTCTTATAATAAGTAGTACTTTACAACTAGTATCAGTCTGCTATCTTACTAAACGATTATTTTACGGGTAATATCTTTTAAATCTAACTATTAAGCTTAGTTTTTGGCCAGTTCATTACCTTTCTTCTTTGTCTTACCAGTGGGAATCATTTGAGAATTTCATGAAGTCAACCCCATTTAGCACTTAAATCTTTAAATGTAATCATGAGCGCCATTAGACTCAACAAGTTTTTCTGGAAGGTGGTCGTCTGTTAAACTAGGGTGAGATTTAAAATTATTAAAAAATCAATAGAAAGCTAGAACCTTATCAGTGCCTCAATACAGATCGCTATCATTTTAACATTAGATTATCTAACTTCAACTAGTCTGACCTCACACTGCATAATTGATCATTGAAAGGCAATTTTTATGGTGCACTTGGAACAAATTTATCTACAATCAATGATGAGTGAGTGAAGAAAAGATACCAACTCTCAGCGCCGTTTGAACCAATTAAAGGTTACTATGAGTCAGTCGATCAACATTAAGAAAAAAGATAGATAGCCTTATGATTTTATCAGGTTTTAACTTAGATTCTATATCAAATTATTTACTTTTTATTTTCTACAAGACACAAAATTGACCTTGTATGACTTCTCCACACTGATCTGTTCTGATTGATTTTAACATAGTGTCAGAACAAGATTTGTCTTTGTCTTTAGAACTAGTCTTGTAGTCAATACTTGTATGAACTATTTCTGATGAATATGGAGCACATAATCTGTTTTTAGGTTGAGCAAAGTTTCATTACAATAATTAGCAGTGCATTGTTATTAATTAAAATTATGTGTTACTCATATGTCTATATCACATGCTATTGCCGTATATTTTTTTCTGACTAAAGTATGTTTAATTGCAAAGAGTTTAAATGAACATTTTGAAGTGTAATTGTAGGCTTTCTCTTCAAGTCAATGCTCAAGTTCATTAACAAATCAGGATCAGCAACTTACACATCAAAATATTGTGAAATATATCACAAACAACACATCTAAAATGCACATCACTGTGTGGAGATCTTTCACTATGGTATAGCTCCATATTTTACGCAAAGTTATTTTCTCTCTAGTAAGAGTTAATAAGTTGCCTTAAATTGGGAAAAGTATGAAAACATCTTTATTCAATCAAAACTTACACAAACCTTTAAAGGAAGAAAAAAAATTCTGCTCTTAGAATAACTTTTTGTTTCTAAATATGGTTTAATTAAAATTTTGTTGATCAAAATAGTTTGCTGTGAAATTTTTCTTCCCTACAGTTATTAAAATATTAGCACTGTGATATCAATTAAACGAACAGCATATTGAATTGTATTATTTAATATAGTTTATGTGACTAGTTACCTAACTACAATTATTGCAATAAAATTTTAACACAGTTTTCTAAATACACTGTAAATTACCCAACCTTATGTTACCACAAAGTATAAAGTGAAATTAATGAAAAACAATTAATAATAATAAAATAATTCCCCCAGATTCTTTTTAAATAAATTGAAATAAGTTTGATTGAAATTGCAATTTGATGACAGGTTTGTTGACTGTCAGCTGTGATTGGTAAAATATCTTTCATCAGTGGTCTAATTCAGACATAATATCAGACTAGACAGACTCTGGATTGAGACAGTTTTCATGTTGTTTGAAAATGTTATGGATTTGTGCTTTTAATTATTGAGAGACATATTGACTGCTAGCAGGTGAGATTCTTAGGACTGTTGTGAAAACTGAAAACTTCTGTGCTCTATTATCATTCAGCATTAAGTGAATCCTGAAGGTTTCAGAAAAGCACATACAATATGTGAAGGAATGTAGGTAAAGTAATGTTCAATAAGTAATAAAATAGAATCAAGAATAGTACCAGGTAATGGCTAATGATATATATATATAAGATTTAATATATAGTTTATATAAACAATAACAGGTTTTCTAACCAGTAATCTGATCATTGTGGTAAATGTTGAGCTAAAATCAGCTACATATTGTACTAGTTAATCAAATGACATTCAGTCATATCGCCATTTATATTATTCTGACAATTTTTTTCAGTTAGACTTTATTAAAAGTCAAATGAATTGTATGGGAAATAAAACCTATTTCTGGCCAGGTATACACAATTTTGTTCTCAAATCTAGAATTGTGGATGCTTGTGACAACAGCAGTGTTTCATTAGCACGGGTAGTATAATATTAAAGAGATCTTGCAATCTTAACTTGTGATTCTCCTGAACCCAATCTCTAAATCAGCTGATCAAATGCCATAACTTAGTAAACTAAGCATAATCTTACAATATTTTTCAGTAGCACTAACAGTCTTTTGATTCAGTAGCATCAACTGTGTTTCGATTCAGTAGCACCAACAGTGCTTTGATTCAGTAGCACCAACAGTGCTTTGATTCAGTAACACCAACAGTCTTTTGGTTCAGTAGCACCAACAGTGCTTTGATTCAGTAGCACCAACAGTATTTTGATTCAGTAGCACCAACAGTCTTTTGATTCAGTAACACCAACAGTCTTATGATTCAGTAACACCAACAGTCTTTTGATTCAGTTGCACCAACAATGTTTTGGTTCAGTAGCACCAACAATGTTTTGGTTCAGCTGCACCAACAATCTTTTGATTCAGTAGCACCAACAGTCTTATGATTCAGTAACACCAACAATCTTTTGATTCAGTAGCACCAACAATCTTTTGATTCAGTAGCACCAACAGTCTTATGATTCAGTAACACCAACAATCTTTTGATTCAGTAGCACCAACAGTCTTATGATTCAGTTCAGTAACACCAACAATCTTTTGGTTCAGTAGCACCAACAATCTTTTGATTCAATAACACCAACAATCTTTTGATTCAGTAGCACCAACAATCTTTTGATTCAGTAGCACCAACAATCTTTTGATTCAGTAGCACCAACAGTCTTTTGATTCAGTAGCACCAACAGTCTTTTGATTCAGTCTTTTGATTCAGTAGCACCAACAGTCTTTTGATTCAGTAGCACCAACAGTCTTTTGATTCAGTCACACCAATAATCTTTGGATTCAGTCACACCAATAATCTTTGGATTCAGTAGCACCAACACTCTTTTGATTCAGTAGCACCAACAGTCTTTTGATTCAGTAGCACCAACAGTCTTTTGATTCAGTAGCACCAACAATCTTTTGATTCAGTAGCACCAACAATCTTTTGATTCAGTAGCGATTCAGTAGCACCAACAGTCTTTTGATTCGGTAGCACCAACAGTCTTTTGATTCAGTGGTACCAACAATCTTTTGATTCAGTAACACCAACAGTATTTTGATTCAGTTACACCAACAGTCTTTTGATTCAGTAGCGATTCAGTAGCATCAACAATCTTTTGATTCAGTAACGCCAACAGTATTTTGATTCAGTAGCACCAACAATCTTTTGATTCAGTAACACCAACAATCTTTTGATTCAGTAGCACCAACAATCTTTTGATTCACCCTCAGTGTTGATTTTAAGTGCAGGTGGCTTACTATGTTAATTTACACTAACACTTAATGCTGCAATTGACACATTACACTGTTTGATTTTTAAAGATTGATAAGGGTTACATGAGGACATTATTTATTTGTGGGAAGTTTTTTTAAACTTTTATAGCAAGATTTTTTTCATAATTCTCTGTATGGCATTGATATGTTATGTTTTCCTTTGTTGAAATTGTTGTGACATTTTGTTAAAACAATGGAAACTTGAGAAATGGTGGAATTATAATATATAATGTATAATTAGATACAGTTGAAACAATATAGGAAGACATTAGAAACAAGCCACTGTGTCCTAGATTAAGGTTTTAACTCGATTAGAAAATAAAGTTAAATTACATATGGTAAAGTTTGAAAAGCGAATTAAGTACTTCTGTAACTTTTCTATTGTTTTCTTGAACACAGGAAATGATTATATCACTTTTCTACAAATGGTTGCCCTAATTTTCTCAACATGCCATTTTAATAAACATTAACACCATCAAGTGGGAAAAAACTTGTCTGAAAATATGAGAATAAAGCGAGAATAGGTGAAATATATGTATATAAATGGCTCCAAGTGCTGTCTAGTTGTTTTGGGAGTAGAAGTATCTTTTTTCAGCTTCTTATTTTAACCTTTGATATTAAACAGTATTACTTCTTATATTCTTACTTATATTCTTACAAGTTGAACTGAGATAATTACAATTCCAACTTCATTTCTTTACACATGCATTTCTTTCCTTATATTTAAATTATTATTAAAAATCATAGAAAAAAAATCTATCTGTATTGTGTGGATAAGGTGATAAAAAATGGCGGTTAGATTTTAATTTGTGTAAGACTAGTAGCTAGTGAATAGATTGTTTTGTTCAGTAGCCCTATCCAATCTAATCATTATAATTGGGCTTTGGGTCGGGCCATTGTTCTGTAGGGAGAGGTGTCGTATTGTTATAGTTAGATATAATATTATGATAACACAAGATGCTGTCCGGTCTTTAACCTGTAGGCCACACTGTGAAATTACTCTACCATTGCCTCTACTAATATTTGAAAAGGCATTAACAACACAAAAGAGTTGCTATTTATTATCGCCAATGCAGAATTCTATAGGATGGATAATTAACCAGGGCCTTGTACTCGCTGAGGTTTAAGTCACTTTTCACTTGGACATTAAATCTCTCCTCAAGTGGGTCAGTGTTTGTTATTCTGACTAGTAGAAATTAGATTTGGATATTATATTGGATGTATTGTCTATAGGAATATGAACGTGTCTACAGTAACAGTAAGTAGAGTCACAATCCATTGATTAATTGTAGGAATTATTTTTAGGAAGTAGACAAACGAAAGAAATTAACATTGAATTTCATCAATATACTAACATTGAGATCAGTGATTATGGCCACGACAAAACTAGTTACAGATCAATACCATACATTTCACTAATGACACCCGAAATAAATGTAATTAATAAAATTTGTGTGATTTAATTAAGGATAATTCATTATGTAGATTTGCAAAAAAGATAATGACAGTGAGAATCAATAGAGTAACTATATTTTAGTGTCAGGAATAAATGAGAAATGTTGTGTGTTAAATCAGTGTTTAATTCCTATAATTTGATATTCAATTATTGTTTAAAGTATAAAATGTAGAAGTAAGTGATCCTATATAATTTGTATTTGTATTGTGTTGAGTATTATATGCAGGTCTGATTAACAGGTCTAACTATCTATTGATGAATAATGGCCTGTTAAACAATTACCCCTACCCTCTGACATAGCTAAGACACCGCGAGCACAAATGCCAGAAAAGTGTCATGACGTCAATATAATAAATCGATAACTGGTGAATCGACATGGATAACTGGTGTTATAACTTGTGTAATAACTTTCCCTAGAATCTCTTCCAGTCAAATCACATTTCACTTGGTACAAGCGCTTTCTTTTCATAACCAATGACCCTTACAGGCTTCATTCTACCAATGATATGTTTATTCCTACTAATCCATTGTTGGTCGAGATGGTTGCGTCTTTTATCACTGATATTTTTATAGCACATTAAAACTAGCTGTCAGACGTTGGTTTCAATAAGTAAATATATGATAGCTTAGATAGGACTTGATAAAATTTCAATTTGTGCAATTTAATCAAACATCTTAATTTCTATCTGTAATTTTCCTTAAAAGCATTTTACTTGGTCATTAAGATAAATATATTAAATATTAAGTGACATAAATTTTAACCGATTTTAAATGAATTAAAAAAATCTTTGCTGGCACTAATCCTAAATAGCAGGCATTTGTCCATTAAGGCTCCATTAAATAAGATATATTGGTGAGATAATGGTGAAATTATTTGGGTAATGTTGATAATAAGATTGAATTAAAGTGTAAAATATAATATAGAGTAGGAGATAGATTAAAGATTTCTTAATATTCTCCCTAACAACTAATCTCTTGTACTTTTTTACAATTAAACAGAAAGAAAATCTTCTTTATTGTAAAAAAGGTGAAATCAGCTGTACCAAATAAATTGGTGAAATAAATCTTTAAGATATCTCTCTTGTCTTGATAATAATGGTCAATTTGTGACCTGTCTATTCAAGACTACTGTATCACTATCCACTAGGGCGGCCTCAAACACAAATAACGGCAATAGTGACAATAGGTTTGTGGTCAATAGTATAAAGTAAAGCGTTGTTGACCGATGACATGATAGATAAAGAACAGGATAATAACTCTTTACGAGGTATCCAAGCAGAACCTATCTTTATACACCTGTAACTTTCATCTCCCTATTGATTAGTTTCACATTAAGTACACCATTGTTTTATATCTGTGTCTAAGGCAAAATACAACTAGTCATTTACGTTGACATATTATGCAAGTTTATGCAAGTTTATCTGTCTAGGCTATTGTTCTTGTAATGAGTTGGCTAAAGTCTGTAAGATTGTGTAAGATTGAAACAATTAACTATTGAATAAGTCAAGTTAACAAGTAAACGAAAACAATGAGAGATTTAAAACTAAAGGTAGAAAATCTTTTAGATTAACACCTCATTAATTCAGTGAGTTGATTGGTAGGTATTGTTTTATTATAGTCTTATCGTTAACTAGTTGATCATAGTAACTATCTACCATACTATATACCAAGACTATAATATATTATAATATATCAACAGGCTGTACATATTGACATTATCTAGGATATTATATATTGATAACTCACTTTAAAATGGTAAGCTCACTAGTTTTTACCAATAACTAATATTCATTTATTCACCTAATCAATACATATTGATTTATAACTCAATTAAAATTCATATTTAATATGCATATCCAATAGTAAATTATTGAGCAATATCCTCTATCAATAGTGTTTGCATATTGTATTTTAGTTAAAGATGTGTTAATTTTTTATAAAGCCTTTTGGCGTAAAATATCCTTGTTTAGTGGTTTATATACAATGTAGACTTACATATGTCAGATGACTATCTCACACGGTGTATTATATTCTAGTCATTCACAACTACCATTCATGTACCGTTTGATTTAAATGGAGAAGGAAAAGATAACTCCTGTTTTACTTTATGCTTCACTAAACCTCATGTTAGCTTTCACAATCATAAATTTTTAAGTGAATTTAACGCCAAATGTGTGTTATAAAAAAAAGATATAATAATCAAAGAAAACAATTTAGATCAATTTCAAATTTTGATTTTTTTCTTTACTTGTTGAAATCTTTTGCCAACAATAATAGGATAATATATTGATTTATGACTAGACTAAGTACAATTTCTATCAGTTGAATAATCAATTACAGCTCAAATTTAATAACAGAATTTGAAAAAATAAATATGATGTTTTCGGCATAGTTTTGGTGCATTTAGTTGAATGGACTATCTTAATATCTTTTTTAACAAATGAACACTTTGTTGAACTTTATTGAGTATATTTAAAAAGACATAAAGCTTACTAAATTTTGAACTTTTTAGGATATCTAAAATCAGAAGACTGACAGTTTTTGTTGGAGAAAGTTTTGATACTCTAAACCATTCTTGACATTAATTTGATGTCCAAGTGATTATATACTTATATTTCTAATATTTCCATATTTCACATAAATATTTTCTATCATTTGTCAAATTTCCAGTGTTAAAATGGTGGCAGTGAAATACTGTGAATTATTACCATACAAATCTTAAAACAAATCATTAACACATGTAGTTAAAATAGAGAGAAGGTGAGATTCCTATGGTGAAAATAAAAGTGAAATGAGGGGTCAAAAAGTCATTCTTTCATTTCAAAGCCCCTATCACAGTCTTGTTATAACCTATAGCCTATGGCCAGGCACCTGTGGCTATGTTTTCTGTCATTGGTAAAATTATAATTAGTTATTTGCATATGATACGCTCTGATGGCGTGGAGGCCGCCTTGTGGTGAGAATGGGAGTTACCAACTTTGATTAGATGAGAAGTGATTAGTTTAGCTTGTTCTCTACATGTATTAACTTCTTAGATTTGGTAGTAGGTCTAGTGTCAGTTGGAACTATAGTGTGGATATTAACTATTATATTAATTGAGAAACACTACTGGACAGTTTTCACTTTTTATTGGATATTAATTTCATAAATCAAAGGATTTTTTGTATTTGAACTGTTTATGTATGTGTCTAGTAAATGTTGAATGGATTATTGGAAAAAATCCCAGTAGTGGTTAAAAACGCCATGTGAGTATTGTAAAGGCATCTTAACTAGACAACAGGTTCATTCAGTCAATGTAGAAGTGTGATAAGGCTGGCCCACAAGTCACATTTAGTTAACATTACAACATGTTTCAGCCTTTTAGCTTTATTTCTTTTCATTTTCTTTTTCTTAAACTTTATTTACAATATTGCTTGGTACTGCATATCAGTAATTATTGCATGAGGTAGTTGTATTAATATAATAACATAACATCTAATCCCCTTACTTGTGTGGTCTTGTTCTGTTTTATATTTTTACTGCTTTATAATTAGTAAGTTGCCAGACAAATATATTGATGACATAATTAAGTAATAATTAACAAAGAAATTATTAATTAATATATGATTATCTGGATTAATATAAGTATATCAAATAGGATTAAAAATATCATTTAAAGACTTATATTCAGAAATATTATATAATTCATCACAATTAATGAATTGGCAGGGAAAAAAATGAATGTTGAGCTTGAAACCTGATTTGAGTGAAATTCATTTTGGAAATTGATGGTCTTGTGTTTTGTTGGACAAGTTTGGTGCGTCATAACCTTATTACAATGGATTAATCTGTTTTATAATTCGAGGGAAAAATTCCACTAGAGAACCAATTCAATTTGCTTGCATCTTTAATCAAATCACCAATGACATCATTTTACAGAGTGAAATTTATTATTTTTTTCATGTCAGATATTTCACTGAGAACTTGTGACAGTAATTGATTATTTTCTGTGTGCCGATCACAATTTACAATTATTTTCACTCCAAGATGAACATAAAATTTTAATATTGTGTAATTACATCTAGCCAATTTTAACTTCCTTTAAGATATGATTCATATTTTTCTTGGAGGAATTTTTTTCCTGGACTGAAATATCACTTCAACTACTGCAGAAATGTTTTCTATTTTCTAATTTTCTTAATAATCTGCTGCCATTGTTTTGTATAAGATAATTCTCTATGGTACAATTAACTAGAAACCCAGTATTTTATATGAATGACAAGGAAACACTACAACTTCACAAGTTACTTTCCGCTTGTGGACAAGTTAGCAAGTTGCTTTTCAATAGACAACCACTCAACAAATTGTTTATTTTATTCAAGAGGGAGGGGGGATTGTTCACTAGCTTTACTTCACTTCAATACATTTTCCATTTAATCAAATTTATTTCAATTGATTTCTTTTCCACATTTACAGGGAGAAAATTCTATAAACTTTCTAAGGTTTCTTTGTATATTGTTGTGAAATTATGGTCTCAACTTGTTTATGCGAACTTTAATAATAACATGAATATTTATAGCCGTATTATACTTGCGACTTTCAAAAATCTTCTTCATTAAACAGCGTGCATATTAGAATTCGATCACATTAACTGAACTGATCCTACATAACTCTATAATATAAAGGCAAGTTATTATGACTATTGAATCCCTGAAGATTTCAACATGATAAATTTGTGAGTGAGAATTCCCCCTCCCTTCTGTTTTAACTAAATAGATAGACTTGATCTATCTCATTCTACAAATTGAAATAGATACTTGTTATAAGAAATAACGTATTTATTCATTTTAGATGAAATACAAATATTTCTTCTTCTGACGTAATTATGAAATGGGAGAAACTGAAGTTTCCAATTTAGATGACACCTTGATATTTATAAGTTGCCAAATTTATTTGATTCCACCATTTTGGAATTTATGTAAAGAGCATGTTTAGTAGGTAAAATGTTAAAAGAGAGTAAAAAGAGCATATAAATAATAAACTTTTCTATTAGCTGATATTTCTGTCAATGTGTGCAGGTTTTTTCCTTAATTTTACACAAAAAACACGGGGTTTCCAGGTACTGATATTTTATGGTAAAATAAATATATATAATTGATGTATATTTTGGTGGTTTGACTGTGGCATTACTTGCCACTCAGAGGTAGTTCACACTAAAGTACATCTGTTGTAGTGGTAGGTATTTATAATGGTGGAAGATAATTCACCTTTTAATCATCATCAGTTAAAATGAGGTCTAACACGGAGGTTAAATATCTTTGAGTTGTGTTTTTTTCAACCCAAATTAAGATTGAAAAAGTAAATAGTTTACGGACAGATGTTGGTTAACTATATTATAATTATCTTAAAAGGTTAGGGTGGATTATGAAATTGATGTAAATTAGTTCAAAAATTGATCCCTCTGTTCTGCAATCTGTCAAGAAACAGTTAAATTTACTGTTAACTCTGAAAGATAAAGATGTTCAAGTTGAATGTTAAACTGTACAAGTTATTGAAAGAATCCTGCTAAGATGATGAAGATAAGAACATACTTCAGCTGTTTAAAGATTCTAGTGTGATTGTAAACTATATTACACCTGTAGTTGTGTATGTATTTGGGTATCCTTAACGTTATTATGTAACCATATTATCCCAACACACTGTAACTGTAAGCTTTCTCCCGCCAACACTTCTATTACTCTACCTTGTGTTGTGAAATCAGCAACACTTCTCTGACAGCTTCTATTCATTTGATTGACAGTTCTTTGTTAGAAAGTTGTTACATGGCATATGTAGACTAGTAGTATAGTAAACTAGTAAAACTAAATACTACCATGTAAATAGTAACGTAACCGCTGCACTTTATCATAAACTGATCATCCCTCTACAGTTGAATAATTGACTTTTGTGAGTAATTTTTGAGAAAGAACTAGTCGTTTCTTCAGTTTGGTTTCATCTATTATCTTTGGAATTAATGTCATTTTTTTTAGCCTTCTCCCAGGAATTCCAGTCTGCCGATGCCTTTATATTATTTGGGAGAAATAATTAAACTTGTATTAGGATAAAATAAGTTTTTTATGAGAAATGTTAAAGGTGAAATTAGCCAGGGATCTCCAGGGTTGGTCATATCATTAGTTATATGAAAAAGCAGTAGATAATCAACTACATGTCAAGAATTGTAATGAGATTTTTAAACATAGATGAAAACTGTTTGAAATATCATGTAAGTTGACACTGAAGAAGAATTTGATAAAAATGTAAATCACCAGTGGGGAAACTGAACATTTCAACACATCTTATAACTAGATTTTTATTAGCTTATTTTTATTACCAAAGTATATTTTACGCACAGTATCTGCGTTTTATTTTTCCATACAGTGCCCTAACACATGCGTACAGTAATAAAATGAAGGTGTTAATCACATTGACTACTAGGTAGTTTACTGACCTTTTCACAGCAACTTCAATCACCCCAACACTTGAACACTCTAACCAACACAAGCATTCAATTTGATGACTTTACCATTCATGCTGTCTTAGGCCAGATCTAGTAATATTTGTTTAACAGACTCGAGTTGTTGACTAGTATACTTGTGATAGTAAAATAAGTATAGTAGATACAAGAAACAGACTGTAGACATGTAGTCATTGACAGTATCATGGAACTTTGTCAGTCGATTTACATTAAGAATGAAAGAATAAACTTAATAGACATTAAAATAAGATGTTAAATTCATATCTAAGATCTTCAATGTTTATTCACTACGTACTGTTTTGGGTTTTAAGAGTAAGGCAAAAGAAAATCCTGGTATTAAGATTTTTGAATTCTAAGAAAAAGTTTCTAAATTGTGTAATGCTAATGTAGTTAAAGATCTAAGGTGAAGAATATCTTATTGTAATCTAAATTTTCTATATTAAACTCATTCATGTTATCTGTATGTTGTACCAAAATAAAATACAGTGATATTTAGGATAACCTTTAGAACTTATCAAATATTGTATAGATTAGTTTGATGCCTCGGGTGAAATCACTTCTACTGTCTTGTATTAAGTAGCTACAGAGACAAATCTGACTTTTTCAAAATAACCCCAAGGTTATCACTTCACCTTATTCTTTAGTTGACTCGTATAACCCCCTTCTTAAAGCCTAAAGACTGGAAAATAACTCTACAAATAGACAAGTGTGAAACATTAATGGTTTGAGTCAATAGACTGGATAATCTTTTCATCTTTAATGTCGAGCTTTAAAAAACATGTGTGCTAAAAGACTAGTTGATCAGATATACTGACTCGCTCGAGCTTTTAAAATTAGAGGTGGAGATAGTATCATTAGCTGAACAGATAGATATACATATATATGGACTGGTTAATCCAAGCATGAAAACTAAATAAATCCCGGGAGGTTGTATGAAAAAGACTGGTAAACTGTGATGATAGACAAGTGGAGAGAAAAAACAGGAGTTACTGTAAACAAAACGGAGATATTAAAAACGGTTATAGTAGGTGGTCTGGTCTCTACTATAAAATCTTTAAATCCCTTCCAGTCGTCAGAAAAATTAAATATCACCAATAATCTAACATTTAATAACTTGGCCAATGTTTATACAAGAATCTCTAATATTCTTAGTCTCAATTTAAAATTGCACCTTGTGTTATTTTTATATCTGCACACTAGCAGTTCTTTACTTTACTGGAATTTATTTATTCTTTAACTAATTAAATAAATAATTAAAAGGCTAATTAAAGACAGATTGATGATGTTTGGAACCAACTGTAGACTAAACTAGTATTAATTAAAAACTACTGTTATTCTCCTTAATTTACTCCAATTTTCTTCTGTAGTCAGTTTAAAAGAGGGTTGTTAAATGTGAAAATTGTGGTAAATAAATGTGATTTCCCAGTAGTATTAGGAGGTTGGATGAAACATGGTAAAAGATTGCAGGTTGTAATTACTATAATGTGATTAAGTTTGATTGTTGATGAAGGGAATGATAAGAAGTAGATAGTCAGTGGTACCATAGTGCACCCTGTATCAAGCTAATTAAGCCTGTGGAACTCGCTCAGTGGTATTTAGTTTGCTGTATCGAGTTGCCTGATTGGACATTAACTGTCGGTAATGAGAAGTCAACTCATAATTTCTTCACAAATCTGTGTGAAGTCACAGCTTTAATGTCTACTTCATCAAATTACTCACAAGTGACTTGAAAACTTCAGCTTTTCTATTTGTTGTGTAGAATATACTTTATATGAAGATAAGATGGAATTATTTTCTCAAAGATCTGTTTTTATTAGGTCAGGTTTGTGATCACATCTTGATTAGTTTGACATGCTGTGTCAGTGTCAATTGAACAGTGTTTTTTATGTCTTGTTAGGTTATAGCTGATAAAGGTTGTCAGTAGCGGTATATAGATTGTAATAGGCTAATAGTTAATGGAACAGAATGATTCTGTCGAAATGGTAAAAAATAATCTAACTCTATACAGTAATTATAAAACAGAATTATTATCAAAGCTAAGCCTGAATTGGGAATTGTTTTCATTAAATTGTCAAATAAAAGTATTTTTTTAGGTTTAATCATAGATAATTTCTCATCTCTTTAAATACCATTTTTAGTCAACCTTATTTTCCTGTTTACATCATCCTCTAATGCTTTTGGGATTATTAAAATAATTATGATAATTATACTTTTCAAACATTTCTTGCCTCAGTAATTTAGCTTTATGTTTTTTGATGTTGTCTTTCTAAGCTTAAATATGTAATTATTTTGCCAATAAAGTGTCGTGCATTATTAGAATATTTTCTGTTATTACTCACAATTTTCAGATTAGATTTGTCAGTAATTAGTTTTTCATGTTGTTTTTATGGCCATCTTTAAACTGCTTCTTTTTTCTTATTTCAATTAAATGTCTTGACTTTATGGCAACTATAACAATAATTCAACATTATTAAATCTATTTTAATATCATTTATTACAAAGTTTTAAAAATAAAATTCCATAATTAATGTATATTTCTGTCTTGTGTATTTCAGATGACTTATTTCATCTACAAGTAGAATGGCTGTTCGAGAAAGATTGAAAACAAGATGGACATTTCGTCCTTGAAATCTGATGGTGAATCTCAATGTTCTCAAATGATCCCGTTAGTATCAACAAATTCAATGGGAGATCAACAAGTATCTGATATTGAAGGCGTAGATAGCAGACAGTTTCATACACCATCATCCAAAATGGCTGCCACAATTAATGATAACAGTAGTAAAAATTATTTAGATTATCACAATAACTTGCTTCTTGGAAGTCGTGATCTTAATTTAACTAATCAACTTTTTTCTACTTCCACAAATAATAAAAGTTCCCAAGACTGTCTAACAGAGAAATCTAACGGTAGGATGGAGGATTCCAATTCTGACCAAGATGAACCTGTTGATTGTGATAATTGTGAAAGAGAATTCTCTAATTTACAACAATTTATGGATCATCAATGTCGACTGAAGGAGAAGAAAGTGAATAATATTAAAAGTGAAAGTGATTATAGTGATGCTGAAAGTTTTAATGGTAAAATTGTTTACAATCCTGATGGTTCAGCTTATATTATAGAAGAGAGTGAATCGAGTGACAATGATTCTCCAGATATACCTCAACAAGATGGGGCCATAGTGGATGATAAAGGAACTCTCATCTCATCTTCACCTGCTGTGTTTCCACAAATAGCAAATGCTTTCTTTGTGCCAAGAAATCCTGGTTCTCTCTTTGATTCCCAGTCTACCCTGTTTCCAAGGAAACAACAAACTCCCATCATGCACAGTTACCGTGTATATGATGTACACACTAAAGACAATAATAATGACACTAAAAGTGAATCTGAGTATGAAAATGGACCCACTGTACCTACTAAACCTATATTAATGTGTTTTATCTGTCGACTGTCTTTTGGACAAGTGAAATCTTTTCATTCTCATGCTGCTAATGAACATGCTATGAAACTCTCTGAAAATGAAGTTAAAATTCTGAACAGTAAAAATTCTTCAGCTATAATTCAAGGTGTAGGTAAAGACAAACATCCATTAATGTCTTTCCTAGAACCAGTTTTATCTCCAAACACTGATAATGTTGTGTCATCTAAGTCTTCAAGTGTTAAACCAAAGTCAATCTCAGAATCATTTCCAACATCATTAAACTCGACAATGTTTAAAGACAATCTTCAGTATTCCAATTTGTGGAGTTTAAATGGACCCAAAACATGTGTTGATATGCGCCATGATGAAGACAATAATAATATTCCAGGTAACATAGATTCTGAGAGTGAAGATGAATGTGACTTCAATTCTCGACTTGTTATTAATACATCAGCTACTTCTCCAGCTTGTACTAACTCACTATCAATCAACAGCATTATGGAGAGGAAAGGATCTCCAAAATCTTCATCAGAAACACCACTTCATTCAAGTCCCTTACCACTACCACAACCTACTTTCCTTGGTATGTGTGATGAACATCCTCAAGGGCGGCTTCAAGGTGTTGAATGCCCAAAATGTGACATTGTTCTCAGTTCTTCCCAGTCTCTAGGTGGTCATATGACAATGATGCACTCTAGAAACTCTTGTAAAACATTGAAATGTCCCAAGTGTAATTGGCATTATAAATACCAAGAGACATTAGATATCCACATGAAGGAGAAACATCCAGAAAATGACGCTCAGTGTATTTATTGTTTGAGTAACCAATCACATCCAAGGTTAGCTCGTGGTGAGACCTATTCCTGTGGTTATAAACCATACAGATGTGAAGTTTGCAACTACTCCACTACCACTAAAGGTAATCTCAGTATTCACATGCAATCTGATAAGCACATTAATAACATGCAGGATCTGGCTAATGGCAGCACTGAGATGAAAATGCCACCTGCAGCACCACCTACTCCAACTACATCAACTACAACAGCAACTGTTCCCCCATCATTTCCACCAGATGAGTCTCAGATGAAGAAATTACAGAAACCAAAACAAACGTGGAGATGTGATGTTTGTAATTATGAAACAACAGTGGCTAGAAATTTAAGAATCCACATGACTAGTGAGAAACATACCCACAATATGATGGTGCTTCAACAAAATATGAAACACATGCAGCAGGATATGCATATGCAAATGAATCAGTTAATGATGTTAGGGCAGCAAGATCCTTCTATGTTTACTAGTTTACCAACAACAATGGGTGGTGGGATGTACCCCTATGATCAATCTATGATGCTTGCTGCTGGTATGCCTCCTGGATTTGAACTTCCTGTCAACCTTACCAAAGAAAATGGCAATCCAATGGAAATAGATGAAATTCCAGATGCAGCTAAACTCTTTCACTGTTGTGTATGTAATAATTTCACTACTGATTCTTTAGAAGCATTACATCAACATTTACAGCTAGATAGAACCAAACAACAAGAAAATGAACATGTAACAGTAGCAGGAGGTACTTATCTCTGTAATCTCTGTCAGTATAAAACTAATTTAAAGGCCAACTTCCAGCTACACAGTAAAACTGATAAGCATATACAACGTTTACAATTAGTTAATCACATTAAAGAAGGTGGAGTTGGTAATGAATGGAGATTGAAATATCTGAATGTTAGTAACCCAATACAAGTTCGCTGTAATTCTTGTGATTATTACACTAACAGTATTCACAAACTTAACGTCCATACCACAAACTTACAACATGAATCTAGTGCTCAACTCTTCCGTCACATACAATATGAGGAGGCCAAGCTCAACAGTAGTTCTAAATATTACCACTGTGCCATATGTCAGTACTCTACCAAGGTTAAACTGAATTTGATCCACCATGTTCAGTCAGTACAGCATTTACAGAATGATGCAGCTTATAAAAACAGAGCTAAAGAAGATGGTGGCCAAACTTTAGACATTGATCAGATATTTCAAGTTCGTCAGTTGAAAGATGATGATGATGTAGATTTTGATGAAGATGGTGAGTACATTTAAGGGTTTTATTTTGACCTTTTTTTCTCAACAAACCTTCACAACCCAAGCAGTGCTGTCTGACCACAAATCACGGCTTGTGAATAATAACGAATACCCTTCAGCATAGTTTCCTATTACAGTAGTTATAAAGTCAAACCAAAGTATCAAAGAAACATGCACAGATTACTTGCCAGTTTCAAATAAGCAAATAAATATCACACATGGACTCTTTGCCTAACTTTGGCAATTGCAAAATTTCAGACTGCCTCATCTTGACCTATATTATTATCTTTAGGAGATGCCCAGCACAGATGAACATAAATTCAAAATTTATTTAGGTTTTGCTGTCTGATGCCTACATGTACATAATTCTCAAAGTGTTATAACAATATGAAAAAATATAAGTGAAAGTTTATAGCAATATTCATTTGATATGCAGTTATAAAAAACATTCACGTAATGTTTCAAAATAAAGAAACCTATGTTTGAAAATGATGAAATTAATTTGATGGGCGTAATTCTGGTATATATAATATATCACAGCTACTGAATCATAATTATTTACATGATATTAGTCTTCAAATATTTCAATACTTCACACTGTATTTAAAAAAGTTGTTTTGCAAATTACATTTTAAAATTTGAATTAAAGTAGGCTATTAAGAAAATTCGACTCTATTATTCAATTAAACTGCACAAAAAAGTGAAATTTTAACACTTATAAATGTAAATAAGATAATTATTTATATTAAGATGAAATTTGAAGATAAAAAAGTACTTATATAACATCATCAGGTGTACCCTTTTATTTCTACAAGTTATTGAAGAAATTTGCTCCAATTACATATATGCAAATGTTCTAATATAAAGGCTTTTGTAAGTTTTTTTTTAATTGGAAAGATACTTGAGCATTGACAAGATAAGAGAAAAAATGTGATGAATATGTGATGGGTGTATATAGGAGACTTTATTGTTTTCATGAACAAAAACTGTTGACTAGAGGCACTCTTGAATATAATTTTCTTCTAGCAGATTTAAATCTTCAATCTAGAAAATTGTTGATTAGTGCTTCAGGCATTTCATTGAGTTAAAAAACCTGTAGAACAACTTATTATTTTTCTACTGATTGAAGTTTATTTTGCTCTCTCAACCAGAACTATATATTCATATCTGTCAATAGAAATTAGAAAACTTTTGTTATAATATATCTAAACAACAATACTTGAGCAAAACTTTCGCCTTTTTTATTTACTCTTCATCATTTTCTGATAAATAATTTGTATGAGTAGTTCAAAGTTGAATAGATATAGGTTTAAAATTCATCAAGATCAGAAAGACATTTTGATTTTATTATGAGTAGACAAGACATGTAGGTAAGGTTAGATTATTTTATTTAATTATTTTATAAAAAAACACAAGATCTAAGAGACAATGTTATAAAGACCCATGATGACCACATGGTTTTGATACAGATGATATGAACAAAGCAACATTTTGGTCGAATTGAAAAATCTTGATGTTTTAAAGAAATATAGAAGGGAATTTTGCTAATTTAACTATTTGAAAGCAGTCTAATTTTTAATACATTGATTGTCGGACTAACTTTAAAATAAGATGTAAGTATAAAGTCAGGCCAAAGGGTTAATGTTAATGATACAAGGTACATACCTACCTACCATACTTCTTGTCTACCTCTCATTAATAATTGATTGATTATCAAAATTAACTCATCAGTGTTGACATATCAATCATTACCTTAATTATTCACTTCAAAATATTTGGCAAAATACAAGACTTTTGAGACTAATTACTGACCCAAATAAAGTATTATAAATACTTAAAGTATGTAAAGTAGATTTTAATTTATAGTCCTTTCAACAAACAACAAACTGCTGGTGATTTTGGTATTCTTGTTTTTCTGTCCATTACACTGCTCTGATCAAGATAACGTTTATGACTGGGTTAAGACACCAATCAACTGTACACAGACTGAATTTTAGGTTGACAAGGATGTTACTTATTCACATCAGTGAATTTTCTTTACGCTTATATTACGTATTACGCTTAACATTTTGTTTCAATAATTTAACTGATTTAATTTGATTTAAATAATTAAACCAAACACTTTTTGGAGAAGAGATTGATTTTTTGACAGTGTTTCACTGAAAAAAAATTTTGAGCATATTATGCACAGCATAAATATTGAGAATTATACATAAAAGATTTTTTATGCTCTTAAATTTCTTGCAGAAAATCTTGAAATCTTTATAGTGAAACAATCATGTCAAAAAGTCAATCTCTTCTCATCAAAGTGTTAAAATATTTTCAAAGAAAGTGATTTCAATGTGTTATAAATAAATGGTAATAGTAAAACAGATCAAGATTACAACCTGATAATCTTAACAAGGTGAACATAAAAAAATATTTATTGAGCATTTCAGCTACAAGACATATTGATGGATTTAACAAATAGTTTTTCTGTTAAGGTGTCAACTACCTGAGGCAGCCAACAAAGACAGTTTACTTGTTTACACCTTCTGTTATTACACACAATGTGTTCAACTCGCTACCTTATTTGTTAGAGTAAACTTTTAACGCTTAGCCCTCACCCTATCATCCCATCTCTCTATGTGGCCAAGTAGATTTTCTCAGATTTTACCATTAATCTTCTTTCACACCTATTGTTTTAACATTTTAAAAGATTTTTTAACAACACTAGTTACCTGTTCTTGATGTTTTGTATTTAAATCTGAATGTAAAAGTTTTGGCAAAAAAACAAACAAGATACTGACAGTAGCCTGTAATTAATTGATAAAAGAGTAAAGGAAAAATAATTAAAACAATTCAAATGTAAAGGATATAAAATGTGTAAAGTATAATCAAGATTTATGTATTATTTTGATAGCTTCATACAAACCTGCATCAAAACGTAGACATTAAAAAAAACACTTGGTCGTCTCCCAACTTTAAACTGATAAAAAAATAAAAGTCAAATTACAGAATTTTATTTTATTACAGACTTTATAACATATCTTATGTTTGGTTTTACTGTCACTTCCTGATCTTCAGATATCTATAGTTTATATTACCTACCACAGTGATTAGTGTTAGTACCAACATTACCTATGTCACCGATCATGTCTTTTTAAAGCACAGCAGATACAATTAATTCTGGATTGGTCTCACCTAACTGCACCATGATATTCTTCCAGACATATATATAAATTTTAATAATGCTACTGTAAAGGGAAATAACTTTTGTTACTGTAACATCTGATTATGAAATTTTTGAATTTATGAATTTTGAGAACGTAAGTTTTGAGTCCATCTGGGTTTTAGAATATAAGTTGAGTCCATCTGAGTGATGAGAATATCAAAATTGAGTCAATCACAGTTAGGAAAATATCTTTGTTTGAGTCCATCTGAGTAATGAAAATTTAAATTTGAGTCCACCTCAGGTAAGAGAATATCTAAATTTAGTCCATCACAGTTAAGAGAATATCTTAGTTTGAGTCCATCTGAGTAATGAAAAAAATTAGATTTGAGTCAATTTCAGTTCAGAGAATATCTGAATTGAGTCCATCACAGTGTTCAGAATATCTAAGTTTGAGTCCATCTGAGATATGAGAATGTCTTAGTTTGAGTTCATTTGTTTGTTCAGAATATTTTAGTTTGAGCTCATCTTAGGTAAAAGAATACCTGAGTTTGAGTCAGGAGAATATCTTAGTTCAAGTTCATCTGAAATCTGAAAATATCTTAGTTCAAGTTCATCTGAGATATGAGAATATCTTAGTTCAAGTTCATCTGAGATACGAAAATATATTAGTTCAAGTTCATCTGAGATATGAGAATATCTCTGAGATATGAGAATATCTTAGTTCAAGTTCATCTGAGATACGAAAATATCTTAGTTCAAGTTCATCTGAGATATGAGAATGTCTAAGTTCAAGTTCATCTGAGATTTGAGAATATCTTAGTTCAAGTTCATCTGAGATATGAGAATGTCTAAGTTCAAGTTCATCTGAGATATGAGAATATCTTAGTTCAAGTTCATCTGAGATACAAGAATTTCAAGTTTGAGTTCTTTTGTGTGTTCAGAATATTTTAGTTTGAGCTCATCTTAGGTAAAATACTACCTGAGTTTGAGTCATGAGAATATTTTCGTTCAAGTTCATCTGAGATATGAGAATGTCTTAGTTCAAGTTCATCTGAGATATGAGAATATCTTAGTTCAAGTTCATCTGAGATATAAGAATATCTTAGTTCAAGTTCATCTGAGATATGAGAATGTCTAAGTTTGAGCTCATTTCAGATATGAGAATGTCTAAGTTTGAGTCCATCTAAGATATGAGAATGTCTAAGTTCAAGTTCATCTGAGATATGAGAATGTCTAAGTTTGAGTTCATTTGAGATATGAGTATATCTTAATTTGCTGAGATTTGAGATCATGTGAATCTTGATTTCATCAAAACATGATGATATCTGACTTTTGAAATTAAGATTTGAGTTCATCTGAAGAAGTAAATAATGATAAAGTTGTAACTATTAAGACTAGGGATTAAACAGTAAAACAATAGATTGAGAGTTGGACTCAGTTTCAATCAATATTGACTCACTATTAAAAATGTTTAACAAGATGAAAGATAAAATGTTGTGTTATAAAAGGGAGTTGTTGAGAGGTAAAATTAGTAGAATATAATGAATTCATGAAATTATGAGTAAACAATCATTTCTGGTAAATATTCTTAACATTATGATTTCTGTTGGTTTTAAACACAAAGTTTGTCCTGGGATATAAATATAGGAGATTTTTGTTGACTCTGTTTTCTTGTGAACCATGGGTGAAATTTGTTAAAACTTGAAGTCGTTTTAACCCATAAAGACAATCACAGTGTTTGATTATGATTGTACGATTTAGAAAGTAGCCAAAACCCCTCCTCCTGTCTAAATACGATTATTTTAACTAGATACTATTAGAACAAAAACACTAGATATATACACACCAACTTGATAGGCAAGAAATAATATTTTATCCATCGAAAGACTATCTTCTGTTTACAAAATATCCAAAAGCTTTGTGTCAAATTTCTTAAATCAATTCAGTTGTATACTGAAGACCTCATTATTAAGCAAACTATCATTTCTTTCAAAAAAGGTCATCCCTTTTTCTTAAGTGAATGCCCGTTGCTACAGGCGACAAAGATTTGCTTTGTTTAATATAATACGGAGATATGTTTCACCAAATGATTTCACTGGGCTCAATTTTTTACCTATTCATATTCTAATCCAGGCTACTTAGTAGATAGCACATTTATGAGTTTATTCGGGATGAATTGGCCATTTTATGAGTCACACTCTTTGATTTGTACACCTTCTTCATAGCACAAGAGACAATTCACCTTTATGAATATTTGTGAGAACAAATTACTTTACTTTCTTAAGCTGTCTGATAGAAATAAATAGGAATATTTAGTGAGAGTTATTGTGAAACAACAGCAAGCAGGGTAATTGAATTTACATTGGTAGGCCTGTGACCTCAACCATGTCTTAACAATGGCTATTTGAGAGAGAACGACAGTTACTGTGTGTCTTTGAGGTGTGTCTCAATGAGCCTCTACTGTAAGAAAAATTAAAATAAGAAAGTCATATGAATGTGGTAATGAGGTATGCAAGGCCCGGTTGTCAGTAATGAGCTAGCTAATAGCGGTAAGATGTTATTGGATTGTTTTATGATATGTGTAGTTATATTATATATATAATAGTTGTGTTGGATTAATCGTTCAGATAGCACGAAGGTTATTACACAAGAACGTAGGTAATGATATTTATTCTTAATAATAATCTTTTTTCTTTATGATTATGTTAGGTGAAGACGCTGATTAATGTAAAAAATTGTATGTATGTATACATTCCTGTAGTGTGAATAGAGTGACTCGTTACAATATGTATAGCTATAGGTTAAGTCTGTGAGGTATTATGGTCTTGTCGGCATGTCTAGCCACTCGTACACCTTACAGCTATTCAAAGTACCTCTCTGACCTAGTTATTGATCTAAATGTAGGATATGGGAGATCGATGGCATGGAGTAGTCTGCATGCACACACGTGACAATCAGGTCATGTCTAATATAGCGGCGGCCATATTGAGATTGTGTTAGATCTGACCTATAGACTAAAGACATACAATAACATAGCTTTTCTATTTCTGTATCTTGGCCATTTAAATTTCTATATATATTGTATTGCTTGTAGCAAATAAACCAAGCTTTATATGGTATTACAAGTTATTTTACCCATTCTCTATACTTTATGAATAATAAATATGATCATATACAATGGTATTTAGGTTGTTTGAACTAGGGGAAAAGGAGATGAATTGTTTACTATAGTTTTATTACTGATAGGCAGCCATATTAGTTTTCTAAATTATCTCTGACTATTATTACATATGGCTACTCTATTTTCTTTGTTTCACACTCTTTTCTTCACTTGGTTTTTATTTTTGATAATTTTTTGAAATTTTAGGGGGAAATTTAGAAATGTGAATTCATACATGATAGTTGATCTATTAAGTATATTATTTATTTTTATTAGGTGACACTGTGCTGTCTTACTGATTATTAAGAGAATAAGAATAAGTAATTTTCACAACTGTCTATATGGTTTGTGTTAAAAAGTTCTTATGAATATTTTATTAGTGTGAAAGTCATTAATTCTTTGTAAGGGGTCGTCATTATCTTATTATTATTCATGGATTTAGCGGACTTTCCTTTCATGATCTCCTTAACTGTTCTTAGTAATGACAGTTGTTGACTACGACTTATTATACCTTTTTTATTTATTAAATGCATTGAATATAGAATATGGTAGGCAATTACAAGTGAACAATAAGATCTATTAGGTAATGTAACATAGCTTCTTCAAGCATATTGTATTCAAATGATATACATTAATAAGTAATTATTGGGAATAGAAAATATGAAATCTAATTTTCTCCTATAAACCATCAAATTTTCTTCTGCATGAAAAATGGTAAAATTAAAGATTTTAGTATGTCATTAGTTGATCTTATATTTGAAGACTATAAAAGCTGATGCCATTATCTTTCCCATTGTATATATTTACATAAATATGGCTCTATTTCCTTGCAGAAATTCAAAATCAATTAATGTGCAAATGATGGAATGATGAGATGAAGTGGTGATGTTATGTTTTGAAAGAAATTGTGTAGAGATTAAAGGAGGTTTTAATAGCTAACTGAATCTATAATGTCATTATTTATTCAACAGCATTACTATAATATCCAGTCTTAGTTCCAAATCCAATTTATAACCTTAAAGTGTCTGGAGAGGTTGACAGAAAATCTATTTTTATAGTTCTAACTTACTATAATTATACACCTGTTTTTAAATGCCTGCTGATTTCCGATTGCTCATAAAATTTTGGAAGCCATATTTGATAAGTTTAATCAGTCTTTATTTTAAATTTTGTGGGTGAATAATCGTGAAATATTTGACCCCTGTCGAGACCTACCAGGTATATCAATTGCCCTGGTCACTTGTCAAACAAGTTTTCTAAATCTAATCTCTTAGTTATAGTTATATTGTCTCTTATTGGCTAGTTTAAATCTAAGGATGTTATTAAGAAAGGAGTGGTTCAATACATAATTTGCATAAAAATCAAGGCTTAAACAATGAGTTTCCTGTGTTTTATAGTCAGAAATAAATTATATTGGACTGAAGTTTCACCTGAATTAAATCTTCTGTATTTTAAGACATTAATAATACACAAACAATGAATGATATTGAAATATTTGAAACTTCATATTTCATCTTGAAATTTGTATAATAAGGGTTTGTGGGGATTAAGACAAGCTTATCTATGATATGTTACTGGAGTTAAATCAACATGATTAAAACTTTACTTGTCTAATATAAATTAGGACAGGTTGATAAGAAAATACTTGAAACTATTGATTTAGATATAAAGTGGCCAGAAATTGGGCGCTTAATCAAGATATGAAATCAGCCTGAGAATTAAGTAGCTTGATGAAGACAGGATCTGGCCAACAACGACAACAAAAGATGTGACAAAAGCGTTACTTTGTACAACTGTTTGTGGATTGCAAACTTTGTTTTAGGTAAACACCGTCCTTAATCTCTTTCAACTCAACACAAATCTGGTTGTGTTCCAAGATTAACTATTTTAAAACAATACATGAAGAAGGAATATCAAACATAAAGACAGATTTACTTGTTATTCATATTACTTGGTTTATTGTAGGTATATAAATCAAAGGTTACTTAATGATGTTTTTTTCCTACTAGTTTATAGTGATTGTCAATGTGACAGACTAACTTTCATCCCTCATCACTCTTCTTCAAAACTTGTCAATTTAATATTCTTCTAAATAAGGTCAAATGTATTTTTTGAAGTATTTACTATCTGTAAACTTTTGTTCAGTTTTCACCAACATGTTTTCTTGTGTATATTAAACTTTTTATATGAATATTTACTTTACCCCTTTACATGCCCTGTTCAATGTTTATTGCAATTTAAATATTGGCTCTGTATCACAACTGATGTTATCAAAGTTTGAATATTATTTCGGCCTAATTCTACACCATTTCTTATATTGACACTAAGAATAGAATTTATAGTGTGAGATTAGGGCCGGCAATTTAATAATGGTTACCATGTTTTCAGATGTTTAACACATGTGTGGTACTTGAAGGAAAAACAATACAATTTAAGATTGGGTGAAACTAGTGTGCAGAAATAAGTAAATATGACATTACTTTGATATCATGGTATAGCTATGACCTTCATTGTTTAGTTTATTTGAACTTATTCATGTGGAAATATGTTAGCTTTCAAATAAAAGTTTACTTAAACAGAATATAACGCGGTCGTTTTAATATTTAGATTGGACACAAATTTGATTTGGGCTTAGCACAAAATGATTGGTTATTTAAAGATTGTTCGGTGTAAAATAAAGAAATATCAAATTAAATGACACTATATAAACTAATAGCAGATGAAGAACTAGATATGAGTATAGGATTTGTTCAATGAAATCTTGTTTTTTTAAGATGTATATATTAAAACATTTATTTTCTACTAGTAACCATGGCAATAAAGATGTGTTTTCAAGGTGACCTTCCTGTTTTTGTGGTCATTGTTTCATTCTAATTAAAAGCTTTAACAGTTATGGTTCATTTTTGATTCAGTCTCTGACTTGTTTATCTTGAATCTGTTTTCATCTTTGATATTATGTCCAATGTTTGTCTTTGATTGTGTCAGGTTTTCTTCACATTTCACAAGTCCTTTATCACAAGGTGTGACAACTCATCTTTTTTATCTCATCAAATTTCACTTCATATTGTTTGTTAATGGTGGATTATCCTTGCTACTTGATCAATCACACAATTTAGATGTGACGCTAGTTTTTCTTGTGAAATTAAAAGAAATAGTGGTATTTTTGTAGAAGTATTTGCCAGTATCTTATAATATGTGTCTATTTGTTCTGATATTTCATTGTTATAACACCATGGGAATAAGATAAAACTTTAAATACAATAGTCTTTTACAATATTGAGAAAGTCGAATCAATAAATGATTTTAAGCCACCCCAGGTCAACTTGGCTTTTTCATTTCACTGTGTTTATTAAATAGAAAGATTTTTTAGATTAAATATTGGAGAAATCTAATTAATTTTGTCTCCAAAACACGATAACCTCTTGCGTTTTAATGAATTCTATTAGTTTTTACTGAGACATAGAGCTATATTACATGTAAATGTTACATTTTATTGATATTAGCATCACATTTTACATTTAAGTCCTCTTTGTTTAGGGTACGACTTAACATAAAACCTATATTCAATGTCAAGAAAGTTGTTTTAGGTCTACTGAAAGGACTAAATGTGAACCTTTTTTTATGAAAACTGCTTTAATAGTCTGCTCTTCACTGCCCGCCTGTAAATTTTTAATTCTATTTGAATCAATAAAGCTTTGATTATTTTACAATGTTGAATATTTGTGAATAATTAGTGGATAATTAATGGGTAAAATAAATGAAATGAAACCGCTAGCTTACAGTATGGTTCATATCAGACATGTAAATTAAAATAATGGTAAATAGTTAATTAGTCATAGTTATAGAATTCTTTTGTTAAAATAAACTGTCATTAACAGTGCAATGTAGTTATGGATCATAAATTAATATCCTAGATAAGTTCTTGTCTGCCAACATTTTCCAATTGGATGCACCCCTTTAATTTTGTCTTACATTGAGACTCATCAGATACTGATGATTGGAGTTTATAGATGTTAATCTGGAAACTGAAATAAGTCTGTAATATAAAATGATGGTATTTGATTGGGCAAGCTATGTAATATCAGTCTGTCACTATTGGTCGTCTGTTAGCATAACACGTAGAACTAATAAACTAGCGGCATATTAATGAGTGAAAATATATTAATCTAGATAATTGGTAATAAGTTTGATGGGTGAGAAGCATAAACTATTGACAGCTGTTACCATTCCCTGGTTTATTATATTTAAAACAAAAACTTAATCCTAACCATATAAACATATTATTATCATTACTCATATATATTAGACAATCAGTAGTGAAGGTAGGTTTCCTATTTTATAAACATTCACACACATTTTTTTACTTTATCATTTTGGGAGGGGGATGAAATGAAAATAATGTATTATTTGATATTTAGGTAGAAATCTAATCCCACCAAATGACATCTGGAATGATTTTGTATCTGTTTTCAGTAAAAGCTTTTGTTTTTTTGTTGAATTCAGCAGAAATATAGAATACATGTTTTTGATGATCTGAGATATATTCCAAGATTCCGTATCATTATTTCATTAATGACTTTATATGTAATAATAGATTATTATTTTTCACTGGAAATTTTTGTTAGTAATTATACACATATATATTTAATGTCTCTGAAGACTCATCTATAAAATTTCCGATTATACGTCATTTTCTAATGGCTTTAACCCATTTTATCATCATCAATTTCATCTTTTCTTGTCATATTCTTTTATCTTGAAGCTTTAAGAGTTCAGTTTAAAGTCGTGGAAAAAGTTGTCATGTATAATTATCTCTATTATTTGATGGTTTTAATGAGTAAAAAAGAACTTAAGCCATTATACTTCAATGTTCCATTAAGGTTTTTCTGATATAGAAAATTATTTGATATCCAGCTTGATATACTTCATTCCATTAATCATTGGCTAAAAAACGGAAATATTTTCATTGGAATAAAATAAAGACATTTGAAGACCCATGTCTTTAAAAAGTTTAATAATGATATGAGTGAAGTAAAAAGGGAATAAAAGTAGTTTGAGTAGGATGATTCTTCTAGATCCATTAAAATACATCATCACAAAATACAAGTAAAAGAATGAGAAAAAACTAAGATGGCGTGGAAGGCAGTCATTTGTGATATTAAAAGAGGTTTAAAGCCTGTCTAATGAAAGATTGTATTGGGTAGAATCGGTGTTGTAGTCTAATGAATCAATGTAATTTTATAGATCTGTTTAGAAGCGTTGCATTCCGTCACCTCCAGCTCTCTCTGCTCAGCCTCATATAATTGCAGTAATTAAAGTTTGGAGAAACACAGCATTACGGCCTTAGCTCACAGGGATCTATTATTTTTCCTATCAAACTGAGTAGACCATCAAATTAATCTGCCAGCCATTTTTCACCAATCAATATCCTTGCCACTAATTATATCTGTGCCACCTAGCTCCCAAGGAAATGAATTTTGTGTCTGTGAAATGAAAACTTTTGCATGCTACAAGAAACGCAACAAATTATCTTGTTGATTGGATAGATTTGGTCGTTTGCTTGCTGCCTTTATAACAATTTGTTACCACATTCTTCAAGTCATTGAGCTGGAAAACTAATATGAAGACATATCTGACAGTTCTTGCCAATTTGCCTGTAACAGGTCAGAATTCTCCGAATAATGATCACAAGTCTGACCTATATCGCCTCCGAGCATATGATATCCCAATCATAACCCAACACTATTGATTTTTGTTGCCTCATCTGTTCTTTTTCATTCTATTGATCGGTTTAAAGCAGATGATATGCTATGAAGCAGAATTACGATTCACTCTAAATAAATGGCTATCTGACAAGAAACGAGAACTTGTGGCCTTTTTAGTTAAATAGATTTTTTTCTTAGATAAGCTGAGGTTTAAGGCTAATATAATTTAGAAAAGAATTATCTCTGCTATATATACATTAAGGTCAAACTTTTAATAAAGACATTTTCTCTTTGTACATGATATAAAATTTCACTGACTTATTATTTTGATGAAAGATAAATAAGGTGAGGAAAAAACGAGCGTAAAGAAGAAAACCATTGTGCAAACAAGCAAAGTATATTTTATATTACTGAGTATAATATGTTGGTCTGACAAGTGGGGAGGCAAAAATTCCTTGTTCCTCTTTAGATCTCTTGCCCCTGATATTCAAGGCTTACGTGTTCATTTGAAAAGATTCATACTACTTAGTTCAGCTTAAAATTTAAAACTGATTTTAATTTGTTCAATCCTGATTGATTGATTTGAAGATTATTTTTTAATCCAAGTTGTATGAGGTTATTAAGTCGACTAAGAAGGTTGTTTTGGTGATATTAAATAAAAAAACTTGTTTTTAAAAACCATATTGAATAACATCTTATCTTTCCAGTTTAAATGGATTAAAGATTTAAGGAATATTAAATATAGAAATATAGAATGTAATATGATTAAATAGAATTAAATCTGAATCTGGTTTCACAAGATGATTAAACTGAAAAAAAAAAAGAAAACATCATATATTTATTGTATCGTTCAATATTAGTCTTTTATTTACTCATTTTAACATAGTTACTGTTCTTTAACTCTCGCCACATTTGATACTTTGTGGGAAAAAATGGTTGCAGGTAAAGAGAATCTTCATAAAATTGTGGTACAGGCTTTACAGTAGGATGTAAAACTCCAATCTATTTCTCTATGGTTTATTATTCGTTATAATTTACTTGTTGCAAATCTAACGTTTAAATTCCTGTGAGAAATTTGATTTGTTAATTTGGGAAATGATTGAAATAGTCGAAAACATTTTACCAATCACAATCAACTGTCATTTGTTCTCAACTGTCAATTGCTTTGAGTTCACGTTAACTGTAGTTAGTTTTTACTTTGCCAAAAGACAGTAAAAGTAATTGATTAAAAAAGGTTATTCTTATAAAAGATAGAAGTGTGAACTTGTGTACCATTAAGATAATGAATTGAACAGAAAAACTAATGAAATAACTCAATTTCTATGAGAAAATTAATCAAAAACCTCCTGAGAAAATATATTTAGCTTTGAAATGACTAATGCTTGGCAAAAATAATTATCACAATGTTTTGGTTGAAGATAAATATTTTGTCAGTTAGCAGTTATAGGGCGTTTTTTATCTTCTGATACCTAATTTATCACTACCGCTCGCCATCAACGTTTTTTTCCATCTGTTTTTTTTTAATACGAAGATTTCTAAATGAAATGATGATCATTAAATATTACAGCATACGGATAATCTAAAAAGAGAGAAAATTTGGAATGTAATATTTATTTATCAAGATGATAAACTGCTGGAGAATTCCATTAGAACAAACTCAGTTTATTTTTATAATTAAGGCAAAGCTTCTGTTTTAGTAAACTTAGATTACAAAGATTAACTTACATTCTTCATAAATATTACTCCAGACAATTTTTTACTGTTAAATATTTTATTTGAAATGAGAAAATTAAACTTGTGATAATTATGAAGTTGTTATTAAAGTTTTATTTTCTAGAAGTTGGCTGGAGTTTTAAATGATGTTGTAGTCTAATCTCTTACAGATGAATTAAATTGTGTATAATTAGAAAATTAATTTAGTTTATGTTCTATTTTCAGAAGAAGGTGATACACCAGAAAATGGTAAAACTGATAGTGAAATACCAGTAGATATAAAAATTGAAGGCTCCTCAACTTTACACAGTTCTCCAACACCAACCGCCACCATTACTAAAAGTACAGGTACTATCTTTATTTCTATAGTTTAGAGATATTAATTGCATGGTTACATAGTTTTCTGCATGGGAACATCAATGTTGGTCAGTTCTGATGGTATAAATAACAAAAGAATTTGTCTGTGACTGGAATGATAAATAAGTTATGTCCATCATTCTCCAGATTCAAACGGAAGAGTTGAATATGTATTTTTTGTTATCTGTCTAAAAAATATCTTAAAATTTAGTTTTAAATAATATAGTAGTTGGTTTTTATTGGTTGAAACAATAGTTCAGCATTGATTGTGTCATAATACGGGTCACTTTAAAATGTTTTTATCAATTGTTTTAAAAATTGTTTCCCATGAAATTTGTATTTGAAACAACAGTTTGTTTTAAAAGTATTTAATTCATTTCCCGCTTGTCGCATCCAATGTATCTTTAATTGATTTTGACCCTTTGCATGCTGAAAAGAATTAACAATCATTCACTGTTGAAATCATTATACTTCAATATTTTAATTTGTATTTTACATAAGATAATGTTTAAGTTAGTTTTTGTGTCCTAAATAATATTTAAAGAATTTAATTAAATGTAATATGTCGTCAGTATGATGTATTTGAGTACAGAAGAATATATTGTCACGATATATTTTTACAGTATATACACACTACAGTCATTTACACATAACCCTACATGAAAAATGAGAAAAAAAGCCTATCAGTAGCTAACATCATCAGATAAATTGAAACCTAAAACTTTATCCAAATTAAACATCCTGTTTTATCTCTTCGCCTTTATTTTAATAAAAATTATTGTTCAAATAAACATAAACATGTGCCCTTTAATGTTTGTGTCTCTAGTATGTTAAAGTCATGGTGTGTAATTTAATATTCTCACCCTATACGAAAGTTTAAAATGGCAATTAGTGAAAAGTAGATAATTTAATTGATTTTTTAATAAAACTAGAAAATTCCCATGAAGACTAGACAATACACAATAGTTAGAGAAAAAAATACTCATTATAGAATACAATGATCAAAAATGTGAACATAGAAGAATTATGAATACACATATTAATAAGATACATAAATAAAATATAATCCAACGTGACTTTACCAGTTGTTTAATAATTTATACTAAAAGTCTATCTGTTTTATAATGTTGGTGATTTTATGTAAATAAAGTTAATTGTCTCTTAGATAGGTTTGTGAATAAAAGAAATGTCTGTGTATTGTCAATAGTAGAAATATCAGCATGTTTATATATTGTTACTGTATTCATCATGGAAACAATTCTAAGTTTTGGATGGTATTATATTATTCAATAGATTGATATCAAATGTTAATGTTCGATTATTTGAATTAGTGTGCCAAGTAACTAAGAGTTAAATGAATAAAGTGAAAAGAAAGATTGTCGATGTTTAATGTTTTGGATCTATAGTAATAAAGGCTATAATATGACTAAGGTAATAATCTATTGAAAGTATTGAGGTTGTCACTATCTAACGTTATTAATATAGGTGAAATAAAAAATAATTCTATATTAGAATTAATTATATATTAATTACCCATACTACTGTCTATTGTCAGTTATTATATAGGTCAGGGAAAGTTAATATCTTTATTCCATACCCTATCAATATTTTATAAATTATTTCAGAATCTAGCGATGGTAATTTGCGTAATGAGGTGAAAATTAACAGAAGTGATAATGAAGCTGTTATCAAAGTGAAACAATACAACTGTCCACTATGCCAAGATGAGTGTGTGGAGATTTCTGGACTTAAATCACATCTACTTCAAGCACATAATGTCAAACAAGAGGGATTGGACAGAATTCTACTCATAGCAGAACAGACGGAGTCTGATGTCTACAAGCTATTGTCGACCAAACCTCAAGAAAAGTCTTCCAGTGTGATGCCCAATGTTGATAAAGAGTTAGATATTAATTGGAATATATTAGAAGCTGATCATGCTAAACTAATTAAAGATGAAGGTAATTATAATCATTAATACAGTATATATGAATATATACCATAGATATTGATTTGTGTTATTATTTTTACGTATTACAGTCAAACTGTTAACTTTATTTTATAAATAGACTTTTGAAGTTGTCAACAGGATGTTTAAAAGTTATATGTTTTCTCATTTCAGCTGTAGACACATCAATGGTATCAGATAAAAATGAAGATGGACAGTATCGCTGTCAGACATGTTCTTCAGCATTTGCTAACATTGATCAACTTTACGCACATCAGAATGAACTTGGACATTTAGAATTGAAACAAACCCCAAGAGGTCCAGGCTACTTATGTTGGAAGAAAGGATGTAATCAGTATTTTAAAACAGCTCAAGCATTACAAGTTCATTTTCGTGAAATACATGCAAGAAGGAACATTATAGGTGATGTGAGCTTTTCGTGTTCCCAGTGTTCTTTGGTTTTCCAGTCTGAAGAAAAGCTTGCTATTCATGACCAATATCATTTAGTCAAATCTGCGACTTCCTGTCCTGTTTGTACAGCCTCAATGAAAGGTGTTCAACAGACTTTCGAACATTTGGATTCTGCTCATGGTGATTTAGAGAAAGAAGAGCTTGAAAAACATCTGAGTGATTTGAATAATAAGGCTTATGCTTTGTTTTCTAACCCAGGATTTGATAAATACCTTGTTAAAACTAGTGCTAATAACTCTAAGAATGGTGTACATGAAAACTGTATAAGGAAAGATGAAGAAGGTGAAGACTTTTCTTCATGTGAGGATGAGGAGAATGATGCTTTAAATAATAGTGCTAATTTAGAAGATAGTCTTGATCATTCCAATGTTGATGGTGAGAAATCAGATGCTTACAAAGAGCAGCAGTTTATGGAAGATTATATGAACAGTCAAGCTATTGCTGAAGGAAATTATGAAGATCCAAATAGAAAGTTCAAATGTCATCGCTGTCGTGTTGCATTCACTAAACAGAACTATTTAACAAGTCATAATAAAACTCTTCAGCATAGAAAAGGAGAAAAATCTGTGTATCCTGTTGACCGGTATTTAGATCCCAATAGACCTTTTAAATGTGATGTGTGTAAAGAATCTTTCACTCAAAAAAGTATTCTGCTGGTTCATTATAATTCTGTATCTCATCTTCATAAACTGAAACAGGCTGCCCATACTGGATCTTTACCTACTTCCACGTCTGCTTTATCAACAACACAAACAACTTCTGCTGTATCAACATCTCTTGATTCATCTCCTCCATCAACAGCCATATCTACAAATTCATCTTCTACAGTACCAAGTTCATCAACTTCAACATCTTCAACTGCATCATCATCTCAAGATTCTGGTCGCAAACCATACAGATGTAATATCTGTAGAGTAGCATACAATCAGGGAGCCACCTTAGACATTCACATCAGATCTGTTGCACATCAAACCAGAGCATCTAAAATCCATGAATTAGCCATGACAGGGCGAATAGACATAACATTACCACTTATAGAAAATCCAGATTTGGGCAAAGTATCCACACAGCAAGCTCAGGCCATCACAGATATGATCAGCCAAACTCAGGCTAAGGTTTCTGTGAGTAACATTCAACAAAATTCATTATTATTTCCTGGTATGCCCACTTTACCAATGATGTCTGGATTGAATATGCTGGCTCATGCTTCTGACTTAGCTCCATCACCTGGACTGACATCAGGATTACCTTTATCCACAACATCCTCAACTTCCATAGTGTCAATGAGTAAATCTACCAAACCACATACAACATCAATAACTACATCTGCTGATGGTGAAGACGGTAATCGGCTGCTGCACCAAACTCAGGTTAAAGAAGAAAAGAAAATAAAAGTAGAAAATAAAGATGTTGACATGAAAGAAATGGAACAGCTTAACGATTCTGATTTATTCCCAGGAACAGGATTGGTTTGTCCCAAATGTCAATCATCTTTTGCTACACCAGAAGCATTACTACAACATCAAAAGATCTATTGCTATTTGGGATCTCATGCTGCCCTGGCAAGACCAAGGAACATTTATGGACGTTTTAAACCACAAATTCAAAAGAATCTCTTGGAAAACATTGGATTTGAATGTGTAATGCAATTTAATGAAAATCTCTTGCGTCCTGTGAAGAAGGAGATTGAAGAACATGCTGAAATTCATAAAGATGAAGTTGGAGATACTAATCCTGAAGAAATGGATACTTCAGAAAAGAAAGAAGAAACAGTCAACAAAAAGAAACAGATTGATATGCCTGAAATGAATAGAAGTCATTGTTCAAAATGTAGTAAAGACTTCTCTAGTGTATGGGTTCTGAAGACACATCAAGAAGAAGTACATAAAACACTGGTACCAATAGAGCTAGTTGAAACTTTTGGTTCACAATTTAAGAAGGAATTTGAATTGAAAGAATCCAAAGAAATAGAGCCACCATTGACCCCTCAAGCCTCCAGTGAGAAAACAATTCAACCTGAAATGCCACCACCTCCACCACCTTCTGCATCACAATTACAAAATCAGTTTGACATTTCTCAACTGATGCCTATGTTTGGAATGATGCCTATGCCATTGTCCATGATGCAGCTTGGTATGCCTTCACATATGATGCCAATGATGTTACCTGGAATGGATGTCTCAAACTTCATGCCACCAATGCCAGTAATGGATCCAAACTTTGCTTCTGCACAACAACAGATTCAACATCAGGCAGCAGCAGCAGCAGCTGCAGCAGCAAATCAAAAGAGAGTTCGAACTAGGATAAGTGATGATCAGTTAAAGATATTGAGAGCACATTTTGATATCACCAACTCTCCAAGTGATGATCAGATTAAACAGATGTCAGATCAATCTGGTTTACCACAGAAAGTTATCAAACATTGGTTTAGGAACACCTTATTCAAAGAAAGACAACGTAATAAGGATTCCCCATACAATTTCAATAATCCTCCATCAACTTCCATTGATTTGGACGAGTATGAGAAAACTGGAAAAATACCAGACATTAAACAAGAACCAAGTGATGATGAAGATAATGAGGATATAGATATGGAACCTGAAAAAGATCGTTATGATCTTATTTACAAACCAGAACAACCAAAGTTGACAATTGTTGAAGATAGAAGAGAATATGATTGTCGTTCAAATGCTTCCACACCTTCTACTACGTCTTCCATACCATCAACGCCAACAACCTCAGTACCAAATACACCAACACCTGCATACGCTGCTTACTATGATGATCTTAGCCACAGTTCCTTTGACCATAGTTCAATGCAATCTTCTTCATTTAGAAGAGCGAATAGAACAAGATTTACTGATTATCAAATAAAGATGTTACAAGACTATTTTGAACAGAATGCTTACCCAAAAGATGATGAGCTTGAACATCTTTCAAAGATGCTGTCATTGAGTCCTCGTGTGATTGTGGTTTGGTTTCAAAATGCACGTCAAAAAGCAAGAAAGATATATGAAAATCAGCCTGCAGCTGAAGTTAAAGAACCCGCTTCAGTATTCCAAAGAACCCCTGGCTTGAATTACCAATGTAAGAAATGTAGTGCTGTATTTCAGAGATATTATGAGCTTATTAAGCATCAGAAGAGAATGTGTGGATCTGATCAAAAGAACAATAATAACAATAGCAACAACCACCAAAGTACATCCTCTAGAAATCAGTCATCATCCTCCAGTGGACATTCTTCTGGTAATAACATGGCAGCTTATAATTCGACTTATGATGAGGGTTTTGATGATGATGAAGAAACAGATTCAGACTGTCATTCACCAAATGGAGACACTAATCTTAGCTCCTATGCTGATGATAGTGCATGTGCAACAAGTGTATCACAGTTGCCAACCTTCCATTGTGATAAATGTGATGCTTCATTCAATAGACTTTCATTGTGGCAGGAACATCAACAGATTCACAATGTCAACCCATCTCTCTTCCCTGGTTTTGGATCCAACAGTGCATTTGATGTACTTCAAACTCTTGCCCATCATGAAGGTAACTCAGCATTAAAGAGGAAATTTGACAGTGAGGATGATAGTGATCAGCCACGAGATAAGAGACTGAGGACAACCATACTTCCAGAGCAGTTGGATTATCTTTATCAGAAGTATCAATTGGATTGTAATCCTAGTCGAAAGCAGTTGGAAAACATATCCCGTGAAGTTGGTTTGAAGAAGAGAGTTGTTCAAGTTTGGTTCCAAAACACCAGAGCTCGAGAAAGAAAAGGTCAATACAGAGCCCATCAACAAATCATACACAAAAGATGTCCCTTCTGTAGAGCTTTATTCAGGGCCAAATCTGCATTAGAATCTCATTTGGCCACTAAACATCCTGAGGAAATGGCAAAGAAGGATTTCAACATTGATACTATTCCTGATGCTTCTTTAGATACAAGTCCAACAACTCCACAATCTTTGCCAGGATCTCTGCCAACAACACCAAACTCTTCACATGATCTGAATAAAATCCTACCACCTGGTATGCCAAATTATTTACAATTCATGCCACAACCAGGAATGGGATTTTCACCTGGATCTGATTCTGTACAAATGTCAATGCATCAGCTGTATGAAGATTCCTTTAAACGCTACATAAATGATTTGAGTAGCACACCAAAACATGCACATGCTTTATCTGAAAATAAAGGTTCATCTAAAAGATCTGAAACAGAAAGTAGATCCAATGCTGAGAATGATGCACCACTTGATCTGAGTAAACCTATAAAGATTGATATTCATGACAAAACTTCTGATGGACCATCAACTGATATGAGTGCTTTCAGTTTTGAAGATCATTTTGGAAAGAGAAGACGCAGCTTTGATGAGTCTATATCTGATACTATGTCTGAGGCAGCTGGTGACCATAATGATGACATGTCTTCAATGGTCAGCAACCCAACCTCTCCTTCCAATTCACACATCAACAAACGATATCGTACTCAAATGACCAGTATCCAGGTCCGAGTTATGAAAATCTTATTTCAAGATTATAAAACACCTACCATGGCAGAATGTGAATTGTTGGGTAGAGAAATAGGTCTTCCAAAGCGAGTAATACAAGTATGGTTTCAGAATGCTAGAGCTAAGGAGAAGAAATCAAAGATGAATTTACCCAAAGGCTATGGCGAAGATAATCCAAAGACTCCTGAAAAATGTAGCTTATGCAGCTTCAAATATTCTCACAAGTTTACAGTTCAGGACCATATCTTTACCAGAAAACACATTGATAATGTGAGGAAGCACATCCATTCTCAGGGTGATTCTGATGTCTCTGAGCCATCTGATATCTTACCAATGATACGACAACACAGAGATATGGACAGAATGAGGAAATCATTTGATGAATCTGCACCAACTTCCCATCTAGCTCAACTTCAAGCCATGGGATTAAATGCTATGAATCATCAAGGTAGGTTGATACTATTATGAAATAAATCACTTTTATGAATGGCAATTTGAGCTTTAGAGAGTTGTGTAGTTCAAATTGGAACCGGTTACATATACATGATAAGAAATATTAAGCTGTAATGATACCAGATTTGATAAATTTGAAACATTCAAATAATTTGATGAAACTTTAATTTTCAGGAACCAATAGTCCAAGTGCAAGTATGGTTAAAGTTAAATCTGAGAAGAAAGAGACAAAGAGTGAAAATGGTAAGACTAAGCTCAAGCATAGTTAAATTTATGATATATCAGCAAGTTATAAAGATTACTTGGCCTCTATAATGTAATGTGACATAGACGACCTACAAAAGATGTAAGAAATTGCTCAGTGAGGGCAAAGATTCAAATGAAAAGTCAAGAAACAATTTAATCAATAACTGTGATCTTTTTTACAGCGCCTACTAAGGAACAAGCTGCTGAAATGGCTATGAATGCCCAAATGATGTCTGCTTTAGGTGGTTATTTACCAGGAATGGACCCAAACTTCTTATCCTACATGTATTCTGGTATGCCTGGATTTTTCCCAGGACTTGGAATGCCGATGGTGCAACCTGGTGGTATGTTTCCTGGTAAGTTTCCTCTATTAGAATCTGATTGTTGGAGAAGAGATGTCTTTACTTTTTCATTAGTATTTGTCAATTAGAAATTAAATTTGAGGACTTGAATTAGATAGGACTGTCCACTATAGTCTGTCTCAACAACCTTGTTGATGAACGTTACAGCTAAATTTATTTATTTATTTCTTCATTTTAGGAGCAGAACATATGATGGCTTATGATCCCATAGCATTTGGTACACCCTTATCATTGTTACAAATACCACAACAAGCTATTAAAATTGTTGGAGAAAAACTAGCTGATCCCAAATCAACACGAGCTCAGTATACTCAGGATTGTAAAAAATTGTCTGAATTAAAAACAATGATAAGTTCAACAGATTATAGACTGGTTCATGAAACGATTATAGATGTTGGTTATATCTGTAAAAAATGTCAGATGGTGTACCCAGCTAAGGATGCCTGTGTTAATCATCAGCAATCCTTGTGTTTCCTGGGTAGCAAGATACCAGAAAATGTTCAACCCATGTTGAAATTAGAACAGATACAATATGAATGTAAACCATGTGGTGAAAAAGTTTCAGCATTATTTGAAATGAAGGTGCATTGCCAATTAGACACACATAAAATTAAGTTGGCAAAATACATCAAACGAAAGTCATCTTCGGGGACTTTACCAGTGTCTGTAGCTTCATCATCAAGTCCCAATAAACATAGAAGCACCCCAATACATGATAATCTCAACAACTTCCAGAACTCTGTTTCAGCAGAATCACCTGCTACTCAACCAAAGATTGAATAAATTACAATATATATATATTGAAACTTGTGCTTTGTGTATAAAGTGATGTGAACTGCACAGTTGAAGATGTATAAATTTACTTTAAGATGCCAAAATTTGTTGTGGAACAATTTGTGTTTTGACTACTAAGTTTCTGTAGTTGTGATTGTGTTCAAGTAGAAACGCAAGACATTTAGTATTGTTGATTCATTTTTTATAAATATTATATTTACTCTGAGGTTTATTTTTGATTACCTTTAGAGTGTTCATTATTCCATATTATAGGAAGTAAATACATATCTACATTGATCAGCATTCTGCTGCCCATTTTTTGACTACTAAATCTTCCAATTTGTATAATCCTCATACCCCAAAGCTGAGCCATATATGATATGGTTTAAATTGGGAACAAGGTGTTGCAAACCACAATGTTATAGAGAATATAACAGAGCCTCCTAGAGGGTCTTATTTAGTGAATATTAGTTTTTAGGTAGTTAATTGTTATTCTAATATATTATATATACCAATGAAATGTTTTAAAGTATTGTCTAGAATTTTACTAAAATTTCCATTATATTATTGTTCTGTTACCATTAGATTTCATTCTGAATTTATTCATCTTGGTGCCATTTTGTGTTTGGTGGTGGTTGTGAGGCGATGTTGTAAGGTTACTTGTCTAAATTTTCTCATCAAACTAATTAGTCATTTATGTAAATTCAGACATTAGCTGAGAGAAAAATGTATATTACAAAAAAAATCTTTCATAACTCATATTTACATTTTGTGACGTTAATCAATCATGAATAGATGATCTGAAAGGTATTCAGCATGTATGATTTCATTGGTTGATTATCCTGGTAGGTTCATTGTCAAGGTGAAGGACATTTTATTGTAACCATAACAACAGAAATGAATGTTATTTGTTAGTGATTAACTTTATGGTGTGATTTTTTGTGAATAATATTTCAATGATTAGGATAATTTGCATTATCATGACATTTTAGAATCCTATTCTAGTAATGACATCTTATTTGTGAGCTCTTTATGTGATGTTTTTATCATTGGAATTGCATGATACTGTAAGGAAAATGTTCATAAGAATGTTTTGCTTGTTTATACAATTGTTATTGTATGTATATTATGTGGTTGTTTCTGTTCTTCCATTGTCTCTTGTTATTAGTTCATCATTTCTCTCAATTTAACATTGTGCATTTAAACCAAATATTATTTCATTTCTTTTTCAAGAATTAATTATTAGAATGATTGTGTTCATGATATAATGTGATTCCAATACTCAGATACTTACAATTACCAAATATAAGTAATTTCTCGCTTTAGATAAATAATAATGTGGCATTTATTAACATATCATATATGGTATACTTAATCATCATTATTGATGCCAAAATGATGTCATATTTTGGTAGTTAGTTGATTTATTATCAACTTGTGACCATGTTTGTTGGTTGTGTATGGTTTGTGTCAATTCGTCCTCTTGTCATTATGTTTTGTGTCATTCTACAGGGTCTAATATTTGTTTTCTCATCTTTATTATTTTATACTTTGATTGTAGCACAAAGTTTGTGTTCAGAATTCGTTAGATTTTTTTTTGGTTTAGTTCAAACTTTTGTTTGTTTTTTGTTAGCTAAACTATATTTTAGTATTTGTTTTTTGTGACTTGAATTACTTACTTAAATCATAGAAAATATAAAATTCCTTTTGTCAAAATAAATTCCAAGAAAGTTTTTTTTGATTGATTTAGAATTTAGTTTTATATGAAATTTTGTTGATCATCATATCTATAGAGTAGAGGTTGTTTTGCTGAAAGATGTATTTTTTATGCCCAAACTTCATACTGTTGACAGAGCAGTAGTTGTATAGTTTTTATAAAGTAAATTGCTTACAATGTTATACTTGTTTGCTACAAATGTTTATTTTTGTATGAATGTAGTTTTCACATCTTTAAGCTTGTAGTTTGTAGAATAGGGCTTCTAATTTTTGGTGCATCATTAATATTATATAACAAGACAAAATCTTCCTAAATATTATTACTATTATTATTATTATTACCTTATTATTTGGAATATGTTGGAGAGTATATATGAATCGTCATTATAAGAAATATATTATATTATGAGTTTTGTAGAATATATAAAGGTAGCAATGTTTGATTTAAGATGTAAATAATGATTTAGAATAATGTGGTTTATAGATCTCCAACACTTACTTTATTCAATGTTTATACTGGAAATCCTTGGAAAATGATTCTTTTATTTTGTTTGTTAACTTTTAGTGGCTGACAACATAGAAACCTCAATTCAAGTCTTTGTAATATAGGAATCTAAGCTTTGTCTTATACCTTGGTACCTTAAAGTGCTTATTTTTGTTTATTTTTTGCCCTCACTTGTTAATTAAAAAGACTTCATTTGTTACAGAATGTAGTCAGACACGGACCAAATAGACAAGTTACAACTTTAATTTCAACCAATTTCCTCAAATTGTGCAAGATATTTGATAAACAAATAAGTTGAGACAAAACTAGTCTCAGATTGTTTGGAAATATCTTATAGAATTTGTTGAAATAGGGGAGTTTTGATTTGATGTATTATAATTTGTTATAGATTCTAGACCAATTAGTTTCAGCTTAAGCATTTATTGACATTCGTTAATTACAAGTTTGGGACTGTTTTTTATGAAAATTGTTATTTCTGTTAGAAATCTTCTATTTTATATTATAAAGAGTATTGACTTTATTTGACTACCTTATAGTTATTATATCAAGTATTGTCATTACTTTACTGTTGTCAAATTGTCTTGTTTTGGTTAAAATATAAGTTATTTTAATAAGATAACAACTAGCTCATGTGAAATATACTAACAATAACTTTACTACATTATATTACATACAATCAGTATTAACAGGTCTAGACTTTTACTTCATTTCAAATAACTTATATTTTAACCAATTGGTATATCTTCAATTTGTTGTGGTCCATTTGAGACTATTTTGTGGTGAAGTAAAGCATCACCTTATTTTGGTACTGTCATTAGACTATTCAACGAGATATATGTAGTCTGCTTTGCAATATACAACAAAATAAAAGATATGATCATTGATTTTCAGAGTTTTATTATTTGAGAGAAATACAACTTTCAGGACTGTCATATTGCCAATAAAGTCACTTAATGGAAAAGTCTTAGTTTGGTCATTGGCCATAAAATCAGTGAGTCAGCTTTGTCCATCAATTTCATGTCAATTAGATGTTCACACTTTAACAGAAATAAGAAGATTAATCAAATGAGGACACTACTAAGATTATAACAGTTGACAAATAAACTTCCACCAGTTGGTTATAGTGAATCTCATCGACATAAAATCTCCTTCACTTCTCAAAGCTGCTTGAGCCAATTGACCTGAATTTGAATATAAAGATTAAAGCAATATTTAAGTCCAACCTGTTAATGGGGGTGAGATAAAAAAAAAGAAAGGAAACAGTAAAAAAAACATGTGAGAACCTTTCACAACCAAATGCCTAGTTACAGTCTTCCTTACAAATACATCATGTTTCTGATCTGTAAAGAGCATGTCCACCTCATCCCCTTCCCCTGGTGAATATTCTGATGGTCACCCATATATCAATTATATCAATGTGTGTAATTCCCCCTTTGCCCCTACGCATTACCTACCCCCGAACAATCAAATAAATTGTGTCAGTGGTAGTGTTTAATACACATTCTATTGAACAAACTGATGAAATGCACATTATTCTCCTTCAACAGATACTGGGCTACTTGAATACATTTATAATATTTAATGTGTAATATTTATATGTAAATATGGGTAAATATAAGGAACGTTTCGGAACGGATGATAATATTTCTGATTGATGAAGCTGGTGTATTTAATTTAAGATAGAAATTGAATATTGGCGAGGTATTTAATATCATTAGTAACCGTCAATCATTGTACTTATAACAATGTAGTCAGGTCGTTTACTATCCGAGTAAATATAACTAACTCCACTAATTTGGACGAGTTGTGAAATAAATGAGTTTCACATAAAGTTTTATGATGTGATCAATACGTGAGATTCGAAATTAGAGTGTGAATTGATGAGTTAATTCAGACACCAACTCTCCACTCCTAATAACGTCATTGTCAGCCAGAATGTCATTCTGCAGTAGGGTAATATTTCCAGATTTTGTCTTGCTAGCCACTATGTCTGTTAATATTGGAATTAATCTGATAAGATCCTATCAGAATCACCATTTCAACAATTCATACTGCAACAGGTCGTTTTACCAAAATGAACACGGTTTTGCTTTTAGACTTGTAATAATGACCATCCAAAAAACCATACTATATCATTCCATTGTTATAGTAATCTCTACTTTGCTTCTTTAATTTTAGAACGTTGACTCATTTTCACCTTTAAATTATATAAGTTCATTTAAGATTAGGTGTAAAAGAATCTGTGTTGCTATGTTAGTTGAGAGTTTTATCAATTTGAGATTATTTAAGATTAATGACTGTTTTAATTTAGTTTTAGTTATTTGTCTACACTAGAACTATTTTACATTTCATGCTTTCAAAAATATCATCCCTTATCAACTTCATCAGTTTCTTCTTGCCTCGTTTTCCTTTCCATCATGATATCTAATTAACTTGGCTCCATCATTAACATTCATCATACCAAGACAGAAGTTGAATAGAGTTTTATATTGTTCCTAACATCAACAATTCCCGACTGAGACGTCTTTATATCAATAAATTTCAGAGGTCACATATTGACGAGCACCTCGAACAAATAATTCCTTCAGGCTTTCAGGAGTAATTTTTTACAAGAGCAATGCTAGTTAATGTTGGTTAGTTATCAAGAGCACAGTGTAAATTAACTAGCTTACAATCTCGCTTATCATTGGCTCCAATCAGTCTATCTATTACCCTCTACCTCTTCATCATTTGTGACAGAAAATAGCTTTAAATTGAGGATGTTGAGCATCGCTAACCTTCTAATACATATCAGACATCATCAAATCATATATTTCTAGCCGCCATCACAACAAAAGATACTGCGGTCAGATTCATCGAACCATACTTCTTAATTATACTATAAAACTATTTAATAGGAATCACACTGGGTTCATTTCATCCTAACTTGGGACGGGGATAAAAGAAAAGGAGACAGGTTAATTTATGAGGAAAATTAAAATTTGCTTTGTAAGAAAATATTATTGAATGGCTCTCTCCTTTAATTCGGTGGTAATTTAGATATCACTTTTAATAAATCTTGATCACATCAAATATGTTCATCTTGGTGCAAACATCGCCAATTCTCTAATGTATCGTCAAGTCTTGAAATCAAATTTCAATGTATAGTAGGCCTATACGGAGACGGGCTAATGATTTCGATTTCATAATCAATAGATCTAGGATAATCTTAAAAGTTAAATGACAGAATAACATAAGTTTTTCAATCGAAAATTTACTTTATAACTCTCGAGATGTTTTTATTGCACACGCTTGAATGAAAAACACTTCTGTCTTTAAAAAATGGACTAGGAAAGTAGTATGTAAAATAAAAAGAAAACGTCGTGGTTTATTGAATTTGCTGGTTAAGGAGACATTGCATAAACTAATGACAAAACTATTCTTTATATGAGCACTTCTATACCTGAGATATTGAGATATAAATTTAAACTGTTAAAAACATATACAGGTTACTTTAGATATGATGACAATCTTATAACATAATACATCATTAAAATCTTCTATTTTCTTTGATATCTAGATGATATACCTGCAAGGTAAGTAGAAAATAATAAATCTGCTCAACGGAACCAATCAATCTGTTCAAATTTTGACTTTTAATTGTTATTGTACCATATAAAACCTTTCTCCAATCTGGCAGGTTTTTGATTAATAGACTATTTATGATGTACTGTACATCAAGTAAATTTAAATATTATAGGTCAAATCTTATTTGAATAATGAAAAATATCGTCTCATAAACACAAGGGGGGATTTTTAACTACTGACGTGAACAAGAGCGGTGAAATAGAGAAACAACAGGTGAAATCAATCTAAGTTAAGATATCACCCTGAAATATTTATAGTTTAATTCACCCTTCTAAACTACTCATTAAAATGATAAGATAGATTCAAATATACAGGTCATACAAACATCTTTTATTTTCTACCATTCTATTCAGTGTGAAATTTCAAATTATTAATTGCGTGGAAATACAATTTTACTTGAAACATTGATTTTAACCATAATGTATTTGTTTCCGAAAAAAAAATCAAATTAATTTCAAAATTTATAAGCTTATTTAACAACTATGAAACAAGAAACTGGAAATACTCAGAAAAAAACCTAATTATAAATTAAATAAATGAATATGGCAGAAATAGAATGTTTTCTCGTCTCAATTGATATTGCTGTGACAGATTGAGATTGTGTACCGGAAGTAACTTAATTCTGTTGATGTTGAGCTCAGAAGAAGGGGTTCATGTCGAGGACAACATCAAATATTTTTTGGAAAACTTCTGTAAAGCAATATCCCAGGTCACAGAATGATGTTTTAAGCATTGAATCAGATACGAACTATTACGAAACAAAGTATACCCGATATTTTAACTGTGAAAGCATATTTGTTAATCTGACCATGCCAAAGACTTCATAAATCTGGTTACATGATGTTAAATTTTGGGTTTTTATTGAACGTTCATGTTTAGAATAACCTTTATCAAGTTGTACATAATATAATATTTAATTGCACACTGATTACTAACTATATCTTGTATTACTGATATTTATTTAGAGGAAAATTCCAATCTCTTCAGTAAATAAAGACGATATTTGAAGTAAAAATTAATTTGTAATTTAGTTTAAGGCGAGGAGACGGTATAATTAAAGAAAAGAGTCATATAAAGGAATTAATAGCGCACCACTGCTTTATCTTTTTACTTGTCATTAATTAAACTTTAGTAATAAAGACTGAAAAACCGAATGTAGCCATCGGCAACAACGCAACACCACATCACAAATCACTCACTTGTATTTATGTGAAAGTTAGGGCTTGAATTTCAAGTGATCTTGATAGATAAATGATGTACATCTACCTTTCATCAGACTTCTATTCTCTTTCTAATTAAAAAACAAGACAAAAGATGTCATGTTTTTTCCTGGTAGCCATTTTATTCAGTTGCCACATCAAAATGGGTTTATAACGACGATCGCAATAGCAGGTTATTAGGTCGAGTCGACTTAAAGATATAATTCCCATTTAATTAGAGCCTGTCATAACTCATTAAATACTCAAATCTCACTAATAGCATTGGATCCTAACAATTAGTTTTTAACGTGGACATCCTGATATTACCAACCAAACATAACATATGTTAAGTCTTTCAAATGTCATAAAGTCTCTGTGATGTTCATTATTATCTTGTCAAAGACTGGAATCTAGTTAGCTAAATACAGAACATTATATTTTTTATCAGCATTACATGTTAATTGATGAGGTCATAGTATATTAGGTTTCAGCTATGGATAATATTTGAATATAATATTGCCAGATAAAGATGGCCTGTATTAATTACCATACACTCTCTCAAACTCCATCTCAGGTCATCAATGTTGTTTTCGGTTAATTGATGTTCGTATCAGAAAACGCCAATGATAACTTTGAAAATCTAATTATTCGTATCATATAGTGATATCAGTGAATTGATTGGGGTCCCTGAGAGAAAGGTTCTACCCTTAACTAACCCCATTAATCATTACTACTGACATCCCTTCATCAATATACTTCATATTTCCTTCATTATCTACCGCTTCACTAAGAAAATAAGTACACAATATATATTGAACTTTGACCTGTGTGAAATATTGTGATTTACTGTGTATGTGTGTATTGTAAAGTATTTCATTAGATAGTACTAAGTAAATAAGTCGGTATTAATCAAAGAACTGATAAAATACAGACATATATTAACCTATATCTTAAATCCCCAATACAGACTAGGAAATTGAATTTACAACCATCTTACTAACTTGTCAATTTGTCTAGAAGTTAAATAGCAATCTTCTGTCCTTTCTTGTTATAACAATTAGATCAGATGCACCAGAATACCTTCCACCAAGATGCTTTGAATCTTCACAAAATTTAGCATCAATTTTCATTAGTCCTCGTGATCTGGGGAACGACAGGAAGGTTTCATTCACAATTCACTGAATTTGTGAAATGATTGTACTAGAGAAGGCCTACAAATACTAACAAATTGTAATTCAACCTATAAACAGTAAGATACTAGTCAACGGTTTAAAAAATATCATAACCATTACTTAAAGATCCAGTGTCCATCTTGCTGGGATAAAATTTGCGGGTTTAGGGTTTTGACTAAGACACTGCTATACTCAACAACGTAGCACCCATCAGCTACAAACATGTTACAGTCCAGTCTTTCATGAAGTCCCATTCCTATGCCTAAGGGTATAAAATTCTATCAGTCCCCCACCAGACCCATCTGAGGTACGTACATTTGCTAACCGGACACTTGATCAAAGAAATAATGCTAAAAAACAACAATAGTATAAGTAATAGATGACAAATTACAAACAACTTGAACTCATGTAATCCTTGTTGAACTGAATGTAATTCAGAGATATTTGAATTATTCCCTAATTAATTAGAAATACATGTATTTTTCCAAAAATACTAGAAAATTGACAGAAATCTTTTTATGGTGATACAGAACTCAGTTTCCAATTTTCAACAACATTTTCTACACCAATTACCCCGATGTTTCAGATTGATCTATGTTATTGAGATCACACTGTGATGCTGATGGTGACTACAAAATGTAGATGTGATGGTCGTATTGTTGATTAAATGGTGAATTACCAGCAAAATAGACGTAACTACAAATATTGTCATGATCATCTAATCCTTTTCTCAATTTCAGAGCTGACGTAAAATTTGGATTCAAATTCAGTTCAGTTAATCTGGAAATATCTTACATGATTACAAGAACCCAAAAAGTAAGTGCTACAAGAGGTGCTTTCCTTAAATTTATTCTATCAGATGAGATGACACTTTATGATAATATACCTTTATACAGTTTTAGTAAACATTCCTGGATTATTACGGTGGAAAAAGATATCGAAGTAAAGAGAAAGGTTATTGGTTTATGGTGTTTGAGATACCACAAACCACGAGAACGAATGTAAGGTAGAGCATCAGCAACGTCAAATAGGTATGTTGATGTTGAGAACGTTGAAAATACCGACAGCTAACTTTAGTCTGAAAATTGTAGTATTTACTTTTTTTTTAACGACTACAATGCGTTAGTTATGTATGGAAGAATATTTAAATTTGAAAATTTCTGGAAAAGTTCCATGGAATACGATTTGTCTAACCAATAGAACCTGTGAAAAGGAAAAGAGAGTACGGCATACTAATATACTCCAGAGGTTGGTCAAAAAAGGACGTCGGTACTAACAGGTCTTTGATAAACAGTGTCTATTAAACTAATTGTGTCGGTGTCTTGTCCAATTCGAATGCAGAAAAACTTTTCAACGGTTAAGCTGAACTTAAAATTACCAGTTTCGGACATATTCATGTATCTATTGTTCACATTGTGTGAGAATTATAACAACTTATAGTTGTCCATGTCACACACTGCGTCTGGCTTTAAAAGTGGAAAGGGTGTTATATGTGGATCTGAAACGACCTTGCATTGTATCCATGTTTTTTACCCAACCTTCATAAACTGATTACCAAAGGTTTAGGATAGTATCAGTATTCCTGTGCGTGCAAGAAGATTATAGATATACTTGGTGATATAATTATTGATGATGGTATGAAATAATCCTTTCAGAAATGACACAATTTTCGCTTGGATGATTAATTATCTCTATATATACACTCGTTTAAAATAACTGCATGAAAAAAATATAATAAGCTGTATTATAACACGTAAAAATATCAGTGTATCAGAATAACTTTACAGATTAATCCAATTTAAACAAGAAAGAAAAGATTGGAAATATTTCTGATGGATGCCAGAACCAATTAGCAGTTCTGATTTACTAATTGATTTGCGATGATTCATTCCAGCTTTCGAAATTAGACATATATTTTAGTGATCTTTTCTATTAACGATGTTATTCATGTCATATGGAATAAAAAGAGGTGTCTTTATAATGAAAAATTGTCCATTTCTGAAACGAGTGCCCTTTCACATTATTCTGATTTACACACTGAAGTACTTTACAGTTTTCCCATTCAACTGCTGCAGACAAGTAATTGTTTAAAATCATTGAATCATTATGGTGGATTTAAGAGGATGGGAAGGCAATTTTAGAGAAATAATTAAAATTGTAAGTAGTCGGTCTATGTCGTGACAACTATTATCTTCAAACAATGAACAAGGCCCCCAGAAATCAGGTCAACTCTACACCCTACCCTAGTAATACAATGATCAGAGACAGTCAAGTAATATGAAACCTATTATAAAGAAGACATTCATTCCTTGGTAATTAGTGATGGTTCAAATTTTATCCACCAAATTCTTCAAGTTAGTAAATATAAAAAGAAGAAGCTACTTAATTTGGTCTTGATAAAATTATAGTTGAACATTAGGAACTAGCTCGACTCTAGTGAAAATAATTGCTCGATGGTGTGATTTGTGTCGATAGAGATAATGAGCGAGGATAAAGTTATATTTTCTATTATTACGAGTTCATACGCGTTATTATCTTCTATAATGACTTTCTAGGGGCACATCTTGTTTCGTCTTACTGCAGACTCTAGTTAATGCCAATATTTGTCTCTGTCTCTAATTACCCAAATCTCGTGGGAAGGATGTGGCCAAGGCAAGAAAAAAGAAATTAGTGATTAATAAATATTAGATTTTTTGAACACTTCAGTTTCCATGAAATGAAATCCATTATCAGTTGTCATGGTAACAGTTTGCGTTAGGTGACGTCACACATTAATGTCAGCAATTGTTAAAGGGGTGTTAGAGAAATTAGTAAGAAGACATAGAATGACATTAGTAGTGAATTACAGTCATTTGGTCGACAATCATCATGTATAATATTATTACTTCATCCTATACAACTCTCATCAAACTGAGAATATTTTAAATTGATCAATATCTTCATTCCACAGTCGGCCATTTACTTTCCTTCTTTTTATCTTATGTTGAGAACAATTATCTCAGATTGTCACATCTTGTCATGTAACCATCACATCTTCAATAACAGGATGCAGAGGTTTCATTTTCACTTCAGTGACACAGTTTCTCAGACAGGTTCCAATTAAATACTTAGATATCTTATTTGATGATATAGGCTTTAGTGTGGCAGTTTCTAAAAAAAACTTTCATAAACCCCCAAGGCGAAGAGGTCCTTCGCTAGGTGATCTGAAGAAACTTTGATTTGGTCCATACGAATGTAGACAAGATCATTTTAAGTCACAAGCTTTTTGAACAGCATCACTACTTTCAACCTGCTCAGCTCATTAATTATTCTGGTAAAAGTTGTATATTCAAACTTTACATAAGATAGGCAAACATTCTATAAACAATAGTGTTGTCAATCACTAGAATAAATAATCGTTTATTCATCTCCATCTTTCAGTTTATTTATCTGTATAAAAAGGTTGATACGGTACAGATTGGTCGTGTCAATGCCGCAGGCCTAATTTGAACAGTAGCCTCCACTTGTCTCATGTTGACAGCTACTTCGATAACCGTACTCAAATCAGGGTGATTAATTTTCTCTGTTAATGAGGCAAGACACTGGCTATTTATAGATTACGTGAGTCACTTGTCTCCACAATAATGCCGATACCCTTTGAACCTTTGAACTCCTGAACTCCCCAAAACAAATACCTACTTCTGTGGAAGTCATCTTTTTCTTAATGACGATTTTTTGAAAAGGAGTGAAATATTTGTCTTTGTTCTTTCATAGCCTGGGGCATAAATTAACATACGTTTCGGTCCAATTCGTATCTGATGAGCTTAGCTGATTAAAAAGAACAATTGACTGTGAAGATAAACACGACTGAAACATGCAGGTGTAATGAGAGATCACGTAGGTGGGAAAATATCATTCTCTTGTAAATCATATACAATTAAATAATTCATCAAATACAGTTATCATTATCCAGACAACCAGACTGTTCCACACCAATATTCATCCACTGGAATGTTTCAGTCTATTTGCTTTATCTAACTATTCTTTTTTCTGGTATCACCATTACAACAAGTGTAAATATTTTTTTACATCAGCTGGCAAAGTAATGCCTGCCGCCTTTGAAGTAGCAAGTGTCCAGTCTGGTAGTTAAGGTAATTAGAACATACTGTGCTGATGGACAAGAGTGTCCCTAGGCCATTCCTAAAGGTATTGCCTTGAAATCCTTGATTCCGAATCTGCCTCATCAACCCAGAACATCCGATTTGCGACTTCGGGTTGTCAACTCGACATCCTTTGCTGATAGTCAACTCCACAATGGGGACGGGGACATGTTGGTTCGTTTCTTAAATTTAGGATCAAGATAACATGCCATATTGTTCTCCTTTACCAAATTATTCAGTTACACTTTAAACGCAGAACATTTTCTGAAAGCATGTGTGACTGCTTTTTAAAGACATTCGTCGCATATCTATTGTAGATTTGTAGTTAAAGGTAGACTGCTCTCCTTTAGAGACACTGGCTGGCACAAGTATTAGTTCAGAAGTCATGACAGAAATTAGTTTTAATGGATGGCGTTATCCTTACATCGTCATTTGATATCTGCGTCAAGAAATGTTACCTAGCCTAAGCTTTGCCAATTCTATGCAGTATAAACTACTTTTGACTAAATAAACTAAGTAAAGTAGCTTAGGGCTTACAAAACTTATCTATGATTGCTCCTTTTACCATTCATTCCCGCCTTGACTGTTTTCTTCGTTCTACGTCAAGTGACAACGTTGACAACAGCTTAGTTTTGGCGCAATATCTGCAAGAGACTAAATCCGCGCCAACAGGTAAGGGGACATAACTCTCAATAATTGTCACAGACAGCAAATAAATTGCCTTTGTAGATTGGATGGTGAACTCTCGTCTATTACTAAAGGGACACAACAAAGTCAAACGTTTGGTAAGACAACGAATACTTTTTAGTAAAGTCTTCCACGTTCTAACCCTAAGTACAATTCTAGGTTTTGATTTACACAACCAGTGTTCTCTTTTCATTATTCGCAAAATAAAACATTCCTGTACCGATTCTATTAGCTTTGTTTTGATCATTTCAATATTTATTCGAGAAGTGTGTAACTGAAATATTAGTTGATATGTAAGGAATAGTTTGCCTTTTCTTAGGCCTACACTATTCAGAAATAAGTCTTGCTGGTTTTTTTTCTTTCATGGGAACAATATGGAACAGAACTATACAGTTCTTCAGGAAACCTTATTCACTGGATGGCTATGGCACTAGGCATTTACAGAGGTTGAATTGAGTAAATAGACATCAGGAATAAACTCATAGGCGTAGGAGACAGGGGGGCAGGGGGGGCAGCTGCCCCCCCCCCCCCCAAAGTATGTTTTCGGGTAAAAAGTTCTAAAACAATCTAAAACAAATCTCGTTTCTAAAACTAGCGTACGAATCGTCGAACGGACGCTGAAGCTGAAGTATCGTTAAAGCATTAGTAGTCTGAATCTTTTATTGCGGAAATGACGTAAAAATGCAAACGGTCTCCGTGAAAGTTACGCTGGCGCTCTGCAACATATCACGGTAATGAACGGCGGCCATTTGACCGGACTACATCAATGTTATCACGTAATCTCGTGATTCTGGTAGTTCAAACATCAGAGACGGGTCATTCGAGGCTACAAGTATTTGTAAACAAATAACACGAAAACAAACAGATATGTATTTAAAATGATGATAAAATGCGTAAATGGTGAACAGATAGTCACTACGTAGCATTAAATGCACGAGCAGGTGTCAGAAAATTCCTCCACAGATTCTATTGCTATGAACTATATCTATGTCGCGACGTTACAAGCAAGAGGTAAAGCGTCAAAGTAAAAAGTCTCGCGCATGAAAACACAACAAAAAACACCATTCATTACCGAGACAGATTATGGTTTACGGAAACTGCCGAGGATTGCCGATTGGTAAAAATGTAAACACAAGTTCATATTTTTAGAAATCACTTCTTTGCATACCATTGAAAATTTAACACTAATTAAGCTGTCGTGTTAATTACTAATTAAACTTGAATGAATTTTGTAATTAGCTAAGATATAGATATTTCTGACTCAACTCAACTGTAACGTATTGAATTTGGTTGAATGGCAATATTTTTTGGACCTTTTTTGAATGTTTGATCATTGGAAAGTTCAATTTTTTTCTGCTTTTCAAATCTTGATCTTGATCTTCCTTTATTTTATCAAAGAAAGTGAGTGTTTTCCTGATAATATGGGAGAATGGTCAAGGGCGAGGTTTCGCTCACCACTGGCAAGAACTGTTTACAACAAATTAATGGATGATCAACGACACAGAGTGGACAATCATCTGTATGTGAGTATAGCCAGTATAGTTGGTGTGTGACTGTACTTTTTTTAGTTGTGAAACAGCCACAAAACAAATATTAAACACATTTTTTTTTTAATGTGGATACTGTAAATGAATCAGACTGACACTGTCAGGCTACAGATCAGATCTATTGCAGAAGACAAACTAACTCTGCTCTGACTAATGTCTGTGTTAATGCTTTTGAACTCACATGCTCCTTACTAACAAACTGATTTTTGACAAAATGAAGGGCAACTCACACAAGGCAAATCTGATGTGTACAATTAAACTGTTTATCAAACCATTGTCATGTTCAGCACAATCATGTAATTTGGAAATTCTTCCAAATTAGATCAAATTCATTCAAATTATTTCAAAACTCTGATTAGATAATTCAAAAGCATTTTAAGCTTACAGATAATTTTTTTCTCTACTCCTGAAATACATTAACACTTAAACTGTAACTGTCTCTTTTTTTTCTAGTGGTATACATTTGATGTAAAAATGTTACCAGAAGATCTGTGTGATAGATTTGTTCCAAGTCACCAAGACACAGAAACTAGTTTATTCCTTGAAAACTGTTATGATAAATCAGATTGGATATTTTCTCAGTTATATTTCTCAATGGCCAGAGCAGTATTAAGTTGGTTTATGTCTCCTACATCTATAAATGGGTAAGTAATTTCGTTGTACTTTTCTGTTCAATTCTGAGAATGGAAATTATGGAATTTCAAAATGTCTCATTTCTTAAAAATGTAATCATATGATTTCAAAAAACCCCAAAAACTAGTTTAAAATGGTATTTGTGTTAATATTTATGATATTCAGTCAATGTTCATGTAAATATTCAACAAAAGATCAATATATGATTTATTTATTGCAGATGGTTAGATAGAGGTTCTATGTTTGTATTTTCTGTGGATCAGATTAAAACTTTATTGTCAATACCAGATGGATGGAAAGCTGAAAATTTTATTGACTTAGGTACTTGATTCTTTTGGTCATAATATTTTGAAGAAAAAAAAACCCAAACATTTTCTGTGAATTTCGATGCTTCCCTAAGTTCATTGTGAATCTTGACTTGTTGACTGAATGTTTTGATATGAAGCATAATCAGATCTATATGTGTTTTTGGCTTATTAATGTAAATGTATTTGAACATATTTTATTACAGGGGCTGGTGATGGAAAGGTTACTCAGAAGTTTGGACAATTTTTTGAAAATATCTACGCCACAGAAGCCTCTTCTGTTATGGTGAAAAGATTAGAAGAAAAAAATTTCAAGTAAGAATGTTACATGATAATTTAGTTACATTTGGACATTAGCACTGTTTTTAAAAATAATATACAATACCTGGTAAGTAATTGAAATCTTAAAAAAACCCACCCACAACAAAAAAATATTTGTATCATCATTTGTTTTTAAGAAAGGATGCATAATCTTAATTGTGTGAATTGCAATATTAAAAACCTATACACCAGTTTTCTTCTTATTATTATATTAAATATTATTGCTGTATACTTTCAGGGTGCTAGAGATAGACTCGTGGAATAATGGTAGTGTTATATATGATTTGATAGGTTGTTTAAATCTTTTAGATAGATGTGATAAACCTATTACTATTCTTCATTCTATGAGAAAATCTTTAAGAAAAGGTAGTGGTAGGGCTATTGTAGCTGTAGTTTTACCATATTCACCATATGTTGAATTTGGTAAGTTATTCTATCATACATTTATATGAATCTTTTTGTTAACATTGCACTTAATGAGGTTTGATCAGAGTGGTATGGATGGATATCAGAGCCCACATTAACTTAACCTTGAAGCTTTGATCTTTGCTATTATATTTGAAAATCATATGAATCATTATTGATTTAATTGTAAAATTGTCTAATGCACATTATATTCATTAGTGAAAGGATAACATTTTTTTCTTAAGTGAGTTTGAAAAAAGAATTATTAAGTATTATGTCCATATTATTAGTTTTTTATTCATTTGTATTGGTATTTTCATAATTTTCATGTTATAATTTCATTGGGCAAAATTTAAAGAGGACTTTGGCCTAATTTTCACCCTTTTCATTAAAGATTTTATTATTATTATTATTAATTACATAACTGTTTTAATTAATTTATTTTGTAAATTTTCATGTTTTAGAATCTTTACAACACAAACCAACAGAGAGTGTAAATATTAGTGGAGATAGTTTTGAAGAACAGACAATTAACTTGATAAAAACTGTGTTTGAACCAGCAGGGTTTGAAGTTGAAAAGTTCACAAGATTACCCTATATATGTGAAGGTGACATTCAAAAATCGTTTTATGTTTTAAGTGATGCTGTTTTTGTGTTAAAACCTAAAGAAGAAGGCTGATATTGTGTTTGATATGTTCTCATAACCTATGCATAATGATATTTCTGTCAATTTTTTTTTAATGAAAGATATTTTCAATGTGGTTTCTGGGACTCAAATGATATATTTTTTTGAATATACATTGTCTTTCTCCATTTCCTTTATTCACTTTATTTTTCTTTTATCACAAATCCAGAATTTAGTCTTCCATATTAAAAGATTAAAATGTGTAAATGATATTCATATAGATATTAATGTTTTTGATTGTGCCTTAATTTAAATTCATAAAACCATTTCACCCATGCATAGTTTTATTGATATCTTATCTTCCCTGATATTTTAAGCTTCTCTTATCATCCTCAAATCAGATTAGAACTATATTTAATATTATCAAACACGAAACTTCTTTACAAAATGCTTGTTTACACTCATTTCCTCTCCAAATTGGAAGATTATAAAGAAGCAATTACAAAGCTTCATTTAAGACCGAGTGAAGGTATCCAGCTGTAATAAATAGGTGTGGTCTGCATTATAAGGGAGGCAACTATGTGTTATTATTTCCCCTTACTGGTCAAATGGATTAAAATATGAAATAGTGAAACAGAGATGTGAGCTAATTGCAGGCTGATTTTCAGTGAATTTTATTTCAAAATCATGATCACGGCAAATATTCATGTCATATGCAGCTATATTTGCCTCTTTTTGGTTAGTACCTATTATTTATTACAGTAATTCTGCATTCTTGACTTGGTGTCTGTAAACTGCCAACCTCTCAGTCCTACTTCTGTTTAACCTTATCCTATTTATACCAACATTTAATGTAGGCTTCATCATAGACACTTTTTACTGAGGTCAAGATCTATATTATAACTATCATTGGTTTTAAAATTTTAGAATAGGGGATCCGACTGCTGTATAAACTAACAAGTCCAAGTTTGATTCCATTTTGAGAAAAATCCTTTGAACATACCTTGTCTTGTATTTTTTAATTTAAACAACACTTTTATTTCCCTTACTCAGTAGGTTATATAGGCTTATTGAAAAAAAAGAAGACTTTACAATTAAAAACAGGTGCAAGTGAGCTCATGTATATTTTTGGTTTTTTGGTGCCCTGGACTTATAAGTTTTTATTCACCAACTCGCCAATATTTCTTGTAATATGACTTTACAGACAGTTCAACTTTAAGTCAAAATAAGAGGAACAAGTAATGTAAACCTATTAAAGGGTTATGTTCACAATTCGTTTGACCAATAACATTTTTAGTCTCAAAACCTGGAATTTTATTTAATTCATAATCATAATGTTGCACAACTCTCCCTCAAAATTTCAAGAACGGATTGTGCGATTTTTGTGCAGTTTTAGTAGGCTGCTTATGGAGGCTATTTACATGTGGCATTGAAAATGCTGAACATTGAACCCTTTAAATAACGCCACACAGCCAATATACTATTTCATGACATTTTTATTTTCAAGTTTTGTATGATGGTAAAAGCAAAAGATGATGTTAAAAGATGTAATAGACAGAAATCAAGGACTGTTAGAAATGTTATTAATACAGTGAGTAAAACAATTGAATATGAATGTATAGTTGAATTTTATCCATAATCCTTATATAAGCATATTTTATAGATTTGGTTAGGAATAAATTGTACTTCAAGACTCAACCTGAACAACTTTATAAGCTTAGGGAATGTAAATGTTAATTAGAGATATGTCGACTTACTTTCTCATCTTGATTATGATTGCTTTCATTCTTGAAAACTTGATGTGATGACATCACGTTTGATAAAACCATTGATTCCATAATTTGTATTATACAAACTAGAGATGAGCTGATAAATAAGATACTGCAATTAGAGCTGATTCAGATGCACTCACATATGATCGACAACCTCTTCTGAATTACTGGTTTAAATGTACCTTGTTATGTTTAAAATGTTCTTTTAATTATTTTGCTCAGGGGCGTAGCGTATGGGAGGATGACCTTGTCGGTAAAACGCGGTATCGGGCTGTAAAAGGCAGTCATGGCTTGACCTATGTGTAAAACCGATTGGTTAACGGAGAGAGTTAAAACCTTGTTATCAGTAAAATAATTATATAAAGATTAAAACACGAAGCTATAACGATGGATTTAGTAGGCACGTATTGTATATATATATTACCTAGTGCCAGTTGTTTTTTTTTTCCTCTGAGAACCACATGATCGTCGGTAAAACATGGACCTTACACCCCCCAGTCAAATTTGATTGTACTTAAGTATTTAGAGGTTTTCATTTTATTTAATAGAAAATAATCAAAGAGTTTGATAAGATGGATTTTGAGTTACCAGTAACATGTCCATTACATCCACATCATGATATATATAGAATACAGGAAAGTCACAAAAACATGGAAACTGTCAGTAAATGGACATGTTTATATTGTGGTAAAGCATTTGTAGCTGAAGATTTTTTAGATAGACATTTTATAAATAGACATTCTACTGAAATCAAAATAGTAAGTGTACAGTGTTTTGAAAAATCTTTAATCTTGCTTGTACTGATAGTAATTCAACCACTATACCAAACTAGGTGAAGATCTGGCTGTGATGTTAAGGCAACGATGCACGGCCTATTCACTCTTCTTAAAAAGCTACTTCCATTTTCCAAAGACCATCCACTTATGTCCAATAACAATTTCGATTGATACAGTATTTTTTACTTGAACAATATTTTGTAATGTGTAAAATTATGCCAGACTTCAATCAGTTCATCTCTAACTTGTAGACTAATTCAACTCAATGTCTAGCAGATTATTGTGATATATTTCGCTGTGATATAATAGCTGGATTTAGAAAACCAGATTTCTGGGATTTAGCTCTGTGTATGGAAGATGATATGGAAGAATCAGCCAAAGATTGTGTGGTACGTATTGACAATGTAATATTTTCATGAAATTGATTGGTTACATAATCATAACACCATATTATATACCACCAAATTTAATTTTGGTCTTGACTTGCTAAGCACAATGACAAATGATCTTATTGATAGGTTTGATCTATTGTTTCAAGTTAAATGGACCATGTATGAACATTATATTATTTATTTTAGAAATTTATGGACAATTGTATACCTAAGCATATCACTGCCAATGAAACTAAATATTTTAAAAGTGAGTAGTTCAAAAATCTTTTTTCAATCTCTATAAACTTGTAAACTTTTTCAGCTTCTATGTTGTTTTAAGTGCATTTTAATTACTGTAGGTTTAATTTATATAAAGTTATTTAGAGATTAGGGTGATTGAACAGTAACAAGTTACTATTCAATATAAGGCACTGGCATAGGGTTGTGTTTAAAATAATTGTGATGCTATAAATATGCAATGAAAATCAAAGAAAAAGAAACATCACATAATTCTTCTTGGACCTAATCCAGAAATCTTATAATCTTAATAATTTCAATCTATGAAAACAACAAAAAGATATTGAAACAATTCGTGAGATACAAATGCATAAATAAAAAAATAACGCTGGGTTGTGCTTAAAATTTTCTGGAATAAAAAGGAAAAGTAATTAATGGTTATTTGTATAGATTATTTAGAGACATACTTATCATTGATTACTAAATTATAATTGTAGATTTATTAGAGGAGGCTGTCTGTTCCTATTTAACTTGTAATAAATACTGGGAAATACCAAAAACTGAGGTAATATTTTAACACTTCACTTTTGATCAAAAATAAATTTAGTAACCAAGATCTTAGGCCTATTAGATTCCAAAAAGTCCAAAACTGGTTTGGTACAACTAATATTAACCTCTAATTTTTTTGTAATCTTTTAATTTTCCCCTGAATATTGAATCAGACAAATCTGCAGGCAGATTCACAAATTCCTAATTTGGATTCAGAGTCAAATTTCAGATTGTGAGTTCCGAGTTGCAAGTAGGACCTTATTAATTGTCAAATGTGTAAACAGTGCTTTTCTTTTTGTCATTTCACAATGCATGAGTAACAATATGTTGAAATCCTGATTTGGAATGAAGCATGTTGTTTACCAATATATATTATTTATAGATACCAGATGGTAAAATAGCTGTGTATGTGGTACTGGCATTGTTAATATCATTTGGATTAGTTGTCTATTATTGTGTGTTTTACCAGTTTTATTAGTGAGTACTGAATTTTTATTTCTTTTGTCCATAATCATAATATCTTCCATTGAATGTTAAAGTCAACTATAGTTACCGGTATAGTCAAACAGAGATATTTCGGCTCATCTGGGTACAGTCAAAACATATACACAACCAGTCCATTTTATTTTCAAGGGTGTTGCTGTAACTTGCCCAACAAACAACCCTCTAAATAAAGAACTTTTATACCCTTGAAAATATAATGGACTGGTTTTGTATATGTTTTGACGGTACCCGGATGAGCCGAAATATCTCTGTTTGACTATATTGATAAATTAAAAGTAAATTTTCATACTATATTATGACCTATGATTAAATGCCTGTCTATACAGAATGCTGTTTCATTTCAGCACTGATACATTTTCTGATTCCATAGTTTATGATCCAACACCTCGAGGTAGACACAGTATGGCATCATATCATGAAGTTAGACAGAGAGCGAGGATGTGTAGAAATGCACCAACATGACGTCCTATTTGAGAAATTAATCTTGAGTGGCTGAACGTGAAAATGACAATATAGTATGGATCTTGTCCTTGAGATACAAATTTTGTATTTTCTGCAGAATAAATTGGAATGATATGAGAGACTAAAGAAACTCTGAAAAAAACTGAAAAGATTTTAACAATTTATTAATATAACAATTACAAGTTTTGATTTTTGTAACAGAAAATATTTTCAACTTCTTTATGTACTATATCACAGTTTATGTACTTCATTTCACAATTTTTGTGCAATTATCTATCACACATGAAGTACATTTATAAATATCCAGGAGATTTGTATCACACATAATTATGATGACTAGGAAGATTTACCAGCCATCTATAGCTGGATTATTTATTAAACAGTTACATCCACAACCTGTAGGACATACCTCTTCTTCTTTAAACCAATCTAAAATATGTTGTGTATGTCCTCCATGTCCACATTTTAAACAGAAATTAGCAGAACCTGAAAAAAATCAACCACAAACTACATTTTGCTCTCACTAAGACCTAATGATATAAATATCTACAGGTTAAAAATTGAACTTGATCTCCTTGGTTTTCAACTTTCTTTAGAAATTGAATCTGGACAGCCTGGTCATTAACCAAAGTGATCAGGATCCAGTCAGCAGTTGCACATTAAGATGCAGAGGATATCCAGTTAATACAAGCATCCTTTTAAATATATTTAGACTATATACAAACCTTTAACACCAGTTCTACAAATAGAACATTTTAAAGCTATATGGTTATAAGCACACTGAGGATTATCTGTTGTTTGATTACATTGATGACAACTTACAATAAATTCTGAAAATATAATTAATCAGGTGTACCTATAGCTCAGCACACTTTTAAGAAATGAAATAGAACAGGCAAACACATGCAGTGTGCACTGAGGAAAATTTTTTAGCATTGATCCTCTACTATCAAATGTGCATAATCTGTGAAGCATGGTAGGAGATAATGGGGGACTTTGGAATCTTGTTCTTGGGAAATTGCTACTTGAGGGAAATGAAGATTTTATGATATCACTTCTCAGCCATTGCTCGCAGGAAAAATTGATTCATGAATTCAATATTCCCAGGAAACTTATCACTTCTCCAACTGTACTGTGAAGCATGCATTAATACCTACCATAATTCTTTTCTGGTGGTATAGGAAATGATATATACTTCATAATTAATGCTGATTGGTTAATTAATCCCCATTTATACAATATTTTAGCATATGCTAGTTTATACAGATCATATATACCAGCTTTCGTAGGGTCTAACATCCTGAAATGTGATTTATATGGTGTCAAAGTCAACACGAAAATTTTGTATCTACTTAGTTTTTTCCCTTTATAATCTGTAATTTTGTAATCTGACAGCTACAGTACTATATATACATAAATCTCTATTTATTTTTTTGTTAAACAATAACTCATGAGTCATCTGAATAATTTTAGTACACTAAATTTGTTTTCTTTCCATCTGAATGGGGAAAAAGAGTTCACTCCTGCTCAACTTTGAGTCAACCCCAATAAATGTAGGATCACAGTTGGACCATTGACTAGAAGTGATTAACAGTAATCATACATTGGTTCTCACCTGCTTTCTATTTCATATTGTAATCTTTCTCGATCTACATTTTCATCAATTTCATCTTCAATAATTCGAAAATCATCATACGAATCAGACCAACTGTTAGATCTCTTATTTTTTACCATTGCTGTTAACAAATAGATTGATCCAAATATATATATCAAACATTCTCTACAATCAATGGGTTAAAAATGTAAAGCCTAATTCTATGGTTATCTCTAATTGGTCTTCATTTATCCAAAAGATCAATTTTGGTAAGGAATTTTCAATACTAGTCCAATATTTAGTTCAGTAACAATATTTAATGAACACAGATGTATAAATCCATGATTTAAATTGACAAAATCTGACATCTTTTAATATCCAAGTCTTCATAGAATTAGGCTAAGCAATTTACAAAATTTAGTTCTGCGAATTGAATTACCCTTTATTATAATAAATAAAGCGTTCTCTTGATATAATATATTTCAGAATTTCTCTACAGTTATGCTAACCCAACAAATATGGGATATGGCCCTACCAAGTTCCTGACATGATATTCAGAATGTGTGTGTTAACTCTGTAGAGCTAGACATATAATGTTGGTTTTTGTGGAGTCCAAAAATGTATCACAGCACAGAACTGGCAGGGCTATATTTGTCCAGCTACCGTTATGCATGTGCATAAAGACAAAATTGCTAATCACAGCTTGCACAAATGTTATAAGATATCTTATTTTTAAATTGTCTTATTCATTTCAAACAAAATTGTTAAGAATTAATAATAAAAATCACACAACATTTATTCTCAACATAATGTCATAATTCACATCCAGATGCATGTTCAAACAAACAAACTTGTGAAAATAGTTCACAATCAATCAGAATATTCCTAGTATGCAGTTTTAGTAGAAACAAGATAGTTTGAATTAAAAAATCTCAATACACAAACTGGGTGCTTCAAACAATTCACTAATAATGAATAAAATATGATATAATTGAGATTGCAACCTTAAACAGATTGTTCAAACACTTTGTATCAGTACAATACCGCTAGTCCAAATATATTATGTAGCTACCTCCAAAAGAACACAATACTTTTTCTCACTGTTACTGATATGAACCTACCTTGTTTAAAAAGTTCAGCAATATTAGGATGAGATGCTACTGCCGATAAAGGGGCTGTTGCAGCCTGGGCTAGTGTAGGGAAGTGAAGTGTGCCCTCTGGTAATTAAGGCAAGTAAAAGTGAACAAAATAAACAAAACTATCTAATTGAGAAAAATATCTTGTAGATAAAACTAAAAATATTATGAATTGTTTAACTAAAGAAGATGTTTAATTGAAAATGATGTGTCATAACAACAAAATTATTATAATTAAATTATATTTTGAGGTATTTCATCTCTTGAGAATACAAAATAATATAATGAGCCTGAACATGCTTCTACGGCCTAATAAATATACAATAGAAAGGAACAATTTGCTTTCTGTGCTCTAATCAGTGTAAAGAGATAGGTCCTTTATTTTAATCAGACTTAAAATTTATGAAATAATTTCCATCTTGAAAAGTAGTAAATTTACTTCCAGGCATTATCAATATAATTAAAACTCAAATAAATAAAACTTTATTTAATATATAAATCAAGATAAATTTGATATCAAGAATCTTGTTGACCATTAGAACTAAATATAGACTCTTATTGACAAAGTTTGAAAACTTAACTGTCATATTGGTGCTTTAGAACACAAGATATAACAAAATTAGAGGACCGTAAACATACTAAATGTGTACTTTACCAGCTTGTTTAAATCTATATAGTGTATGTTGTAATACTTGAGAAGAACACAGTGTGCAAGGGCTAACACAGGGGTAGGGTTTGCAGAAATCTAAATTGAGACCCACAACTTCACCTTTCTACCTACCTTTTTTATTCTCTAACACAGGAGATCTGAGACTCAATACATATCAAATCATTTTATGTGTATATCAGAGCCTACGTGTATCATTCATCAATGTACAATGTACAGTGATTGAAAGGTGTACTCGCTAACAATCTTTTTCAAATATGTATTTGCCTTATATATTTATATCAAATAATGTAGAGATATATGTTAAGCAAAGCAGAGGGGTACAGTAATACTGGTATGTAGAATAAGCAGAAATGTGAAATCAAAGTCAGATCATATTGTTGTTATATTAATTGTTAATTATTCAATCAAATTGAATTAATCTAATGAATACAAAGGTATGGATATAAGAATCGCAGCATTCAGTATCTGATTAAAGACCTAAATAATGAACAAAAGACTAAGCCTGGTAATCTCCCTACAATCTTGCTAGGGTGTCCTAGTGTAAGAAGTTCAGACCCTATCGCTTAGATTGTATAAAATATATTATGCCAGTAGATAAGGACTAGCAATGCTTGTATATAAACCAAGATTTAGCCTAAGCTATTATAAAAAAAGATAAAGAATTACACATTTCAAACTCAAAGCAGAATTCAAAGTTTGCAGAAGGTCTAGAAGCCCATTTAACACATCCATGGCTTGCGTTAGACAAATTGTAGAATAAACCAGTCTTACAGTTACAAATTTGTATATCACATGATACACATAACAATATCTATGACATCATTACCCTATTCAATGTAATATTTCTGTATTTCTTAGTTTAAAATCATATTAAAATTTGTGAAGTGAATTCATTTGCTAATTACTGGTTTAAAGAAGTTCAAATTGTTAGTGAAACACTCATTCATTAGAAGACAACAGTGTCACACAAAATAATTAAAACTCTCTTCTACAAAATTCTAATAAAAAAAAAGAAAGACAAAACTGAAAAAACACACCTCAGATATAGATTAAAATCAAACCACAAAAAATCATGCAAAACTGACTATAACATCTAGTTTATTTTAAAAGATAATGTATAGTTTGTGAATTAAATTAACAGTAAAAATTCTATGAGCCCAATGTTCCTACTTAGCTGAGAAAATAAGATAATATAGAAATCAACTTTTACTCCTAAAATCCTATAATGACACAATACATTTAGGGTCCAAATATGCAAAAATTACATATGGCAATTAAAATCTTTATTTACGTTTTTTCTGGGAACCAATCATCTCAATTTGTTTCTAGAAGAAATTTTTCTTTTACATTTTATGTCTTTACATCAGATACAATATGGGTGAATTGTACCAAATGTAAGTAACTTAAAGCTTGATCAAATCACCAATTACGGTACTTTTACTGTAGCATAAACCTTGGAACATTATTGGCTTTTATGACCTATGTGTTACATTGAAATGGTAATCAATTCAGAAACTCAAGACCAACCAAGCTACCTCCTGAGATGATACATATCAAGCGAGATAAAAGACTGTTACCAAGTTTATAGAAGAAAGTTTGAGGGCCATATCAATGATTATATTGAACTAAAACTGGCTAAAATACAGCATTCACATGAAGAGAAACTAGTTATACGTGTGTTAATAAAATAAGATTAATAGCAAGCACTCTACAAGATATTTGGTGTTAGAACTTACTCGTTTTGATTCCTTTTAGTAGATTGGTTACAGATGAAACAGTATGATAGGGATTATACTGTGGAAGAAAATGAAGATTGTTTTATTTTACTATGATTATTGAAGAGATCTAAAAGAAATCCCAGGACAAGAGTTAACTAGCTCATACATTACACTACTGACTCCAATCTTTATATGAATGATACCTTGATATATTTTAATGATAATATTTGATATAATATTCATGATCCCAAACTAACTAAACAACTACCTTAACTACAATAGAATATACAAGTGTCTTGTTATCCTCTATATATTATCATGCTGGAACAACCTAAGTTGTATCTTGTAAACAATTAGCAGCCATATTTCTCAGGTGGGAGCTGGTTCATAAACAACAAGAATTATAATCCTTAACATGTCAAAACTATTAGGAGGGGTATGATGAATTGAAACTTATAAATAACTTGGTAACCCTATTGTAAATGAAATCAATACTTTATGTCCCATATAACAGGCCAGAAGTTTTTGGTCAAGAAAATGTATGAAATTAAAATCTAGATTTTAAAAGAGAACCAATCAAAATAAGATGACTTCAGTTTTCACATTTTTGCTACAAAACTAAGTTACTAAAACACTACAGAATGGAAGAGAAACAAAAAGAAACTGAAAGAGAAATGAAGGACCAATGACCAAGATTTAAAGGATTTTCAATGATAGACCATAGTGTGTGTAAAGCTGTTAACTCTTGCTTCTATAGAATACACTATACCAACCTGCATACGTTAGCTGGAATAATAAAGCAAGGTTTAACTCTGTCCTATATAACATTATAATTAAATACAACATCACAATTTTCTTATATTCTACATAGATCATACATTTCACAATTCTACAATACTTGTATAGTAAATGAAAATCATACAATTTATGTAGAATATAATAACATTGAAATAATAAATACAACAGTGAACTAAATACAGGGCAGTGGATGGGGAAGAAACTTACGTAATATATTCCAACCGCTATCTGCACTAGATCCTAAATACATGTAGTTTATTCCCACATCAGTCTAGTTTGAGGAAAAACAACACATTAATGGGAGCATGCTTATGTGAGCAACAAAATAAAAGATAGTGGACCACGGCCATATACGCCTAACGAAAAAGTCGAAAAAGGAAAAAATTTAATCAGGAGAAAACAAAACTTTCTCAAACCTTTCGATTTAGGTCCAATAACATCCATTTTAAGTTTCATCAAAATCGGTTGAAAACTAAGAGAGTAATAGCATATTTAAGATTTGGGGCAAGGGCAATAACTCTGCTTGTAACGATCGAAAATAGCTCAAATTCGAACTTGATCTTCGTTTTCTGATTATATATACACATATCAAATTTCATTTGATTCCGTCAAAAACTCTAGTTTTTAGAGCGTTTACAAGGAAATGTTGATGGACGGACCGACGGATTTGAGGCAAGGGCAATAACTCTGCTTCTAACGATCGAAAATAGCTCAAATTCGAACTTGATCTTCGTTTTATGAATATGTATACACATATCAAATTTCATTTGATTCCGTCAAAAACTCTAGTTTTTAGAGTGTTTACAAGCAAATGTTGATGGTCGGACCGACGGATTTGGGGCAAGGGCAATAACTCTGCTTCTAATGATCGAAAATAGCTCAAATTCGAACTTGATCTTCGTTTTATGAATATGTATACACATATCAAATTTCATTTGATTCCGTCAAAAACTCTAGTTTTTAGAGCGTTTACGAGCAAATGTTGACGGACGGACGGACGGACGGACGGACCGACGGACGGACCGACGGACGGACGGACAGGGGTGACTACAATATACGTCCTCATAGAGAGATGAGGGCGTATAAAAATAAAGCTAGCTGGCAGCTACGTATACTAAGCTATTAAAAACTTGATATGAATTCACAGCCCAGTCTTATTAACACCACTGTGCTGCCAACTATTACTATTAGAGGATTTTTTTCTACTTTCTACACAATTTAATTTATATTGCCAAAATTCCTACTGCATTAGTAATGTATGGAGTACTAATAAATTTTTGTGAGAAACAAAACAAAGTTAAAAAAAACATGCATGTGAATAATTTTGCTCTGTGTCTAGAACTAAATGATAATAATAGAACAAGGTGAATAGTAAAACAAATTCCTTGTGTCCAGCAGAAGGCATCGTAAGTCATCAAGATTTAAATTAGATATAAATAAAGTAACAGATTTGTGACTGCATTAAGTTTGTAAAGTTTCAAGAATGTTTAAGAAATAAATCCTTAGCCAAGCCAAACAATACTGATCTAAATTTCATTCTGCAGTATCAAAGGTCAAATAATTTCAAATAAATCACAATACCACAAACATTAAACCACTGCCAAATTACTTTGGATTTACATCTCAAAGGGTTAACATACTCTTTTCTTAAATGACTTCCAAATCAAATTTGCACACTTATTTTGTCTTAATGTGGGAGTATTTACTATGTATATTTTGAAATGTCTTTATGAAAAATATAGTCAAAGTCAAAACTGAAGGTTATCGCAAAACGATTTGCAAATTTTAAAAGTTCAAGAAAATGAAAATCATTGAACAATTATATCTACCTCTACTGAAAACTACTAAAAAAACAAAGAATGAATTTACAATGAGAGTGAAAATATTTGTTTTATATTTTTGTAATTGAGAAACTGGCACATACGTGCCCCATAAAGATAAATCATTTCATGGCTTAAGTTGTAAATCAAAAGCTATTTGACTGAGGTTAATAATCCCTAATTCTAGAGGTTACTCAAAAGTACTAAAATAAATCTTATTCAAAAAAAGAACTTACATTAGCAGGAACATACTCCATGGAAGTTTTGGACACTGATCTATGTGGTTTTACTGGTTTTTCTTTCACCCAAAACATACAACATAACATAGCCATTGTCTGAATATCTTGTAATTTACTGTAATGTTGGAGTCTGCAATAAAGAATAACTGCTTCTTTAAAGATTCTTCCAGTTCTTTACAATAATGTCATCATTTGCTTGGTATCACAAAAAAATGGTGGAATTGGGTTCTTATTTGGTCTCCATGCAAACGTCTGACCTTGTTTAAGGCATTTACATTCTAAATTCAAGTTAACCCAGGTGTAAATGGGTTTGATCAATCCAAGAAAGATTAATTCTTGCCTAGGACCAGCGTGAAGAAAGGATCTTTTTAAGAACAAAAGTTGTGATCTTTTAATAGTCTCAATGTGCTGGTGGGTTGATGTTTGCATATAGCTGAAGATCTAAAGTAAACAATTAAAGATGGGCTGGATTGATTTTAAAATAACTTACATTGCCTCTAACTGAGGTCTACCAGTTCTTGCCCAAGGTGGAGTAAACATATCATTTTCATCATATTCACAAGCTGATGGGTGTAAAACAGCTGCCAGGGACCAGATCTTAAAATAAAAGTTTACATCTAATTCCATTTCTGTAATATTCTATAAATATGCTTTCAGATTTCTAGTGATGCAGTGCGGACCAACCAATATTTTTAAAGTACAGGGCTTGTACTAACTACTAACCTAGTATACGGTAGTGTCTGATATTATTACCTGACTGGTTCAAGCCCTGGTAACACATTAGTGATATAAATATTCAGCAATAACAGGTAATAAATTTGTATATTTTTACTCACATGGACTAAATCTTTTCTACCAACAGAGTCAGCAGCACTAGCATTATTTTTACACATTTCACTGATATTATTAGGATCCAATCTAAATGTTAAAATATTTTGAATTACAAGTACTATACATTATTTTTGCAGACTTTTGGATATTGTTCAGTAAGTTTCCTTCCTTTGCTCATCACATAATAAAGAGTCCAACATTGTAAAATTAACCTTCATTTCCAAATAAATGTCCTGATGGCGATAGTGAAACTTTTTGACATGACTATCTTTATAGCTAGAATTAGCTGTAATTGCTATCTTACAATCCAACAAGTGCTGCATTTACAAACTCTGATGAAACAAGAAATGTGGCTATTGCAGTTAATGAAGATGAAAACAGCTTGACATTTTGAAGATGGCATATAGAGTTACAATGGTTTAATAGAGGCAGTTATATTCATTATTGACAAATACTTACATATATTTTTCTGCAAGTTGTTTATGTATTGGCATTAGACTACTAATATCATACATTCTAACAACACCAACTTTAGGTTTATTTTTATTCTTTTTTCCACTCTCTTTTCTAGAACTATCACTAGTATCTTTATGTCTTGATCTTGTCCTTATTCTTTGTTTCTAATAGAAATTTTCACAAAAACTCATTAGTAAAAAATCTTAAAGATGATTTGTGATTTCACCTTTTCCGATTTAAATGGCATACTTATTTCAGATAATTTTGCAATCGAATTCCAGAAATACAAATCAAACCCCATTTTAAAAATAAACTAGAAACTGAACAAAAGATTCATATTTGATATAATGCTTCAGTAATGCCTACCTTTTCTTTATAAGTATAGAAGTTAGAAATAGTATATTCTATGGGTGCTGTAGGAGGGGGACTACATGAAAACATAGGAACATAAGGTTCAGTCTGGGGTGTTTTCATTCTATTATGATGATTATATTCTACCATATCTGATAACGTTCTGAAATATAATAAAACAGTTGATTCATAACATTAATAACAGATTTCCAGAGTTCCAATATCAGTTTGTCTGCTCTTACTGTACCAAGATCAAAGAATGGAGACAGTCAGATCTAAGAAAGAGCTTAAAAGAAACTTTCCAGAGCAACTTTTTCAGGGCCTATGAAAACATTGATTTTATCAGAAGTGACAAGCTTCAAGAAAAACTTCACAGAGTTTTAATAAATTGTTTGTTTATCATAATCCAAGAAATTATCAAAATAAATATCTTACTTTGGTGTCATTTCAGAAGCATTTGATTTTCTCAAGTCTGCTGGCCTGCCATACACAACTAAAAATCCTACAAAAATTAAATATAGGTTTTACAAATGACAATGTCAACGGATCAAAAAACTCCCATTCAATGGTTAACATTTTTATAAGATTTGAACAACATGTAGAAGGGAGTAGTAGCAAGCACATAAAACAAAACACAAGACAATATTATCTGATGACGACACGTGTATCTTGTGTTGAAACGTTATGTGCCTAACTTTATTAAAGAAGTGTGGTATATTCCATAATATTGTCTTGTGTTTAGTTAACATTTTTACTGATAAGCAGAGTTAAACAGTTTCTACTTCTGAAATAAATGTATGATGTTTGAATGAGGATGGGGAAAGTGCAATTTTAAGTAGAACATCATTCAAATTCATCAAGCCAATTTTATCATTTTTTTCAGAATATAAAACTAGTACTAACCAGCAGAACAGAAACTAGCACCACTAGTTCTAGGAAATGGTACACTAGAATCTGTTAAACCATAGGTAGGACCATATCGTATTGGTTTCACTGGTGGTTGAGTAAAATCAAACGGGACATCAGAATCAGGTGTTCTTCTTTCTTCAAACTATAAACACAATAATGTTGTCTTATTTTGTTTATAAATGAAATAGTGTTTTAGGACTTGCTTTCCTGCATCTGATCGGGCTTATGAATACTGGCAATTTCCATGCAATGTGCTCTTTTGCAACTTTGTAGCACATGAAGCATAGAGGCCTATGTTGGAGGCAACTCCTGGATCTTCAGGTAAGTGACCAAGCACCCAACTCACTGAGTCGATGTTGTCCGGCAGAAAAATCTTATATGTATTGAACACTGATGAGAAATTATGTGACTTTCAAGCAATATGAGAGCTTCAAACCCTTTTTTCACAAATCTAAACTTTTGATGTTCAACAAAATTAATACTTACAGTAAGGGAATCGAGAGACTGGATAAGATTTCTAAGACATGGTTCTAAACATATCATATTATTCTGAACATGTTTTAATGAGGTTTCTTTTAACACCTAGAATAAATAATACAACATTAGACCATGCAAGTTTTCATTTCTGCTTTGACCTTCATATTTGGAAACTTAAAATACTAACTAAAATGGTATGAAATCCATAAAAAATAAAAACATAAGTTGTCAAATAAAATTTTTATATTCAGATACATTTATAAATAAAATTTTGACTTTTTCATATGATAATTTGCTTGACTTTGCCACAAATCTTAGATTGTGTCATTGTTGTGCTTTGACAATGTCATAGTGTCACGTGACATATGAGCTTTCATCGAAAAATAAACTGGTTGATTGAAGGAAATGATAAAAGAAATGTAATTATTTAACGGTGGTGACGATCAATTTGAAACCTGTCATAGTTCCTAATAAAAATAAAACATTGTTTATATTCAGAAATATGTAGGCAATTCTTCAGAAACTACATGGAATGGTTAAATAACAATTGTTTGCATATCATTTAACCCTAACAAAAATAATTCAGGTCCTACCTGTAGTAATTTCTTCTCCATACTAGAGTCTAATGTTGTTGATCCAAACTGAAATTCAGGTGCTTCACCAAATGGATATCTATCAGGAAATGTGAGGTTTAATACCACTGTTCTTTTACCACTAAAAGCCCTTACAGTACATTTTCTCTTCATTGGATCTTTCTAGAAAATCAGAAATTACCAACTTTATGATTCAGTATAATTCATAAAACTTTAAATCATTTTATCAAAAACAAGACAGGAAGAGACAGTGATTTTGTAATATTAATACCGGTACCAATATTAGCTGTTTGGATACGATGTTCTGTAATATGCCTTCCATTCAGCATCCTTACCAATTTACATGTGATATATTTTCTGAATTCAGTTAAAAAGAAGAATAAATTGATACTGACCAGTTCAATCATAACATTAGGTATAGAATTAATTAACGAGAATTCATTAATTAAACTTTGTATTTGTTGAGAATTGATAGAAGATGTTGATGATGATTTAGACATGGTTTCCTCTAGGTTGATACTATTAATACTACTGGTGATATCAGAACGGTTTGGTAACGGTGATGAGAACGAAGTTTCTTGTTCTGTTATTTCATGTCCACATAACTATATAAAACAAATTATAAAATTGTCAGAATCTCATACTGTTTTTGTTGACATGTGTTCCAGTTATAAAAATCCTCATCAGGACAGCATGTTCAGAAGTTTGGAGTTGATATTTAAAATCAGAAAGTAATAAACGAAGTTTATAGAGTATAAAGTAATAAATTGAACTCAAACTATATATGGCATATATATTACAAAGATTAAAACATAATTGTGAACAGGCCCGTAACAGGCCTGCAAGCGGAACTAGTTCACCGTTTATTACCGCGAGCGCCTATAAGCGCAAGCAAAATTTTTTGAGGTGGGTATATAATAAGGTCTCAGAAGATGCATTTTCCCGTACATTGATTCTGCGTCATAAGATGCCTGACAGAAAACGAAGTGCATCAAGCCTTCAAGTTTAATGATGCATCAAGTTTTTATTTCAGAGTTCAAAAATAAATTCAGTTTTTTTTTGGGGGGGGGTGGGGGGGGGGTGCGTTTACACCCGACAAACCCCCCCTGCCTACGGGCCTGGTGAACAAGATACATAACACTACAGTTGTGATATGCTTTGCATGAATCATATGCACAGATGAAATTCCTCTCTGTTAAGACCTGGGTCTGGATGCATGCTTTAAGGGTGATAACTTATTTTCACATTCAAGATTGGGATATTGAGTAGTGGATACATCACAAAAAACAAAGGTGACCAACTTCAAAGAACTTAAATCTAAGGTAAGTTTGCAAAGACAAATTTGAAATGGATTATTTCTATTTACAAAGATCTAACAAGAAAATTCTTTTTTTCCATTTCTGATTTCACATCATTCATTTATCACTTTCAAAAATAATCTTTTCATAAATCCATTAATCCATTATTAAGGAATCATATTTCTTCAAACAAAAAGTAAGCATGACAGGGTACCAAATAAATCCATGAACAACTTTTAACACCAAAAATATCATCTCAGCCTAGTGTTGAAGTAAACAACCTCAAGAACTAGGTGATCCAATTTCAATAAATTATAATATTCTATTCCCCAGGAAATTATCTTTACAAGAAGAGAATATTTATGCTTTTTATAAACAAATTTCAAGTATTTGTTATTCACTGTGACTGCATATAGATGTATTGCAGATTCAGAGCCAGTATACAAAAACTACAAGTTATTATGGAAAATCCTTTTTTTTTCAATGGATTAATAGGGGTATCTGTTCTATAGTAATGACACGAGGTAAGGTCACTTAAAAATATTTGTGTCATTGTAGTGAAAAGGCTTTAAAGTTAACCAAAGGACTTGTACATTGTTGCTTTCACAAGTAATATTTAAATGGGAATGCCACAAAGCCTTCAGAACTGAAAAGCCTCTTTAAACTAAACTGCAGATAAATTTCTGTTTTAGCTTTGATCCAGATTAACCAGATAAACTAACTAAACTGTCAATTACAGTTACACCCAATTGATATGATTTATATTAAAATAACTAAAAGCTTTGATAATATAATTGACCATTAAAAAGCCTGTTAATATGATACCAGCTGGTGAATATAATATATAATATTCTTGTCAATACCACAATAATATAGAAATATACTAAATCATAATTCTAATAATGGATTGTTGGGAATTTTTTTTTCTCAAATATTTAAGAAAGATCTGACTTTGAAAACTAGTCATGAAAAAATGTGGAGGCCCTGCCCCTTAAAATAGTCCACTGTAGCCACTTAAAGTGAGCCAGGCCACAAGCCTCACCATTTAATTGGCGTCATCAAGTTTAGTGTTGTGATACAGGTTATAGCACGGTATCAAAAAATAAAAATATTGAGCTGTGTTTATTGATTTCCTGAATGATTTATTAAACACATTAAAATATTTCTAGATGTATTGTTAATGTTTTTAGATAAATGCTCAAACAGTCAACAAATTCAGAGAATGGATTTGATTTTTAAATATGTAAATATCTTTCGAAGTAAAAGAGATTCGTGATAATTGCATAATCCCTTCAAAAAACCTTCAAAGTCGAAATAAACCATTCATAGCTAATGCTCCAACTAGTTTTATTAATTGAAATGATACTATCAATACATAAAACTTTCCTTTTCTCATTTTTCCTGTAAATAAACGTCACTTTTATATGAATTTTTTTTTAAACTTAATTCACATAAACATGCTGACCATAATGTCAAATAATATTTTTAGTAGTTTGTATGAAAGAAGATGTAACTGAAAATCACCAATAGTAATTACCTTTTAAATAAGAACTGATGAAACTAAAATCAGTAACACAATCAATACTTCCTTCTAATCAATATCTAGGCATAACTCACACTTTGAATTAACTTTTTAACATAATAACCATAACATTTTTTGTGAACACTGCTTCAACCCTGCGCCAGTGCCTTCTGTTGAATAGTAACTTGTTGCTTTCAACCACTCTAACCTCTACTCAACTGACATTCAAACAGGTCACCTTATTTAAACACCTTTCCAAAACAGAACTCACAACATAGTTTTATAAGATTCCAATGGTTCTATATTGCATTAGATAATGGCAAAAAATGAAAAACCTTTTTAACTTGAACAGACAATAGTAAGTCATACCTTGTGTTCACTGTAAAACTACTGACCACAATTTAAACATAATAGGAAATAAACACCCTGATTTCATACCTTGTGAATATATATTGAAATCATGAAAATAGTTTATCAATAGGTTGTTGTTGAACAGTTGTTGACTACTGAATACTTATTACTATAACAATATACTGTCATTGACATGCTACCTGACTCTATTCACTATCAATATCTCAACTAGAAAACAACTTAATACAAATCAGTTTAACCAGTAAACAAGGTTAATGTTTAGTAGTCAGGTGCACTCATGCAGTACCTGCTCTATTGACAAATAATATTCAAAATAACAATATAACAACCTATAGTTAGATTAACATTACTGTATTCTACTGTGCAGCACTTTATCTAATAAATTGTGGGAATTATAGTTGTAGATCCTAATTAAATCTTCCACAGAATATATTTAGTGGGGTGGTCTTGAAGCCTTGCTTGAATTGGTCTGAAATTGATTCAGTCCAAGGTATAACTGTCCAGAGGCAATTCATCCTCATCTTATATAATCATAATAACAAGTGGTTGCCTTCACTGATAAATTTTTAATATATCAAGAGCATTCGACTAAGTCAAGGGCAATAACTCAAAAACCGTTCAATGAAAAATCGTTTAATTCCAACCCAATCAAATTAAAATTAGATTACATTTCGTTTCGGTTATTTTTTGATTGTCGACTCCATGTAATCTAAAGACTTGTATAAGAAGGTCATCTTCTGGTGACGAAAATTTCAGCCAATCAAAATCTACCTTCAAGATCGCGGGTCCATGCATTGATATGCATTGTGGGAAGACGAAAGAGAAAGTAATGCGACACAGCAGTCCAAATTATGACGCAATACAAAATATTCAAATATAAACGGTGTTCTGATTGGCAGAGGGGTGGCACATGCTATAAATAGCTTATTCGTAACCAGAAGATGACCTCCTTATACAAGTCTTTAGATTACATGGAGTCGACAATCAAAAAATAACCGAAACGAAATGTAATCTAATTTTAATTAGATTGATTCCAACTTGTCTAATATCTCATGAATACAAATGAAATCAAATTTCATTCAAATCGGATGAAAAATGTAATCTCTATTCACAAGCCAATTAAGTCTAAGTCAAGGGCAATAACTAAAAAAACATTCATCGAAAAAATAGCCAAATTCGAACTGAATACAAATGTTCACACCAAATTTCATTTAAATCAGATGAAAACTGTAGTCTCTATAGCATTCACAAGGCAATTGTGGACGGACAGACTGACGGACAGGGATGATGACAATATACGACCACATTAAAATTTACTTTACCCAGTGTATATGATAATTGAAATTAGGTCAAGTAGGTGGTTGACAACACGTGAAAGCAAAAAGGTCAATCTTGGGTTCCAGTCTGCAGCTCAAACACCAGGTATCATTACTTTTACTAGTATATTGTTTCCAGTACTGATACAATCCAATGGGGTCTTGTCTGCATCACCCACATGTTACAGGCTTGCCTTCTTCCAAGGATTGCAAATGAGATAAAATTAGGAAAATGACTTTTCTGCACCTAAATTTTAGATACTAGATACAAGTTAACAATCTTTGTATTGAACTCTCACATCTGACATTCTTATAACTGTGCAGTGAGTTTCCTAACATGTTTTAAGTACAATTTTGGAAATTTAATTCTGATTTTAAATAAAGCTGTCCTGATGAGGATTGTTTATCTGCAACATGTCTGAAATTTCCTCTTGTCAGTTTTGTAAGTCTACAGGAGTTTATATATCACTTAGGTCACAAAGATTGTTGTCAGATCCTTTGAAGTGGTCAACTGATAACCAATCAGTCTCATTGATCTGCTGGTTTCAGGAAATTACTTGATAATCGGATGGTAAGAAATGAAATGGAGTTTTACTCTCTACTTTTCTGCACCTGCATGGCTAATGGGGACAGGCAAATGCCAAGCAGTGTGCAATGAAGGAAATTTAGCCAGGACAGCTGCATTAGCTTACTCTTGTTTTCAATTTCCCACAGTCGAGGGATCTTTAACGTGCACAACCTGTAGCACTTGGGGCGACATGCTTTTTTCATGTCAGCCCTTCCGACCTACATCAGGTAGAAGCCTGGTTGAAAAATCATCTCCATCCATGGTGGGATTAAACGCTGTGCTCTCAGGTTAGCAAGCAACATATGGTATCCATTTGGGGGCTGCGGTAGCTCAGTGAGTTGTATGATACAACTCACTGAGCCACTGCGGCCACCAAATGGATGGTTAGACTGGAGATAGTGTACAGAGAGCCAAAATTACAAGGGTTAAAAGAAGAAGCTGTTTGGAGGGCCTTCACTATTGTCAACAAAAACAACAGCCCATTATATTCTTGTGATGTGTCTGTGTTCATCAACTACAGAATTATTGATCATGACATCAAAGGTTTGATTTTTGCAGAAATCTTTGTGTGGTATTAAACTACTAAAAGTTCATCATTTTCATATGTACATCTTAACATCTTGTCCTACAGAAAGATAGTATAAATATATTTACCTTTTGTAAAGCTGGATCAATCCTCCACATTCTTAATGTTTGATCTCTGGACCATGTGACTAGTTGATGATCTACCTCTCCTAATAAAAAATAAATAAGTAAAACACCTATTTAACCATTTTTTATTGAGATCATGTTTTTCTTCCTCTCTATATTTTGATAAGAAAATTTAGATAATTCCTTTTTAATAATTTGGATGAGATGCTACTCTAAGTTAGTAAGTAGCATGAACATTACATTGGCAAAACTATCAAAATAAATTAAAATCACAATTTACAAATATGTATTAAGTTCTTACCGACAGGTTGTTTTCGCCATTGAAAATCTAACACTACATCTTTATGACCCAGAAAGGCATGTACAGGTTGTGTATTATTTTCAATATTCCATAAATATAGACTATTTTCACCACGTCTTAACTGTGGTACAACTCCAGTTACTAATCCCGTACCAAATGGCTGAAACAAAATAAATCATCATTTAAACCAATGTTCTTAAATATCGTTTCTAGTTGGGTGAAGTCATGTCTTAGTTTAGTGATGCAAACTGGACCAGTAATAAAATACCGCTTGGACTCCAGTCTGATGGTGATTTCTGTTTGTATACCCCATGTGTCATTAATCTGCACTCAAGTTTCATCACCTACAGGATTGTGGGATCTGTCAATTAATAATACCTGACCAACTTTCACGGGCCTAGACCACTTGGGAGAATATCGTATCACCCCTGATCACTGTTAGTGATAAGTAAAAAAATTATAGGAACTAAAACCATAGTTAGATATCAACTAGGAGAATGTATTGTGAGCTGCTTTTCGATATTACTTCCAAGACATCAAATGTATTTAACAGCCAATCAGTATGAATTTTTGTAGAAAGCTTAGCACTAAAAATTCTGAATCATCACCACAATTGATAGAGATATTGAAAGTGTAAATAACTAATGAGTAATCATTGAACATATGCATACCAATAGATGGGAGATAACTATTGATTGACTATTAACTTACTGTATATCTGGCTCTCCACACTGGTACATCTTTTAAACTAATAATACCTTCTGATCTCTGAGGATTCTTCCAATTCCAAAACTACCAAACAAAACATAATAGAAAGTTGAATGTAAAATACAAGTAATTTTGAGTACTTGGTTTTTAATATGTAAAAGTGAATGAATAGCTGATATTAGCTGACTATAGCTACTTTGATTGGATATCATTTGATTTGTTAATTTATGAAAACTTACTCTCACACTACAATCTTGACTAGCTGTGACTAAATGATCTTGACTAAAGGGACTCCAATCTAAACCATGTATTTTAGAAAGATGAGCTGCTATATAAGTCAAAGGCATATTCCCTTTCTGAAAAACAAACAGACATTCCCATAATAAACATTGTTACTCGTAAGAAATAATGAAAGTATATCAAATGACTCATGATGAAAATTCAGTTAACTCTCTACAAAATATTACATTTGGCTCAACCTTAGTCAATGTTTGAGACTAACATTATAACTCAACCATGATAAGCCGCCATCTTGCCCATCAAATGATACACATTCATTTAACTTTAAGTGTTAACAACATAATGAACTCAAAAATAATCATTGAAGACCATTTAGCTTACAGATGTCACTTTCCAATTGGGTTTGTCAACTTAGTTTTCGCAAGATAACACATAGCTACGTATCACATATAATGTTTTAGTTGGTTTATTCATTGACTTACTCTAGGGTCCCATATCCTTAAATCACCTTCATGTGTAGTAGCAAATTGATTATTGACAACTTTATTCCATTTTACTTGATATGCTCCAGCTTTAATAGAATGATACAATGTGAGAAGATTAAACAGAGTTACACAGTTGGTAGATAAGATTACTTGGAATTTAACTGTCAGGGGCGTAAGTCCTTACAAAAAAAAAGAAAAACATGTCCATTGTTAGGTTTCATTCACTTTAGAAATTCACTAGGTTTGGGACATAATTTTGAAATTTATACTTTGATACTTTTTACTGCAGTTTTCACAAATAAATTTTGACCAACATTATTGGTAAGAAATGATAATGCTATGAATGAGACACAAACTTACCAACTGTTTGAAATGATGCTATAGGTTTCTTGGGCTCTCTGAAAACAAACATTTTTTTTTTAGTCATGATAGTATAATTTCAGAATATTTTTTAAAAGAATGTCACACTGCAGCACCATGCAATGGAATATATGTTACCTACTTCCTAGGTATATCAACATCCTGTACAGTACAGACTGCAATAGAAAATTCTTATACTGATTTATGCTGGGGTAGAATCTCCTGAACTTTAGCTCACAAAGCAACACCTTTTTGAATAAACCACGCCTACCCAGGAATGATAATACTATACCTGATATCCCATAAATAAGAGAAAGTATCAACTGAACAGGATGCTACAATATTTACATCAAATGGAGACCAATCAACATCACTGAAAATATCAAAGTAATACATTGTCATTTTGAGAAAAAGGTGATGTAGGTTAAACTTATCTTTGATAGAAAAATTCAAATTTGATTTGGAATTCAGAATAAACAAAAGATAATTTAACCATGGCCTTGTGTATCACCAAGATCGTTTGAAAAAATGATGAAGGTTATGTTCATTATGTTATAATCTTCATGTGAGCAAATAAATAAGAGTATATACCTGACAGTTCTAGAGTGAGCTTTTAGATTACATATATGATCTGCTTTACTACCATTCCATGTTAATATATCTAACCTCTGATTAGACTGAAAATATAACATAATTATAAAGATATTACAACAGTTTATACAGTTAACTTACAGAAAACAATTTTTAAAAAGATTTTAAATTGAGCAAGATTAAGTAAAATGATACATATACAAAGCACATGTTCATGAATATTTGAACCAAAGTTACAGACATGTTATTATGTATAACATCAGTTTCTTTAATCAGTATTCAAAATCTACTTATTGCCTATAACAAAACACAAGACAATATTATTTCATCAGATGTAATGAATTACAAATAATGGAGCTACTTACTGCAGTTACAAAGTTTGAAGCATGTGAAGCATGAGGATTCCACTGAACACAACTTATTTCCCATTTACTTTTTCTGGCTACTTTAACCACTTTCTGAGTATTATTCAAATTTACTAGAGCTAAAGCTTTGCGTCTAAAGAAAATAAAAAATTTATATCAAGACGGTTTACTTGTTTGTATGGGAGATACTTTAAACTGTAATTCTATAATGCAAAAAAAAAATCAGTTGACATTGAATTTCTCGAAATCAACATGTGTGACAAAAAAATATCAAAATTGGCCATTCAGATTTGTCATCATTGCATTGTTGGACACTGACAATGAATCAGATCAGTGAGAAAAACGGCTTTGCGAAATTAACAAGATACTTACCCTGCTAATAAAACCCATTGTCCAACACAATCTAGACCCATAGCACTGGCCTGAAATTGCAAGATCATGAACCATACATGTATCAATATTCTTATATTCATGTCATGTACAAGTACAGCCAAGTTACAACCCAATTTGAGTTCCTTCTGAGTTCCTTCCGAGGATATTAGGAGTTTAGCGATTTGTATCCAAATCGTACTCGGCGTGCAACTCATGTAGGTTGGAGAGGGGCTTAAGCCTACTTAAACTAAACTATTATCGTTACTTCTTTGTCTCTATGACCAGGCCCGTAGCCAGGAATTTCCAAGGGGGGGTTATATGGACTCGCAAAACAATCAAACTCAACCTTAACAGTCACAATTCAAACAGAAAGTCTACTTTAACAGTGCTTATTTGTTTTCAAGGGGGGGTTCGTCCGAACCCCCCCTGGCTACGGGTTCGTCCAAACCCCCCCTGGCTACGGGTATGATGACTCTATCTATTCTTTGGCTATGTCACTATGTCAGTATGCTATTTATGTGTATCAATGACAATGTATGTATGTGATTGTGAGCAGAACAATATCAAATTAGATCAGTACAATTTCTGTAGATTTACAACTTGAACTAAAACAGAATGTGTTGAAATCATGATTCAAAGCAACTTGATAAACATTTAACTCGATGTCAGTGTGAAATAATTTCAAAATAACCTGTAGATCTTTATATTCTTCCACAAATTGTTCTGAGCTCCATAGCGCTGCCATTTTGTTTAGACTCGGACGTCCAAACTGACAAGCAGTGAATCCTAAAAAACGACTGGATAATCGTCAAATTATTCTTATAAAATCCTTATCCAATCCACCCACCCCCGACTTTATTGCAAACATTGAAATTCATTAATGAATTATAGGGAAATGAACATAATCTTTTAAGATTACATTTCTTGTCTGTGAATCATGTACAGTTTAATCTTTTTTTAAACAATAAAAATGTATTCAATAGCGATTATTGATTTACGGCAAGGGCAAATAACTCTGTATGTCATACTGACACAGTCTATAGTCTGTAGGGTAGGCTTACTGATCAATGTTTATACTACATTTTCTATGATCAGTGTGTAATTTGACTCTCAGTAAAAATTAATCCGACTTTTAGAGCATGATCTTTTAAAATTTGTTGCGATCACATGTATTAATCGGTCAAATAAGACAACCTGTCTGAAGACTAAAGGGGGACAACTCATTATTTATGTCTCTAAAGGGTGTGACAAAATTATATTAATTTATTACACCTTATTAGCATAATTTATTCTTTATTCCATGCTGACCTTGCAGACTGTCTGTCTATGTCTGTGATGTTTCATTCTCATTTCACATACTGATATTGTAATTTCCAGGTCATTTGATGAGCAATAGCAATAATTTACAGATAGCTCAGAATCTGATAGCCGAGAAACCCCCAATTCCAATACAGAAAAGATGCATTAACATGGCTGAGTAAAATCACATGTTGGGGTAGAGTTGGGGTATAATATACAACAAAATATAAAATTCTAATATTTTATTTTCAGTTGTTTTAAGAGAGACAATAATACACTGACGTTACTGTGGCTCCTTCTAATGTCCACTAATACAATGTTAGCAAGTTCCAGACTTTTACAAGACTAGAATTATAGTGGAAACCAAAGAAAGTATTTATTTGAAATAAAACTTTTAAATTGCGGGTTACAACTGGCAGTTCTTTTTTTGCAATGATGTACAAAAAAATCATCCCTTTGAGAAAAGAAAAGAAAACAAAAGAATATGATAATGGTGATGAAATAATTTCTAAAAGATGAAAGTTGAGTACATACATTGAATGTCTTGAGACAAGTTATTAATGCTTCACATCCTCTTTAGGCCACAAAAAACTTGTTTCTTTTCAATATCATTTATTAAACAGGACAAAATTTCTATAAACAATGTTAATCAGATTTGTATTACTATCTCCCTAATGACAACGTTTGCCTTTATTGAGCCTACATAAGGATACGAAGCATCAACCATGTCAGTGTGAATACATCAAATTATTGGACCATAAAACAATCATTTCTTAGAAGTTGAAACTGTACACTCATGCAACAAGTTTTCTCAATAAAACATAGAAATGAAAGAAAGAAATTGTTTGAAGGAACTACCAGTAACTCCCTCCTCGCACACATACATAGCATGAATAAGATGATACAAACTACAAGTAGTTAGAATAATACAGATTTCAAAAAGATCTAAGTTTCATAATGTTCATGCCCTTCATTTCATTTTAACCCAGCCCCTGCCCCATTCAATCCGTACAATCCCAATCATTAGATACCTAGATCAATATTCTAGATACTAGTCATAATAATTACATCAAAGTTAAGCAACAAACTGTACCAAAGCCATACAACTAGTATTTGAATAGTGAGAATAGTTTATTATATTTCATAGTGATTTCAATATCACAAGTATGAACATGTGCTGACAAAGCTAAATTGATTCTTATCATTCTCAAATATTGGGAAATTCCAAAACTCAAAATGATGTTACACAAACAAATAAAACTAAAAAGTAAATGTTACACAAAACAAAAATGCAAGAAAAACTAGTATAATATTCCATGTGGCCTTATCATTGTAATAACTGTAACCAACATAGAGAATTTGATTTATAAACAAAACAAGTGGATAGAAATCACAGTAAATCTGATTCCCTGACAGTTATCAAATTACTAACAAATAATTAAATAGACGAACTCTATCAGATGAAATATCTGTTTCAAAAAGAAAAGGTAATGTTCATTATAATGTTTTAAACCCTGCATTCTATAAAAACATCAACAAAAATGAACTATAATATTCAATCTACCCTGTTCTGTCTAAGCAGTCACATAACCTACCATGTTTTAAGGTAAAAATAAGGATTTCATTATAAAATAATCTTTGGAAAATAATTGAATATTTTAGACAGTACAAAAAATGCTTAAATGTCCCCCTTTATATCTCTCAAAAATCTACAGATAAAAATAAACAGATAGAAATCACAAAAAATATAAAATACATGTATGTCTAAAATAGAAATAAAAGCCATGAAAGATCTTTGCTCTCTAAAATATAGATGACCAGTGAAGTTTGATAAATAATAATAAATTATAAATAGATAATTACAATAAACAAAAAATATAAAATGAAGTAATAGAATGAGGAGTGAAAATCTAACATGAATACTGTAAGTTTAGTAATACAGATTATAATATTATTGTCAATGTTTCTTTCTCAATTATTCTTAGTTTGATCTTTAAACTGTGCTATTTCAATTGGAAATTATATAGCTTTCACTAAATGTAATCCATTACAGTTCTAGATACATTAGCAGAAACAAACATGGCTTTTTAAACTAAAATAACACATATTGCACATAAAATAAGTAATGAAAAACCTACATAAAAACATTAAAAGTGAATCACATGAGTTGGTATATTGAGACAATTCATAAATAAAATGCCAAAATGGATGTTCATTATGACAGTAGTTGAGCAACTTTTTGAAAACTCTTTGGATTATTACAATTGCTCCAAATTGAACTTTGGACCCAGCAATCTGATAATACCTAGAGTGTTATACAGTGATTAGTTGATTCTGTATCATAATTAATATCATTATTATGCTTGTTGAAATAAAGGTCAAGATAGAGTAAATAGGATGAAAGGGGAGGGGGATTAAAATACATATTATTATTAATAATTATTATTATTATATTTACATTGTATATCTAGCAATTATAAATAAAACACACACAAGAAAATTATTAACAGTTTTCACATTCAAGTAGAACAGCAAATCATTAACCACAAACAAATTATAAACAAGCATTATTGTTTGAAATTTCTGTTTTAAAGATAATTCTCTAAAACAAAGCAGATTATATATCAATATTTATTTAGTATATTAAGGATAAAATCCTTCCTCAAGACTAATAAATTCTAGAGGCGAATTCACAAAGTACATAGTTACACTCACTTCACTACAGTAGAAGTTGAAAAGATATAGCATAAAAACATCAGCTGTTACTATAATGCTTTGTGTGATTTATGGTTTCAGATATATTATTCATACCACAATAACTTACATTATTGTGATTGATGACTTGCTGTACTTTTAAATAGTTTTTTTTTGAAAATCATAACATACAATATACATTCATACATTTTATCTTGTACTTAAAATGGTATATTGTGCAAGTACACTTGACGTAGTAGATATACCGGTACTAAAATCTACTGGTATACAATTAGCAGTATGCTTTAACCTATGATATATATAATATAATAGAGACGCATTTCATTCAATGACAAAAGTACATGTTATCAAGAAAAAAAACATATACCAACATTTAAAGCCTCAAAAATTGAACTCATGTTGAAAATTCACCAGATATATTTTCTCTTTTTTTGTCTGTAGATGGTTGGTACAATTGAACTGTGCTTTACTACGCTACATTAACTTGGCATTTGTGACTGTTTTAATTTTCTGTGAATATTCTTACATTTTTAAATCAATCTTTTGAAGGCACAGAAAAATTTTATCAATCGATCTCAGTACAAGCAAACACTAGTCTCCATGCTATATCCTTCTTTCTCAACCTATCTCATTTACATCTACATCAAAAGGAAAAGTGACAAAGTGAAACGTTGAGCAGATGCAGATTTAAGTGCACAAGCACATATAGAAAATTATCAGTGAAAGCATTGTGTTGTTACATTCACACCTGTTTTTTGTACATTTGTCAGCCTGCACAGAAAGTGAACATGTGCCTGCACATGTTATGCAAGGATGTGCAATATTAGTTAGCCCTTGTGTTAAGATGCATTTAGGTGTTCAGTCCCAGAGATAAAATTTGATATATGAATTAATTTTACTCCCCAAAATTTGTTATCACATACATAAACATAAAATATCACTTAAAAACCATGGAAGGTTAACAAGGCCATATTCTTCCACCTTGAGATCTTCAGTCAGGATATCAGCTGTGGTGTGTTCACATTGACAGGAATACAAGAATATCTCTTTAACAGTCCCTTCAGATCAACATTGACTTGCTCTTTGGAAATAAACAGACAAAAAATTGGATCCAAGTGCTGTTAAAGCTACAGAACATAAGAAATTATAAATATAAGATATACACTAATTAGAGAAGGCGGCTAATTCTCTCCAATCATCATTTGTTTCATAAGAAAAAGTATCCTTTTCATTAACAGTCGCCAACAATCAGAATGTGCAAAACACAAGGCGCTATTTAAAGCATGATACGTTTGAATAACATTAGGCATGGGTCAGCATTGACCTATGACCTATGAGCTTTGAATGTTACATATATTGCACATGAAACAAAACTTAAAACAGACTAAAACAATTGATATACTGGTGTTAAAACACCAGTATGTTCTATGGAACACCAATATAGATAAAATTTGCAGCAAGAAAAAGTCAATACATATATAAGTGTCATGTCTTCAAATGAAATAAATTTTCCGTTTTCCTGGTATATATATTTAGGTTTCCTTATCCTGAATGAGTCTGTATTGATACGTCAAGAAGGACCTGAATATTCTCCCAAGAATAATGGCATTAAAATTGCACACAATATGAGCAGAGACATTTTTGCTTGCTCTCTGCCGAAAGTCCAATTGAATGTGGATAAGTCACAGACGGCACGACATTGCACAAACAGATACATAGTTCTCATAGTGTGTAGACACTTTAATACAAGCCACATCCTCTCAGATTGTTTGCAATGATTACATCGGTTACGGCATCAAACACAAACTGAATATTGTTAGTATCTGTAGCACAAGTTTGGTGACAATAAATTTCCTTCGTTGAACTCTTGTTCTTAGCTTCAAATTGCGCTTGAATATATGCAGCTGCTTCTTCATAAGTTTGTTTACCTACAAATATATTTAACCATGGTTTTTAGCTAAAATATCATTCGCAATCAACATGTCAATATTAAACAGAATATATTCACATATCACAGCTCAATTTCTACACAAACATTGCAAGTAATTATTTCTCTTAATCACAATAAAATTCATGATGAAACCATAGAAAGAAGAATCTTAATGAGTTGCCTAAACCTAATGCAATTATTGCCTTTATTGTAAATTATCCAGTAAATAATGAATATTAACAATACATACCTGTATATTCTCCAAAACATATAGTTAATGGAGATTTTTTAATCTTTTCTTCAAACAAATCTTTCTTATTTAGAAAAAGAATTATAGAAGTGTCCGTAAACCATTTGTTGTTACAAATAGAATCAAATAATTTCAAACTTTCTTGCATGCGATTCTACAAAATATAAAGACAGACATTTGTAAGGGATTTACTTCATAATAGTGTAATATCAAAAATATTCTAAAATAAAATAAAATGTAGGCTATAAGTATTTTCAAATTCAAAATATACAAGGTCATTAAGAAAATACTAAAATGAAATGTAATATTTAGTTCAACTATTTATTTCAGAAAAACAATTCAATTATGAAATCCACCCTCATCTCATTTTTTTTTAATCATTTCGCCATTCGCCAGGCATTTAATTTAAAAGTTTAATCAATGATTTCTATTTCTGTAACATATTTTTTAAAAAAATAAAAGAATCAATCAAAACAAATTTAAATGCAGGTTATTTTTCCATATATTATTAGGACATTACATCAATTGAAAGTAATTTTTTAATTCTGATATTATTTTTTCACTAAACAATGACTTTGAATATCCTTTGACATTTTTCCCATAAGTTTCAGGAATTAATTCACTACAGCAGTCTGTTTGATGTTTCTAACAGTATTTTGAATATGCTGTTTTATTTTTAGTGGAGATGGATTCGTGGGTTATCTGACAAACAAACCTCACAAGCAACTGATTGTTACAAAAGGAAGCTAAGTAATGGAAAACTTATATTATCTTATCTGTAATTATAGACCGTGTTTAACAGGCTATGCAGAATTGCTACAAATAAACTCAAAACAAAGTTTGATTCATATTTTTTATGTCAGACCCCACTCGTTTTTGAAATTTCAAGATCAAACTTTAAAAACGAAGTTAAATAAGAACTATTCTTACGGTTGTTTCATCTTCATGTAAAACCTGATCATATTCACTCATAGCTACACAGAATATAATAGCTGTTACATCTTCAAAACAATGTATCCATTTCTTTCTCTCTGACCGCTGTCCACCAACATCAAATAATCTACAAGTATACACCCAATTTAATATTAAACAACCTTGCAATAAATAGAAAGCATTTTGCTGAAAAATGATGAAGTGAACATCTCATGTTACCAAACCTGAACTCACAAGCAGAATTACACCTTATTATCTATTTCTCAACAACAGGATGAAGAAAAATGTGCTTGTCAAGCTCGAGGCCTAGACTTATCATAAAGTAAAAACTTTGGTAAACTTACTTGAAATTTAAATTCTTAAAGGAGAAATGTACTTCTACAATACCAGTTGTTTTTACTCTAGTTCTTAAGATATCTTGTTCTGTTGGCATGTAATCTTTTGCACCTAAACGTTCTAAATCATCTAAAAAGCTGAAAAGACAGAAGGAAGATTTCAGAAAAAGGCTCAAAAAATGATGTTTCGCCCTTTGAAAACTAAAAAATACAAAAATCCTGTACAGTACACTGTTTTCTTACATAATGTATAGCATTTGACTATGGCCATAAATGGTTAAGACCGTTTCACTGGTCATTCTAGTGAATATTGTTAAATTATGTGGTAGGATGAGCCCCCACCATTTTGAAAAGTTAAAAGATGAACATTTCACATGACAAAAATATCAACTTCTATATTTGTGACGTTTTTGAACAGGCAAAATAAGATGTGTTATCATATGATTTTTGAACAATTATATAATGATTGTTTATAACGTTTTACTTTAAGACACCCTAAATATCTCAATTTAACCCCTTAACATATAATATTTTATTTTTTTTACAGTTTAATCAAAACTATAAAAAATTGAAAAATTGGAATTTCCAAATAAAAACCTTATATATTAATTCAATTAATAAAACTTGTTATTGTCCAAGAACAAAATGATTAAACCACAAAATGTTAGTATGACCTTTTCATATTCTTTGCCTGGTTCATTGTTCAAAATAGAAATAATTCAAGCATCATAATATGTCCTTGCACTTATTCATTGATATGCAGGTTATCATTTATGGCATTACCTATGGCATAAAGCAGTCCTTCTCGATTGATTTTGGAAAGGGCCAAATGCATTTAATGAATAAAATATAAGGTCCAAATAGAGCTTATTTAGCATTACGAGCAGAGTGTTTTAACAGAGGCAAAGGGATCACTCTTGAGGGGCCATTCTCAAGGGTGCCGCGGACCGCCATTTGAGAAGGCCTGGCATAAAGAGAGAAAGATTATAAATTTTAATTTCAAGGTAATCATTTTTAAGTTTTTAGTATTATGAAGTATTTATTTTCACTAATGAAATAAAAAACATGTTGTTTATACATAACACAATAGTTAACATACTGTTCAAGCTTAAACTTTTTGCTTCATACAGATATCAGGAATAATTAAGTATTTCCTTCTGCTGATGACCTAGTTATTGCATATATTTCAAGAAATAAAGTAATCATAGTATATAGATATATGAATATTTTATATTTAAATCTTGCCAATCATCAATTAGTAAACTATGTCAGGTCAATAAATCATATACTTCAATAATATACTATTTATTTCTACTCTTTTATCTATGTCTTAATCATCTATTGTTATTTTTTGCAGGAAGTATATTATTAATAAAAACACCAAATATATATGGATAATAAGTTTTGTAGTGTCTTTGAAAGGCTGTTTGAATCTACAACCCTCACCAAGGCGATGGAATCAAATGGAATGCCATGCAGTGTGCAATTAGGAAAATTAAATAAATACAGTGGCATTGGTATATCATGTATTTCAATTTGGAATTGTCAAGATATCTTGCACAGCACAGCTTGAAGCAAACAGGACCTCAGTTTATCTGACCTGTATCACTTACAGTTGTACAGAAAAGTTGAAAAATCTTTAAGGATGTCTCAAGCTATTCAAGGATTGAACCAAGCCTAAGACATATAACTGCTTCAGCTTTATGTCTATTATCCATGTTCATTTATGTATCCCAATACAGAATACTGATTTCCCAATATTTGCTCAAAAATAAAACAAAATATCTTACTATTTAGCTGAATCATTAAGTTGATATTCATTAGATCTACCAAAACATTCTTGTACACCACTATCATTCCATAGTCGTTTCATGGCTGCTAATAATTCTTCCGAAAAAGGCTCTGTATCTTCCATTCTAGCTATCACATCAAGCACCATTTTCGCATCAGACTGAAAATAGAAGGTCGTACATATTAAATTTCAAACTTTGATTAATACTATTAAATGATATTGTGGGCAAAGGAAATCTTATTTAATTCAGTATATTTAGCACAACAACTGAACACTGAAACACTTTTCTCATTGCTTGTATCAACAAGATCCTTTATAATCATTCAAGCTTAAAAATTCCAAATATTAATTTCTTTACAGTCATTGAACAATGTTTGTATTTTTTTAATTCCAAACGAATTCAGAGGATTGTTATGTATTTGTAGGGATGGGGAGACTAACAAATGTTGTATTATAAAATATAATATATGATTCAGTCAGTGTACAGTAAAACCTGTGATAAGTATTGATATTTTACTCTAGAGTGGTGGGCATGAGTAACAAGATATTTCTGTATTTATCATTTAAATAAACATACTATTATCTTAGTTTATGTTCTATATTTTATATCCTATGTTACATTATGATTCTTGTCACATTGGGGATGTAAACATTGAAAATCTGTGACATTTTAATATGTAAATTGTGTGTTATGTGAATGGCTATAGAAAGGAATGAAAATCAGCAATGAATAAGAGAGAAACAAGTATTGTCTGTGTGACAGCATACTGTAGCCAACCTAATATTGATTGTCTTCTAAGGTTGCTATGCCAACACTATAAGTCTCAGCCCAATATAATACTGGCTCATTCATTAAACTAAGGAAAAGTCATATTGATTAGAATAGACTAGAAAATTAGGCACAAATCACTTTTATTTCACAATACGGGAGTAAAAGATAAGATTTTATTAAAAAAATGTATACTGCTCAGTTCTTATCAATTATATTAGTATCCACCTATACCCAAATAGAAAAATACAGACCGAAACAACAAAACTGAACCATACAAAAGATCATCAAGCATTTTAAATGATATAAACATTTAATATACACAGATACACATTTTAATCAAAATGATGCAACTTTTGTCAATATTTGTTTAGGTTGTAAATTCATTATCAGATTGAACTAACTGCCTGCATGAATTACTAGCATGTAAACTATTTCAATATACTCCTTGTTTATATCAAACCAAACATTACATATTTAATCATGAAAATAACAGATAACTTTAAGATAATAAACAGATAATCTGAAATTCAAATTGGAACCTAAAATACCACATTAACATAACATAAACCATTATATTATCTCTCAACTTCCATATCTAGCTTGTCATACTAGAAAATAGGGTAAGTGATATACAAGTTTGAAAATATTCCAAGAGAGTACTTGGATAGTAAACAGAATATATTCTAGGTGAGATCTAAAAAGAATGATTACTGAAAATTACATGAAATCCTATTTATATCTGCCAATTAGATTAAGTTATAAATATAACCTAGTTTTAAACCATAGTAATATCTCATAGTAACAGACTATCTTAGACTGGTTCTGGTACTAACTATCAACCACCATTAGCCTCAATATTACAAGTACTACACTGAGTCATGGACATTTTCAACTCTGGTTACCAAGCTTTCAAGTTATTGTGAGGGATTTCAGTTTTTTCAGAATTTTTACTGCAGCTTAACCTTCAAGTCAAATTCATATAACTCTGAGTACAATTTACTGCAAGCTAAACACATTTTTTTTTTGTGATATTTTTTTTTCTAATCTATATCGAATCTAAATATTAATGCTGATTGCTGATATTTTTTTTAGAACTTTCAGAGACTTCAGGATTAACTTTCCTCAAACTAATGTCACAACTGAAACAATTATATACTTTTTATTTGAAAGACTTTCAAATTTACAATTCAAACATTAAGGCCTTATCCTTAAAATAGTACATAATTGCAGGCAATATAAAATCAGTCTTCAAAATGCCAACAGAAGTCAAATTTGAATAATAAAATTGACTGTAAGATAATATTATAAAGTAACTGGTATTGAAGGATCAAATATCATGGTTATAGATGAATAAGACAGAAAAAATCGAAGGTAGAACATGAGAAATGAATAGGATCAATTAAATAAATACAAGAAATTGATGAATGAACTTCGCCTATCAACCAATACAGCTGTCGTATTGAAAATTAAACTTGATCCCATAGTAACAACCTATTCCACAATAACAGTCAGTCTTTCACCATATTGTACTTACTTAGTTATCAGAATAATACTTCCTGCACTATCATGATGACTTGCAAACAATCACCTATTAGAACATCTTGAAAATACAAGGGACTGGCAACTGGCATATTTAGCAAATAATACTTAGAGATGAGTTCTTTATAGTATTAAATATATGACACATGTTCTATAATGTACATGTGTATTAAACTGTAATTGGGTAAAGTTGTGTTTTTGCAAATGCCTTGTGAAACATTCAAAGTATTTCATGAAAAACAAACAGCCAGATGAATGGAATTAAATTGTTTTTGCCATTCACATTGTGATTATAACAGTTGCAGTCTGTGATAAAGTATCTAAATCATAAATAATTCATAACCTAAACTATTCCAACCACATCTGTTAGACAGAGAGATAATTTTGTGAACGATTGTCATTCATAATATATTCAAATATAATTAGTAATAGATATAGTGACGTCAGTACTAAGTTCACTCAGTAAATATTCTAGTTTTTAACACAATACCAAGAGGTTACAGTAATTGTCTATTTCTACTATCAAATATTTATGGGTTTGTACTCAAATCGTGTGGATAACTACTAATAAGTAATGATATAACTATATAAAATGGAACAATGGTTTTTATATAAATCATTGTTCTTCATAAGATAGCACACATACACTCTACATATCCAAAGTTTATGCACATCTCATGACCTTTTTTTATATATTTCATTCAAATGGAATGTCCTACGCATGAACTATGAAGCCTGAACTTTCAATTCAGAGCTATATCTTGTAAATTGCATAGTGAACATGGGAAGAGAGTATTAACACTAGCTAGCCCTTAATATTTAATTATCACATCTTGTAGTTTTTGATTATGAAAGACATATCAAGTGTAAATTTGTAACAATTTTTGACTGACTTGAGTGTGAACATGTAACAAACAATTTCCAATTACACAATTACATATTTTCAATTGTCTTTAAATCAGTACAATATAAGATGGGAACTCTTGCCTAATGGCTGGTAATGATCATCAAGACAGATATAATGCATTGTAAGGAATTAATTTGGTATATTTGTATTGATTTAAGCTGTAAGAAGATCAATGATTTTAATCAACAGATTGCGAAGAAGTTCAGTTCAGCCTACACACTCCAAATAACTGATATTAACAACATACATAGCAATACTAGTCAATATATAGAGTCAGCCGTTTCAGACAATTGTAAAAGTATTGGAGAAATTTTTTTGGCAGGAATAAATTTCACCTTTTTCTAACCACAATTCTTCTTAGATATGATTTTTCCAAGCACCAAATACTAACATACATATATGTATTATATATTATATAATTGATAATTCAATTCTGCCAAAATTAATATGTTAATAATATTATAATATTAGAGTATAACTTCATCACTTAGTCATTCGATCATCATCAACTTCAGAAAATAGGTATATTTGTTTATCATACTGAGCTATATATATTAGTAATATCAAAGTAATGTTAATTCAAGAAAAAAGGTAGGTAGGTAGGTAGATGCCAAGTTAACATTTGCTTCCAGCAGATATCACAAACTATGTAATAGTCCTAGTTGTGTCAAGAAAATAGCCATGGTGTTACTTAAATAGCCAATCTGGGTGTGGTTACAGCTTAAATCACAATGAGTGTAAGACGATTTCAGGGGGTTTTCAAAGTTCAGGGGGAGTTCAAATTGAGTTATTTCTAATGTTATTAAATATTGATGTTTGGAAATTCTGTTAAGTCTGATTTTTGGTGCTTTGGATTCAAGTACCAGGAGGCAAAATGCCATATCTTTAATTTGTCAGCCGTCATGTTTATTTGTAAGTAACCTTTGACATGAAGTTACCAAAGTCAGTATAAATTCAAAATAATTCAGTGAATTCTTGGATTAACAACATTATTTGTTTTCGGGATGAGTGACTTTGCCCTATCTTGCAAAAGACACTGGTCATCAAAAATACCCAGATTTTGGACATGGAACACAACCTCCATGACAGTGTTGTCTACCAACAGTAATCAGTATATTGTTGATAATTTAATCAAGTAAATTTTATTTAAGTGTTTTTGATTGGTTTTCATAATTCTAATAATACCATTGGGTCAATATTCTACAGAACATGCTGTACAGAAGAATTATACCAGATCATGGATAGCAAGTGAAGAACTCTTCAGAAAAACATGAACTGAAGCAGGGTAGGCTACTAATACTGTAAGCTTAAATATTTTTAGCTTGGACTTGGTAAAGCTAGAGATATCAATAAAACTTGCATAATTCAATAAAGATAGCTTGCCAGGCAAGGTAACATACGCCCACTTCAGCAAAGTTGAATATTTAAAAAAGTTGATTGCACTATCGCACTTATTTGAGCTGATATTTAGATGAATCAATTCGAATGAAAACTCTAGCCTCTATCGAGGGCAATAACTCATAAACCGATGACTGGAATTGCGCCATTTTCGAACTCATCCGCAATATAATCAAGATGAATATACATAACAAGTTTCATTCAAATCGGATAAAAACTCTAGCTTCTATCGCGTACACAAGTCAATTTTAATGTTTTTTCATTAAGTCAAGGGCAATAACTCATATACCGACGACTGGAATTGGGCCATTTTCGAACTCATCCAAGATATTATCAAGATGAATACACATACCAAGTTTCATTCAAATCGGATAAAAACTCTGGTATCTATCGCGTACACAAGTTAATTTTAACGTTTTTACACCAAGTCAAGGGCAATAACTCATAAACCGACGACTAGAATTGTGCCATTTTCGAACTCATCCGAGATATTATCAAGATGAATACACATACCAAGTTTCATTCAAATCAGATAAAAACTTCTATCGCGTACACAAGTTAGTTTTAACGTTTTTTCACTAAGTCAAGGGCAATAACTCATAAACCGACGACTGGAATTGCGCCATTTTCGAACTCATCCGAGATATTATCAAGATGAATACACATACCAAGTTTCATTCGATTCGGATAAAAACTCTGGTATCTATCGCGTACACAAGAAATTGTTGACGGACGGACGGACGGACGGACCGACGGACGGACGGACAGGGGTGACGGCAATATACGACCACATTTTCATGTGGGCGTATAAAAATTGATTTAAAAAAAAATCTGGTCTTACCTCTCTATCATTGTCTCCAAAATTAATATTGAGTGTGCTCATGGCGCGGATAATGGCAACAAGGGACTGTATAGTATTGCTGTATACTACTGGTTTAAATTGTTTATTATCCTCACTTGTAAAACCTCCTTCATGAATAATTCTGAAAAAAGATAAAATCATTGAAGATTAAAATAATGGAAAAAGATAATGTCTTAGGTGTTTTTTAGGAGTATTTTTTAAATCTTCTTTGATCAAGGACGAAGAACACATCTTGTTCAATGTGTAATGCCTAATGGGGCCTGAATATCCAATGAATATAGCTAAGTAAAAGAGCAGGACTCTCAATAATTTCAAATGTTATGAACATGTGTATGAGATCGAGAATATTGTTGTAAAAAATTTGTAGCTGAGTCATTCAGTTACATTTCCAATTCTAACAGTATTTTTTAGCAAATTATATCAATGAGACAATGAGTCAATCAAACTATACCCAGATACCAAATACTGATAACCAATTTCTTCAATGATACATGTAAATACAGTTATAAAGGTTAACAGTAAGATAAATGCAGGATTATTGGACATTTCATATTAACAACCATGGAATCATGACATATGAATCTAAGGATATAATATTATCAAACTTGTCTCTCTCAAAAGGCAAGTAAACAAAAAGTTATTATTGATCTGTTTCAAAAGGTCAGTGATAAAAACAAAGTAAAAGCCATGAATATTCATTCAATCAAAACCAGCATAATTTGTAAACCCTCAATAAGCCCAATTTCAATAATTCATTCGAAAACATTCACATGACATTTTATCTAAACAGTTAAAAAAAATAGATGAAATATTTATATGTTTATCACTGGAAAGTTTTCACTTTTTATATGTCGCCTACGTATTTTACATAAACTATTATCATCAATTATTAGTATCAAATGTCGTTAGTTGTTCAACTTGTCAAAGCTTTGGTGTAAATTGTAAATGTCGCAAAATTGTATTGCAAATATTTCAATAGCAAATATCAACTCTCTCAGATGTCAAGAAAATTCCTCCAGAAAGTTAGTGCCCTATATTAACTCAGAAACAGCCATTAGTTTGTCCAATGCTTTTTGGCTCCTAAGAAGGCTACAGAAACGTTTTCACCGATTTAGAACCCTCTGAGTGTTATATATTTCATTTATGTCGGTGAACTACTGTTATTATCAGACAGGCTTTCAAAGTTGTTAGCATTTCGGGACAACTCAGTTTTGTTAATTTGGGCACAATTATTTGGGGGCTATTAATTTGGTCATAGCTTTTACAGTTCTAACTAGCCCTGGGGTTGGAGACATAGGTCAGCAAAGTTTTTGACTTGGTTAAAAAAAAGGTGAGAGTATAAACTTGTTGACAAATGTTGACTTTAATCAGAATACTCCTGCACAATAATCTTAAATTGAAGATGTAAAGGGGGGTTCAGCAAACACTTCTGTAAACCATATTGAGCACATTGTTTGAGCTTAGAGAACATGGCATGAAAGATGGTTTTAGCAAGCATAAATTATATTGGTTCATATATATGTTGGTTCTCTAACTCTCAGATTGACCTACTTCTACAAACCTACCTATCATAGTCTGAGGATTCAAGATGGCTGGTAATCATTTTGTAACAATTTGGATTAATTTGGTATTAATATAATATTAGTAGAGTATTAGAATATGAGATAAACAGTCCACCCTTTAACTCTACCAACTAACATTACCTGAATAATATTTTTATTAAAGAATATGCACCCCCACCCACATTATAATATGTGCAGCCTAATCTGATGTCAAGATAATGTATAACATCACTATGCTAACAGATGCCTCAGACTAAAAATAACGCTAGAATTTGTCAACCAATAAAATAATACAGCAAGATGGAGGCTAAATGTGGTGCGAACTCGTCTATATTATAAAGAAGTAAATTCTGAGGCTGGCAGCAATGTCAGTCTATTACGGTTCCACAAATCAATATTATACACTGTTCTAAAAATAACCATTCTGCATTCACTACTACACTACAGTGTTGTCGATAGAACAGAAACCTTCCATTAAAATATAGCTGCTCACAGTCGACAACATTACAGACTTTAAAATACTGGACTGCTCTCCATTTTAAAGGTTCTTTTGAAACAAATAAAGCCAGTTTGGCCGAACTAAGTTGAATCAAGTTATGGGATATTTAACCAAAAAACGAGATTTACATCACGTATAACCAACCTAGCCCAATTGAATCGTCAGCAATCCAAATTCTTGAAAGTCTCAAGCTGTACCATTAGAGTAAAATTAATATTCGTCATCGATCATGTTATGACACAGAACTAGCCTTTTCATGCGACCCCTTGTTGCCGACTCTTGCGTATAATTCTAAATAAAACATTGGTCCAAATCAGACATTAATTTTGAATGTGAAACCAGGACGCTGATGACTGTTGCGTATTTCGTACTAGAACGCCGTTTGTCGAATTGTATTTTAATGACCAATAATGTGTTACTGTTACACGCAAAGTGGATTAAAAAATGGCAAAGAAGACAGACAATCTGTAAGAAATCTGAAACCGCCCTCTTTCCACCAATAATCCGTGGGCAAATCCTATGTCGTCTCATGTTATCTATACACTAACGTTGGAGTATCTAAATGTACATAAATGAGGAAAAATATAATGTTGTCTACGAACTTCTCATAGCAAAGGTCGAGATGGTAGCCTATTTTCTGATCTTTCAATCCGTTTTCCCACAGCGTAGAGATCAGAAATGACGCAGTGCAAAAGCCTTTTGGGTTTGACAATGTGAGCCATATAGAGCACAGAGCCGTGAAAGTCGGGATCAATGATTCATTTAACCAGGCCATTTCCAGAAATATAGTTTCAGCCAGTTTGTCCCGATGGCACCGGTAATGACTCAGGGGTTAACGGGACACAATGACTGCACAGGAACGAAAAGGCTTCTTTGGAGATGATACCTTTAGGTGAGATCCGTGACAGTATCTCAAGATGGAAAAACGGTTGATATTAGTGGTCGAAGTGGTGAAGACACATTGAACACAGGTAATTTGCCATGATATTCAAATAGCTGATCTGCTACTTTGTTAAGGGCAGTACATGTACTTGTACAATTTTATTGAGAATTTCGGGGTTGGACAACGACATATGAAGTAAATCTGATCCAAAGTCGATCCAATATTTCCATAACATAACTCAATAGACTTATGCTCAAAAAACCGTGTTATGTAATACAATCATCAAGACGGACTTCCTCTGCAACAAGATCTAATATGCTGCATTTTGTAATAAATCTACTGCATGCGATACTTCTGCACTTTGCTTCTTTAGTTCATAATTTGACCTTTAATCAAATGATGCAGAATTTCAATCACCAAAACAAACAAAAGGACGAAGCACTTTTGTTTTTCACAGACAGAAGGTCCCGAATCAGCCTCGAAGACCAATGTTTTGCTGGTCAAACGTCAACCCAATAGAACGTTACGTCTTTGCTGACGTGTATTTGGGGTTTCTGAACTTCCATTGCCTGGTAGAACTCCCCCGCTTCATGGCTTCTATTTATATAATATCTTCTTATGTAATCATCCCTTCAGCAATTGACGTTGAATAACAACCGTCTAATACTGTCAGAGCCAATTCTTATGTTTGCCTAAAAGCAGTATAAGAGATCTTATCTTTCGATCAATGAATAACTATAAGATCAATGTTTCATAAACCATTATGGACCGGTTTTCGCAAAACAAGACGTTACAGAATAAAAAATAAAAACAACATTCTGGAGTAAACAATCCATTTAAGGACAGATATATTTACCTACAAATGATTTACGTTTTCAACTATACCTGCCCCCATCTCATTTACAAATGTCTGCGTTCACCACTAGTTATCAATAAAAAAATACTTAGCAAGTAAGTAAACAACCTTAGAAATGTGGACTCTGGAACTTAGAAACTTCCAGACTGGAAGGTTCGTCGATTCTCCATTTTGATTGGTATATTTCACAAAGCATTTTTAAATGTGAAATAAGAAATGTTACTCTTCCAGGATAATCAGCAAATCACAGCAAGTAAGATCTTCACGTCGATGTCAGTGCCAGGGTTGTTGCAGCGCGAACATGGGCATAATCCCACGAATTTGGGATGCATCCATCTCTAGCAGCCCGTAGATTCTGTCTACCTTAAAGCTGAAATACGTATACATCCCTTCCCTTGACACTCTTATCTAACAAATGGTGCTTTTGAGTGAGGGAAATCTTCGGTCAGCCTGATGCTGAAACAGATTCTCGAGAATGGGACGAATCCTGTGCACTGCTTAGACATTTCAGACTAACCAATAAGCAATATGAATTATATGGGGATCAAGTGCATAAAATCATCATCATATAAGTGTATACGTTTTCTTGAAGAACTAAATATTTAATTAAAATGAAATGAAATGAATGGAGTTTTACGTCCTACTTTTCTGCACCTATATGGGCTAATTGAGGACGGGCAAACGCCATGCAGTGTGCAATGAGGGAAATTTTGCGAGGACAGCGGCATTAGCCTGCTCTCACTTTCGATTTCCAACTGTCGAGGGATCTTTAACGTGCACAGCCAATAGCACACGGGGCCTCGGTTTATTGTCCCATCCGAACGACTAGACGCTTTTCCATGTCAGCCCCTCCAACCTGCATCACTGACAGGGGGAAACCGGGTTGAAAAATCCGAAGGTATCATCTCGACCCATGCCGGAATTGAACCCTGGACCTTCAGGTTAGCGAGCAAGCGTCTAACTCACTGAGCCACCGCGGCTCCCAAATATCTAATTAATTCCGTGTTAAAACTAATATCTTTAGTGTGTACTCTAAGAAACGGTTTTAAGTGGAAACATTTCAAAGATCAGATACCGTTTGGCTAGTTCCAGTACCCTATACTGGTAAACAGGAAATATTCTTTTTGTGGATCTGATGTTCAAGATTTTTATCCAGGATTCATGATAGATGTTAATCATCATGAACAAAATTTTGGAATATAACGGGATTTGGAGAACATCTCTGCATATTTCTATGAGTAAACACTTCATTTTCAGGACGTAAAATTTGCACTCGTTATCGGCAACGTCGTGTAATTCAAATGGGTTATTTTTTCTTTATAATTCCAGACACTTTCAAACATTGGACATGAAAGCCTTTACCCTAATAATTAGAAACAATGTAAGTAGTGCATTTTTAACATTCAGCAATATTCTTTTTAGAATTATTTTGGAGTCGACGTCTCACTTAAAGGCCAAAGCATAAGAAGAATACAAACATTATTCTGCAATCACGATCTTTGTGTCAGAATGTATGACAAACGTAACGACTCTGATTTTCCTAATGTTAATTTTCCATTCATGTGCAGTAACATACCACAATCGCCAGCATATGGCGTGTACATCTCACAACACTGATCCGCTATGCTAGAGCTTGTTCTTTTAATAAGGACTTTCTGGCGAGAGGTCGAATATTAATCCTGAAGTTACTGAAACAGGGTTTTTTGACACACAAACTTCAAATTTCTTGTAGGAAAAGTCTGCTTCTTGTATTTTGGCAGATCTGTTTAGTCAGGCATGAACAGTAGTGGCGGGCGTGCGCGAGGCACACCATGCTTACTCTTTTCGAAACCCCTTCCCGTATGGGAAGTCCTCTGCTATACAATCATTACGTCCGATTTTGTCATGCTCTGGATGAGATTTTTCATTAACGGAATTGTTTTGCTTGTACCTGCACCTGCAGGTAAAATTTCGAAGAAAAATTATGCCTTAGTGTCTCGAAAGCTATCTATATAACAAGCTCCATACGCACATACCTGCAGTTTTGTTAAATGCAGGGCCAATTAGATAGACGCACCTGAATTGACAGGAAGTACCAGTGCAGGAGAGCCGAGTCTAGGATATCGGGGCATAAGTTATCCGGATGGTGTACAGATCCCACAGGACTTCAATGATGATGAAAGATCAGCCAGTTTATTCTGGAGCCGAATATTTGAATGTATTTTATATTAGCAAGGAAAGTGAAGGCTACTACATGTATATATATGCTCGAAACAAACATTCCCCTCTTTCAAGATTGATCAACTTCCCATTAAATTAGATCAGTGGTTACCATGGCCCCCTAGGGAGTCATAGGGCATATGTCAGGGGGCCATGGGGCACGAGGATTTATATCATTTTTTTCTCTAGCCCAACTTTTTTTTAACTCTATTTTGTTGTGTAAGGTCTGTAGCTGCTTTTGGTCAAATGCATCTGACCTGATAATGAGGAGACACAATCGCACAATCCCTTCATTTATACCCGTACCTTGAGGGAGAGTTTTGAACATTATTACGAATTAGATTAGCTACAAAATTTCAGGTTCATATAGACTTAAAGATTTTTGGTCGAACGGTTAGTGAACACATTCCTTTAAAGGCAAAGGGAAGAAGTCTTTATGGTAAAGTTGGGATGTCTGGCCTCTCAAGTAAGTTAAGTAGATATATCCCCCGGTATGATCAGGATATTCAGAATATTTAGTTGCACGATGTTTCCGGCTATAATAGATTAGTCATGTAGCTAATGTTGATTGATAAAAGTGGTATTTTTAAAAATTCAATACCGACTTTAGATACATTGGCATGAAAAAAGTCCTTGTCCGCCATCTTGAAACACAATTAGGTTTAAGGGAGTCTTCATATCAATGTTCATGCTTGTATCACAATGTGGACGATTTTTTCACTAATCTCTTATGTTCTTTATATTACGTTAATCGTTCTGTTTAAATAATTCAGATAGGAGTTTTATGTTGCTGGCAGAATCTTTAGAGAAGCTGACTTCATCAGGATGCCCTACTCAATCGTAAGTCGACTGCATCTCTAAAGCAGTTACTCGTGTTACACTTTCTCGAAGCTGGCAATCAACCTGAGCAGTCGAACACTCAGTTGATTACAGTTGTTAGCAGTATGAATATAGGTTATTTTGTTGATATGAACGTTTGCTCTTGACAACAAGAACCCGGTAAGATGCTGTGAATCATCCATCGTAAGCCCATTTTGGGGCAATGCTTTTATTAGTGGTACCACCATGTCCACTAACAACAACCAATAACACATCAAAGCATGTAGTCAAACCCTATGAACTCAACAAGATTTTGCAGACAGCTCTGGCGAAAAAGTATAATATATCTACTTTGCTTCTTGTGTGATTAATTATCATGACAATATATGCTGCTTTTCAACAAAAAAAATACGTTCCACATTAACATGTGCAGAAAAACGTCTGATGTCAACGACCTGCATAAATATATTAGTTAATTTCGTCGAGTACAGATTCGTATCCAGCCATCTTTAAGATAGCTGAGGCTTCAATATTGCCGGCAGTCATCTGGGAAGAAATTTCATTTAGATCGATTATTCCTTTATCCATAGGTTTATTTTCGATATTGAAATGTGCAGAATGAGATAACCTCAATATATCTGAATGTAATTAATCTGAAAACGACTTTTAGATTCATTACTATTAAAATCTATCTAATAGCTATCGATATGGGCCCAGCCCTGTCTGATCGATAAAGTTTATTTGCTGCGCGGGTAGCAGTATTATACCGGTACTATCACGCATTCTGTAGGAATACCATTTCTATAATAGCACGCGCCATCTGTATTCCACTTTACCATACTCCTTAACATTCTTTAAATAGAACATATGGTGAAATTATCTTTACCTTAACTCCAATATTTTTTATTAATATTACATGTACAGCATCTTTATATTTCCAAAGAAATCAATTTTATGAACTATAATGTTTCAAAAGCAAAGACAAAGGAGGAAATCTCTGTTGTCGGTAGAGAGAATCTAGGCCACCATTTTGAATTGCTAAGCAAAGCAGTCTGTTATAATTTATGAATCATGGTAGTGTTGAAAACCACATTTTATATCTTAGATTTTAACTGTTTATCGTGATACTCTTATCTTTTTCAGTGTATTATTATTGTAACATGGACAATAATTTACAGACTTTTAGATTACGATTTTACTAATATTCAATATCAGCACTATGCATACGGGTACCTATTTTAATTATGAGTAATGAATTGGTCTCTCTTCAAACTAGTCCTAAAGACTTGAATTACGGCATAGTGTATCTTGTTTTCGAAGGTTTAATAAACTAGAGGTTATCTAAAGCCAGCTGTGATTTGATGGTCGACGACTTCATGGTTGAATGGAGTAGGACACTAACAATGACTTGCAAACAGCTGACAGACCTCATGTTGCTAACAACATAACCATAATTATCAAAAAATAAAACTATTGTGAACACGTAATCCCAGACATGAACGAAGTGTTACAAACAAAAATGGGATTAGGGATTTCAAAGCTTATTCCTTTCATTTCAAATTAACTAGATTATGAGATAATCTATTTTAGGGGTTAAGGTTTTCAACGACCAGAACCAGTTATGTTATGTCAATCTGTTCTTTAATTATTAGCCTAGGTGTATTGGTTAAGATGTATTTATCATAACAAGTCAAGATAGATTTAACCACCGCTTTATCGATATTTACTAGTGATATTACTGAATAACCCCACCCCATCAGAATCCGTAGAAAATGATAAGAACTGGGTCACAATCTTATAAAAATTGCCAATCTCTGAGGTATTTCAAGGAAAGACAATATATACCAGTCACCATATAGTATAGACGACATTCTATGCAATAAATAGAAATAATTTGCTTACTTCATTTGTTTGACGATTGTACTTTTCCCCGATTCACCCGCACCTACCAAAAGAAAATAAATGACGATATAATATTGCTAATATACAAAGTGACATAAACAAAATTGATAAAAGTTGGTAAAATATCATCAAATATACTGAAATGCATAACAATACATGATAAATTATCAAATGAATTCAGTCTATGTACTTGGTGCCATTCAATAATGGTAATGCCAAGTCTGTGAGTTATCCAAGATGGCCGCCGCATAATAACAATCATGTACTGTATACCGGCAAATGTTCTTCTTGGATCACACGACATGCCAAGGCGTGCAAACTTAAAATATCCAGATTGCAAAATGCTTACCTAAAAGCAACAGTTTTATATCCTTTGCAGCTTGGATTCCATCTTCTTTTAAATTCCTTTCAATCGCTTTACTCCTTTCCATAGCATCTCGCTCCTCGGCACTGAGAGTACACCCCATTCTGACTGATTATATCCAGCTAAACGTTCACAAAATCTGCTATGAAACCTCCGCTTCCGTGTTGAGTAAAATGTATCCACACCCCACCCGCACAATGAGGGAGTATCCAAGATGTTTTAACCCCCAACTACTCCGACACCTCACCCTGGTTCTCGATCTTGCTATGCTTCTGCATAAAAAGTGAGATCTCGATACGGTCGTGAACCAGCGAGATACGGTGAATGCTATGAAATAATTCTCTATATCCCTTTACGTCCAATCAACGGCAAAGCGAGTCACATCGAGGCCGGCTACACTGCAATATACAGAAAAGCGGCGGTTAGAAACTGTTTTCCTGCCGTACCATCTCACTAATTAGTTAAATCTAACACCCTTTTATCCCCCAAAATGAAAATTCTTTTTGACCGGCCTCAGCCTAACAGAACAAAGACGTCGAAAAATATGCCAATGTATTGCATTGAAACAACACTCAGAATATCGTCGTATAAAATCGATCGCTTTGTGGGGTCGCTACGTGACGTCATTGCATTGCACGGGCTCTGTGGACATTATTCCGGAGGCTATACAATTAAGAAATTATGAAAATTAAGGTCATTTCATATTACTGAATGCACGCGTCGCCTTGCGCCTTCTGGGATATCATTTGAAAGTATTTCTAAAATTATCGATAGAACTATTGCAGTCGATTATGCAGCAAGGAATAAATAGACATTACCTTATAATAAATAATCTAACAGCCCGCTTTATTTGAATCTGGTAGACTCTACGTGAGAATAATACTCGATACTTCCACAGTATTTATCACAATCACAGAAATATCACACGATGTTGACTAAAGAAGACCTTTGTTGAATGAACTGAATAGCAGACGAATTTGTTGGTAATCAAGTGTTTGGTTAGAGAACATCTGTTACCATCATCTCATAGTTTAAATAACTATTTGTCATCAAGTAAATCCAATCACCTATACCATTAGTAACTATCATCATTTAATAAAAATACCTCACCTATATCAAAACAAAGACGACATGTACTTTTTCCTTGATCAAAAAAATAACGGACGCATGATCGATCACACTTAATTACCATACAATAATGTGATAACAGGTCTGTATTGTTGATTTGAGTTTACGAACATGTGCGTTACCTGAGATATAAGAACACGTATAATCATTAATTAAGTCATGATTGGTGAAATATGCTTCTTTAACTGAGAAACACGAACTTTTTGAATAACTAAATTGGCACAAAAAAAGCTCGTCCACTAATTTTTGGACCACATTTGTTTAGCAAAACATTATATTTCTGTCGGTAGCTTAAGTGAAGTGTAATCTCATCATTTTTTTTTTATCGTGGTGAATAAATCACTAGCAAGATGACACTTGATGAATTTCAAACAAGTTCGCATCCTTCGACAAGCCAGAGTAATCTTTGATTCTGTCCATTTTCCACAAATCCAACTAAATTTGTTATAATGTTCCACTCAATGACTACACATTCTTTAACACAATAACTGCAACACAGCACAATAAATGGCAACTACTGTAACACGCAGCACAATGAATGGCAAATTACTGTAACACACAGCACAATGAATGACAACTACTGTAACACAGAGCACAATTACTGTAACGCACAGCACAATGAATGACAACTACTGTAACACGCAGCAAAATAAATGGCAACTACTGTAACACGCAGCACAATGAATGGCAAATTACTGTAACACACAGCACAATGAATGGCAAATTACTGTAACGCACAACACAATGAATGACAACTACTGTAACACACAGCACAATGAATGGCAAATTACTGTAACGCACAGCACAATGAATGACTACTAGTAACACGCAGCACAATGAATGACAACTACTGTAACACGCAGCACAATGAATGACAACTACTGTAACGCACAGCACAATGAATGACTACTAGTAACACGCAGCACAATGAATGGCAAATTACTGTAACGCACAACACAATGAATGGCAAATTACTGTAACGCACAACACAATGAATGGCAAATTACTGTAACACGCAGCACAATGAATGACAACTACTGTAACACGCAGCAAAATAAATGGCAACTACTGTAACACGCAGCACAATGAATGGCAAATTACTGTAACACACAGCACAATGAATGGCAAATTACTGTAACGCACAACACAATGAATGACAACTACTGTAACACACAGCACAATGAATGGCAAATTACTGTAACGCACAGCACAATGAATGGCAAATTACTGTAACGCACAGCACAATGAATGACAACTAATGTAACACACAGCACAATGAATGGCAAATTACTGCAACACACAGCACAATGAATGGCAAATTACTGTAACGCACAACACAATGAATGGCAAATTACTGTAACGCACAACACAATGAATGGCAAATTACTGTAACACGCAGCACAATGAATGACAACTACTGTAACACGCAGCACAATGAATGACAACTACTGTAACGCACAGCAAAATGAATGACAACTACTGTAACACGCAGCACAATGAATGGCAAATTACTGTAACACACAGCACAATGAATGGCTAATTACTGTAACACACAGCACAATAAATGACAACTACTGTAACACACAGCGCAATGAATGACAACTACTGTAACGTACAGCGCAATGAATGACAATTACTGTAACGCACAGCACAATGAATGACAACTAATGTAACACACAGCACAATGAATGGCAAATTACTGCAACACACAGCACAATGAATGACAACTACTGTAACACACAGCGCAATGAATGACAACTACTGTAACGTACAGCACAATGAATGACAACTACTGTAACACAAAGCACAATGAATGACAATTACTGTAACGCACAACACAATGAATGATAACTACTGTAACGCACAGCACAATGAATGACAACTACTGTAACACGCAGCACACTGAATGGGAAATTACTGTAACACACAGCACAATGAATGACAAATTACTGTAACGCACAGCACAATAAATGACAACTACTGTAACACACAGCGCAATGAATGACAACTACTGTAACGTACAGCGCAATGAATGACAATTACTGTAACGCACAGCACAATGAATGACAACTACTGTAACACGCAGCACAATGAATGACAACTACTGTAACACACAGCAAAATGAATGACAATTACTGTAACGCACAGCACAATGAATGACAATTACTGTAACACACAGCACAATGAATGACAACTACTGTAACGCACAACACAACGAATGACAACTACTGTAACACGCAGCACAATGAATGACAACTACTGTAACACACAGCAAAATGAATGACAACTACTGTAACGTACAGCACAATGAATGACAACTACTGTAACACACAGCAAAATGAATGACAACTACTGTAACGCACAGCACAATGAATGACAATTACTGTAACACACAGCACAATGAATGGCAACTACTGTAACGCACAACACAACGAATGACAACTACTGTAACACGCAGCACAATGAATGACAAATTACTGTAACACACAGCACAATGAATGACAATTACTGTAACACACAGCACAATAAAAGACAACTACTGTAACGCACAGCACAATGAATGACAACTACTGTAACGCGCAGCACAATGAATGGCAAATTACTGAAACACACAGCACAAAGAATGGCAAATTACTGTAACACACAGCACAATGAATGACAACTACTGTAACACACAGCACAATTACTGTAACACACAGCACAATGGATGGCAACTACTGTAACACACAGCACAATGAATGGCAAACTACTGTAACACACAGCACAATGAATGGCAAATTAATGTAACACACAGCACAATGAATGGCAAGCACAATGAATGGCAAACTACTGTAACGCACATCACAATGAATGACAACTACTGTAACACGCAGCACAATGAATGACAACTACTGTAACACGCAGCACAATGAATGACAACTACTGTAACGCACAGCACAATGAATGACTACTAGTAACACGCAGCACAATGAATGGCAAATTACTGTAACGTACAACACAATGAATGGCAAATTACTGTAACACGCAGCACAATGAATGACAAATTACTGTAACACACAGCACAATGAATGACAACTACTGTAACACGCAGCACAATGAATGACAACTACTGTAACGCACAGCACAATGAATGGCAAATTACTGTAACGCACAGCAAAATGAATGACAACTACTGTAACGCACAGCACAATGAATGACAACTACTGTAACATGCAGCACAATGAATGACAACTACTGTAACGCACAGCACAATGAATGACAACTACTGTAACACGCAGCACAATGAACGGCAAATTACTGTAACACACAGCACAATGAATGGCAAATTACTGTAACACACAGCACAATGAATGGCAAATTACTGTAACACACAGCACAATGAATGGCAAATTACTGTAACGCACAGCACAATGAATGACAACTAATGTAACGCACAGCACAATGAATGGCAACTACTGTAACACGCAGCACAATGAACGGCAACTACTGTAACGCATAGCACAATGAATCCTTAGCTAATACACAATAACTGTTCCAGTAAGGGGTTTGAGAATTACTATTAATGTAACACAATAAACAATTACAATTTCTGTTTCTGTAACAGTAGGGGGCTACAATTGCCCAGAGAGTTGGACGCTTGGTTGCCTGGGTCGTGATAATGCTTTCGTATATTTAAACTTTTCAGTTGCTACTAGTGCTACTGTAACTCACTACACAATAACTGCTTCCGTAACACACAACATAATTACAGATTATGTAACACACAACACAATTACGGATTCTGAAACGGACGACACAATAATTGCCCCTGTAACACATAACACAATATCTTTTTTTTTTACCACACTTCATCATTGCTGTTTCTATAAATCAGTACACAGTTACTGCTTTTGTGTGAAATTATACAATTACTATTTGAGGAAGACTAATACACTGCACAATGACTACAAACAATAAATTACTGCTTTCGTAATACAAACATAATTGAGTTGATTTGTAGTAGACTATACATACGGTTATTTTGTCTGTGACATACTACACATGTTATTGTTCAAGTAAACTCTTTACAGTTTTTTTAATACACTTTACAATTGCTGATTTGTTTAACAATTAACGATTACGGCTTCTGTAACACTCTTTACAATTACTGCCTCTGTAACATTCTTTACCATTACTGCTTCTGTTACACACTTTACAATTACTGCCTATGATACACTCTTTACAATTACTCCCTCTGTAACACACTTTACAATTACATGTACTCCCTTTGTAACACACTTTACAATTACTGCCTCTGTAACACTCTTTACAATTACTGCCCCTGTAACACACTTTACAATTACTGTCTCTGTAACACTCTTTACCATTACTGCTTCTGTTACACACTTTAAAAATTACTGCCTATGATACACTCTTTACAATTACTCCCTCTGTAACACTCTTTACAATTACTGCCTCTGTAACACACTTTACAATTACTGTCTCTGTACCACTCTTTACCATTACTGCTTCTGTTACACTCTTTACAATTAATGCCTCTGTAACACTCTTTACCATTACTGCTTCTGTTACACTCTTGACAATTACTGCCTCTGTAACACACTTTACAATTACTGCCTCTGTAACACCCTTTACAATTACTACCTCTGTTACACTCTTTACAACTACTGCTTCTGTTACACGCTTTACAATTACCCCCTCTGTAACACACTTTACAATTACTGCCTCTGTTACACTCTTTACAACTACTGCTTCTGTTACACTCATTACAATTACTGCCTCTGTAACATACTTTACAACTACTGCCTCTGTAACACACTTTATAATTACTGCCTCTGCAACACACTTTACAATTACTCCCTCTGTAACACTCTTTACAATTACTGCCTCTGTTATACTCTTTACAATTACTGCTTCTGTTACACTCTTTACAATTACTCCCTCTGTAATATACTTTACAGTTACTGCTTCTGTTACACATTTTACAATTACTGCTTCTGTTACACTCTTTACAATTACTGCTTCTTTTACACTCTTTACAATAACTGTCTCTGTTACACTCTTTACAATTACTCACTCGGTAACACTCTTTACAATTACTGTCTCTGTTACACTCTTTACACTTACTGCCTCTGTAACACACTTTACAATTACCATATAGACGCCCTGGATTAGGCTCTGTAACTGTTTTGTAACACCCATCATAACAACTGATTCTGTAACACAAAACACAATAACTGCATCTGTAAAACAGAACACATAACTGTATCTGTAACGAACAACACAATTACTGTTTCTGTAACTCGCTACACGATTGCTGCTCGTATTGATAACAACACAATTCATTACTGATTTTGTAAGACGATACTAATCATTGCTTGAATAATATAAACAAACGGTCTCCGTGAAAGTTACGCTGGCGCTCTGCAACATATCACGGTAATGAACGGCGGCCATTTGACCGGACTACATCAATGTTATCACGTAATCTCGTGATTCTGGTAGTTCAAACATCAGAGACGGGTCATTCGAGGCTACAAGTGCTTGTAAACAAATAACACGAAAACAAACAGATATGTATTTAAAATGATGATAAAATGCTTAAATGGTGAACAGATAGTCACTACGTATCATTAAATACACGAGCAGGTGTCAGAAAATTCCTCCACAGATTCTATTGCTATGAACTATATCTATGTCGCGACGTTACAAGCAAGTGGCAAAGCGTCAAAGTAAAGGGTCTCGCGCATGAAAACACAACGAAAAACACCATTCATTACCGAGACAGATTATGGTTTACGGAAACTGCCGAGGATTGCCGATTGTAATATAAATAGACTACAGAATCCCGGCTCTAACACAGATACAATCACTGTTTATGTAACACACTACGCATTTACCGCTTGTGTATCATACTATAAAATTGTTGTGTCGCTAATACACTAAGCAATTACTATAACACAGATACAATTACTGTTTCCGCAATACACTACACACATTCTGCTTACTTTTGTCTCTGAAACACAGATACAATTGCTGTTTGTGTAACACACTACCCATTTACCGCTTCTGTATCATACTATACAATTGTTGTTTCGCTAATACACTAAGTAATTACTATAACTCAGATACAATTACTGTTTCTGCAATATACTGCACACATTCTGATTTTGTAGATCACTTTACAATTACTTCTTTTGTCACACAAGATGCAACTACCATCTTTTTAACACGCAATACGCTTACTGCTTCTGTAACACAGATGCAATAACTGTGACTGTTCTGTAACCCATAGCGTATTTGCTGCTTCTGTAACACACTGCGTATTTGCTCATGCTGCTTCTTTAATACACTACACAGTTTTACTAAGATGCTACGTAATTACTATAACACATATACAATTACTGTTTCTGAAATATACTACACACATTCTGCTTTACAACTACTTCCTATTTAACACATAATACAACTACTGCTTCTGTAACACACGATGCAATTACTGTTTCTGTAACACAATTAACAATTACTGCTTCTGTAACACGCTTTACAATTACTGCTTCTGTAAAAAACTTTACAATCACTGCTTCTAGAAAAACTCTTTACAATTACTGCTACTGTAACACTCTTCACAATTACTGCTTCTGTAACACTCTTTACAATTACTGTCTCTGCTCTTTACAATTACTCCCTCTGTAACACACTTTACAATTACTGCCTCTGTTACACTCTTTATAATTACTACTACTGTAACACACAATACAATTACTGTCTCTGTAACACACAATTCAATTGCTACTTCTGTAACACATTTTACAATTACTGTTTCTGAAACGCACTTTACAATTACTGCTTCTGTAACACACTTTACAATTTCTGCTTCTGTAACACACTTTACAATTACCGTCTCTGTAACACTCTTTATAATTACTGCTTCTGTTACACTCTTTACAATTACCCCCTCTGTAATACATTTTACAATTACTGTTTCTGAAACGCACTTTACAATTACTGTTTCTGTAACACACTTTACAATTATTGCCCCTTTAACACACTTTACAATTTCTGCCCCTGTAACACACTTTACAATTACTGCCTCTGTAACACACTTTACAATTACCGCCTCGTTAACACACTTTACAATTACTGTCTCTGTAACACATTTTACAATTACTGCTTCTATTACACTCAAGACAATAACTGCTTCATCCAATAACACAATAAGCGCTTCTGTAACATACAACACAATAACTGCTTCTGTAAAACGGAACACATAACTGTATCTGTAACGAACAACACAATTACTGTTTCTGTAACTCGCTACACAATTGCTGTTCCTATTGATAACAACACCATTCATTACCGATTTTGTAAGACAATACTAATTATTGCTTGAGTAATATTAAAAAACTACGGAATCCCGCTTCTCTAACACAGATACAATTGATGCTTATGTAACACACTACGCATTTACCGCTTCTGTATCATAATATACAATTGTTGTTTCGCTAATACACTACGCAATTACTGTAACACAGATACAATTACTGTTTCTGTAATGTACTAGTACTACACATATTCTGCTAATTTGAAACACAATTACCATTTCTGTAATATACGATACAATTACTGTTTCTGTAACACACTTTTCATTTATTGTCCTGTATCACACTACACAATTGTTGTTCCGCTAATACACTACGCAATTACTGTAACATTTTGTAACACACAACACAATAATTGCATCTGTAACACACATCACTTTTACTTTTCTTTTAATAACAGACAACTGCGCCTGTACTACACAACAAATTACTTCTTCTTCTAATCACACAATAACTGATATTATTACAAACAACACCATTACTGCTTTTGTAAGACATTACACAAAAGCTACTAATACTACTAATTAATCCGAATAAACAACGATTTCGGGGTTTAACAAAAGATACAATTTTGTAACACAAAGTAAAATTACTTTTTCTGTAACAAACGACACAATTACTGATTCTTTAGCGCAAAACAACATTTTCATCTTATGTAATACACAACACAATTACTGCTTCTGTAACTCAGTGGACAAATACTGCCTCTGTTAATAACTATTCTATTGCAGTTTCTGTAAAGCATTACACAATTACTGCTTATGTCACATATGAGAGACACTGTTTGAGTAATATAAATTATCGGGTACGTTCGCAATTACAACTTCTGTTTCTGTTAACACACTAGTCTCCGTATTTAGCGCTTCTGTAACTCACTTAAAAACTACCACTTCTGTATCCCTCTTTACAACTTCCCAATTCTCCAGTAAACTCCCTTCACAATTACTGCTTCTGCAACACACAATACAAATACTTTTTTGAAACACACACCACAACAAACGTATCTGTAACACACAACACCAAAAACTTATATTGTAACACACAACTCAATAACTGTATCTGTAATACAATACCATAACTGCTTCTGTAACACACGACACAGTAGACTAACTGTATCTTTAACATTATAACACAATAACTGCATCTGTAACACATATATGTAATACAATGTATAACCACACAGTTGCTGCTTTTGTTAAAAACTATACATCAAATACTGATTTTGTAAGACATTGCATAATTACTGTTCATGTAAAACACCATGCAATTTCTGCTTAAGTATAACACCACGCAAAAACTGCATCTGAATCACACAATGCAATTACTGCTTATGTGACTGAACAATTACTTCTTCTGTACCACAATATACAATTACTGCTTCTGTAACTGAACAATTTACTGCTGCTGTAGCTCACTTTACAACTACAGTACTGCTTATACACGTGGTTGCCTAGCAAGTTACGCCCTGATCAATTTGGTGTCTTCCCATATCGCCCCTTCCCACTAGGCCTCAAAACTATTCCCATTTCGCCCCTTTCCCGTTTTGCCCCTTCCCGGTACGCTCATTTCCAGTTTTGCCCCTTGCCCATTTCGCCCTTTTCCCGTTTCGCCCAATTCACTTATACCACTTAAGAAAGTGTGCTTGTTCGAATTCCGGCCAAGGCTGTTATTGTACAAAGCTGTGTTCCTCGTTTTCCGTAGTATGGAAAGATAAAAGGGTCAGTATGCAAATTTTTAATATAAAATAGCGATGCCCCATCGTAATACGCCCACTTTTGTAATGGCAGCCAAGTCGTCCGGGAGGTCAACAAGAACTATCAGTAAATGAAACATCTGTCGAAAACCGTGCCATCAAGAATGTTTACAAAATTGAACGATTTTTGAGTGTTTACAACTACAAGTTAACAAGGGCAATAACCCATGAAATATTTTTCAATTCTTCTAATTTTCAATAGGGTTCATCCTTGGGTGATTATGAACACTCAAACCAAGTTTCATCAAAATCCATCAAGAAACCAGCTCTCTATCATGATCACAAAGTATTTTCAAAAACAAGGGCAATAACCCATCAAATATTTTTTGATTTGTCTGATTTTCAATAGGTTTCATCCTTGGATGATTATAAACTCTCACACCAAGTTTCATCAAAATCCATCAAGAAACCAGCTCTCTATCATGTTCACAAAGTATTTTCAAAAACAAGGGCAATAACCCATCAAATATTTTTTGATTTGTCTGATTTTCAATAGGCTTCTTCCTTGGATGATTATAAACACTCACAGCAAGTTTTATCAAAATCCATCAAGAAACCAGCTCTCTATTATTTGAAAGCGTTACGGGCTATAAAATTAACACGTTTTAAAGAACAGGGGCAATAACTCATAAAATATTTATCGATGTTTCTGATTTTCAATAGGGTTAATCCCAAGGTCATGACAAACACTCACACCAAGTTTCATCAAAATCCATCAAGAAACCAGCTCTCTATCGTGTTCACAAAGTATTTTCAAAAACAAGGGCAATAACCCATCAAATATTTTTTGATTTGTCTGATTTTCAATAGGCTTCTTCCTTGGATGATTATAAACACTCACAGCAAGTTTTATCAAAATCCATCAAGAAACCAGCTCTCTATTGTGTTCACAACTTTGAAAGCGTTACGGGCTATAAAATTAACACATTTTAAAGAACAGGGGCAATAACTCATAAAATATTTACCGATGTTTCTGATATTCAATAGGGTTAATCCCAAGGTCATGACAAACACTCACACCAAGTTTCATCAAAATCCATCAAGAAACCAGATCTCTATCATGTTCACAAAGTATTTTCAAAAACAAGGGCAATAACCCATCAAATATTTTTTGATTTGTCTGATTTTCAATAGGCTTCTTCCTTGGATGATTATAAACACTCACAGCAAGTTTGATCAAAATCCATCAAGAAACCAGCTCTCTATCGTGTTCACAAAGTATTTTCAAAAACAAGGGCAATAACCCATCAAATATTTTTTGATTTGTCTGATTTTCAATAGGCTTCTTCCTTGGATGATTATAAACACTCACAGCAAGTTTTATCAAAATCCATCAAGAAACCAGCTCTCTATTGTGTTCACAACTTTGAAAGCGTTACGGGCTATAAAATTAACACATTTTAATGAACAGGGGCAATAACTCATAAAATATTTACCGATGTTTCTGATTTTCAATAGGGTTAATCCCAAGGTCATGACAAACACTCACACCAAGTTTCATCAAAATCCATCAAGAAACCAGATCTCTATCGTGTTCACAAAGTATTTTCAAAAACAAGGGCAATAACCCATCAAATATTTTTTGATTTGTCTGATTTTCAATAGGCTTCTTCCTTGGATGATTATAAACACTCACAGCAAGTTTGATCAAAATCCATCAAGAAACCAGCTCTCTATTGTGTTCACAACTTTGAAAGCGTTACGGGCTATAAAATTAACACGTTTTAAAGAACAGGGGCAATAACTCATAAAATATTTACCGATGTTTCTGATTTTCAATAGGGTTAATCCCAAGGTCATGACAAACACTCACACCAAGTTTTATCAAAATCCATCAAGAAACCAGCTCTCTATTGTGTTCACAACTTTGAAAGCGTTACGGGCTATAAAATTAACACATTTTAATGAACAGGGGCAATAACTCATAAAATATTTACCGATGTTTCTGATTTTCAATAGGGTTAATCCCAAGGTCATGACAAACACTCACACCAAGTTTCATCAAAATCCATCAAGAAACCAGCTCTCTATCGTGTTCACAAAGTATTTTCAAAAACAAGGGCAATAACCCATCAAATATTTTTTGATTTGTCTGATTTTCAATAGGCTTCTTCCTTGGATGATTATAAACACTCACAGCAAGTTTTATCAAAATCCATCAAGAAACCAGCTCTCTATCGTGTTCACAACAATTGTGGACAGACAGACACGGACGGACGGACGGACGGACGGACGGACGGACGGACGGACGGACGGACGGACGGACGGACGGACGGACGGACGGACGGACGGACGGACGGACGGACGGACAGACAGACAGACAGACAGACAGACAGACAGACAGACAGACAGACAGACAGACAGACAGACATGGGCGACTACAATATACGCCCACATTTATGTGTGGGCGTATAAAAAACTGTGTAAATTATACTTCTGTATTTTTTAAATAGGCTTTTTATTTCAATGTAACCTGAATTTGTTTTTAAAAGGTTAATAAAAACGGAATGTTCAACTAATTTGTGTATAACTTTTTTGTCATAATGCAAAATGGGAAGTGGGAAGGGGCGATATGGGAATAAACCGATAAATTTTAGTATATTAAGGGCGCTCACCAATTTGTGTAAAATCGCCAAATAATATGAAAACTGTAGTCTCTATTGCGTTGACCTGTCCATTTTGAGGAGTTTTTACTATAAGTCAAGGACGAAAACTCAAAAATCGTTCTTCGAAAAATCGTCAAATTCCAACTTGTCCAAGATCTCAACCATATAGATTATCAAACCACATTTAATTCAGATCAGAATAAAACTGTAGTCTTCATCGCGTTTGACGCGTTTTGGATAAGTCAAGGGTGATAACTCACAATCCGGTCTTCAAATAATCGTCGAACTTCAACACTTGACATTAAAGCTATGTAGGCCTACTGTCCGTAACAAATTTTACGGTCGTCATCATGACCTTGTCGAAAAATATTACTTGTCCGTTTCTTTTATCATCTAGGATGTTTTGGGTCATGGATTATTGTAAACATATAACAACAAACGTTTGATGTTTCTTATTGTCATCAGAATAGCAATCTAATTAATAATTTTAATTAGATTGTCAGAATAGTAGCTTACATGTACGTCTAGTTCCATCAGATATTTCTTTAATAGCACCTTCTTTATATTTTGTGTGTAAAGCATGTAATATGCTTACGCTTACTCTTCTTATACCGCTTTTCATAATTAAGCACTGTCGAGTTTTGACAATAAAATTCATTGGGAAGGGTTATTTGACACTTCGAAATTTCATGGTCGTTGCAGCAATGTCCTGGACAAGTAAGATAAGTCTGTTTCTTGCATCTTGACTCTGATGTTTGATCCAGTAGGCCTATAGGTTTATCTGATTGTGTCATCTGACCAGGCGTTCTCTTTTCGAAACACCAGGGCCCAGTTCCTAGCCTTGTGCTTAAGATCAATTTTATGCTTAAAACCCTAAGTCGACTTGAGTCTATACAAGAATTAGTACGAAAATTTCAAGTCGAATATCAGACTTGGACTTAGTTAAATGCTAGGAACCGGACCCTGATGATGCATCTCTTTGAAGGAGCCATTGAAATAAATATACAACCGTATTGTACTGCTTGCTTGGATTTTTTTTTCTCGTTTATAATATATATATATGCCTATATAAGTATTGCCAAGTGGTTATTTTGAATTAATGATTTGGTCATTTTTCATTTTCTCAGCTCATGATGCCTACATAATACAGACACTCACGAAGGTTAGAATAAGGCTGTACATAACTGAATGACTATCAACACTTTGGGTTGTCTATGATAAATTCTGACATCTTCTTACAAATATCAAATTTTGACAGAGTTATCTCCCGTAAATGCCGAAATGTGCAATTTTTATGACTTTTAAGAAATAACAAATTGTCTCTTTAGAACTTATCAAATTGATTTAGTTACGTAATATTATTGAGCTGTAAGTTTGCTTACTCTTCTAGACACCCAATACCACTTTTCATTACGAAATATTTACCGGTGCTGTAAAATTGATATACAACAACCTCATATAAAGTTTAATAGCTGCTACCATTAGTCCAGCCCTCAACTCCGAATTATCACTGCTTCTAATTATTTAACTACTACCAATGTATTACCAACATGTTTTCATATATATTGAGATTAATTTTTGCCAAAAGGGGTGTGGAGTAGGTAGGTAGGTAAGGTCCATTATAATGACAATTCTGTGGCTGTATCTAACGATTCTTTTGTGGACTCGACAAGTCCTTTGATTATCCTTTCATGATTTATGTAGGTATCTATTTAGTATTTACACAAGGTGAAAGGGAGTAAACCGGGTCTTGAGTCGTAATGGTTTCCCCCCATCACTGATGGACATTCATTTCACTCTTCCCGCGCTTTCACTTCCGAATCTACCCCAAAAAATAATGTCAGTAAATAAAGGGATAACCAGTTGTAGATCTACATGCATTTGTATAGTTTTGTCGTAGCCTCACCTCAGCCTCAGGTTTCCAAAAAGAGTAGGCCTACTCATCACAGTCCTAGAGATGACAACAACATACATAATTACATACTATGTATGTAGGCCTATAGAATATAATTTGGTGAACAGATGCAATTTCGTGAGATTATACAATAATATCATACAATCTTAGTTCTAGTTTAAAAATTCCCACCAACATAGTGACATTTTACTATCTCTTCCAAGCCTGAAATACCTTCATTATAGTAGTTAACGTCGATTCAGTTACTTTGGACAGCATGGTGCGTTTCAAGAGTTGGAAATATTTGCTGAAAAGTGAATTGAAGGGAGGTTACTCCTTAGTAAACCTTAAGACCACAACTAACTTTATTATCACCTTGTTATGCTAATTAGGGTAAATTGATTTGGAAGAAGGGAGGAAAAAAATCCCAACCTATTGAAATGAAAAAAACATTTTCGCTTTGTACCTTTGTAAGATATTTTAAAGTGAGTCAAAGCTTGCATTGAAATCTAACCATTAAAGGGATTCGAAAGCAGTTTTCTAGCCTTTTTGTGTGTATGAAAGACACTTCTAACATCTATTTGGTGCAGTCAAAATTCTCATTGGGTGCCTGTGTTTCCTGTTATTCCAGAAAGAAAAACGGGAAGTGACGTCAGTGTCTTGAAATAAGTGAGACTGGATGATCAGGTACAGGGCATTATAAATACATGTTGTTACAACGATACATATATATGACTTTATTAGATAAATGTTGTTACAGCGATATCTTATAAGTCATAGCGTTGTGACAACATGTATTTATAATGCCCTGTACCTGATCATCCAGTCTGACTTATTTCAAGACACAGACGTCACTTCCCGTTTTTCTTTCTGGAATAACAGGAACCACGGGCACCCAATGAGAATTTTGAATGCACAAAATAGATGTTTAAAGTGTCTTTCATACACACAAAAAGGCTAGAAAACCTCTTTCGAATCCCTTTAATGGTATTGAAAAAGGGCTATTTATATTAATTTGCTTCTTTGACAGCAATAATATAGAAGTGAATATTATGACTATATAGTTAGGGCCTATCTTGAATAAAATCACCAAAACATTTTTTACTTCTTTTAATTACATTAGACAACAAGTTTTCATACAAAATATAGGATAACTACAAAGGAGACCAAATACTGGGGCAAATCCACTGGAAAAAATATAGTTGAAATTTGAAAAACTGATTAAATTAATTTCTGGAATAACTGTGACATATGTCACGTCAGATATACTAATATATCATTTCTAAGATCAATTTTTCTTTGCCTTTCATTCCACTAAAATATTCTGTGTAGGCCCTTGGATATAGACACATCCATACATTTCCACTCTCACTCAGACATAAACCTTTAAAACAAACACATAATGTCCATAGTTCTTTCTCCATATGTATTTAGGTTCATGATATATCATATGAATAATAATAGCCAAATTTCTCAATCATTTTCAGTATAACTAACATTCCAGTCAATTTCCACATTCAACACAAGATAGTTTGTTTGTAATATACCAACACCCTGCATACATTCTAAATCAGGAAAAGGGAAGCTTCATTCCTGGGGTGGTCTTGGCTTTAATATCAATTTACCAGTCTGAAATATGAAGATAATTTTTGAATAGGACCATGTTGAAACATTTGAATTTTGCTGTTGATAGTATAGTGTGGCAACTAATCTCATGACTTTTTCTATTTATATGAAAACTATCCAGTAAGTTTCTACATTAGATATTATGTATAAAGAAAACAAAGGGATGTATCTAATACCAAAATGAAGCACAACTTCTTGGAAGCTTCAAAGATGCAGGTGGTGCAATTTGAAGTCAAATTTAAATAAATGTATCCATCCATGCAAAAAAAAACCCAACCAATAACGAAAAATCAGAATTGAAAACTGTACAGTGAGCACAAGATAAATGTCAACGAACAGATCAACGAAAAATGTGTCAGCGTAAATTGCTTTAAACATTATATTACAATTCTACTTACATCATCACATGACATATTAAAATCAGCTAACACTGTCCGACATCTGGTTGCTATTCTAATTGCATGTTAAGAAAGTAGTAGGCTTAAGAAATTTTTTGACAAATGTACTGTCAAACTGGGTCACCTGTATTCACCCTTTAATGCCTCAGTTCCCAACCAGGAGTAATAGCAAACACCACAAGGGGTAGCTGAGAAGCCTCTCAGACAATTTTAAAAGTATGGAATGGTTTAAATATCAAACTCCATCAACTGACAAATACCCTTTGACTTTCATGTTGGCTCTTAATGTTACTTAGGGTGGGTGAAGGGGTACCATGAGATTGCTTGAACAAAATAGGTGTACGAATAGTCCAAAAGGTTGAAAAGACCACCAAAAATACATCCCATGCAATTTTCAACCAAATTTACTTCTATTCAACACCACCCTCTTGACCTGGCCAGGGGTTACACTTTTCTTGACAGTGTACACGTGTCACCCTGCAATCAGTAATCAATATGCGTTAATCTTAGTTTAATTAGGATTTAACAATGGTTAATTAATGCCAAACAGATTATCCTTTGTCTATAATACATGAATCATAAACTGATAATTAATGTTGTAAATGATTATTTAGGAAAGCATAAGTAATAAAATATTCAAAAGTGTAAAACATGCCTGTCTAAAAGAATATTTTAATATAGGACATTGTTAATTCTATCTAAATTGTTATTATTGTTATTTTTTCTTATGCATGTTCTTGTTATTACAACATACAAACTTGTCATTCTAAAAAGGGTTCACCATGAATGTAGCTCTTTCAAGCATCACCCCTTCGTAAGCAGTCACTTTAGAGCATTCCGATGACCCCTTTGACAAGTTTGACTGTATAAGAAAAGGTTAATTTAATAGCTAAGAAACTGTAAATGTAATTCATCACCATAATCAATCAATCAATCAATAATCAATAATTTGAATTTAAAAGGATACATTGAAGGGGCAACAACTCTTTTATGAATTCCACATAAAAATAACACTACCAGTAAAAAACAGCTTAAAGCAAAGAATGGGTGATTCCACAATGAATTTGTAAAAGAAACCTGGAATTAAAATATAAACTCCTGCTTTTACATTGTAGAAGTGCTGCTTCCAATATATCTACATGTACCACCACTATGCCATGGTTGGTTTAATCAAAATGTAGGCTAATGTTTCCAAGTTTACATAGTTATGGAAGTTCTAATGTAAATGCCTAATTTTGTGAATAAATAGCTATAATAAGCAAACAATAAGAGATACCTTAGATGTGTCAGGATCCCACAACCATGTCCAAGCACCAACAGCTGTACACACTGATATAAATATCAAAATAACTGCAAAAAAAAAAAAAGAAATTAAACATGTAGATAATAAATATTTTTTTAAATAAAAATGGGCAGAAATAAGATAAAAAAATAAATTTGCACTGGCAATGACCTGATTCAATATTAAAAATTCAGTCTACCAATTAATTGAATTGATTTGTTATCACAATGTACATTTAAAACCTACTTCTCCAAAATCTAGCAGCTGGCTGAAGTTTGTCTATTACTTCTGTTAAACGTCTTTCAAATGCCTTTAGATCTAAAATTTAGAAACATAAATTATTAAAAGTATCTAAATACTTATCATTTACATGTATGACGTTAAACAACCAGCGTTAAAAACTCCACAGATATTATGTCAACCAACCCATGCCATGATTGATCCCTGGCCTTTTTGGATAATGAACAAGTGTCTAATGAGTCACTGCGGGGCCATTTTGACCTTTTATCAAGGACCATTTTGACCAAATGAGGGGCCATTTTGGATAGGGGCCCTATTGGCTATAACCCGCCTAGTAGTCTGCACGAATCAGATGTTCTTGAAAGGTTCCAGATGTTCTGTTCCGAACAAGCTTTCGAGTAATTCTTGAATTGTTCTGGACAGGAAGTGGAAATTTCTGCACAGAACTAAAATCTGAGTAGTTCTAGACAGTTTCTGGACAGGAAGTGACTGCTAGGCTATCACTGCCATAAAAAACGGCTGCGACATTTGCCGCCATCTTGATTTCAGCACTGTTCCAGCTGCACCACCTCGCTAGTTGGGACAGAAAATATTTGTCCAGAACAGTGTTCCAGTTCACTCAAATCCAGTTCCGACAGTTCTGGGGGGGAAACCACTACATCCCCGTGCAGACCCCTAATGACAATAGACCCTTTCACGGTTGTCCGCGCGCTAGGAATCATGGGATTGATTAAATGTAAACAAACCATAAAACATGGCGGACGTCATAGCGATAGATGCTTTGCACCTATGTTATTGCACCGCACAAATCTATATGTGTAGAAAACATGCCTTGAGAAATGCGGCTAATAGGAAAGGCAAAACATACGCGAATTTTTTAAATGCGATTTGTTTTGAAAATACACCTATAGCCTACAACCTTTCCGTCAAAATGTTTTTTTCTCAAAATGTTCGCTCTCACGATGAATTTCAATAGGCCTTTCCTATGGTATGGCTATAGAATATGTCGCGGTTTTATACCAAGACATCTAGTTAGAAAACCATGTAAAAATATTTTTTTTTAAATTGATTTTGATTCATTGTATACATATTCTATCTGTCTACTATTTACCGTCCCTACCCGTTCCTCAGGCTTGATACGGATGACATATCCGCACGTTGAGGCCTAGATGGTCACTATACTAGGCCTAGGGCAGCTATTATAGACCCTATTGGGACAGAAATAAAATGTCACAGTTAGTTATTGCTGTACAATGTGAGAATTTTTACCATTCGAAAGGCCAAACGATAAAGTGTTTTTGGGGAAAATATTTTTACAAATCTGCTGTTTTTGGAATAAAATTGTTCATAGAATTTGCTGTATTTCGTTATTTTCTGATGGTTGTATTTAAAATATACATGTTTAAATGATTTATTGATAATAATAACTCCCCAGTAGGATCATCGTGAATGTAATTATTTTCTCTCAAACATAAAACAGGGTCTGGGGATTTCGGATATTGATCCTAATTTTCCAAATTATCCTAGGGAGAGTGTCGTGTCTTGCCACCATCCGATTTGACCAATAAAGCCCTGTTTATTTTCGTTCCATTTAATTGATGGGTATGTTGGTGCCGATATAAATGCGTAGGCATACTCCGGTCTTTAGTTTTCAAAATTTCCGTGGGGAGAACCTGCAAACCCTCCGCTTGTCATACATGTATATTTATTTCTGTCCGATTTGATGGGAATTCTTGTGCCTCAGAAATGCGTTCTCCAGGTTTCAAATTTCCTGGGGGAGGAACCCCAAACCCCCCGCTTGTCGACTTCGACCAATATGTTTATTTTATTGGTTCTTGTATGCCGGCTGGATAATCATAATGTCATAAGCCTCAAAATCGTCAGAAATGCGTTCTCGGGGCTTGTTATTTAAAAATTTCCTGGAGTAGGGCCTCCAACATCCAGCTCTCGACGGTCTACGTCCACCTCATCCAGGACAAAAAATCAGGGGCCCAGCACCAATTCATTCCTGGCGACGGGACTGTATTGATTTCAACCCCGTGAAACAGTAAAACACATGAATTAATGTATTTTGGTGATATACGTCGTTATTGACTTTTTCAATCAACAAGTTGAGCCCCCCTTAAAAAAAAAAAGAACACTCTCTCAAGCTGTATTAAAAGTGGGATGCAGGCCGTTTAGTTTTTTTGATTTGGGTAGATACCTTGGCCCTCGGAACGCCTATTTACGGCTTCAGACAGTAGGCCTAGGCTATATTTAGGCCTAGGCATAGTCGAGGTGTTCGCTTCATTTTCCTTAAATATTTATTTCAAATCCAAATTCTGAAGCCGCCAAAGGTTGAGCGCCCCTTCAAAAATTCATTTCACGATGATTTTGGGTAAACTGATCAGGCAACCAGACCAGAATGTTAGCCTGTGTTGATAAATTAACGAAGGTGGACAGCGACAGCCATGCAAAGTAACGACAGCACGACCATTGTTTACATTTTAGCGGAAGTGGCTAGCGCATGCGCACAGACAACCGTAAAAGGGTCTATTTTAAATTCTCAATTTGATAATAGCATTTTGATGTTAATATATTTGATATATCTAGTTATTTCATCTAGTCAGACTCAAAATCATCATTTCATATTTATGAAAATGTGCAATAACTGCGTGTTGTAGAATAATAACAAAACAAAAACCTAAAGACTCAGAAACGTATGCATTGTATTGTCTACTTTCACTTTACTGTTGACAAAATTCTTTGAAGAGTATTCTGATTTCTGTTTTGAATTATGTAAACAATGAACAATGTGCCTTAAAAGCACAATGAACCCCACAAAAATTGATTGAATCTGTAGATAAACCTGAGTAGGAGATGGCTAAACAAAAGTAGTCTTTAATCTGTATCATTTACCTTCAGTTTGTTCGGCCATGTTTTATTTATATTCAGCTGCATGCTAAAATTAGCTCAGACATATACATGCACACAATACGCTCGTTTTATCAATGTTGCAATTTTATTTTTTATATATTATATATCAACTTAATTTAAAAAAAAAACTTTCTGGATGACGGCATGAGTTCTGGACCCTTAACAGATACATTCCATATTCATTTACAAACATAATATAATAATATATGACGAGAATATGAAGTTGTTAATACGATTTTAAATACACGAAAAAGTGTGTGCATAGCGCTTTTTCAGAAAACAGGTACTTCCGGAAAGAAGAATAGAAAATAAGAAAAATGGAAATGCCTTGTGTGGCATAATAATATTTCAACAAAACAAAGCACAGCCAGAATTTTGTTTACATTTGATGCATTTCTTTTTTATGCATTAATCCTAGTCAGGTGAGCTGAGCAGTCCATTTTGATGGTTAATTTTACATATTATTTTACAGACAACACGGCTACAGACCACAACTAATTCTTTAATTATCTGAACTAATAATACTTACAACTACAAGTAATTTGAAGAAATTTCACTATGGTTTAGCTGATTCATGGTTTTCGTGACAGAATTCTTCCATTTTGCGCGGTTCTTTCAGCGATTTAGTTTGATTTCATCGTATTGTATTGCACTTATCTTTATTAATGTTTGCGGTAATGTTTTATTAACTTTTTGTCACAGAATATAAGAAAAGAAAGAATTTGGTTTGCATTTTTATTACCACACTACACATTTATCATTTACATGTATAATTGATGCTAGTGATAAAATTGTCTGAGTAGGTTTATTTGTATTCATATTAATTCAAAATATATCTAGTTAACGCTCTCAGATCATATGCGATCACTTTCAGTTAGGACCACACATCTTGTTTTTTATACAGTTCCAAACCCTAAAATGAACCTTCAAATTCAAAGCACTTGAGGCAGCTAAACTGCTGTATTTATTTGAAATACATTTTCTATTACATTCCTGATGTGTATATGTTTATTATTGACAAATCTTAATATATTCTAACTATGTTCATATCACTCTTAAAGATTTTCCCAGTATAGAATAGAATAATGAGCACCAGAGATAGAAGTAGAAGTCATAGAAGAAGTAGATCAATCAGTAGTAGACGGTCTTTACGAAGGAGCAGAAGTCGAAGTCCTGGAAGGCGCTTTTCCAGACACAGGAGCAGAAGCCGTAGTAGAAACAGAAGGAGACCTCACGGTAGATCAAGATCACGATCTAGATCTCATTCATCTATCAAGAAACATAGGTATGAACGCATTTGTGGTTGAGAGAAGACTACAAAACATTCCTAGCAATCCTAGCTCAGATTTTCTCAAGACTGATGTCTTGATTTATTGCAGTTTCAAATGATGCATTAGGAAGATTTGATACCATATCATGATGACACATTCAACCAAAAAAAAAATCAGATGACTTTTGTCACAATGAGCTAAGGGTCTTTATTACTATGTAAGCCTACTAAGAGTAGGATATGAGCTAAAATATTTTTTTCTAGGAAAAGATCCACTTCTAGTAGTAGCAGTAGTTCTAATGACGTTGTTGAAATAATTCCACCAATACGAAGTGATGATCCAAAATATGTTAACAGTCGTCTATTTGTTGGAAAATTACCCAAGGATTTTACAAGTCAAGAATTAACAGATTATTTCAAGAGATATGGCCAACTAATGGGTAATTGATATTGTTGATACGATAATTCATCAAACGTCAATACTCTATATAAAGATAGTGTTAAGATATTTACATAGTGTTGTAGGCCTGCACCAATGACCAATAATATTGGCCTACAGTTGCCGATGTAAACAATTGTTTCTTGTGTTGATGAAGTGGACATTGAATCCATTGAAGCTAATACAACTAATATTATAATTGAGGTCAGAAGCTAAAAATGGAAAAAATAATATTGTAAGGCTGGATCTAAGATCTATTTAACACCCTTCAATTTTCTATTGAACCCTTTCACACATAAATTTCATTTGTAAAAATGTCGGCCAATCTCGCTTGACAATAGCTTCGTATGTAGCTGGCGGATAAAGTGCACTACTTTTAAATTTTAGGTCATTTTATGTGAGGTTACTAGCATGAGCTGAGTTTTATCGCGTATTCTACTTCCACTCAATAGTCTTGGAAGGTTTTCTTTTATCTGCATACAAGGTTATTGTTAGACAATGGCCACTGTAGATAAGTATGAGATAAATTTGTCAAATCAGTTTTTCTTATGCCTCTTGGTTTATATTCAGTTTAATATTGTGTTGTAGATTGTGTTGCTCATAGTAAAGGCTATGGTTTTGTTCAGTTTTCAAAGCGTGAAGATGCTCTAACAGCAGTTGAAAATGAAAACGGTTCAGTTATTAAAGGAGCTAAAGTTGGTAAGCATTCCAGTATAGTGCTTGTTATTATTGTGTATTGATTGAATTGAAATTGATTTTGACCTATTTTGATTTTGATATTTATCAAATATCTCCTTCATCAAAATTCCATTAATTTGAATTTGATTAAATGGCACATTTATAAATGATGAAGAAATGTCCTACTATAGCATGATTATTTCTGACTCTGCTGATAAGAATGTAGGCAAATGCTAAAGATAAATGTCAGCAAAATACTGGCGACATTTTATAAACCAGAAATCAGATATTTACAATGTTCTGATTATTGTGATAAAGAAATGTATTATTTGTACCTCACATTAAACTGAATAAAGATTGTTTCCTATTAACACTTGTTTTCTCTTTGCCATGCCATTTGTTTAATGTTATTCTCCTGTACTCATAGTAGTTTGATGAATGAAATTTGATATTTCTGCTGACTTGCATAGCGTTTATAAACCTGCCATTATGATCTGAAACAATTTTCAGAATCAAATTAGAAGCCAAACTTTTATTTTTAAAACTAGATTAGTAGAATAAACGTTGCGTTATTTGTTTTTCGTTTTTTTTAAATTGTTTTATAAGGTAAGAAATGAAAAAAATTAAATTCTGTCTTACTAGTTCCAATGGTGGGGTGGATTCATGATTTACAAATTTTTAGTGTTAAATTTTCTAAACTCTGAATAACACTGTGTGTATTTAAAAAACAATACTTGAATGATATAGATGCCCATATTTTCATGTTAAATGTTTATTACATATCAATTTAACTCTTGTATTTATACACAGAAAACACTATGCTAAAGAGATATTGGATCACATGTCACATTTAAAGGGAAACTTTTACATGTTTCTGCTTTGGATAATATTATATGCTTACATTCTTTGAGCATTTTGCATTTGAATTGATTTAGATTTAAAGTTTGTAAGATTATTAAAGGACATCTTTACTTCTTTCTCTTAAAAAAAATAACTGACTAAAATTAAGATTTTGTACTTTCACATACAAATTTGGTTACATATTCCATTTATTCAGTTAACATTGATTTAAGACATAAAAGAAACTATTTTATGCAGTTGATTTATTGAAATTTGACTATTAATAGATTTTAATACATGTGTTTTAGTTATTGTCCTTCAATTTTGTGCACCAAAGTCCGGTTTAGAGATTGATAAAAAAAACAACCAGTTTTCATCCTGAATCGAGGATACCCCATACACATTATGTATATAAATGATTGCTGACATTAATGTTATCTAATTGTCTAGCAAGCTGATATGAAGTTGTATTTTGAAATTGGTATCAAATTAAATACTTTCTTTTGTAGATATCAGGATGGCAGCAGAAGGTGGTAGATATGCCAATTCTTCTTCGAAATAGTAAGTTTTATTTTCATTTTAATATACTCTGAGTGTTATACTTATATATGATATGAAATACAATGCATGGCTGGTTTAACCATCATTAATTGCTTGCTTATATAGGTTATGTATGTATCAGATATAATAATTTGAACTTGCTTCATGGATGAAACTTTTTTCGCAAAGGCAGTAGTGGTAGACATTCAAAAGTAGACTGATATTGATGTATGTATATATTGTAGTCGTGGAAGAGAACCAGACAGACGTGAAGGAAGAGGTACATCTGTTCCTGGTAGAGAAAGATCACCAGCAAGGAGATCACCAATTCGAGACAGAGCTGATCCTTACCCTCCCTACAGAGATTCTCTCCCCCCAAGGTAAGTTTACTGATATATTCATCTGAATATTTATCTTCTCAAAAAATTAATTATGTTGTACGTCATTAAAACATGTAAAGAGCAAGCATTGTGTTATATTGCTCATTAATTTTTCATGAATGGAGTGCACATTTATTACAGAGCAGTGGTTCCCAACCTGGTTCTAGCTCAACTTTCATTAGATTTCACTGCATAAGGTCTGTAGTTGGACAAATGCATTTAGCCTCCTGGACGATTAGCAGGGGCAAATGACAATCCTTGCTCTATATCTCCATCTCGTTCCAATTTTTTCATAAAAAAAATTATTTTCCTCTGTCTCACAGACTAGCTTTCTGAACCAAATTTAGAAATTGCATCAGTATGCTAGGAGAGGTTGGCATAATACACCCTTAAACATAATATTATTGTATATTGAGAAGTTAATAAATCTCAAATTATCTTTTTAGAGATGATCCATACTATGGTGATCCCTATAGACGCCCTCCACCACCACCACTAGATGATCGATATGAACGTTTTGACGATCCTTACAGGTATTAATCTAAAGATTATATTTGATGTGATTACCAAATTCTTCAATTGAATTTTTCTCAGTGCATCTGAAATCTTATAAATTGGAACAATAAGTTAAAAATAGCAATAATTAGTATACTTATTGTATGTTAGAAATATGAAAACTAAATGCCCATATAAAATTATTAGTTTTAAATGGTAAAGAGATGTTTTTTACAAGATTAATGCTGCCAAGAAAGTTACTGCTGTATGGGTAACAAGACATAGAGTCTTTTTAAGTACTGCACATTGTTTGTTAGCTTCTATAGTTTTTATATATAAAGATATATATTACAGGAGACGTGATCCATATGATGATCCATATAGTCGGGATCCCTATTTTCCTCCACCCCCTAGAAGGGCCCCACCACCAGGTCCACCTGTTCCTACTACAACTATAGAATGTGAAATTATTATGTTACATCCACAATTACGGTAAAAACCTTTAAATCTACTTTATTTAAGATTTATTTATATTTTGTAGCTTTGTATAAAAGATTCTATAGAAGTGAATAGTTGATCAAGGCTTGTTGGACAATCAGACATTTAAAAAACAAATATAAGCATAAGACATTTGTTGTCAGGCAAAATTTGCAACATTTTTTAAGAGAAACAATCAAATTTATGGATTTTTACCTTGAAAAGAACTTATTAAAATATGACTCACTGAAAATTTTATTTATTGTACCAAATTTACTGACAGAATTATTTGATATATTTCAGAGGATATGCTGACAAAATTCACGATAAACTAAAAGCTATTAAAATAGTTTGTGGTATTTTGTCTGTACCAGCTGATCAGAATATACAGAAACAAATAGAAGATATGACAAGACATGGTGTATTATATGCTATTGTTGTTAATTCTCAAAATGAAGTACATTCTTCAGTTATATTGAACATATTACATGGTACTCCACAAGGTAGGGTTATATATTAATTTGAGCATAATGAGATCATTGTTGTTGTTTTCAAGTGAAATGGTGTAATTAATATTCTTTGATTGAATGGGGTGCAAAAAATGCAAGACTTAATCCATGAAAAAGAAATTAAATGCTAAGAACCATGAATTGAATTTTGTTATAAATAAAAAGTAAAATTTCTACAACAATTAATGATATTTCATTTCTAATGAGCGTGAATTATTCTGAATAATATTCTCGTGAAATGTTTTGCATTAACATTAAATGTTTGGTGTGAACTGTTTTATAATATTTGCGTACATTTTTTTATCTTAATAACATAAAATGTTTTATGATATTCAATTGAAGTGCTTATAATATTCACGTGAAATGGTTTCATAATATTCACTTGAACTGTTTTATGATACTCACGCAAAACAGCTTCATAGTACTTCATGTGTAATGTTTTATAATATTCATGCAAAACAGCTTTATAGTAATTCACGTTTGATGTTTTATAATATATTATGACCGGTTTCATAATATTCACTTAAAATGTCTCATAATATGCCTCATCGTATTGTGTGAAACGATTTATAATATTCATCTGAAATGTTTTACGATATTCATGTGACAGGTTCCATAATATTCACGTGAAACTTTTCATAACATAATGTCACGTGAAATGTAATATAATATTCACTTGACATGTTTCATAACATTCACTTACAATGTTTCATAGTAGTTACTAAAACGTTATAATATTATTCACTCAAAATATAACATTAAATATATTTTAACATATTTTGGTGAACAAAATAAATGGCTGTTTTTGTATTTCTTTTGTTTTATAATTAAAGTTATATACAGAAATTCGCACGGTATATCACGTGAAATTTTTTGAGTATGTTCAACACTTAAAAAAGCGATAGTTTTAATAATATAAATTGATAAAAATAAAACGATCAAATTAAAATTTAGTGTCAAGTTTGTCATATTTAAAATGAATAACTGTTATATAAAAGATCTTGTCACGTGAAAATCTATTTGTGTGCAAACAATTCAACTGGTCCGAGCTTTTTTTTTATTACTTGATGAACAGGGGAGTTTTAATGATAATGACTAACTAAATTTATTAACTAAAGATTTCAAAACCAATTTTAATGTTTAATCAAATAATGTATCGAGCGATTTGATAATCAATTGAATTTGGCGTGTTTTGTTTTTTCTTAAGAATTAATCTACATTCCAACAATTTTGTTAAATAATAGTAGTATAAAATTACAGAAAAGATCATTTTTGATGCGACAGCAGTAACTTCAATTATTTAATAGCTTTTTATAATAAAGACATATATTATACTCATTATATTTTTACATGTTTTTGTTTTGACACAATCTGGTAAGTCATAAGTTCTTGATGAAAAATTGGTGTTAGATAAATCATTATTCAAAAAAAGATTTGATCATTGTAATCATTGTTATATTCTGGAGATTTTTTTTTTTACAAATCTTCATAAGCACATGGTGAAAGTTTTCATTGGTATTTGTTGGATTTCTCTAATTTGCGTGTGGGCATTATAACCAGTATTCAACAATAATAATAGAAATGATTAACACAATTTTATATATTTATCAACAGAACACCGAAATATGCCATTAGATGATGCTATTGCTCTTATCGGCAAGACTTTTGAGGTTTATCTGAAAGAAAGAAGTGAGAAGTTGAGAGCTGCAGCCCTCCCTCCTACTGCTGTAGCAGCACCTTTTATACCACCCCCTTCTGATGTCTCCTACTTATTAAATCTTCTTGCTGATAATAGACAATTAACTATCACAGAATTAGAGAAAGTTATTGTTTACCTAAAAACTAGACAAGACAAAATGCTGGAAGCTGAAGGCCGTCAACCACTTCATGAAGATGGTGAGTTGAGATCAAAGAGGTCAAAGAAGAATATATTCTTTCATTATGAATTAAATCACCATATGCTTTGCCCTGATTTACTTTTGTTTTTATTTGAATATTTTTCTATGAATTTTGACTATGATTTTCTAACGTAGAAATGATAGATTTACAATTATTTTTCATCTTCATTAGCTCAATTTACAGCAGTTGAGTAGGAAATTCATTTCATTACAAATATTTTAAATTTTTTTCAGTCTTAATGAAACCAAAGCAAACACCAGCAGAACAAGAACAAGCAGAATTGAAAACTAAAATATTGAGTATATTAAATGGAGGGGGTTCAGCACCAGCTAATGCTCCTGCAAGTTATGGTGATCATGTAGTAAAAATGGAACAACCATCACCTGTTGTCCAGCAGAGACCTAATCCCTCTATGATTAACTTTGATAGTCCTAGTGTTCAACAAGCTTTAGATAATCTTATTCAATCTGGTCCAAATTTATTAAAGAATATTGCACCTGGGGTAGCTCAGTCTTCTCAAGCTAGTAATAATGGTAGACTGACTACAGCCAACCCATCTTCACCAGGGTACGGAGGTCGACCTATTGCACAGCCAGCTGGGTATGGAGCAGCACCTGGTGGTTATGCTGCCAGACCTGAGAATGAAGCAGGCTATGGAAGTCATCATACAGGTTCTGCACAGATGTATGGTGCAACTGGTCATGGAGCAGCCCAACCTCCAGGCATGAGACGTTACTAGACAGTGGTCTTTAGTGCAGATTTTTTTATGCTTTCATGGCTTTTAATACCTTTTAAAGCCAAATGTAATTTGTGCTATCTTTGTATCATGTTAAAATCATTGTTTCATTTGAAATATATCTATCATAGTGTCAATGTAGTGCAACCAGTGATATATGGAAATGTTTAATTTTGCTAAATCACATTAATAAAATGATTAGTTTATCATACAAGTGTGTTAAAGGATATCAACAGATTCTTGATACAGGGTTGTACTGGTGTTGGTACTACCATTGATAAATATTGAAATAAAAGATTGATACTGTGTATTAACATTCTGAACAAAACTGATCAGTTTACTCCTTGAAGGTAAATACATTACATTGTTGTTCAGTGAGTCTAACGTTTTTCAAATTTAGACAAATGAAATATTTACAGAATGTCTTTTAGCATGGCAACTTTGATATTTGTGTTCAGAGTCATTTTTCAACAGTGAAATGTTATAGGTCATTTTTCATTATTACCAATAAATGGAGCGCTTTAGATAAAATAACAGTTATGTAAAACACTTTAGAAATATAAAATGAATGATTTTAATTTCAGTCATGTAATTGATGAATGTTTTATTTGTTTCAAATAAAGATACTAAAACATTAGTTAGATTTTTATTTTGTTAAACATCTGTGAAGAAAAAATATCATTTCTCATAATCATTAGATAAACTAAATATGTCTGAACAATTGACTTTCAGGAAGCACATAGTGTGCATATCCCTGTTAAAACCAATTGTTTTGAGCATCAAAAATTCTTTGGAATTTCATTGACCTGAATATTTGAAATTTAACCCTGACTAAGTGATGGATTTTGATGGCATTTGAAAATATTTTAAATGAATAATGGCCCTTGTCTTCAAAAGATGGTGTATATATGGCATAGTTTATCAGAAGTTGTCATGATAGCTTTCGAAGGTGGATAATTATGGATACACACCGATGGCTAAAGTTTGAACTATGAGCTGTGAACAATATTACTGATCAGCTATGCTAAAATATTCCTATATCTGAGACTAAGATATTATTGATTAATAGAGGGAGAACATATCCCTTTAAAACCAATTGTCTTGAGCATGGAGATGACCTCTGGGACTTTAAATTCAATTCATCCATAATAATCTGTGCAGACTTTAATCAAAAATCTTGTGCAAAGAATGGAAGAATCAAGAGCTAAAGTTGCATAGATTGGGCTCCTTTAAAGATAAATCAAGACAGAAAATACAGCATACAAGGAGAGAAATATACAGTAAAATGTCACTTAAGGGATTGTAAAGCGTATTTCTAAACTTTGCATGTGTATCAGGGACACTGATAGCATCAATTTGCGCCATTCCAATTTCCATTCCGAAGTCTGGTTCTTGCAATTCCACTAAAACTAACTTGCTTTATGACGTCACTGACACTGATCTACCTTCCGATTTTATTGATGCAGATCACTGACAATCACGTCATAAAACGCGTTAGTTTTGGAATTGCAAGAACCACAGAAGTCAGAATGGAAATTGGAATGGCGCAAATTGATGCTATCAGTGTCCCTGATACACATACAAAGTTTAGAAATACGCTTTACAATCTCTTTAACTTTATTTTTATTGTAAAAATTTGATATTTGATTTGTCACCAAAATTGTTAACTATGAAATATTGCAAGGAATAAAGTATATTTTTGCAATTTATATAGTTTTAATGGAGAAAAAACAGAAAAATGTACAGATTTGCCTTGTAAAATAGGCCTCATGTATTAAAGGAAAATGAATAAAATATTTTGATATTCTCAAAACATTGTACATTGTATTCCAATAAAATTTCAGTTTTACTTAGTAAAAACCTGGACTAAAAAGAATGTTTCAATACCTAACTGACATAGATAAAAAAATGTCTGACTGAAATAATATTGAATTATTAAAGGGATGCTACCTCACTATAAACGCAAAATTTAAATTTGAATTTTATGCTCATTTCAAGAGGTAGTATTTCTGTCAGATTGTGGTATACTGAGATGTTGGAATTCATTATGATTCAGTGATTATTCACATTTATAATATAAAACATATAACCATTTCTTATATTTATTCGAACAGTTCTTTATCATAAATCATAATTTATCCTTAAGGTGTCTGAATTATAAAAGTAGGAATTCACACTATTTTTCTCTTGAGCACGTTGAGATCTTTAAATGTTAATTGATATATATTTTTCAATCTACCACTGTTTAAACTAAAATTTAAAACTCGTCAAAATAACAAGAATGTATTCAGTAAAGAAAGAAAGACACATTTAATCGCGCTAAAGAAACATTAAACGAATTTTACCTCTTAAAATGATCAAAACGACAAACTTAGTTAATAAGTGTTTATTTTCATAAGGCAACTTGTCTAATGTTCTAACTATACTGATAAATCCAGAAACTACCTCATTATAATAAATACAAGATATACAAAATATTAAGCTTTTTTCAATAATAACCCATTTTATTGAAAATTTCTTACCGTTGATAAATATATACTGCTATTGACCAAGATTAAAGATCAGTTTCATAAGAAATGCTATTGCTTGAATCAATCAAAAGTAGCTGTATTTAAATGTCAAGTAATTGTTCTAGAAGAAAAGAATATGTTTAAAAATACATGGACAATTCATACAAAACACCATTATTACAATAGTTTGCTTGATTTGACAATGAACATCAAGAAAAATCTACTGCACCTTTACATTGAAAGTCAATACATGTAGTTGTATATGAATCTTTGTGCGTTATCATGCGTTATACAGAACAGAAAATTTAATCAAACTGTTATCACTAAAATTAACCATGATTTTAAAAGGATATATATCTTTTTCTCTAATATTTTGAAAATGTTCACTTTTGGGTTTACCAGTGAACAACCAAAAATATTTTTGAGAAAATATTTGAATAGTTAATTTTCACAAATAATCAGGAAATGATGCCTCTATTGAGTATTTAAAATAACTTGAACTCTTTATCATTAATTTTCAGGATTGTTATGAAGAGATATTCTGAGGTGAAATGGTATTGAAATGACATGGAAATGACATGAAAATGACATGAAATGAAATGGAGTTTTACATCCTTCTTCTCTGCACCTGATTAGGTAAATGAGAAAATGGTAGTGGTTGACTATATTGAGTATATTTATTCAAAGCAACCGTCCCATGCAGATTGATGGCATTAAATAGGTGATTAATATTCTAGACAAATATGAAATACCCTTTATTGAAGAAATATTGTACACAATTTTTATGCTAGTCTAAGGTAGACACATGAAATATGCTTTCACTTTACTATTTTGGTGTATGTGTTATGCCATCTCCAACCTCAAGTTTTTTGTCAACAAGGGGTGCACATTATACGGTATATGGGTAAATAGATTTTTCCAGATTTTCATGTGGCAAGGATGGGGTGCCCATTATATTTGAAAATATCGGGTGTCTCAAAACAAATGTCCCCAAATTGGACAACAAGTATCACAGCTGCTGATGTACCAATCTCTTTCAAAATTCTCAGTTTTACTTCAACATGTCCTTGTCAGTGTCAGACCCTGAAAATATGAGACTCATCTTGTACGGATCTCTTCCAAAATTCTCACAGTTTTTACTTCAACATTTCCTTGTCAGCCCCTGAAAATATAAGACTCATCTAATAAAAATTGAACAAGTAGCATTTCTTGTTGGCTTACTATTTTTATTAGATGACTCCTATATTTTCAGGGTCTGACAAGGAAATGTTGAAGTAAATCTGTGAGAATTTTGAAAGAGATCGGTTTACCAACAGCTGAGCTACTTACCGTCAAACTTGACACCAAATATAAGGTATCAAAATTAAACTTGTTTTAACCTTTTATTTTTTTTTAGACCTACTAACTTCTGGAAAATTTAGGAAAGTTGAAACTATGAACCAATTGATAGTGTCTATTTATGACATTCACTGAGCTATAAATAAACTTCACTCAGTAGATAATAATATGATGTATTATAGCTCTCTGTACTAAGCTTGCTAGCTCCACTAAAATCTTACTTTTCTCACAGATTGCTTCCTGGGTAAGTGATTCACATTATATAATATATGGTCATACTATTCATAATTATATTTTGTTAAAACTTCATGTAATTCATAGTAATAATGTTTAAAATATATATATGTATATGTCTTTTCTTTATCATTAACATTCACTTGTCAATCTTCTTTCAGATCTAGCTCAGTATAGAAGGAGAATCTGAGAAGGAAAATGATTGGAAACTTGAATATTGTGGGTTGAACTGCCATACAAACTGTGTTCCATATATTGTATGTTGACAGACTTGTAGTGTATTTTATCTATCAATAAGAATATCATATATTCAAATATGTGTCATATTTCATCACCTTGATTATTCAATAGTAGGCTACTATCATACTGTCAAAACCAGAATAGAGATTTGATTATTATACTCCCCAGCTGCCCCTTGGTTGGAAATTTGCAGCCCCACCCCCCTTCACCTCTTCCAAAAAGAGGAGTAGGCTACTAAGTGTTATAAATAGATCTTATGAGAAGAACAATGTCAATAAGTCACAACTGAACATTTTAGAGATCCAAGACTTGTAATAATGGACAGTTCAATGAGTCTGTTGTCAGTAAGTTGGTCAATCAAGCAAGCTCTATGTTAGAGTTAGATTGATTTCCTTTTCAGTGTTTTCTAGTGGCATGACCATTGAGCATTCATACAGTATCAGGATATGATTGTGGTCTGTAGGTTATAATATGAGTTGCCCCCCTCTAACTAGTAAAATGTACTTCCTGTTGGGTATTTTTGTTACTATTTTTTTCTACTATGATACACGAAACTAGAAGTAATCACTGAAAATCCCAAAATGATTAGCTGAATAAACTTCCTGTAACCTATGTGTGTGAAAAATATATAAGATGACCAGCCTTGTAAATAAAACTTTCATTTTATTAACGAAGAAGAATGGTAAAAAGAAAGAAAAGTCATCATCCTATTCATTGACATTAGGCAGATCCTCAAAGAAAGTGGAAGTTTTACCTGGTAATTTATTACGATGTGTAGACGACAAAACAAAAGGACAAATATATAAAATTGTGCTAATCACGTTAGATGTAGATCCTGTAGAAATTGAAATAATACCTGGTGAAGCAGAGGAAATTCCTACAGAAATTGTGGAGTTACTTCATCCCATTGCCAACTGTGGAGATAGACTGAGAGTTTACCAAGATAAAACTTGGCTGGCAGAGGGAAAGACTCTAAATGTTGGTGATTCAGTGTTTGTTAAAATGAAGATTGATGGTTCTGAATTACCTGGAATTATCCGATATAGAGGGAATATCAAAGAATTTAGAGGAACCTACTTTGGTGTTGAATTAATTGTAATTATTTTGTTTTCAAATATGTGTAGAATTCTAGGTTAGATTAGCCTACATTGAAAGGAGTGTTATTTATTACATCAGTCAAATATTTTGATGATGATTACACACTAAAGTTGCAGAAAGCATACTTATTTTTATCAAAAGGAAATATTAATTATAAATTTGAATGGAAATAAGCACTATTTTTAATGGTTTATGGTCTATTCAACTTTCTCATTCTTAACAAATTTTACAGAACAATCAAGCCTCTTGGGGAATACATGACTGGTCGGACCACTTTTCACTACTGAGTCAGACCACTTTTCACTACAGACTCAGCCACCTTTTTTTTAATCGATTGTGAGAAATAAAAAATGATCTGAGTCGGTTGTAAAAAAAAAAGTGGCCAGAGCCAATAATGTTCCGAGCCGATAATGGTCCACCGGTCCCGATTCCCTCTTGGGTATCCCATTATAAGCTCATATCTATCCATGCATAGCATAGACTGTCATTAATTTTTTACGCCCACATTGAAATGTGGTCGTATATTGCTGTCGCCCCTGTCCGTCCGTCTGTCCACAATTGGCTTGTGAACGCGATAGAGACCACAGTTTTGGTTGGATTTGAATAAATTTTTGTATGTAGAATTATATTCATAAGATCTCGGACAAGTTCGAATTTGGGTTCGATTCGACAAAAATTCACGGAGTTTTACACCCAAAATACGTTAAAAATGGCTTCTGAACGCGATAGAGACCACAGTTTTGATTGGATTTGAATAAAATTTTGAATGTAGGATTAAATTCATAAAATCTTGGACAAGTTCGAATTTGGGTTCAATTCGATAAAGATTTACGGAGTTTTACACCCAAAATACGTTAAAAATGACTTGTGAACGCAATAGAGAACACAGTTTTGGTTTGATTTGAATAAAATTTTGTGTGTAGGATTATATCCATAAGATCTTGGACAAGTTCGAAGTCCGGATCGATTCAACAAATATTTACGTAGTTTTACACCTAAAATATGTCAAAAATGACTTGTGAACGTGATAGAGACCACAGTTGTGGTAGGAATTTAATAAACTTTTGTGTGTAAATATCTGAACACCATCCAACAAAAATTAAGATAGTAACATTCCTTGATAAATTGACAATTTATGGTAGTAAGTGGGCGTATATTGCTAGGCAACCACTTGTTAAATTAATCTGTGAGTTTACATATTTTTGAGCCATTTATAATGAATGGTTTTCGAAAATACACCTTTTTATAACAGTAAATTTGTAGACAAGAACACCTACCGGTACATTAAATTTCTCGATGTTATCTTTGAGTAAAGGTGAAATTTAAACTTGCCATTATTGTTTCATTAATATCATTCAATACGGTACTGTTATAGGTATAATTAGCCCAATCAAAAAATGGACTAAATATTTTCTTATTCAGAATGATCAAGGAAGAGGAACCTCTAATGGAATTGTAAGTGGTAAGCAATACTTCAAATGTGCATCTGATTCAGCTGTTTTCTGCAGCATTAATAAAATTCGTAGAAGAAGAGAAAGTTTTGGAAAAAGTGAATTATCTAAAGCTGAAGGCTATAAATCTAATAACAGGCCAACTCAAAATGAAAGTAAAGTGTCAGGATGTAATTTAGTAATAGGTGATAGAATTGTTTGGGTGAAAGACAATGGTGACCCAGAAGATGGAACTGTAAAATGGATTGGAATATTACCTGATACTAAATTAAAGGATATAACTGTTGGAGTTGAATTTGTAAGTTAATTACTTGAAATCAAAGATATACCGTTCCTGGTCTGTGATGTATTTTACTGTCTCTCATACATATTTTTTTATACAAAAAGGGTGCATTATTAACGTCCATTTTTTATCTTTTCAATTAACTTTACAGTTGTTTTTGTTATTGTTAGAATTTGGTAACCTATGTGAGATTAAGGATTAACATATTCTTCATTACAGGACCATCCAGTTGGATCAGGGACAGGGAAATACAGTGAACATCGACTATTTTTTGCTAAACAGAATCATGCATCTTTGATACCTGTAATGGGTCTGATTAAAGCTGATGAATACTATCCAGGTAATATTATATTTATCAAATTGTTTTAACTGTTAAAATAGTTCTTAATATATTATTTGTAGAGTTATGGTATATAATAATTTTACTACATGTATTAAATGTATTGGCAAACTGTCATTTTGGAGATTTGGGGTTTCCTTTTATTGCAGTTCCTAACATTTGTATTTTTTGACTTTCATGTTTCATATCCTGTTTATATTAATCTACACTTTAACAGTGCTTAAGAATGTGTTGGTAGGATGCAAAAATCACGTGATTTTGATAATGAAGCTTGTAATTTCCATAAATGTATTTATATATACTGGGTTTATATACTACTTCTGAGCTAGATTTCAATTAGAATTCAATGTTAAGATTTATCTTATATATTGTTTTTATTTATCTTTTATTAGAAAAAAACGCACATAATAATTATGATAAAGATAGTGGACTTTATACAGAATCAACATCAAGATTACAGACTACAAAGAGTTATAGACATTACCCTGAAGAAAATACAGATTATTATTCTAGAACTAGAGAAAGACCTGTGAGAATATCTTCAAAGGATGATTCTATTATAAAAAAAGACAAATTTGATAGCTTTGATAATTCTTTGGGACATCTATCTAGTTTACCCTTATATAATAATGATAAAGATTATCAGGGAAGAGGGAGTAAAGAAAATGGTCTAAGTGTGTATAAAACTGAAGTACATAATGGAAGCAAATATCCAAATACAGTTTCACACGGTCATTATAGTGAAGGAATGAATCCAATGTATGAATATTCGAAACGTGAAAGTAAGTATTGAATTGTCAATTCTACATGTTACTTGATAACTTTGTCTGATTTCTATTTCTATCTAAATTTTTTTTGTTTAGTTAAGAAATGTTGGGTGTTGCCAATCTTGTAATGATACAATACATATTGCAATACAAGGGCCACGATAAGAATAAGGTATGATAATGGGATTAGAACTAAAGGGATTGTAAAGTGATTTTCTAAACTTTGTATGTGTATCGGGGACACTGGTAGCACCGGAAGCTACTATTGATATCTATGCAGATCACTTTCAGTGACATCATAAAACACGTTAGTTTTAGTGGCATTGCAAGAACCACAGACGTCGGAATGGAAATTGGAATGGCACAAATTGATACTATCAATGTCCCCGATACAAAGTTTAGAAAATCACTTTACAATCCCTTTAACACTTTGTCCAATTGTCATCCTTTTATAGATTAGAGGTATTGTCAAATATTACAGGATACATGATATGATATTTGAGAAATGTAAATAATTATAAACATTTCCTTATTAAAGGGATATGTTCATTAACTGTTCGAACAATTAAATTTTATTCTCAGAACCTGAAATTTTTTAGCTATTCTAATCCATAATAATGTTCACAACTCTCCCTCAAAATATAAGCCTTCAAATCCCTGTGTAGCCATAAATATGAGGTTTGAAAGTCAAAAATACGACTCACCGTTTAGTGAGACTATGCATTTTTATACGCCCACATGAAATGTGGAGCGTATATTGCCGTCACCCATGTCCGGCGGTCCGTCCGTCCGTCCGTCCGTCTGTCCGTCCGTCCACAATTGCTCGTTAACACTCTACAAGTCACAATTCTTTACGGATTTTGATGAAACTTGCTGAAATTGTTTATTATCACCCAAGGATGAACCCTATTGAAAATCAAAAGAATCGGAAAATATTTAATATGAATTATTGCCCTTGTTCTTTAAAACGCGTTCGATTTTTAGCTTGTTAACACTCTACAAGTCACAATTCTTTACGGATTTTGATGAAACTTGCTGAAATTGTTTATTATCACCCAAGGATGAACCCTATTGAAAATCAAAAGAATCGGAAAATATTTAATATGAATTATTGCCCTTGTTCTTTAAAACGCGTTCGATTTTTAGCTTGTTAACACTCTACAAGTCACAATTCTTTACGGATTTTGATGAAACTTGCTGAAATTGTTTATTATCACCCAAGGATGAACCCTATTGAAAATCAAAAGAATCGGAAAATATTTAATATGAATTATTGCCCTTGTTCTTTAAAACGCGTTCGATTTTTAGCTTGTTAACACTCTACAAGTCACAATTCTTTACGGATTTTGACGAAACTTACTGAAATTGTTTATTATCACCCAAGGATGAACCCTATTCAAAATCAAAAGAATCGAAAAATATTTGATATGAATTATTGCCCTTGTTCTTTAAAACGCGTTCGATTTTTAGCTCGTTAACACTCTACAAGCCACAATTCTTTACGGATTTTGATGAAACTTGCTGAAATTGTTTATTATCACTCAAGGATAAACCCTATTGAAAATCAAAAGAATCGAAAAATATTTAACATGAATTATTGCCCTTGTTCTTTAAAACACGTTCGATTTTAGCTTGTTAGCACTCTACAAGTCACAATTCTTTACAGATTTTTACGAAACTTACTGAAATTGTTTATTATCACCCAAGGATGAAACCTATTGAAAATCAAAAGAATCGCAAAATATTTAATATGAATTATTGCCCTTGTTCTTTAAAACGCTTTAGCTTGTTAACACTCTACAAGTCACAGTTCTTTACAGATTTTGACGAAACTTACTGATAATGTTTATTATCACCCAAGGATAAACTTTATTGAAAATCAAAAGGATCAAAAAATATTTGATATGAATTATTGCCCTTGTTCTTCAAAACGCGTTTGATGTTTAGCTCTTTAATACTCTACAGGTCACAATTCTTTACGGATTTTGATAAAACTTGCTGAAATTGTTTATTATCACCCAAGGATGAACCCTATTGAAAATCAAAAGAATCAAAAAAAATTTAATATGAATTATTGCCCTTGTTCTTTAAAACGCGTTGATTTTTAGGTTGTAAATACTCTAGAAGGCACAATTCTTTTTCGATTAGATTTTAATGAAACCTATTGAAATAGTTTATTATCACACGATAAACCCTATTGTCCTTCTTGTTCAAAATAGGTTTTAGTTTTTAGTTCATAACAGAGAAGGATTTTGACTAAATTTGATGAATGCTTAACCCTGACATCGAGAAAAAAATTGTTTGGACGACACCTAATTTAAGTTCTGAACGAAATGTAGGCCTCTGACTACAAGTTGAATATTTGATGGTTGCTGTTTTCTGCCAAATGTTCTTTTTCAAACAAAGCTTCCAGTGGGCGTATATTACCTTGCCTGGCAAGCTATCTTATAGAAAACACATATACAGGAAATGAAGGATACATGTTTAGGTAGGGTATAATTGAAGGGATTGTGTGATTTTTGTGCAGTTCTAGTACCTCTGGAGGCTACTTACATATTCAAGGCCTAAAGCGACCCTCGAAAATGCTGAACATTCCCCTTTAACTATAAATTCAAGAAATTATGGGTATATCTTTTTTATATATGAATCTAGATTCACTTATTCATGTATACAAAACCCAGTTTAATAATACTGAACAAGTATGTCATAATGATTTTATAGGAGGATGTGTATTTATGTCTTAACATTTACTTTTGGGGTATTTCCAATTCTATAATTAATTTATATTTTGACATACTGCCAAATATATAGAACTGTTTACATCTAATGATTTATAGGTATAATTGTAAATAATAATAACTCTTAATGGTCATTCCATTTCATTTCATTTGATTCCATGGCTTATGTTGTATTAGAAATGAATCCGTAATATGCAATAAACATATCATTGAATTGAATTTTTTTGCACAGAACTTCAGGCTTCAAGAGAAGAATGATCAATTTACACTGAATAGATATACGTGTATATACTTCTCTCAGAGAAATTTCTAGTTAAAAGAAATAAATTATAAAGCAATAATGAATATGATTACTCAAATTCAATTATTATTTAATGTGAAACGCATCAAAATTGGCTTGTGAACACTAAAAGACAGTTTGAGTTATTGCCATAATCATGGCCCCTTAATTAAGTTTTGTCAAAAATATAAGAGTATCAAATTTCTTGAATGAAATAAAAATTGGGCAATTATCAGTTTGATCACAAATGATTTCCACCATTACAAATGTTTTCCAGATGGTCTCAGTGCAATTGGTTTGGCAACCTCTTTATAGGTGTTTGAATCATGGGCAAGGATGTGATTAGAAAATCATATTAGTAAATATTTGATTTATTGTTTTAGATGAAGAGAATGAAATTATCTCCTCCCAAAATAAACTAACACCTTCAGCAAATGAGTTATCAGTAGGCTGGAGAGTTGCTGTTCCAATAAAACAAACTATGATATTTGGTGTAATAAGATGGATGGGAAAATATGAAGGAAAAGACACAGCTGGCATTGAAACGGTAAATATAATATATAGGATAAAACATGTCTTTAAAGCCACATAAGCCCAGACTTGGACATGGAGAAAAAGTCTTCTCATCGTTTTTTTTTTTAAAGTTAGCACTTGAAATTGAATATTGAAAAAAAAAAATTCGATTCCCTTTCGTGGTTCCAATTCTACAGCCATTTGAAGGAAATTTTGATTGTTTACAAAACAGCATTGAGGTACGTCAATAACTCACAAGCTCCGCCCACTACTAGCACGCGCTACTTGAAATTGGTGTATGACGTCATTTAACTAACACGTCCCCCGCTTGACCTCATTAGCATGTAATTTAATGGAAATCATTTTATAAGATCCCGATTTAAATCCAGCGGCATCGAAGCCATCTGAGTACCCAAAGCCGTGAATTTTAGTTTTTTGACTTAATTAAACATCAGAGATTAAGCTAGAATGCCTTTTGTACCGAAATCCCGTTTTTTTCATTTTGTAAACAAACGAATCCCGCAATGTGGCTTTAACTATGGAAAAACTAGTCCAACCAGGAGCTCTTGTTTAGACTATGTTTGTTTTAATATTGTTATTTATTTTATAGGATGAAGAAATAATTGCTGGGACAGATGGAACTTTTATGGGAGAAAAACTTTTTGACTGTGCTCCAAAGCATGCATTATTCGTACCCTTGGACAAGTGTAAAAAGGATAAAAGATTTTGTACCCCCCCTAATAAACAAACTAAGAACAAAAATGGATTTGGATCTTTAGAGACACCTGATATCAGTGGTGATGTTTCCCCTCCAACTTCTTTAAGTGATCAACAGGTTTCAGAGAAAGTTTGTGGTAAAAATAAAGGAATTCAAGGACACCATAATTCATGCTATTTGGACTCAATGTTATTTGGAATGTTTTATTTTACCACTGTTTTTGACTCTATACTATATCGGCCCAGAGAACAGAGTGATATTGAATCATATGAAATTGTACAGAAAGTTTTAAAAGAAGGAATTGTAAACCCATTAAGAAGGTAACCATCAGTTATATCTTTACTCCAATTCATGATTTTGAGACCTTTTTTGACATTGGAGACTTGTCTTATAAAATTTAAAATCTGAATTTATCTGATTATCTTCACTTCTTGTTTTCTGAAAATATTGTTTGATAATGGTATGAGATTAAATTGATATTATTTGTAGAAATCATTATGTACGAGCTGATAAAGTGATGAAGTTACGAGAGTTATTAGACAAACATAGTAATATACCTGGTATGATGAATGAAGAAAAAGGTAACGTAAATGATTTTATCATGATTTGTAAATTCTGTTGGATTCTACTATGCCAATATTAAATGTATTTGAATCACCCATCAATCCTTCAGTCCATTGGTATTCGTTAGTCCACAATTGCTCATAAATATTCAAGAAAATTTATTTTTTTTCCTCCTTACATAATAAATTTTTAGCTTGGAAACACAAAAATTGATACATTTATATAGAACTGTTCATAACTTAAAAAGATAGCTTGCCAGGCAAGGTAACATACTCCCACTTCAGCAAATTTGAATATTTGAAAAAGTTGATTGCACCATTGCACTTATTTGAGCTGATATTTAGATGAGTCAATTTGAATGAAAACTCTAGCCTCTAATTTTAACGTTTTTTCACTAAGTCAAGGTTGATAACTCATAAACTGACAACTAGAAACGCATGTTTCTTAAATTTTTCTGAGTTATTATCAAGATGAATACACATACAAAGTTTCATTCAAATCGGATAAAAAGTCTAGCTTCTATCGCGTACACAAGTTAATTTTAACGTGTTTTCACTAAGTCAAGGGCAATTACTCATAAACCGACAACTGGAATTGCGCCATTTTCAAACTCATCCGAGATATCATCAAGATGAATACACATACCAAGTTTCATTCGAATCGGATAAAAACTCTGGTTTCTATCGCGTACACAAGAAATTGTTGACGGACCGATGGACGGACGGACAGGGGTGACGGCAATATACGTCCACATTTTCATGTGGGCGTATAAAAATAGAAACCAAATTTGTTGAGTTGCCAGTATGATACCTTGTCTAGCAAGCTATCTTATCTTGCTATTGCATTTGAATTTTAGATGTTGTTTAAATTTTTTAAAGAATTCCTTTTTTTTTTGTTAGATCCAGAAGAATTTTTAGTAGCGTTGCTATGTCATGTTATGAAGGCTGACCCTTTCTTACATCTGAGGTTTGTATTTTCCATTCATGTATGCATGCTTAACGAATAATAATGTATGACAGATTTCTATGGCAAAATGTTTTTAATTCATTTATTTCACTCAAACCCTGAAATATGTTCTATTTCTATTCAAATTATAGTTCTGGAGAACATACATATTTCTATCAGTTATTTATGGAGAAAGATGATTGTTTGTTATTACCTACTACACAACGTTTAGTTGAAATATCTTGTTTACAAGGTGGTGTTAAACTAAAGGAGGTTAGTTAGTTACATGTTTTAAACCCTTTATAATAGTAGATAATATTCAAATTGTCTAATATGATCAGAATAGAAACAGCTCTAAGTGTATTGTTCCATATATTTTTTATACATACTACTTGTAACATATGAAAGGGGTGCCTGGTAAATATTGCAGATAGCAGAGAATACCTACAGTTATAATATTATGTTATAGTCAAATATGTAGCTCAAGTGTCCAGTGTTTAATTATGGGAGAAAATACTTACAACTTGATAACTGTGTTGTAAATTTTGTTTACAGGTTCCATCATGTTTAATCATACAGATGCCAAGATTTGGTAAAGATTATAAGATGTATGGTAGAATAATACCAAGTTTAGAGTTAGATATCACTGATATTCTAGAGAATAGTAAGTCATTTGCAGTTTCTTATTAATTTTTATTTATTAACCAGACAATATTCTAAGAGATAACCACTTATTGTAGCAATATATGTGAAGTAGTCAGGGCTTTCATAATTTTCTGAGGGTGTCTAGCATTTAATTTGATTTGGTGTGGATATACTTCATTTTGAAAAATTGAGGACGTGAAATTAACCTGTTGAGTCAACTGTTTTTGGCTATGAATAGATTATGTAAAATATGCTTAAGTTAAAGACTGACTCTGTAATCTGTACTATATATGATATCATTTTAGATCCAAGAGAATGTGTTATCTGTGGCCATTTAGCAGAATATGAATGTAAAGAATGTTATCAATTGATGGGTTCTCCAGGTTTAAATAGTACAGCCTTTTGTGAACAGTGTAGTGCTAGGGTAGGTTATTACTATATTACTCAAAAATTACTAGTTTTGAATTGATAGAAATCACAAACCACGTCAAAGGCTTTCCCACTCATTAAGAAGAGGATTTGTGATCAGAAATCTTGAATAACTGGTGAATGCATCAGAAATAGGTAGTTTTGTAGTTGTTAACTTATGACACCTTTACTGCTAAGCTGACAATTCAACTCACTACTGACTGAGCACTGACAGAATGAACTCACACAATCTCCTACAACTAGCCATATAACAACCATAAACTTTTCAGTCTCGCATGTTTCAATTTTTAGAATCACAAGCATCCATCTAGAAAAAATCATAAAGTTGATAGAGTTGATGTTCCAGTGGAATATTTAGACTATATCTCAGAACAATCTGAGGGTGGAAAAGAACCTGAATATACAGTTCCGAGAGAAAAGATGGAATTATTTGCTGTTGTTTGCATACAGACTAGTCATTATGTTTCCTTTGTTAAATGTGGTAGTGGTAAAGAAGCTCAGTGGGTTTTCTTTGATTCCATGGCAGATAGAATGGGTATGTATATGTCAGTATTATAGCTAGGAATTTCTGAATTTGAGTTATTCCAAAGCTTTTGCAAAGACTACATAATCTAGGGCCACAGAAAAAATATATCTTTTAGAACTGTCACACATATCAGAGAGTTTTATCAAGAATGAAATTATTTTCAGTTTACTCCTTTAAATAGACTTCATGGTTGGTAGAGTTATAAATTCATAACTATTTATTAATTTTGATATGACCATATTAAAGTCACATTGCGGGATTTGTTTGTTTACAAAATGAAATTTACGGGATTTCGGGACAAAAGGCATTCTAGCTTAATCTCTGATGTTTAATTAAGTCAAATTGGGTACTCAGATGGCTTCGATGCAACTGGATTTAAAATCGGGATCTAATAAAATGATTTCCATAAATAAAATGCTAATGAGGTCAAGCGGGGGGCGTGTTAGTTAAATGACGTCACACTCCAATCTCCAGTAGCGCGTGCTAGTAGTGGGCGGAGCTTGTGAGTTATTGACGTCTCCCTCAATCAACTCGGCGTTGAAATGTAAACAATCAAAATTTCCTTCAAATGGCTGTAGAATTGGAACCACGAAAGGGAATCGAATTTTTTTTAGTTCAATATTCATTTGTAAGTGCTAACTTTAAAAAAAAACGATGAGAAGACATTTTCTCAATGTCCAAGTCTGGGCTTATGTGGCTTTAAATAAAGTTGATCTTTGTTTTTTTTAGGTGAACAAACTGGTTATAATATACCTCAAGTAACCCCTGTACCAGATCTAGTTAACTGGTTATCAGAGACTAAATTTGAAGAGTTAGCTACAGTGAGTGATGATAAGATTTTCCCAGAACACATGAGACGGTTATTGAGTGATGCCTATATGTGTATGTATCAGAGTCCAGATGTCATGAAATTTAAATAGCTACTGTTATAATTAATATTGTATGTTTTATATACCAGACTTTTTTTGTTTTTGCTTGTTCCATCCCTAGGCATTTGTTTTAAACATTTGTTGAACGACACTAAAATGTTATTTGTCTTACACATGATCTTATTTTGAAAGTTATTGATCTTGATAAGTGCAAAATGGTCAAAATCAATTTGCCATTCTAAGTACCATTGGTAATTTCACAATATTTTGATGATCTGTTGACAACTTAAAGTTCTGACCTGCAGTCTGTTAGCTAAACACCCCGCCAGTGCACCTTAGACAATAAACAGAGGCCATGTGACAGATTACTGGACAGCTGGAAATAGAAAATAAAAGTGGGCTTATACTATGTCTTTTGGTCCATACACCTTAGCCTTTGTAAATGTAAAAATTAAAATGTAAAAACTGTTTTCAACTGATAAATGATCAATCTGTAACACAGGCACTATATTTAAACACTATATTCTGTTGTTGGTTACAGCTTTAGATAAATGTGAACAATCCTTTTTACTGGAACATTGTCAATTGTTAAGAAATTTAAATGAAATTGAAAAAAATAATCTAATTAGCCTTATCCCTGGTGCTAATCAATTTTTTTGATCTAAAAAGAACTCTGCCGGATCAGAGGATCTCAATCAATGTGTTTTGGGATTGCTATCAGGGAATATTCTAAGAGAACTACAGTATTTTATAGGTCCTACTACATAAAATACAGAATTGTTTTCAGCCCCATAAAACATGAGCTTCTAAAATTTATTTATGAACAAATATTTGGATATTGAACGTGTAAGAATATGAAATACTTTACTTTAGACTAATATTGTTAGAATAGTATCTTAAGAGACTGCCATATTGATAAATAATCAATGCTTAGTAACCACAGAATATAGGTGTTGGCTATCTATATTGGCTATCTATATTATGTATGTGTGGTGTTTATGTTAAATTATTTATTATGTTTATATGTGTATAGAAATGATAAATTGTATAAAAATATAACTGTATAGCTTATATCTGTGTATGAACATTTCAAAATAAGGCACAGACTTTTTTTTTTACATGAACCTACCAGTTTAAATGCAATATGAACTAAAGTATGTCCAAGTGAATTATTCTGTCAAACTTTGCATTGTATTACACAAAAGGAGCACCGACAACAGATCTATCAGGGTCTGCTATGAAGTGTAAATGCCGATACGGCATACTGTTTGTGGCAAGATATATATAGTTAATCTCTATAAGATTAAGAGTGAAAAAATACAGAAAATCCTATTAAAACCTGTCAAACTAGTGACTCATTCTATTCTAGACATTCAATACGAAATTAAAATCTAACAAAGGATGGCTTTATGTTTCATTAGATTATCTCCCTTTAGCTACAAGCATTATCCCTTTAGCTACAAGCATTAAATCTGAAGACTAACTTCAATTCATTTGGTATTTTAAAGTACAATTTATGAAATAAGATCAGATGACCTACAAGATGTAAACTGAAACATTTCAGTCAGTTGCAAAATGAAAGATAGTGGACCATATACGCCCAACGAAAAAGCCTTAAATTCAATCAGGAGTAAACTAAACTTTCTCAAACCTCCAATTAATTTAAGTCCAATAACGTTCATTTTAAGTTTCATCAAAATCGGTTGAAAACTAAGAGAGTAATAGCATATTCAAGACTTTGGGGCAAGGGCAATAACTCTGCTTCTAACAGTCGAATTCGAACTTGATCTTTGTTTTCTGAATATGTATATACATACCGAATTTCATTTGATTCCATCAAAAATTGTAGTTTTTAGAGCGTTTACAAGCAATTGATGTTGATAGAAGCACAGGCGATAACTCTTCAAAACTGATGAAAGAGGCCTAAATCTTGAAAAAGCTTCAATTTTAATCTGGAATAAACTATTCAACATTTTCTGATACTAACGATATAGTTTATTTTTCAACATTGTCTCCCCTGCGGTCCACACAGTTCTTTCAGTGGTGTTGGGGTGCTTGGATCCCGGTGTTATAGAAGCTCTCATCCTGATCACCAAAAAAGTCCTCAACAGCAGATTTGGCACCATCTGACTATTTTCTGTTCCCAAACATGAAAAAACACTTGGTTGGGAAGCGGTACCGGACTGATGATGAGGTCATATCTGCTGTTGAGAACTTTTTTGGTGATCAGGAACAAACTAGTGCATTACAATGAAAATCTTACATATATTAGAACAATTAACATCGATTGTCAGAGCAAAGTTAAAATATGTGTTTGATGCCGTCACAAATTGCGAAAAATGTTGTCACTAGAGAAGATATGTGACATTCTGAAATGCTTAACTTAAGGAGAATTTCTCGAACCAAAAATCAGGCATTCGATTAAAAAGGTGTCTCAAATGAAAAAGAAACAGACTGAATATATATTTTATTCTTTTGGTTTGAATTAAATTTTAACCAATGTAATATGACAATAAGTTTAGCAGTTTGTATAAAACTTGGAATTTACTGGTCAGTATTACAAATTAAGCATAAAAGCTAAACATTGATTGTTGCACAAATAAAATAAATAAAATGAAAAAAAAATGCCATAAATCAAAATATATAACCTCTGGAATGTAGTTGAAAACATTAAAATATTAATAGTAGTAAAAAGCTATATACAAGGAATTGAATTACAAATGAAATTTAAGTAATGATACAAAATTGAAAAGGAATATATGTTCAGAAAAGTAAGGAATATACTTCGAAAGAATAAAATATAAATGAAAAATATAGTTTGTTCAGAATAGATATTTGATAACATAGAATATATACAGCAGTATTAGAAATTGTTCTACATGTAATTCAAGCACTATGAAGGAATGTGTTTGTATATTGTATAATAGTCAGTATAATATAACCACAGTAGAAAATTTATACCAAGGCACAAGCATTAATAAATTTTATAAAATATAATATTCTTCAACTCTATCTACAAGTAATTAAGGCACAAGTGAATGTCACTGTAGAGAAAATAACTTCTCTTACAGAAAAACTATAAAATTGCATGACACAGAAAAACCACAAACAAGTCTTAATATTCTTTTTAGAATATTAATGATTCCCCATACAAAAAAAAATTTGAATTTGGTCATTATAGTAACTAACCATGTAAACCAACTTTTTTTTTCGCTGTTAAATATTATAATTCATCGTTACAGTTACTAGAACAACCAATTCCAAATATATTTTTGTATCTTCCACCAAACTAACTATTATATACAAATATAGAGCCGTTATAAACCCTGTTTCAATGCTGGAGGAATTAAGGCACTGAATAATTCAATATTTTGGAAGCATCAATATTTATGAAGTATAAAGATAAGATTTTGGAAGTTCTGTTATATGGAATGACTTTAAATTTAACAATTGTCGCCCTGACATAAAAAATTATCAGGGGATTCTTTAAGGCACAAACCATAAGATTTAATTAAAGAAATAATTTGGAAGTATTGGAATGGTTATACTAAAATAACTGTAATAAAACATTACAGTAAAAAATGGAAGAATACAGGAATGGTTATATATATGACAACACTTATATAAAATATAGTCTAATCTCTATGAAAACTATAGTCTAATCTCTATGAAAACTATAACGATTATAAATGGAAGCATTTGTATAGCTATAACTTACAAAATTTTCAATTTGAGGCACTTCTTATCTTTAATATTTGGAATGGTTATTACACAATTGCATCACAATCGAAATTGCATAACATTTTTAACATATGGGAAGAAATGTTTTAAAATCATTTGTAAAAAAATATCTCAAAAATTTGTTCAACAATGTGAATAAGGCTTAGTGAATTTATATGCATAGCTAATATGGAAGGTTTGAGCTTTTTCCAAAACAAAATTAAAACAACATTAACAATAAGTTTAGTATATAATCAAAATCTTTTTATGTAAATGAGCAGTATCAAATTAATAATTTTCTTATCACAACCTAATTGTATTGGAATGGATCTATTAACAGATTAGTATAATATTCAATTTAACTTATTTATTTACATTCCATCTAGCTCCTAGCTTATATCATTGCACAAAATATATGGCAGTTCATGTAAATATAAGTATCAGGTAAGGTTATACTTTCATTTTATAATTAATGATTAAATCAGCACTCAATATATATCAATAATGAAATAATACCTTATAAAATCCTAATGTAATGATAGAACCAAAATTTTATTTCTCACTTTCATGTAAATAATTCAATTGTCTGAGAATATTACATGTTGATAATAATGGTAAGTGAATGATATAAGCAAAAAAAAAAATATCAAGATATACAACACTTAAAACAATCAAATTTAACAGATCAACTTATATACATTAGATTGTTAATAATCAATCTATATAATTAATGATTAAATAATATATTAATTAATGAAAATATGTTCTATTAACTGATTAAGCATATTAAGTAAATTCTAATAAAGTACATTCATTCAGTCTATATGGTATATATTGTCAATAGTAATTGCACTTTTAACTTTGACCAATCGTATGTTGGCGTTCGTGAGTTATCATATCACTCTTTATATCAAATTCTCTTTCACAATATTGACAAACATAGATTTTAGTTGTTGGTTTCTCTACATCATCCACTTCCAAACCAACATCGTTTTTCTCATCTGATCTGTCCACAGATTGTTGAGATTTTTGGCTCTCTGAAACAGTAGAGTCTGGTTCACTAGCAGAATCAACTGTTTTTAATGTGACCTTCAAAGCCTTTTTATCTACTTCAGAATCATTATTTGGTTCCTTCTCTCGCCTTTCTAGCATCAGTTTCAAGGCATCCATTGGTGTTCCTGGAAAGTGAACTTGAATGTGCTCCAATATATCTGGCTCTGTAGTACAACTGAAATCACAGTATGGACACGAAACACTACTTTTAAAGTTATGTCTATGTTCGTGTTCAGCTAAAAGTGTCTTTGTAGTTGTACTGAAAGGACATCTATTACATTTGAACTCTTCTTCACTCTGATCACTCAACACTTCATCATTGGTGGAACTAAAATAGAGTTGTGGACATGTTATTTTAGAGGTACCTGGTTCAATCACTTGAATGTTAGAAGAATGAGGAGATATTGATGATGATTTGATATTGGTGCTCTTATTGTGACTCTGTTCTTGATCATGTGCTTTTATAAGGTTTTCAGTACATTTTAGTCTCATTTTACTGGGAGAAGTAGAAGAATCAGATACTTCATGTAGTTTCTGATGTTGACACATTAGCGTCCATTTATCTACACTATAAGAACATTCAGTACACTGGTGACGGGCTGAGTTCTTGTGAAATGCTCTATGGTTTATAAAACTGTTGTGGTTAGCTGTTTTAAAAGGACAATCAGTACATGAATAAGAAGTTTCTTTACCATAAAGTTTCTCTAGCTCAAACTCATCAACCTCATCTTCATTGGTAGTAGACCCCAAAGCATATTCTCGATTCATAAAAACTAACTCTTCTGGACTGCTATCATATCCATCTTCATTACAGTGAACTCTTCGATGTTGGTAAAGTAAATTAAGTCGATCAACACTCCAGTTGCAGTAGTCACAGATAAACTTCTTGCTACTTCCATGCATTGATTTATGGACAGTATAGCTCTTTAGTGAATTACATTTGTAAGGACAGATACTGCAGATATGTTTCATCTCTTCTTTTGATTCTTGGGGACTATCCTGATTAGTTGAGGAAACTGCCTGTGTTTCATCTGCAGATGTGTTCATCAAATTAGATACTGGAGGATTATCGTTGAAACCTTCTTCTTTTGAATGAAGCAGTCTGTGTTGAAGTAATGGTGATAAACTTTCTTCAGTTAAAGAGCAGTAGTCACATTTATACTGATTCTCTGTAAAGTGAAGTTTGATATGTTTCTCTAAATCCTCATTTGTTTCACATGTGAAAGGACAACCTTTACATGACTTCAAGTCACCAATTTCCATATCTTCGTTTTCAGTTCTTGTGTTTGATTCTGGACTTTTATTTTCAGCTTCAAAGGGATCTACAAGACCATCAGTCTTCAAATTTTTGTCCTTAAATTGTTGGATTAATTTGTCAGTATCTCCACCATGAAACTTCATGTGTTGGAAGAGTAGATAGTCTCTGGTAGCACTGTAGTTGCAAAGGGGACATCGGAATCGACTCTTGGCAACATGCTGCTTACGATGTTTGACCATGTTGTCTTTGCAGAAAGAATTGTAGGGACATCTGGAGCATCTATATCTTATTCTTCTGGATTTATTCAGACTAGTTCTAGCTTGAATAGTCAATAATTTGTCTTTAACAGGAGCTTTCCTGTTCAGGACCAATTTGTTGAAGGTACTCTTAGAGGGGCTCTTTGGTTCCATTGGCTGATTGTTCTCATGGAGTTGCATATGTTGAGTCAGCATCATAACAACATCAGTACTGAAGTCACATTGCTTACATCTATACATACCATTATAACCATGGCATGAAAGATGTTTATCAAGGTCCTCTTGCATGACAGCTTTAAATGGACATTTACCACAATGAATTGGTCCAGATTTCTTCTTCTCCTTTTGTGCTCTGAGGGCTTTAACTATATTGTTCATGGCTTGAACAGTCTCTGGTTTGTCTTCATTGAGGGCCATGGGGTTATGTTGCCGTGCATGATTGGTAGTATTAGCAGCATTGGTACTGATATATGAGCATTTCTTGCATTTAAATACTCTTCTGCCATTGTAAGTACAAATTTGGACAGGAACTCCCTTCAACATCAATTCTTCCTTAATCTGTAATCCAGCAGTGGTAGTTGATTCATTATCATCTGAACCATAAGATGAAGAATAGTCTCTACTATCTGGTTTTGGTGAAACATCTCCAGTAGTGGCAGTCTTTCTCCATTGGTCAGTATGTGTCCCTTTCATGTGTTGATATAATAAATTCAATCTATCAATGCTGTAATCACAGAACCAGCATGTATGTTTACAGTTACTGCCATGTCTTTCAATATGACGTAAATAGGTCACAGCATTAGGAGCAGTGAATGGACATTTGGTGCATTGGAAGGACTTGGCTTTTTTCTGAGGACTGATATTTTTCCTGAATTTCATTGGATCCATATTATTGGGCAAGATTGGTCTCTCTTTGTTGACAGATGCCACATGGGACAAAACCTGCGAGGTCATCAAAGCTGGATTAAGTAGATATGGGTTTCCTCCAGTATATTGATTTAGTTGTTTGATATCAACTCCCATATTTTTCATCTGGTTACCATAATCTCGAGCTGTTTCTGCCATTTCTTGACTGTTCAGTTCAATAGGATGTACATTTTTACCATGATGATATAAGGTGGTAACATGAGCAAAAGTAGCATCACACCATTCACAGGTAAATTTTCGAGAAGCTGGTACTATAATTCCACCAGATATTTTTTGGGGCTGATTGTTGGACTCAGATTGCTTGTTGAGATATTGAGGTCCTGCTGCTAAAGCGGAAGCTAGTCTTGGTGTATCAGATGATGAAATGTTCTCAGACTTCTTAAATTGTTCTAAAGAGTCCATGGGTTCGTTATTGTTTTCTTCCACTTCTTCATCCATAAAGAATACCTCCCATTCATCTGGGTTAAAGTCAGAATGTGTGCTGATATGGTCAAGAAGAGAGTCTTTGTCTTTGAAACTTTCCTCACAATATACACATTTGAATTGTTGATCATCTTCTTCATGGTCAAGTTCATGAGTTTCTAGGAGATCTTTGCTTTTACATACAAAGTCACATTTAAAGCACTGGAATGTCTTGACTGGTTTTCTTGGGTGCTTCAGTCTAGCCTCATCCATGTCGGTTTTGGGTGATTCTGAAGTTTGAGAAGCAGCTGGAGAGTTTTGTGATGGAGCTGGTGATGAGTTTCCAGAGTTATTGCTGGTATGTGTAACACGGTGTTGAAGGAATGATGCCAAATCATTGACTTGGAATGAACACTGTTTACACTTGAATCGTCCTACATTTCCAGACTTTGATTCATGGACTTGAAGATGAGCTTTGAAAAGATGCTGTTGATCAGTAGAGAAGTAACATTTGTTGCATTGGTAGTTGTTCTCAGAATCTTCAGCATCACTGTTACCAGTATCATTCTGCGATTCCATCATTTGTGCAGCACTTGTATAATGGTTATAGGTTCTCATATGCTTCTTCAAATCACATTTCCATCTGGAACCATAGCCACAAACCTCACAAGTAAATGGTTTGTTTTCAGAATGAAGAACAGCATGTCGCTTTAATTCAGCTGGACTGGTTCCAACAAACTGACATTCTAAACAATGATAAAGACCTTCATTGATTAGACTACGGAAGACTGGCTTTCTTGAATTAATTCCTTCTTTCATAGCCTTCTCTGTGTCACGTTTATCCATTGTCATCTTCGCCATAGAAGCCAAGGCAGATTCATTAAGAGATTCTGCCATTTGTTGGTATCTGAAGCTTTGCTGTGGAGTCTGTTGTTGAAGACGACCCTCTGGCATCACCATCACATTAGGGGGTGCAGTTTTTCTAATTTTCGTAGTATCTATTACATCTCGAATAGTTCCACCTCCACCACATCTCTTCAAGTGCTTCACAACATCCCACTTCCATTTACTTTTATAACTGCAGCGTGGACAGTGATATGGTTTGTCTTCAGAATGATTTTTCATATGTTGAGTTATCTCAGATGGCCATCGGGCTCTGTATTCGCATCGATGACATTTATATGGTAGAATAACAGAAGAATCATCTGAGCACATATCATTCATTTGTTGATCTTTGCTTGCTTGTGGATTATTCAATCTATTCAAAACAGCAGCAGCTATAGCTTTTTGGGTGGTCTCATTTATTGGTCTACTTGCTAAAATATGTTCCCTTTCTTGAATTAAAGTGGCCATTTCATCATCATCCATATCTGAGTATCTGGGAAGAGATGAAGGTCTTTCACAAGCCATACCCATACTTCTTCCAATATTCGCCAAACCATTGACATCAATATTGAGATTACTAAGGTGTGATAAACTGTTTTTACTATCTTCTTCATCCATTTCTTCATATCTATCAGCTACACCAGAGTCAGACAGCCTGCGTCGCTTACTTGGAGGATCTTCAATTCCTTGTCTAAGCATCAAAGATTCTTCATCTAATGACATGTTGCTCTTGTTACTAGCCATTGAAGGAGAGGAACCATTTTTGCTCATATTCAAATCTCTCCTCTTGTAAGGGTTTGGTAGACTATGATGACTTTTCTCAAAATGTTTAACCAAGTCCCATTTCCATTTATATGTTGAACCACAGACCATACAGCTGAAAGGTCTTTCTTCTGAATGAGATACAGCATGTTTTTGGAGCTCAGCTGGCCATTTAGCCACAAAACTACACATATTGCATTTCAGTTTCTTATTACCATTAGTACCTTCTACAGGAGCAGTGTTGGTGAGATCTTGAGAATTCAATGTAGTTATAGCATTGAGAGGCATTTTAAGTAAATGATATGTTTGTTGTAAACCATGAGGTATTCTCTGAATTGCCTCTTTATGTTCTTGAATTCTATTAGCATGAAGATCAGCAAAATGAGAATTTAGTTCATCAACACCATTAAAGTTTTCTTGACATTCATTACATTTATAAGCTCTTCGACTGAGATGAAGAGACATATGAGCACTGTAGTCAGCTACAGTTTTACCAACAAAAGAACATTTATTACACTGTAGAGATTTGTATTTATCATCTTTTGTACCATCACCATCTTTCTGTTCCCAATCTGGTTCTGATTTAATATTCATGTAGGAAGACTGCATTAAGGCTTCATCATCTTTTCTTACTGAGAAATCAAGTGGTTCATTTTGGCCTTGAATTCTGATCTTGTTGCCGAGTTGACCTTCTTTGCCTTTTAACAATTGTTTGGTTCTTTGCATATTTGGTGTGCTGGTTTCTGGGAAGACTGGTTGAAGGCTATTGGTAACAAAGGGACCAATAAAACTTGGTATTGCCGTTGTAAGTGGGGAAGCAACAGCTCTTGTATATTCAGGCATTGACATCATCAGCTCAACAGCAGCAGCCATTGAAGAAGACATTGGTGTCCCAGGAGCAGAGGAAGCACCAGATGTATCAAGAAGACTACCATTCTGACTTTTATTGAGGACAGAGTTGGCCAGGATCTTTCGTCGACCACAGATTGTGTGACCACCAGAGTTTACTAAGTACATAAGTCCAGGGGGTTTTCTACTATTATCAGGCAATTCTCCACCATGTTTCTCTTTCCAATGTTTGTTGAGGGATTTTCTCCATTTATAGACATTACCACAGCTAGAGCAGGCATATTTACAACCTGTATCATCAACCACTTCAAAATATTTAGCTGGATCAACTTCTTGTCTTTTCTTGGTTTTCTTCTCAGTACTGGGAGTATTACCAGCAGTGGACAGATTAATACTATCCTCAGGAGCAGTAGGGTGGACAATAACAGTGTTGCTGTCTATCAGGGGAGGCAAATCCTTGTATGTTTCTTGTGGCATATCATCATCCTCACGCAGATTATCAAGGGCATCATTATAACCATTACCAGAAAACTCATCCATTTCACCAGGCATACCTTCTCCAAGAAATTCTTGTCCCGAAAAATGTAATTTACGATGTCTAGGCAGTTTCTGTTTGTATTTTGTGGCGTAATCACAGATATCACACTCGTAAATTATAATGTCAAAGTTATGTTTTTCTTGTTGATGAGTGAGATAAACTTTAGCACTGTTGGAAGAAAAGTCACAGACACCACAAACGTATGTTCTATTTTGAATGTTACCAGAACGTGTAGGAGTTACAGTGGATTCAGAATTACTTCCGTCTTCAGTTTCATCAGCAATAATCAATCTACCATCATCATCAGCTTCATCATCATCATCATCTGGAATGTTATTAATAATTATTGTATCACCATTAGCTTTATCACTTGTATCATCAGTAATATTTTCTTCTTGACTGGTGACTGAAGTTTGTTTACGAATCAATTTTGGAAGACCTTTGATAGGTGTAGCATAAACTTGATCATTTACTTCATCATGTTCCATCATCTGATGGTGGAAAAATTCTTTGGCATCTGTACACGAAAATTTGCAGTGTTTACATCTACGTACTCTGCCACGCCCTTCTAGTTGAACATCGCTGCTCCCCCTGGACAAGGCACCAGACATATCAGGCCCTCAATTTTCGAAACCTGAAATATACAAACAGAAAAACTCATAAGTTCATTTGCAAACTAAGTCATAAGTAGAAACAAAGGATATTCAAATCAAAAGGTATAATATTATATCCTTATTTAAGTATGTTCAATTGAAGTCAGTATTAAGGAGGTAGTCAGAGCCAATTTCTGAAAACAATAATATAATCTATAAATGGAAACAATATTCAGACACCTGTATCAACATAGAATAGAAAGTGCACTAAAGCCTACATTTGAAAATATTTCTATCATAATTATCATAAAGTTTAGAACTGATATACATCAATTACCATTATTATATCATACTTCTATCCTCTATTACAACATATACAGATACTGTCAACTGACTGAAACAATTCAACACTAGTTACAGATTGTATCAATAGATAGCCTCCAGCTGAAATACCTCAAAGAAATGCCTAAATGAAACAAGACACAGAAGTTTCTATAATAAAATAGTGAGAAAATGAGACAAAAGAATGATTGTGTTTAAACTATCACATTTATATATCAACTGGTATTGTCTACAGGTAAAGAGCCCAGGGCCATCCTAGTTAAGAACACACAGGTATCATCCTGTGCCATGGGTGTTAAAAACTATTTAGTAACATAGCAACTAAGCAGTAGATTAAATACTTCAAAAACCTGCCAAACAATAGCCTAAAAGAGTTTATTTAAAGTATTTCCTAATCTGTTGTAAAGTAGAACTATAAAGTGATAGAGGTGAAAAGGAATAATACCATATATAGTAGTCTAGTCATACAATATCTGCACCATGTCTCTCACTTCATATAACCTTTCAACTTTAACCTATTGATGTCAAATACTACTTATCTATCAAATTTGACATCAATCTATCATTCTGGCATCCTAAATTAGGTGACATTCAAATCTTGATCACACATTCCAAACAGGAACTTGACAGGAATTTTTAATATTTCAACAATAATAGACCATTTCTACAGGATTTCTTAAGAAGGATGTACGTCATGGTTTATGAGTTTCTAAGAAATTTATATCTATCAATTCAAATTTCATCATGGAAATTATAATTTCATACTGAACTTATGAACCACTGCAAAGTAGAATAACTTTGATTGAAGTGATAATAATATAGAGGAGTGAAATGTCTGTATTTTATATAACAATAGAGATTCTAGAGCTAGACATCTTTAGAATAAACTGAAGACAAGGTGTGATTGACTAGAGAATAAAACTATTATATAACACTATTCAGACGGTCATTATCACTGTACCTGTCAATTACTCAATATACCTGAGGACAAACATACCAACATTATTCTTTTCAAGTAATCAATTTCATACTAAACAATTATGAAACAGTAGTAAAAAAACAATTTCCTTCAAATTGAATAAAGATTAGATGTATGGATATCCTGTATTTACGATAATTCACTGCATGACCTCTGAAGGATGATGAATTTAAATACGCCAAACTATCTATAGGGAAGTAGGACAGACAATAACATTTTACTAGTATTCTTATAAATCTTACTTTTAAACCCACAAAAAATTCGGTCTACATGACTCAATCCTTTATTCTTATTTCACGTTTCCTTTAACAAGCCTATAAAAGTTTCCCTTCAATTCAGCTAAAAGCTAAAGATAACAATCTAGCACAAGTCACTTGGAATAGAAAATTCCCCAATATATTGAATTTACAAATACTAATGTTTGAAATAAGACTTGAAATTCAAGTTATATCTGTTTAAACAAAGACTTTAGGAAGAAATGTAGATTTGTATAAAGAGGTACTAGGTACCAGTATATATAATTACACATACCATATAGTCAGTCATATGGAACATGATTCCTTCATTTATTTACCTACAACTGACGTCAACAGGTAGACTATGATGACAAGGATGGGGCATGACTAATTACTACTGCACAAAGAACAAGTTCAAAGCACGGTTAATTTCCATGTCTTATAATATGTCAAGAAACTAGATATATATGATAGATGAAATCAATCACTTTATTAAATAATCATTTAATTCTAAATCTTTGATCAATCATTTACCTTTCCAAATTCCAATACTTTAATATATTTATGTTTATCACTATTTTTAGAATGTTCATATAAACCCTTTGCAAAGTTCAGGACATGTAGGCCCCTTATTTATGAAGCATTCAAACTTGGCAAGATATTTTTAACTCTTATCTTTCTATTTTTTAATTCAATTCAAACGTGTTATCTATTTAAAATGCAGTTTAATATTTCCGATTTATTCAATTCTGTACATGACTTGTTATCAGACTTGTTATGACAATGTTCTGTTCAGGACAAACAAATCTTTCAATTCAATATTCTAGAACTTTCTTTATAAAAATTGAATTTTACCAATTACATTTTCTTACAATGACTCTGCAAGATGAAAATATTAAGATTGTATTTATATTTGTATGAGTTAATTTTAACTTATATATATACTTTCAATGATAGAAATTTCAAAGAAATTCAACAACTGTAAAAGCAAATTTTGCAATAAATATATGTGCCTATACCTCTGACTAAGGGTACTGTTAAATCTTATTTTTCAATTTACAAATTAAAAAATCAGTAAAATTTGATTTACTTATTCAAGTTCAAAGGTTGTATGCTTTTAACTTTTTGAAGTTTATTCTTTAATCAACATCAATTATTTTTGCCTCAGTTATCATCTTCAATTACATTTTCAAATCATGTGAAGAAATAAAATTAATTTCTTGTGACAAAATAAAGATAAGAGGAACATTTATTATCTTTTATTGTGTGTTAGCATCAAACCTTTGTATTCCACTTGTCATATCAGTAGCCCAATAATCAGCCATTTCTCTGACCTCTATAACATGAAGGTCAAAGTTAAAAGTATTTGTTGAAAGAATGTTTTAACAATAGGTGAGATAAGTTGTTTTAATGCCTGATAACTTGAAGGTAGATTTAGTCAGGTTTCAACACATCAAATTCTCTTCAACTAGCATCTTACAACATGAACAATTAATGTACCTAAACCTCACTCAAAACAACAACTACCTACTTAGTCAACTATAAAATAAGAACTTTTCATTTATCTTTATCAAAACAAAGGTTATGAACTCAAAAACCTAAGGACATCCTTTATAAGCAGGTTTTTTTTAACTCTATATAAATGACAATCAGAATGAACAAATACCTTATTGTTGTTGTTACTTTCAGAATGTTTTTAGTTCTATTCTGATCAAATTATTCATTATTCTCTACTAGATGACATTTTTAAATCTTATTCTATATATGATAACATAGAGGTTTCCTGATAAAAGATTTGAGTCTGTGTCGAAACTGACTGATAAAATATAACACAGGAAAGCCATATCACCGTTACAGGTATCTTGGCAGTCCTTTCCTTTAATCACTCATGTTATCAGGTAGGATCTAGGTTAACACTGAAATTCAAACCATACACAGGCTGGACTTTGATATATGAAGGTATAAGAGTTAAAGCTGGTTTACAGACATGCCTGGGGCTAAAACCCTGTCTCCAATTGGTTTACCTGGAATCTCACAAGGCAAACCATTTACAACCAAGCAAACATTCCATAAGTGATGGGCCATTTTAGCAACTTTAAACATGTACATATATAAGAGTTTAGGAGATTAAATAGATATTTCTGTCACCGTTTGTGGCACATATATTTTACTAATAATACTACTTAGTTAAGTAGAAATTTTCTGTAAAAGGTTATATTTATCAGCAGCTTAATATTTTAACAGTGACATTCCTTTAAGGTACTTGTTACCTCTTGCCAGTTGATTCCTTTGTAATATAAATGACATTGAGAATACTTAAATCTGTTAATGCTTACTTCTCAGGTGATGCAAAAAATATATTTACTTGTTAGGTTGAGAACCAAAAGATAAGAGATCATGTAATATTAAAACTTTACCATTCAGTTAACTCGTTTTAACAGATCAGTTCCTAATACCCATCTAATTACCTTACCCACATTCACCATTTCTAAATTGGACGAACATAAAACTTCTAATAACAATTCATGTCAACTTATTTAACTAACCAATATTCAAATTAAATAGTCACAGACCCTGATTTGGTTCCATGGTAATTACCCATAATTGATAGTCTAGCAAGAGAAATAATATTCATAAAATGTCACAGAATGCCAATATGCCAGTGAATTAAAGGCAGCTGTTACCAGAAAACCATGGAGACCAAATTCCAAAAGCAGGACATTTGCTTATTTATAAAGTATAGATATTGGTTTATTTCTGCTGCTGTCTGATAGATTGGTTTATATTGATCTTTTAAATAGTCAAGAGTGGTTCTATATCTCTCAAGTAACAGCTTGGTATTCAAATAGTTTTTTATTTTAGTAAGAACTATTCTCAAATATTATAAATTATTCTAGTTTTTCTATCAGATGCCACTTCTTCATGATTTATATATATTTATAGAGAATACTTTATATTCTATATAATAATATTAAAAATAATATTGATTAAAGAATAATTATCAGAAGACAATTTATATTACTATATTATTGCAATGTTACTACTACATTAAAATTGGTCCTTCTAGAGGTGCACATGAAGTCCCATTTAATTAATAGAGTTTGTGAAGCATCACATTAACATCAATGCCTGTCAACTGTATTGATATTATTAAAGGTAGAGTAGCTCAAGCTTAGCTAGTAATGCTTGACTAATATGGAAGTCTGAAATGTCATTCACACGCTACTAGTGTTTTCATATAAACTTCATACAGAAAAATAAAATATCCTATTAATTCAAGCAATGAATTTATCATCAATTTTACCATTTCGATTCAATAGAACTCATTGAAGTAGAACATACATCTTAGAGAAGATGTAGTCTAAGACATATTTCTATAATTGAATTTGTGAGCATGAAGTTGTTAAGAGAAAACCATATCACAAAGACATAGAGTAGACTGTTTCACGTGACTTATTAGTTGCCTGTGGGAAGAGAAGACACAGCACCTGTGCTATGTGACAAAATTTACTTTGATATAAAAGATAAAGATTTTAACCAATATCAAAGATAAACAGACATTCCTAAGTCCTTACTCAATGTTTAAATCATTCCAATTTTATGAGTGATGTAAATGATATAGTGTTCTTTCAGATCTTCTTAACCATTAGAAAACCTTTATATCAACCTCTAGCTCACCTTACTCAAATTGCTAGATTTTAATTTCATGTAAATTGTACGAAATGTAAATTATATATTGAGTGTGTGCAGTGCAATAAAAGGTATTTTCAAATGAATGGTTTGGTTTATAGTCAAACCTGTGATCTGATTACCTCTCTCCGCTCCACAGAACACAAGTCTTAATGTCTCGTCATGCACAGCTAGTCAGGTGCCTGTGGGAACAAACTTTGAATGGCCCATGAATAATATGTTCCTATTTGACACCAGAATCAAATAAATACCTTAACCCACTGTTTCATGTTCTACTTTATTTCTACCTGTTTAATGAGGACATTACCAAGGGCAAAAACACCAACAACTTTCCAACTTTACCATATAAACTGACAAGCATTAATCTTTATAACTATGAAATAAGTAAATATTTCTTTTACTGCTATTAAAGACATTTTTTAAGCATATAAAGCTTAAATATATCATATCAAGTATCTTGAAAGCTCATGAAAGATAAAATATGTTGAATTATAAACCCAAGGTTGTATGATTGTACACACAGGAATTTAATTCTGAATATATAGGACAATATTCATTTGGCAATAACCAATCGGCAATCATGATAACCTTATAGAGAGTGTATTACAAAGTCAACATTCTATCTGCCAGGATGTCTATTCACCAAATTTCAAGGGACCGTTTTCCTGCTCAACGACCGACCTTAAGTAGAAAGCAAACAAAACAGGTACTACACAGAACAAGTGGGCGGGTCTATGTGGAAATTTATCACTAGAGAAATAGTCCCCCGAATTCAATAGTTTCAGGTGACATGAAATAAGGGCTTTACCTGTGCTAAACTACAGGTGGAATATTCCATTTAATGTAAAAGGGTTACTAGACTGTTGATAATTACAGTGAAGGAATGTATCATGGCAACCCTCTGTTTAAATAAGTTTCAACTTGACAAATTAGGAAATAAAATGTTAGAATATCTGGTTTGCTCCACTCAATAATAAAAGTTTGGGAAACAAGTTTTAAAGAAAAAGTTTTTGTCTGTGAGAGTTTGACTAGTTGTGTCCTCTAAAGGCTATAAATCTAATGTATATATACGAAATGTAGACAGGTATCTCCACTATAAAGTACCTTGAGATATCACAGGTGAAGTTCAAAGCAAACAAAGCTTTATGCCAAACAGGTACAGACATGGCCTGGTTCTCACCGAATAGTCTTTTGTCTTCCTCATGTTTAGTTGCCTTTCGTGTACATTATATATACTGCCACTAACAATCATCTCTGACTAGCCGGCTTAACAAAAATTCTATTATAATTTATACAGACTCTCCTTTATATCATAAACTTTAACATCTATCACGTAGAATTCAATTCCTTCTACACTAGGGAAATATTTTATTCTTAACAACAAGCAGGTCATCAACAAAACCATGAATAATAATCAGATGTAAATTATGTATGCTTTGTAAAGAAATGTAATACAGATCCATGTCACCTTTTTGAAGCAATATTAAAAGCCTTAAGGAGTGTCATAAAATTTATTATCCTGAATTTTCAATATGATCAGATATAAATCATAAGTATCTTTAATTATCAAGTTATAATTCAGCCTTCATCACTCCCGAACTGTCTGAAATTACTGGCCTCTAGGTATAACACTCTTATATAAGATAATTAATCTAAGATAAACTGGTCCCAACTTTCTCACATCTTTACACCTTTAAAAGGTGAGCTATGGGCTAATAACAGACTCGTCTATTTTATGACCTGGCTATTAAACTCTTGTGTTCCTTTCCCTATTAGTTTGATGTGTCATGTGAAATAGAAGTCACAGGGACTTGATTGATTCTCTACCTGTATTATAATATTCTAATAACTAGAATAAAGGGTAGAAAGTCTATGTGATAACCAATGTAAATCAGAGCCAATTTCTTATCTAATCAAATAAATATACTTATTTTTAACAACCCTATAACTCACTTATATTTTATAACTATGTGAAATTTACACAGGAAATTGAAAGACAATCATTAATAGACTTGCATATAATTATCAGGTTCACAACAAAATTCCTTGAACATCCCTTTCTCACCCCCTTCCCCTCCATTTAAATAACATCAGATGCTACTATACATATTTATTTATCAGCATCAGTATCAGCATTTAACTAATGTAAATGATGTCAACAATTTCATCTTTTTTAATGGCTGATGTGATTTTTGGCATATACTTATATAGTGGTTTATAAACAGATTAATACTAGGATAAAGTAAACATAAAAGGAAATATCATGAAACAGTAAATAAAGACCAGTAGAGCCTACCAGAATTATGTATAACAAAAGTCAACAAATTAATTTTAAAAAATGTCCATAATAAATTACAAAATCTAAGTTTTAATGAAAGTTTTGTTTCTCCAAAAAAGAGTATAAAGATATGGTAGCAATATGATTAATATAGGCTATCAAACAGTTGGCCGATTCTGAAGTACTGTTCAAAGTTTGTGTCACCATATTTCCATTTCATAAATCAAGTTCACATAGAAATCATGATTTCTATTTCTAAATTTAGATGAAGGCATTCAATAATGTTCAGTAGACAAATATAGGAGAGTGAAGTTTGAACTAGACACCAATTCTCTAGCAGACGACAAAACTTTCAAACTTCTAATATATACATAATACATAAGAGTAGAATAAAGACAGTATTAGTCAAGTATATCAATTACATATTAAACTTACCATTTTGTTGTTAGTTGATAAAGTTGATAGAAACTTGGCAGAAATCAATGATGTGAAACACTATAAAGCCTCTAGATGATAATACTGTAACTAACTATAGAGAGAGAGACAAGTGTCACCTTTGCTATCTACTCAACTAATGATACCTTAACACATACAGGTAATATCACTACAGTAGAACTCTTCTTATCCTGGTACCTAACTATCAACCAATCACAACACTCCATTTAACTATGTTGGGGGTCACAAGAAGCAATAACTGTTTAAGGTGTACCATCATGTGACAAGAATTCCTACTCAGTCAATACCTGGTGAATACATCTATTAATAGAATTCGGGCAGCCAGTCAATACCAAGTCAAACTGTCTAAAGAACATTAAAAGGAGGTGAACAAAAGAAATGTCTTGGCTTCCCACAGTCTTTAAACTGGGTATTATTGGCAGTGGCAAGCATTTCACTCGATCAGTCATGCTTGCAGTTTGATCACAAATAATAGAAAGTATTTGAACTTTGAGTGGACAGAAATAACAATGGAGCTTAAATTAGGCACTGTGGGTTATTTCTATGGCACTGCCCTTAATTCAATCATTCATTCAAAATTCATTTAAAGTAGAACTAAATAACAAATTTTATCAGGCATGTACATGTAAATTTATCAAATGATATGCATTTTTATGGCATAGGCTACTAATTCTCTTCGATGAAAAAATTTGGAGAAAAAGCTGCAACTGTCATATTATTTCAAACTTTGAAGCTGTTAATTTAACAGAAGTTTCCACATTGTTTAAATGTTCTAATTCCATAATACAAGCTTTTCACAGTAGGTTACAAAAATATTTTAACTACATGGCCTAAATATTATAAGCTGATGTGTAATTTGACATATACAGGTACCATGTTAAAATTCTGACATCTCCCAATGATAACTAGTTACTAAATATTCAATCTTTTCGTACTTTGACCCAATACCACCACTGACATCTATATATCAACAAGAAAGGAAACACCAACCCTATCTATATAACTACACAGCATGCAGACTACTAACTTGGGATTAGGCACATTCAATGTCTTTTTTATGCCTTCCTGGGGACAATAAACATAATCTGTATTCAGTCTTGTTTTTCCGTTTTAGCATATTGAATATCTTGTCCAATTAGATTTTATAAGATTGCATTTGTAAATACCTGGATTTCTACTTTGCTGGCAATGAAGGATCCGAGTTAAAAATTTTGCGATCAGTCCAATGAGATCCAAAATTTGCAACACTCTGTACACACATTAATTACCATTTGCTCTAAAGAGTAACATATGAAAGCTTTTATGAATGATGGTGCCTGGCAAAATTTATTGCAACTCTTGATTAGATTTTCAAATTCTTTTTTTATTAATTATCAGAAAAGGTAGGAAATTGTGACTTTTCTGCAATATTCTATAACTGAACTGAGTGTCATTTTGGAAGATTTTGGGTTTATTCCTGTTGATTATATTGTCTACAAACAATATGAGAAATGTGATCAACATTGTCAACATGTGCTGTGGGATGATAATATTGATCCCTAAATTAAATAACATCAAACAGTTGATTCTACTCTGGTCTCATTATAGAAGGAAATATGACAAGCTCACAGCATGCTGAAGACAACAGGTGGTTCCATACACAAATAACATTACTTTATGAAACCTAACATAAAACTAACATTATTCTCTGACTAATACTTTATATAAGCCTACAGATTTCAAACTAATCACATCTTTTTACCAATTTAAAACAAGAGATTATAAAACAGCTAACAGTTGGTATTATTTCATAACCAATTAAATCACTTTGTCTATTACACAAAAAATATTCTAATCTGTCGAGAGTGTGAAAAGACCATTTTCAAAAAGGATATCCTGCTGATATTTTCAGAAAAGAATTGACAATGTACTACCAAAAAATATGACAATATTTTAGATATTAGTTTTGAAATAAACAATGAGAACATTTGGAATGATATTTGTAAATTTAGGTGCAGCTTTATAATCAACAAATTATTTCTATATTTACTAGCTTAATGTATCTTAGATTAAGCATATATAATATAAATCCGGTCTCATTTATTAAATTCTAGAGACAGGTTCACTGCCTTTTCACCTGTTACACTCCACTGAATATCATTAGCTTTAGTTTGAAATCTTCTGATGCATTTTGCCTGAAGGTTCAGTGAGTTCATGTATTCCATAAATATCTATCTATCAGTAATTGAGTGATATACATGGTCGTCTATAAGTTTAAATGAATCTATTTTATTGGAAGACTGATTTAAGATGATAACAAGTCAGTTTTAAAAACTAGTTTAAACAACCAGAAAAAAATGTCATTTTAAATAACTACAATTGTTTTTTCCTTAACCGAAATTTGTCTTAGACTCATATTTTGAAATGAAAAGGTTAATTTATTCATTTAGCTAGACTCTTGTCATCTTGTCTCATACACAGAAAAATATGGACAAAGTCGGGTAAAAGAATTTTGACCTGAATTCCTTAGGAAGAAATCTGACATTCGAAGGGACAAGCAGGAAAAGGTCAACATGGCAAAAAGCTTTTCACAGCATCACATTTCCTTGACATTTGAAAGGATTTTACCTGTAAAGACAGTCTCTCAAATTCCTTTCATATCTCTTTCCTTCTTACATAATATTACTACTTTTAACAGAAATATACTAAAATCCTATTTTTAATAGAATAATATCTAACCGTAGTTATTGTCATTAACTTTAGTAAATCAATTAAAAATTTACTATTGTTATAACATTTAGGCTTCCTATATGAAAATATTAGTGCTACAATCAATCATATTAGAGAAAACAATAAAGGCAACAAATTTATCGAAAGTAAATCGGTTGCATTTCATATGATATTTTCATGACTCAGTAATTTTTTTTTTTTATACCTCTAATGCTCTAGAACCCTTCTTAGAAAAATTAATTGTATAAATATCGAAGTAATAAGGAGTGTATACCTTTATTGAACTGGAGTACCTAATAAACAATTTTTATTGCATATAAGCTTACTCATCATAGATCTTTTTTTTTTTAAATGAACATTATTCCATAAGAAATAAATACATACCAAACTCATTGTCACTAGGATCCTATTCTGTACAACGGAGTAAAAGGAAATTAAGATGTGGTATCATTAAAGACTTGTTTGACAATGATATAATTGTATAATGATACAAAGTGTATAGAAATGGTTCATTTCCTAAGTATCAAAGACAACAACATTTCTTATCTCTTATCAACAGAACAATTATACTTCCTCTTATAATACGGCATTGTAAACTTTGGAGCTTTGTATCCTATTAATGATAAGACTAATAGACAATAATAGAAGTGAAACTTGATTCTAATCCTATTTTCACTCAAGTGTTTCCACCTTCACCATCTAATATTCCCTAATAATTATCTTTTATCGTGCAATTTCCTTGTTCCAAGATATCACTAAATTATTCAAAAGAAATTGTCAAAAAAAATGAGACCTACATTTGCCATCCAACTTCAAGTGGACAAAAATTCTGATTGATTCTCTTACCAATGATTAAAAGAAATATATGGAACCTAAGATCACTATTTTCATTCATTGGAGAATTACTTTCAATTATCATTGAAAATGTTGTATTTGATTCAAGCTGTGATAATAAAATTTTGTTATGAAGCTGAATGAATGAATGAATTAATTAATATTAGAATATTTCTGTAACATTTCAATGTTAGTCAATGCCATGTAATGTTTGGTTATCTTTACTAGTCCTAGATAAAAGTCTAAATATTGGAAATGTCAGCATTTTGTTGTATTGAAATAATTCCATATTGATCCAGTTTATTTACTGATATATTATTCTACCATTGATTCCACTGCCAGCTGTTCCAATAATAAATGTTTTTATAGTTCTACTTACCATGGCACCAATTCACCTGCATCACATAAATTCATATATAACTGAATATTTTTGATGTCAATAGTAGTAAATAACTATTTAATTGTAAGAAACATGTTGCAAAAACATCATCATGCTGAGTGAATTATTTAAATCAAAGTCAATGTTTAAAGAGTCCAACTGTTAACTAGTACCAAATTGTTCTAACCCATATTGAAGTACACTAACGAGAAATTTCCTGCTGAAGAGTTGGGTCATTTAAGGCAGGAAAGAGTGTTTTGGTCTGACAATGTAATGGGATAATGTCATTAAATTTCCTGTAGTTAACTATAATCAACAGACTTTCAGGCACTTCCTGATACTAATTTACCACTTATAACACTTGTATCATTTCATAAACTATTCCTATTAAGTCCTGGTTATATACTACTTTTAAATATTCCACTTAGTGCCAAATACTTTCACATACACTTACAGGACAGACCCAAATTATAAGCCTCAACAATAGGATTGCCAAATAATTGAATTTCAACTTTTGTTTAAGTTTTTCGTCAAATACTCTCCACTTAATTTTAAAACATGCCAACAAGTGCCAACATCATTTTGATATTTGATATTTTTTAATGTAACAATGGAACAAATACCAAATTAAAAATTTCATCCATGTGAGAAAATTTATACAAGTGCTATGTGTTGTCGAATCTAATAATACTCGCAAAAAAAAATATTTTGGTAACACAATCAGACATACAGACACTAAATTCACATGAAATAAGTATACCAACCAGGTCTATTTAAGCAAAATGTGTGGAAATCTACAATTAAGTAATTATTGCATGAATAAAAGAAATCGAACCCCAATTCTTTGGTGTTTTATTTTTTCAATTGAATTTTTTATATTGGCTTTAAAGTTTGAAGACCTAAAAAGAACAGAAATGTGTTGATATGCAAAATAGTTCAATTAAATACAAAAGTTGAGAAGATACTTCTTGCACAATTCATGGTTACATTCTTTTACACACGATTATTACAATCATACAAATATGATCATACATAATATTTGTAATAACCATCCAAAAGTAAGCATACCAAGTTAAACAAGAATTCTTTGTACATTCACCAACAACAATTTTAGAGCATTGCTAATAATAATGCAAAATTACTGAGTCCAAATTAAAACTTGCATTTTGCAATTGATGTAAAAATTTCAACTTAACTTTTTTGGATCATATTAATCCAGAATATTCCCGAAATTTCAAAAATAAGGCAAATTGTTGGATTTAAATGAGATCCGTCAAAAAAAGTAACATAATTATGCTAATACAATATCTATGAAAGATTTGGGAAATTATATTTTTTAGATCGAACAAGATCTTTAAACAATTTGTTTAGTTGGACCCACTATCTATGGAACAATGAACTTAGAAATAAAAGTACAACAACTAATGTTTATTTGTTTAATAAATAAGTTAACAAATCTGGAACTTTCTGAAATAAAATGACAAAATCAACATGCGAGACAATTACAAAATTCTAAATAAATTCCCAACTTTATTTGCATGTAATTTGAAATTCTATGAAGTGAAAGTAAATGTGTAATGAGCCAACCAACTATAAACTGATTTAGTTCATCTCAAACAAGTTCACCAATTCCCATTTACCTGACCAAATAACTCTATTTTAGTAAAGGTAATAAGTGTCCCAGTCAGGGCTTGTTTACTCAGTACCTAATCTACCTGAGTCTCTCTTATCAAACTGACGCTACACCCTATACCTAATAATATAATGATGCCGTGCGCACTGTGGAAAACTTTAAACAAACTTTTATCGTCTGCTAAACTAGCACAGGTAAAAGAAATCAATAAAATCGTGAAATTCTGGCAGAGGTTCTACTGAAATTTTATTGATTCCTACTGGGAAAGTATGGCTTCAATATACAGCTGTCACAGAGATCATTCCTTCTGTTTAAACAAAATATCCCTTTCATCGAGAGACGAAAATTGGGACACACGAAAATACCCGTCATCACACTCAACATGTCAATGCAATCAGTCAAGCGTTCCTCTTCTTCCTAAACTTACCATAATATACCTCTTTGACGTACATTCAAATTTAGTTTTATACATTGTTCTAAAGTCTCGTATCATAATTAAAAGTAAAAGAAGAATATACAGTTAACTTTGATACTAAATTTGGTAAAGGTATTCAAGCGAGCGAAGAGGTATAACCGCGGCCATTTTTCGTCACCATGCCAGTATACGACATTGGCGACACTGGAATTTGTCTGGTATCTTCAACTTGCTCTAAGAGTTATAAAAAGTTTTTATACATTGTAATAGAATATGTATTATTATGTGTACCAACCTTAAATTCTTTAAAAGTTCTGTCCTTTACTTTTCTTCTACTATCGAAACTTTGGCTCCATTCAGCGCCGACGACCCGATACACATGATGTCTGCAAATGACAAGGTCTTTTCTACCGTCTCATTATAAAGTTGACTGGTCGATAGAGGGCGCGCAAAGTTCTGCTTGATGGAATTTGGTACCTGTCCCGCCAGGAAACTCAATTAATGCCCACCTGTGGAATGTGGACTTATAACACGTGATAATTTTTCAGTGTTTAGATAGGCTCCAATGAGGTTATCTTTGTACAGTAATTGTTTTGATATGTATTTAAAGCACTTGTATCATCATGATATATGGCGGGAATTTCTTAATAAGCTTTTCGTATGACATGAATAAAATGACATCCTTGAGTGAGATGTATAAAATGTCGATTAGACTATACAATTACTACCGTCTTCTTATTTCCATGATAAACTTTATGGTAATCTGTAGGTGTGCATTAGATTATAATGTGTTTTCTTAACAGCTTTTTAAACGATCGGATTAAGAAATAAAGGTGCCGAAGATTATAAGTCGACTACTTCAAAAAATGGCTCTGAAAGTAATCTTAATGGATTATTCCAATTTTTTAATCCATACCGTAATTCCTGTAAGAGTAATTAACTTACAACTGAAGAATATTCATGCATGCATCGATATTAATTAAACTAGGCAATATGTGGCCTAGACTAATAAAGACATACTATTAGTAGGCTAATATTGTATCACAAATGACAATATTAGCAGGCTAGTTTAATTATGTATCACAAAAGAAATATTTATTAGAAGGCTAGGCTAATAATAGGCCCATATCATGAATGACATAATAGGAGGAGACTAGACTAATAATGTATCATGAAGGACATAATATAAGTGACCAAGGCTAATACACATCACATCGACTATCTTTGCCTGCGGCTTCGTTGTGTTGTTTGTGGACGAGTGGAGTTCTTGGGGATGACGACCTCTGTCTGGTGTGGACACCTATGCACTTTCGCACTTTTTAATTTTTCATGTACAGTATTTAAATATACATAATTAATTATTATAACCTTTTTTATTGGCATAGGTCATATTTTCTATATTGTATCTTTTATTTGTATCAGGTGCCGGATAAGCATAAGCTTGTTTCCGAAACTTTAGTTATTTTCTGTAAAATATTATATGTAATGTAGAAATAAAATATTGTTTAAATCAATACACATCACAAATAACAGACATGAAATATCGTTGCAATATTCACCTTTTAGTGTAAAAACCAATATGCATAAAGGGGTGAACACATTTGAACATTCCCTGTAGAATTATTTGAAGATGGTCAGGATTTAGGAGAACCAGAACGTGATTTTAAACAGAGAAATTAACCATGTGAACAGAGATGAAAGAATGTTTTTAATTACTATAAGGTTTTACATTTCTGATTGGGTGAAATATGGGACAGTCACAGACGCCACGAAAATGGTTAATGAGAATCTAAAACTTTATTAGAAATTTTAACTTTGATCAAGGTTGGATTTCTAAGTTTATCATGTTCCAATGTAATAATAGAAACTTTATAGAAAAAGTAAAAAGTTAATTATGAACATTATGAGTTAAAATATTTTCTTAATTTTCATATTTGCTAAAATGCAATTATATTTTTTGGTACCACTCCAGAGTAGATGAATGGCATGCATTTGTTTTCAGTAAAAATAATGCTAACTAAAGAATGCTTATCCTGATCAGCGTCATTAGTTTACCTTGGGGACCATATAATTCAGGGAACAATACCCCTAAATTTGGTATTGCTTTGTTTTGAATGGCACTAATGGAGCAATTAACATGCGTGTGAGGTACAGTCTCAATAGGTGATTGATGACGCAATCAATGTTACCTCATTATATTAGGGGGTTATAATAAACCAATTAATAAAATTGTATACTTGTAAAATTATCACTTCTATTTTATTATCCCATGGCACTGTAATGGAAAGATACCACTTTAGGTTAAAGCTAATTTTTGCAAACGGGGATATATAGACAGACAAGAAAGCAAATAATTGAAAGTAAATATTGTGCAATACATTGTGTAGAATGTAATATAAATGGTATCACAATAATAACCTGATCAAATATTCTGAATTTTATAATAAAGTTCTACGAGTATATACAGGTAACTGAATATGGGTTCTTTTGAACTCCTCATGAATAATAAATAACCTAGCCTCGTGATATTGAAAAGGAACAGCTCAAATTTATGTCTGTTAAGTTTGATAGAATACGTGACCTGCTTTTCGGCGCGACAGCCATATCACAGTACTGAAAGCGCACCTTGACACGAATTCCACCTTCAAACCCGGGAAAATTTACTTAGCCATGGCAACAGTTCACCCTGTGGACAATTAAAGCTCTCCTATTATTATCGGATTGCCGAAGGGCTTAGGGTCACGAAAGTTTATTCCGCCAATCAAAAAGGTCGAGGTCCCACGGAATGTCTTGAGGAATAAATACTATCTTGTGCATCAAAGCAAAGCGAGTTTCTAATGTCAATGTTTGGCGACACGGTGTTCAACGATGCAGAACAAAAAGTTATTTGATAGGTGTGCCAGGATTCTTTTTAAACTGACTCATACTGATGGGAACTTAATATCCTACGGTTAAAAATATAACTCAAGAAAAGTTAGATATAATTAAAGTGGCACAGGCTTCATTTTTGTGGGTCGATTTTTCCAAGTCTCAGAAACGGGGATTTTTTAGCTCAGCAATTTAGTACTGGTTATCACAACTCACCATTGAAATTTGAGTCTTCAAATCCATGTGCATCCATAATTATTAGCATTTGAAAGTTATAATGCCCTACTACACATTAGCGATACTATGGAATATATAGAAAAGTCATCTATAGAAATAGAAGGAGAAATGTCTAATTTAAGATATATTTGAAGGAAATATGCAATTTTCGTACATTTCTAGTGCTTCTGAAGGATATTTAAGTATATTCAAGACCCAAATCAACCAATAAAAATGAAGACTGGTCCCCTTTAAATACTTTTAGAATGAGCAATTCTAAATTTAAATGGAAAAGGATCAGGGGTCTTCGTTTATAAGAATACAATTAATTATGCCAAATTTTCCTTGAAAGGTTTACCATTTAATTGAATTACATGTAGGCCTACATACATTAAGAAATATTATTATGCCTATAATTCTATTATGTGAATATGAGGAAATGTCTATCTAAGTTGAAAAGGAACTTAATAGTCAGATAATCAGTCAGGTAACTGGTTTTTACATGGGTGGAAGGTAATAAACATTGCTGGTATATTTGGTTGCCCCTGGCTACCCGATGGCCTACCTATACGGATGAATAAACATGGTAACTTGTGCAGCTCAGATAATCTCTACCTGGAATATACGTCTATAACAGTATAGACCTGATCTGTAAAAAATGGATATTAATTCCCTTTTTTAGTAACTTCATTGACATATTTTGTATCAGTATCGTCTACATTCACATTTTAAAATGCTACCTTGTTTATCAATCTCTGAGGTTTTTAATCATGGTTCCAGCAAGTCTGACTGTTGGTGAAATTCGGATGTCCCTAAATGGACGGAATCTTAAAGAGCAAAACTTTATATCAAAGGAAAGTCGCGGGTTCTGTAAGGTTGACACAATCCTGTTTCGTTTCCATATTACACATGCATTACTCAGTTACATGCTACATGTGACACTTATTATACAGCAAGATCCAGAGAAATGGACGAGAATGTATAATAATAGCATTCCTGCAGCTATTTATTCCATAACATCATTCTGCAACTTTCTCCAAAGTGACCTGCGCTAGTTGTGTGCCAAAGGTTCCATAAAAAGCACCAGAAAAAAATCTTTGATCATTCTGGAAAAAGAAAATAACAACATAACGAAGATTGCTTGAACATCATACTGTAGTTTGAGTTCTGAGTCCACAAAAATTATAGAGATTGTGGAAATATTGGATGCCATTGCCCTCGTAATAAATGGAAGTTTTTTTTAACTATTCAAATACGTTCCAAAAGGTATCACAAAAGATCTTTTTGATAATTGTCATCGCACGTATAGGTGAAAAAACGATATTCGCGAAGGTCATTAGCCAGTGGAAGTTAACAAAACAAATGACAGTCTGTATGCCATCAGGAAATCAACGTTATAACTACTATGGATATAAATTTCAAAATTATATGGATAGAACTAGTCAGAAATCACTAACATTAGTAACATTTGTCTGGATAAAAAAACTGGATTTAAATATCATTTACATGTAATTGGATTATAAATTTCCCAAATCAATTATTGTCCGAAGTCTTAAGCTACAAAAAACTCGTCTAAATTTGAACAGTAAGAGTAAGGGAAGCAACTCCAAAAAGTTTACCAACAGATTTTGACAATTTTGAAAAAAAGGGAACATTCCGTTTTTTCGAATTTAGATTTGGGTCTTAAATGCAAACATCCGTTCAAATATATCACAAACTAAAAATGTATGTGTTTTCTATATAAGGCATAGTCTGTTCCATGAAATATATTTTTTACTTTCAAATGCTGATAATTATTGATACACATGGATTTCAAGGTTTATATTTTGATGGCCAGTTTTGAACACTATTACCAACTAGGTAGCTAAAAATCATGTTTCTGAGACTAAGGTATGAGTAATCAAATGAATAGTAAGACAATTCTGCTTTCTGTCTAATAAAATTTAATTGTACAAATATAATTCAATGAATTACATTTAGTTTTAACATATTATTCTTTCTTTTAGCATGTTTATACACTAAAAACCATAATAGATTAATAAATCTGTTTAATTCAATTTATTCTAGACATATTCTTTAAATTTTCTTCAAGTACTATATTAAATTCATATTTAAAACAAATCATCTATAATAAATTTGATTCTGCAGTTCAAAATAAATGGTTATTTAAAAAGAGCTATTGCATATGTATGAATATTAAAATAAAACAGAATTCTGAAAAAACATGAAAATTAAATGCTAAAATATAAAACATTTAAAGATGGATACCATGATAAAGTGAATGAAATTTGAGCCAATCGGGTGAACTAGGTGGAATGTTGTAACTGAATATCGGAAGGTTTATAACCAACGACTAATACTGGATAATGATTGATTTAAAATGAACAATGATTGATGAATACTAAAAAATACTGTGAAATAAAAAATCGATGGTATGGTTAACAATAAAATTGGCACTGTATATAAATGGTCCATAAAATCATAATTGAGTAGGTTTAAAAATGGGTTAGCAGAATGAAACAGAACTCATTTTGTCAAAATTAAGATGAAAATATTAATAAAAACAGTTGCAAAATATTCTTAATATAGAACATTGCAGATTTTTTTGTTATTGTTTTTTTTTTTTATACAAAAAATAGGTCCATCATTCTTTGGTATACCTAAAGAACAAACAAACAAAATCTTAACATAACTAACAAAAAAATTCTTGGCATGAAAAATTGATTTTGAACACAGCAAATTCTAGCATCAGATACAAACACTACTAATACAAAATACTATGTAGGAATAACACAAAAAGAAAAAATATTCTACAGAGATACAAAACTGCATTCTAGTAATAATTCCAATAGATAGTAGTAAGTATTATCTTAATTGTTAATACAGTTATCAGATATTTACTATTTATTTTGCTGTAGTTGGTTGCTTTGCTGTACATAGCTTAACAAAAATGGTTGGATGTTAATTGATCATTAACACAATAGTCTGTGAAAGTATCACATGAAAAGAAAACTTGTTGTGTTAAATGCTTCAATAATCAAATGAATAATACGGTTTTGTATCTTAAAAGCAGGATTTCTAAACTTGTACTGCTAGTAATATCTGAGGGCCTTTGTGAGTTAAGATTTAGTAGAATCACAAGAACCTCAGTTGTCTTGTCTAAAATTGGAATGGTGCAAATCAATGCTATCATGGTCCACAATACAATACAAAAGTTTAGAATTCCCCTTAATATTCCTTTTACATTTTTGTACGTTATCATATAAAGAATATTGAAAAATTTATGAAAACAAAGTTTGTTTTAAATAATAATACTAATGGTGTAGTTGAATACTAATAAAAGGGAGATAATATGATGTGCTGCCCTAATTCTAGACTTATATAATCATACTGGTCCTTATTATTCAGATACTTTCTTCCAATTGGACTGAACAAACACTACAATGGCATTCCAGGCATTGTATATAGCAGCACACAAGACTTTCCACCAGTTATGGATATTTTTGGAAGACCTTTTGTATATGTTGGCTATACTGGTGCTTATATCATCAGAACTGAAAATAAATATATGTAAAATTCAAATAATAACAACTAAATTTGATAAAATAAACTAACAAATTGACTACAGTACTTTCTCAAGCAATCAAACAACTATCATAGTAATCCATATAAATCTTAGAAAAACAGGTATTTCTGTAATTGTAACAGTAATGTAAAAATAATTTCTAAAACCAACCTGATATACTTTTCTATGATAAAGGAGAATAATATTACTGTGATACAAACAAAGAGTATTAAAACAGCAGTATCCATGTTATTCCATACATCAGCCCAGAAATCAGTCTTAGGGGTTAATTTGGTTTCTTTTGAATCTGTGTTTCTGTGATTTTCAAATGTTTCTCTTCTTTCTCCTAATAATCTAGTTATTTTAGTCATACTTCCATCAACTATATCAGATCTCACCTACAAACAACACAAAGTTTTTACATGTTAAATTAAATTCTTTATTCTTAAGGCTGTTTTCCACGGGACGATTTCCTTCACGCGAAGCAATTTTTTTGCACTCACGCATGCGTATTGATAGTAGGTACTCAAATTTGCTACGAAAAAAATCGTCGCGACGATTGCAAAAAGAGTAGGAATAGTTTCAACTTTTTCGTGACGAAATATTTCGCGTAAACATTTTATCCAATGATCCAATCAAATGCGCTAACAATATCAACGTCATATTAGTAAGACAATTTTTTTATTCAATGTTTTTATATCAATTGTCTTTAACTTTATGACTTATATATATAGGCCTAGTGTTTTAATGAGGGGACCAATGCTTCAAGTAGTATAGAAGAAATTCAACATGACACATAGATGTATTGAATCACAGTATGTATTTTGAGCCAACAACTTCCTCAGTGGAGGTTTACACCATCCTCACTTATAGAACATCAGTAAAAGTCTTGTATGCAGATGTTGTGACTATAGTACCCATGACAATCTCAATATGCAGTCAAGGGACTAAAGTCAAAACTACTGAAATAGATTTAAGTTGAACTGCAGCGTCTGCAGCAGTACTGGAGTGGATGTCTAATATTCTGAACAGTGCTGTATATGGCTGAAGTTGAGCTTAGACAGCTAGTAAATTAGTAAAGTAATTATTTATATGAATTATTTATCTGTTTAAATTAACTAACCTGTCTTGAACTGGTAGTAATAACTTCAGATCGTCTTGACTGTCTAGATCTGGTTGATGGAAGTGGTTCATCTTCTTCATCAGATGATAAAACTTGACTATTTCCTTCATTTTTCAATAGTGATATAGACTTTTCATTTTTAGTTACACTCTTTGATACAGATTTCACACTCTTAGACACTGTTTTCTTCTTCTCAGATTTTCTACTAGCTGATTTTGACCTTGCTCTAGAACGTGAACGCCCTCTAGACTTAGATCGTGCTCTACTTGATCTCTTTTTTTCTTTCTTTAATAATTCCTATGAAAAATAAAAGAAAAACCACATATATATCAATTTAAAGTAAAATGTCAACAAAAATATTTTCGTGAAATCTTGTCTTTTTGATGTGTAGATCTATTAATTGTCCACAGTAACATACAGCTCCTTTAACGCGTGAATATATGATAGTGGTTGACATAACAATGCTCTGTAGGCCAATGAGAATACCACATCATGGAATATAGGCCTACTAAACTGTACATTTCCTAAAAAATTAAAAAACCATCTTCACCTGAGCCTGAGAATATTTCTTCAACTGATCAATACAATTTGTAAGACTTGAAGCAGGTTCCCAACTATCATCATCACTATCATTATAACCATTCCATCTTACTAAATATTCTACCAGACCTTTTCGTTTTCTCTGTTTTAATATTTCTTTCACCTGTAAAACAGAAAATCAATTGATACTATACTATATTATTGGCTAAAATAGCAAACTACATTGCTTTTAATTGTTTCAGATGATTCAAATTGCACTCTTCAGACTATCACTCACTGACCCACCACTTTATTATTTACATCTGAAGAATTGAAATTTGGCTTCTACTACTTTTTTATTATGTCTACTAATGAAGAAATGTGAACAGATTAAAATGGGTAATGAGTGTCTGTGTAGAGATAGTTTAAAACTTGCTTCAACTCTTTCCCCAGCTTCCGATAGCTATTTGGACGGATATGGCTTGAAGAGAGTCAGAAAAACTAGGCCCCAAAAACTTGTGATTTTCCGCACCTCCAAGGGTGGTGGTTTTTAAACGGATTTATTTACCTCGAATCCACAAAACATCAATATATTTTGAAAGAAAGGTGATTTTGTAGTTCAATAATATCATCATTATCCCCCTACAGCATACAGGCCATGTATGCGAGTCTATCAAAGTTTTTTTTCCCAGAAATAAAATCTGTCGGTTGCCATTGAATTGGAAAATCCCAAGTTTTTGTAGCCTACTTTTTTTGACTCTCTACCAGCCATATCTGTCCAAATATCTATCTATCTAGTGTAGAGAGAGACCTATATTATAATAGAGAGGTAGAATTTAAAACTTTAGTTACAGTTCGGTAGTTGCAAAATGCCTCCGGCCCACCTCAAATTTCAAAGCAAGTAGACATATTCAAATCAACTAAACTCTAAAAGTCTGTACTATTATTTAATGACATTTAATGTTATAAATCATAGGCAATGGTTCCAATGGAAACTTTTTGGCCCATATGGGACACAGGCGCGGATCCAGGGGGGGGGGGCCGGGGGGGCCATGGCCCCCCCCAAACGGTAAGATTTCACATCGTGAAACGCATCATATTACATGTCAGGTGGAAATTTCGGCGAATAAAAAGGGAAAATCCTATGTTTTTAAGCCAAAAAAAGGTCAAAAAATTTTTTTCCTCGCTGCGATCGGCAAAGATTTGCTTAAACACCCCCCCTTTCGATAATCCTGGATCAGCCCATGCACATGGCCCTCCCCAAACTTTGATGCTGGATCCGCCCCTGATGGGACAGTGTTAGTAAAACATTTCCGGCGGTAGCATACGGCATTTTGAATCAACCGTTTGGCTTCAGTTTGACACTGACACTGAAATGTTCTTTGTCAGACTTTGTCCCAATATAGTCTTTGACTGAAACACGAGAAAATAAAATTATTTTGCAAATAGCAAACTTTGAGAATTAGCATAAGCAATAAATAGAAATCTATACATATGAAATGATTTAAAACATTATGTTTACCTCGAATTCGGGTTCACTTTCAGAACTTGCCATTTTGAAAATCTAACGCTTTCTTCAAACACTGACCTACTTTAATCCCGTGTGACTCGTGTTGCGTTCTTAACGACACTAGCAGGTGCCCGTAAAATTAGGAAGGTGTTCAGAGTTATTCATATATTTTCATGAATGTTATTTTTGTAAATTTTATTCAGATAACCACTACAAATCTTTTACATCAGTAATAGTTAATTAGTAAGAAGACAATCTTGTTCCTGGATGAACCTGAAGGACCCGAGTCTTTACCCCAGACACATGTTTACTACAGTCTGACTAGGCTACTTACTTGTTGTTGAAATATTACCCTCATAGAGTTATATCTGTAACTATTAAAACTTCCAAGGAAATTTTGACCAGAATACACACGCTAAGTTATGAAATCGAGGAATTGAGTAGGAATTTGTGTTATAAATATGACATGAATCCATTTATTTTGGTTAAAATCTAACATCAATCGAGTTTCTTTTAATTCTCTAAATAATAACAAGAAAGTTTCGATTGTTTTACATATCACGACAATCGTTTTCAATTTTCATATTATGATATAGAATAAGAAATGATTGAAAAAATCAACAAATCTTTTAGCAATTGTCAAAACTGAAATTTGAAGAAAACTTGCTAAAAAAAAAAAACAACCCAAAAACATTGTTATTCAAGTATGGACTTGCTTGTGATTTAGAGGCATATGAACCACGTGACTTTCAATTTTCTTTATATACGCCCACATAACTTAAAAGCGGTATAGTCAACTTGTCCCTTAGCCAAATTTTATTTTATTTCCAATATTTAACAAATTAAAAAGATAGCTTGGTAATATAACCCCACTGGCAGCTTAAATTTGTTTCAAAAAGAACATTTGGCTGAAAACAGAAACCATCACATCCATGAAATATTCAACCTGTAGTCATAGGCCTACATTTTGTTCAGAACTTGAATTAAGTGTCGTCTAAATATTTTTTTCTCGATTTCATCATGGGTTCAGCATTCATTAAGTTCAGTCAAAATCCTTCTGCCTTGTAGAGTGTTTCTGAGCTAAAAACTGAATGTAGGCCAATAACTCATATCAAATATATTTTTGATTTCGATAGGGTTTATCGAGTGATGATAAACTATTTCAATAGGTTTCTTAGAAATCTATCAAGAATTATGCCTTCTAGAGTGTCAACATCAAACGCGTTTTAAAGAACAAGGGCATTAATTCATATTTAATATTTTCCGATTTTGATTGATTTTAAATAGGGTTCATCCTTGGGAGATAATAAACTATTTCAGCAAGTCTCGTCAAAATCCGTAAAGAATTGTGACTTGTAGAGTGTTAACAACCAATTGTGGACGGTTGGACGTCCGAACCCCCCGTGGCTACGGGTATGGATCCCAACCATAAAACTAATCTCGAAATCCATGTGAACACATTGGCAATATATTGTAAGCAGCTAATGAACTTTTCATTTGAGGAAATATATCAATAAATGAGTAAATATTTCATAATGAAAAGTGGTAGGTGTCTAGATGAGTTAGCATACTCTGCTTGGCGCCACACCCACCAGCGCTGCCCAATGAAATGATATAACATCAATCGGTCATTGATTTCTGATTTCTGTCACAAAATCAACTTTCAAGGCAGTTAGTTTATAAAAATTCAACATTAAGGGAGAGAACTCTGTCAAAAAATATTTTTGTTTACTGTAATAATTGGGTCAAAACATTACTGGAGATAACTCCTATCGAAATTTTGCAGTTCAATAAGTAAGTCTATGTTTTTTGCCATATTCGAGATGCAGATCCAAATAAGATGCATAATTCTTAGTATCAGTAGTGTTTTTAATTTCTAACTCATCGGGATAAAAACTTTTAGCAAGTCGTTTGTTATTTTTGACAAGATTTTGTATATACTCTGCTTCATATGTATATAGGAATAAATCCATCTGGTTTGATTGGCTAGTTTAATTTAATTGGTTTGTATAACAGATTGACCTTTATATATTTTTATTGATGTATTGTCATTGTTTATTAACAATCAAATGTTCGGTCTAATTCCGGTTTATATCCAATACATTTGGAGTAAATCACCTATTTATCTTCTATGGTATTTTGCTCTATGAACCTTTTTTTAGCATTTTCATGATAACAGATTTGAGAAAACATCTTTATCATTTACTCAGAATCAGATCTGTTGCCATGTATTTATTTGCTGTCTTCAGATTTACTGGAACTGTCCAAAAAGCACACAATCCCTTTAATTATACCCATGCCTTAACAGCTAGTTATCTCTTTCATTTCCTGTGTTTGTGTTTTCTATATAGGTTAAGTCATAGTCTCGCTATACACGGAAATTTAAAGGCTTAAATTTTGAGGGAGAGTTTGGAACAATATGACGGATTAGATAAGCTAAAAAAAATTATAGTTTCCGAGACTATTAGGCCATGAGAATGAAAGTTAAAGTTTTGCGTCCACCGCCCGCATGCCTCCGAGGCTGCCGCATAAAAAACTCATTATTTCATTTTCATTATTTTTCAAAATAATTGCACCACTCAACTTGTAGTTCATTCAAAGGTGACTACATCATCATAAAACGTTCAATACGATCAAAAACACAGTACCTGTAAGTATCTATGCTAGAACAGACCGATCGCCACGGCCAAACACATCGCGGGCTGATATCCAATGCATAATAACCATGATAAACATAGACTGTAGAGGGGAGACTTTTATGGTGGGGGCAGACGAGCGTATTTTTTCGCCCGATCGCGGCGAATTTTAAAATGTTAGATATTTTTCGGCAGATTATTTTCACCGCAATCATTTTATATTTCGCCGCAATCAGGCGAAAAAATACACTTGTCTGCCCTCACCATAATAGAAAGACTAGAGTGTAGAGGTCGGAGTGGAGATGACGTTTTTAATTGAAAGTGTAGAGTGGAGGGGGGTGGAGATGACTTTTAAATTGTATTAAATGAAAATAATGAATGATGAATAATGAAAAAGTGCCTCATCTGTTTTTTGAAGTCTTCGGACGCAAAACTTTGACTTTCATTCTCTTGGCCTAAAAGATTTTTGGTCAAACGGTTAGCCTAGTGAACATATCTGCCGGTTTGATGAAAACATAAGGCATACACCGGAAGTACTTTCTACCTCTCATTTACGACAATCGACCTTTTTACGACCTGACAGTCGGTCACCTTTCGAAGAAAAACTTCGGAATATATTTTGGATTTGAATTGCAATTCAGTTAAGATTCACGATGATTAAGCTTCAGCAACCCATGAAGACTGCTACTTCAACTTATTTCCAAAATTTGATTAAATATGTTCCGAAAATCGGCAAACTTGGAACAGAAGAGGCTGTTTCCAGTGTTTCTCAAGCACATCCAACCTCCTTGTTATTGAAGAATCCAACTCCAATGGTCAGACAAGGGCAGGCTTTGAAAATGAGAGTATGCTCAGCCATAGCTTGTAAGTTATAAGTTTAACTGCATTGGAAACTGAAAATAATGTCATAGTTTTTGTTCTAAGATGGTCTATTATTTAAAGAAAACTATAAACTATAAGCTTATTATATACAATAATTGAAAAACACTTACGGTGAAAATTACTTAGCCTAGTTTTATTGGTTTATTTGATTCTGTTTGTATACATTGGACACTGTTGATAAATATATACTCTTTTTGACAACTTAATTTTTTGTTCATTCTAAGAGGTTGATATTTGCCTTGATGTACCGGGTAATGATCTTATACAGTTCAAATTAAACAATCTTTGGGAATTACTGATTAGGCCTAGATTAGCATTCAGCTATACTAAAATTTGCTGAACTACAACTATATTACATTATCATTTCTATTTCTAACAAAGATTTCTGCTCTTTGGTCATTTAAGGAATACTGGAATATTTATGAAGGGTACGGTAACCCTTTATGAATACGGACGGTACAACAGTTGATTAATTGTTTTGAAAGAGTCTTAACTGTAGCTTGAGCTCTAAGTATAGCATGAAGAGTATCGTACGGTACTAAAACAATCTTGTAAATTGATCTGGATATGATATGAATTTGTCAGTGCTCAATTAGTACATTATAATTATTGTATTTTTTTAAAACATTACCATATAATTGATAAACCTATTTTTGCATTATTTTTTTTCAGCTTCAACACAAGTCAGATATGTTCATTCAGACATTAAAGTACCAGATTTTGATGATTATCGAAGAAGTTCTTTATTTGACCCCAAAACAGAAGCTTCATCTTCTAGTGGTGAAAGAAGGTCCTTTTCTTATCTAACTGCAGGAAGTAAGTGTTTAATAGCTTTCTTGGAATGGCAAGTAATTGTCAACTGTATTTACCGTTATAAATAGCTTTCCTCAAGTACTCTTGGGCCTTAATGTGATTGTAAAGCGTATTTCTAAACTTTGTATCAGGGACACTGATAGCATCCATTTGCACCATTCCAATTTCCATTCCGACGTCTGTGATTCTTGCAATTCCACTAAATCTAACACGTTTTATGACGTCACTGACAGTAATCTATCTTCCTGTACTATTGATATCTATGTAGATCAATGTCAGTGACGTCATAAAACACGTTAGTTTTAGTGGAATTACAAGAACCACAGACATCGGAATGTAAATTGGAATGGCGCAAATTGATGCTATCAGTGTCCCCGATACACATACAAAGTTTAGATACGCTTTACAATCCCTTAAGACAGATAAACTGAAAAGCAAAAGAAACTTATCACCAACTTCATTTGACCTCACACCAAAGAAAAAGGTATTTGCGAGATATATGATGATTGATTTACAAACAGAATCAATTTCCTTGAATTAGAAATTGCATTGCAATACCGATATTCATTTCTCCACAATACACAAAAGAAGGGTCAAGGGGGTCAAAATTTAAAATTTTCACATAAAAGAGTCCATTGAAAAAGTGCATAAAGAGTTTATTCCAAGACTTAGTAGTCAGGCAAAACGTCATCAATAACGAGTGTGGCCACCCTGGGCAAACATGCACGCAGACACACGCTTCCTCATTGACATCGTCATGCGGCAGTTAACGTCAACATGAATCCTGTTCCATTAGTTCAAAGTCCTGTCGCTTCACTAAAGGTGGTACGTAACATGCCTTCTCAGCCGATGATCAAGGTGATATTGAACATAGGGAACCGACTTTCATCTGTAAAGAACACTCTCGCCCAGTAACGTCGCTGCAACCGACGTACTGTTCGGCACATTGCAGTTTACGTTGCCGATGTAGACGGGTCAACGCCATTTCAAAGAAGGGTTGGTATAGGCTTGTATATCAATTTTGAACGAAGTCTTCAAAGGACTGTTCGTCTGCTGATGACATGACCCAGTGATGTTGCTGCCCATATTGGCCATACTGATCGCTGTTCTCGTATAAGTCTTGGCATACCTATGGATGGTGGTTTTTCACTTACAGAATGCCTGTTCTGTCCAACTGGTATTTATGCCGAAATCGTGCATGTGCATTTGGACCTATGTCGTAAAAACTTTGCACATTTTTATGCATGCACTATTTGGAAATCTGCGTTTGATAATCTGCGTTGTGGTTATAATTGCGTTGCATTTAGACAAATTTTTGCTGCTGGGGTTCAAACCTGTACCAGCTTTTTGATTTTGTATATACAACGATTTTTAAAGTGATGAGTTTCTTTTGCCTGTCAGTTTATTTCTGTTACTTTTGGGCAGTCATTAACACCTTTTTACTTTATTTTCATAATGTTCAGTGTTTTTGTTTTTCTGTTTATAGGTACAGGAATTGTTGCAGTCTATTGTTCCAAATACATTGTAGAAACATTTGTTAGTAGTATGAGTGCTTCAGCTGATGTGTTGGCTTTATCTAAAATTGAAGTAAAGTTAGATAGTATACCAGAGGGAACTGGTGCTACATTTAAATGGCGTGGAAAACCTCTATTTATTAGACATCGTACACCTGAAGAAATAGCTACTGAGCAAGGATTGGATATAAATACTTTGAGAGATCCAGAAACTGATGAAGACAGGACAAAGAAACCAGAGTGGTTGATTGTTATTGGAGTTTGTACTCACCTGGGTATATTTCATTTTATTGGCTTTCAATTTTATATTATTTAGCATTTAGAAGTGCAAGATGACCTTTATTTAACAGCCAACACTTCAGATGGAAACATTTCTTTTACAATTTTGTATTTCAAAATAATTTTTTACCAAAGTTGTTATGTCCATCCATCTGAAGACAATTAACATATCTTAACACTATTTTACTATCCACTATAATATAGTAGATATATCATTCCAAAGAGAAGGGATTGACAAAATGTGACCGTGAAAAAAATGTACTCAGGCCTGAGGTTTGGATGTGACTAAAAAAGGAAAGGGGATATTCTTAGGGTTTTTATATGCTCACATTATAATGTGGTATGATCATTCATATTCATGAGATCTTGGACAAGTTCAAAACCATTTTTTTGACAGGTTAGATTTTGGTACGATTTAACACAAATTGGCGAGATCCCTTGATACTAAAATTTATCAGGGAAGTGTGCGTACCTTGTTAGGCAACCACTTGGTTATATAAATCAATACAAAATTTCCTTTGATCACAAATCAAATAGAGGTTTTTTCATTTTCAGGCTGTGTACCAATAGCAGATGCTGGAGAATTTGGTGGTTATTTCTGCCCATGTCATGGTTCACATTATGATACATCGGGTAGAATTAGAAAAGGACCTGCACCATTGAATCTTGAAGTACCAGAATATACTTTTCCTTCTGAGGACTTAGTTATTGTTGGTTAATATTATATTGGATATTGAAGAACTGAATGTGATAACTAAATGTTAAATTAATTTAAATTAAATTAACACATGGTGAAAACTACATACAGTAAGATACCAGATCTAGGCTTTACATCTTCATTTCAGACAAAAATTATTGAAACTTTTTCTCATCCATGAAAAAACTTAAAAATGATCTTCAGATTTGACTTATTTATTTGTTTTGTTTTTTAACAAGTAATTTGATATAAAAGAGTTTAAACAAAACAAGAGTGTATGATGTAAATAAAAGTTTTTAAAAAGTTATCTTGGTTGAATTAATTATTATATTCAAATGTCATTGTGACCACTATAATATTAATTTTTTTATGCACATGTATTCTATACTTACACACTTAAATTTCTTATGGTTTATCTACACTATACTGTGTCTTTTCAAGTTCGGCTCAATAATTTTGTGATCAATATAACTATATATACTAAGTATATGATCAATTTAAGTATGACAAAATTTACAACATAACAAGAGGGTTCAATCAAAATTTAAGTCTTAATTTTCAAATATTTATTCTGTGTTCTTATATACAACACTACATACATTACAAAGACTGAACACGATTTAACAAATACAAATATTAAAAGTCTTGTGGTTCAGTCAGCTTGAAGTACTGTCAATTACTTAAGTTTAGTTACACTACTGGAAGATTACTTTCAGTGGAGTTGAATTACACGATATTCAGCCCAGTTGAACTTTCCTTTGTGTAGTTGCAGTAAAAATTATGTTGCCTTATTACACAGCTAGAAATAACACATTCCCAGGTAACACAGTTGTAACCAGGACAACTTTACCAGTCAGTAACCTGATCAAGATAATGGCCCACAAAGACCACCTTGTCATAATATCTTAACTGCAATAACATGTCAGATTAAAATTGATCTACCAGTTTTAAAATTCTATCTTGTTCAGCTTCCTGTGTGCTATCATCTTTAGCATCACCAATATTTCCAGCATATTCTGGAAAGAAAAGGGAAATCTTCCATAAAAACAAGACAAATTCTGTTACAGCTAAAGTCGAAAGATGACAAACTTTTTGTGATATACAAAATAGGTCCAATAGAATTTTGAAAATAAATAAAAATATAGAATGAGTTAAATGAACATTTGACTTGCCTCTCATTATATATCTAATAGCTTTCACTGAACCACCTCTCATATTTAATATCTGCGTAACTCTTTGTTTAATCTATATAATATATAACACAGTATTACATACACAGATTAACATATATAATATTAAATACAGTTTAACCTACTTAATATATAACCCTATAATACCCACATTAAGTTGAGATTACAATAATGATTCTGTTATGGATAATGAACCCTTCAAAATTGGCAATACCTAAAACAGTTGATTGTCCAATTTGTCACAATCAAATAACGAATAACAGATTCTAAACTGGGAAAGAAATTTAAATTAAAGATTGAAGAAATATCAGATCATTATGATAAATGAAATGTTACAAAAAGTCTTTGAACTTACTGATGGTTCTCCTGATGAACAAACTTCTAACATAATGTAGTCTACTAATTGTAATGTAAATAAACCAGAATCTAATCTTTTTAAATAGAATTCGTCATCTAAATCAGAATCAATAGATTTACCTTGTTTTTTATATCTCTACAATATAAATATCAAACATTCAAAAACAAAAATTAATAAAGATAGTCAGAGCACATAACTATTGAATAAAATATATAAGCCTTTTTACTTAATTAAATCTTTTTGCAAATTATTGTTCTTAAATATCTATTGAAAAAGTATTTCTTATTTGAAAAATTTCATATCTTTATAATGTAATATAACTTACAACTTTTTCTTGTTCTATTTCGTTATCACAAGTACGAACTCTATCTAGATATTTTAAATGTAGTTCCACTAATCGTTCAACCTGCAATAATAAATGTAGTACCGGTAATTTAAAACGAGATAAATATTATACCAGTGAATCCTGGTAATATACTAAACCATGAGACAAAATCATAGTTTATGGCCAATCTGACTATCTGATGTTGTGATCAAATTATACAAGATGTAAAGATGTATTCAGAAAGCATGTGTAAATAAGAATGAACTGGTGATAAAATTATTATTATTATGGGTATTATATGATTTGGTGACAAAACTCGATTTGTAATGTGATACTTTTCAGTCTTAACTGGTTCAAATAATCCTGATTGTCAATGCTTGAATTCAATGAAATGCATTTACACATTGCTATTTTGCATAGATCTTAGAAATGATTACCAAATTCAGTAAAAGCTGAAAGAAAACTACAAACTTACCTTTTCATGATCATTTTCAGTATATTTATTTAAAAGTCTTTGTCTTTGTGTACCTTGACAATTTTTTAATAATGAAGCAACTATAGAAGTAACATGTTCTGAAATTATAAAAAAGAAGGTTTATTATATTCAGCAATTGTAGTCACCTATTTCAATCTCTGATTGTCAAATAATAGTTCATTACAGAAATCATAGGAAAATGTAAATTACCGGTAATACCAATATATTTGTTATAATTTGTTCCCATTGAGCTAATGTATTAGCGCAAAACACATCATTACAGGTCACACCATTCAAAACCAGATGTCATCTGCTTGGTATAGCTCTAGACCTAATCTTCAGCAAACCTTTGTCATGAATTACGCCCATACCCACCAAAGGGTAACAGTTTAGTGCGTAATCTATATTCTTAAATGCAAAATTCATTTAAATACATCTTATGAAGACAACCACTAAATAAAGAACAATTTCTAAATACAACAAAACCTACCTTCCATTTCATCTTTGGTTTGACCTTCTTTAACTGGTTTAGGAGATTTCATAAATAAAGGGAATATAGTTCGTAATCCTAATATATCAATAAATTTCTGACAGTTATCACTGCCCTCACTTCCTGTCATAGAATGATTTAAAACTTTTAGAGCACTATTCCTTGACATTCTTTTTTCTCTGAAGAAAACAATGATATATTTAAATTTTATAATTGAAAGGAATTATTCTGTTCTTATCTATCATTAAGATCGGTGTGAATTAGAAAACAACACAAACAACACAAGTTTTCTACTTTTAAACAGTGCCCATTATATTAATTGTAATAAAGACAAAAGAAATAATACAAGAAAACCGAATTTGTGAAACAAGAGTGAAATTTCAACCTTAATGCTGAAGCGCTTTAAGTTCTCCGACTTAATGAACACATAAAGTTAACTTACTATGCGTGAAATTGTACCAGAATAGCATATGCCTACCGCTTTTCTATTTTAAAAATGTTAAGGAATCATAATCCTGTTTGAAACACAAAAGACTCCTGTTTCCTTCCAAATGACAATATCAGTTTCTTTCCACTTGCTGACTTAAAACAAAAACTAGTTCAAACATCCAAAGAAATTCTGACATCACTGTGTCCAATATAATACCATGTATGAGACTAATCAAATGCATAATTCAATATATATATTTCTTACCGTAACATTAAATTCATTAACTGAAGACCTTCACCCTTCAAGAACTTATTTCTATTCTGTGGAACCATTAAACAAGAACACATTGAATCAAATAAATTCTCCATGTATTCTATTTCTTCTTTAGTACTAGGATCATGTCTTTTATACGCCTGTTCAAAATATTTTATTACTTTAGAAAAAGTTTGAAATTATTTGAAAAAAAAAAAAAATGTATGAAAAAAAAAAGGGTATGACAAATAACAATGATAAGTATGTGAACTCCGTAAAGGGATGCTGAGTTAAAAATTTTCATTAAGATTTCTACATGAGAGTGTATGCTCTGTGTATATACATAAAAGAAATGATCACTTACAGCTAATTGTGACAATAATACATCTATACCATCAACTTCACCCAACAAATTTCGATTTTCTACAAAAAACATCATAATATTTAATGTATTGTTGAGTTAATTTAAGCAATTTATGGCTTAAAATTAAGTGCCACTCAGCAAAACCAGCATCATCTTTTATAACTTTATGGGTCCATTTTCCCCATAAGACACCATCTTTGATTTTATGACTTACAATTTGAAAGCGGTAATAATTTGATAATAATCTTACCATCAGTATTCTGTAACAATATAGCTAATATCTCACTAGCATATACCTTATTATCATCAAATGGTATCTTAGACTAAAAAAAGAAAAACCCCTGTTAAGTTTATATTTGATTGGATTGCAAATACAACAATGGACAGAAAGGTAATAATCAACAAAGTAAAAGACAATCAAATCTCTGCAACTTAAATGATACAAGAAAAGTGCCTATTAGACACTTTTTCGACACAAGATGAGTGAACACATGCTTGCTAGTCCTGCTGGTGTGTAATGCAGTTTATTTCCACTGGCATTGAAAGCAGTTCCACACAGACAAGGAGATGGTCCAGTTGATTTTGAAATACAGTTATAATATATATTGTAATATTTGTAAGTATGAAGAATTACGACCAATTTGGTTTGTGATATTTGTAAGTATCAAATATTTTAATAAATTCTCAGTACAAACCTTTATTCTTTTCAATAACCAGGATAATAAACCTTGTTGAGCTGCTTCAGAACATATATCAGGTCGAAATTCTGTTATATTCTCAATTATAGCTATATTAATATAAAAACAATTTAGTTTTAGTTTTTAGTAAAATATAATAATAAAAGAATCAGTTAATTCAAGATTTCCAATATATGCAATGCCTGCTTTCATATAATCCTGACAGTTTATCTTGTAGAGTGTTACCTATTGTGAGTCAAACAATTAATTACTATTAAAACAATTACCAAGAGAATTGTGGACACCTTCAGCTTCTTCTTTAACTGTTTCATCTAATCTTTCTAAATTCTGTACCAAAACAGCTACAATTTGACCTTCTAGCTGAAATATGACAGCACTACTTGTGTATATCAAGTCATGTTATTAAATTTCAACAATATTTTTAAATTTTATAGATTTTATTACAACACACATCACAATACAAATATTTACATTAATTACACATTCCAATATATAATAATCATACAAAGTCAAATTGATATAAACACATCATGATACATAACAATAATACAAATTAAATATTACATTAGTACAAATTTCAACAATATCTGCAGTCTGCTCTATGTGTCCTCAAATATTTTCCAGAAGCAACATACCAACTTTGTCTGAATACTCTTATATTTATCATGATTCCAAATAATTTTTCCAATTCAATCAAAATTTCAAGAAAGTGTTCAAGATTGACATTTGAAAGGGATATATTCTAACTTATTCCAAAACATTTGTTGTTTTTTTACAAACCAACAAATTCAGTATTTTTGGATTGTTTTCCTGTGGTACATCTAAGAAACAAACAAAGTGTTTTTTTCTAAAGAATATTTTAGCCTTTTAGTTGTTCAGTCTTTCAACTTGGGCTTCATTTAAAGTTTGAACATACTTTGTTGCAATACTGCTTTTTTTTTAATACCGAAATAAAATTTTAAATCATACATACCAATGAGTCTATTAAAGCTGTACCACCATCATCATTTTCATTTAAAGTATCAACATCTGTTAATTCTTGTAATAAATCTACAACAGCTATTGATATATCTGAAGACAAAACAGTAAATGAAAAAAGTTAAACTTTTAGACAAAATTTTTCCTTCTTTGATCAATGGTCCATTTGATTCAACCTTTTGAAATATTAAGAGATATAGAGTTAATCTGAATCATAAACCCAAAATAGAAGTTATACAGTAAAAATAAACAAGCAAGACCTAATAGAGAGATAAAATTAAGCACCTGTATTATCGTGAGATAACAGCTGTAATAATGACTGGACTGTATTTAAATCTACTAAAACTTGATAATATTCTGGTATAGTTCCAATAACGTGCATTTCTTGTATAACATCATTTAATTCTACCTCCGACTCTAAAAATCTGAAACAAAAATAGAGTGAAGAATTAAAATTACAAAATCGCATCAAAATCAAACAAAAGATTGTTATTTAAAGTAACATTAACAAAGTGAATAAAAGTATGTACAGTACAGTACTGAGTTACTGATGTGCATATTCAATGACACAGATTGATAATTTATTTACACTTGGTGGTAATAAGGGCCTGTCAACCTTTGCTTCAGCAAATAAACTTCATACTTACTTTTCAGGGAGGTCAGGAAACTTGATTCTCATCTCTTGATTTTTATAACATTTCTTTTCAAATGATAATAATAGTTTCTTGAGATTGGTTTCATCCATAACCTCAGCCTGTTGACAGGAGACAAAATTATCAAACAATAAACAAACAATATAAAATATTTCAAATGATTCTAGGGATTTTCGCACATATTAATTCATATAAACATAAAATCACAATATTAATTTACTTCAATTGAATTTGCTATAAAAATAAAGCAAATCATGCAACTTTACAGTTACTACTGAGTGTGTATGTGTTCTCTACACAATAACTATGAAATAACATCACAGAATATAAATCTTACATCTCCATGTTCATCCACCATTCTAACAATTTTAGCTCTATCATTTTCAGTAACAACAGCTCCAACTCCTTTAATCTGATTAATCAATGCACCTTTTCTCTTGTTTTTTGGAACTAAATTTTCATCATTGTCTTCTACTTTTTTACGTTTAGATGGCACTGTACCAGGTTTGTCGATCTGCAATAGAACAAACAAATTTTAATTTCAATATTTCAGCCTTATCTTTAAAAGAATACTACCGTTTGTTACTCGCTAACCACATTGACTTCTGAAATGAATTTTTTTTTTCATGTAACAAATATTCAAAATATGATATATAAGTTGCCTTTTGAAGAATGCCTTCTGGTCCATGGAAGTATAAGCTTAGGGTTTGAAACTTTTTCATTTGAAAAAAAAAATGAAATGAAATAGAATGTTAGAAATTGACCCACATTTCGGATCAAAAATTCACCTTTCTAAATTCTTTTAATGGAGCTAACAAAATATTTAAAATTTTATATATGACCAATCAATGAAAGAATATATACTCAACAGTAGTCATACCGGGTGTAAATAAAATCTTAACAGAATCCGTAAATTAAAAAAAAAAAAAATTATCCATAAAACTACAAGAAATTATTGACAAACACTAAAACTATTAAAGGGGAATGTTAATAATATTTGAAGGTCGCTTTGGGCCTTGAAAATATATAAATAGACTCCAGGGGTACTAGAACTGCACAAAAATCGCAAAATCATTTCAATTATTGCCCTTGCTAAACATTTATCTTTCATTTTCTGTAATTGTGTTTTCTATATACTCTAACTTAACGACGAGTCATATTTTTTACTTTAAAACGTTCATAATTATGACTACACAGGGATTTGACGGCTTATATTTCGAGGGAGAGTTATGAACATTATTATGGATTAGAATAGCTAAAAGATTCCAGGTTCTGAATCTGAGACATAAAAATTTTATTGGTTGAACAGTTAGTGAACATACCCCTTTAAGCGTTTTTCTTATATAAATCAGTTTTAAGAATTTGTAGAATATTAAAGGGATTCTGGATTCAGTTGTATATCTTTAATAATTATCAGGTGAATATACAGTTAAAGGGGCATAACTCACTTTATCATGAACAAAATAAATAACCTCATTGAAATGTTTACATGGATTTCAGGTTACTCAAGACTCTCGTTAAATGGAAACTATGTACTTTTTAAAAAAAACTTTATTGTGCTCTAATTGGTATATTTTTCATAAAATCTAAGGGACATTATTGTCTCCAAAATAATTAATTAAAAATTATACCTTGAAAGAAAGCAGTTCTTCAACCTCCATTTTTAAAAATTTATCACATTGTACTTCCGGTTCTTTGGTCACATGGCTAGAAATAACCAATCATATCATTGTAATGGCAGCCTCCGGTCGAGGACTTGCATTATAAGATTTTATTTATTTTCTGTGTTTTTAAGGCTCATTTCTATTTTTATGTACACCGGATTCCACTTGTTAATTCATTAGAACCCCTTTGTACTGAGGCCTCAATTATAAACAGACATTGGTAAGATTGATTTGTTTAAATCAGGTTTGAAATATTCTTGCTTTTATAGTGTGTTCATTGATTCGACTGAATGAGTAGCCTATGCCTATGTGCATTCAATTTCTCAGTGTCAGTAATATTGTTTTCATAATTCATAAATAAGACAAATGATGACGTGTGTGTATTCAATTGTAGGCCAACAGATACATGATCTGTCTACTAGTTCATCACCTGATAACAGTACGGTACCGTACTGGTAAGGACTAAGGAAAACAGATTTTACCATGAAAAGTTGTAAGAGACAGTAGCATTGTTTTTTGGTTAAGCCATAAGATTGAATGTTTGATATTTTTTTTTTTTTTCCAGCCCCCATGGACGATATTGATAGTCCAGAAAATGACCATCAAGCATCAGTCTGTTCTAATTTGAATACAGAAGAAGATGGTGAAATGGAAGCTGTGAATTCGCCTATGGTTGAAGATGAGGAAGAGGAGGAGGGGATCCAATCTCCCGATGAAGGGAGTAGTAACATGGAGGAAGGGGATGCCCCTTATACAGTACCAGTGTATCATGATAATTCTGAAAATGAAGCTATGATGATTGATAACAACAGTGTTCAGTCTCCCATGCACTCTACTGATGGATCGGAAATGTTACAAGACAACCCAGCTACACCTAAAAGTCCTGGTACACCGATAGGACCCCAGTCTCCAGCAGATAACATGTTACCACTTTCTCCAAAAGACACTGAAATGCCTGTACAGTCACAATTAGTGACAGACCTCAGGTCCCCTAAGTCTCCAGAGAATAATCCAGACCCCCTTAGTGTTCAGGAACCAGACAGTGCTGGCATAGAATCAGCACAGTTTGTATTGAGTAGTAATACAACACAATCTGAATCTGAAAATGGCAGGAATTTTGATACTCAGGAATCTGTAAAAGATAGTTCAGATCAACATATTCCATCTGAAAAGTTAAATGAAAATTCTGAGGCTGTGTGTGTTTCTCAAGATAATGATGAAGTTATTAAGGAAAAATCTGACATTGAAGAGTGTAGTAAGGTGGAGACCAGTTGTCTAGATGACAATAACAAAAATATTGACACTCCAGATGTAGATAGAGAAGTGAGTCAGTCAAGTGAAGCCTTGCCCTCATTGTCTGAAAAATTAGACACTGTTAGTTCTGATGAAGAATCTTTTTCTTCTATAAAACTGGCTGATTCTACCCAGATTAGTTCTGAAGAGAATAAAACAAAGACAATCCAAAGTAATATAACATCAAGCTCTAAAGTTTCTTATGCTGAAGAGATTGAGTCTCCAGATGATTCAATAGACAATTCTTCAACGTTTAGAAAACTAGAGTCTGGTGCAGAGCCAATAGAATCTGATGAATCAGATAATGAAATTTTGAATATGCCTGATCAATCAGATAGCTCTAAACATGATTCCAATATCACTAAAAGTGCTTTTAATAAAAACCTGCCCCAGGCCCCTGATGCTTCAGGATATGATTCTGATGATAATCATTTAGATCTTGAAGAACCTAGTGTGGCTAGTGTTAAAGTAAAACATGATTCTAGTGAAGTGACAGGTAGTGTGAAAGTTGACTCTAGTGTAAGTAATGTAACTATAAATGGTGGTGATTATAAACACGACTCTATTAAAATGAATAAATCAACTGCTAACACAAGTTTTAATGAAGAACATTTAGAATTAGATTATGATGAGGAAGTGGAAGATGGACAAAGAAGTGAGCAAGAAGAAGGGGAAATGAGAAGTGATGATGAAGAGGTATTTAAAAATTTCAATTTTTATTACCCATACTTCTTTTTGATTAGATTTTTTTTATATATAAAAAGGATTCAATCAGTTGCAGTGTCTTTTAAGTTTACTAAATGTCAGATGCAGCAAAGCCTTTCAAATAAAGCTGCTGATTTGTATCATGCATGCAAAGGGCTCTGAAGGATTTTTTTTAGCCTTAAAACAGTTTTTAGTTTTACTATTTGTCTTTCAGGCTAATGACAAATCAGATGATGGAGAAATTAGTGATGTAAGTATCTAATACTATTTTTTAATTAAAATAACACTCAGTTATGTGCAACCACAAGTATCTATGTCTATGTACGTATTTTGATTAAAAGGTAATTGTTTTATAAATATAATCTGTTGTTTTATAGGATGATGAATGTGAAGAGGGTGAAATTAAAGAGCCAGGAATGAAAAAACCCTTTGTTAAACCACTCTGTAGATTTTTTGTTAAAGGAAATTGTACATGGGGTGAAAATTGTAGATTTTTACATCCAGGTGTCAATGACAAAGGTTTGTTAATTGTAGTAGTTCAATTGTGATAATGCTGGCGTGTTCTGACTGAGGCTTGTGTTGACAGTAAATTTGAATTGAGACTTGAGAGCACTAGGCCCTATACATCTAATTGCTTGCTTTCATTTTTTCAGCAAAGTTTTTCTAGCACTTTAACAGTTAATATCGCATTGTTTATCAGACTTGGATATTATATGGATTTTTTAGCATGAAAAGTATTTTAAAAATTTAGAATTTTATTTGGAATTAATCTTAGTCCTGAAGAATACTGAAAATTAAAGACACTTATTAAACAAATCCTTTCATGATTTTAGGTAATTATAGTTTAATTGAACGACCAGGTTTTAATGTTATTATGGGACCTAGAGGTTTTAATGGTGGACCATGGCAGCCAAATGATGTAAGTAAATAATGACATATCACTATCACTTTATCACATATAGGTAACAAAATTAGTTTAATATTTTTGTTTGATGTTTGTATAATGAAAAATATAAGGTTACATTTCTATCATTATTTCGTAATATACTATGGATATTAGATTGAGTGCTTGAATAGAATTGTTATTGTTTTAGGTGCCACCAGAACCAGAAGTCTTGCCCCCTCCCCCACCTCCTGTAGTACCAGTGGTAGAAACAGCCTGGGAAAGAGGATTACGTCAAGCTAAAGAGGTATGTCATTAATCTATTAAACAAGAATTGTTTTCTAATAGTAATTATTGATAAACTATTTTTTCTTTATTAATGAAATGATTCCCAGCTGTCTGGAAAAGGGAACTAATATTTTTCCCCCAATAAACTAGGTACAGATAAAGGGGTTTAAGTTTGTGGGAAACTGGTTAATTAATGTGTCTTGACCATCTTTGTATGTAAATAAAATAATAATTCTGTAGATGAAGAAAAAAGCTTCAGAGCGAAAAGAGACAGATCAAGACTTTGAAGAAAAGAGATTGAATTTAAAAATGGATGATGTACCAGATAGAGAGTTTAATAAAGAAAATGAAAAATATCGCTATAAAGATCCTTATTATGATGCAGGGTAAGCTTATTTTTAATACACATTATTGTAAAATGTTCAAAAGAAATAAGGTATAAAAATAGTTATGAATGCATCGATGTTTTAGTTCTGGTAGATAGACAGGAAATCCACTCTCATCTGGTTAAGAATAAAAACATAAAGAATCAGAAGAAAAAAATTGCACATTGTTTTATTTTTATACGCCCACATTGAAATGTGGTCGTATATTGCCGTCGCCCCTGTCCGTCCGTCCGTCTGTCCACAATTGGCTTGTGAACGCAATAGAGACCACAGTTTTGGTTGGATTTGAATGAAATTTTGTATGTAGGATTATATTCATAAGATCTCGGACAAGTTCGAATTTGGGTCTGATTCGACTAAAATTCACGGAGTTTTACACCCAAAATATGTTAAAAATGGCTTGTGAATGCGATAGAGACCACAGTTTTGGTTGGATTTGAATGAAATTTTGTATGTAGGATTATATTCATAAGATCTCGGACAAGTTCGAATTTGGGTTTGATTCGACTAAAATTCACGGAGTTTTACACCCAAAATATGTTAAAAATGGCTTGTGAACGCGATAGAGACCACAGTTTTGGTTGGATTTGAATGAAATTTTGTATGTAGGATTATATTCATAAGATCTCGGACAAGTTCGAATTTGGGTTTGATTCGACTAAAATTCAAGGAGTTTTACACCCCAAATATGTTAAAAATGGCTTGTGACCGCGATAGAGACCACAGTTTTGGTTGGAATTGAATGAAATTTTGTATTTAGGAATATATTCATAAGATCTCAGACAAGTTCGAATTTGGGTTTGATTCGACTAAAATTCACGGAGTTTTACACCCAAAATATGTTAAAAATGGCTTGTGAACGTGATAGAAACCACAGTTTTGGTTGGATTTGAATAAAATTTTGTATGTAGGATTATATTCATAAGATCTCGGACAAGTTCGAATTTGGGTTCGATTCGACAAAAATTCACGGAGTTTTACACCCAAAATGTGTTAAAAATGGCTTGTGAACACAATAGAGATCACAGTTTTGCTTGAATATGAATACAATTTTATGTGTAGGATAATATTCAAAAGATCTCGGACAAGTTCGAATTTGGGTTCGATTCGACAAAAATTCATGGAGTTTTACACCCAAAATACGTTAAAAATGGGTTGTGAACGCGATAGAGCCCACAGTTTTGGTTGGATTTGAATAAAATTTTGTACGTAGGATTATATTCATAAGATCTCGGACAAGTTCGAATTTGGGTTCGATTCGACAAAAATTCACAGAGTTTAACACCCAAAATGTGTTGAAAATGGCTTGTGAACGCAATAGAGACCACAGTTTTGGTTTGATTTGAATAAAATATTGTGTGTAGGATTATATCCATAAGAACTTGAACAAGTTCGAATTCCGGATCGATTCAACAAATATTTACGGAGTTTTACACCTTAAATGTGTTAAAAATGACTTGTGAACATGATAGAGACCACAGTTGTGGTAGGAATTTAATAAACTTTTGTGTGTAGGATAATATCCATAAAATCTTGGACAAGTTTGTAATCAGGATCGATTCAACAAATATTTACGGAGTTTTATTAGTTATGAAATTAGATGCTTTATATTAACCAGATATTGGATGAATTCAAATCTGAACACCATCCAACAAAAATTAAGATAGTAACATTCCTTGATATATTGACAATTTATGTAGTGTAAGTGGGCGTATATTGCTAGGCAACCACTTGTTTGAATCTACGTCAGTCGTGATGTAAACATATACACAAATATTGTGATCATATAATATCTTATATTGAGTTTGTATTGCCTCTATTACAGAAGTGAACCTGATGAGTATTATGATAAACCACAGGGTTTCCAACCAGGTCAGTTTGAAAATTTTGAAGTCAGGTGGACTCGAGGACCAGAATTACTTGATGTTTACAGGGTTAGTATAAGATATACGTGTATATGGAATTTTATTCTAGATGTTAAAAGGACACGTTCACCCTTGATTGACCAAATAAACCTTAGTCTTAAAAACGAAAAATCAATAAAAGTGTTGAAATCTATTTGCATCAATAATTATCCACATTGGAAAAGACAACCCTCTTTTTCTTTCCTTCTTTTCTAGTACTTTAAAAGACTATTCACAGATATTCAAGACCAAAATCAACCCTTGAAAATGCTGTCTTTAAACAGATTGGACTGTTAGATGATATACATTTAACTAATAAAAAAGTATCTAATAAAAAATTGCAATTATGAACAATGTTTGGTTTTTATTTCCAGGAGAAAAATGATAGGTTTAAGGAGAAACAGTATATACCATCACATGTTGAAAGGTTTGTACTGACACTACAAATTATCCTTTAAAGAGCAATGGGTCTTTTATTTTCTTGGTTACTTTGTCCTAATGTCATATTGATATCATTAGGTCATATTGTAGTCTTAAATCTAACAGTAAAGTAAGAGTTATCTCCCATCATTTCCTTCTAAGTTATACAGAGTTGTCTGCCCATAGTTAATCATGTGACCGGATATGATATAGTTCTGTACTGATTGTGTTGAAGGCATGATGCAATAGCCTAGACAATAATAAAGCATGGTTGAAATCTAGATTCCTTGTTTTTGTTTATGCGATAAATCCAAATACATCTAAGATGAGAACCCCAACAAAACATGGTGGAGATGCCTAAACAGATCAAAAATTGATGATTTTTTAGTTGGGACTAAAATTATTTGTGCCTGAATTGTTGGTGATGTGAAATTATGGAGAAAATAAGCCTATCTACAGTACTACCTACAGTACAGTGAAAAAGGAATCTAAGACTTTGAGCTGTAAATGAAATCACAGTCTGTGTATCATTTTTTGTGAAATTAAACTTTTCAAGCTGTGAACTTAATAGCCTACTGATTGGAAAGAAGTTGATTAAAATTAACAGACACTATTTTACTTTCCAAAGTTGTGAACATTGAAAATATTGATTCAATGATAAGATTGGTTACAATTTTATTTTGAAAAGAGCCAAAGTCAAAGAGGAGACAATATATTTTGAACTTTTCAACTGAATAGACAATATATTTTGAACTTTTCAACTGAATTGAAGGTGTATAAAAAGAAGACTATAATAGTATTACTTACAGTGAAGAATTGACAAAAGCAGTTTAAATTTGTTCTGTTTATTAATTAAATTCAGTAGAAACTTTAATTACTATTAAAAAAAATAGACAATAATTGACACAAATGTTTTTAATAGTTAGTAGAGACAAAGTGATTTTAAATTTAAAAATGCCAAATGACAATATTTAGCTAAGCCTATTTGTTCCTTTGAGTGTGAGAGTGAATTGTTATCATCTAGTCTATATATCTATCATTCATCTGTTCTTTCCATTTTAAATTTTCATGTATGAATGTGTGAGTGTATGTAAGGAACTTATATACATGTAATAATTATCTGTTCAATTTCATTAGACTATTCTGATACTTAGAAGGGAACTCTTAATTTGAAAAGAGGGGGATGTCATATTGATATCATTAGGTCATATTGTAGTCTTAAATCTAACAGTAAAGTAAGAGTTATCTCCCATCATTTCCTTCTAAGTTATACAGAGTTGTCTGCCCATAGTTAATCATGTGACCGGATATGATATAGTTCTGTACTGATTGTGTTGAAGGCATGATGCAATAGCCTAGACAATAATAAAGCATGGTTGAAATCTAGATTCCTTGTTTTTGTTTATGCGATAAATCCAAATACATCTAAGATGAGAACCCCAACAAAACACTAATCAATCTGACTTATGTATATATGCCTTAACAGTTATCTGGAGCTTCGAGTTGCCATGATAGATTTTTTTGAGATATTTTTCTGAACACAATTGCAGTTAAAGAAAGAAGCATTTGTCTCTATTAATGTCTTGTTATATGTTGTATGAGTAAGAGTATACATACATTAATTTTTAGAATGAATCATCCTAACATGTCAAAAGTAAGACAAACACCACCAGATCCTCGTGATTCAGTACCTCCTGTTACTAATCGTGGTAGAGCTGATGAGTGGAGAGATCCTTGGCAAAGGTAAGATATAAATAGATTATAAAGTTCATATGACACTGCTTATCATGGTATTTGTTTCAATTATTGTATATAGTGGTGATAAATTTAAATGATAAAATTGATTGTGTAATTTCAGGTCCAAGTCTCCAATCAAGAAAATGAAACCAAGAAATTCGAGACCAAGACATAGAAGAAGAACTCATAGTGGTTCTTCATCAAGGTATGAAATCAAAAATAATAATTGTATGAAGGAGAGAATATGAAGAGCTGAGTAGGGTCAGATTTGTCAGGCTCTCAGTGAATCAACTTAATCAAACAAATTTATCTAAAGTTTTCACTTTTGTGTTGATAATCTTCAACTTTTGTATTTTCATCTACAAGACCTAGGAGAAAAATATGTGATAAATTTGATATTCAATATTGAAAATGTCATTCATAATTACTAGTATATGTAGTTTATATTTAACCTTTTATTTTCAGTTCATATTCATCATCAGGTTCCAGATCATATTCATCTAATTCATTCAGTAGTGGTTCATCATATAGTCGATCTTCTTCCTATTCTAGGTAAGATTTTAAACTTTTTCTGGTCTGCAAAGGGAGTTAATGATGAGCACCATATGTCTTGTAAACGGTAGTAAGATTGGTTAGATCCTTCATGTGAATTTGACAGATTCTATGAACATGAGAGATCAAAACCTGAGACTCATATTACAATTACTCATTATAATAGTGAACTGAAGTTATTGATGTTGTTTATATTGTTCTGTTTAGGTCATCAGGGTCGCGGTCACGTTCTCGTAGTCCTGGTATACCTAGAAGACCTGTAAATAATCGTAATATGCCAGGACGTAATGTACCTTTACGTCCAATAGATAGACGACCACCACCTGATTCTATACATCCACAAGATTCCAGACCTCCCGTACCATTACGGAATGTGTAAGTTTTTCATTCATAAATACTGCTTATACATAAAAATGTTCATTTCTTGCCATGTAGACCTTAATTGTCAGTTGTCTTTGCTTGTAGTATTATCAATTAACACTTGAAAAAGGATCTTTCCAGATTTGGTTTTTGTTACTGTTCATCTTATGTAATGTAATATTTATAGTAGATAATTTAAAACTCACGGTGGTTGTGTATATTTGTAGGGAACCAAGAAGTTCAATATCTGTAAAACCTTCTAGAAGTCCTGATAGACGTAGACCTCCACCAGGTCCTACAGTACCTCTTACACAGAAAAATGTACAAGCGTTGGGTGGTAAAATAGACAAAAGGTGAGTCCAAAAGATGTAATATACAAAAAAATATGCCTATCACATTATATTCTAAATAAAAGTAGGCAGTTCTTAGCTTAATTTTCCGTAATAAAATACCATAATACTGATACATCTGGAATTTATAAATTAAAATTTAATTTTTCAGGGTTCGTAGTTCTAGTGGTGGTAGTAGTAGATCATCATCATCACATTCTGTGAGTAGTTATACCTCCTCTACATCTTCTCATACCAGTAGTGGTAGTGCTGATTCACAACATTTATATAGAGATATTGACAGTAAAAAACAGGGCAAGGCTGACAACAAGAAAAAGATTGGTAATTATGGTTTCTTACATTTTCCCTTTCCTTGAATTTAATTTCGTAAGGTAGGAGCACTGGGATAGTTCCAGTTAATATATTAAGGACAGTGGTGTTGTGTGACCCCAGCTTCGTTACTTGGGTTGACGACACAAATCCAGGTCCCCAGTACCAATGCAATCGATGGGGCCAATGAGGGACGCTATGCTGACTCAGCAAATTAGAGGCTGAGTTCCTTAGATTATGAGGTATCCCTAAATTTGACTCCAAAGACCTGTTTATTTACTCAAGACATTTAAGTATATTTTGATTTCAGCAGGAAGTAAGAAGAGTAAAAAGAAGTCTGGTGATCCTCGAGTTAAACCACCACAATCAACAACCCGTCCAGAAGTACAGACACGACAAGGTCCTGCCACACCAGTTAAAGCTAAAGATCCAATGAAACTTGTTGGGCAAAAATCAAATATTAAATTAACATTGTTAAGTAAGGTAGGTTAAAAGAGTATATTTTTGTTTTATGTTTTAACTCATCAATTTGCATCCATTCTCAATTATATTATCAATATTTTTCTGATTTTACGCAAGGTCCAAGTGTCTTTTAAAGACTGTGAAGGTGAATCATAATATAGTAAAGTTAAAGATAACAACTAATGTACACTGACTAACAGAAACATAAGAAAATATATTTTGAATGGTTAATTTGTAGGGAGATAAAGGTGGGGGTAGTGATACTAGTCAGAGTATTAAGAGAAGAATACCAGGTGATATATCAACTGGTGCTCCACCAAGTAAAAAACAGGCTGTTACTATAACTAAACCTACTCCTGGTAACTATTAATTTACACAATATTTATTATTTTTGTATTTTTCAAATACTTGCGCAAGTTACTGTGATTGTGTTATAGACTATAAACCTTCATTACTTTTATCTAAATAGTGATATTTAAATTGATCATAATTTATTGTAGGTGAGAAGGTTCCCAAACCAGCAGCAGTCAAATCTAAATCCCCAGTTAAAGAAAAGATAACTCCTGTAACAGTAACTAAAGGAAATAAACCTGTAACGTCACCTGTCAAAGAACCTGGTAAACCAGCAGCACCCGTGCCAGTCGTAGCGCCACCTGCTCAAGCTAAACAGAAGAAGAGTAACTCGTCTAGGCGTGAAGAACTATTAAAACAGTTAAAGGCTGTAGAAGATGCTATAGCTAGAAAGAAATCTAAGATGCAATGATGTATATTGGTATTAGTTTGTAATATAGTAAATATAGTGTTTCCTATGACAGTCTCTCATGTTATTTTATAGTCTTGGTTGTGTTTGTTTTATCACTTTAGTTCGGTCTTTATTGTAAGATACATTTTAATGAATGCTCGAGTTGAAGTGTAAATTTTAGATGACTGAAGTAAGAAATATTACTCTAACATTGATATGCTTTATGATATAATTGAAACGCAATATAGAAATATCTGACCAGTGACCAACTCCTGAAATCATGTTTACTGTTCAGAAATATTTTTGATACAAAGAGATTAGAAATTGCATTTATTTCATGCTTGAATTTGATGCACATAGAAATGTTATATTCAGTGAATGATATAGCCTATTGAACATTTTGAACAGCAATTGAAATATGCCGGTCTTGTTATTCCTTACTATTAAAACTAAACACCCTAGATTCCAAGTCTACGAGTCAGTTATACTGATCTACTGCAAGTCATTCTAGAATTGGTCAATATTTTTTTCATACTGATTGGGTCAAGTTATTCATTTCATTTTTAAACTGTAGTGTATTTGAAATGAAATATCAGCTGAGGGCATTAATTTCAGATCTTGAATCATTTTGAATGTGTATTTTATATTTGTTGATAACACTATGGTAATCAAATAAGCTTATACTTTGTAGATCATGATGCAAATATCTTAGTATATTTAATTTCTTTGACATTTTTTTTCTCCCATTTTGTAATTGTATCTAGAGAAGATTCTTTTCGTATAAATTGAAGTAAGGAGGCACATTTTGTACAACTAACCTATTATATTATGAAAGTTTTTGATAAGAACCAATTTATCAGAAGGTTGTAAATATTGACATTTGTAAAATAATCATGTATCATCTTTGTAAATTATTATAAATAATGATTTAAAAAAATAAATCACAAATCTCACTACAAATTTACTGTTGTGTGTTAAAGGGGCACCAAGGGAAGATTTGTGAAACGTATCCTACTTTATCAAAATCAGCATGGAGAGCATGACTGTTCTTTGAAGTTTGTTGCGATTTTTGCTAAAGAACATGATTTATTCAAACAAGAGATCAGCAGTACAACAAGCTCCACAATCCAAATGTTCTTTGATGGCCATTCTTTTCTTTGAAAAAAAAAACCTGTTTTACAGAATGATTTAATTGGTCTGGATTTATAAACAATATAAGTACATAATATATTATAACATGAAGTTTTTACAGCATGATTCTCTACATTAATAATGGAAGACAATGATTTTACAAGGCACATTTATAGAGTGGATCATTATATTTCAATATCTCAAAATGACATTTAACAACATAAACTGTTCCAAATAAAGAGAATATGGCACATCTTAATACACAGTGTAATAACACACCATAATATGTAATTTCGACTTCAGCAATTATTTGCGACAAACATGTAGGCCAAACCTTCAATTAATTTTTGTGAAGGGCCAAATGCATTTATATAAATAATGTAAGGGCCAAATAGAGCTTAGCTAGTGGCCATTCCCAAATTCCCCTAAAGTAGGCTTCTAAAAACTTCAAATTGGTCAAGCTACTGTGAATTTTAAATTTTTGTTTTTATATCAGAATTTGAATCGATTTAATGTGATTGATTTTAGAGTTTACATGTAGATCTCGTAGGATATGGCATTTGTCTACAAACACTATGATAACACAGTATATCATAAAAGAAATTTCTAAATAAGTTATCAAATTACTCCTCTTGTTGAAAATATACAAAAATTATCAATGAAAATATTTAATATGAACATAACATATACATCTAATAGAAGTTTGTACATTCCTGAGATAGGTGTAAGTTTATATAAATATTTCGTTCCGCATGTTGATCCTGAAAATTATCACATATCTGAATATAGCATGCTGAATGGTACCGTCTGTCACCATACTATCACCATATTGGAACCGTGAAATATTGTTCCCAAAATACCTCTACCAGAACAATCTCTTTCATTTATCTAACAAACTTTATAATCAAATGTTTCAGCAGTAAAAGCATTCGAAAAATATTGTACGCCAAACATCTCTACTACTAAATAAGTTAGATAAAGCCTTTCACATCTTATTCCTCCCTGAACATAGTATTCTCTTAATTTAAGAGAATTTTTCTACAAAACTGTAGCTAGCTCAAGGAAATTTTCTACAAATTGACATTCATCGAAAATATATCATCTCAAAATATTACCCAGAACCATTCACCGAGCAACATGCAATGGAAAAAAGCTAGCTGTTATTCCCAGTTTCATTCACTCTACACCTGAAAGTATAAACATGCCAAACTAAAGTCAAACTACAGAAATATTGAATTGAAAAGTTATTCTTCTGTGGAAAATTAAAAGTGTGAAATCAAGATAACCTGAAATAAAGAGAAGATATATAATTAATGAAATTGGTTTAAAACTTACATCTGTGACCACTGCTGGATCTCGAGATTTTTTCCACATTTTGGATTTCATGAGGTTGATGTAAGACCTTGCTGATTGTTGACTGAACAAACTTAAACGTCTGTTACTATTTTCGAGTTCTCCACTCGGCTCGATGGATCCACTGGATACGTCCGTTCCAACTCCACTTTCTGTAGTAAATTCAAGTCATCATTATTAACACATCAAATATAGAAACAACACTTTTACTAAACATAGAAAAACAGAAATTTCCATGACATAAAATAACAATACAAACCACAACCACTGGGCAGCTGTTTTGATGAGAGAACAGTCTGCTTACTTTGTATTGAAGTCAATGTTTTTTTACATATTCACAATGAAAATAGTTTACAAACCTTAATCCTTCAGTTCTTTTATGTTTGGCTTTGAAAAAGCTTTGAAGCACACAGAGTAAAAAAAACATAAACCTCTCACATTGATTTTCAGACATAAGCACACTCAATAAGCACACAATATTAATGCATTTACCATCTTCTGGGTTATGGTTAACAGACAAAATATGGTGACTGCTGCTGTTTTATAAAGCTAATTAGGGATCTGAATAAACTGTTAAATTACCATTTTACCTGATAAAGCTGTCTAAAACTACAGAAAACTTCCACCTTATATAAAATTGACTTACCGTTAAATACAAAATGTCTTACAAAAGATCTCCTAGCTTTCATTTTCAAGAAATTATAATAAATAGTTAAAAAGACTAGAATCTTTAGGAAAAGGAGAAACTAATATGTAAGCTTTAGGTCAGAAAAATATAAAATCCAAATAGCAAAAAAATTAAATTTCAGAAGAAATTTAGAGCAGCTCAAAGGTAAAGGTAGAAATAGTTGTTGAACTACAGAGCAAGGATTTGTTTTGGCATCAACACAATAAAAAGATGCTGTAAAATAAAAATAAAAAGTTTGTGCATGCATACCATTAGAGAGAAGAGTTGAGGTTCCATGATGTGGACGATCTAATGGATCAAAAGCCAGGTTTAAGGAACCAAACAAACCAAAACTTGAATGACTTGAATTAGAAGATGAGTTGCTACTGACCGAGATGATAGAATGAGGACGTTTATTGCCATTTTTTAAATGTTCAAATGATGAGACAGCAATGGAGTTTCGATATCGAGCTGTAAAATATAATGAAGATATAAATAGTTAATTTAACATGCTTTGTATCTAAATTATTTATTCAATATATCACAAGTCTAAAAGTAATTCAAACATGCATATCAATTTCTAAGCATTATGCAAACAACTATTGGTGCAAACTGAAGATATATAATACTAGAATACTTACATCCTCTTGCCCCTACACCAACATTAATATATCTATCTTGTATATTATCAACACTGGGTTTTAAATCTAAACACGGTTTATTCCCCATTCCCATGTTTGCCATTTCTGATAGTCGTTTTTCTACAATAAAAGTCAATCACACCATCAATCACACTTCCATTTCCAATATCCCTTTTAATTTTTTGTATAAACACCTCAATATAACTATTAGAGGCAAAGATAATGCTTTCTTACAGTGATTAACATAATCTAGGATAGTGAAACATATCTTACAAGTGATTAGACACCTACCTCTATTTTTCATTGCTTGATTCCATAATAACCTGGATATCTCATTTACCCAAGCTCGTTTTATTTCAGTATTCTGAGCTTGGAAAACAAATCTATCTCCACTAGTCAATTTTCTGAACCAGATTTCAAATTTATAACCACTTTCATCATAATTTTCTGTTAAACCCAGATCAGATGTCTGAAATAAAATTGATTTTTACATTCAAAATTCATACAACTACTCCTTCTACATCCAGATTTAATCAGAAAACACAACTACAACTCCATAAAGGTAGCACCGATGTATATTTAAAATGAAAAAGTGACCATTAGACAATCAAAAACTTCAAGTTGATCTATTAAGGTCATGACAAAAATGAAAGAAATCTCAATTACAGGGGTTTTATCAAACGGTATCCGTGAAAGTTACGCTAGCGCTCTGCAACATATCACGGTAATGAACAGCGGCCATTTGACCAGACTACATCAATGTTATTACGTAATCTCGTGGTTCTGGTAGTTCAAACATCAGAGGCTGGTCATTCGAGGCAACAAGTATTTGTAAACAAAGAACATGAAAACGAACAGATATGTATTCAAACTGATAATAAAATGCGTAATTGGTGAACAGATAGTCACGTTGTAGCATCAAATGCACGAGGAAGTGTCAGAATATTTCTCCATAAATTATATTGCTATGAACTATATTTTTGTCGAGACGTTACAAGCTATAAGTAAAGCGTCAAAGTAAAAAGTCTCGCGCATGAAAACACAACGAAAAACACCATTCATTCCCTAGACAGATTATGGTTTATGGAAACTGCCGAGGATTGCCGATTGGGGTTTTATATGATTTGAGAAATGAAATACTGCTAGATTTTATAATAAATTTACCTTAAAACTATTTTTATAAAGATAGATATCATGATGGCCTTGTCTTCCACTCTTAGTTTTACTGAATACTATTAAATCTTCAAATAAAAACACACGTCTGATTGATTTCTTTCTACCTTGCCATATTAAAAACTCATCTTGACGTAATAATCTACCATGTTCTAATAAATTCACCTGAAATTATAATTTAACGTTTTCCTCAATTTATTGTGGAACTTTTATTTTAATGAAATTCACCACTTGTGACCTTGGCCAGTGCTTCTATTGGAGAGTATCTTCTATTATAACACCCAATACTGAATTAGATTTAAGTTATCAATCTTGCATAAAACAATTTGATTGGACAGGTATCTTCTACCATTTGGTCATTGTGTTTGGGACATAATTTGATTATTCTTGTAAAAATGTTTGTTAAGGAAATATAAACTTACATCACATTCTTTTAAAGAATCCATGACTAATAAATCATTACCATGTCGCAGTTGAAACTTGACCATATCTTCAGCTGCCTACAAATATATATTACATAAAGGTGAACAGATTTTTTTATATCTTGAATGCAGTCAAACGACTATAAATTCATTTTGCCCAGTCATTTAAACACTGGACAAATGTATTATTCTTTAACATGAAGTTCATCTGCTTTATATGAGATGTTATGTAACCTGATAAAGAAATAAATCAACCTCCTCCTTATAGATATGGCAGAAGGTCTACCCCATAGAAAATTTCTGTGGAATTCCAGTGGAATTCCACTGGATTCCAATGGAATTTCAATGGATTCCAGTGGAATAAAAAAAAACATTGGAATTCCAGTGAAATTCCACTGGAATATTTTCATTCCAGTGGAATTTCACTGGACATTTACTGAAGTTCCACTGGAATATTTTTTTTCCGGTGGAATTCCACTGGAATATTTTCATTCCAGTGGAATTCCACTGGAATATTTTCATTCCAGTGGAACCTTTACTGAAGATCCACTGAAATATTTTTTTCCAGTGGAATTCCACTAGAATATTTTCATTCCAGTGGAATTTCACTGGACCTTTACTGAAGTTCCACTGAAATATTTTTTCCCAGTGGAATTCCACTGGAATCAACATGTACATTTTCACTGGGATATATTTATACCAAAAAATTTTCATAATCAAAATTAGAAAAAAAAAATTCATAATTGATGAGATCAATTTATATTATTCATTTGCAAATAAATGTACAGTACATGAAAACATGAATTTTTTGTTTTTTTTAAAATTTTGGTTGAAACATTTCAAAATTTCATCAATATTTGGTGAAAAACAAAATTTCACTGAAAATTGGATGACAGTGCTGAAATTTTTAGATATGAATTACAATTTTGATGATGAAACAAAATTTCACTAAAATTTCAGCATGCCTATAGATACCTTACATTATCTCCTGTAACATTTTCAAAAGATATGAAGTGTCAATCCATATCCATTTGACTTAATTCTGACGATATGTACATTTAATTTTTCCTTTAACTTTAACATAGATAATGTAGAATAATGTTGTAGCTGTCATAACTCAATCGTACAAAATGGAATTTTTTTCTGAGTAGTTTTTCTCTTTTGAAGATTCGTAAAAATAACAGCTGCAGTGTTGGAGAAAAAATCTTTGGTCTGATGGTTTTCTTAAATTCTGACAGTAGGCCTACTCTTGATTCATTATGATCTTCTCTGACTCTGAAAAAATGAAAAAGAAAGATTTGTGGACTATGTTATTTATTTAGAAAACGAACAGGACCATGCAAAATAAAGCAAATGAAATTTGGGCTAGTGAAAAAATTATAGGCCAACACATCTTCATGTTCCATGACTCCCTGACAAATACTCCATGACCACCAGACCAGGTACTGAATTTGCCAAAGATGTTAAAAGTTTCGGAAATAAATGAATACGGTAACTCACCTTCTTGCTTGGCCTTGCATTGTCTTGACAGACTCACTACTGCTACTGTATTAGGCCTACTTGCTGGAGAAATGGAGTATGGATGATGAGGAACGAACTGTTTCTAATTGCCATCGGATCGGGACATATGCCCATCAATAATAATATCATGCCATGGCCATGCAATGCATATTTCGTTATAATGCTTCTTCAGACTTTATCGATATTCCTTCTTGCGTTGAGCTTCTCGTCATCGGAGCTTGATCTGATAATATCGTGTAATTTTTATATATAGGCCTATTTGTTCATTATTATATGAACTTTTACTAAGTTTTTAGACGGCGGTATTCAGTCAAATAAAACGATTGACCTTGACCTTGGTTTTTTTTCCGGGAACAAAACAAACTCAAACGAAAATCTTATTTTTTTTCTGATTCATTTTCACTGGAATTGTACCTTAAATGTGATGTCTTACATACGTATCATCGCTACATCCTGTCTTGATGCAATAGTGATTTAGCAAACGAAAGAAAGAAAAAAGAATCAAAGATTATCTTCGTATCGCGAGTTATTTACTCGATAAAATTAGGAGTAGGTCTTTCCACTACCGAAAATTGTGGTAAAGGTGAAAGTAATATTTTATTACTATTAGTTACATTCATTTAAATAAACACGTCTGACAATTCAAAAACAAAACTCTTAGAGTTATTGATATTCGAAAAACATGAAGACACGGCGAATAAAGGTTTGTCAACAATGTAAACCTATAAGTTATTATCTTGATGGTAGTTTTCCTTTTGTGTCGGTAGTTAAGAGTCGAATGCCGGAAACGGTTCCATTAAAAACGTATAGATTTAAAAATGAAAACGAAATATAAATAAAAAATACAATGATCGGTCACCGCTTCATGTACATAAAAAATGTTTCTTATACTTCGTGGTGCGTAATTTAACCGATTTTTCGTGGTTTTTGGAATTTATTGCTTTTAGAATGACAGGATAATATGCTGGATGGTGTTTCGTTTTGTAAGTATGTGATCATTTTTTAACTTCTATTTTCCCGCTTTTCCTTCACCGCCAGTTTCGTTACTTTCTGGCGCCATATCTATATTCATTTTCCTTATGACAGGGATTGTCGGCTTTTGGGGATAAGGCATGGAATTCACGATGGAACAGTTGCTGCTATTTGACTAATTTCAGGGAACAGCTCTTCAACCCAAAGAAATTCACAGTTACTCTACTAAACTCGTAAGTCGAAGAGACGAAGACTAGGCCTAGCTTACGGCTACGGCTACGGTCACGGATTCTACTAAATCTACTTCGATGTTTATAATTTATACTTAGTTGTCTACTCCGCATACAGCATTTATAGTTTCAATCCGTACAAAAAAAAGATGCAAAATGTGATTCATTAAATACTGGATACTGGTAGAAATGGCCTAGGCCTACATGGTGCAGGTCATTTTAAAATGGGGCCCTCACCAGCCTAATTTAGACTTGTTGCCCTTGACTCCCTTGAGTCTTGATAGAACTGATAGCTCTGAAGGTTGTATGTTAGTCAAGATGCCTTAGATAGATAGTTTTAAATATGTATCATTTAAATAGGCTAAATGTTTATTTTATTTTAGGTGATGTGATGGAAATTTGAGAAAAAAATTACACCACTAGGCTAGTGGCAGTTGGCCTATAAAGGACCTGTTTGAAACCATTAGTATGAGTGAGTGAGGATAAAATTTTTCATTTGGGCATCTTTTAACGATGTATAACTTGCAAGACAATATATTCAGACCACTTTTCAAGGGTAATCATCAGTTTGGCCCCTATGGCTATGGCCCTAACCAAAATGGCCCCTGTATAAAGTTCTTGTATCGTCAATTATTTTAATAGTTTAATCAAAGCTGGTAGTGGAGAATCCCTTGCTGCAGTATCATTTTGTATATTAATATATTTTTTTTTACTTTAATTCAATAGATCCCAAGCTAGTTAATTTGAGCCCCTCAACAGTATAAAGATAGCAGGAAAAATGTAGCTGAAACTATTGATAACTAGAGGTGAATATCAAAACACTCTGTCCTTGATAACGAGAGAAAAGTCTTGAAGTAAGTATTTCCACCCTCAATTGTTTCTATATTAAAGAAATTGAAAATGACCACACACATATCAAGTGGTGGTCTAGCAAGATATGACCCCTTTCTTGATGCATTTCTGTATAGAGCATTCTGTGTGAAACCATCTTGCTATACCGGTACTAGAAATCTATTTTGTCGAAAAGTTTTCCAGTTATTGTCTTTGACTTTGTCAAGTAAGTCAAAATTTAACCTTACTGCTATAACGACATATGATTACTTTCAAGTCTTGCAATTTATAGCTGAAATGGGGTCCCAATACATCTAGATAATAATAATTGTATTTATAAAGCGCTGCCATCCAATCTACATGGAATATGCTCAAAGATATTTTTTAAATGTAAATATAATTCTTTACTTTATTATACGTTTTCTTTTTCAGTCCAAAACTTTGCATTGATGCGAATAAGATATCCAGGGAAGAATATGTCTCCAGCTAGACCATTGTTCCAAAGTTAAATAATAAGATAAGATATTGAATAAATATATTGAAAGGAAAATTCACCTTTTTTTTTCTGTCATTGGCAACAAAATATCAATTTTAATTTCAATAAAATAATGTTTTTGGAAATTAACCTCTATTTTCACTTGAAAAATTTTGATAAAAAGTTGCTCCTTTCTTTCAGTGAAAGAATGCCCAAATTATGGGGTAATTTCAATGGTATTTTATTGAAATATAGTGGTATTTTGAGAAAAAAAATTGTCACTTTCTTTCAGGGAAAGAATGTCATTCAGTGGGTTTTCCACTGGAATACTAGTGGAATGTCACAGGATTCCAGTGGAAGAATTTGTCTGGAATAACACTGGTATTCCAGTGGAATTCCAGTGAAGTTCCAGTGGAACTTCACTGATATTCCACTGGAATTCCAGCCAAATTCTTCCACTGGAATTTCCACTGGAATACCGGTAGGTTTTCCACTGGAATACTAGTGGAATTCCACTGGAAATTCCAGTGGAATACCAGTGGAAGAATTTGGCTGGAATTCCACTGGTATTCCAGTGGAATTCCAATGAAGTTCCGGTGGAATTCCACTGATGTTCCAGTGGAATTCCAGCCAAATTCTTCCACTGGTATTCCACTGGAATTTCCAGTGGAATTCCACTGGAATCTTTGGATATATTTTCACAAGGGTAAGTTCACCGGTTATTAAGGTCCTTACTAGTTGATAGAACCTAGAAGGGGACAATAGTATGATCTTTCAACATTTTGTTGAATGTAGGAGATCTAGACATCAGACTTCAATGCTAATAAACATCAACTTTATCAATAAACTTTTAATATCCCTATCAATAATAAGTTCTGGTACCTTTAATTCCTGATATTCTGCTTCACTCTCATTACATTCTCTAATTATCTGTTTTAATAATAGAGCATATTTTCCCATTCTCTGTACTGGTTTTAATAAATATGATGAAAGATTCATTTTATCTCCAAGTTGATATTGTTTCTCCTGAAAATAAAATAAACATCAACACATGTACTTAAATATTAAAGAAGTGGAACAATATCAAAGTTGAGAAATCTTAGAATTCTTACAATAGAATTATTCTGAGAAAACATTTGTTGTTGATAGTATACAATTTATAAAAAAACAATATCTCTTGTGTTCCATTCAAAATATAAAATATAATAATATATTTATCTTTCTCCACAAAAAAGCATCTAAAAAGAATAATTTTGTATTCATCTAAATATACTTACACTGAAGAAAGTTTTACCAAATTCTGCCATTAAGTTGTCTGACTTGGGTTTATTTTTATTATATATAGCATACAAATAGAATTCTTTTTCCTGAATAAAAACAAAAAGATAGCTTGCCAGACAAGGTAACATACGCCCACCTCAGCAAATTTAAATATTTAAAAAAGTTGATTGCACCATCGCACTTATTTGAGCTTATATTTAGATGAATCAATTTGAATGAAAACTCTAGTCTCTATCGAAAGCAATAACTCATAAACCGACAACTGGAATTGCACCATTTTCGAACTCATCCGAGATATTATCAAGATAAATACACATACCATGTTTCATTCAAATCGGATAAAAACTCTAGCTTCTATTGCGTACACAAGTTAATTTTAACGTTTTTTCACTAAGTCAAGGGCAATAACTCATAAACCGACGACTGGAATGGCGCCATTTTCGAACTCATCCGAGATATTATCAAGATGAATACACATACCCAGCTTCATTCAAATCGGATAAAAACTCTAGCTTCTATTGCGTACACAAGTTAATTTTAACGTTTTTTCACTAAGTCAAGGGCAATAACTCATAAACCGACGACTGGATTTGCGCTATTTTCGAACTCATCCGAGATATTATCAAGATGTATACACATACCAAGTTTCTTTCAAATCGAATAAAAACTCTAGCTTCTATCGCGTACACAAGTTAATTTTAACGTTTTTTCACTAAGTCAAGGGCAATAACTCATAAACCGACGACTGGAATAGCGCCATTTTCGAACTTATCCGAGATATTATCAAGATGAATACACATACCAAGTTTCATTTGAATAGGATAAAAACTCTGGTTTCTATCGCGTACACAAGAAATTGTTGACGGACGGACCGACGGACGGACCGACGGACGGACCGACGGACGGACGGACAGGGGTGACGGCAATATACGTCCACATTTTCATGTGGGCGTATAAAAACTCATTCAAAAATATATCTCTCAAGGCTCTCATGTCAACCTAACTTGAAACAAACAAGATCCCTTTAAATATCACTGTCATTTTCAAAGATTTTATAGATCATATCTAAAATCCAACTAAAATCATCAATTCTAGGAGCATATTCATAAACTTTAGTGATTAGGGTGATTGAACAGCAACAAGTTACTATTCAATATAAGGCACTGGCACAGGGTTAAAGTTGTGTTTAAAATAAATGTGATGTTATAAATATGCAATGAAAATCAAAGAAAAAGAAACATCACATAATTCTTCTTGGACCTAATCCAGAAATTTATAACCTTAATAATTTCAATCTATGAACATAGCTTGCCAGGCAAGGTAATATACGCCCACTGGGACACTGGCTTTGACTTTAAACAAATATATTTGACAGTTACAACAAAAGTGATTCAGAACATTCACATCGAGTTTCTTCACAATCTGTCCAGTATTGTCCTGTAGTGTTTATGAGCTAAATATTCAACATGTTTTCAAGAACAAGAGCAATAATTCATAGTAAATATTTTTTTATTTTGCTGATTTTCAATAGGGTTCATCCTTGGGTGGTAATAAACATTATCAGTATGTTTCATCAAAATCCGTTATGAATTGTGACCTGTATAGTGTATATGAGCCAAAAATCAAACGAGTTTTCAAGAACAACAACAATAATTCATGGTAAATATTTTTCCATTTTGCTGATTTTCAATACAGTTCATGCTTGGGTGGTGATAAACATTACCAGCAAGTTTCATGAAAATCTGTAACGAATTGTGGCCAAAAATCGAACGCGTTTTCAAGAACAAGGGCAATAATTCATAGTTAATATTTTCAATTTTGCTGATTTTTAATAGGGTTCATCCTTGAGTGGTTATAAACATTATCAGTAAGTTTCGTCAAAATCTATAATGAATTGTGACCTGTAGAGTGTTTACGAGCCAAAAATCAAACGCGTTTTTAAGAACAAGGGCAATAATTCATAATAAATATTTTCCGATTTTGCTGATTTTCAATAGGGTTCATCCTTGGGTGGTAATAAACATTACCATTGAGTTTTGTCAAAATCTGTCAAGAATTGTGGCCTGTAGAGTGTTTACAAGCCAAAAATCGAACACATTTTTAAGAACAAGGGCAATAATTCATAGTAAATATTTTTCGATTTTGCTGATTTTCAATAGGGTTCATCCTTGGGCAGGTATAAACATTACCATAAAGTTTCGTCAAAATCTGTCAAGAATTGTGACATATAGAGTGTTTACAAGCCAAAAATCCAATGCGTTTTTAAGAACAAGGGCAATAATTCACAGTAAATATTTTCCGAATTTGCTGATTTTCAATAGGGTTCATCCTTGGGAGGTAATAAACATTACCATTAAGTTTCATCAAAATCTGTCAAGAATTTTGACCTGTAGAGTGTTTACGAGCCAAAAATGGAAAGCATTTTTAAGAACAAGGGCAATAATTCATAGTAAACATTTTCTGATTTTGCCGATTTTCAATAGGGTTCATACTTGATTGGTAATAAACATTAACATTAAGTTTCGTCAAAATCCGTCAAGAATTGTGACCTGTAGAGTGTTTACGAGCCAAAAATCGAACGCGTTTTTAAGAACAAGGGCAATAATTCATAATAAGTATTTTCCAATTTCGTAGATTTTCAATAGGGTTCATCCTTGGACGGTAATAAACATTAACGTTAAGTTTCGTCAAAATCTGTCAAGAATTGTGACCTGTAGAGTGCTTACGAGCCAAAAATCGAACGCGTTTTTAAGAACAAGGGCAATAATTCATAATAAATATTTTCCGATTTTGCTGATTTTCAATAGGGTTCATCCTTGGGCGGTAATAAACATTACCATTAAGTTTCGTCAAAATCCGTCAAGAAATGTGACCTGTAGAGTGTTTACGAGCCAAAAATCGAACGCGTTTTTAAGAACAAGGGCAATAATTCATAGTTAATATTTTCCGATTTCGCTGATTTTCAATAGGGTTCATCCTTGGGCAGTAATAAACATTACCATTAAGTTTCATCAAAATCCGTCAAGAATTGTGACCTGTAGAGTGTTTACGAGCCAAAATTGGAACACGTTTTTAAGAACAAGGGCAATAATTCATAGTAAATATTTTCCGATTTTGCTGATTTTCAATAGGGTTCATCCTTGGGCGGTAATAAACATTAACATTAAGTTTCGTCAAAATCCGTCAAAAATTGTGACCTGTAGAGTGTTTACGAGCCAAAAATCGAACGCGTTTTTAAAAACAAGGGCAATAATTCATAGTAAATATTTTCCGATTTTGCTGATTTTCAATAGGGTTCATCCATGGGCGGTAATAAACATTACCATTAAGTTTCGTCAAAATCCGTCAAGAATTGTGACCTGTAGAGTGTTTACGAGCAATTGTGGACGGACGGACGGACGGACCGACGGACGGACCGACGGACGGACGGACGGATATGGGTGACGACAATATACGCTCCACATTTCATGTGGGCGTATAAAAATAACAAAAAGATATTGAAACAATTCGTGAGATACAAATGAATAAATAAAAAAATATATTGCTGGGTTGTGCTTAAAATTTTCTGGAATAAAAAGGAAAAGTAATTAATGGCTATTTGTATAGAATATAACTTGCTTCATAGTCCTATATAAAAAATGAAATGAAAACACTCAATTAATCTGTAAAATCATCAGTGGGGTCAATTCGACCACGGATGAGTATATCTTGAATCTGCCATATATTTGATAAACATTAGTTTAATATTATAATATTGTACAATACTTACATGTGATAAGATATATTGGCCTATTTGATATGGTGTAAATTCACATGATTCAACTTCATTTAGAAAATATTGGCAGTGGAATTCATAAATTTTCTCAATGTTCCCAAAAATAACATTTCTCTTTCCTCTTAAAGCTTGTGGGACATCTTCACGTAATAATTCTGGTATATAATTGTCTATTACGTATTCTAATGATCGTACATAATCTCTTTCTGTCTGTACCATTTCACTCATTATTAATGACAGGACTCTGTAATACAAAACATTCAGATATTGTAGATGTTTTGAAATGGTGTATGAATATATTAATGTTGGAACATAGTGAAAAATTTTGTGAAGTTGTGTGTCTGTGTGAGCTATATAATTTGTATATCACCATGATTTTTGATACTTGTATCTGGAATTTCACATGAGCACATTCCAAATGATCTTATTACAATACAAGTGTTATCAATTCACTAGGTGTCACCTGAACACTACAAACTAGATTGAAAAATCTTTTATCAAATCACATCCTTAATGCAATTTGCATTTGTTTTTTTGGAACTAAATTTGTGGTGCATCATGAAAAATAAAGGTAAATATTCAATCTTACCGTCTACGTTTGATTTCAGCCTCTGTTAAAGATGATTCAGACATAGAAGATAATGGGTAAGATTTAGATTGTTTTAGTAAGTGAGAGTTTACTGGTACTGGTGTCCATTCTTTTTTAACATTATTAATATTATTAACATGACTGTTATTACTCGTATTTTCTCCTTCTTCTTCTGGCATACTGTAATATAGTTTACAAAAATATTGATACGAATTACAGGTGCATGTAAACCAGGTTTATTAGACGGGTGAGTCAAATGTTGAGATTCTCCACATCTTCAAATTTTACAGTAACAAAATACTTTCCTTGAGACATGCCATAGAATTGTTAATACAAGACAAAAAGGATGCTCCTATTGAAGTCAACTTTTAATAGAAAAAAGATTTTTGACTGTTTATCAAGAGCCTATTTGTTTATTTTATACATTTTCTTACCTAGGAAGACTTTCTGAACTACCTGTAACCATACTGACAGGTCTACCAGTTCTTTTATCTCTGATAGATCTCGATTGTTCATTAGTTCTACTAGTTTTCTCACTATTCTCTATAACTGGTGAACTAGTAATAGGTACTGGAGATGTAATAGTACGTTTTAATAGTTTTTTAGTAGGTCTATCACGATCAGTAAAGGTACTACCAGGTTGTGGAGGGTTAGAAGATAAAGATGAGCTATATTTTTGACGAGTACTGTCCATACTAATGTCGGTAGTAGAATAACTAGAAGATGTTGTATTGGGACATTGTGTAGGATGTTGAGTAGAAGAGTTACTAGATGTACTAGTTCTATCACGAGAGTCACTAGAACTTGTTGACGGAGATAAAGAACGTCTCTCTGCTTTTGATTTAGCGATAAATGTTATTCCTTTCGAAGGAGTACTTGTCATTTGTGGTTCCCAGAAACTTTCAGAATTTATTTCCACAGTTGTTATTTGGTCCTGTTGAGATTTCTTTGATTGTTCCACCATTAATTGGTCCCTAGCTCTTCGTAAGGTATTTTGTCGTAATAATAATAATTGATAAGTTTCCTCACAACGTGCTTTCGCTAATCGACATTGATCTAATAATTTATCATTCTGTAATCTATACGTCACTTCTATCATGTGATCAAAAATATCTCCCGTTAAAGGAGGATGTTCCTCTAAATACACATCCAAACTTTTTAATAATTTATCAAGTCCTGATGGATTGGCACTGAATTCCATCTTCATACTGGCCACGTATTTCATAGCTTCTAGAGCCCACTCATAACTCTGAAAATAAAATCAAATAGCGATACAGTAATAGCGATACAGTAAACTGAAATTAAACTTTAGTAGACCTAATATGATTTTTCACCAAAGTAAATAATAATTATTTTCAATACCTTCAATCAATTATGGAATAATTCTATAAAAAAAAAAAAATTCGAATTTTTGTATCACTTTTCTTATCACAATTTTTACTGATAAACTGTTATCACTGGATGTGATATAACAAACATATATACCACTTATCACTGATTGTATAAAAATTACATATCAAACCTAATACTCTAATACATTATAATTAAAGTAGCAAATTTTAAAAGTATAAATAAAATAGACCATGAGAGCTTTTCAAAAGAATGAACAGTTTGTAATAAAAGATGCTAACTGTAAAATTATAATAAATAAGTGTGATATATAACAGACCCTAGCATTGTATATAACACTTGATATACCATTACCTTATACAATATAATCCAAATATAATATACTAGCGTTTGATAATTAATCATCAAGATAGGTTAACGAGCAGACCATTACACCTTATTTCTACACAGTCTCAACACAACTGGCTTCCTACCTTCAACACAACTAGACTGTATTGATCCAAACTTTGATCATACCAGTCACGAACAAATCATATATTGACATTCTTAATCTCAACAATCTTAGTCAATGTTTATTATTTTAATACATCATCAACATACAAACTTTTAACACAAACTTCTTAAAACAAATTGTCAAATTCTCTATTTCTACAAGAATTTGAAAACAAAACTTTATTCACTCTTTTAAATAGTCCTGAATGAATTCTTCAAATAGAAACAATCTATTTTAGTCTGTCTTGTCAAAAAAAAACACAATGGAAATTTTGAATTGCATGTTGTTACAAAAAAATAAAAGTTGAATTACACAAAGTATCTAGCAAGAAAATGAAACTGATGAGAATAGTCATCACAATTGATATATAATTTTAACACGATGTTAAAAGATTTCTTGGCAGTAAATCAACTGACTGGTATGGGATATTGATTATAACAGAAAAAGTCGAAGTCTCACCTTGTCTAAAAGTTGATAACATTTCGCAGTGCCTTCTATTTTCTCTCTTCTATCCTCTAGTTGGTTTGAGAAGGTGTGAAGATGTTTTTTTAATTGTCGAGCCAAATCTTTATATCCTGTAGCCTCATCATAATGTCCAGACTGACTCAACATACTCGCTTCTTCTAATAAATCATTTCCTTTATCTATATGTTGCTGAAAATAAAATCATTTTACATATATAGAGCTAAATCTGTAATTAACTAGAAATCAACCAATAATGTTTCAGATACACAATCCTCGTCAGGACATTTATTTTAAGATCTCACGCTCAAATTATTTAGAAATCACTCAGAGATCAAATACTTTTTAAAACAAACTCTCACTGAATGTATTAGGCATGTATGACTGGTAAACCTAGCTATAATAATCGTTTATGAAAAATTCTTAAAAAGATATTCCAAGCAACAATATTCCTTTTAATTATGTATTTACCAGAATTTTACATCTTGACATACAATACATTGTTAAACTATGTTAAACACTGTAGATCTAATAATTATCTGAACTGTAGTCTTAACATACGTAAATATTCTACATCTCATGTTTACATATATCAAAATAATAAATTATGTTATCTTAAGATCATGTGACTTATGAACCTATATTAAGTAACAAGGTATACAGTATATAGATAAAAGGTAGTCTGGAGTTAAATTTTTATTAAAATTCCATTGTTTATAGCTAGATAATAGGCAATAATCAGATAAAAATCAAACTCTACATTTTTTATACATTAGTGTGTCAATTTAAAATGTGTATTCGTGATCAAGATAATGTACTATCACAGACTGAAGGTTGACTTATTTTGATTATTCAATATTTCTGGAGAGTTTCTCTTACAAAAATGATTCATGATAAGCCATTTCTTACATATTAACCGTGTTTCCACTGATAATTGTGAAGGAAAGCTAGCTCTAAGCTAGCCTAGAGCTTGCTTTATTGCCAAACATGTTGTGTTAACATTGAGTTTCCCGAACGATTTTAGCTTCGATCATAAAGTCACACATATAGTAAAATTGACTCTACCAATTAATGATAAACAGCGTGCCCCCTATTGTCGAGAAAAAGCCGGCTTCATTTGGCCCCCAATGAATTGACGAATGCGAAAAGCTTTGATTGTCGCACTGTGATGGTTTGGCAATTGCCCAGTGTAAACACACGAAAGCTAGCTTTAAGCCATCTTTTTCTGTCAGTGGAAACACAGTTTATGTATTGACAGGATAGTAAAATCTACAGCAGCAAATTTAATAGGCAAGGGCATGCTGACCCAGTAATGACCTTAACTAGAGGGGCAGGGGCTTTAGCTATTTTGGGAACGCAAAATCCTATTTATCAAATTTTACATCATTCTGTGAAATCTATATTTATTCATTTGTCACTTTTAGATTTACAAATTCATTGCAGTTCTAAAAATTACGAGTTCCTATTCATTACATCATGTCTATATGTTATGTTTATAACTTTTATTTTTAATATAACGTTAACAAGTGTCTTGATTTAAAAAGACAATAATAACAAAGAGCTGTATTTGTTTTAAAATATATAAGTTTACCAAGATAAGTTATACGTGTGAAAGAAAGAAAGCCTCTGTTCTCTGTCATTGTGTTATACAATTGTGGAAAAATCCAACCAGATAAACACTGAAGGTGTTAAATTCTTTAAAATGTAAACAATATTTCCAGTCTAAAGTTTAATGACGAGAATGTTTTACTGACAACATCCTGTCGTTCACCCTCTATTTACAGTTTAAACACTGTCAACTCATGTCAACTGGTACTGATATATGTCTTTTGTGAACAATAAACGAAAACATTTGTAACGTTAATTGACAAGTTAAATTTGTACTGCACTGAACAAATCTTACAGCTTCTCAATATAGCCATGCTTTTGTTAGTCAGTCAATAACTAAATGATTGTGGACTCAAAATATAGAAAATTCGAAATAATAGTAGTGCCTTTTCTTAATATATAACTATGTGCGTAATTTACAGGTTTCATATCTTATTTTTAACTATCCATTCACTTTCAATGAAGAGTGAAACCCTAGAGATCAGGACAGGACAAAGAACTAATGGTCAAGACAAAACTTAAAATGGAGAGTAAGACAATTTTAAATTCTTACCATGCAGGAAAAGTAAAATTTTTCAAAATCTTTTTGTTGATGTCTGATAGCTTTGAGATTATCTGCTCTAGTTTGATGACGTTGTAACATTTGATTACCTTCTGACGTCAGCCATGTTATTACCTGTTAAGATATAATTCTCATTATTAGTCTATTATATATTAATTTTTAACAATTTTCTCGATTTTCTTCAAACATATGCATGATAAATATGTTATATCATATGTAGAGTCAGCATTAAAAAAACAGAATTTCCACAGAGTTTATCATCCTTCCTTTTTATTCCTTATTTGTCTAACACAAACAAATACTATTTCTCAAGGGATCCTCATAAGTTTTTTGTCCCTGTAATTCCATATGATAAAGAAAGAATCAGGAGTCTTAAAAGTTTGAAACTTTTATCAATCTGCTTCATGGAACCATGGTTATAACAATCATCAAGAATCTTTAGTTAATTTCTATTGTCTAAGGTGTAGGTATGGAACTGAAGATCCTACCTTAGTACACTCCTCTTCATATTCACGTAACTGTAAACATTGCTCTAATTTATTGAGGCGTACGTCTGCTATCCGAACTAGTTTCAACATGGTATCTTGTAGTTGATGAAATAAACTATCAACATTCTCCATGGCAAACCTAGAATATAATTATTCTTATTCAGAAATGTCAACAACAAAAAAACAGGGAATTTATTTGCTTTTCGTAACAATAAAACAAAATAGTGAAAAAACAATTTGAATCTTAAAAGTTCATTAAACGAAAGTTAAGTAATAAATAATTAAAAAAAAAACACTTTAAACAGAGTTCCTTTTTATTTTTTACACATCAAACCCCTACACTTAATTATAACTAAAAATACAGAAACTCTGAGTATTCAATAGAAACTTACATTTCGAGTATTAGCACTTTAAAACAAATCAAGTTACATTATTGAAAGATTTAGAAACTAAACATTGTGATTGCCTCCAGTCTGGAGAACCTCTATATAAAACACTATATTCCATCAGAGAGCCAGACAACTGAATCAAGTTTTCTACTCAATATTGAAAATCATTCTAAATAAATAGAAGTGAAATAAAACGTGAGTGATCTGACGATAATTCAGAGAAAACAATGTTTTATGATAAAACAACATCAAAACAAAAGATAAAATAGGAAAAATTCACGAGATTATTAAGGAAATCAAGGAATCTTGTTGTTTTGTGTTTCTATTTACTCTTCAGAAATATGTATTGATAATTTCTATTAACAATAAACACTGTGTTTTCATTTTTCGTGCAAACGTACTTCCGATATCATTATATCTTCACCAGTTAACTTAACAATATAATTCAGTTTGGAAGTGCGTTAACAAACTTTATTTATCCTATCTCAAATATATAATGTAACAACTCTGTGTTATTGTGTATTTATTCTTCTTTTAGGAAATAATTTTTTTTGAAATTTGGAAATTGGTGACTTGTTTGAAAAACAGACTTGGACGCATTTATCATAACAGGAGAAAGTACAAAATAAATTTAGAAATTGTTTGTTTTTTAAAATCAAAATAAATGTAGAGATGGATAATTTAAAAATCCCATCAAAGATTACACTTAATAACTTATTTCAAGAAAATGGCGACAATTATCTTAACATGGAAAAGACAAACATCAAATTTTTATTTTTCTAAACGAATACATAAATAGAAAATTCTTAAGGCAAATGGGAAATTCAGTGCATGCTACCCGTTTCTAGAAAAGAACAATTTTAAGTGGAAACTGTGTTCAACTCAGAAATATCTCCAAAGAGTACTGAGTTTGGCAAGAGTTAAAACCAAAGAGAAGAAATTGTGTCAGTTAGATACTAGTAAACACAACACAGCTTATAAAAGGTGTTCTTTTGGCATAAAAGAACAGGAACAGTCAACTAGTAAATAGTGATGATAAGTCAGCAGTCAATAAACAGATTAGTCATGTTGACATACTCTTACTGGACACTGTATAGTCAATATAATACTAACTAAATACAAAATAACTCTTTTAAACGACCACTAACTACAAGATTCTCTAATATGACTAGGCTAGAACTTTTAAAGGAAATATTTCAAGTCATAAAGCTGATGACATTTTTAAAAGCAAAGAGTTCACTTGAAGTCACTCAAATCTTAACTTAAATTTTCAAAGAAATTCTTTCAACAAGACTTAATTGTTTAAATAAAGAATATTATAAGGTATATGAAAAAAATAAAGAACAAGAAGAGTTTTTAGATTACTGTTTTATCTAGTACTTTCATCCATCTTTGGACTTTTCAAGATTTTAACATTTATACAGTTAGTAATATTATAAAATATGAATATCTAGTTCTGGCAATATGTTACTGAGGTGATAAACTTAGTCAGAAAGTTAAAACGGAAACTAGTTGTACAGAAATCTCATCTGTAAGATTACAGAAGAAAGTCGTAACAATAGATTCTATTCTTCAATTCTCTAGTCTTTGATTCAGGTCTGTATTGTCTCTTTGTTCTCTGGTCAAATACAAAACGTGAAAAAACTTAAAGTTTCTTGTTTGATAATAGCATACGTTACAAAATAAAACATCATTGAATAGACCAGTGTCTTGATAATCAACTGTCACTTGCTGTCTCATATCAAATATAACATGCACTTTTATTGTGTGCTCGTTTCTACACATTTCTTTTAAATTGTTCAAATAATTCACACTGTTATGGTGTGCTGATGGTATTTTAAGACGTTTGACAAATACAGAATCTCATTATCTTACAAGTAATGGCAATGTGTTATTACCACCCATGCTAAAAATTACACCTCATAACATTCATTTAACATTACAACCATATCTTAACAAGTATTTGTCAAAAAGGCTCAAAACCCACGCACACAGCAACAAATTTCATTGCGGCGTAAACTACAAAATAGTAGTTTATTATATATAGACCATCAATGCCAAGGCAATAATTCACAAATAGTTTATCAAAAATTTGATGATGAAATCAATAGAAAATCTCATCGATATACATCTGCACATCAATTTAAAATACGATCAAACTTGCATCTATAATCCAAAAGCCTCAATTTATGAAATGGAGCATAATATGATGAGCTCATGTTAATAATAACAATAAAATACATACCTGTAGTCTTCTGAATTACCACACGACTCTTCTCTACGTAATGAACACATTGTATTTTCACCATCATTCTGTAAGGCTATCAGTCGAGAGTCTGAGAAAGCTTTTTTAACTTTTTCATCATGTTCTTCAATTAACTGACTCGCTTCTTCAGCAGTTCTGGGTAATTTTTTCATGCTTGATATTTCTTGCATTATGCTGACTAGGAATTTGGCAACTTCGCGACAAGCGTTTAAAAATGGTTCTAATTTCTGAAAATAGATGTTCAAAGACAATGAAAACCTCCATGATCTCTACTATTTCAGTGCAGAAAAAAACCATACTTTTATAATATTTCAAGGAAGTTCCTTTTCTTAAATATACGGAATAAAAATGTTAAATGTGAGACAAGGATACATACCATACGAAAGCGAACCCATTCTGTATGACTAAAAGGAAAGGTACCATCTAAAGCTGAAGGTAATTGTGATGGATGTATAATACGATGAATCAGATCTGGTGCTGATAATAGATCCAACTAAAAACAAAACATTAGCATTCAAACAACTTAGCAAGAAATGAAAAGATGATTACATAACACTGGTCTAACGGATCAAGCCTTTGTCAAGCATGTCAAAATCTTTATGCAAGTCACAGCCTGGTTTACATCAATTATAAACAGTTTTCACTTTCCAAAGTTATAATATCTGCAGTCATCTAAATTATAAAAGATCACAACTAGTATAATTATACATGAGATACAACAGATAGAATATACTAACCTTAACACAGGACCTTGAATCATAAACTGGAGATCTTAAAACATGTGCTTGTGTTTGTTTATCACAGACAAGATGGAGGATGGATTCACATTCAGGTACATTATCCTAAAATATGAATTAAAACCTACAATTATTGACTGATGGCTCAAGTCTTCTATCCTTCATTCTTCAAGTTTTTACCATTCATGAAAGGCTTAAGCTTCAAAATGTAAAGTGAAAAATTGACAATTATTTACACAGATCAAAAAAAGCTGCCAAACACTATCAAAGCACCAATCTATTTGTTATCAAATACAGTTTTTGTGTATAATTTCTGAAAATATAGCATGGAAACAATGTTTTAGTAAAGAACTTACATGAAATAAATATAATGATTCTAAAAGTATATTAATAATAGAAGATGTAGCACCACGTATATCACCTACTATACTTAATCCTTTTTTTAAAACTTCTTTTCTGAAATATACATATTTAATAATGTAAATATATATAACAGTGAACAAAAACTTAGTGTTGAGGTAAGAAATCAAGAGTTATGTCCCATCTTTATCACCTTTTTTGTCAAACTTGTCCTCTATTTCAACATATAAAAGATAGCAGATTTTACCTATTCTAAAGATCATTGAGCAGTCAACATGTTTTGAGATAGAATTAATAGTAGAAACTGAAGTAGACTCATTATTTGTGTTCAGATCTGCATGAACATTAGCTTGACAGTGCCAAATCTACTCTTCTACCTATTCAGTTGATTCCAGAACTAATTTAATGGCATCATTCAAGACCAACAACATTCACAGGTAAAACATGATAAATATTGGAACTGTATTCCACCCATAGGTCATTTAGTGCATATTATAGCATAATTTAGTTATTTTGACATCAATTTATTTAGACATACCTGGGTATAGAATAAAAATACATTAATAATCTGGCTAGTTCGGTACTTGATACATGTCGATTATGCCAGAATGTACTACCAGTAAATATTAATATAACAGCACCACCTTTAACATCTCTACAACCTACAATCAATACAAGTATATTTCATTTGCATTTTTCACATCAAAACAGACCTGTGTTCACAAAAATCTGACTTAAGCTCTCCAAGATCTACTTAAAGGGATTGTAAAGTGGTTTTCTAAACTTTGAATGTGTATCGGGGACACTGATAGAATCATTTTGCGCCATTCCTATTTCCATTCCGACGTCAAAACTAACGCATTTTATGACGTCACTACCAGTGATCTACCGGAAGCTAAGTACTATTGATATCTATGCAGATCACTGGTAGTGATGTCATAAAACGTATTAGTTTTAGTGGAATTGCAAGATTCACAAATTGATGCTATCAGTGTCCTCGATACACATACAAAATTTAGAAAACCTCTTTACAATCCCTTTTACTATTTTAGCTGAGTCAGACAAAAAACATTCGAATTTCAATTGAAAGGTGACTCAAAATTTCATTATACTGCAGTCAGATCCTAGAAAATTTGTCTATATTCAAATTGCATGCACCAATGATTCATTCCAGATAAGATAAGTATAACTATTAAACATTACATCCTGTTTAGAACTGTACAATCAAGGAGTAACGTTTATTTTCTAGTTTTTGCTGATGAGTCAATGAAACTGGATAGGCCTACACAATTTCCTACCACACTTTCAGTTTTGTACATAGCACATAAAGATGTCACTTAATAATGTAATTAAAGCTGGTTTTAACCTTGTTATTTTTTAAAATTTCCAATAAAAAAGTCTTGTAAGGAAATGATGTTTCATTAGCACGCTATTATTCATCTAGATTTTCACTTTCCATTACAGTTTCAATAACTTTTTAAGTGTCACTATAATTCATTAAACAAGTATAACACCAAGGCCAGTGCTTCTATAGCTTTCAAACACTGATGGAAGATTATAACAACTTACCTGGTAAAACAGCTATTCCTGATTGTAAAACTTCATGATCAACATCCATTACAGATTGAGGAGCATCTAATAATTTACTTTTATAAAACTCACTAGATATAGTTCTTTCTAATGTTTTAATATCACATTTACCTACAATAAAAATAACAATGCTGTGTTTTTATCATCTTAAGGGTGTGTTTTTTTAAGTCTTGTAATCAACTGCTATTCTATGGCACTAGTGAAATTGGACAGTTCTGAAAAGTGAGTAAGCAAAGGTAACTCAACTAATGCACAGATTTGATCTGGTGTGCTTTAACCATGTCCATGAGAATGTTACTAAAACATTGATGGCACTATACTTGATACAAGATAAAATACATTTAGTACCAATTTAAACACAATGTCAATTTTTCAATCTCACTGAAGGATGAGAATTTAAGAAAATGAGAATCTATGTTAATCTCCAAATAGATGAGGTGTCAGGTGCAGTATGGTGTGGAATAATTGATACAGTAGAGAATACAAGAGGCAAATATAATCCCACATTACACTACATATACCCCTGTACCTCATCTATTGACAGTTTTAAAAATAAAATTACTTACTAGATTGAGATGATTTGTCAATATTCCCATTTTGTTCTGATATATCATTACTAGAATTTGAATCGTTTAATTTGGCCTTGGCTAAATCACTGGATATACACTTTTCTTGTTGACACGAATTGACAGAACTATCTCCATTGTCGTCTGCTATATCATCCCATTTTAATCTCTCTATACCTTCTTCAACAGATACAATACAATTCCTTAATATTGATACTATATCCCCTTCACTAGCTGTTTCTATATGTTTTAATATATCTGTGGTAAAAGCGAGGTGATATTCACCCTCCATTATAAGATATTCCTGTACACCATTGATTGTATGATATTTCACAACTAAATCCGGTTCCACACTTTCACTCAATCGTAGACAGAAATAGAAATCATGGCACTGGGTTTCACTTTGTAACTCATCACATAGATGTAATAAAACAGCTGATTTATAACAGAAGGGGAAATGTTTCCGTTCACCATGATCTTCTTTATAAATCTGTAAATATAATCATTGATAATTGTTAATTTCTTTATGATAATTTATTCATAACTTTAATATCAAGGTTGAAGAAAATTTAATAATACAGATATTATTTTCATACAAGTTATTTATTCAACATGAGGAGACAAATTTTCTTTATAAAATAATACAATATCAAACATGAATGGCATACTTTTCTCAAACTAAACCAGACATTCCCTTTATCATAGTCGTACAATGTCAGATATTTGTGGGAAAGTCTAATTTCTTGCTCTAATTCACATGATAAAGTAATAAAATCTTCCTATTTAAACAGATGTATGAGGTCCAGTCTAACATTGTGAAATATCTAATGTTATATATAATATATAATCTGGACTAATCTGATAGTGTTTTATTTCAACTAATAACAGTTAAATATATTCATGAAGAATTCCTTAGTTTTCATACAGAATTAATTTTAAAATTAACATCAATGTCCTGCAGCTCAGAGTGTTTTTGTACTATAACTATTTACCTGAAGTGTCTCTAAATTAAAGACAAGAGAATTACCAGAAATTAACAGTTAAAAATAATAGGCCTATGCATTGATTCAAATAACCTATCAATAATATAAGTGTGATCACATGAAAATATTTGTTAACATTTCATCCAAACAAGACAAGTGTAAGGCTAACATAAAGTTGACCTACGTTCATAAATCCTATTTTTAAAAGATGATTCCCCCACACAAGTATGTTTAATTTCCACTGCATACATTTGAAAATATACCACCTTAGCACTCAAATCCCATTAACAAAATAACACCTTTTAACTCTAAGTACAAAGAATGTGCACACATTAAAAGTATTAAAACAATTCTGTTCTTGAACATTTTAAAAGCTGATTTTACATAGAGATAAAGATTACTTAATATAAGTGGTTTATAAGTAGATCACCAACAAGATATTCAAGTACTTTCTGATCATCAAAACAATCATGTAATCAGTTAAGTGTTTATTATCTGATCTAAGAGTAATAACACCTTAGTTAACACTATTCATTTCCAAACACTCTTGATTTCCAAACAAACTTTCAGTAGATTTTTCTCAAAAGTACAGTTTTTGTTGTGCAAAATTCAGCACTTCACATAAAGATTTTCTGCAATATAATTTGAGAAATTGAGGATAGGTTTTATTCAATCTTCTTCTCTAGTTGTATAAAGTGTTGACTTTTGCCCTGAACAAATTATAAAAGACCCATATTACAAAAATAGATAACAGGTTTTATAGAGTAAGTTATGCTTTAAATACTTGCAACAGAAATACTCTTTACTCAGCAATACAAAGTAGATGTATTAAATATGTATTGGGTCTTGAAAAACTGGTTTCAGTGCACTATATTATCTATAATTAGTAAATATTATTTATCTATACACCTCTATCAGGCATTGGTTGTGTGACAACTGTAATGCAATATAATGTTCAATTCATTTTTCTTAAGAATGACTACATACTAGATAGCTGTAACTTTGAAGCAAAAAAGTTGCACAACTTAATATGAGCAAGAGACTAAATTAAATCATTGGTAAAGTAGTTCAAGAACCAGGATTCAGAAAGAAAAGACACAATGACCCAGAATAACATACTTGAACATGTCAGTATAACATCTAAAGATCCAGTAACATTTCATAGCTCAGTATAGTTTTTGCTATCAGATTCCTTGATGACGCACTATTCCAGGTGTTCATGAAAACTGATAAAATCTTCTATCTTCAGTTAATTAGCAAATAAAAATGATCAAGAAAGTCTAACTTCATCTTAAAAAGTTTAAGTCCAATTTCACTGCAAACTCCAAGCATAAATAAACTTGAAAAATATTTGACAAATTGGAATCATTTAGATGTGGGTGTGCAACTTTAAATCTTTAAAGTATCTTTAAGAAAGGCAAAATCTGTTTAAAATGTCAGCATTTAAGTTCATTAAGGTACACATTGAAGAACTCTATGTAGTTTTTATCTTTTGATTCGTTAATTTATTTTAAGGGTGTGAGAATAAAGCCTTTAGAATTATAGAGATATAGGTACACTTCTCTTCTAACACCTTTATATACAGAACATAATAGGGCACAAAATTATTTATATACTTGAACATAATATAAATAATTTATCAAAATATATCTTTTACTTCTATATTCTTATATAGTTTACTTTTTTAATTCAGTACTATTGCAATATAAGACTTTGATATTTGTTTTTCTATTGAGATATCTTTTTGAATAATTTCAACCTCAAACTCATATGTGAGAAGGTTTGAAAACCATTGCCACCTTTCTGGCAATGTTACTGTGATTTGAGCTGTGATCATACAAATACATTGGTTATATGTATATAAAGGTGCATGTAACACTACATTCTAAAATATATAGTTCTAGATTCATGACCTAGACCAGTGCTTTTTATGGGATTTTTTATTCTCATGTCACCCTAACACCAATGTTCCAGATTATAAATTTAGACTAACATCATTTTTTATTCTATTTTAATATAAATCAATCTTTACAACATGTTGTTTTACACCAACATTTATATATGTGTGCTAGATTTATTTTAATGTCTCTCTAGGGGAGCGGAAGGAAGTAATAGTCTGATTACCAATTACTACATTCAGACAACTATTCTTCCTCTTAAAGTATAAAATAGAATTCAAGTCTTTGATTCAATGTGGATGAAGGATGAACTCTTTTTCAAGTTGATCAGATACATAAAATGAAATCTAGCTTGAAGCTAATTCATTTCAATCTTAGGAAACAACTGATATAAACATGTAATCTTATACAATTTCACCAGCTCCATGACAAGTGCGTAAAGGAGAGTTTTGGTCTTAAGGGTGTTACTTGGACTATTTCACGTTATGAAAAAATGGAATAAGTATATGAAATAATGATTTCTTGAGACTTGTTGTGCATTTGTTGATGATTTGGGGTCCTTCTGGATAGTTTAAGGTTGATTTCATGTCAATCAGATTTTTTTTAATGAGTTGACAGCCCTTTCAAACATGTCATAAAAATTGGACATTTCAAACCTTTGATACAAGTTTAAAAAAATGTGAATGGATCAATCTACATCAAACTTGGCATAAATGTAGACAATTACATTGCTGAGAAACGTACAGAGCGATTTTCAAAAAAAAAATATTATTTTGGTGGTTACCATGGAAATACGAAAATTTACGAAAATTTATTTGTAGGTACGGCAAACATTTTCCAGGGGCCAAACTAATTAGAATTTTTGAAAAAACTCTCTGTACGTTTCATCCTTATTGAATAAGCTTTCAATCAAGACCAAGATCGTAATTTTCCAATAAAAAATGGCTGAGAAATCTTGTACCAACCGGGACACATTTTTCTACTTTTTCCTAATTTTTTAGCAAAAACGAACGAAATACCTAATTTCTTGTCGGTTTCTTTCATTCTATATAGTTTACAAATAAAGTAATAATAATTATCTACAATCTGAGCCCAAAAATAATAAGTAATTCGCAAAAATTCCATCTCGTGTTATTTTTCTCGAACGCTAGCCCAATCAATACCCTTAAGCATCACAAATTGTAAATATTCGTCTTATGGTCTGACCCAGCTTCAATTTACACATATAGGAAAGGGTTTATTTGATTTGTCCACTGGTCAACAAAGTGCTTTTTATTCATTAATGAATTGCCTGACTGAGTTCATCTTAGATTTGTCCTTAAACACACAGATCCACTATTTCATCACAACTCTACATTATTAGATTATATCAAGTCCAGAAATATTACCCAGAATAGTTTAGTAAAGAACTATGTGACTGAGTACTAATGGTCCATCTGTTGCGTTGTGGGAACACGCATCATTTTCAAAGGTTGATTTGGATCTGGAATATGTGTAGACAGTCTTAAGAAGTATTAGAACTGCACAACAATTGAATAATCTCTTCAATTATACCTCAAACTAAAAATATTTCTTTATACTGAGAAACATTACCTCTGTTTTGGAGACTAGGGTAGGCCTACATTTGATCGAAAGAAGGTTCAACATACCCCTTTAAGTAAAAAACCATGAAATAAATGATGGTAATAATGAGAAAGACCTGATCTAACAAGACAATAATAGTACAAACTAGTAATATAATGTGATAGTGAGATAATAATGTAAGTAAAACTTGTATATCTATGTTAACATCATTGTAATATATTATCTTGGACAAACGGTAATGAAAACTAAACACAAGTAACGTTAGTTGAAGGTAAATAACCAAGTGAAACAAGAGATAAAATAGATAATCAGTATTTTACAACTTCGTGTTACCTATTTAATTAAACCATGCTGGTAGAAAATTGTGTGGTTTCAACAAAAACAATAATTTCTAAAGCAGTAACGAACTCTACTTACAAGATACAATTACACAAGAGCACCATCATTTCTTCTGAGAAGGTAACTCTAAAATAGATGAACCTTGATCTTTATTGTATTTCACAAGTTACAAAACCTGAAGGTGAAGTACACATTATTAAGGTATTAAGGTTATCAGACGTTACATGACACCAATATTTTAATCATCTAACCTAATACCTCCCAAGATTTCATTTTATCGCACCTATATACCTTTTAACTGTTAAAAATTCCTAGAGCTGACCAATACACTAAAAATCTAACCAATGCAATACCCAATGAATGCTTGGTATAAAAATATAAAATGGATAATGACCACACATATTTTGGCTATATAAAGTTGATGTAAAAGTCACGACCAGTCTCTGTGGCTCCCCAGATCACCACAAAAAGGCAAATTTCAAACTCAGAACCATAAACAGTTTTACGGAGATCTAAAGAGGTAGGCAAAGTTGGCACAGATAAATTTTGCTTCCAGAGAACAATCTTGTTCTGAAATATTTATCTTTCATACTGGTACTAAATCTATTAGGACTGGCATAACAAGTGTTAATTTTATCAAAGTTCTTACTTAAAGAGAACTAATTGAAGAGATGAGAGTTATTGGTAAGAATGATGTAGAAAGAGATATGGCCAGGTGTTTTACAGACCTTCTGATCTCATATCTCTTATAAAGATAATATTGTGAAGATATTTCTGATGAATTCAGTCTGTTATTATACTACAATATAATATATGATATTTCTATATGCATGGTATTTACGTGGTATTTATGGTATTTCAACATGTGTTGATATGAAATCTAAGTTTTCATATTGAATGTCAAAACACTTGTCTAAATAATCAGCAAATTCTCATTCTATTGGAAATTATATTATTATAGATCTTTAATCTTTCTACACTTTACCTTTCCTGCCTTAAAGAGACAGTCGATTTTTTTTTATCAATAATAATTGGAGAACTAATGCGTGTCAATTTATGAAAAACCAACATATATTTGTCCCTTGCAGTGAATTTTAGGAACATCAAAACTACTTGAGAGGTGATAAAATATTGAAGTTGAAGGTTTCACAAGTGAGACTGTCGCTGGTATTTTTTATGAAACGTAAATCTCTCAGCTGGATTTTAATGAAATCAGAGGTTGATTTTGACCTGTGACTGAACTAAGATGATATTGATGTGGATTGTGGAGAGAGAGAGAGGGGTAGTTATAATCTCACACTAATTCTAACTCTGTTAATCAAACACGTATTGTGACTACCAATTATTACTAGAGAATGAAAGAGATGGGAAGTGGCTTGATTAGAACTTGACCAAACTGATTTGACCTAAGATTAGACAGTTCCAACTCAATAATTCTGTCCAATTCTTTGGCCATTCATCATCACAATTGGCAGACGACCATTGACACATATTCCAATTTACTACAGCAAATAATTGGAATCTAAATAAAGTCAATTGAGTAAAGTCGGACTGTTTTAAGTGGGAATATTTAAATCAGTAATAACGAGTATCTATTCATCTAGTAATTATAACAATCTTAGAATTGATATTAAAGACCTTTCAATTACTGACCAGCCTGAGAATTGACATTAAAAACTGGTCATAAAATACATATTAGAAACTTTGCAAAAGATAAATATGTCATTGAGCATGTAAAATTGAATTCCATTTATTGACCATGTAAAATGTTTTCTTAAGTCTTGACAGCATATAGCATGCAAGAAAAACCTCTCCTCAACTACCAAGTCAACACTATTGAACCATTCAATTGATCCTAAGCCTTATAAAAAGGTCTTTACAATGTGACCTAGGCCAGTGCTGCTATAGGAGAGTATCTTCTACAACACATAAAACCAACCGCCAACAACTAATGCAGCCATGTTGATGCATGGATGGGTCTAGTATTGGTTATGTGAATGTGAGTTTAAGTGTTTTAGAGATCCTGTCATATTATTTGAAAGGTTTTGGAGATTCTTCCATATCTATGAGAGGTTTCAAGCCTACGCTGTCTTGTAAAATAATTGAAATCTATTAAAACTAGACAGATATATCATACTGGTGATTGATCAATGATGTCTCTACATGGTGTCCATGTTTAACATTAATATTCTACTTCTAATGATTGATATCTATATTCTATAGCCTAGTTTATACCTTCTCATGTCAAAACATTTACAAGATAATGAATTTTCAATATGATCTTTAATTACAGAAACATATCTCAACATCTGTTTTATAAGTCTGTTAAATTTACAATCATAACATATTACTGTGTACAGGTTTTGACAAATATTAGCCTTGTTTGAGAAAAGGAACAAAAACTTGTTAACAGGTATAACTTTGTGAAGCTGTGCCGTCTCTACAGTACACCAAACAATTGATATTTATCAAATTTGCACTTGTAGAAAACTAGTTATATAGGTCATATTACCTTCAAGTACTGATAGACTTTATATTATGATGGATTTTCATTTGGTTGCGTAAGTCTATCAGATGAAACCTAAGCATCTTGAAAAATAACGCAAGGACTACAAAATTTACAATGATGATTCATACATGCAAGATGACACCCTTCAGTGTAGCCCACGAAATAAGGCCCAGTTTCTTAGATGTTAAATTCTAAAAAACAACTATCCACACAAAACTGGATTGAGCAACTTCCATGACATCAATATCATATATCTGGTCCTACACAGTTTCTCCGCCCCATCCTGGTCAGTGTCAGATTTTTCTGGCTACCTTTAGTGAAACAATGTCAAGTTCCAGCTTCTGCATTAAGGTAATACAAACCACAGCCACAAGCTTTGATAGAACTACACACTTTTATTGTTCCTGAAAACTTGAAGGTTTAGTTATTATTCCATCAGTGAAGACAGATATTGATAAGTATGATGGAATCTGTGTACAACATCCAAACTGACAGCTGGGTACATCATATCAGATCTATTCAAACATTAACCAACTATCTTATACCATTTACAATTCAAAATAATTCCTCAACAATTTATCTTTTACCTTATCATTAACATCACATTGATCTTTTGATCTGCTGTGTCTTAAAAACCAGATGATATTAATACTTAAACTCTCCTGTCAAAATATCTTGATGAAGGCTGGCAGAAATCTAGTTAAAATCTTTGTTTTTATTGACAGACCAAGTTGTAGACATATTTGTGGGTGATAGAATCAGTAAGAAGGAAGTAGAAATATGTTAAGATTGTATGGTATGCTTATCATATCATTATATACTTAAATACATACTTTAATTACTAACTATCTGAATATCATGATAATCATCTTCTACCATTAAATACATATACCACAATTACTATCTTATACATATGTCATAATTACTATCTTAATACATATGTCACAATTACCATGTTGTAAGCCCCTGTGTCAGAAATATCTTGCCTTAAAGGGATTGTAAAGAGGTTTTCTAGCCTTTTTATGTGGACGACGGACACTTCCAACATCTATTTCGTACATACAAAATATTCATTGGGTGCCCGTGGTTCCTATTATTCCAGAAAGAAAAACAGGAAGTGACGTCACAATCTTGGAAAAAATCGGACTGGATGATCAGGTACAGGGCATTATAAATACATGTTGTTACAACGCTATGACATGATATCGCTGTAACAACATGTATTTATGATGCCCTGTACCTGATCATCCAGTCCAATTTTTTCCAAGATTGTGACGTCACTTCCTGTTTTTCTTTCTGGAATAACAGGAACCACGGGCACCCAATGAATATTTTGTATGTACGAAATAGATGTTGGAAGTGTCCTTCGTCCACATAAAAAGGCTAGAAAACCTCTTTACAATCCCTTTAACAGAGCCCTTTTTCAATGGGGGGACCCTGCATATGCAGGATTTCTTCTTAAGGGTTTAGACTGTAGATGCGATTACAGAATATACAAGCATGAGAACATTTCAGTTGAGCTGTTGACACCATATCTTTAGTATTCTCCGAAATATTATATAAAAAAATCACTTGAAAAGGTGTTATATTTTGAGACTTACAGATCAGATGCCAAATTGTGCTTATTTTAAGTGCATTACAGACACTCTATGGGCCCAGATGTTAACTTCAACTCTGATCAATGTGTGAGGTCTGGCTGTTACAAGGTTAGGCAATATAGTTACCTAACTTAATATCATACGTGTGAATTTTAAAGTGAGAATAGCAGAAATTCTTTTGATGTTTTGCCGGTACAAATATAATCATATCAAAATATGATCATTATGGCGCCTTAAATATGTTTAGGAAAATTATTGAGTCCATAACCAACCAGAATTTTCTTGCACTAATTCATTTCTGATCATAAATTCTGAAATCTCCATTTTCCACAGCTCATTGAGTTTACAACCACTAATGTACATGGTTCAATTTAATCATCTTGTAAAGTAGGGAATTCCTTCTTTAATTTCTTTCATATTGAACTAGGACTATAGATTAACCTTAATACTTGTAAAAGCTATAGAATATCACTTCCACTCCTTATAGATTTCACATCAATAGTGTCATTACTACCATCAAAGTACAACTACGGCAGGCACTAGACAAAAACACGCACAGACGGAAACTTCCTTTAGTCAGAGATAAAAATCAATCTTGACTGTGGGAATGGAAGTATTCAATGATGGATTAATGATATCTCAGTTTACCAATGGTGAAGGTTTTGTAAATAATCACAGTGGTTCATCTTTGATCAATCATTGCTTCCAATGGTCAATAATGGTCCATGCATCAAATTAGTCAATTATTCACATCACAACAGATCACTTTATCTCCTCTGCTTAATGAACCATTCATATCCATATTATCAGTAAGAATTTTGAAAGGACTAAGAAGCACTAAGGACCTTATTCGGAAATGGTGTCCAGACAATCTATCTAGATCAGAGTTTCACTATACTGTCAAGATAATTTGATATAAAATTGAAAATAAAAACTTGAACTGAGGGATGCCATACAAATTGGCCACCCAATTTTATTTTGAATATGAACATTTTGCCTGCATTATTCCAGTTAATTCAATTATACCAAATCATCAGTAAATTCAAACCTATCTGTGTTTTATAACCTTAATTAATAGAGAGTTCTGTTGAGAGGTTTGTTATTTTATTGTAGATAAAGTCTAGACTAAGATCAATCAATAGTTATATATATCGACATTATTTTCAATATTAATAACATCTTTTTAGGAATAAATTACTCTTACAAGGTTTCAGTCTACAAACTAAGATTAGATTATATGTCTTCAAACAATACCTATCAAATACGACATACTCTATTTCTCAATAATTTAACTGAAGTTTCCAATGAGCCCACACATCCTTCAAGTAGAGTAGAAATCTCTGCAAGATAAGAATATAATTGCCACATTTTTAAAATGGATAATAATCTTTCTTTTATTTCTCCACAGATTCGAGAAAACAAAAAGTTTGTGCAGATAAAAACTTTCACAAGATCTTTGTTCCTCAACGGTTGTTACAGCTAACTATGATAAAGAACTTTATACAGGATTCACACAAACTATCAATACCAAAAGCTCCACAATCCAGTATGAAAGACCAATGTACATGATAACAATACCCAACTGGTCAATCAAGTTCAAAGTTTCATATTTCAGTTTTATGACATGTATTAGTTGGTGTTATTCAAATATAACTGGTCATCACAAAGGAAAGAGGGAGACTAAATTATAAAGGTCTCAATCTGTTTAAACAGTTAGTTAACTTTGTATAAGGCAGGTAGAATCCTATTATTATACAAATAGTAGGTGGTCATTTTACTCTACATTCCATCAACTTATGAATGACAGTTTTCACAAGAGATTGAAAAATCTTGATCTTATTCTGTTCAATTTCCCTCCATCATCAATAACTGTGTTTCCACTAACATAAAAAGCCGGCTTTAAGCTAGCTTTTTTGTGTTTCCACTGACAAATTGCCGAACCAATGGTAATGGTTCGGCAATTGAATTAAAGCCAGCTTTTATTTACTCAATGGAAACACAAAAAGCCGCCTTTTTCTCGTTCGGCAATAGGGGGCGCGCGCTGTTTATCGATGACAGTAGAGTAAATGATAAGTCTTGTACATCCTCTTAAAATTTCAGCAGAGTTAATTATATGACGATTTAGTGGTGCAAGGTCAATTATGATGGTCTCCTAATGGCATCAACCTTCTACTTACTCAAAATATTGTCAAACTCATAAACAATGTCATGACTCAATGTGGCCTGGGTATGTATCCCTATTAAACTACTGACCAACACAATTCAATTAGCTTATATACTGGTGAATAAAACATTATTTACTAACAAATAAAAATAACAATGCAAAAAGTGATTTGCCCAATCATTTAATAAGTTAATTAAAACTGTCGTCATTAATCAGTGTCATAATTAACATGTTATAATTATTTAGAATAACTCATTAAATAGCTGTCAATCATTCTCTAATAAACAATTTAATAATGTATTCATATTCACTATAGTTGTAATTTAACTCCCTAATCATTGATATATTTTAAACATTTCACACGCTCATTTCATGAAGGGGCTATATTGGTTGGTAAAAATCATTCCACTTGTAAATTAAAAAAAACAGATGATCACACCTGAGACCAAGATAGATGGACAGGACACCTTATTTTCATTCTATAGGTTACAAAAAGAAAGCTGAAATTGATCACAAACATTTAAATGTGTTTTTATCTTCTACAAGAGTTCTGAGATTGCATGGACTGTCACTTTTATCAGAACAGAAAAGCTTTAACACAATTGAGACAAAACAAAGTTGAGCTATTTAGCAAATCAATGATCCTTGTATTTTGACCACTACAAAACAGTAATGGGTTGATATGAATAAATTAGAAATTCAATCTACTTGATCATCTTATCAATCTCATTTGAAATAGCTGATCAATTAGAAAAAGTAGAAAAACATCAAGAAGATTTTATAAATGATCCTGGATTAATATGCCATGTTTAAAATGAATGATTGTAACATCTGTAGATTTTTTATTCATAGTGTACAATATCTGACTGGATGTGGGTGGACTTGTTTTAATGTCCAGCAGATATCCTAGTGTGATGTCCAGATTACTATCAGTGGGAGACTTTAGATCAAATCACATCAACAACTCGAGTAAATAAACAAACAACAATATATCACAGTAATTCAACCGTTTTCAATCTGGTTATAGTTATAAGGTCAATAAATTTCACTAGCTTTTGTTAGATTTAGTATAAAATAAACCATGTTTACTCCTGGGGACAAAAAATTACCAAAATAAACACCACACGTCAACAATTAGTCGTTTTACTGTCTAATTTAAATTTATACTGTATAAGTCAACAAATTCACAAATACTTAACATATCTTACTATTTACTTTTTTCTTTGAATGTTTTATTCTATTACATGTACAGCCCTAACTTGACCAAGATATGTTAACAAATTTAGAATACGATACAACAATCTTAAACAAAGTATGTACTGGTTCACATTTTACAAATGAAAGAAATTCTTACATGCATATTACTACAAGATATAACCTATTCTTATCTTTACTTATCAGGCTATACACCAACAAGTATGCTGAGAATGCACAACTATAATCTATTCTGACATTTATTAGAAATACATGTGACATTTCCCCCCAAGGAGTCCAGAATTCCAGAAATAGCCAGGAACACACATCTTATAGGAAAAGTAAATTCTTGAGGAAATGAATAGACTCTCCACAGAGTATAGTAAAAAGAGTTTTTAAGAGTAAATTATACTGGGAAGAATAAATGTTAGACTGAATAACATGACAGATGACATACTTTCTTGTCATAAATATACAACAAGGTGGTAATAAATGTACAATACTTGTGTATAATATGCATTGAATATGGTTATGAGAAAAAATACATATTATTGTTCTGTTCTGCATATAAAAAAATAATTTTTAAAGATTTGGCTGAGCTTTTGCGGGATTTACCAAAACCTTAGAATGTCAAAATTTTCATAAAGAATTGAAACAAAAGCAAAACCTGAACTTTTGTTAAAAGTTAACATCATAGATATCTAAAAACTATTCCAAAAAAATCAAATCAAAAATATTAGATATTTGCTCACCTTAATCCAATAAAGTCAACATCATTTAAACAGAAAATAATCCAACTAGAGAAGATATTCAAAGACAGACTTTATTTTGAAATAATCCTCTAGTTATTCACTTTATCTTTCATTGAGAGTTTCTACCAGCTTAATATTATCATTCCTTCACACACACACTGTCACATTAGACTAATAAACTATACCACAATATAACAACAATCTCTTCTACACATTTACATTTTACTCATTTTAATCCTTCACCATTTATTGTAATATCTTAGCTTTAGGCTTTCATAGCCCTGGAATGTCCAAGCTTACAAATTTAGAACACTAGAATATCCTAGTCTTAAGCATTCACAACACTAACACAGTACAGTGGTGTTGAAGCCTCAAGTGATCACTGCACTACAGTATAAAAGCTTTAATATGCATTTTGAATAATTTAAGCTTTCAAATCACAAAATGTCAAAGCTCAAAGAAATGTGCTTCTTTAAGAAAGTAACTTCTACAACACCTATCCAAGTCAAGACATTGATAAGCTGCTATACACTAGAGAACTAGAAACAGAGTAGCTAGAAGACAGCTGTGTTGACGTGCTACTAGCTATAAGTTTTGTGTAGTGAAATGTGAGATTAATGAAGGAAATTGTATAAAGATGACCCCTACTAGGCTATCTACTTTCACCTTTAGGCTAACACTACCTAATAATAGTGTAAAATAAAAGATTTAATTATTATAAAGGTATTATAAATGTTGTTAGTAATATTTCTTTATAATACCGTTATATAATCATACTAATACTATTAATACCTATATAGTATTTTTTATAGCCTAATATGTTACAAAATATAAATCTATGTCCTGTTTAGTCAATTTGTTTAAAGGGCTCCTTTTAAGAATATGATGTTTGATTGAAAGTTTAATTTGTTTTTTTTATAACCAGCAGATCTGTTTTTTGTTTCAAAAAATATGCCAGTAGCAATATCATTCATTTCTCAGAGTTTATGCCATAAATATTCATTCATTTTAAATTGAAAATATTTTGATTCAAATAAACTGTAAGAGAAAGAAACCAAGCGGGAATACTATTTCTGTATGTTCTAAGAAAAGAAAATAACCCTTCTCATATTTCTGTTTCAATTCTGTGTTATTGTGGATAAAATCTTAAGAAAGACTGGTTTGAAGAATAAATTGAATTTCCAACTAACTCTAGGCTTTAAATTCAATTATGAGAAAATGACAATACATTGACAGTAATAAATAAACTGAATAGTTGGACAGATTATATTTCATATAAATCTTCAACCTGTCACAACACTTTGTTAAAGATTGAAGGTAGCGGAAATCATGTCTTGTCAATAGAAGCTTTAGTCCAGAACAATAGGGTAGTAATTGAATCTATTCAAATCTGACTTGGGAATGAATAAAAATAACAAGCTGCACCCATACAAATCTTGTTTAGAGGGGTTTTGTATGATTCACCTAGTTAATTCTATTATAAAGTGAAAGTCTAGTTGATAATAACATACCCTATAGATTCAGTTCAATACACAATAAATCATAACATTTTCCCACCCACTACAAATATCTCTACAGATAATCCATGTCCCCTATATGTAATTATTTATAACTCACTGGGCAGGGGACTAGAATCACTAGACATTAAAGGGGCCTGAGATATATATGTACTGATTTGACCCTTCTTGTGTCCATACATGTCTATTTTGCACTCTATTAAGCAGAAACTAATTTTCAGATCAGCTTTATAAGTTTCTCAGGTTAATAACCAATACATCAACTTAGTAGAAACTATTCAATTGTGTTCAGGAAAAAAACATATTCTCAAGTCATATTTTTGACTTTCAAAAGCTAAAAATTATAGATAACATTAATTTGCAGACTTAAGCTTCGATGGTGAGCTATGAACACTATTACTGATTAGCGTAGCTAAAATATTCCAATTTCTGAACTGATTCTTTAACATTCCCCTTTAAGACCATCTCTTTCCACCAGCATTCAACAAAACCTTTGTCTTAATATTTTGGCAACATACTTTATAGAGTATTTTGAGAGTTGTGAAGATATTTTTCTTTGATATTTCTATCTGGTTCTTATAGATTGGGGGTTACCTTTTAACATTGTATTAGATAACAGCCTTGCTTCACCAACACTATATAGCAATAATTAATAAGAATATCAAACAGGTATATATTGTACCTTTACAAAATCTTTAGATATTTTACTGATTTCAGCAGATCCAAATCATCCAAGACAAAGAGAAAGCTGCAGAATTTAACATTTCAAAAATATTTTCAACATCTGCATTACATAATCTGATAACTAGAGAAACTTTACACCAAATTTCTTGCAAAAACAGCAAGTGAGTTTATTTATCTTAGCTGATATTTAAGGGAAGGGAGAGATTAAATTTTCTATTTTACTCTTATCTTTTATATATATCAGCATATAGTTTGATATTTTACCTTACCAGCTATAAAGATTAAAGAGAGAAAGGCAACCTGGACTGAACCTGGACTGAACATGAACAACATGTGTTGAAAACCAGGTTTTTATCACTCTAGGTAAATGAAAGTAGACATATTTATGCTGTTTTATTGAAGTTTTTAGTTTCTAGGCTATCAATCTCACAGTAAACTATTAACTACCTTCAAAACACACCATATTTTATAGATATATAGCTGGCAGATGTCAGATGTTTTTATTTATTGTCAATTTCTAACAGTAAATAGATAGTTTACATTCTATCAATATGTATTTTATTGTCCAGTTTCCATAATTGAAATATTCCAGTATTATCACAGGAGGTAAAGAGTTCTTCACTCCATGATTTCTATTTTAGGTGTTTATGTGGAATTCATATCACAAATCTATATATGATTTTATCCATTGATTTTGTGATCTGCTGTCGATTTGTTTAGCTTCCATCAGTTCTATCAAGTTTGGTTATCTTCATAAAAAAACTTGTGAAACAAAATGTCTACTTCTGAATTTTAATCAGATTTATATAAATATTTGTATCTAAAAATGTTACATTTTTATTTGTCACTGTTTATGATACATTTGATAACTAATAAATGTCAAAAAAGTTTTCTTCATGAAAATTCACATCATTTCATTTCTTCCTCACGCACTATTTCTAATAAAGCATGCAATTAAATGTAAAAAAAAAAAAACCCAATTTCAAAATTTCACTATTTTATTCCCTTGTGGGTAAACATTACTGTCAAAAACTTCATTTTTAAGTTTTATTGACAAATTACTTTGCAAAGATGAAGTCAACCATTAACCAGGTAACCAGAGCAGAAAGCAAACAATTATTTTTCTAATTTTGGACTCATAATAATGATAACATACCATTATTCAAATAAGATATCTTATCTAACTAGAAACAATCTGATTGTTCTCTGCAAGCTTACTTAAGTTCATGACCCCTGAACACTGCACAGAATAAGTATAACAAGCAAAATGCAGAGTGCAATTCTTTTCTTGAATTTTCCAAGCCTAGATCGAAAGATAACATCACATTCTGTCCAGGTGATGCCATTCTAAAACCATCAGGTATGGAGACCAAGCAACATAACCATTCCAACAACAGCTCCAAGATCATGACAAAAATCATCTGTATATATATAGGGAAATAGACACAATCATGGAAGTTCTTTTCACTTTAATCTAGACATCTATATTTATACACTAAGATTGTATAGTCGCCAGGTATTCTGATTGTCTCTGGATATTGGTAATCTTGGTAAATGCAGAAGAAGATGACCTGTTTAAATGGTCTTGATGATCTTTCTAGATGTTTACAAGTTTACGAGAGATGATAAGAGTTATTAGTCAGGCGTGGAATATTAAGATATGTCAATAAAGATATTTATTTGTAGTGTGATGTATTTAAAGACAGCTAGAGAGTTAAATATAATCCTCTATTAACCTATATTTTATTTATATGTATATTTTAATAGTATTTACATAAATAGGATCTTAACACCTCTACTCTTAATATCCAAAGCTTTACAAACCTTTGTAACCAGAATAAATCTTTGAAACCCTAGTCCATAATGGTTATTTTTTAAGTTTTGGCACCTTCAATGGGCTAATGAAAGAAGTTGTGACATGAAATTTCAGCTATCCAGATTTACAGAATTCAGATTCTTAATCTAGATTTTCTACAATTCAACAAAAATATACCTTTACTGGTTAATAGTATTTATAAAGGTGCTTTAGTTACATGACAATTTCTTAAGCAACAAAAACTTGGTAGAATTTTCATACATATTAGATTATTAAGGAATAGTACGTAATCCTTCATAAATGAAATATGCATAATACAATGGTATTGTTCCCACAACTTGAACAACATTAGACTACCAAGAGAGAAAATAGGTTAATGCTAAAATACACATCTCACTTGTTTGTTCTTCACATTAATCTATCTATTGAATATATATTTGTAACCATTTATTAAATCAAACAAATCATTTATATCTTTCTATTAGATTTCTTTATAACAAGGTCAAAAAATACATCTGTAATCCTATTAACCATTATAAAGACTGACCACTACATTGACCACTGGTCATAATAGTCAGATTATGATATTAATACTGGAATTAATGTAGGAGAAAATCAGCCATAATGTTTACATTATTCCAACTATTAATCTTTAGTCTTGGTTTACAATTAATATAATATTAATACGCTCAATATACTTTCTAACAATATTTATAGCCCCGAGTAAACATCATAACTCACAAATCTCTTTTCTTGTATTTATCATAATATATTTTATATCAAATATCATTTCTTACTTTCTGATTTAATGAATGATTTTGTGGTTTACTCTGTTTTTACAGATGTTCAATTAAGGTGGTCACCTTTGTATTATAAAAAGAAAACAGATTACATTTAGTGGACATAAACCGAGCAAAAATTTACAAAGTCTGGTGTAAAATGGAAGACTGGTCTCAAAAAGACATAATCTTGTGTTCTACTAATCTCTGGGCTAAAAATCTTGAATGATTTCTTTGTACGGACATAAATTGATCTGGTTGTATCCTATGATTTTGACCTATATAGTAGTGGTTGGTGATAAGCGCCAAGTAGATTTTGTTTTCGATTCACCTGATGGTACATCTCTTTGGAGGAATGCACTACTACACAACTTTAATACTTATTTATTTAGTCAACCATCTGACATGACTTACAATTAACAGAACTTCACCAAAAATTGTCTATACTTAAAAATGACATAAAGGTCCTGCAAGAACTATGTTCAAATTGAGGGGATGGATCTACTTTTTCAGCCTAATTGGTATTTTCTTTATGTAAAGTCAATATCTTACATCTATATTTATCATAAAATTTATATCACTTGTTTATATCTACTTTACTACATTTATTTACACTCCATCTAAAGAGTTCACATAGTAAATTAGTTTTATATCTCTCTACATCTTAATAACTGGACAACTACAAGTTAATATCAATAAATAGGTACAAACTTTACTAGTATTTTGACCGATAATCAAATTAGTGCCCATAATAATCTGATGACCCTTTAGTTCATTTTTAATTATCTTGTGAGAAAATCACTGAGCTTGGGGCCAGGACATTATTATTTAGGATGTGAGAGCAACATCCTCTGATGATTAAGCTTTCCATAAGATATGAGAGCACTACACAAGTTTCATATATCAAAGTGTTCCTCAACCTAAAGATCCACAAAATATATAAACATTAGGGTTTGTACCTGGAGTGGGATTCCTGTTCCAGCTGGGAACATAGAATTTTTCACTTTTATTTCAACATTGACAGTGGAAAATCTCGTCACATGTAGAGACAAAAATCATCGAAATTTCCCCCATCCAAGCCGCCCCTGAAGTCGTGTTGCTGATCAGATATTATTTATAGAAAAATCATCATCAACGTCTTAGTCTCTTTATTAAATGTATACCTTCCTCTTTATAATCTACACCCTAGTCTTAAAATTACATGAAATATAGCACCTACTGGCTATGTTTGCTGACAAAAATCTTTTAAATTTCCAAGTTTTACTTTCATATACTTCATTAATTTAATCAGTCTGTGTAGAATGATTAGTTAGGTGTTATATTGGTCAAGTTTCACCTGAAAACTGTTAACTTGTATCTAAAGTAGTTTGTTAGTATGTTGTCTACAAGTTTACTATTTCCTTGCTACTGACTCAGGTGGTTTGTACTAATCATACTGTCAGACAAGTATTGGTAATGGTACAAAACAAGTACAACCACTGTGAACTGTTACGCCTCTAGGCTATTATACAAACCACATGGAAACTCACATAATAAGTCAATTTTTTATAGACTAAACATCTTTAATGCCAATAAAATTTAAATCTAAATCTAAATGATTACTTTATTTGTTAAAATGAAGTATTCTGAACTTGCATCCATATGACTTTGCCTAAAGGCTAAGGTACTCTTGTATAACAAACATTCAGTGCTTGAAACATGGCTGGTAATTGACAACTTTTCAGGTCACTACAGATCAGATTCTGTATCCTATTTTCTTAATAAAATATCTATGGTCACATCTCATAAGTCATTTGAGGGAATGCAGAACCTTCTTCCCTGCAAATTGGCTAACAAGACATCTTGATTTCTTGACCAAGCTATTTCACAATAACATTGTTAGTTCTTATCAGAATGACTTCAGTGATTCATGGATTGCAGTTTCAGTTTTTCAGGTAAGTGTTTACTAGGATCATAAGATGAATCAACCATTTTACCACAAGGTAACTATTCAAAGATTATTCATAAATCTACACTTTGTGACCTAAGCCAATGCATTTATGAGAATGCTTCCTTCTACCACTCAATTAAAATTTACTCTCTTAATCCTTGATCCCAACTTTCAAAGGCTTGTGAGAATCAACAGCTTGTATTTTTCTAAAGTTACTAGGTACCACTATAAGTTACTAATTGACTATCAGAGGTTGTATATTAAAGGTTAAAAGTCCAGTATATTTAGTCTATATAAATAAGGTGTGAAGACTAATGAATGAAGATTTCTGGGAGGTAATTGATACTCTCTGGTCTTTACACCCTATATCTTCAACCTTCCTATATCTTCAACCTTACAACAGACTAGGTAATGACCATTAGGTTGTTAGTCTCTTCAACCAGACAAACATGACTTGGTGATGACCACTCATTATCCACCATAATTTGCCTCATTAAGTCAGATATGCTTGTAGACTTTTCTTCTGAATGATAGAATGGTCTAATTAATTGGAAGAAAACATTGCTTTATGAGAAATATTCTCAGCATATTGTACACTGAGTTTTTCAGTTTGAAACAACAATTTTACCTTTTCGAAGTTTATTTTAGATTGACTTTTGGTCTTTGGGGTACATTCATGGAAAGTCTAATTTTTATTTACTATAGACTTTTTATATGTGGGCAAACTGAACCACACCTAGCTCCCCTTCCCTAGAACTTTGGTCCTGTTTGTTGCAGGAGCCTAATTTACTTGCACATAGTACTAGCACTAACACTAGCACCCCAAAAATATCATCCAGAAAATCTACCAAGTCCACATCTTAGAAGGGAATAGTTATAAAGCTGAAATGGTCATTTCCATTGAAAAGAGAAAACCCAGAAAAAAATGTACTAAGCAGTATTATTAAAGAAATGATCTTTCTATGGCAATTTCATTCAAATTATTGTTCCTACTCATGAAAGAGACAAATCACTCACTGCTCTTGGCAGTTTTTATTGAATAAAGTGATTTACATGCTACCCATATAGAAAAATACACACAATTTTCACAGAATCATGTGATTATCTCTGCTGAACTAGTTGTTATTATAGAACTAAGGAATGCTTCAGGATATCAGAATATTTCTCTTTCCTGTTACAATCAACAGATTTGTAATGTAGATTAAGATACAAAAAATCTTAGAGATATTACCAATACCACATCAAATTTGTAGATGTAGACTTCAAACTTACTGTTGACTGCACAAAAATGTTTAATGCCACTTGCTATGTGTTTCATACTCTACAAACTAAAAATATGGTGCATAAAGTGATTCTATCTTTTATGAAGAGTTTGTTGATACTTCCTGAGGGTGACACCCATATTATCTTTATATAATTATATTTATCATATATACAACACCTGACATATTATCATAATCTAAACATAACACAATTATTATCAGTTTTATATTGAATTAGCTGACAGCTTATTGTGTTAGTCTTATCTGACCTACATTACTTCAGCAATTTACCAAACTTATTCTATAAATACTACTCTCAGAATGAATATGAAATTTTAATTCTCAGACTTGTCCAATAAGAATATTGTATAATTTCACCAATGGACTTACCTGATGTCATAACCATACAATGGTGGAATTCCTGGTATATAATCCAATAAATCAACAAAACTAAGCTATCAATGAAAGCATTTCTTGAAAATGGTTCCTGTCAATCAATGGCATAGAGGAACAAACTATGACAGATTCTAGTTCAGTTATTGGAGTACAAGGTATATTTAGTATTTATGTGGTTATTTAAGAATATTTGTATGTGATTGATATATAACTGATTATTTATTCTATATACCAAATTTATATTTATTAAAACTTTAATCAATGTCACAGCTGTGGTAACATTACTGAAGTTATCAGTACTAAATATATACTTATATCTATCAATTTATAACTAGTACTATTTATCATTTCGGGTACTATCTGACCTGATTTGTCAAAGAAATATGTGCGGCTAATTATAGATAATCTTTCATCAAATGATAAGGATAGAGAATTTGTGGCATGAAAAATTCCTAAAGTCATTATACCTACCTAGCAGATCAACTTATGAAATGAACTTTAAAAATTACACAGAGTTTAATCAAAAGTTAAAGTTCAGGTGAGCATAGCCTGTTTCACCCACTTATGCACTGACTTGTAACTTGCATAATTTCATCAGGTGTATCAAATTTGACAAGAGACGTAAAACCTCTCACATTGATAGTAAGTGGAGCAGAAAGATTGACGATGTTGTCTGTGAAAAAAAATAAATATTCAAAAAAATTACACACATCTAAGTGAAGTTCAGTCAACTTATATGTTAGAATCTAAGTATAAACCACAACTATGGAAATATAAGTTTGAAATTTACAAAAGAATAATTCAAAATCATACATCATACAATAAACTAAATAACAAGTTTGAATTGAGCATGTACCACCCTCCTTTGTCATGTAAAACTTAGCAACCTTTACACATAGGACTATTGAACTTGGCTAACATGCTTAATATACTTGTTGATATTCAAATCAATAAGAAAGCCAACTATAACCAACAGATACATACATAGATAAACAACTGACTAACTTTAAAGTCGTAATCGAAAAATCAATTGAAAAGAACTGAGTGAATTTTCAATCATTGAGGTGGAAATGTTGACACCAATATTATGTGAGAAATATAATCTATTTAATATCTATAACAGCTGTAACTTCAGCTTAAAATAACAAGTGTTCTATCTTCAACACCTTAAATTGGTTGAAATCTTAGCCTTTAGACACAAAAAGATTTACATTGGTGATCTTCTGTTAAGTGCAAATTAACATCTTTCTACTGCCAATTCAGCAATGTATAAAAAATAGAGCATACAATGTACATATATATTCCAGACATTTTCCAGGTCAATAAAGCTTGAGAAATTGTACCACAAAAATGAAATGAAATGAATGGGGTTTTGCAACTGCTATGGCTAGGCCCGCGCAATTATGTGGGAATGGAAGAAATTTGCTCAAGATAACAGCATATTTGCTTACTCTTTTTTTCTAACTATTAAGGGATCTTTAATATGCAAAGCCTGCAGAACACAGGGCTGTGGCTTAATGTCCCATTCAAACCACTTTTTCGTCATCTCTGATCATTTTTTCAGTCAGAGGAAATTCAGGTTATACACCTTTAAAGTGAAATTTGAAACTCAAACCAAAATGTTGACAGAAGTGCCCAAACCTTTGGAATATAAGGAAGACATGGTAAGCCTGTCATGATGTTATCAGATTCAATATACAATCAGTCTTCATATATGCCAATGATTGACATTGTTAAATATCTTCAATCTGGATTATCATAATGCAGAGAATTCTGCAAAGTATCACTTTGATCTTTCACACATTTACACTTAAAATTCTTGTTCAGTTTTAAGAGGTTTTGACCTTTTGATGGCCATTTTGTTATCAGCTTTCTCATTACTGAGTAATCATGCTCTTGTTAAAGATACCTAGAAACCCTTCAGAGATAATATATAAGGTTCATTTTCAAAATAGGGACACATTGCAAAAGAAAAGTATGAATTCAAGATGGCTTCAATGAAATTAAGTACAAGAAATTAACCAAAGTCGATCTCTAGACTTACCTTTGTATGGAAACTCAATAAAATTTAATCCACTGAAAACTGATGAAGAACGACGTCTGGGTAAGAGATAAATAAGGTATTTGTATGAGTAATGAAGTTGTATAAAACTGTATGTTTAAGGGTTGATATAAAGACGTAGCCACTATGACTCGGTATTGAGTAAGATAGTTATTATACAAGTTCAATCTAGCCAACTGTTAAAGTAAATGTGAAAATGTAAACAGACCTGTTAATTGTATATACACCTTTTACTCTTTCTTTCTTTCAGCCAATTTATTTCTACCTTTAACTATACACTATAACTCAGTATACACTAGTTCATTACTTGAGGTGGAAGTTTATATCTTACAGGGTTATCACACAGTGTAGTTATATCTACATTATACACCTGTTTCTTATACCAATAACTTTACTGATAAACACTATTACTATTTTACACTACCATTTAAACATTATAACGAGTCAATGGAATGGTTTGCAGGGAAACAGTCGAAACAGATAAAAGAAAGTATTGCTAATTTCATAATGTATATTGGAGTATGTATATAGAACTTATTCGAGAAAAACAACACTTTCAAAACTTATGTTGTCATAGCTACATTAATAAGAACACTTGACAGTTATCTCAAATCAAATTATATTTCAAAACTATTTTTCTAAAAATAAAAATTGCAAATTTCTGGAATTGCTATAAATGGATTTTTTATATAAGATTTGAACCAGTGGAGTCTTATCAAAACAATACATAACCAGAATTCTAAGTTCTGTTTTCTATCAATGTAGAACTAATTGAAAGTACCTTATATCAAACTGGTATGTGTAAGAAAAGATTTCTAAAGGTATTTTATCTATTTTCTTCTGTTAATAGATAATCTCATTTAATACTTTAATCTTTTTAATCTCTGATTATCAAAAATAAATAACTATAAATTTTCTTTATCATTAGATTGACGCTCAAATACAATCCAATAGGGATTAAAAATTTGACCCAGCCAGATAATCAGAGAATAGTTGGAGATGAATAATTGGTTTCATTGGATCAAAGTCAACTATAGGTACTCCAAGATGCTTGTAGATGTTCATAATTGCTTTCAGGAAAAACTTATTAAATGGGAAAAATGAAATAAGCATTAATTGGAGCAAACTTACCTGTTTAATTTTCTTTAGTAATTCTAGATATGGTTCTAAACACATCTGTCGGAATAAATAATAGTCTCCATCATACAGTCTTTTATACACATTTTTGTAGACTTGGTTGACTACAATAGATGTTACATCACCATAATACAGATTTAATTCCTCTGTTAATAGATCACTGATATCATTGTCTTCTGTTACTGGCTCAGTCTCCTCCACCTGTAATAGACAATCATCATAGGAATACAGGTGTCTTTATTTACTAAACCAGCTTATCAAGCTCAATTTCAACTATCCATATCACTTTTCAGAATTAAAATTGACACCTGGTTATTCTACGATTCAAACAAATGTTCACTGCTATATTTAAATGTTGCATGTATTACAGCCTTGCTAACATTCTCGTGATCAAATCAATTTGAATTCTGGCACACCAGAATGAATATGAACAAAATAATGAATAATATATTCAAAACCCCAATTATGCAAATCAAAGCACAAAGATGTGTTATGTTAATTGCACATAAATGTGTAGTAAGTGAGAAAAGATTATACCTCCATTGGTCTCTTCCCTTAATCACAAATTACATATGGTAAGAATTGATCCCATTACAATAGTTAAGACAGAATAATGTTAGTCATAATAGATTTCTCTCCCTTGAATCAATAGCTCCCACCTGTTGACAGGTAACAAATTTTGTAATAAACATTTTCTACAAAAATCAATAATTATGAAACAGATGTTTAATATTTCATTCTTTTAATTTTCATAATTACTCATAAATATTCAACAACAACCTTAAATGCATGACTCTCATGGTAGTTATTGTTACTGGTACTTAGTGTTCTCATTTTTCTATTGCAAAAAGAACCCTTTTGTTTACTGGAACCTTGTCAGCAAAAATCGCAATTGAACTGACTATTAACTATATTACAAATCATATTCTCTACTCTCTCTTTTATTATGTTGTCAGAATATTTTTTGCATCAACTGTAGGCCACACAAGGCTCTGATCATAACGTCTGTTTACATTGGTGTTCTATGATCTGGGCCTGGCCCACTTTAAACGGAAATAAGCGTACACTCCCTACCTAAAACCATCACAAAAGGTCCACGAGGAGTCAATACGATACAGAAGTGGTCCACTTTTTCAGAGCCTAGTGTAAAAGGGGTATTAGAATAAACTGTAGGTAGGCTTAACATTATGGTGACTTTATGAAATGTGATACCAATTCTTGATTATGGATGTTAAAAATGATTGAAACATATATATTTACTTCTTTTATATTTCTACTGTAATCCATCTTTATCAATAGAAGAATTTAAATGAGAATATATCTCAAATTTTAAACAATTTATCAACATTTTTTAACTCCATTAAAAGTAAATTCATTCTGTTTTCTACATGTACAAACACTATTCATAAAGATCATGTCAGCCAGTTGTGAGTTTTGAAGTATAATTATTGTAATGGATATTCTAAAATATAGATTGTAATTAAAACAGGAGTGTTATTATTACAACATACATGTATCAGATTTAAAATATGATAAAACAAAATAATGTTCAATTTATTGTGAAACATGGGAAATAAATAGTAATTATTTGTAATATTATACTGTGAGATGTAATAAATTGAAGAGAATATTGTAATGTCATATTGACATGTATCAATACAGGCACTATATTATGTTTATAATGATGTTCTAAATCATGTTTTAATACATGTTCTATATTATGTTTTTAATGTAGGCTCTATATCATGTTTCTTACTATGCTCTAAATTATTTCATAACGGGCATCGCATCATTCTGAGGATTAAACTAGAATATAAAATAATACTATAAATATTTTCAGATTCAATAAATCTTTTTTGAAGTTGCATTGCAATCGTATTCCTTGTAGCAACTTGTAGCAAATTTTCTCATCATTTAGTCAAACAAGATCAGTGGCAAACAACACTTTACGTGTACAGCTCAAGACCTTAGAAATGTCTGTCAGACTAACAGTCCTATCCTGCAATCAAACAAGTCTTTCTACTTTTTAATAATTGTTAGATAGGTATGTATGTATCAGTCTAATTAAAATCAGACCCTAATTTCGTTTCGTTCGGTTTTTTTTTAAATCCGGTTTTTTAACCACTACATTAGGGTCTGAGAACGAGATGCTGTAACAGCCGTTCACGTTAACTTTGACCTAACCTTAATGACCTTTGTTTTAACCAATCAGATCTTTGCCCTCTCCTGCGCTGGGATTTTATTCTCGAACAATAGGTGCATTCTAGGATTCCTAAGTGCTGTAGACTAGTTTATTAGGTAATTTTTATCAAGGTTAGGTCAAAGTTAACGTGAACGGCTGTTACAGCGTCTCGTTCTCAGATCCTAATGTAGTGGTTATAAAAAAGGGTATAAAAAAAAAACCGAACGAAACGAAATTAGGGTCTGATTTTAATTAGACTGATGTATGTATATTACTTGTGGACTGATATATAATTTTGAAGTATAGAATCGAACATTCTAGGTCAATTTATGAATACGGTACTTATTCTGTTTTAAAAACATCAGTTTTTTTAATTCTCTCGATTTCGGCAACTAAAGACTTTGAAGGATTCTATGGTATAATGTTTTAGTAGGTGTACGACTATATGCTTTTACAATATCAACCCCTGCAACCTGCATCACGGACAGGGCTGAAAAGTCCAAAGGTAGCATTTGAAACCATGCCACTGGATTGAACCTGACCTGAGACTCACTACTGGGTCATTCCATGTCAAATCACCCAAAAAAAATGGAAATGTTAACCTGACCCCCTCAGAATTGGATGAAAATTGGTACATGGGTTTATCATGGCCAGAAAAGCTGATTTTCCAAATTTTAGCTCAATCGAACCAGCGGTTCAGAAGTTATGGCTCGTCAAAATAGATTCCAAATATGTCATTAAAATTGAGATTGGAGTAATTCTAGGTATCGTGACCTTTTGACCTTTAATTCGACCTTGAAATTGACCTTGAATCCTGTCTGGGAGAAAGTTGATTTTCAGCAAGAATGTAGTCTAACATGTTTTCTACATCATATAAAAAAATCTAAGGGGTAATATTTTTCTACAGTCAGTGATTCCAAATCTCGTAAGACAGTTCTAGCACAATTTACGATTTAATGGAAATTTTACACTATTTATGATTCATCGCGCTTCCAGTTCTCGCATTGTCTTGGGATTTTTTTCAAGTCAGTTCTTGCAATACTTTAGCCTGATTAAGACGAAGATGGTCAGGGGCGGATCCGGGTTTTTCGAAGGGGGGGGGGGGGGGGGCGTAGATATAAAACTTTGCGGAGTGTAGCAAGGCGAATTTTTTTTTGACCTTTTTTTGGCTTAAAAACATAGAATAAGTATAAATTGTACTAATTTAACAGTTTCTGACGTGGACCATTTATGTTTTATAGTAAACGTTAATGGGTTAGACATTTTTGATGTAGTATTCTCCCCATTAATTGTCTATTATACAAATTCAACTGACTGAATGGATCAAAAGCTATGTACATAAAATTGATGTGAAATTTGTTGTTTAAAAGTGGACATGGAAAAATCTCCCAAGTCATTCAATGAAATCATAGGTCACAACTAGCATCTTAGGAATGCAACGCAAATTTGTGATTCACACCCAAGATGCATCTGACTATACCTACTTCTATAACTGATGATCTTTATAAGTAAAGAACTGTTGCATTTAATATAAGGGAACTTAAAAAAAAAAAAGACAAAGTAAAGGGGGGGCGTATGCCCTCTATGCCCTACTCCCACTCCCCCTGTCTTACGAGATTTGGAATCACTGACTGTAGAAAAATATTACCCCTTAGATTTTTTTATATGATGTAGAAAACATGTTAGACTACATTCTTGCTGAAAGTCAACTTTCTCCCAGACAGGATTCAAGGTCAATTTCAAGGTCGAATTAAAGGTCAAAAGGTCACGATACCTAGAATTACTCCAATCTAAATTTTAATGACATATTTGGAATCTGTGGGCAATTTCCTTGCTAAAGACACCTCTTTCATCAAGATTGGTCCACTAGTTCCTGAGATATAGCTATTTCAAGATTCCCAGTCGAACCGATTTTTGGGCAAAATGGACAAAATTCCCAAATTTTGACGAGCCATAACTTCTGAACCGCTGGTTCGATTGAGCTAAAATTTGGAAAATCAGCTTTTCTGGCCATGTTTAACCATCCTACCAATTTTCATCAAATTCTGAGGGGGTCAGGTTAAACCCATTGGGTGATTTGACACAGAATGACCCCTACTGTAAAAATCATATATTTCACTCAGTACAATTTTACTTCTCTCTCACCACATTGAGGTCTAAATTCATTTTTTTCTCTCATGTAACAATTATTCAAAACATTGTTGTCAATTGCATGACATATGTCTTAAAACAGTAAAAATATCAGTTTTAAAAATGTTCAATATGAAATAAGAGCACTTTCCTCATTTTTTCATGTGAAAATGACCCACAGTTTGGACTGAATCTCCTCTGTAAAATCATATTTCCAAATACTAATTTTTGTAACAGTTATCATTTTCATCAACCCAAAGACAATCTAAAGCTATCAGAACAATTTTTAGGTTAATAATTTAATTTGTGAAAAAAAATAGGCTCTATGTGATTCAGAACTCTATGTGGCCAGAAAGTAGTTTACAGGTAATTTAAAGAAGTTTCAATCCCCTGTATATCTTTTTAACTCATAGGTATGTTTTATTACATAAATGCATGTGATCTTGAATTTAAATATTTCAGAATCATTAAAATGTTTCAAAATCATTTAAGTATTTGAAAATCATTTAAATATTGCAATATCAGACTTGATGAATATTGAATACAGGTAGATATCAACTGTAGCCAACTGGTGAATAACATCCATAACCACCAGTTGATATCGTAGAAGTTATAGAAACAGTCAAATAACTAACAAGCGGTGTGCGGCAAAAGTTATTCAATAACATCACAAATTCTTGCTTAAAATAACCTATACCGTCTGAAATGAGCGATTATTGCTTAACAATAAACCATAGTACCAGTTCTCATCTCTGTGAAATATGATTTAAATTTCTCTCAATGATTACTGAAATATTTGGTTAATTTAACTGAATTTTAAACTCTTACTTTTAAACATGAAAAAACTGTAGAAATAGAACCATGACAAGAATTATAAACAAACCTTGGAAGCTTTCAATTCAGTCATTATTATTCCGACACTATCTCTCATCAATCGCCATGTTAAGTTTCAGTACCGATAATGGACTATTCTCAGTCGGGGGTGCCAGTTGTATATTTTACAAACAAGATCCAATTTTAAACACTTTAGAAATATAGAATGGTTCCTTTTTGTTAACTTTTTAACAAAACATAGTCAAAGATTTGGGTGTTTTACTACTAGTTCATAATCATGTAAATAACAAGCTTCTTCGAAAATTAACCCCCTTCATTGTGAATGGACTACACCGAATTTTTACCTTTTCTTTTTCAAGTTGATTTTGTCTCAAAATACATAATAAAATGTTTGTTTAGAATATATTTCCCATTTTCTTGACTTTTTATTATTCGGTAACACTTTCTCGTAAAAATATATACTTCTTTTTGATATCATTTGAACAATTAGTGAGGGGTTATCATTGTATATTGTGTAGGATTCAGAGAACGTGCATTATCAATGGTGCTAGTTTCCTTTGTTCATCACACCTTTTGTTGTCAGCTTACAATAGTTAGTCGTTAAACTTTCAAATTTAAAAAATAAGTGTGATATCCACAGAATTTTAAAGGGTTACTACCTTTTAGAATAAACATACTGAGTTATCAAACCTGACCAATAACAATATATTCAATTCACCAGTCGACTTATATGATATTATATAAACTAAGGAGTAGTACATGTATACCATAAAATTGTGTTCCGTTATTTAATATATGATACCTGGTATCATAGATATACAACAGAATCCCTGCTGTAAAATCAAACAAATTCATATAACTAAGTAATTAATGAAACATTTATTTGTTTTTCAATAATTTCTTGTAATTGTATGGATATTAATATGTTGTGTTGTATTTATCGTATTATAGATGGATTCTGTTATGTTATTCAATGTGATGTTGGGTTCTTTTTTTCTAAATTCGACCAAAGTCCGATACTAACTTGATCTTGTGATTTTGCCTGAACCTCTGAAACTACCTGTTACAATAAGTTCCAATATTGCCAATAAAGGTTCTAGCCGTCCTATTTATGACTTCCGTCAAGAATGATTGATCTAGTGCAATAAGTATGTCGTTAAAACATAAATCTTGTTTATAGGCAATAAGAAAGGAACTGTTCAATTTAGACGAAATTCTTAAGACTGCAGTTGATGATTGATGCCTTCTCATTTATACCGAGATATTATAGTGGAGCAGATTAAGTCAATTTTTTGGCAAAATCGTTCAGTTTGTGATACAAGCACCAAATTTTGCATGGATACCCTCCTTAGAATACTTGTTTGAAAAAAGCCGTTAGCCACCTAATTTTTTCAAAATGGCCGCCATTTTCAAAGATGGCCGCCAATTCCAATGAAAAAAACCCATATTCTTTAAACAAAATTGATTAAATAATTCCATCTTTCTGATTTTATTGTCAAATAGTACATTTGCTTTTATGGAGAAGTCATATATCTACAATTCAAACTGTTTTGAAGCTCTAATTATCATTTATGGGAGAGGACCCCCTCCCATTTTTACAGTTTTTTAATGTCATTGGTACTCTCTACATTTGACATTTTGTATGCACCTATCTGTTGGAATTCTTGAAGAGCAGCTTCATGGGGCCTTTATACAGATGGAAAAATATTCCATTATTACCCAACATTCCATTTTTAATGATATTATCTGCCCCTACCCAACACCGCCATGTCCTGTGATAATTTCTGTCTCTACCCCACAACCCTTTCCAGGGATAGTCTAAAAATATGTTTTACCTGCTGTTCCAATCCCATCCTTTCTGTTTTCTTTCTTTTTTTAATTGATATACATGTATTGTGTAACTTGTTCGAATGGTCGTCAAGAATCAACAATCAGTCATTTACGAGAGAAAAGGAGTGAGTATCAAAGCACAACCAGGGCACACTGGTGACATCAATGCTATGAAACTCAGTATGGGGTTCATTGTCAGCTAAAAATTTACTTTAGTATACTTTAGTGCCTCCAATGCTTTCTAACAAGCCCCATACACATATACCTGTAGTTTTGTTAAATGCAGGACCAGTTAAATAGTCGCACTCGAATTGACAAGAATTGACAAGAAGTACCACCGCGGGAGAGCTTAGCCAAGGATAACGGGGCATACGTTATCCAGATGGTGTACAGATCGCACATGACGTCAATGACACATGACAGTTTATGCTCGAATCTGGTTGTTTCTCATATTTGAATATATTATATAGTTAAGGTGGTAAAATGACAATCCCTCGACCTTAAACCTGTGAGAAGATTTATAGAAAATTATTGTGGAGATAAATATTATCAGAATGTCAAGTGTTACAAGATTATCGAAAAGAAGGTTGTTTTCGTCTATGATAGATCTAACTGACTAACAGAAAACTGCTAGGTGGATTCCTATAAACGTTGTTAGTGATGGCATCACTCTGGAAAAGTCTTGAGGGATTTTCTTTTTCCATACTTTTTCTCGGTTGATAATATGTTAGGCTTAAAGAGCAAAGGAAGGAGGTCTTCATGGTAAAGTTAGAATGTCTTGCCTGATGGTTTAATGTCTCCAGGAAGTTAAGTAGATATCCTCCAGTACTAGATGATCAGGTAGAATACTCATGTAGCTACTGTTGATGAGACAGATTTAATTTGTTTGCTCGGAAACAACATCCGTTTGATGCTATCCCCCTAATAAAGCAGCATTGGTTGAACATTACTAAGACGATTTCTTACAAAGCAGGTTGCATTTGGACCCTGGCCTAATAATATAATAATATAACCTGGGTTCTATTCTATTCACAGTGTGATTAACCTCAATCTCCTCAATCTTTCTTCACTGACCTCCCAATGTCAAGTCTTTTTTTCAAAGAGTCATCCAAACTCAAGGCAATACAAAATTAGATATATAACTTGAAACCTTTGAGTAACATAACTTTTGAAGAGTGCCGTATCAAACACAGTGGACAACAATCTGCTCGATCTCAATTCAAATAAATTCACCTTGTGTACACTGTCCAAGCTAGGAAAAGCCATTCTTATACAGTAGAACTTTCATAAAGGGTGTTAACCCCATGAGAAGCCCCTATAAACGCTCATGGAGTTAATTAATCCCACTTTTAGAACTCGGGCTATAATTCGAGGGAATTCAGCTTTTTCCGCCATTTTGAAAGAGAAATTGGCCGCCTATCGTCTAATACTGATGCTTGATGTGATTTTATGATGAAAATGGTATTTAAAAATTTTTTATACCAACTTTTGATACATTAATATGAAAAAGTTCAGTTCATAACCGCCATCTTGAAAAATGGCCGCCATTTTGAAAAATTCACGTGGCTAACGGGCTTTTCCTTACGAGTAGGCTAAAGGGAGTCTTCATGTAAATTTTGGTGCTTGTATCACAAAGTGAACGATTTTTTCACTAATCTGCTCCACTATTATAGCGAAGAAAACTAATTTTCTTCAAAATAACAAGATAACAAAATGACTGAAATTGGACCATCATGTGGTAAATCTATATTTGAGATTGCCATTAATACATATAGCCTTTAAAACTGAAATGATACCGCAAAATATTAACTCTATAGAATCTCTCGTCTTGAAACCTAAGATTTTATAAAACTTCATATTATTATACAGTAGAGATAATTCAAAGGTGACGCGCCCCCTTCCCCCCTCACCATTAATTTGAATGTTACGAATAATTTTCTGAAAACCAAAAACCGATCAGATGAAAATCAGAGTAGAAAAATGCCATTTGAAGATATGATATTGTCGCACAGGGCGTGGATTAAGGGGATTGTAAGCGACGGGGGTTGTGGGCGACGCCCCCCCCCCCCATTTCATTTGAACTCAGAAAGGGGGAGAGGTCGAATCCACGCCTTAATCCATTTTAAGACTATATTTTTACCCGTGTTCCATAAGGTTTTTGCAAATTGATATCAAAATATGCATAAACTGCTCATTTTTTAATAGTTGAAAGGTACGTCTGGTAAAAATCGATACATTATGTTGTGTTAGATATACACATGTATATAATTAGTAACATATAAGTAAAATCAATAGAGTAAAGTGTTTCGGTACAAACACGACATCATGTAGCTGTATTTCTATGAATATTCTAAATAACTGACTCTTTGCCAAAATATCAGTTGTTGTAGTCAATGATAAAAAGATAAAACTGTCTATTTTCTGTATGAATCATTAGAATTATCTGGTATATTGTTAAAACATATCTTTATCTCGAGATATATTGAGAGGGGTTAATGAGAATTGTCGACAGAACAAAACAAATATCAGTAGTATATACTATTCATGTAACATTGCATATTACTTACTTACACTACTTCTCACAAGTTATGCTAATCACATTCTAATAACCCCATTCATACATTTTATAGTGCCAATTATTCCTGGAATACTCGTAACCTTGACCTGAAATTGGCACTCTTCCCGTTAGTTGATTTTTTAGGATTAGAGGATTTCATTTCCACAACGATTCTCATTTACAGACTTTGAGACTTTGCAGGATGTTATAGCTGAAGATAATATTTTTCGACAGATGTACATCAACAAGGGTTACCTTACTGGTATTTGATCTTAAACAAGATTATTATTATTTTTACCTGACTATTTGTATTTTCAATGATAGGCCTACCATTTATAAATATCACAAATTAAATACTTGCATTAACATAATATATATTATACAGGTAGGCCTGTCTGTAATTTCTCTCTATTTCTGATTACGCCTACAACAGGTTAAATATAACTGTTAAAGGCGACAAACCGTCTACACTTTCAAACTAGTTATTCAACAAACTGATGAAAATGCACATATATATGTAGATTTACATCCCCTGAATTGTTACATTGATAGCTATTATCAAATATAATGTCCCAGACAATATCCATTGTTATCATACAGGACAGGAGCATCGTAGGGCAATTTGGACCAGCCTTTGTCGCAGTTAAAATCAATGGTTAGCCTACCCTGTATAATACTGATCAATGATCATCTCCAGAAATAAACCACTGTAAATTTCATCTGAACAGTTGGTTCTACTTATGATTCACGATATCTTTTTATCTGGTACGTTAAGATATTATATATAAATGTTTACAGCTTTGATGTAAATATTATTAGATTAAAATTTTATTGAATGTGTATTGACTTAATTTGACGTTTTATAACTAAGTCTAGTGATTGAATTTGTTATGTATAACATGTAAAGTCTAAAGTTCCAGTTTACTGAATATTTAATCGTCAGAAAACTAGGTTGTACCCCTATTTGTACCACACTTTATTATCAAAATCTGATTTTTTTTAATACGATTTCCCCTAAAATTTGTGTCAGAATGCAATAAATTATTTTCGCGTCCCCCTGTCGATTGGTAACTCGTGAACATGATAACCATGAAATGTCTTTAAATGGGTGACTCGTGATCATGATATCCATGAAAGGTCTTTAGATTGGTGACTTGTGATCATGATAACCATGAAATGTCTTTAGATGGGTGACTCGTGAACATGATAACCATGAAAGGTCTTTAGATGGGTGACTCATGATCATGAAAAGTCTTTAGATGGGTGACTCGTGCTCATGATAACTATGAAAGGTCTTTAGATTGGTGACTCGTGAACATGATAACCATTAAATGTCTTTAAATGGGTGACTCGTGATCATGATATCCATGAAAGGTCTTTAGATTGGTGACTCGTGAACATGATAACCATGAAATGTCTTTAAATGGGTGACTCGTGATCATGATATCCATGAAAGGTCTTTAGATTGGTGACTCGTGATCATGATAACCATGAAATGTCTTTAGATGGGTGACTCGTATCATAATACCCTGAAATGTCTTTATATGGGTGACTCGTGAACATGATAACCATGAAAGGTCTTTAGATGGGTGACTCATGATCATGAAAAGTCTTTAGATGGGTGACTCGTGATCGTGATAACCACGAAAAGTCTTTAGATGGGTGACTCGTGAGCATGATAACCATGAAAGGTCTTTAGATGGGTGACTTGTGAACATGTTAACCATAAAGTGTCTTTAGATGGGAGACTCCTGAACATGATAACCATGAAATGTCTTTAGATGGGTGACTCGTGATCGTGACAACCATGAAAGGTCTTTATATGGGTGATTCGTGAACATGATAACCATGAAAGGTCTTTAGTTGGTGACGCCTGAACATGATAACCATGAAATGTCTTTAGATGGGTGACTCGTGAACATGATAACCATGAAATGTCTTTAGATGGGTGACTCCTGAACATGATAACCATGAAATGTCTTTAGATGGGTGACACGTGAACATGATAACCATAAAAAGGTCTTTAGATGGGTGACTCGTGATCATGATAAGCATGAAAGGTCTTTAGATGGGTGATTAGTGAACATGAAAACCATGAAAGGTCTTTAGATGGGTGATTCGTGATCATGATAACCATGAAAGGTCTTTAGCTGGGAGACTCGTGATCATGATAACCATGAAAGGTCTTTAGATGGGTGACTCGTAAACATGATAACCATGACGAGTCTTTAGATGGGTGACCCGTGAACATGATAACCATGAAAGGTCTTTAGATGGGTGACCCGTGAACATGATTACCATGAAAGGTCTTTAGATGGGGGACACGTGAACGTGATAATCATGAAATGTCTTAAGATGGGTGACTCGTGATCATAATAACCATGAAAGGTCTTAAGATGGGTGACTCGTGATCATGATAACCATGAAAGGTCTTTAGCTGGGAGACTCGTGATCATGATAACCATGAAAGGTCTTTAGGTGGGTGATTTGTGATCATGATAACCATGAAAGGTCTTTAGATGGGTGACTCGTATCATGATGACCATGACAGGTCTGATAACTATAACTGTGCTTGTGTCATCCATTGGTTACTTATGTTAATTGAAATACATGTAGGCCTACAGTGAAACTAAAGGTATTTTGTGTAATTAACATTAATAGTTGATAGATTTCTTATTTTATTGTAAACCTTATTCAACAACACGATCGTAAGGGTTAAGTGTTGGCTATGCTTGAATCATATTACATCAATGAAAAGAAAAATCATATAAACTAGTTGATTCGCTCAATTGCTTTATTTTAATTTCATGGCTGAGAGATCCTATTTGAAATATCAACACATTAACATACAAGATAGGTAGATAGACATAAATTTGATTATACATACCTCACTGCCTTTAAAATATTCCCAGAATTTAGCTGATACACTGGACGACAAACTTTTAAACAAGCTTTCAACGTTCATCATTCCCTTTCCTCCCCAGGCGCACATTTTGGTGGTTAATTCCTTATAATCAGGAGAAAACTGAGCACTTGCTTCCAAAAATATCCCATGAATAGCACATTTGTATATAAAGATTATTGATGAAACGAGGTGAAATTTGAACACACATCATCTTCTCAAATGTTATTCACTGAAAAAAGAAAAATGTGTGTTTTTGTGAATCTGACATTATAAATATAAAATGTCAGTGTAACACCTCATTACGTATTACTAGTAAATGTAGGTAAAAGTAAATAGGTGTGTTGCCGTAGTTTACTTCAACACCAATTTGAACTTATAATAGAGAAACTCTCACAAAACAACTGTAGTTGTACTTTCTATAGTATGTTACAGGTAAACTCGGTTCACTGTTTTCATACAAGTAACATTGGAACACATCAGCTGACTAAAACATCATCAGTGATTATAACTTATCATCAGTAGGATAACCACTGACTAATATTATTGACATTAACAAACATTGCTCTTTAATAAATATAAACAGGTTTATTATTTTATAATAAAATATTTATATTATTTATATACAGCCTATAGGGTAGTAGCTTCTAAACGAAATGACCTAGTGTTTTATCATTATCAAATGATGATGGTACCCTCAGGGTGTTTAACAGTAGCCTACTTGCTGAATCCAGGTATTCTTCAGCTACTTGCCACACCAGATGGTAAATATACAGATGATACACTGTGCCCCGGGCCCCGGGAATATAAGCTATTGAATGCCATAGGATAGAAAACAACCAAATGTTATTTCACAAACCATATCCACCAACAAAAGCACAAGCAAAATTTGACACGTACTGCAATTCATATTGTACAATGAAAGATATGGTTATAATTATGCTACATTAGATACATGTAAGATCTTACCCATGTATAGATAGATACATTTACTGTTACATTGAATAATCCTTATAAGAACGGATTCATTGATTAACTTCATTGATTACATAACATACTGTAGTTGTCTATGTTATCATGTTTCCATGCAGATCTACACACAAACTCAAACTGTATTGCACACTTTAAATGATACATACACACACCAAACCAGCATAATATAGGCTATACTTATACATATATACCAAAACCAGGAACAGAACTGACCGAATTCTGTTGGAATAAATGAATAACGTCCCAACCTAATGGTTAATTATTGATCAGTAAAGCTAGATAGACAGTAATATAGGACATCACTAATTTCTGTGGAATAACTAAATTATACAAGCTACAGGATATAATTATGATTCCTTTAGGTCATATTTATCTGTTAAATTATGGCACTCAAAAGATTCCAACATAATTTCCTTCGCTTGCCACACAGATATCGATTTTCATTATAAAAATCACAGAACGTCAATAAAATATTGAAGAGTTTAGATGGTATGATAGTAAACCCTGTTCTAAAATTATGCTTCCACTATCACACTCTTATTTGCTATTGTGAAACATTTGTTGACTTTTTCAGTTAAGATATTTGTGCTATGTTCACTGCTGCCATTTCTGAGGTTATTAATGAAGATTGCACAGAATCACTTGATATCAGTACCATATATCTTATAAAGATACAAATATGCATACATGTATATTCATTCCAATTCATTAAATCACGAACAACACTTGAATTTTTTTAACATTACGATCATGATGAACATATCATCAGTACATTACGATAAACATTTTCATTTCATGAAAAAAATATGTACAGTACATCCAAATGTTTGTCTTCTATCAAATCCAAAGCAATGAACATCGAACACTGGGAATTCACTTTGTAGTATATCCTAAGAACTTCCAAGTGTAAGGCACAACATCACTCTGTCATGATTTGGGTTTATGAACATATTATATTAGTACAATCACTAGTATGTTAATCCATTGAGATCTAGGTATGAATTCTGATAACAACAACCATTACCGTATCACAACTGATAAGTTTTAAATTGTATCCTTGTTCAATATTAACACAAAATGACAGCTACTATACATGTATAAAGACCAAATATTTTACTGTACCACCAGCCGGACTACGACGAGGAAATGTCAATGATAATGAATTGAATACTGGTAATTAATATGACTTAATTGGTGTAATAATATATCCTGTTTTATTAATAGTATTATATAATAATAAATACCAGTAGCTCTATACAGGCTATATTGTTATCAATCTTAATCCCTTGTCAGAAAAATATATCTATAAACAGTCAAAACATAATAAAAAAAATCAGATAAGTTGTTCTGATAATAATTCTTACACTGTATAATTTGAAATGAATAGGCCTACAAGTCCATAGTTTCAAATCATGACTATTCTTATAGTCTATATAGGATATGGATATATTTGAATATCCTTATTGATTTGATGGTTTGATGAATATTACTGCTAATATATAATTTCGACTTAAAGGGATATGTTCACTATCCGTTCGACAATCAAACCTTAGTCTCAGAACCTGAAATTGTTTAGCTAAGCTAATAAGTAATAGTGTTAACAACTCTCCCTCGAAATTCCAGCCTTCAAATCTATGTGTTGCCATAATGATCAGCGTTTGCAAGTCAAAAATACGACTCGTATTTTAGTGAGACTATAATGGAAAACACATAGTACAGAAAATGAAAGATAAATTTAAGGTGAGGATATAATGGAAGGGATTTTACAATTTTCGTGCACTTTTAGCCCTTCTGATTTACATACAAGGTCAAAATCTACTCTCGAAAATGCAGAACATTCCCCTTTAAAATACCAGAGCCCTGGATCATTCATATCATTCGTTTTTTATTCTGGCGAATGTTGACTAAAATAACACCACTATCAGATTATTCAAATGTATTCATATAATTATCACAATTCGTTCTACCAACATGAATATTGTTGATAAAAAATAACCATGTTTAATGGCAAGTAGCCAACAGTTTTTATGTCCATGTACAAAAACATTTCATTATTTTTTTTACAGACCGAAACCGCTGACAAGTCTTTAGACCTTCAGATTGCTTCCTCATTCTTCACAAAAAGCTTCACTATGTCTAGAACGGTTGCAGAGTTTGTGGACATATGTCTTTAACAGTCATTTCAATTTTGAATGGTTTGAAAAGGACTGTTAGACTGATCCATATATAAACTTCGTTGAATTGTCTATACTTCCAAACATTTTATCTGATTTGATTTATATAAAACTTTGTAAAAGGTACATCATCAATATGCCGATACTACAAGAGCTGACAATAGTCTTACATAGAAACATGTAAGCTTTATTTACATGTATCATTATTAATTATGTATCCGAATTCCTAACTAAGAATTATTCTATGGAATAAATACAAAATTTACATTGTGCTAAATGTTGATAAAAGGAGAGAAGTGATTAAAACGTCACAACATTAAGCACCATTCAATCATCATTTCAAATTTCACTCTTATCATAGGTCTCTTCGTCTTTTACAGAATAAATACTCATTTAAACTAGATAGGAAGTTTTACCTGATAAGAAACAGCCAAGAATACAATATTGATCGAAATCATTTGGGAAATCGACGTTCCTCCTTTATTTATAATTCCAATATTCAACAGTCTAACATTACCACAATGAATCAAGAACGCTTGTTCAGTCCGAAAACAAGCACAACCACCTTGGTACAGAGTATTTTTATTATAAATCAACTGTATTATGGTACTGTTGACCTGAGGAAGTTTATGTTTGTCTAGAAGAAATGAGAAACATGTTTGTTGATTTCAGCTGTAACAGATTCAACCTTCCTGATACAAGTCTCCTGTATATCAACTACATGTTAAACATTACTTATCTCTAATAAACCACGTGAGGTGAAAGGTATCTGAGAATCTCAATATTCCTGCAATCTGTCTTATTAAAATTGCGATAAAAACTGTCTGAAATCTTCAATGGTTTTACCCTTCAGTTATCGACTTCTCAAGTTATCATTCTCAGAATTCTAAATTTAAAGCCTTATATTCCAGATGGGAGTTCTGTATCAAATATATAGATAATGCATATAGATAACGACAAAAGTAATTAAACTAACACGCGCTTAGGCTATTATTTCTTTTTAACAATACATGAAAAAGTAATTCAAACAAATAGGGAATGGGTTAAATCTACTGTTCGCCTTTATCTGCCTACTTTGTCTGCAAGGGTCTGAAAGATAAAATAAAACTGGACCATGTAATGACTATGACCATGAAATTAAATATTGTTTTGGCCTTATTTATTCGAGTTATCTCCCATCACACCCGCAACGACAATTTCATTTAGGCAAGGCAAGGTAATATATACACCCAAGTCGCTCACTGTAACTTTGTTTAAACCATTTAACTAAAGAGAACAATCATCAGTATTAAACATTCAACTTTTCTTCAGACCTTGTTTGGTTGATAATTAATTATTTTGTCCATAGGCCTGTCAGTCCAAGGGTGTATCCTTAGGGTGTATCCTTTGGTAATAAATAATAAAAAAATTCATTGAGTTTCGTCAAAATCCATCAAGAATTTAGATGTTTTCATCTGAAGTGTTTGAAACTTTGTGTTTTTTTTTTTCTCACTTGGAACTACTTTCTATGATCTAATAATTCATTAACGGTCAGTTGTGGATAATAACAACGATGCGCAAACATAACAAATGAAATCTGGCCGAGAGTTGCTTCCCTTGGACTGGGTGTTAAATTGATATTTTTTTTATCGAAATAGAATGGCTGGACATGCTTGTCATGAAGAAATTTCAAAGTCAATACTATACCTCTAGCTAGAAAGTCTTCAAAAATTGAACTAGTCCTGGCATAGCTTAACACCATTATAAAGCTGGTGATTAAGGTACGTTACTGCACATAATTGTGATTGTTGTCAATTTGTCAACCAAAGTCTCCTGGTTAAAGCCTTCGAAAGTGGAGCTACTTTGTGACAGAATATCACTGCCATCAATATATCGGAGAGTGGAATGGAAAGAACGTGCTATAATATGATGCATGGCATACCATTTCTCATACCTTAGTCTCAAAACGGAATTTCGGCAGCCATACCATGTCCAATGCATTGAATTCCGCAATATCACACTTGGGAAGGAGTTTTGCACAATTTGCCCCCCCCCCCCCCTCTCCTATGAAATTGCTTCCTACGGGCCTGATTGTAAGACAACAGCACCACTGTCGGGCTGAAAAAGAAATATGGGCAAAAATTCAAAAAGTTTCATGGTTGTGACTGTCAGTGACGTATGTTTCATTATCTGGCATGCTATCTTCATATATTTAAGAGGTAAATAAACCATCGATAAAAATGAACGTTCCCCTAAAACTTTTAGTAATTTTCTATATTACGGAATCAAAAGAAGTAAAGAGGGGTCACGTCATGGAGTACGTGATGTTTTATATTTTTTACTATTCTGAATTTCTAGGAAGAAATGGGGGTGGACAGTTAAACGAGGATAATTATTGTCATGTCACAATATTTCAAGTTGAGATTCAAATTACACCCTAATTAACTCAAAGTCATCTACTTTATATCTGGTACATCCTACTGATATCACTCAAATCTACAGTCAGATAAAACAAACCTTTGAAATACCGCAATAATTCTGAGGTGCAGCACACTGCGACTGATTTTCCAGTACAAATAGTTCGTGGTGGGACATGAAACACGAACAAAAGGAATACGTGCTAGTACAAGACTACAGTTGTACATCTACACGTACTTTTAAAATCTAGAATATAATATATTTATTTTCTGAATCAGAATTGCTTGATTTGTTAAAATGAAAGTCCGACAGATACCTCTGTGTAAAAATTTGCAAGTGAGAAGAATTATATTTGCTGAATTATAGTTTTGTTTGTGGTACAGAGGAACAAAATAACGCCACCTATATGATACGAATCCTACTTAAAACATAGACTTAGTGTCAAAATTGCATGACATTATTTTAAATCGTCAGTTTTCCGTTAATGTGCAGCAACATTCCACATTCGCCAACATATGAGGTGTATGTGTCTGAACTTGTTCGGCACGCTAGAGCATAAACTGACAACGCTGATTTCTTCGCCAGATCGAAAAAGTGACATGAAAACGACTGCTACAATGGCGCCAGACAGGGTATACTTAATCTTCTAGACACCCGATTCTTTTCATTATGAAATATTCACTCATTTTTTTTTATATTTTTGAACCTCGTATGAAAAGTTTATTAGCTGCTACCAATGCATTGCTAGTTTGTGAACATGGATTTTAAGATTGTTTACGGTTCGTTTGTTAGGATAGTTTGTATAGTTCGTGCTAGGGTTCCCTAAAAAGTTTGCAAAAATCAAACAAAGCCTATCAATATTTTTTCATATTTTGTTTAACATATTTCAGGCTTTCCCTTTCATGTAATAAAATTGATACTCTTCTTGACGTTGATAATTAAAAATCAAAAGATCTATAAAGAGAAATGTCAGGTTTATTAAAGAAAAATTGCTATTTAAATTACAATTAGTATAATTAAAATCATAATGATACTCTCATACACAATAGGTAATGATCACCATAATTTAACCTGTAGGTGTAATGAACGGAAATACATCGACAGCTTTATGTTTAGCCACCAAGAAATCTTGTTTTCTTACCTGAACTATTCTCGACGAAAAGATAAATAATTGCCCATGAAATTCCGTGCAAGAAGAACTTATTTTAGATTATTAGTTCTATTTTGGGTAAAGAAAATGACCAAATTATTCCAGTCTACATTAAATTATAAATTAACTTTATGCATGAAGGTTATACAGCTACTTTATCTATGAAAGTGGTAAAAATAACTACATTTGTGGACTTGATCACACAGCAGGGCAGAGCGGCGCAGCGTAGAAGGAAGCAGTGAATTGAAGCATTAATTACTATGGAGGATTTTGGAAATCTAGGTTACCTTTTTGCCACAGAGCAGGTCGGTCAGGCATCAACCCGATAAACTCCTCTATATTTATCTTTACTTACTTTATGGCACCATAAGTTTATTACAAAAAGATATAATGATTTTCAAAAGAATATGAAATTTTGTCCTTACAGCCAAATCCCATGCCTGTATTTATCGTAGTTAAATGAAGTTATGTGAAAGTTTCTTGTTTTATAAACCGAATGCCGAAGTGGTAGGCTATATCTGGTAGGGCTATTCCCAGGAACACCTACATGTAATAGTTTTGAAGAAATATGAACCTTTTTCCCCGATTTTTACCTGCAAAGACTGGATACAGCATCATATTTGAAAACCTTTGTTCGTTACGTATTTGAATAATTAAAAATTTGAGTAATAAAACCCAAGCACGAACGATCCCAACCGTAAAACAAATCTGGAAATCCTTGTAAACTAATTGGCATTTTTACCCGAGGAAGTAGGTATATCAATAAATGGGTAAATATAATAAAATAAGAAGTGGTAAAACGTCAGGAAGAATCACAGAAGAAGGACAGATGAAGCAATAAGAGAACGTCGCTCTTCAACGAAATAAGAAGAATCACAGAAGAAGGGCAGATGGAGCATTAAGAAAACGTCGCTCTTCAACGAAATAAGAAGAATCATGGAAGAAGGACAGATGAAGCCATAAGAGAACGAAATAAGAAGAATCACAGAAGGACAGATGAAGAATAAGAGAATGTCGCTCTTCAACGAAATAAGAAGAATCACAGAAGAAGGACAGATGAAGCAATAAGGGAACGTAGCTCTTCAACGAAATGAGAAGAATCACAGAAGGACAGATGAAGCAATAAGAAAACGTCGCTGTCCATCGAAATAAGAAGAATCACAGAAGAAGGACAGATGAAGCCATAAAAGAACGACGTCGCTCTCCAACGAAATAAGAAGAATCACAGAAGGACAGATGAAGCAATCAGAGAACGTCGCTCTTCAACGAAATAAGAAGAATCATAGAAGAAGGTCAGATGAAGCAATAAGGGAACGTAGCTCTTCAACGAAATGAGAAGAATCACAGAAGAAGGACAGATGAAGCCATAAAAGAACGACGTCGCTCTCCAACGAAATAAGAAGAATCACAGAAGGACAGATGAAGCAATCAGAGAACGTCGCTCTTCAACGAAATAAGAAGAATCATAGAAGAAGGTCAGATGAAGCAATAAGGGAACGTAGCTCTTCAACGAAATAAGAAGAATCATAGAAGAAGGTCAGATGAAGCAATAAGAGAACGTCGATCTTCAACAAAATAAGAAGAATCACAGAAGGAGGACAGATGAAGCAATAAGAGAACGTCGCTCTTCAACGAAATAAGAAGTATCACAGAAGAAGGACAGATGAAGCCATAAGAGAACGAAATAAGAAGAATCACAGAAGAAGGACAGATGAAGCAATAAGAGAACGTCGCTCTTCATCGAAATAAGAAGAATCACAGAAGAAGGACAGATGAAGCCATAAGAGAACGAAATAAGAAGAATCACAGAAGGACAGATGAAGAATAAGAGAATGTCGCTGTCCAACAAAATAAGAAGAATCACAGAAGGACAGACGAAGCAATATGAGCACTTTTTACCGAAGCTGACACCATACCTACCCATTCTGAACAACAGAGAAATTCTACCTAGCTGCGACACATACGGAGCTAGGTAAGATGCGAAGTTTCGTATGCATACCTACCAAGAAGAAGAAGGTATCAGATAAATAGAAGAATTAGCATACCCTGCTTGGCACCACACCTGCTCAATTATGATATAGTTTAATGATTTATGTTGCAAAGAAAAATTTAAAGGTTAACTTTCAAGGAAATTGATTTTTATAAAAATCATAAAAAAAAATTCATTAAGGGAGACAACTCTGTCAATTTTATGTAAACTGTAATAATTAGGTCAAAATTAACATTAAGGCAGATAACTCCTATAACGAAATTATGCAAGTGAAATCAGCATGTCTGAATTAAATAAATTAATTAAATTAAGTCCTGAGTCATACAGAGCCTTAACAGCAACTTTCACCAGTGTTCATGTGTTGAATGTATGTTTCTTTCGGTACCCCAATCGTGACATTTGACTTGTATTAACAATATATTGTGAACGCACCATGGTAAAAAAAAATCTGTTCAACACTAAAAAGGAAAAGCTCATGCTCTACAGCATTTTTATTAGTTATCTTGATAATTTTTTAATAAATATTCATTCTTTTATTGCTTAGTAAGATCGCATTAGATTTTAGTTACAACGGAAAACGTCAGAACAGTTTAACAAAGAAAAGTATTGACAAGATCTCCAAACATTTTTATAACTTTTTATTTCAGTTTTTACACATTGTAATTGATAATAATAAAGATGTTTACCCCATTCTCGTGATGTCATGTCATCAAACATCGTAATTGGCCGATTTATGTTGCAATCTTTTTTATTGTGACAAAGCCCAACCCACATTTCTCTTTATAACTGTCAATCACAGGTAAATATATGATAAAAAGTCAACAGTAAAGATAAGTGGATTGGAATCTATATGATGTTATCAGGGGCAGTCATAGAATTATTTATAGTCATGTGATGAAGGCGGGGAGAATCCAGGTTATTTAACTTTCACGGTGAATCCCAGATGATATCCCCACCAACCAGGACCCAGTAAATGAATTAATAGTATAGTCAGTTTACACACGACTTGAGCTAGGTATAAATAAACCAGTACGACGACAGTTAAAACGAAAGATAAAGAAGCGATCAAGTCAAATATTTTATAGTGTTCATAAAACTTAGGCCTAATATCGACGGGCTTATATCAGAAAAAATGCTATCAGAAAATAATTTGAAATGTGTATTGAGAATATTTAGTATATTGTTTGTAATTGAGGCTGTATCATCAAGAAGACCGAAGCTATGTGAGGTAAGTGTTTAGTTTCCATACTGCACCAAATTCTACACATTTTGTACAATATACATGTACATGCGCCTGCATGACACATACATGGTATATATACACATGAGGTAACTAACTACAGGTAAAAGTATACCGAATGGGTACATAATCAGTCTAAAACTGAACACGATATTCATTTAATATAACCTTTATTTCCCCATTTGGACAAAGTAGATACTCTTTGATTTGAATTGGTACAATAAATCAAGTGGAATAGTTCTGCCTAAAAAAAGAAGGAATCTATGATAATCTTGCTTGCTGAAATTGATAATTGGAAATAAGAAACAAAGAGATGCAGGAGAGAATATTTCCTAAGTTCTTTAAAAATAATAAAATAATTTTAAACTAGAAAAGAAATTGTACCGTTTGTGAATGATCTATTTCAACCAACAATAGCTGCATAAAATAAAAAGTACACAGCATCTAATTTACAACATGGCCTCAAGTAGAATTTTCTTTGACGTGTCTTTTGAGTGCACCAGGAAGTATGGAATCAGGAAGCTCATATAGAAATATTGCATCCTCTTATCTATTCATTGAATGAGATCTGTTCAAGAGAAGCTCTTATTCTTTCTGCAGATATAGGCTTTCATATTTATAATACAAGTCCATCTTACCTTATTGACTTGTACGAGTTAAAGACTTTTGGATTGAACTAGTATCAATGCTAAATTAACCATTGATAATCTGAATCTGTATTATGCTAAGTAACAAATCTGTGAGGAATTACCATTTGGGCTGATTACTACAATCTCTAAAGACAGATCCTTCATATAAGCTTGTGAAAATACCGATGTAAAATACTTTTTTATGATTTAATAACATTTCTTTCTGCAAGTCGTTAATTTATAACGAAGTTCTTATTTCTCCAATTTATAGGCTACATACAAGTAAATAATTATCAATCAGAAAACCGGGCAAATATAGGCCAAATAATGACCCTTTTGTGAATATTGATTTATAACGACCTTGATCTTTATGTTTTCAATGCATACAGGCAATTGATTTAAAGTGTAGGCTTTTAAATATTCATTTATTTACATTTAAAGTGTATATATAGGATGAATCACCAGGTTGGCGGATCCTAGAATTTCATAGGAAATTTCCGATATTTTTATTATTATATATTCAGGGTAATTCCGTGAATTACAACATTCACAGAACTCTTCAAATAGTGAAAAAAGATTAGGCCTATATAAATAATAGTTTACCCCATACATAGTATTATGTTATTGATACAAACTATGATTCACTATGTCATTACATTACTTAATGACCCTTTTTACTACAGCTTACACGTACTCAACAACAAATCTTTTTAAATAATGCAGTATTCAATGCAGCATATAGTCTACACAGGAAATAATTTTAAAGAAGTGAATAAAAAATAAAGGGTTTTATTCATCTTGTCAAAATGTTGTTAAAAAAGGAGTCGCAGGTATCATATTGCTCATTCTTACTCAGTTATAACAAGCTATGTTGTTCTTTTTTTATCGTGCAAGTCAAACCTTTCTCTCCAAACTCATTCATATTATTTAACATAAGTATACAACGTTTCCCCACAATCCGATCAAAACTGTTGTCTTTATTGTATTCCAACACTTATTTTGAAATATAATTTTGGAAAATCTAGGACAATATTTCAGGATGTGAAAGACTCAGAAGACTCATCACAAACACGACAAAATGCATAGAAATCTTGTCAAAACTGTAATCTCTATTGCGATCACATGCCAATTTTTGTTCAACAACTTTCTGTTTTGAAATCAAAGGCAATAACTCATTTTATTTTTCTAAGATATAGAAGTCTGCAAAGTCACATCCAAATTCGACCAAAGACGTTATCTCTATCGAGTTCACAAGTATCTTTTTATTATAATACTTACATAAAAATGCTGATGGACAATATTACTGGACAACGGACCATTTTGGTACCGGATCACTTCAAAGAATATCGGACCATGTCCATGCCCCATACACGTCCACTATGTGAACGTCCGGGCAAGATGACGTAATGACGTTGGCGTTGAAAAAAATACACGAAACGTTTATCATACACATTACCGACTAAGTTCCTTTTTATATTGTCTTTAATGCTATTTACCATGGAAAACGGCAAGGATAATGGCTAAACTGTAATGGATTATTATGGTTTACAAAGCTATCATAAACCGATAATAAGATATTAAATTCAGAACTATAGCCATGTAAATGCAATAATTGTCGTTATTGAAAACCATTATTGAAAGTTAAGTTCTCTGTTACTCTGTTACAATCTTCAACCATTTTACACCTACTTTATAACAAAGACGAATATTACTGTGTTTGAAAGATTCTTTTCATTTCGGTTTGTCGGTTTGTACCGATGTAAACGTATTATAGGCCTATCTATGTGCCTTTAGAAACCAAATTTCAAATTTAATCCTTTTAAGGCAAAGGTAATTTGTCGCAGGTAGTGGCACAATGTGAGTACCGTTGGACTTGGTGGCATCGGTCCATTTAAATTGTATGGTTAACGTCTTGTGCATAACGCCTTTAGGGGTGGGTCCTCGGTGACCTGGTTCAACCAGTCCCTATGGTGCAAATTAAAGAACTTGGATGAGATTTTCATTTAGATGAGATCTCAGATGAACAAGAATATGATATTTGATATTATGCTTAGGCCTACACATGGACACCATTTAAGGTTACAGTTAGACTCTGAATGACTCTGGGCTTCTTTGACTGTCAGACATAGGCCTACTTATTAAACTGCAAAATTTCGTTAGGAGTTATCTTCCGTAATGATTTGACCCAATTATTACAGTGAACAAAAATATTTTTTGACAGAGTTCTCTCCCTTAATGTTGAATTTTATAAACTTAACTGCCTATAAAGTTAAATGGACAGTCTGAATTTTTTTAGGTCAAAAACATGCTAAAATATTTAAAAACCTTACGTAAGGTTTTTAAGTGTGTTATGTTTTTTGGACGCTGATAGACAACTACTGAACGGTTTTGAGTAAAATAAACGCCAAATTGTAGAGAAATGTCTTCACTATGTATTGGAAAGGTTTCAGTGAGAAATATCCATCCATTATTTAGCCAAACACAAAAACTAGGTCAAACTGCTTAATTAACAATAAGTACTCCCTGTTTGTAATTATCCCTTTAAAAACAAATTCAGTTTGATCAAGAAGATGCATAGGTAAAATGCGCATACTTTATAAATATTCTTATGTAACATTTGCGATGATTTAGATAATTGAAACTTTTTTCAAAAATGCAGAATGGCCCTTTAAACTTTAAAATTGATTTTGTGACAGACTAACTCTTCTAGACACCTGATACCACTTTTCATTATGAAATATTTATTGATATACTTCCTCAAATGATAAGTTCATTAGCTGCTACCAATGTATTGACAATGTGTTCACTCACATGGATTTCGAGATTTGTTTTACTGTTGGGATCGTTCGTGCTTGGTTTTATTATTATTATTATACATCAATTGATTTGTGAGCTGCATCACTCACAGGAGGACATCGAGTTGAAATAATTAGTAGGCTACTGCCAGGATTGAATACTCGACCCTCACTTAACCACCGCGCTGCTCTGAGGTTTCAGAAGTATATCTCTAAATCATAGAAGCACAAGAGCATTTGCCAATACTTGTACTTTTCCTGGTTTTTTTTAAAAAAAAAGCTCAATGTTCATACTTCGAGAAATTCTAATACAATTAATTAACTTTTACGTTTTACGATACAACTGTAAACTTACTATATTACGTATAATATATACGTATTATACAGATAATATATATATACAGATTAGTCGATTTGTATTCTGTACTAAAACATATAATACAATATTGGTCGAAAAAAAAAATAATTCGGTAAATTGTCGTTTTAATAAACACTAATATGAATACTATTTTGAATTGATGTCAGTAGTTTATTAGGTGTAATAATGTGTGATTTCTATACAATATCCACACTTTTCATATACTATGTACTTACTCACCTTATATATCAATATTATGTTTACCTATATTATATTGATATTTTGTTTGATTGGGGTGAGGATAGGTCGATCCAGGTATTTCTATTGCCCTCTTAAATTACTACAATTAAAGTCAAATATCATGGGTTAAAAACTGTCAAGTTCGAAATTATAAACGATAGCTACGTAGGCCTACATCATGAAAAACAAAACACCCACTCAGCATCTATACAGTACATATACTGCTTTAGGTACTGTGCACACTGACAACATTTTCTATAATAGGATGGCTAACATAATGCCGAAATCCATGTAGTCAAAAATGTTGTTGGTGTAAACAGTACTTTAAGATCTATCCTTAAAATAACCAGTGTGGGTTAATAATTATCCGATCATGCCGAAAGTCAGTGGGAATCATTTATGCCTAATTACTGCTTGTAATGTTATAATCATGGTAGATTTCTTCATAAAGCCCCGAGATATAAAAAAAACAAATCCACCCATACAAGCAAGACAATTCCTAGTTGCTGACTCTGTTCCCAGTCTTTGACAACCATATCTGTCCAAATAGTTATCAGAGGCTGGGGAAAGCAGCAAAATCACGTCAAAAGAATGGCAAAAAAATATCAAAAGCTATTTCAAAAACAGGCCACCACTACTATAATACATATAGACAACATCATGAGATACAACAATTATTGATGTCCGAGCCAAGATACAAGAAACAGATTTGTTACATTTGTCTAGAAGGTCGCTATAACGCGGTCCGACTAAAAAGCGCAAACAAGCGCAAACAAACCCAAACAAGCGCAAACAAGCCTGGACCCCTATAACGACCATTAATTTCCTAAATAAAGTGAGAAGTCTCTGTGTGTGTCAAAATTCGGAAAGTCGTCATAAATTTAACAAATCCTGCTAAAGCGGATGAGTTGTGAAACGTATGCATAAGCTGGTTTTCGGGTATGTTACTGCATATGAAAGGGCAATTTACAATAGGAAAATCTATGTCGTTGTGTTTGTCATGTCTTAAATGTACCCACAGGTGGTTTTGTGAACTAAAATCGAGAGGGCTATGAATCCACCTGACTTCAAATGAAAAATACAAAAACAGACAACCTTTGATCATTTTGGAAAGAACATTTTTGCGACTTTTCACGTTTTATTTATAGACTATCATGATATCTTAATCGAGACAGATTCAAATCAAATTTTATTTTCGGTTTGTGATTTCTTGAAAAGGTTAATTTAGCGAGGAAACTATTGTAGGCGTCGTGGTCGTATTTTAGATTAAATTTCTCAATCAGAAAACTTTGTCTGCATGTGATTTAATTTGTATGTATTTTTTGTAACTATTTAAGAAGTATCTTTATTTGTTTAAATAAATAATTGATATTCATGACATTTTGATAATTAGTATTGATTGCTAATTACGGTGTATTCTTAAAATATTTATAATATAAATACATTCAAATTATATTACAGTTATTATAGTTAACATTGTGTAACATAATTTAGGTTTTTGACGAGTGGATGATTTTTTTTATGATTGAAGTATTGAAGTACAGTCTTCCTCCCCCAACATATCGTAACAAATCGAATCAATTCTATTATTCAATATTATATTATTGGGCTACCCCTGTAAGACATTATTATTGTATATTTCAGAGTTCAGATATCAATATCAGAGGACATCAAGGAGTGAAAATTGAACCATTTAGTACCAGTAGAGTAGAAATAAGTGTAGATGGACCCGGTTTTGGAGCTGCTCGGTAAGATTAAAGACTTCTAAAGCAAAACGTCTTTCAATTAACTTCCGTAACCAGTATCCGGTAAAATTATTAGAAAATAAAGAAATCGTTAAGATCAATGTTTCCACCCCCACAATTTACTTGAGTTTTAAATGATTAATCAATAATCCAATAGACACTTTAATATCTAGTCTAAAATTGTCAAATAATATATTTACAAAAGACTTTTACATGATTAGAATAAAGATCAAGAGACTAAATTATAGATCGATATTTATATCTCTGATATTTGATATGTTTTATTTTTGATCGTACAGGGCAATGTAAATGACATTTATTTCAGTAGCATTTTCTTCCTCTTCTGAACTTTATTTTTACAGTGTTATCAGACTTTTAGAATTTTGATGACAGGATAACATTTATCTTTCAAATGGGCAACCATAACAAGACCTCAAATATACCGCTTAAATAACGACATTGCTTTCGACTCGGGCTTTTACTCACTACCATCAATACCAGAGCTTTGTCAGTGTCTTTTCTTGGTACATCATTGTCAGATGTTTTTGAGACAAGTTAGGCTATGTGAACAGATAAACTTCGTTGGATCTTTGTCAAATAAAACATTGTCAGATATTTCTCAAATGACATCGAATTCTATGCCTTAGTCCTTAATAGTTATAAGCAAATCATTCCTTTTAATTTACGATCAATATTAGATCTTTACAGATACAGCAGATATCAGGCCCTTGCAAATGCAATCAAAAACTAAACCTACAAAACAATTGTAACCGTTTCAGACACAACAGATCCCATATCCTTTAAGATACAATCACAACCACGAAAGACGAAACAACATATCCCAGTTCCTTAAAGATCTGTCAAAACAATTGCAAACCGTTTCTGATACAACAGATCCGATATCCTTTAGGATACGCCTATAATCAAAACTTTCAAGACAGTTGATTCGAGATCCTTTAAGAGACAATTAAACCTTGAAAGACAATATTGTAAATCGTTTCAGACACAACAGATACCCGATAATGAGATACATCAAAAGCTATAAAGACAATATTGCAAACCGTTTCAGATACAACAGATACCAGATTCTTTAAGATACATCAACACCTTGAAAGTCAATTGTAAACCGTTTCAAATACAACAGATCCCAGATCCTTTTGTTTACAATCAAAACTTTCAAGACAATTGCCAACCGTTTCAGATACAACAGATCCGAGATCCTTTAAGATACAATCAAAACTTGAAAGACAATTGCAAACCTAGTCAGATACAACAAATATTAGATCCTTAAAAATACAATCAAAACTTGAAAGACAATTGTAAACCGTTTCAGAAACATCATATCCCAGATCCTTTTGTTTACAATCAAAACTTTCAAGACAATTGCCAACCGTTTCAGATACAACAGATCCCAGATCCTTTAAGATATAATCAACACCTTGAAAGTGAAAGACAATTATTGTAAATCGTTTCAGATACAATAGATACCAGATATCATCAACACATACGAAGACAATTGCAAACCGTTTTGGAAACATCATATCCCAGATCCTTTAAAATACATCAAAACCTTGAAAGACAATTGTAAACCGTTTCAGATACAACAGATCCCAGATCCTTTTGTTTACAATCAAAACTTTCAAGACAATTGCCAACCGTTTCAGATACAACAGATCCCAGATCCTTAAAGATATAATCAACACCTTGAAAGTGAAAGACAATTATTGTAAATCGTTTCAGATACAATAGATACCAGATATCATCAACACATACGAAGACAATTGCAAACCGTTTCGGAAACATCATATCCCAGATCCTTTAAAATACATCAAAACCTTGAAAGACAATTGCAAACCGTTTCAGAAATAACAGATCCCAGATCATTTGGGTTACAATCAAACCTTGAATGACGATTGCAATTCGTTTCGGATACAACATATCCTAGATCTCTTTGGATACAATCAAAACTTGAAAGACAACTGCAAACCTAGTCAGATACAACAAATGAAATGAAAACGTGAAAGACAATTGCAAACCGTTTCAAAAACAATAGATCTCAGATCCTTTAAGATACATGTACAATCAAAACCTTGAAAGACAATTGCAAACCGTTTCAGAAACAACAGATCTCAGATCCTTTAGGATACAATCAAAACCTTGAAAGACAATTGTCAACCGATTCAGATACATCAGAAATCAGATTCTTAAGGATACATTCGAAACCTGAAAGACAATTGCAAACCGTTTCAGAAACAACAAAGCCCATATCCTTAAAGATACAATCCAAACCTTTAAAGACTATTGCAAATGTCATTTTTAAAGAACATTTTAAGACAACGTCCAGATGCTATTGATCTCAATCCTTTACAGATACAACCATATTTAGATATTTTACAGATGAAACCAATGTCAGACTCTTTCATATATAAAGTCGACCGGGTACAGTCAATGGCAAGGCAACCAATATCAAACATTTTGGCAAATGGTCTTTCTCTTGTGTATAACCATTACCTGACAGAACCATTGTCAGCAAGGTACAACCTTTTCTGATAAGTCTTTGATATCAGCATCAGACTCTTCAAGATTTTCTGTCATATTGTATATTCTAGAGCTGATTTTCGGACGGATGAGATGAAGTTTCAGTTTAAAAGTAATGGTCAATCTGGTATATTGTTTTATGGATCTCGAGATAAAAATAACAATGAAGTGATTGTATTAAGATTACGAGATGGATATCTACATTACTCTATGAGATGTTCTATTGCTCATGTTCATCTGAGAGTACCAACTGAGAGACTGGATGATGGTTTGTGGCACACGGTTAGTTCATTTTAAACACTTATTTGTTCATATGAATACCATCTTACAATTCCCATTAGAGAACTTCTATATTTTAATTGTATGTTTTTTGCTGATTTATGCTCATGTTTGACGTTAGATTTGAAATGGAAAAACAAAAATTACAGTTACAAAAGTGATATATCACCAAGGCGATTCAAGATAATAGTATAAAACTGAAATGATCATAAATTTTAACAATGGAAAGCTTGAGAATGTATTATTATAGTTCAGGTTAAGAAAATACTATGGAATTATTCTCTATAATTATATGTTTTCATATCTTCAGGTGAAGTTTTTCCGAGGTGGGTATAAAGGATATATAGAAGTTGACAAGAAAATCTATTTCCAACCATACCGAGTGAATTGTGGAGGTTTCAACTATTTCATATTTGGGGGTGTACGTCCAGAACATTCTGGTAGAATAACTGTCTCAGAGGTAAAAAATGGATTTATCAGTAGGAACAATACGATTCATGTACATTTTTTGTATATGTTGAAAATGGGAGAAATTATTTATCGACAATCTGAAACGGCGTCCATTATAGTAATTTTCGTCCGTCTCACAAAATATTGTGTCAACGAAGCAGCTTAGAAAAATTGAGTGATTCAAGGGCGTGGATTTAGGGGACGTGTCCCCCCCCCCCCCTTGAACTCAGAAGTGGGGGACGAAAGTGTCTTGGTCCCCCCACCCCATAATTTGATAATAAAATAGATTTTTTGAAGAATCAAAATCGATCACATGAAAATCATAGAAGGAAGTCCCTATTATCAACTAAAAATCCGGAAATATCTGTCAGAGTGCACGAAATTGACGCCATTTTTCAATTTATCTTTAGGGAGAACACCTTATGTTTGGGTTTACTGTTGTGGCGCTTCGCGACATACTTGGACCCTACAGCCCATGCTGGTTGGTCCCCCCCCCACCCCCCCAAAACAAAATTGTTTTTGACAAATCCACGCCCTTGAGTGCTATATCCATTGTGAACATCTTTATTTTCAGAAACATAAATCACATTCTCTAGTGAAATGCATATTACATATTATGTAATTAAATTTCTTCTTTTCAGGGTAAAAGTAGTCATTTTGATGGTTGTATAAGAAATGTTGACATGACAGTTGCAGTAAAGAGACATATTTCATATACTATGGTATCAGTGTGTCAGTGAACTAAACACACATTGTGATGGAGGAAGAAAGTTAGATTTGGCGCCGTCCATAATTTGAGACGAAATGTGTGTAGACTGAAAAAGTGTTGACTTAAAACGAGAGCATAATGGCTTCTCCAGCGTACTTTTGCTTTATTTGTTAAAGTGTTCAATTTATTTTTATGTGATAGAACTGTGGATTTTTATTTAACTTAGGACTATTTACAATTTTGAATTTGAGTTAGCTGAGGGTGTCCTTGAACCATGAATATAGGCCTATATACCTCATTGCCATCATATTTATATACAGAATAGTTATAAATTATATTCAGCTGTAATTAGACAAAGTGCACATTCCCATCAAATATTTTGACAATTACACAAACCTATTTCAATATTAGCACAATATGTATTGAAAAGCTAGATCTTGGCTACACATATGAACTGAAAATTTTACAATTTACTATTAGCGACCATGTTTAGAATCTAAATATTCGAAATTAGATGTCCAACCAGCTTGTCCAATACATGTAGTAGCTTTCTGTGATTGAAATGAAGTCAGATGAAGAGATATATATTATCAAGTCTCTCTCGTATAAAGGAATATCGTTGCGCTCTGAACATTCAACATGTGTTAGGCCCTAAATGGTTGGTGGGTATGACAGAAAGATTTTTCTGAAATTTAACTTCTCCATGACATTTTTAATTAAAAGTAGGCACCAATTTACTTGATATATTCTGAATATATGTAATTAAATTGTATGGTGGAATTTATTTTAGAAATTCGGGCTCTTTTTCAAGTTAAATCCTTACATCTACTCCTTTTATCTCTTTCCCTTAAGTAAAATCACATTATGTTAATTGCTAATTCACTGAGCATACGCATGTGATAATGTATTCGGATATTTTTAACGTGGTATATCTTTTTATGAGAATTTAATGTTTGTTAAGTTTTAAAGCTACTCAAAATAGTGTTTTGTTATTGAAATTATTAAAACAGTACGTTAATTTAATTCATTATTTGAGTGTTGTGTATTTGGTTAACGTACAGATTTTCACATCGCTGATCGATGATATTGATATGACCAGTTTGCAGTCTTTGATGTGCTAGATAGGTGCCTAAAAAAGGGCTACGTCGAGTTGTGCAATAACTTATAGAGCTTTTTAATTTGTCAGTTACTACATTCGCAACTGTGTGCGATCGCCCATGTCCGCAGATAGTCAAACATCTCTTTGGAAATTGAATTAAACCCCCATTCGACAAAACATTCACATTCGATATTATAATAACTCTACCTATACAAGTTTCAGATATATTAATGCACCAGTTTTCTCCTACGTGTGGGGGAGGGGGTGTGGAGGTGTGAGTATTATATTTTGATCTTGGTCGTCAATAGGTCATCAAATTCGATCGCAGCTGATGCTGCTTAATTTCAGATATCTGTAAATACCTCTCAGAGTAATAAACAAATGAAATGAAATGGAGTTTTACGTCCAACGTTTCTGAGAGTTATAAACAGGCCTCTAGTTTTCGACCTGAGCAAAATGTTTAGATATCCATTACTAGCCTGTTCTTCTGAAATTGAAAACGTAACATAGATGCTAAAAATGTCTGAAATTGTGCTGTTTTATCAGCTGGTTGATCAATGCACTTTTATTTAAACGAGTTTCTTGAAAAGAGACTTGTTTTATCATGACGTTTTATTAACAACCATATCCCTTCCCTCCTGGATAATACAGTAGGCCTACACATAGTGTGAGAAATGTAAAAAAAATATTTCTCGGTTTTACGCCGTATGAATTAAATAAATTTTAAACACCTGGTCTAGTATGTAATAAATAGGTGTTAATAACAAATATTGTGGTCAATTATAGATATAAGCCACTGATCAAAGATGATGGTATTGATAAAGACTCACTAATTGACTAAAAGTTTTCACTAAGATGAGAGTTAAGATAAAAGATATGATATTGCACTTATGATTTTAGTCAAGTTCAATGTGAAAAACAGCGAAATATTTGTTCAGTTCATTTTTACCATCCTCCCACGCACTTTCGTCAGGAAATTAAAAATCGACTTTATGCGATATAAAATATTTTATGAACCAAATTTCCAACAATATCTTAAGACAGGAAATTTGAAGAAGTGATATCAGCCACCGGCTTCCTTTGTCCCTTCAAACTCTTTTCAATATTAGTCACGTTATTGGTATCAATATCGAGACATAGTCGGGTAAAATTAAATTAATCAGACGAAAATAGCTTTTAAGGAGGAAGGTTCACATGCTTCTCAGAGACAGTTATATAAAGCGAAATTATGCCAGAAAAGGGCATCAAGTTTTCATCAAAATCAACCACTAGTCTGAAAGGTTTGAAAATGGGCATCGATATAAATTCACCACCACCCTTTCTAACCTCCTATATATGACACCCCTGATAACATGAACAGCCGCCAGGGATATCGTTTGGCATATCAGTGACCGTATCTTACTTTACTTTAATAGGGACCTTCAACTTGTCCATTTTTCACGCAAGATTCAAATATCATTGATATAACGGTGTCTAAAAAAACGTCCCCAAGTTTGACGGTAAGTAGCTCAGCTGTTGGTGAATATAATTCTTTCAAAATTCTCACAGATTTACTTCAGCATGTCCTTGTCAGACCCTGTAAATATGAAAGTTACCGAATAAAAATCCTGCCCCAAACAAAATATCAATATCAAAGCAAATAAAACATTTGTATATTGTGTTTTCACCACTAATATTAGCCATTTTACATCCTGGGATGCTCTCACGGATCTCATCTAAAGGTATTTTCTCCCAAAAAGCGTTTCAGTTTGTCCCACTGGTGACTGCGGACAGTATCAGTAGGCTATGCGATTCTCTTAAGAAACTTGTAAACTACACTTGGACTAGAGGGACACACAGATTGAACAGGAATCGAAAGGCAGTATGGTCGCTTCTTGAGAGATGGTTTAGATGAGATCAGTGAGAGGAAAATGTTTGATATTAGTGGTTGATGTGGTGAAGGCACATGAACACTTGTTGTTATAATGTGTACATGTAATTTGCTCCGATATTGAATTTCGTTACATGCTATTATTTTGTTCAGGGCAGTACTTGTACAATTTTTATTCGACGACTCTCATATTTTCAGGGTCTGACAAAGACATGTTTACGTAAATCTGTGAGAATTTTGAAAGAGATCGTTGGGACACCCGATATAAATATTCCAATCTTTTTTTATGAAATTACTTAATTCTGTCTTATATAAGCTAATTGGTAAGGTTTATAAAAGATTTATTTATTATCATCGTATATAAAAGAGTATGTATGAACAACAACAATAATCAACATTAACAATTACATATACAATTCATTTAACATTTAAACAGTCCAGCCGAATTATAGATTGATATCATTTTTAATTACTACCATCATCATTAGCCTATTATTTAGTTTTAAATCAGTCTAATCAGGATATTTAAATTATATCATAAATCATTCACGCTGGATGTGTTTGCATAATTTAATAAAATCTTGGACAATTTTAATACATTTAACTCAATAGGGATATAGAATAAAAATCTGTACAAGCAAAATAATTCCGTTAATCAAAATAGAATCTTATTTTTTGTCTCTTTCATACTAGCTCAATTTAAAGGGATTGTAAAGAGGTTTGGGGACTCTGATAGCATTAAATTGCACCATTCCAAATTTCATATGACTGTCGTAGCAATTCCATATCCATACCCGCGAAATATACTTCCATCATAGAAGACCCTCACAGGTATAACATTATCAAACCCTTAGTTAGTTTAATGTGAAATTGTTAGAACCACCTGTTTGATTGAAAATTGGAATGGTACAAATTGATACTACAAGTGTCCCTGATAAATAACATCAAATTTAGAAAACCTCTTTACAATCTCTTAAAGGTCACTTTTCAAAATAATATTTTAGCTTTATTTATACCAAATAAAAACAATCAATGTAATTACTGAAAATCAAAACCCTGAGAAGACTATCATCTTCACAATGTCCAACTATTATGAAAATGAGTTTGTAAATGCAGCGAATTTATTAGATTGTATGCTAGCACGCAATTAAATCAGCATAAGTGCCTAAAACGTCATGTAAATTCAAAGTAGGTAGACATTTTAAAGATGGAAGACTTAATATTGATTTGATTATGATGCTTGATAAACTCATAGATATATTATATCTGTATATAGATATACATGTATCTACGAATCAACTATTAGGTGGTTAAACAAATACTTTGCCAGGATTCATTATATTATTGGGATCAAACGTAGATTTCACTTGTTTCATGATCTCTAAACCTTCTTCTCCTATTTCTCTTAATAACAAATCTTTTTTTCCTAAACCAATACCATGTTCCCCTGTACATGTACCATCTAATTCTTGAGCAATTCTAAATGAAACATAAAATATTCCATCATCAACAACATTTAGATATTGACACACTGCAATTTTTATCGTGAATGTGTTAAATTTGATAAATTATTCATTCAAAATTCAATATCTAAAGAATTGTAATATTCAAAAATATGATATTCAATTTCTAGGTAAGGTTCAGTTATATATTTACAAATAAATGGACATATTTCTAACTCACTTTGCTATTTCTTCAGAAAGTTTAATGGCCTTTGCTTTTTGCTCTGGCATGTCATCATTTATTAAGAAAAGATTATGGAAATTTCCATCTCCCACATGTCCAAGTGTAAATCCTGTAATGGTAAGGACATCAAATAATATAATATAATAAACTTACAAAGCCATTTTTCTAGCAACATCCTTGACTATTTTAACTTGATCAGGTTTTGAATGATCAACTGGGAAGAACACATGGAAATTTCCGTCACCAACATGGCCTACCATTGGTCCTGTAAATAAGATTTTATATTGTAAATGATCAGAAAGCTGCACTTAAATGGAAAGAAATGAGTGAAAAACATTCAGGAATCACATATATGCACCTATACCTACAATAACAAATGTTTTCATTTTTAAAAATATTATTTATTATTGCAGTGTATTAAAAAGAAATAAACACAAATTACATTTATTGAAGAGTAATAAAAGAAATATTAATACAGAACCTCAAACATGTTGTTACTTAGAGTTTCACAGTGTGAACTTCATTTCAGATCAAACAGAGAAAATTTAGCAAAAGACAGAATGCTGAACAGTGTTTAAATCTGTTTTAAAAAAAACGATCTACAGCATCATATATCTATAAGCTTATCTATATTCTATATTGTACTAACCTATAATACCAGCATCATCTATTAACTCTTTACTTCTGACTATAACATCAGGTAATCTTGATATTGGTACACAAACATCAGTAGAATATGGCTACAAACCAAAGTTAAATCACATCAATCAGTTTTCAGAGAAATTTAAGCATATTAGAGATGGGTTTCCTTATTTATTTAATATCAAATTAGGCAAACTTATTGATAACTTGTGTTTCTAATGAATTATCCATGTAAAACTAACGAAGAAAAGTTCCACATTTCTGCATCCAATATATTAATAAAATCACATGTTTTAGTTATGATTTCTTTTTACAAAAATATGTTTTTACCAAAATATAGCTTCATTTATCAGAAAATGTAACCATTATTCATATAGCACAGAAGTTTCTGAGAGAATTTGTGAATATGTCAAATTGTATAAAACATCACACACCAATATTGACCTATGACATTATATTAATGATTGATTGATCTAACCTTGGAACCAGGCTGTAGAGCCATACAGGCATAAACTATATCATGTCTGGCTTTCCATAGTCTATTCTTCTCTTCTGCTTCTTCTGCCCATTTAAAATCTGATCCTTCATTCATGTTAACTATTTCACCTAAAGGACATGAAATACAATGAAAATATCTAGACTTTCTTCATAGTTTTCTTACCAAATATATTTGTATCTATCTGTATCTCTGATAATGTTGCCACATTGTTTTGAAATAAATCAGTTTTCATAATGAAAATGATAAAATGAAGATGACAAACATAACATATGTAATGTTTGCAGTTATCTCTCTTTAATCAATTGAATCAGTTTACATAGTTGCTGAACTTAATATTACACATATCATGGCTTGGCTAGCATGCTACATGCGTATACTATATGAAGATTGCCATACTGAAAAAACTAGTTAAGCCAATCAAAGTAATTCTTCTGAATGATTGTCTTCAGTGCGTTAAAATCAATCTCCAAACACAAGTTGTCTTTTTGCCCATTTTCAGCTATTGGACTAAAATTGCGTAATTGATATATATTTGAGTAGCCCACTAGCTTGCTAGTTTGAGCACTCTGGCATGGTACGATGGTATCACATAATGTGGGATCATCTGAGGTGGCTATATAGCCAAACCTCAACTCCAGTATGAGCATTGCACTGATGAGGCCTAGAAGGCCGAAACAGTACTGTTTGCAGTTATATTTGAATTTATAATTATGTGCATGAATTTCTCACAATTTTTTCTCAATATTTTAAAATCTTTTCATAGATTTAAAGCATTTGACTAAATTGTATTTAGATATATCGGGTGTCCCAAAAAAAAACGTCCTCAACTTTGACGAAAAGTATCTCAGCTGCTGATGAGCCGATCTCTTTCAAAATTCTTACAAATTTACTTCAACATGTCCTTGCTAAACCCTGAAAATATGAAAGTCATCAAACAAAAATTGTACAAGAACTGCCTCGAACAAAATAGCATGTCAAAAAATTCAATATCAGAGATAATAACATATTTGAATTTGTGTCCATTTTGCCTTCACCACAACCAACAATATCCAACATTTTCCATCCTGATAAAGTCTCTCGGATCACATCTAAAGGTACCACTCGAGAAGCAACCATCCTGCATTTCAGTTCTTGTTTAATCAGTGTGTTTCTCTAACCCAAGTGCAGTACACAGAATCCCATACTGCCCGGAGTCATCATCACCAGTGGAACAAACTGGATGAACAATAACTGAAAGGCAGGAAGGTTGCTTTTTGGGAGAAAATATCTTAAGATGAGATCGGTGAGAGCATTTCAGGATGGAAAATGAATGATATTGGTGGTCGATGTGGTGAAAGCACAATAGACACAGGTTGAAATGTGTAGTTTGCTCTGATTGAATTTTTTGACATGATACTTTGTTCGAGGCAGTACTTGTAAAAATTTTGTTGGATGACTTTCATATTTTTAGGGTCTGACAAGGACATGTTGAAGTAAATCTGTGAGAATTTTGAAAGAGATCGATTCACCAACAGCTGAGATACTTACCGTCAAACTTGGGGACGTTTTTATTGGGACACCCGATATACATGTAGTAACAACCAACTGTACCTTTAAATGAGTAAACATTTGAAATAGGCTCAAAGAATTTAATAATTTTTTAGAAATTCTTCTTTTGTTTACTTACTCACTAATTCAACTTGTTTAGCCAAAGTTCCTTCATTTCCAGTAAATTCCATAAACAGAGACGGTGCCACTTTCATATCATATTTGCTGTACTTATTAAAGGCATCTATAGCTACTTCATCTAAAAACTCTAAAATCAAATAATGATCATAATAAAATAACAAAGCATTGTAATATCAAAGTAATACCATAATAAACATATATCTTTTCAATATGTAATAGTCTCATTCAAGTATCATATTTTAAACTTTCCAACTCCAATGACTATTGATAATCATGGAATAGAAGGCTCAAATTTACATTTCGATGTGGAGGCAATTAGTCATAGGAGTGATAAGTCAACACATATACAATGATCTACATATCTATTCTTGCCAAATTTGAAATTATGTTGCATACCAAAGTAATCATAATATACATACATCTTTTCAATGTCATAGTCTCATTAAAGTACCAGTCATATTTGAAACGTTCATATGACGATAACTATTAATAAACATGGAACGGAAGGCTCAAATTTGCATTTAGAGCGGAAGTCACTTTTACCGATTAGCTAAAAGAATTCTGTCAATGAGTGAAAAGCATGATAAGTCTAACAGATAAGTCAACGCTCCACTTTAAGACATAATACAATGATCTACATGTACATACCTATTCTTGCCATCTGTATTCCACATTGTAATATATTGACAGTCGTATCTACTGCATTCTTTACTGATGGAAAACTACATACAGCACTGGCAGTCTGTAAAATTGATATCATTAATCAATGAATAAATAAATAAAACAATATAAACCAATAAAAGTCATATATTTGTGATTATGTGATTGAATCCAGCCCCATCTTGGTGTTAAAAATTAAAAAGATCCACACTAAAATTAGGGCATATAACAATGAATTAAAAGGCCTTACACATTCTGGTATACCAAATAATCTAAGTGTAGCTTTAGTTATAATACCCAATGTTCCTTCCGAACCAACAAACAAATTAGTTAAGTTATAACCAGCAGAGGTTTTCCTGAAAAATCATTATAATAAGTTGATTTGAATTTCATCCATTACTAGATTACATCTCATATCATTGAGTCAGATTGCTCACTATTTTGTACATTCTGTTTAGTAACCTATGCATTACATCTACAGATATCAGTATCCATTTAGGCCAGGCTGCAGCAAATTGGATGCGAGCATCATACTAACCAAATTTGAATGCACAGCCGAAGAGATATCAATACTTACTTAGTTCTCCTGCCTTTACCAGCAGTATCAAAAACCCTTCCATCTGGCAATACAACTTCCAAATTCAAAACATTTTCTCTCATAGTACCATATCTTACAGCATTGGTACCAGATGCACTTGTAGCACACATACCACATAATGAGGCATCTGCACCAGGATCTGCAATTGGAGAGAAAATTACTTTTTTCCATAACAGCTTTCAAGCTTAAGCTTAATTATCTATAGCTTTTGTATGAGATCAATCAAAGCAGGTATCATTTCAATCCATGTCGGGATTTAACCCTTTAGGTTAGTAAGCAAGCATCTACTCACTGAGCCACTACAGCCCCTTACATTGTCGCCACTGTAAATACATGGCAAATCAAGATGATACAACTCTATTTGAGTTACATTCGACATACCTATAGGAAACACCAGACCTGTATCTCTTAAGTAACTATTTAATGTTTGTCTGGATACACCAGCTTCTACAGTACAATCAAAATCTTCTTGATTCACAGCTAATATCTTGTCCATCTTATTTAGATCTAAACAAACACCTCCCTATAATATAAAGTTAGTTGAAATATATTAGATATCCTAGAACGAGAACCTTGTGATAACAATTGGTCATCATATTGAATACAAACAGTTAAAAACTCAAAATATATCAAGAAAAAAAGGCTATATACGTTAGCGTATCAATCTGCACCCGTCCCTCATAGCTTTATAGTTCAAATTTTTCCTTCTGAACGCTTAGTTCTATTTAATCTGAAAAATATGGTGGTAGATGGTAGAAAATACAAACCTTAACAGCATTAATACCACCTTCTAAACCAGTTCCAGTACCAAACGGTATTAATGGTATATTGCTATTATTACATAGTTTAGCAACATGACTAACATGTTCTACATTCTCTGCAAATACAACCAATTCTGGAGGGGAAGATCTAGAAAAAAAACCCATTTACATATATCACTAGAAAATACTATATGTTAGGTGTAATTCTCCAACTCAATATAGGAAAATTGACAAATTTGAAAAGGTTGAATGTTGTAGTTTCTATATATATAAAATATTTTGTTTCTGGCATATTTTCATAACATCCTACCCTTCCTAACAACTTGGGTCTAACGTATTCTCCAAAAATGTTAATACATAAATAAATACAGACATTGCTTACATAACTTCTTGTACCTATTTACTCCTTATATATTACTATAAACACTAACTTCTATAACACCCAATACTAACTTGTGATAAGATTCATCATGACCATGTTGTTCTCTAACTGCTTCAGCTGTAGATACATTTGATTTACCAACAATTCCTTGAAGTTCTTCAACCAGTTTTGAAGACACAGAGGGATATTCTGAAACCTGGAAAAAAATTGTATTGATTACACTAGACTACACTACTAGAGGGTAATCACATATGTTGAAGAATAAAATCATCATCAACATCATTTCAGCAATTTTGAAAATAGGGTTACAAGTAACAGGTCAAGATATTTTGATCACAATGGCAACAACAGACTTCGCATTCCTCCCTATTCATTCACAAAGTTTTTTTCTATATTATACAAGGTGTTAATCTTAAACAGACTAATTGAAGGTACCCGTTTTCAATAAAATGAAAAAATAAAATAAATCAGATCAAAAGGAAAGATTTGAGGCCTAATATCTATCAAAACCTAGAAAAAACAAATAGTACCGGGGTATGCTTAGTCTTAAAGGCAATAAAGGACATTTCTCGAAACCAGTGGTCTTATTCCCCAAAGTAAGGACAAGATCCAAGAATTTAGTGTAATGAAATTTATTGAGCATAACACAGGTCAGAGAGAATAATAATAAGAAGCCCCTGACCAGAGTGTGTACGTGATAATGCTAGCTACTTTATTAGTCACTAGTGATGGTGAAAAACAGGATTGAACTGATGAAGTCGAAGAAGGGAAGGGAAGGGTGAAGGATGGCATGACAGGTGCTTGTTATCTTACCTGGGCATTTGCTGATAAACACCTGGTTGCGCAGAACTGTTTGACACAATTTTGAAGTTGTACTGCAAATCTCTTTGAAAACATGATAAATAGCAGAACTGCTTCTTCTTCTTATAGTTCTTTGCTCTGTTTTTATTTAGGGGTCAAGGCTAGATCTGGAAAAGGTCAAGGTTAGGAGATAAAAAAAAAAATAGTCTTTGTTATCCAGTCTATAAATTTATTCTTAAAAAAGAATTTCTCGTATAAAAGTTTAAAAATAATATTGAATTTAAACATATTATATTTCTTCATTTATCTTAATTTTTTTTTGTCAATCACAAAACGTAGGTTTTGAGCCGTATTTTTTCTATAGTTCAAATTCAATACAAGTATTTACAAATTTTGAAGTCCCGACATTCCTCACACTTCCGCTTCCTTTAGATTTCCATCATGGTGAAGTTGGTGCGTGAAATATTTTAGTCACAAAAAAACATTGATTTAACTGTTTCCCTTTTCTCTGCGATCTATTTTTTTCAGTAATCCATGCAATAAAACCTTCTAGCTATGTTATTAATACGGCTGTTTGATTATTAATCTTGTCTTGTCCCCTTTATTTTGACCGAAGCAACCCGTCCATATATAAGATATTTCCGAATTTGGAAATTGCACGTGGTTCCTCATTCATAAATAACATCAAATTTATAGAGTATACCAGATTTTACCACAAAGATGTATTGTAATGCTGGGCATAAGAAATAATGTCAAAATGAGAGCGAATCTTTCACCCAATCATCGACATTTGGGCATTGACTTAAGTTAACAATAACCCCTCCCTCCTGTGGCCTGTGGCTGTGTGATAGGGAATGCATATAAATTATAAAACATGTATTGATTTTATTGAAATTATGTTTTATAAATTTTATTTGATCATATACATTGAAACAAGATAGAAAGAGAAAATCATTGGGTTATAGTCATTTTGACACTAAACTTAAATGGTCCCAAAAAGGTAAAAATGGAATTTGGCTTCGAAAAAAGTAAAAATGGTAGCCTACCTTGAAAAGGTCAAAATGGTCCCCAAAAAACCTGAAAGATAATTACATATTCTGATTTCTATCCTCTAAATGCACAAGTCTCTTATCACATGACATTAAATCATATTTCCTCACAATTATTTTTATTTCAGGATACTTACAAACTCTATGATAGAGTTGTGGAGGTGGGAAGAGTGGTCTTTATAGCTTATGGCCCAGATCGTGGTAAACTTGCTGTCATTGTTGACATTATTGATCAGAACAGGGTAGCTATTTTTTTTTTATTATCAGCACTGGTAGTGTTTCATTTGATTCATGTTGAAAGTGTCCTGAAACAAGAATGAGAATGATATCCATCATGAATTGACATGATATTCGCAGCAAAGCTGTAACATAGCATTTATAAGTTTAGATCTAGTCCTAATACTATACATCTGGTTGATTCAATATGTTCAAATTTCTTTTAGGAAACTACACAGAGTTAATGCACACAATTCTGTACAAACTTACATATATATTGTATGTTCTGATACCAGTTGCCATAATTCTGGCTTGAGACTAATATTTTTAGTGATGTATCCTCTGGATAGTTTCATATTCTGTCATATTTTGTTACAGGCACTAATTGATGGACCTACTACCGGAGTTATCAGAAAAGAAATTGGATACAAAGCTATTAATCTAACCAGATTCAAGCTCCCTATTCAAAAAGGAATTTGTACAAAAGCACTTAAAAAAGTATGGTTACGAGAAAAGATGGATGAAAAATGGGCTGAGACTGCCTGGGCAAAAAAATTAGACAGCCGAAAAAAGGTGTGTATTTGTTTGTACATGACAATGATCAATGATATATCTGAGGCAATATTGATGATCAACATCTGAATTTTTTTATTTATTCATGTGTTTACTGTTGATGACTCCTCATCCTGATATTCTATCATTCAAATTCTCTGTTCATTGAAAGATTTTTAGTATGATTTTAGAATTCAAAGATATACATTTACTTGCATTGTCTGCTCACTTATGAATTTTGTCAAATCAATGATTTTTATCTGAATTCTGGGAGTGAAAATTACATTTTGAGATTGTCCTTGATTTTAAATGATGAACCTTATTATCTTGATAGGAATTGCCGTCTGAATTTTATAGATGATAATGTATTTCTGATAGAATTTTAAGGACAAACATGTATGTAGTATATTTGAAAGGATTGTAATGACTAATGAGGTTTCCAAAAATTTTTAAGTGTATGGGGCGATACTGATAGCGTCAATTTACACCATTCAATCGTACTTCTGTGGCTCTTTCAGTTCCGTTCATACTATTCAGTATGTCAATCCGTGCATGGGTCAAGATGATACCTTCAATTTTTTCAACTTAGTTCCCCCCTGTCAGGGATATGGCAGACAAAGAAAAATGAGAATAAGCTAGTGCCGCCATCCTGGCACAATGCTGTCCTCAGAGGTCCAAGAAAAGCAGGATGTAGGACTATCATTTCATTTATATTTTATTTAGATTTTATCTGAATTTTGGTATGAAAACCATATTTGCTGAGATTGTCCTTGATTTTAAATGATGAACCTTATTATCTTGATAGGAATTGCCGTCTGAATTTTATAGATGATAATGTATTTCTGATAGAATTTTAAGGACAAACATGTATGTAGTATATTTGAAAGGATTGTAATGACCAATGACGTTTCCTAAAATTAATAAGTGTATGGGGGGATAATTGCATTAATTTACACCATTCAATCATAGTTCTGTGGCTCTTTCAGTTCCGTTCATACTATTCAGTATGTCAATCCGTGCATGGGTCAAGATGATACCTTCAATTTTTTCAACTTAGTTCCCCCCTGTCAGGGATATGGCAGACAAAGAAAAATGAGAATAAGTGAGTGCCGCCATCCTGGCACAATGCTGTCCTCAGAGGTCCAAGAAAAGCAGCTGGACTCTCATTTCATTTCCATTTTATTTAGATTTTATCTGAATTTTGGTATGAAAACCAAATCTGCTGAGATTGTCCTTGATTTTAAATGATGAACCTTATTATCTTGATTGGAATTGCCGTCTGAATTTATAGATGACATTGTATTTCCAAAAGATTATGCAGGACAAAGTACTGCATATAAAAAAATTAGCAAATGTAGAATACAATAACATGGTTTTATAACTCTATTAAATATCAGGAATGCACTCTCTGACAATAAATGATGAACCTTATTATCTTGATAGGAATTGCCGTCTGAATTTTATAGATGACATTTAACTTCTGATATTGTTACTAAATAAATAATTTAATTATTACGACTAACACAAACTTTTGTTATATAGTTTGTTCTTGTTGTCAGGAGACATGAAATTGGTTTAATTTCAAGCCTAATAGTTAAAAAGAAGAAAAAGAAATATGCAACAATAAAAATGAATAAATTCATATTTATTTTCATTTTGGTCTATTCTTATTGATTAAGAATTGACAATATTTATCATAAAAATTGTATTCTATATTAAATGATGAACCTTATATTATTATCTTGATAGGAATTGCCGTCTGAATTTTATAGATGACAATGTATTTCTGAATATATAGAATGTATTAATTTAACAACATCATATGTAAGGTTATCAGAATGAAATGTGATCACCATTCCCTGCGGTGGTCGTGATGATACCTTCGGATTTTTCAACCCGGATTTCCCCTGTCAGTGATGCAGGTCAGAGGGACTGACATGGAATAGGGTCTAGTCGTCCGGATGGGACAATATACCGAGGTCCCATGTGCTATTGGCTGTGCATGTTTAAGATCCCTTGACAGTTGGAAATCGAAAATAAGAGCAGGCTAATGCCGCTGTCCTGGGCCCTGGCAAAATTTCCCTCATTGCACATTGCATGGTGTTAACCTGTCCACAATTAGCCCATATAGGTTCAGAAAAGTAGAACGTAAAACTCCATTCATTTCATTTATATTTTAGAGAGATGCTATGTCAGATTTTGATAGATTCAAGGTGTTCAAGGCTAAACAATCTGTAAGTAACTTGAGTTGTTATCCTTGTAAAATATTAATGTTTCTTTTACTTTTAAGTAATTGTTCTATGTTGTTGAAAGATTCATCATCATAATTTTACAATTCTTGTCACTTATCTTATTAATTATTTATTAAGTGAGGTGTTTGTATTATGCATATCTTTACTTCCATTTCATTAACTGTAAAGTTTCACTGCATTGAGTTACATTTGTTTCCATATCAAAGCTGTGACATGGTTGGAGAAAATACGTTCTGATTTTTATACGCCCTCATCTCTCTATGAGGACGTATATTGTAGTCACCCCTGTCCGTCCGTCCGTCGGTCCGTCGGTCGGTCGGTCCGTCCGTCGGTCCGTCCGTCGGTCGGTCCGTCCGTCAACATTTGCTCGTAAACGCTCTAAAAACTAGAGTTTTTGACGGAATCAAATGAAATTTGATATGTGTATACATATTCATAAAACGAAGATCAAGTTCGAATTTGAGCTATTTTCGATCATTAGAAGCAGAGTTATTGCCCTTGCCCCAAATCTGTCGGTGCGACCATCAACATTTGCTCGTAAACGCTCTAAAAACTAGAGTTTTTGACGGAATCAAATGAAATTTGATATGTGTATACATATTCATAAAACGAAGATCAAGTTCGAATTTGAGCTATTTTCGATCATTAGAAGCAGAGTTCTTGCCCTTGCCCCAAATCCGTCGGTGCGACCATCAACATTTGCTTGTAAACGCTCTAAAAACTAGAGTTTTTGACGGAATCAAATGAAATTTGATATGCATATACATATTCATAAAACGAAGATCAAGTTTGAATTTGAGCTATTTTTGATCGTTAGAAGCAGAGTTATTGCCCTTGCCCCAAATCCGTCGGTCCGTCCATCAACATTTGCTTGTAAACGCTCTAAAAACTAGAGTTTTTGACGGAATCAAATGAAATTTGATATGTGTATATATATTCAGAAAACGAAGATCAAGTTCGAATTTGAGCTATTTTCGATCGTTACAAGCAGAGTTATTGCCCTTGCCCCAAATCTTAAATATGCTATTACTCTCTTAGTTTTCAACCGATTTTGATGAAACTTAAAAGGGATGTTATTGGACCTAAATCGAAAGGTTTGAGAAAGTTTAATTTTATCCCGATTAAATTTTTCGTTAGGCGTATATGGCCGTGGTCCACTATCTTTAATACAGGTTTTCACTGTCAGTAGAAAATGTAGGACATCAAACTTTCATTCATTTTGTAATATTTTCAAACTGCTGTTACATATAAATTAAAGACATTCTTCATTCAACTGTGGATGATTTTGTGTTTTGTATTTTTCAGAGAACACGATTAATAAATGAGGAATTCATCAAATTGAAAGCTGCAGCCGACTCCTCAAAAACATCTAAAAAGACCAAGAAAGCTAAGAAGTAAAGTGTAAATTTCAAAATAAATATTGAAAAAACAGATTTATTTTCTTTTTTATACACCCACATTGTTCAAATGTGGAATTATTATCAACCTTGATAAAACTTGGTATTCATATATAAATGAAATTTCGATCACAATTTGGTATTCAATACCCAACCTTAAGAATTTATCCAATCTTGAAGCTTGGTAAATGAGACCTTGGATCAAGTTTGATTTCAACATTAACAGATTCAGAGTTAATCCCAAATCTAAAATTGTTTTATGAAATTCTTGAGTATGAAAAAATTTCAGACAGCTGTCAGTGGGCTGTGTTACTATACCTGGCAAGCCCCTTGAGATTTTGACCAAGAGATAAAACATAGATGACCCCATTTTTATCGCAAATTCTGTTTAAAATAGCCTCGGAATACAAGGAAATTCCCCTAATTTCCAAAATATTCTTTATGGATGTTCTCTTTAACCCTCCTCCAAAGGCAAACATGACAGCTTTTATATGCCCACATGAAATGTGAAGCGTATATTAGCGCCAGCCATGTTGGTCAGTCGCAAACTTGCACAAAAACACTCACTAGGGAACAATTCTTCATGGATTTGGACATAACTTACAGATATTGTTTTTTACCAACAAAGGATGAACTTATTGAAAATCAGCAAATTGAAAAATAACCAATACGATTTATTTCATAGTTCTTCGAAACCCATTCAATTTTTAGCGCGTGAGCATTCTGAAAGGAACAATTCTTCACTGGTTTCGATGAAATTTGCAGAAATAGTTAATTACCAATTACCACACAAGGATGAACCCAATTGAAAATCGGTCTGGTCTTTTGAACGCGTTCAATTTTAGCTCTAAAAACTCTGATAAACACAATTCTTAGTGGATTTTGTTAAAACTTAGTGACATCTTTATTGTCACCCAAGGACTACTAAAAATCGAAAAATAATTCATATGAGTTATTGCCCTTGTTTTAATAAACTCGTTCAATTTTAAGCTGTAAACACTCATAATAAGACATAAAAAAACCAATTTGCCCGACAACTAATTCTAATTTGCCCGACAACGAAATATAAATGCCCGACAAGTCGACCCCCACCCAACCCCTAATTCCAAAAACTTCTCGCCATCTGCCTGATAACATCATTTCCGAACGATTTTATTTTTTAAAATTTCCTTCATGAAAATCACTGGGGGTGATCCTATCCTATAGATGTTTTAATATTAAATTTGATGCATACTTTATCGTTCAACGAATATCGTTGGCGTCATGGCTGGTGATTAGGTTCGTGTCTTTATCTGCGACACATACGGAGCTAGGAAAGATGCGAAGTTTCGTATGGGAACCCCTGAGAAAGAATATTTGACCTTTGTCGCTTCGAATAATGTTAAAGGTCACAGATTCTAATAATGAGATGACGTCAAGTTACAATAATCAAGGACTTTTTATCGTCGAACCACCAGTAGTGAGGTGATTAAAATATACCTAGCTAGGCCTACTATAATTATGGAGGATGGAAAACAAATGGCATGTTATGGAAAAAGGGATCTTGGTCCTTATGAAAAGGCCGGATCCTGGAAAACAACTGTTAGAGTAAGACGTCTTTTTATATCCTATAGAACCAATTTTACGACACACCCTTGGCCTTACTTACCGTTTGACTTAAGTCAAAAAGGTTATAAAGATATTAGTAGGCATACTAGATTCAATCTAAAGATGGCGTAGTGGCGTAGCAATGGTAAAGATGAACCGTCATAATATATTGACATTGCGAGCTGGAGTGAATAATGAGCATTGTGGGCGTCCAGGATGCAAAACCTCCTGAAGCTCTGGGGTTTTAGCTAATTGACACACTGTAGGAAAGCTATTTGAAGCTATATTTTTGGATTTCAATATTGCCCCCCCCCCCTCCTTTCTACGCCACTGCTAAAGATGCAACCTCGCCATTTAAATAGAAAATGACTTAAAGCACACGCGAAATAAATGGATTGCGCAAGGGGTTTTATCTTTAACGGAATGAAAGCAGAACTTAGTTTTGTGCCAATTTGGCATAATTTGAAATCATTTCAGAGAACTGACCTTATAGCAGCAGAACATTTGGCCAATGTAGGAGATGATTCCGGTTATTGGCGGGGTATTGAAAACTTATCTTCAGAGGAATCTCGCAAACAATATGGTAGTTATTATGGTCCAAGAACCCGAAAAACTGTGGTTTGTTGTTGTTTTATTTATTTCCCCTTATACATTAGCATAGCATATACATGTAGCATCAGGCCTTTCTGAAATCAATTTATCAATTATTATACGCTCACATCTCTCTATGTGGACATATATTATCGGCAACCCTGTCCGTCCGACTGTCGGTCGGTCCGTCAACATTTGCTTGTAAGCGCTCTAAAAACTAGTTTTTGATGGAATCAAATGGTATAAATATTCATAAAACGAAGATCAAGTTCGAATTTGAGCTATTTTCGACCGTTAAAGCAGAGTTATTGCCCTTGCCCCAAAATCGTGCATGGGCTATTACTCTCTTAGCTTTCAACCGATTTTGATGAAACTTAAAATGGATGTTATTGGTCTGAGAAAGTTTAGTTTACTTCTGATTAAATTTAAGGCTTTTCCGTTTTTCGCATGCCGTGGTGGTCGTATATGGCTGTGGTCCACTATATTTATTGATGCATGGATAGGCTTCAGTGTCGTTTCTAGGACTTTTTAGGTGGAGGGGCCGAGTTGGGGCCAAATAATTGTCAGAGGGGGGGGGGGGGGGGGGGGGGCTACCAGCACCAAGTATACGTATGTAACATTATACGAAATTTCAAAGTGGGGGGGGGGGGGGGCAAGACCGGGCCAGCCTAAATTTTGGGGGGGCCATGGCCCCCCCTGGCCCCCCCGTAGAAACGCCACTGATAGGCTTATTATGTGAACGGAAGGCAATGGTTGTCGTGACTTGATTAACGTCTGATCCTTAAAACACTTATTTAACATTGTGAAAAATTAGGAAGGTTTCTGAAAATTTGTGAAAACTTAATTCTGAATGGGAATCATTGGCCATGTTTTTCCTACTTATAGGTCTCATTTCCTTTCAGGCCGAAGTCTTACCAATTTATGAGCGATTGTTCCATCAACAACCAGGCTACAATAGTAAATTACATAGAGATGACAGGAAAAATATCAAAACAGTTGGAATTGCTATGAATGCCGAGGTTAGTTGACATTACTAAAGCCGTGAATAAACGGGATACGGTGTCCGATTATCGATGCAATGGAAAATAGTAGAAAGCAAATCGTGTCCGTATCTTGTCCGGGCCCGTAATCCGTGTAGTCGCTTCTTTTATTTTCTACTGAAGGCCTCCTGATAATCCCGGACTGGACAGAAAGTCCGTCGGAACATGGTGGTGGAGGGGGCTTGAATTTTGCACCACCATCCTTGAGAATTAGCACAATTTGCCACCCCCACCCCCACAATATGAAATTGATTTCTACGGACCTGCACAGGTCCTGAACAAGTTTCTCGTCTATTAGTTAGTTCCAGACCCTGTTTGCTACATAAATGTACCAAATAATGGAAAAGATCCTTCGACGGTTGGATATTTAACAAGGCTATGTGTTTGAAATACTTTGAAACATATATTGTGATTCAGAAACTGCGAGTAGCGCTTTGCATGTTCATTGCGCCCCAGATAATTTAGTTAATAAATTTACAATCGACTAACACACTGAAGACGGAAAACAGATGAAAAATGTCATTTTATTGCTATAATCTTAATATTATGTAAGGTGAAAATGAAAACCACCAATGAAGAGCATGTTCTTCTTTCCATTCCAGATTTATTAAATACTTGTCTTCTGCTTTTCCAGGAAGCCATGAGACCCACTCCCGTTTTAACTTCTTCTGAATATGGACGAAGATTGAAGAAGCCGTTAGAACCTTTCGAAAGAAACAGCTGGACACGGATTGATCACATAGTAAAAGGATTTTACTATAGAAGAGGAACTGGGATACCGCCGGTTTCACATTAGATTATATAATATGGACTTGATTTAATAAGATGTCAGATAAATCAAAAATATAAATCACTGTCAACAGTTGTCAGAAACACAATTAATGTTGTCTTAACGTTCTTGTTAGCCCGAGGGCACTTATAAAATATGTCTAATTTCGGATATTTACATGTATTTCACCTTATTCGAAACAGCCTACACTACCATATACAATTTTGTTTTATGTAAAATAAACCCGTTCATGCACTGCACTGTGGTTATTATTCATTCAGATGAAAATGCTTTAAAGATCTCCATTTATCACATTATAAAAGAATTCAGTATTTTTCTTTTCTTTTAAATAAAAATGTCCACCATCTTTCATCGTCATATTTACTTTCCCCGATGTTATGCTTCTCCAGGCTTCATAATCTCGATCATCATCTTGCTTACCGCCGAACACATCAACTGGACAAGTGAACAATGGTGATGGACTTGAGGGCAATTCAAACTTATGATCATCAACCATGCCATAATCTGCGCGTAACACTGGTAGAAACACCTCCATTATTTCCTTGTTATTCAGTATCTCGTCTGGTGTACCTCCTACCATTCGTAAAAATTCGATGAACTCTTTATCCGTGGAGTCACATACCTTTTTGTAGGTCGTGGAAGTGACTTCATCTTTGTCTGCTCGTGGTCCGGACATGCCAGAAATGTACATCTTGATTGGTTGCTTGTTGTGTTTTTCTTTTAAAACTTTTGCTACCTCAAAAGATAGAAGTGCACCCATGCTATGTCCAAAGAAAGCAAACGGCTTACCCGAATATTTACTAACAATGGTCTTGGCGATAACATCCACGGCTTCGGACATGGTTGTAATAGGTTTTTCAGTAAATCTCGACTCTCTTCCTGGCAAAAGTATCGCAACCACTTCAATATTTTCATTTATATTCGCTCCCCAGTTGGCATAAAAATTCGCTCCTCCTCCTGCCCAGGGAAAACAAAATAATCTTTCGGTAGCATTTCTTCTCGGAAATCGACAGTTCATCAGTTTATCAGGCATGTTTATCCTTTAACTACAACGAAACTGCTACTAGAACTGACCCGGAAACTTTATCTAGTGAGTGACACATAGTTTATATACCCTGATAGCTCATAAATTTGCTTTCATAACCAGTTAGGCGTGTAGGTTTTTCTTATTGATATATTTACTTTTACTGTAATTTTGAATTAAACTGCGTTGGACTATATTTTTTGTATTGGATCGGAGAAATTACAAAAATACACAATATGACAATTGTAATATCCCGCAATTTTCATGTTTGTTACGCCCCAATCGTTATGTAATATTGATTGTCAACTCGAACGCACTACTCAGCTACTCTTATTAGGGCTAATCGTTCGAATGGTACAGATATAAATAGCCCGGATGTTTATCGTAGCAACACAACAAGCAAGATGGCCGAGTCCGAAACACTGAGTGTCGACACAAGCAATGATACTGGAGAAGATCCTCTTTTAGAACTTTCCGATGAAAAATTGTTCCAGTTAGTCAATGACACAATGTAAGTAAATGATTTTTAGCATAATTTAATTTCCACTTCCAACCACTTATCCGCCTGAAATCGAAACACAAATTTAGAAAAGAAACTTCATATCATCATCATCGACATCATCATATCTATTTCGTCTAGGCTGGTCTAATCCAATTGTTCTTCTCTGTAGACTGTTTGGTAGGTTCTCAAATTTGAGTTGTATTGTAATGATTCAGAATTTTCAACCTGGTTTCCTCCGATTCTATCTGTGATGCCTTGAATTTGATGGTGTAGTTGGAACTTGCATAGATGCAACAATGAACAATAAAACAAGTGCTACAGTAGTTGAGTAGTAAGCTTATATAGTAGGCCTAGAGTCTGTGCTCATTTGGAAATAAGAAATATAAAAAAAGCTTATGTCCCCATTTTGCACATTGCATTGAACCAAAACAGATGCAGAAAGTAAGATGTAAGACTTCATCTCATTTCATGCTTGACTATCTGTGGTCGCGGAAGTAAATTATAAATAAGTAACCAGTAGTATCTCAATTTCATTTGTTGAATGTTGTTGATGGTCATTATAATAATATTGAAAAATACGCAATTATAAACTTACATGAAATGTATTCTCTGTTGTATGTTTGTTCTATTTATAGCGAAGACAATGAAATTCTCTCGGCGGAAACACATATGTTTGAGAAATATTTCAAAAGAGTTGAACCAAAAGGAGAAGCTGGAAGCCTTCTTCAGTCAGTTAACCCTCCATCTGGCCTGGCGCCTTCTACATCAACACAGGAACTTCGAGGAATGGGTAGAAAAAGATCTAAATCTAGAAGTAGTAATATAGATCGTTCATTAAAACTTACAGCTGAACAGAAATGTGATATTTCACAAAGAGAAATTGAAGAGTTGAGAGAAGACAATGAAAAAATTAGGGAAGATTCTGAAAAAATTCTAGATAATTATAGAGTAAGTTGATCTACCGTACTTAAAATTTGTATTGTGAGCCTCACATTTAATGTGTCAAAAAATGGGAATGGAATGAAGTGTATACCTTACCTTTCTACATTACATCAATCATATAGTTGATTTTAAACTGTTTGGATGTGACAATCAAGCATAAATACTAAAGAATGAATTAAATTTCTTTAAAAGCTACATCTTGAAGTCATAGATCATTGAATTTTTAATTTCAATTGTGTGAAGTTGAGTCTAGTTTTAATTCTAATCTATTATCTATATTCCAGGCTATAATGGAAGAGGCTGACCTGCGTTTGGCAGAAATGAAAAAAGAACACTATGAATTTGAGAGAGATATTGTGAAAGGTGCAGTGAACACACGAACAAATAAAGTTGTTTCTGAAAAAGTCATTCGTTATTTTGATGATAAATTAAGATCAAGGGTAAGATTTTCATTGAAATTTACAAAGAATTTATTATTCTTGTTACAATGTGTATTTTTTTGTATGCCCACATTTATTTAATTTTGTTCAGGAATTGGTGACAATATTTAGCTCGAGGTTAATATTTTGTAAAAGGATAAATTGGTTTCTAAAAAATTATCAATGCAGGGTCTTTTTAGAATTATTATTTTCATCATGATTTATTATTAAATAAATTGCTGTAACTTTCAGGACACTTTAATAGAAAAGTTACGTCTGAAAAATTCAACATTAAAAGTACAAAAGAAGAAACTTCATCTTCAATTGAAACAGGTAAGTTGCATTCATTATTTTAAGTCAATGGTTACTAAGAATACTTTGCATGTTTTACAGTTTTTATCATAAAACGAAAAGGTTAAAGCCAAGATTTGTATGAAACTAGAATATCAATATATATTTGTTACTAATCTTTGTGTTTTTAACATTATAGAAAGAAGAAATGGGTGAAGTTCTACATGAGGTAGATTTTAATCAACTTAAAATAGAAAACCAACAGTATTTAGAAAAAATTGATGAGAGAAATCAAGATTTATTGAGATTAAAAATGATGGCGGGAAATACAACACAAGTTCGAAATGCATTCCAGGTAATAACTTTTAACCACCTTGTAAATTTTTTTTTTTTTTTAATAATTTTTACCTTCTCAAATTTGCTGATCTGCACAATCCCATTCTTATTAGCACAAACAGGTGCAAAAAATTCAGACTCCATTTCATTTCTTATCTGAGAATGTACACAAATATTCCACAGTTTTAGCCAGACTTCAGTGGACACAAATATTCAAGTAATAGCTGGACATAACTAATCTATTTTATTTCTCTAGAAAAAGCTACATACATTAGAGAAAGAATCTGAACGCCTGAAATCTGAAATAAATTCTAGAAATGATTTATTATCTAGAATTGATGTAGAGACAACAGTAGTGGAAGAGGTGAGATATTACGTTATATTTACATTTGCTATGTTTTTCCATTCACCTAATGCTAATTCGTATGGCGTTTATCATGCAAATAAATGCCACTGCTAGCTTGACGTCATATTTGCTTAGATACTCCTAACAAAATGTCGGTGTAATCTTTTATAAATTAATAGTTCTCGAAAAATCTGATGACCTTGAGTTGAATCCAATAAAAATCACATAAGCAATAAACTGTTACGCTATGTCAGGCCTTCCCAATTAGTTTTTGAAAAGGGCCAAATGCATTTTATGAAAAAAATATAAGGGCCAAATAGAGCTAAGCTAGTATAGCGAGCAGAGCATTTTTATCGAAAGGGGTCACTCTTGACGGGCCATTCTCAAGAGTGACGCGGGCTGGATTTGGCCATAGTGTAACAGTTTATTGCTTAAATATCTATAGTAGAGTTATTGGAGATTATTTATTAGATCTACTCAACTTTCAGAATTTACTGCCTTCTTCATGATAATTAATGGTATACAAACTACTGAATGACTGAATGAGTAACTCTGTTATAACAATATGTAGGCTATTGGCCTGCTTTGTCAATCAGTAGCAGGCAAACCGGCAAACTTTTTGAAAAAATAAAGGCCTAGGTGGTTTGAGCCTTAATTATAATTTAGTTTTTTTTTTTTTTCAGGAGAGATTAAAGGCTGAAAAAATCAACAAAAAATTACGTCAACAACTAGGTGATTATAAAGTTCCAGCAGTTATGGAATATGTTACAGAAAAAGCTGATTTGTATGATCTGCAGAAGAAAGTCAAAAGCTGGGAGAGAAAGGTTGAGATTGCTGATGTAAGTTATCAATAGCTTATTGTGTTATTCTTAAAGGGAATACAAATTGTTTTTCCATCTTAAATATGCATTAAACTTGTTGTTTTATTACCTTAACTTCAGAAAAAACTTACCATTTCATGATATTAATTACTAGAACAAATTCCATTTAGCTTGAATGATTGCATTTTGCTGAAATTGCACTGAGAAATAGAATTGTGCTAATTGAAGCTAGAACTGTTTAACTGGGGTCTGCACGAATCAGATGTTCTTGACCTGTTCCAGATATTCTGTACCGAACAAGCTTTCGAGTAATTCTACAATTGTTCTTGACAGGAAGTGGAAAGTTCTGTACGGAACTAAAATCTGAGTAGTTCTAGACAGGTTCTGGGCAGGGAGTGACTGCTATCACTGCACTATAAAATGGTTGCAGCTTTTGCCGCCATCTTGATAGTTTGGACAGAAAATCTATGCAGATTCCAAGATTCTTTAAAATTCAATGGAACTAAACTATTAATCAAAAACATTTAATGTTTGTTTTTTTTTCAATTTTAGATGGCTTTGAAAACACATCGCAAAACTTGGAAACAACTTGAAATGGGAAGTCAGTTTGCTAATAGATGGCAAATGGTAGAACCGATCTAATCTTTCCATGTACATGTATTGTATGAACTATGATTATAGTGACTATATGCAGTGATATTTAAACCATTATCAATGATTAATGTACTAATACTGGGGTGCAAATTTTTCATTATCAAACAAACTGTACAATGACTTATATTATCAAAGTCAAGAGTGTGTTATTTATTTCGCCTCTTAACATCACTTCAGACAATTCCAGAACAATAAATATCTGATTATGATTTTAGCAATATATACATTTCACTAGTTCGTGTCGAACCAGACTTTTATCCACCTATAATTGTGATATTTATTGTAAATTAAAATTTTATATTGGAAGAGTTGTTAAATTCTAAACTTATGATTTTGTTACGGATCTCTACTCATTGCTTCTGAATTTCATCTATGTCAGAAAATTTGAGCATTACATTCTATTTTATGGCATATGTTTGGGCTAATAACAATGAGCAGTACTATGCAGTGTGCAATGAGGAGCTTTTGCCATTTTCATCTGTCGAGATCATTCAGAGACTCCATTTTTTGTTTATATGACTACATGCTTGTTCCATGTCAGTCCCTCCAAGCTATGTATTATCTGGTTAATACCATATTCACTGAGCCACTGTTGATCTGTTTGGGGGCCAGACATAAAGACAGTAAGAGTTATGAGTGTAGACAAACAAAATATGATGTAAATTAAAAATGTATTTTCCAAATATAAATAAATATCAACAAAAAACAGTAACAAAGTATAGCATTAAAAATGGACAGAATACTTGATATCACAAAAGGGATTAATAAGTAGTATTGTGTGCTATTCGTAGACAAACAAGAATTGAAATAAATTAAAATGTATTTTCCAAATATAAATGTCAACAAAAAACAGTAACATTACAAATAGGATTAAAAATGGATGGAATAATTGATATCACAAAAGGAATATAAAGAGCTGCATTGTCAAGAACTGGGCATTAAGAGTCTATGATTTTTTACCGTGAATTTAGCAGGTTTTATTTTTTCACTGTAGTAGTCTATAATTTCAAGAGAATCAAAGGTAAAGGCTGCAATCCATGATAATAATACATCACTCATACCATCGACATACTCTAGATTAATTTTCTTCAAATTACAACCATATATAGTTGACCTTTTTGGTAGATGACTTTCTATATCCTGCTAATAATAATTTACAGGTGTCTTATTGATGGTAGAATAATTTACTTGCCAGTAATTTTGTAACGTCATATTTATGTCCTGTCGCATCATGAATAGTAAGATGAAAATAAGGCATATTTAGTTTTCAATCATAATCATTTCTAATGAATAAATTCTATTTGACTTATCAAATTGGATATCTCAGGGCAATAACTCAAAAACATTTTGCCATACAAAATATACATTAGATATTATCAATTTCAATGATCACACAAAGGAATGTTGTTGAAGGCCACAGGCTGGCAAGGGCAACAACAACAACAAAAATAGTGTATGCAGAAACAAAATAAAGAAAAGCAACAAACCTCATCATCACCATCACACTCTAGATTGAATAACTTTTTACTTTGTCTTTTTATCTTTTTAGAAATTTGACTTTCCATCCAATTTTTTAGATCTAGAATGTGACAATTACACTTGAAACAGCACTGTTAATTTTACTGACAAAAATGAAAATTACACTTTCTTCATTCATAGTTGATACAAAGTGTTGTTTTAGCACAATTACTGTGCATCATACTCTATTGCTTGTCTATTGTCAATGAGATGTTTCAACCTCAGCTTAAGTTTAATTAAAAAATGAAGCAGATTCCTACCTGTAACTAAAAGATACATTGGTTCTGGAGTAATTCTTTTATTACCACTAAATATTCCAACTTTCAAATTTCTACTGCTTGTAAACAATGCTGTAATACTTTTATCTGTTATTTCTGAAATAAAGAAGAAAAAAAACATATATTCTTTCAAAATCACCAAATATAATCCTTTTTTTTAGTCCAAATCAAACAATATAAAGAAAATTCTATATCATATAGAAGCCTAGTGGTCCATTAAACAGTATTCTTACACATTTAGTTAAGAAATTCGTTCTCCTTTATGCCTGATATTATCTCTTTGAGCTGGCTGAAATATTGAATATTAAAATCAAGTTCACATTGTCAAAAATTTTGATCTAAAATAGGACTCTATGTAAAAACTTTTTGCAGACATTACTTCACATAAATTATGAGACTTTTATTAGAATGGCAAAGTAAATTAGATGTCATTATCCTACGAATAAAAATAACATAAAATCCTTCATCACAAAATTACATGTACCTGAATTCCAACTTATATCAATTTCTTCTAAAAATGTCAGTTTATCAGCTATTTCAATAACAGCTTCATCTAATAATCCTTCAATACATGATAGATTTAAATATTTGATTAGCTGGCAATTCTCAGCTATATTAAACAATATTGGATTATTAACATCACAATGCCGTAAATTAAGATATTCTAACAGTCGACATGATTTAGTTATACAACTTATTCCTTCTGCTGTTATTTCTTCACACCATGATAGATCTAACCACTTTAACTGTAACATAAAACAAGAGTAACGTAACATTAGTTCACTATACATAGTTCCCAACTCTAAAGGACAGCATACCAAATATTTGTGGATTGACTTGAGCCTTGAATCATGTAAATATTTTTTATAAGTATACCGGTAACTGCACAAAAATTACATAATCTTTTCAAATATCTCTCAAATGAAATTGAAAAAATTCTTGAATTAAAGGAAAGGGGTAGTATGCCTATGTCCGTATTTATTTGTATTATATTTTCTAACTCACTAGAAATGAATATCAAAGATTATGCCTACCGATGACTTTTTAGCAAGAAGTTTGAGTGTAAAATCTGTAACATCACATTCTGATAACTTAACAATGCTTAGATTTTCTGATATCAATGGCATAATAGATGCATCACAGAACATAAATAAACCTGAAATACACAACAAAATATGTCAATATCCAAACTTATCTTTTAGTCATCATTGTTTAGAAGATAAAGACTTTGTTTATGTCCATATTTAATAAATGATTTCAATTAAAACTATCATATGAGGAATTTACATGCTTAATAAATTTTCTCACATATCATATGCCTACAATGCTTCTTCAGAATAGTATAAAGGCTTTCGAGATGATTGATTCATTGAATGCCTTCAAATCACTAAAGGACAGCTATAAAGCAGATAATCTTCAAATAATATACCTACTAGTGAAATCTATTTTACACAGTTTGAGAGGTAGTTGAGCAAGTTTGTTGATAGAGTCAGATATTATTTCTCCTTCTGGTGTCAAACAAAGTTCCACTAAATCAGTTTGTGTTGAAATAAAGACATCTGCTATTTCACCTTGTAAACACACTATACTTAATGTTAAATGAAAGAGTTTAACACTGTTAAAAAACACTGGCAAAACAACAGGATTGATATTAGTTCTTATAGCTGAATAGTTAATAGATTTTAAATTAGGAACGTAATACTGAAACCATAGTTTATCATCAATGTCAATAGTAGATGATTCTTGTTCCAATTCATCAACAGTTCGAATATTTTCATAATCATTGTTATCAGACTTAATAACTGTTTTCTTACAACTGTCAACAGAACACTGGCCAGTGGAATCATTGTCCAATATGTCCTCTATTAATACTTTTTCCATAACTTTTTGTTGAACTTGTTTTAAACAATCACACAATCCTTCATTTGAATTACAAACATTCTGTTGTCCTATAAATAAAGTAGACATAATATAAAGATAAAAAATTTTCAGCAAATCTGCAAACATTATTGCCAACAGCAACAAAACATTTACGGAAAATAATGTAATTTATAAAGTTAAAAATTTAAAAATATTTTATTGTAGAGAAATAAAATTTACCTATAGATCTGTGTTTCTGTTTCAATTTATCCAATAATTCTGACATCAAATGATACTCTGGACCAAATATATGTTGTGAAGTTTGTAATAGGTTTAAAACAAGAGGCACAGAGTAACCAGAAAGATATAACAAAGCTAGGCTGGAAATCTGGGGAAAAAATATCAAAGATGAGAATACGTAGGATTTGAAAGATTATCAAATATTTTAAGGTAATCAAATAAATCAATGACCTTATTAGGTCTGTATTTCTTGTATTGCAATCTTATTTTAATATTTTAATTGGATAAGGCACAAGCACTCAAAAGACTTTGAAATAAAAAATTTTACCTGCGTGTAAGACATATTAATACTATAAAGATTTGGTCCACATAAAGCACAGATATAAGCCACTGATAAACTGGTCAGGTTTTCACATGCTGATATATTTATAGTTTTAATATTAACATTGGTCTGTTTAAATTCACATCCTTTCTGTAAATAAAGAATGAAGGTTCACTATAAAGTTTATTGATAATCTCAGTGGCAGGGATCATGAGTCAGTGCTCAAGATGTGTTTTCTGTATTTTTCCAAGAGATCTATAAATTAATTCAAAGATAAGCATCATTTCCTAGACTTTATCCTTAAGTACATGTATATGATAAACACAAGTTTACAGGACAAGTCAGTATCCAGCACTTTGAGAATAATAATTCTTAATTCCGAACCCTGAGCTATATTCATTTTAAACAGGGATCAATATATTATAATTAGAGAATTGATTAAATTAATTGTGGACTAATCACTAGAATGACATACCTGTGAAACAGTAAGATTCATATCCTGAGATTCTATATCTAATAAAAAGGCTTCATCAGTAAGGCTATCGGAGTTAGAAATATTCAAATGATTCAATGATTTTGAATTTTTTAACAGATCCTGAAAATAATATCAAAATAATTTTAAGAGAAAAGAATAGATGGAAATCAAAATCATGAAATAATCTATTTTATCTATTTTGAAAAAAAAATCACTTGGGAGAAACTAAATAAATCATAAAATCACCATTTATTTCTAAATTTTTGACATAACACTCCAGCTGAAAATGAAAATAGACGATTGAAAGGAAAATTACCTGAACAATATCATCTGTGATAGTTCTACAGTCACTGATATCAACAGTTGTTAAATTTAACAATAATCCACCAAGAATACTAAATAATGCTGGTAACATTAGCTGTTCACAACCAGCTATATCAAATATTTCTAATGCCTGGCATCTTTATATAATATAAAATACTTTAATTAAAACATCTTATAATTAACACAAACCATATCAATATGAAACAAAATTTTCACCAACATCAAAGATGAAAACAATTGAATTATCATTTAAAGATTAATTAGTTAGAAATTGATTTAGTTTCAGAAATCTGATCATTCTATAAATTCATTTTGATCCATGCTTCATATGGGGTTTCATATCAAATCCCAGTAGGCCTAATATGAATTATGATTCACTCAATATTATCTTACTTACTTTTGAACAACTTTCAACAGATTGCATCCTGTTATTTGTTGACATTTCTCAAGTTTTATTTTCTTGCAATGTTCAGGAATAAGAGTGTAGAGTAATTTATCAGTCAGGAATGAAGGGTAAAACTCAATGATTCTTTCCAGTATTGATAAAGCCAAGTCACCATAATCATCTGATAATAAGGTTTGAATTAAATAATTCCTACTAGCTTCTTTACCATCATCATAAAGGTTCAATAGAGATTCACTACAGATTATGGTAGCTATTGATTTTAGACTTGGTGGGTCTAACTTTGACATCTGAAATAGGAAACATTTATCTTATCTTATTGCATTTATTATGCATTTTATAAAGAATTCTAAAAGGGGGGGGGGGGGGCTGGCCCGGTATTGGCCCCCCCACTTTGAAATTTCGTACGGTATACCGATACCTGGTGCTGGTAGACCCCCCCCCCCCCCCCCCCGACAATTATTTGGCCCCTCCACCTAAGGATTCCTAGAAACGCTACTGACAGAGACAGTACAGAACATTCACTTAAGAATCATAAGAAATGAATCACAGAATCAAGAAACTTGAAAGTGCCTTAGCCTTAAGTTAATGAGAATATTGGTATTTCAACTATTTGGATTTGGAATGCAATTGTCATTGCAATTATTCTACTCTAGCTAAAATAATCTTTAGACAATACTATAGTCTAAGTCTTAGTCAATTCAGATTACAAAGCACAATACATTGAATCGATTACAGAAACAGGTAAGAAAGTTCAAAATTAAAAAAAAGTAAGAGTTGATTCGTTAAACTTTCTGTACTTTTACTTTTATAAATTGTTTTGTTTATGTTAGACGCAAGTACTTCCGTCTAATTGAACAGAACGACACGGATGACTCGGGTTGTAGCCACTAAAAAATTGAATCCAATTACTTTCTTCAAAGCATAATAATCATGATCTAAATCCTGTATTTAAACCTTTTCATGAAAATGAAATGTTATGTATCTATTATCATAACATAAGTCACAAGTTATACGGGCATTTTGATCTTGACTTACTCTGAACATCGCTTTCTGCTACTTCTCCAAGTAGCCGTTTTCCCAAAAAATGGCGTCATATATATGTAAACAAGTCTGATCACGTGACTCTGGGATTGAGATTCCATAATGGCGGACATTTCGCAGAAAAAGTTGACTATTGCTTTTAGCAAAATATGAATTAAAACGAAATGAAATGTTCAAATATGCTAAATGACTCTAAAATCGATTTCTATATCTTAAACACAACTAGTCTTTTGTTGAAACTGTCTGACATAGTAATGATGGTTTGTTTCAAGCTTTTTCTTTCGTGAAGCGTGCTGTGTGGGCTAAATAGGCCTAACACTAACTAACACTACAACAGTCCAACAGGCTAGGCCTACTTAACTATAGTAAGTTGTTTCCCACCTTTACAAACTCAACCTTGGATGAATGAATCCTGAAGCTTTTGAAATTCATTTCTTAAATATATTTAATGTATTGGTTCTTGAGTTGAATCCATAAATATAAGAAATTTCCCCCACCCCCTAATAGTATGTTTTGGGCAAAAAATCAAGCAAAATATCATTAAAATTTGTATATCAGGAAAACATGGAATTTTTATTGGATCAACTCAAGGCATCAGATTTTCCTAGAACTATTTCTTTATCAAAGATAAAGCGGTCATTTTGTTAGGTGTATCTAAGTACATATGACGTCAAGTTAGGTTATCAGTCGCATTTATTGCATGATAACTGCCATTCAAATTAGCATATGGTCAATGAGAAAACATCTTAGCAAATGTAAACAATATATGATCATACAGTCATGTAAAAGTTATTGATTAAAATATTAAATATGTTCAGGACCAGACCAACTCAAATATGCTGTCTTTTGTTCCCCATTTTGAAAAAAATATATCTATATCTGCCAGTGTAATATGTGTAGTTAATCTATTATTGATTTTGCTTTTGAAAACTCTTCAACTGATAGGTTATAATTTTTTTCAGGGTTAATCAAAAGATTTTTTAGATGAAAATTAAAGCTTTATTTGATAATATAGACATAAAAGTGCAATTGCTGCGAGCGGGCTACCCAACCCTACTCCATTTTATGTTCTTATTCTAAATTGGAGGGGGAGGTAGGATTTATCCATGCTCAAGACCAGCTTGAAGAATGTTTACTCATCCCCTATTACAAATTATTTAGAAAGGTATTTAACATTTTTACAAGCTTTTCTAAAAATGTACAAGTACATGTACATTAATGGACATACTATTACCATGTAAATGATTAAGTTGATGATAAATGGACAATATTTTGATGTACAAGTACATGTACATTATGTACACACATAATTTATTTAGATGCACACAGGTATATGTGTGTAAAAATGTATTTACAAAGCTTTCTAAGAATGTACAAGTACATGTACATTAATGGACACACTATTACAATATAAATGATCAAATTCATGCTTAATGGACAACATTTAGATGTACAAGTGCATGTACACATGTACAAATTATTGAAGAAGTTAAAATTTTTACAAGGTTTCTAAGAATGTACAAGTACATGTACATTAATGGACAAGATTTTACCATATAAATGATCAAGTTGAAGATTAATGGACAATATTTGGATGTACAAGTACATGTACAAAAAATAATTTATTTAGATGCACACAGGTATATGTGTGTAAAAATGGACATTTAACTTTATAGTTGTGTACAAGTACATGCACACATCCTGTACAATTTATTTAGGAATTTAACATTTTTTACAAAGTTTTCTAAGAATGTACAAGTACATGTACATTAATGGACAATATATTACCATGTAAATAATGCTAAATGGACATAATTTGGATGTACATGTACATGTACATAATTTACAAAAATAAATTATTTAGATGCACACAAATATATGAGTAAAAAATGGACATATAACTTTATAGTAGTGTACAAGTACATGTACACATGTACAAATTATTGAAGAAGTACAAATTCAATTTCAATTTTTGATTGGTAGTCTGCTATTAATAGTTGATTTCAAATCAGTACCTTGTACACAGCCCTAACTTAGATTTATAAGTAGGCTACCAGATACTTACTTAGTTAAAATTGTTTTAATCTCCAAAAAATTAAAATTTGGCTCTTTTGATGTTAATATTAGATTCTTAACAAATTGAATCTGAAAATAAAAACATTTAATTTTGTATAAGATCTACACAATAATTCTTTCAATTAAACATTGTCATCATACTGTGACTATAGGGAATCAATCAAAATCAATTCAATTTCAATTTTTGATTGGTAGTCTGCTATTAATAGTTGATTTCAAATCAGTACCTTGTACACAGCCCTAACTTAGATTTATAAGTAGGCTACCAGATACTTACTTAGTAAAAATTGTTTTAATCTCCAAAAAGTTAAAATTTGGCTCTTATGTATCTGTCTTAAATCTGAAATTGCATCAAAATTTATTAATTGTTAAATATCTAATTATTTTAAGGTCTTGGTTGATTAATAATATAATAATTAAAAAAAACTTCATTAAATCTTGCTCAAATATTCTTAATAAATGATTTTATTCTGGTGTTTTTTTTTAACATAATCCATAATGTCAACATAATGTTGAAGAAGATTCAAAGATAACTATGTCACCCATCTGACAAGAAAACGACAATATATCAATATATTGTATATAATTTAAGACAATTTGTTCTTTTTTCTTTGATTTATAGATTAATACAATGAATAATTTACTTACTTTTTTTAAAATATACTGGTACCAGAATTAATATAAAACATTAAAATAACAGTCTCTATTAGGAATTGAATCTGAAAATAAAAACATTTAATTTTGTATAAGATCTACACAATAATTCTTTCAATTAAACATTGTCATCATACTGTGACTATAGGGAATTGTGTTAAGATCCCTCTACAGTCCAGTTGGAAATTGCAAGATGGACGGACAGGGGTGACGGCAATATACGTCCACATTTTCATATAGGCCTAATATGAAAGTACATATGGGGTCACTTGAAGATAAAGTAATTCGACAACCTTTGCTAAATCTGACGATAAAGTGAATACACCAATTGCCATTTAATAAACAATTCATGACTTTTGGTTTCAGTTGACATGGTATTTATCAACCTAAGGGATGCAATATTCACCTCGTAAAATAATACACCCTTCAGGGTGATGAATCCTCATGTCAACCTCACCAAAAGTCATTATTTAAATTTGACCAAATTAGGTCTTGCTTGGGCATGTCCTGTCTTTCCTTGAGACTTTTAGAACTGGGATATAAAGGACCAAATCAAATGACATGACCTGTCCTACTGTAATTCGTAATTTGAATAAGTTAGGCCAGGCTACTTCACCCAGACCCCATCTCAGCTGCTTGCTAATTATTTTTTTTTAAAAGAATAGATTAGCCACAGTAGGCCTAGAGAAGGGCCTAGTTAGGCCTCTACTAGTATTGATAGGCCTAGTGAGTGGTATAGTAGTAGGCCTACTATTTCTACATTTACCAGTCCCAGTGGGTTCCTTTGTCGCATTGCCCGACTTGCAGCATTGTGTCCAACTGCACAAAAACGACTTTTACTTGTAGGCCTAGGCCTAATAAACTGATATTTAAGGTTTCTGAAGACTTGAAACTTAGGCTATACTTCCTGGAAATCCGGCAGATAAGTTTATGTATTTTGTCTTTGAATTATTATGGTTCATCATCGTATAAAATTGGTTGTTTATTTTATTCCAGATTTTACCATAAAACTAGGCCCTATGGCTAGCCTAGTTAGCCTAAGCTTATATAGGCCTACTATAGCATAGGCCTAGTTTATGTTCCCAAACAAATTATATTAGGCCTATAGGCTACATAAAAAGAAAATCGATGCAGGACAAAAGATTAAAATTGGGCACGATGCGGCAAAACGAACCAACGGCACCGCACATTTAACATTCACTGATCTTGATTTCCTGGAATCGAATTTTTTTCGACATCCACATGCACATCGTAATCACAGATCAGGCCACAGGTAACAGATTGGCAGCCTACACCATTATAAATTAATTCAAATGTATGGCGTTTCATTAGGTTGAGAGAAGATCAGTAGGGCCTAGTGTAAAACTGAAACCAACCGTTTTGTATGAGATTTTGTTAGAAAAGGATAAGGGCGGGAAATTTATGGCGCAAACTCAATTTGCACAGAGTCCAAAACTCTAGCCTTATTATAAGCCTAGAATCTAGAATTAAAGAAGTTTTGATACAGACACAGACTAGAAGTTAGACTGATAGTTTTTAATTAAAACAAGGAATATTATTATACGGTTAAGTTTTGGTTTCTATATTATTCAATATTAATTAATTTATGAAATTTGACGTTTCCGAATTTTAAGTATGATTTTCGGATTAAATAAAATAAAGACTTGATCAACTAGAATAGACACAGCCTATTAGTCTTAAACGTTCAATCAAATGTCCATGTTAAAAAATCGGATGAAGTTTTGTTTTGGAACTAAACCAACAATGAAAACGATCACATTTTAATTAAACCAAAATAATGAGGTGTTTGAAGGCACTGCACCTGTGAGGGCCTCGTCGTTGGGAAAAATTGTCGGGATAATTTTTTTCAACACCTACCAATCCCCCCCCCCCCCCCACCCACCTCTTCGTCTTAATAATAATAATAATAATAATATCTTTATTGGGACTTTGATTTTATATAATATGGACGCCCCTGTCAGCAGATTAAAGTAGCACAAGGAGTCTGTGTTTATTTTCTCAGTCCATCTAACCTACAGTAACTGGGTGAGTTAAAAAATAAAAATGTAGGCTTAATATTTGGTAAATTTATGAGACATTATCAACCTGAATAAGGTTGGTTCAATACCCCAAAGTTACATATGGCCATGTGTAACATTCATCCCATGAGGACAAACATAAACTCTTTATTTAACCTTGGTAAGAATTAGGACCATTACACCAAAATTACATGATCCTGTCTAACATTCAGCTCATGGGGACAAACATCAACTTTATATTTTACAAGTCAGAATTATATAAAGGCTAGGCACAATCAGCTTACAGACATTAATGACAAATAAAAGAAAAATATTGAAAATGATTTTAATTGAAAAATTAAAAAATATTTATGTATATATATACAATATCATTATAATTATAGCTTCATAGTTAAGCTAGGTAGAAGTTGTGCAGTTGAAATATCTCCTCTCCATTCTCATGCAATAAATCTGTAATATAAAATGTATTGCAAATTAATATTTTAGCTACTGGTTTATTTAGTAGCCTAATAATACAATATATTATTGTGGTCCTTGTGGGTATGAAATAACCAAGTAAAGTACATTTTTTAATAATCTACATGTCTCTGTGAGTTTTGCTCAATGAAACTATTAAAGTGCTTCTGAATCTGATAAATATGTTTAAAATGTTTTCTGAATAAAATATTAGCCTATATAATTAAACCAAGCCTATTCATTCTTTACACACCAAAGATACTACAATATAATATATAGGGAGGGAAATCACTGGGATTTTAAACACCAGGGTTGAAAATTAAAATGGGGGAAAAAGACAGGGAACAAGTTTGAAAAAGGGGGAAACACTGTAAGCCTGACCCTTAACCCTTAATTTTGAACACATACAAATTATGTTCCCATTTATATTTTCATCGAAGCCTGTGGACGTTCTAGGCTTAACAATACTAATTTGAAGCTTCTATATATTATCATTCCACCATCCTAATTCCAGTTCTCAAAACATTTATGGCCAAAATTAAAAAAAAAACTTTTCAACTTGCATAGACAATAGCTTTAACATGACCAAATTGTAGACCTGCATTTTTTTCACGTACAACAGTATTATTTTTATAATTTATGTCTGTCTCTAGGCCTACTCCTATTCCTGATTTCTGAATTTAAGTCGCTACCGCATTCGATTTTACATGAAAATCGAATGGTGTAAAGTCACTGGAAGTACGAGACTAAATCTGACTTGAGTCGTGAGCTATCCAGACATTTATTGACATAGACGCCATATTTTGGGAAAACGGTTACTTGGAGAAGTAGCAACAAGCCTGAACATCGCTCTGAATACGACACAAAAAGGATGAAGTATCGCACGCGAGTAATGTTTACAAACAAATCGAAATATGACAGCAGCCTTTTAGTTTTAAAGGGGACCAGTCTTCATTTATATTGGTTGATTTGGGTCTTGAATATATTTTAGTATACTTCAGAAGCACTAGAAATGCACGAAATTTGCGTATTTCCTTCAAATATTCCTTAAATTAGACATTTCTCCTTCTATTTCTATAGATGACTTTTCTATATATTGCATAGTATCGCTAATGTGTAGTAGGGCATTATAACTTTCAAATGCTAATAATTATGGATGCACATGGATTTGAAGGCTCAAATTTCAATGGTGAGTTGTGATAACCAGTACTAACTTGCTGAGCTAAAAAATCCCCGTTTCTGAGACTTATCCAAATCAACCCGCGAAAATGAAGCCTGTGCCTCTTTAAGACTTTGCCCCATCATTTTGATGTTTCCAACATGAAAATACTAAACATGAACATCTTTGTGTTGTTTTGTTATGAACTATGTCTGGTATCAGTTTGTTTATTTGGAGATCATCTTTTAAGTATAATTCCAATGAAAACAGCCTTAGGCAAAACACAGTCAAATTCTACAGTCACAAATAGTGAGCGTGTTAATTTATGGAAGAGAGCCTTCATTGACAGTATAACTCATGGACTTGTGGGTTTATTTTCATGGGCAGTTGTGATAAATTTTGTATTCAAGGGGTTAGATTTAGTCAGCTTGCTGATGAGTTTTGTGGTTGCAGTTTCTATAGATTTTGACCATTTCATAGCTGCTAAATCACTTTACATTCAGGTGAAATTTCTTATTTAATTTTCATGAACATTTGAGTTTTTGTCTGTAAAATTACTGCTGCAGTTTCTGCACCACTTTTTGTCAATTACTTATGTATGTGATATTTCTGAAAATACTTTGTCTCTGGACTGAATCTTTTTTTCTTTTTCAGGATGCTCTGAATCTATCTGAACGTCCACTATTTCATGCCTCTACTATAGTTGTTATACTAGCAGCAACATGTTGGTTAATAGGTTACATTCCTTATCTCTATTATAGTAAAATATTAGGACTTTTAATCTTGTCATCTGGATTATCTCATCATATTAGAGATGGTTGGAGACGTGGGTTATGGTTTCCACCAGTAGGCAGTACACCACCAATTCCTTATAATTTATATATAATATTAATATTGATATTACCTTTGTTTATCAGATATCTGTATATTAATACCGGTACTCTTATTGTTCCAATTAAATAGTCACATCATTTCTGTTGTTGTTCTATTACAAGATGCATTTCTTGCTTGGCAATCATTTACAATTTAGTACAGATTAGCACAAGTTGGGAGATTAAATATACCCTCTTTGCAAGTTGTCATGATGCCCAAATCAAACAAACTCTTTTGAAGATGAAATAAAGAATTTCTTTCTGTATTTGACCAAGGATTTCAAGAAATATGAAAAAGTTTGCTTTATAAAATAAATTTTAGTAAAATACTTAATAAAAATACATTAGAAAATAAAATGTAACGGAATGATAGAATATTGGAATCCTATAAAAAATATTTTGATTTGATCAGATAAAATGCACAATAACTTGCATTTAATACCAAATAATATGAATATCATAATTTCATTTATATAAAATACATTGTGTAAAAGTAAATTCATAATATATACAAATGATATACATGTAACATAAATATATAAAGAAGCACGGAAATAATAAGCCTTATTCTCTAACAAAGATAGAAAATTCCTTTATAATTTATGTTGACCAGAATAATAGTTAAGTTAAACCTGACAAGATGTACATATATGTTATTTTGATTGAAAATTATACTCTGATTGTTGCTAATCAGTTGTACAGTTAATCTCTATCTGGTCTTTTTAAGTGTAGAAATTCACAGATAGAATTGCATGATTTGTGAACGTTCTTCCAAAACTTATTCATTCCCTCTTCTCTATGATCACCCATACTAAATTTATTAATACCACAAGTATGGAATAGTGGATCAGTTAGATAAATAATACCTGATTTATCATTGGGCAGCCATCCCTGTATATCTACTATCATTAATGTACCTTTAGACTCGATGTAAGAGAAATGAGATAAAGCTGTTGCCAAATCTTTAGCATTAACCTTATCCTCTATTTTATTATTAATATAACTCCAATTATTTGTCAATTTATTAAATGTTCCATGTAGATATGGCTCCACATTCACCCAATCTGACAAAACTCCATCTGATGTCAGTAATTGTAAATGAAATGCTGGTAAGAATTGGACTCTAAGTTTGGTCGTACCAGCATGGGTTAATATAGCATCATTGAACTTTGTAACATAATAACCAGCTACCATTTGACAGATAACATCCTGCATATAACATACTGGTGGTTTCTGTTTACGATATCTTTTACACACATATCTGAAAAACAAATTCCAGAATTACTACAGTTTAATTTGCTCATTCAGTACATAGAGCTCAACTTCAACTTTAGAAAAAGAAATATTTACACCTACAATTAAACATAGATACAGCAAAGAATCTTAAATATAAAGCAATCAAATTTTTCTCTCCCTAAATTATAGTATTTGTTGAGCCATGTTATTTCAGATTCACCTCCAGCCGTTAAATCAACAGGGATGAAGTCTACCTACCGCCAATCATATGGTATATGTTAACTCACCTGCCCAACGGTTCATCTTGATGTAGAAAACTGACTTCATAAACATCTCTAAAATTTCCCTTTTTATCTTCAGCTAACTTGACTAGTTTACCAATATAGGCTAATGTACTCTGAGGTCTCCATGTACCATTTACAGCATTGTACGATAATATCTGGGCTCCTTAAATCACATTTATCAAAATTATATTCCTTTAAAAATTGTCATCAAATTTTATAATGAAAATATTAACATCTTTACATAGAATAGTCTGCAAAACAAGGTAACATTTACATACGCCCACATGGAAGTAAAGACTTCTTCATCTCAATCAATTTACTATTAATTATGTTATAAATTGAAGGTATTACAAAGATTGATTTTCATAGGTTCATCCTCATGTGATTTCACCAAGTTTTGTCTAAATCCATCAAAAATTGTTTTTCTTGTGTTGGCTGACTAGCAATTGTGTGTATTAACAATATACAATCCATATTTCATACGGGCTTAGAACAATGATCATATTACTCACTTGACACTATCTTTGATTCTTCTAGCACAGGAAGCTCCCAGTTTGTCAGATACTCAGATGTTGAAGAAGCTGAGGAACTGCTTCCAAGTTGAAGGTCTTCAAGTTTCTGAAGAATTTCAGGCTTTTCAACATCAATTAATGGCACTATAACCCTAGATGAATCAGATTCTGTAGTTTGGTCAGAAAAAACACTGGTAGTTGTTGCTGAAAATATAGAGGATATATCACTTGATGATATTCTTGAAACAGAATCAGTGTTGTCATGATTTGAAATGTCATTTACAGCAGCTTGATGGTTAGAACTTGGGTCTTCTGCTCCTACTAATTTTGAAGTATTTGGAACATCTTCAGAAATTTTTGACAATGAGATAACTGAGTAATCTACTAAAGAGATACTCTGAGAGTTTTCTATCATTTCAAAACTTGAAGCATCTTCACCAGACCAATCCGAGGCACAAAATACCTCAAAATTGTCAACACCATCCCCAATGTAACCACGCTTAAATCTAGGAAGGCTAGCTGGAACTGTATGAAACCCTTTGTTATCATCTAAATCTTTAGGTGGATTTATAGATGGTAGAGTATTTGATTTCATTTTAATATTGCTCGTATTTGAATCAGCCATCTTCTTTTCATTTATAGCAGTATTTACTTCTGCTGGCACCTCAGATATTAATGAATCAGCTTCTACTAATTTATGAAGACCTAATATGGTCAAAACACCATCTATATAATTAACAGTCTTAGCACTTTGATAGAATTTTCCAGTTTCTTTACATTGACAGATGTGTTCATAAAGTTCTATACAGAGTTGTTCCAGGTATCTAGACAGAATTCTATCTTGTTCAATATCAGAAAAGGACAAAGTTTGACTAATCATAAAAACAGATTTTATAAATTCCAGGAAATTTTCATGCATCTTGAGTGAGTTAGCATCGTTGTGAAGATTAAGACATTGTTTTACTTCTGATACTACAGTTTGGAACATATCATTCTTTTTCATCTGAGATTCTATCTGTTTGGCATACATCAGCAAACATTCATTACCAAGCAACTGCAATGAAACAAATTAGTCCAATGAATGTAAACTTATCCTATATCTATTCTCCTGGAACTATCAAATTAATCAACATTATCCCGATTGGCAAACAAATAAATCAGCCCTGTCATATAAGGCACCAATTATAACAATGAAACAATGCTGATCACAACTTTACAAGGCCATTCCAAAATTAATCATTTTAGAATTTTGATTGAAAAAATATATATTTTAAACCCACACATTTCTCTGGTAATACTGTACGGTTCGATTGCAAACAAGTACCATGGGGGAAAGTTGAAAAAAATTTTGAAATATTTTCAAGATCATTTTAGGCATGACATGACTTCAATTGAACTAATTAACAGCAAACTTCAAATTGAAATCGATGGTGGAGATGTAACTCTGTATTATTTGTCTAGCCCTATAAGTTACTTTTTAAAAAAGAAATGCTTGGCAATATTCAGACAACATGACATAGATGAATATACAAGTTACCTGATGCCTGACAGTAAACAATGTTTCTGCAAATTTTTTATTTTTCATACCCTCCATTATATCTACAATAAGTTGATATCCCTCAGCATATGGATGATTACAGACAAAAAACTTTGGGAATTTGGTCTTTATATCATTGTACTCCCTGATAGTTAATTTTGACAAACATCTTGTTAGTAAATAGTAGGAATAACTAATGCCTTTATAATCATCTAACTTTTTAAACAAATCTACAGATTCTACAAGAGGTAGTATAGCTTCATTCCATAGACCTGTAAATACAGAAATATTGTAGTTAATGTTAAAGAGGAACAAGCTTCGCGGGTCGATTTGGATAAGTCTCAGAAATGGGGATTTTTTAGCTCAGCAATTTAGTACTGGTTATCACAACTCACCATTGAAATTTGAGCCTTCAAATCCATGTGCATCCATAATTATTAGCATTTGAAAGTTATAATGCCCTACTACAAATTAGCGATACTATGCAATATATAGAAAAGTCATCTATAGAAATAGAAGAAGAAATGTCTAATTTAAGGTATATTTGAAGGAAATACGCAATTTTCATGCATTTCTAGTGCTTCTGAAGGATACTTAAATATATTCAAGAGTCTTGAATCAAGACCCAAATCAACCAATAAAGATAGTGGACCACGGCCAAATACGCCTAACGAAAAAGTCTTAAATTTAATCAGGATAAAACTAAACTTTCTCAAACCTTTCAATTTAGGTCCAATAACATTCTTTTTAAGTTTCAACAAAATTGGTTGAAAACTTAGATAGTAATAGCCTATTCAAGACTTTGGGGAAAGGGCAATAACTCTGCTACTAACGGTCGAAAAAAGCTCAAATTCGAACTTGATCTTTGTTTTCTGAATATGTATATATGCAAACCGAATTTCTTAGTTTCCATCAAAAATTCTAGTTTTTAGAGCGTTTACAAGCAATTGATGTTGATACAGAAGCACTTACTGTATAGAGGTTAAAGGGCGAAAACTCCTCAAAACTGATGAAAGAGGCCTAAATCTTGAAAAAGCTTTAATCAGAAGAAAACTAAACTTTCTCAAACCTTTCGATTTAGATCCAATAACATCCATTTTAAGTTTCATTAAAATCGGTTGAAAACTAAAGCCTAGCGCACACAGCCAACTTTTGCTGGAAAACAATGTTTTCAACAATGTTTTCAACAAATGGTGGACGTGTGCGGTGAATAAAAACTCAAAAACAATGTTCGCCAACAATGTTTTTGAGATCAAACATGTTTGATTTCAAAAACATTGTTGGCGAATCCTACAACAAAAGTTGGCCGTGTGCGGTGTTCGGAAACAAAATATCGAAACAATTTGCGACGTCGACCAATTAGCGTTTACGCTGCTGTCATGTGATAGGCCTTACAAAATGGCGACCCCCGTCGAAGAAGCCACGGCAGAATGGAGCATTGAAAGTGAAGCAAGTTTAACAGAACTATGGGAAAATCATCCTTGTCTATACGCTATCACATCGACAGAGTATAGGGACATTATTATAAATTACGAAAAACACCTTGCTTCTCCCTTCTCTGAATCCAAGACCGCGTCCATACTTGACGATTAACACGCCGACGACGTCTAATCCGAAGAAGAAGTAAAATCGCCAGGGTGATTCTTCGTTTACGCATAGACGCTGCCATTTTGTCATCATGTGACTTGACTGTCAGCCGTATCAGCAGCAATTGTTGGTCGTGTGCTCTTTCAGACAGCTGTGTGCGGTTCCCAGAAACATTTACTCGAAACATTGTTTTTTCTGAAAGTCAGCGAAAGTTGGCTGTGTGCGCTAGGCTTAAGAGAGTTATAGCATATTTAAGATTTGGGGCAAGGGCAATAACTCTGCTTCTAACGATCGAAAATAGCTCAAATTCGAACAAAGATATATATACACGTATCAAATTTCATTTGCTTCCGTCAAAAACTAGCAAATGTTGATGGACAGACTGACGGATTTGGGACAAGGGCAATAACTCTGATTCTAACGATCGAAAATAGCTCAAATTCGAACTTGATCTTCGTTTTATGAATATATATACACGTATCAAATTTCATTTGATTCCGTCAAAAACTCTAGTTTTTAGAGCGTTTACAAGCAAATGTTGATGGACAGACCGACGGATTTGGGGCAAGGGCAATAACTCTGCTTCTAACGATCGAAAATAGTTCAAATTCGAACTTGATCTTCGTTTTATGAATATGTATACACATATCAAATTTCATTTGATTCCGTCAAAAACTCTAGTTTTTTAGAGCGTTTACGAGCAAATGTTGACGGACGGACAGACCGGGGTGCCGACAATATACGTCCTCATAGAGAGATGAGGGCGTATAAAAATGAAGACTGGTCCCATTTTAAAGCAATATTTATAACAAGACAGACATATTTGAATTATCAACAAATACAAATTAAATGTGTCCATCAGAAATTTTTACAAGGTATAAAATAGTCTTATTTGAATGTATAGTAAATAATTCACAGTACTAAGTTATTTCTTGTCTTTGGTTTATATAACTATATAACTTATATCGCTTTCTACTGTAACAACACTTTGTCATTCATGACCTAAGGATATTCCTCATTAAACTGAAAACTTCTGACACAATCAGAATGATGTACCAAGTTATTTGTATAAATCATAAGGTAGGTATAATGTCAAACCGGTGTTAAATGATGTATTTGTTCTGTATAATTTATCTTACCTAAATTATGATAAATCTGTCCTTTTATCTGAACACAAACTGCTTTCACATTATTATACTGTTCCTCTGTTTTATAATTCCATTTATGCTCTAAAATAACAGAAAATACTATCTTTATACTTGACTTTAAATGCCAAAATAGCTTATATTATTCTCTGGAATGACAGCAGTGGTTCTGGGTTCTCCTTGATTCTTCATTCTAATCTATTTTCGTAATATTCATTTTTGCATCCCAATGAACTTTCAAACTCTGTTGACATGACAGTGGTCTAAGCCTCAGTGGTAGATATACAGCCATTATTTTATTTCAAATGCCCAATTATGATTTTATACAGGCCAATTCATATTTATTGAAACCATTTGTTTATGCCTATATCAATCTTAAAACAGTGTTAGGGACAACAAATTTGTTAGTGATGTATATTGAGGATAGGAATATTCCACAGTAATAAACAAGCCATTACCTTTATTTTCTGTAATATTAATGACAGACATAGCCCCATGAAGGTCTCCTGTATCTTTCATCCATCGAGCCTTTCTGAGCATAACTTGAGGACTAATAGGGGTGGCAGGTAGTTCTTTCAATATAAAATCAGATATTTGGAATAAATGTTGTGTTCTATTGAATTTATAGGACATTCTATCAACAACAAATATTAAAGCTGATGTTAATGTATATTCTTCACAATCCAATGAATGTATCAGTACACTCTGAAATATATATTGATTCAACAATTACCAAGATATGTTAGACATATTTTGTTCCACGCAGAGATGGTGGAAGCTTTATTGTATGGGTTTAAACAGAGCTTCTGCTTTAACTGAATAGTGGAAGAATCATTTCACACATTTGCTGTACCGAAACCAATATCCAAAGCTTGATTTGTTAGATTTCTTAGCACAACATTTGTTTTTCAGTTCATTGTAAAGAAGTATAGCAAACAGGATGAATCAAAACATTACGCGTTACAAGCTAATGAAATCAGGTTTAATTTCATAAGGGATATTATGGACTCTACAATGATCTGCAATCAAAATGAGATATAAGATATAAGATAAATTACTTACATATAATAGATGAATGTGAGTACAGTTCTCAATGTGTTCATTTTTGCCTAAAAAGTCATCTGAAGTCACATCATTTGACATAAAGGGTTGTTTTTGATTTAATGCAGAATGTATTTCTTTAACAATTACTTCTGGAAGGAGACCTATCCACTGCATCAACATTTCATAATTGGTCTGTTGATCTTTCGGTTTTATATTTAACAGAGTTTCTGAAATTAAAAGGTTAAGTGGTGATTTACAAAAAAATATTTACAACCAATATCAGAAAAACATAAAACCTATAACCTATCCATGCAGTTCAACACTTAACCAACTGTGCTATAGAGAAGCAAGACATTTTTTTTTCATAATAGACCTATAATAAAGTTACTTGACCTACCTTTGTCAATGATTTTCCACTGACAGGAGAATTTGTTAACCAATTCAATTTTTGCCATTTTATTAAATCATTTAAACTTTTGTTCCTGTAATTGACGGACACGATAAAACGACAATACTGTACATATATGATCACATATTCATGTGGGCGTATGAAAATCAAGCTGTTTTTAATACCAAAATTAACCTCATTTTCTTTTATGAAGTTTGGGAGAAATATCCATGACTATAAAGTACATATCTTTAAAATTCAATAATTTGGGCACATTTTTTCTATAACTAAATTACACTTACTTGCAATGATATATAAACAATCCACCAAACATTAAATTGAATGATATATCAAATCTCCAAAGCTATGGACAGCTTGCTTGATCTACAACTATAAGACTCTTCAAGAAAATGGAGATAACTAACCAATATAATGTCATTTTCATGGATTTTCCAATGGTGTTAAAAATAGAAAAATAGGTCATCCGTAGAGTATATCAAGTTTACATAGCCATAGGATAGGTATACATGTAGTATAGTGTTACATGTTTATAGTAAACAAGTTACTAGTCATAGAACGGTTAGATTATACATCTATGGTTATACCGGTAGTAAATAAGTTACTGGTATTGTTGAGATATTTAAATCTAATAAATAGGATGTTTATTGTAAACAATTTAATAGTATTGGTGAAACATTAAACCTAATAAATATGATGTCTATAGTAAACAATTTACTGGTATTGGTGAAATATTAAACCTAATAAATATGATGTTTATAGTAAACAAGTTACTAGTCATAGAACGGTTAGATTATACATCTATGGTTATATACCGGTAGTAAATAAGTTACTGGTATTGTTGAGATATTTAAATCTAATAAATAGGATGTTTATTGTAAACAATTCACTAGTATTGGTGAAATATTCAAACCTAATAAATATGATGTTTATAGTAAACAATTCACTAGATAGAATTGGTAAAATATTTAACCCCAAGAATATGATGTTTATAGTAAACAATTCACTAGATAGAATTGGTAAAATATTTAACCCCAAGAATATAATGTTTATAGTAAGCAATTTACTAGTATTGGTGAAATATTCAAACCTAATAAACATGATGTTTATAGTAAACAATTCACTAGAATTGGTAAAATATTTAACCCCAAGAATATGATGTTTATAGTAAGCAATTTACTGGTATTGGTGAGATATTTAAACCTACTAAATATGATGTTAATAGTAATCAATTTACCAGTATTGGGGAGATATTTAAACCTAATAAATATGATGTTTATAGTAAACAATTTACTGGTATTGGTGAGATATTTAAACCTACTAAATATGATGTATGTAATAAACAATTTACTAGTATTGGTGAGATATTTAAACCTAATAAATATGATGTATATAATAAACAATTTACTAGTATTGGTGAGATATTTAAACCTACTAAATATGATGTTTATAGTAAACAATTTACTAGTATTGGTGAGATATTTAAACCTAATAAATATGATGTTTATTGTAAACAATTCACTAGTATTGGTGAAATATTAAACCTAATAAATATGATGTTTATAGTAAACAATTCACTAGAATTAGTAAAATATTTAACCCCAAGAATATGATGTTTATAGTACCGGTAAACAATTTACTGGTATTGGTGAGATATTTAAACCTACTAAATATGATGTATGTAATAAACAATTTACTAGTATTGGTGAGATATTTAAACCTAATAAATATGATGTATATAATAACAAATTTACTAATATTAGTGAGATATTTAAACCTAATAAATATGTTTATAGTGAACAATTTACTTGTATTGGTGAGATATTTAAACCTACTAAATATGATGTTTATAGTAAACAATTTACTAGAATTGGTGAGATATTTAAACCTAATAAATATGATGTGTATAGTAAATTATTTACTAGAATTGGCGCGATTTTCAAACTTAATAAATATGATGTTTATAGTAAATAATTTACTAGAATTGGTAAAATATTTAACCCCAAGAATATGATGTTTATAGTAAACTATTTACTGGTATGGTGAGATATTTAAACCCAATAAATATGATGTAGACTGGTTTGGTTATATAAACTTAATAAATATGATGCATTGAGTAAACAATTTACTGGTATTGGTGAGATATATAACCCTAATAAATATGATGTAGACTGGTATTGGTTATATAAACCTAATAAATATGATGTATAAACTTGTATTGGCGAGATATTTAAACTTAATAAATATGATGTATATAGTAAACAATTTACTGGTGTAAGTAGATATTTAAACCTAATAAATATGATGTTTATATTAAACAATTTACTAGTATGGTGAGATATTTAACCCTAATAACCATAATGTGTATAGTAAACAATTTACTGGCATTGGTGATATATTAACCCTAATAAATATGATGTATAATGTACAATTAACTGGTATAAGTTATATAAGCCTAATCTAAATGATGTAAACTATGTACTGGTATTGATGAGATATTAAACTAAACCTAATAAATATGATGTATATAAGAAACAACAGTTTTTATGGATATAGACTTCTATTTATTATTGAACACAACGTTTCATTACACATACAGGTAACGTTATCAAGTGATTATCAATCACTTGATAACGTTACCTGTATGTGTAATGAAACGTTGTGTTCAATAATAAATAGAAGTCTATATCCATAAAAACTGTTGTTTCTTAATGTGCTGTGATACTTCTAAATGTCTTACAAGGATTATGATGTATATAGTAAATAATTTAATAATATTGGTGAGATATTTAAACCTACTAAATATGATGACATAAGTAAATAATTCAATAGTATTGGCAAGATATTTAAACCTTATAAATGTGATGTTTATAGTAAACATTTTAATGGTATTTAACCTGGTGAGATATTTACTCCTAATAAACCTAATAAATATGATGTTTATAGTAAATAATTTACTTGTATTGGTGAGATTTTTAAACCTAATAAATATGATGTATATAGTAAATAATTTACTGATGTATATGATAAACTATTTTCTAGTGTTTGTTATATAAACCTTATAAATATGATGTATAAAGTAAACTATTTACTGGTATTGGTGGTACTTGATTTACACCTAAAATGATGTAAATAGTTTATTTAGACAAGACAAGAAATGCTTGAAGGACAGGATAATGATAGACTTCTAATACGATTACTACAATATGTTACTCTTTACTCAAATGAAATACATTTGCATAACACCATGATTTGAATTGTGTCGATAGCAACATCAGTTGACCAACCCAATGAGATGTACAAGAAAAATAAATATCCAGAGCTTAGCCAGGCTTTATATTTATTTGGCTTATTATTTACTATAGGTTTAAAAATCCGATTAGTTCCAATATTTTTTAATTTCATTAGAGACTTTGAAAACATACATAGTATTCAATTAGGCAAATGATGTACAAAACTATTTGTTGCAAAAATGATGCAACAATTTCTGCTTTTTATAAAGTAGAACTGAACAAATCGATTTAAAATTAAAATATCAACACACAACCGAATTTTTCAATTCCACAAAACAAATATTTACTAGTTAGCACTTATGTTGAAAATCAAAAGGAAAAAAAATGAACATTGACAGAATAAACTGCAATGTTTTGTCAGAAACTGACAAAATAAAGTATTTAATAAAACTTGAACAGAATTACACCATTAATTCTATTATAAACTTAATAGTCTCTGGGCATAGCACCTTGTTTCTCTTATCAATTAGTCCATGCAATAAAGCTGCAGAGCAATCCTGAAAGCATGGTATAAGTAAAAGCAACTGAAAATCTTGACTGCAACAGTGGGGGAAAAGAAATCAACCAGGCTTTCATGCAGGTTTTAATGCCCTAATGTTTAATTTGTTTGTGTTTTTCTATTTTTTAGTAAACAAGAAAACAAGTAAATACATGTCAGTAACTTAACAAAATACACATAATAATCTGTTTGTTGCTATAGAAACTAAAAACATTTATTTTCCTAAGAATCAAATTGAATTCCCAAAGCCTTACTTTAACCTAAATAATTTACATAGTTCGTAAGAGGTAAATAATCAGTCCACTAAAATACAATAGTCAATGGACTCTTTCACCACCAAAAGGATTTTTAATTGGATCCTAATTGTACTCCTTGATAAACACTGTCAGAATATATACTTCCTTTACCACTAAAACAGAAGAGCTCCATTCCAATAATCAGCTGGAATTTGACAATGCTGTACTCCATAGAAGAATATTTATTATATCAATGCCACAAAAATAAAGGATAAATACGTAAGTAAAGTTTTGGAATACAGCTCTTCATTCACTGAATCTTTCTGCTGACTAATCACTCAATATGTTGTTGATAATAGCAACTCGCCAGGGTAGATGATGTATTAACGGTCTACAACAAGCCATAATTACGTCTGTGCAGTAGTGGCATTGTTAGGTAGGGGAGATATGCTTGGGGTCAGCACAGGAGAACTTGACATACCCACATTACTGCTAACCGGTTGACCTGAAGGCATGAAGGAAAGCAGTCAGTAATATAAAAGAATTTACACAACCTTCTCTATGATTTTGTAATTAGTATAATTTTAAAGATATATATATATATTAGATTTCATTAATAAACAATAGAACTAAGGATTTGAATGTACATGTACTTTGAAGTCAACTATCATATTAAATGTAAATGGTTAATACATAAAGAATAGAGAAGATTGTGTAATAATATACCTACTCTAGTAAAATCAGTGATTTTAGTAACATGTTTATTAGATGAAAATGAGATTTGTTTTTTATTATTCAAAAAGGGAAAACAAAAAAAAGATAGGGAAAAACAAAATCATTGCCAAAGTTTTTTTTATGGCTGACACTGGTGCAGGCCAAAGCAATAGCATTTGCAACAAAAGCATACCACAAACCAAGCTTGGACTAAGAATAGCTGGTGCTAACCCACTTACTAAAATTTGTAGGGAGAAATATCGGTTTTTAATATCATAAAGCACTAGTAGTTTATCACACTTTGGGAGGTCATCAAACAATAGCCTTCTATTCACACATATAATACACACTTTTTACAGAAATAAGGCTAGAGAAAAAAGCCCCCACCAAGAAAATTAAATTCGCTAATTACGTGTTCGGAACTATTTGGAATTGGCATGATTGGGACTTGATGAAGAAATGACTGAAAATGAAAATTAAATTTTGATTTCACAGTTTTCAAGCACAAATGAATGCATGTCGATGTTAAAATAAATATAAGAAATGTCTATCTGGGTGTAATAGAAACTATCTATAGAAAGATTTCAACTAAAATTATATGTTGAAGTAGAAAGAACAGGAGAGACTATTCTACCTCCAATTTGTCCTGAATTAGATACTGGAGTCGGAGAGGAGTGACCATTTATTGTCGACATTCGTCCTTGTTCTTGAACAATAGCATCTGAAAACAAAGTTATTGGCAATTTGTAGAGAAGTCTTTTATCAGAGGACATGAAAAAACTTAGATGAGTTTTTCTACAAATCAAATACAATTCAAGTTTCAGGTTATAGATCATTCCAATACATAAATTTAACAGATATACAGGGATAGAACTTGTTATTGAAACAAATTTCAATACTCACACTGGAGTGGATTAAAATGATTACAGAAAATAAAAAGAATACATCAAGAGCAGCAAATAAATATAATGTTAAGCAGACTATTACGATAGGTCATAAAATGATTAGCTGGACTGTGTGATACAACCATCTCAATTTCACAGACTATAGGGCACAAACCACTAAAAAAAATTTAGGAAAAAAGATAGGTAATGCCTTTACCACAACATAAATAATTTCAATTAAATGCCAATTGCTTATCTGTATTACACAGTCCCAAAAAGAATGAATGGGATATCCCACTATCTGTATGATTTTATAACTGACTTACAAAAATAAGGATGATCCATCGCTTCTCGAGCTGTTAATCTCTCCTGATGATCGTAACGTAATAACTTATCAAGAAAATCCAACGCTTCTGGACTGACTAAATGTTGGTTCTCACTATGAACAAATCTTTCCCAGCGTTTTCTAGAATGCCTATAAAGAGAAATCATAAGACATAAGATATAGACATATGAGAAATAATTCTATAAAAATATATTCATAAGGGTGTAATAGACTTCATTCGTGTCACGTTTTGAAACCATGGCTTATAACACAAATTAAGTCATTCAATTTTAACAATGTAAAATTTTATTAGTTAAGAGCTAGTAGGATTGAAAAGGAGGTGTTCAAAACACCAGTGACCATTTTGCTGCAGAACAAGACGTTGTTTTTGTTTGTTTGCGTTTAAAGCCTATATATGGATCCAAGATAGCCAACACGTTAATAATCTAAATACACGAATTCTATTATGTTATAAATATTGAACAATTTTCTCACCTTCCTAGTATATCATTAAACCTTTGGTCTAAATCTATTTGATATTTTTCTATATAAGCATACAAATCATCAGTGCCTAAAACTTTTGCAATTCGTACCAACTACAAAAAAAGAAACACATTTTAAATTAGTTCAGGTGACAGGTAACCTTTTTTCTAACAATTTTAGAAATAGACAAGAATTTATTGCACTGGTCAACTCAAAATTCAGTAGAAACTCATTGATAACAAATACGGTTTAGAGAAAAAGGCTAACCATTCAATACATGTATTTGGACAAAATTTAAGAAAGTTTACAAAAAAATGCGTAAATATTAAATATTTATGGCAGGAATCAGTTTGCATCCATCACAGTCCATGAAATGGGGCTTATCTTAGTTACTGCTCATTAATACACTTACTTGGTCATAATTATCATGGCCATGAAAAAATGGTTCTTTCCTAAATATCATACTAGCAAACATACATCCTAAACTCCACATATCTAATGAGTAGTCATACATCTGAAATAAATTAGCAATAAAAATCATTTTTAATCAAGTCTGATAAACGATATAATTCAGATATTTTACATTGAAATAAAATTGAGGGAAGACATCTATATAAAAATAATATTATTTATTTATAAGAAGTCATCTAGAAAATAAATTTGGGGTAAATAGTAAACCATATTGAAAAATTATGTTAAGATATCAAAACAATACATGCAATCAATATTATTAGTAATGAAAGCACACCTGGTAGATTTACTAATACAATATTGATTGTACTGTAAAAATTCAATGTTAAAGGGATTGTAAAGTGGTTTTCTAAACTTTGTATGTGTATCGGGGACACTGATAGCATCAATTTGCACCATTCCAATTTCCATTCCGACGTCTGTGGTTCTTGCAATTCCACTAAAACTAACTTGTTTTATGACGTCACTAATAGTGATCTGCATAGATATCAATAGTAGCTTCCGGTAGATCAATATTAGTGACGTCATAAATTGCGTTAGTTTTAGTGGCATTGCAAGAACCACAGACGTCGGAATGGAAATTGGAATGGTGCAAATTGATGCTCTCAGTGTCCCCGATACACATACAAAGTTTAGAAAAACATTTTACAATCCCTTTAAGAAAATAGAAAGAAGAACAGTACATGTATTTCTTTAACATTAGTTTACATTAAAACCCAGTTAATATATAAAGACTGCAAATGCTTCACTGAATTTGAAGCCACAATAGTCGGATTCATTATACCAGACAGGAAGCAATAGTGTCCGTAGTTTTAATTTGATGCCTCAATTTACATACTAGGGGGAAAAATGTGAATGTGCTACACATTCATGCTTCAATAAACAACATCTACCGAGAAACCTGCAAAATTTTTAAAAAACTTTGTTCTCAAATTCTAATTTATCTTAACAAAAAACGTACCTGATAATCTAATAAAAGTTCGGGGCCTTTGAAATACCGTGATGCCACACGTACATTATATTCCATACCAGGATGATAAAACTCAGCTAACCCCCAATCAATTAGACGTAACTTAAAAATAAGATTCAATTCTATATTAAACAAAACTGTAAAATATACAGGTGTTATTGTTATTGCAAGAAAGTCAAGATTTCCATCTTGAAGTATATTTTCTCATCTACTTATATATTGATAGCTAATAAACTGGACTAGCACCTATCTTTTGCCTTCACATAGTCCTGGAAACCGTTTTCAAAAAATCTAACCAAATTTTCTTTCAAAGAGTGTTGGCTTCTTTTGTAGTAAAAAAAAACAATCAAAATCAATCTCTGAACAAGAGTTATCTTTCATTGCCCATTTACTGGGCAAGATGACCGCCTATCATGACCGAGTCATTATTAGTCTCGAACAATGACAAAGGTTTAGCCGAATGGAGAAACTGGTCTAAAGTTCAACACTTTACATAAATTAAAACAGATGAATGTGTCTACACAGAAGATAGGTTTGGGTCCCTAACATAAAATCATTTTTAGGAAGATGAGAGTATTTGACTCTTCATTACCAAAATAATGGCCTCCACAACATCAATTTCTAAGCTTACCTTTCTATTTTCATGATCGATCATCACATTATGAGGTTTGACATCTCGATGCATGATACCAAAACTATGGCAGTAATCCAATGCCTGAAAAGTACAGATGTTCGTTAGGGTTTTTTTTTTTTGAATAGGTTGTATGACACATCTTAGAATTATGAAGTCAAACTATACTTGAAATGATTTTCAAGGAAAACATTGAATATAACATAGCTTGCCAGGCAAGGTAATATACGCCCACTGGGCCACTGGCTTTGACTTTAAACAAATATATTTGACAGTTACAACAAAAGTGATTAAGAACATTCACATCAAGTTTCTTCAAAATCTGTCCAGTATTGCCCTATAGTGTTTATGAGCTAAAAATTGAACATGTTTTCAAGAACAAGAGCAATAATTCATTGTAAATATTTTTTTATTTTGCTGATTTTCAATAGGGTTCATCCTTGGGTGGTAATAAACATTATCAGTATGTTTCATCAAAATCCATCACGAATTGTGACCTGTATAGTGTTTACGAGCCAAAAATCAAACGCGTTTTTAAGAACAAGGGCAATAATTCATGGTAAATATTTTTCGATTTTGCTGATTTTCAATAGGGTTCATCCTTGGGTGGTAATAAACATTACCATTGAGTTTTGTTAAAATCTGTCAAGAATTGTGACCTGTAGAGTGTTTACGAGCCAAAAATCGAACGCGTATTTAAGAACAAGGGCAATAATTCATAGTAAATATTTTCCGATTTTGCTGATTTTCAATAGGGTTCATCATTGGGCAGAAATAAACATAACCATAAAGTTTCGTCAAAATCCGTCAAGAATTGTGACCTGTAGAGTGTTTACGAGCCAAAAATCCAATGCGTTTTTAAGAACAAGGGCAATAATTCATAGTAAATATTTTCCGATTTTGCTGATTTTCAATAGGGTTCATCCTTGGGTGGTAATAAACATTACCATTAAGTTTCATCAAAATCTGTCAAGAATTGTGACCTGTAGAGTGTTTACGAGCTAAAAATCGAACGCGTTTTGAAGAACAAGGGCAATAATTCATAGTACATATTTTCCGATTTTGCTGATTTTCAATAGGGCTCATCCTTGGGCGGTAATAAAGATTACCATTAAGTTTCATCAAAATCCGTCAAGAATTGTGACCTGTAGAGTGTTTACGAGCCAAAAATCAAACGCGTTTTTAAGAACAAGGGCAATAATTCATGGTAAATATTTTTCGATTTTGCTGATTTTCAATAGGGTTCATCCTTGGGTGGTAATAAACATTACCATTGAGTTTTGTTAAAATCTGTCAAGAATTGTGACCTGTAGAGTGTTTACGAGCCAAAAATCCAATGCGTTTTTAAGAACAAGGGCAATAATTCATAGTAAATATTTTCCGATTTTGCTGATTTTCAATAGGGTTCATCCTTGGGTGGTAATAAACATTACCATTAAGTTTCATCAAAATCTGTCAAGAATTGTGACCTGTAGAGTGTTTACGAGCTAAAAATCGAACGCGTTTTGAAGAACAAGGGCAATAATTCATAGTACATATTTTCCGATTTTGCTGATTTTCAATAGGGCTCATCCTTGGGCGGTAATAAAGATTACCATTAAGTTTCATCAAAATCCGTCAAGAATTGTGACCTGTAGAGTGTTTACGAGCCAAAAATCAAACGCGTTTTTAAGAACAAGGGCAATAATTCATGGTAAATATTTTTCGATTTTGCTGATTTTCAATAGGGTTCATCCTTGGGTGGTAATAAACATTACCATTGAGTTTTGTTAAAATCTGTCAAGAATTGTGACCTGTAGAGTGTTTACGAGCCAAAAATCGAACGCGTATTTGAGAACAAGGGCAATAATTCATAGTAAATATTTTCCGATTTTGCTGATTTTCAATAGGGTTCATCATTGGGCAGAAATAAACATAACCATAAAGTTTCGTCAAAATCCGTCAAGAATTGTGACCTGTAGAGTGTTTACGAGCCAAAAATCCAATGCGTTTTTAAGAACAAGGGCAATAATTCATAGTAAATATTTTCCGATTTTGCTGATTTTCAATAGGGTTCATCCTTGGGTGGTAATAAACATTACCATTAAGTTTCATCAAAATCTGTCAAGAATTGTGACCTGTAGAGTGTTTACGAGCTAAAAATCGAATGCGTTTTGAAGAACAAGGGCAATAATTCATAGTACATATTTTCCGATTTTGCTGATTTTCAATAGGGCTCATCCTTGGGCGGTAATAAAGATTACCATTAAGTTTCATCAAAATCCGTCAAGAATTGTGACCTGTAGAGTGTTTACGAGCCAAAAATCGAAAGCGTTTTTAAGAACAAGGGCAATAATTCACAGTAAATATTTTCCGATTTTGCTGATTTTCAATAGGGTTCATCCTTGGGCGGAAATAAACATTACCATTAAGTTTCGTCAAAATCCGTCAAGAATTGTGACCTGTAGAGTGTTTACGAGCTAAAAATCGAACGCGTTTTGAAGAACAAGGGCAATAATTCATAGTACATATTTTCCGATTTTGCTGATTTTCAATAGGGCTCATCCTTGGGCGGTAATAAAGATTACCATTAAGTTTCATCAAAATCCGTCAAGAATTGTGACCTGTAGAGTGTTTACGAGCCAAAAATCGAACGCGTTTTTAAGAACAAGGGCAATAATTCACAGTAAATATTTTCCGATTTTGCTCATTTTCAATAGGGTTCATCCTTGGGCGGAAATAAACATTACCATTAAGTTTCGTCAAAATCCGTCAAGAATTGTGACCTGTAGAGTGTTTACGAGCAATTGTGGACGGACGGACCGACGGACGGACGGACCGACGGACGGACGGACGGACGGACGGACATGGGTGACGACAATATACGCCCCCCATTTCATGTGGGCGTATAAAAAACATATTTCACTGACATTTGAATACTTCACTACAATAACAAAACATTATAAATGACTTACTTTTAATAATTCATATAAATAGAAACGTATATCATAATCCGTGAATGTTTGGTATAATTGCTGAAATAATAATGAACATTATCACACAACCAAATCCCTTCTCATTTACAAACAAAGTTAAATACTGCTAGAATACATGTTCAATCTGGTATGACTGAAATTGATAACAATTGCTTAAATTTCCCTAAATGTATTAGTGTTGTTTCTTAAAGAAAGGACCTTTTTTGCCTTGTAATATCTTTTTTTTTTGCTTGATAAAGGGATAAGTCATGAAACGTAGAGCTACATTTACTCTCAGTATATCGACTTTTTACTCTTTGCACTTTATTGTGTGATTTATTTTTGCCTCTACAGTATGAACACATACATCATAAAATACAAGGCTTTGTTCTAATATCTTTCAGATGATCAATTTTGGAGTAAGCAAGTCATATAAAAATAGACAGGACAAGACATGGACAATATGAATGGGCCAAATAAAGTACATAGCAGAATGCAATGAAAAAAAATCTGAATATTTATTACTATAAAGTAGGTGTAATTTACCTTAAAATCTGTGTTATTCACATGTTCAAAGATAAGGGCAGGAGTGCGAGACTGCAAGTATAAAAATTTTAAGATTAGCTTTAAGGTCTGTCTTACCGTATGATTCAATCATGAAACAACAGATCAATAATGGACACTAATATATACTGAAGGTAGGTTTTCTTACAGCAGTTATTCTTTTCTCTCGCTCAAAAAATCTGACACTATCCAGTTTCTTAGATGATTACTGCAAACGATCTCCATGAAAGTTACACTAGCACTCTGCAACATATCACGATAACGAACAGTGGCCATATTTACCGAACTAGGTCAATATTGTCACGTCATCTTGTGATTCTGCTAGTTCAAATGTCAGAGACTGGTCATTCGAGTCTACAAGTATTTGTAAACAAAGGAAAGAAAAACAGTTTTTAGAATATGTATTTAAAATGATAATAAAATGCGTAATTAGTGAACAGATAGTCACGATGTAGCATCAAATGCACGAGTATGTGTCAGAATATTCCCCTTTAAGATTCTCAAGCTATGAACTATATTTATGCCCATGACACAACAAATAACACCATTCATTAACAAGACCTATTATGATCTTTAAATGGCACGTAGTAAAGGTGATAGATATAATAAAACAATTCTTATGGATTACAATTACTAACTTTATTTGAGCGACGTTTCGACCAGTGTTCTCTGATCTTTATCAAGCAATGAATAATGAAGACCTATTATGGTTTGCAAAAACTTCTGAGGACAATCAATACAATCAAAATAGGGATGCTAGTTTTTTATCTTTTTCATCATTTTTAGTAAGATTATTCATTTAAAGCTGAACAATTAAAAAGACAAGACATTACTAGATTTCTTTTGTTCAATTTTTTAAATAGTTGTTGCACATTATTATCTTTTGGTACCTGTTCTTTTTTTTTGTTTTTAAATGATTTTAAAACTAAGCTTAAGCATCTTTATCTTTCCATATGCATTATTATGTAGGCCTATCTATGCATGTTCATAATAATATTCTATTAATAAGATTATCAAATGCAAGTTAAAAATTCTCACCACTGGGTCTTTAACAATTGCAAGTAAAGTGATAATATTAGTTCCACCTCTTAAATTTTCCAATATCTTAATCTCTCTTTTGATTTTCTTCTTTTTTACAGGCTAAAATTGAAAATGTATACAATCGTACTATTGAAGCTTATTTTACAGTTTACTATTCATTTCAGAGAATATGAAACAAAACGGATCTAAAACGGATTCTGGATAACAGTTCAAGACTAAAAGATCAAAGGATTCTGTTATAACCTTACTACTATAATAGAAAGTCATTCCTGGAGATACCAGAATATATCCCTTGTCATTTTGTTTCAACACATTAATCTATGTTAAAAAGTGAGCAAAATGAATTTGCAGATTATAGCGTCATAAACATAACATTTTTTACAAACCTTTAAAATTTTTATCACACATTTTTCATTGTTTGTAATATTGACTGACTCAAACACCTCACTGTATTTACCACGTCCTAGTTTTCTTACAATTTGATAATCATCTTGATTTCTGAAAATAGTCATACAAAAAGCTGATTGCTACATCTACAAAATACATTTGGCACTAACCCAGATTGATTCCACCCCAAATTAAATATTTAATCGTACAGTCATGTTAGTCTGCTAAATGATGATAATCGACATCCAAGTAGCAAAATGCATTGTTAATCTGACAAAATGTGTCATAATAAACATGAAGCAGCAGACATATCAAAAATATTCATTAAACCAGTATTGACCAGGGCTGCTACTTCGAGCACCTTTTGCAAAGAATAACATCTTTGAAAACAATCAGTTCAGTTGGGCTTTTCATATTTTAATTTAGAAATGAAATGAGGTTTTCTACAATATAAGCTTAAGGATTAAAACCTTCGAAGAGATTTTCATTACTGCAATGACAAATCTTTACTAGAATATGGATTCTCCTGAGGACACACATTTTCAGTTTGCGAAACCATACAAGCCAATTTAACAAGCCCATTAAAAGATTATAACCTTCCTTAAATGTTTCGACATTCTTATAAGAATTTTAAACAGTCTGTACTTACCCCCATTCTACAACATGTGATTCGTAATCCCAATAATCTTTAGGTTTGTGTGTGTTGATATCAGGGTACACTCTGGCACGACTTGGAAGTGGTGGCATATTGACTTTACTTTTTACCAATGATATAAAATGTCTGACACAAACCCTATTCAGGACAAGTGTCCTTAATCTATCAAACAGGATGACTGCAAAAGCTTATTCGATGAAATACCTTTAAAATCTGAAATAGAGAACAAGCTTATGGTCATTATAAGAAATTATGTCCATCTAAAAGGATGGTAAAGACCTTTTAAGTGCTTTGAGGATAGAAAGCTTCAATTTGCATGATTCCAGTTTTCATTCAGACACAAGCTAGAGTAAATGCTATGAAATTTTTTGTGTTTTGATTTTAAAGACCCACAGATACAAAATTGGAATGGCGATAGTTATTTGTGGTTTATAGATTTTTAAGCAATAAACTGTTACCCTATGGCGTGTATGTTTGTACATCAGGACAAAGGTTTCTTGCTTATATTTATTTTTGAAATCATGGAATTTTTATTTGATTCAACTCAATGTTGTCTATCAGATTTTGGAGAATTGATTCTTTATCCTAGATTGTAACAGGGGTAACTTAGAAAATATGACGTTGTATATAGGCTATATGGTGACACAGCTAGCAGTGGCGTCTATCGAGTAATAGACGCTAAACAAATTAGTTCAATGGGAAAAATAGCAGCAAATGTAAAATATATAGACCTTATATTGGTAAACAGACAAAATACTACTTATGAAAGATATTATTGACTTCCTTTTAGTTTTGTTAGTTATCTGCAAAATCTTGCACTCCTTTCCTACTAAGGCTCAAATGTAGGCTACGCAATCATATCATTATCAACACCATCTTTAAAACTTGCTTTTTACCAGGAAGTCAATTTATCCGAATTCAGGGGTCAAGAAAGAAATGCTGTCATGTGCATGTGGCAACAATACAAATAACATTCATTTAGTAAGATTGACACAGTCTAAAACAGTGAGTAATAATAAATAAAAATAAAAGAAAATAATAATGAATTGAACAGATCTAAAATTTTTAAGGTTTATGGGCTTACGTATACTGGTTAGGCCATAATAGCTAAACTGATTTATATCCAACAGTTCTTATCTAAAGGTTAACACCATATGAAAAATAAAAGATCTCGTGGTTTATGGAGCTCCCCTAATGGGCTAATGACGACAAAGCAAAATCATTCATTCACTATGACAGCATTTCCATACGTTCCTACGCGATACATACCTTTGTAATTAGTGCTTAAATTCTAAAATAGTTACATTTAGAGACCAGTAAGGCGAATAAGCCTTACATTGAATTAATTTCTGTGGATTATGTAACATTTGGACAAGGGTAGTTGTTGGTGATACATGGAACACAATAAAATTTTCAGCTAAAATATATGGCACTCCTGAACAAGATGGCGGCCGTCTTTCACCCGCGAAGCTGTAACGAGGCTATTTTCCCCAATAACGATAAGAAACCACGAGTTCTTTCCCTTTGACCATGTTAGAAAAACTTAGTTACAGACTTTCTTTGCATAAAGAGCCATAGTTTATAGTTGAATAGTACAAATTATATAACATCTTACTTTCTGCTTCTGTTTGGGGCTAATGAGGACGGAAAAATATTACGCAGTAACAATTGAAGGAAATGCTGTTGCCAAGACATTGGGTTGAATTACCCCCCCCCCCCCTATAAATATAATCACCTTGCAAAAATCTCAATTCAAGCAGAAATTATTAAAAATCTCTACAGGATGATATCCCCTGACAACTTTCACCCGAGACATTTCACACCCGGGCACTTTGCACCCAGGACAAATTCCACCTAGTAAAATTTCCCATCGCGACATTTCACACCCGGGCACTTCACACCAGGACGATTCACATCCAGGAAAAATGCCACCTGGAAATTTCACACCCGGGCAGTTCACACCCATGACAATTTCCACCCATAAGAAACTACGCATGATTTTGTACTTACGAATTTTATTGGAATGGATCCCTTGTAGATTGTTGTTTGTGTAAGAGACGGGAATGCGTTTCTTAATATGGGTGGAAATTGTCATGGGTGTGAACAACCCGGGTGTGAAATTTCCGGGTGGCAGTTTTCCTGGATGTGAATCGTCCTGGTGTGAAGTACCCGGGTGTGAAATGTCTCGGGTGGAAGTTTTCCTAGGTGGAATTTGTCCTGGGTGCCAAGTGCCCGGGTGTCAAATGCCTCGGGTAAAAAATTGTCCTGATGCAAATCATCCTGGTGAGAAATGTCCCGAGAGGAATTGGTCGGGCGGGAATTGTCCGGGTGGGAATTATCTGGGTGTGATCAAGGGCAAAAACTACAAAACCCAGTGGCGTAGTCAGATTTTCGAAACTGGGGGTAAAATGTAGAAATGAACCGGCAGAATATATTGACCTTTCGAGCGGAGCGAATAATATGGGTGGGGTCCAGAGGCCGACCTGAGTCTGGTGGGGGTCCAGGTGCAGGTGAAGCATCCGTAAGATCTGGGGTTTTAGCTATTTGACACACTGTAGAAAGGCTAATTGAGGCTATACTTTTGGATTTTTTTTATGAGTATGCCTTTATGCCCGCAGCTGGTCCGCTCAATTTTACCGACGGCACTTTTTCAACTGCCGGATATCAATAATGGGAGGGCGACCGCCTCCACCTGGGGCGGATCCAGCTTTTTCGAAAGGGGGTGGCGTAGATCCTGAAGATGGCCGAGCGGAGCGCGGTGAAAATTTTTTTGACTATTTTTTTGGCTTAAAAACATAGAATAAGTATAAATTGTTCTAATTTAACGGTTTCTGACGTGGACCATGTATGTTTTATAGTAAATAGGTTGGACATTTTTGATGTCGTATTCTCCCCATTCTTAAAAAAAAAGACAAAGTAAAGGGGGGGGGGGCGTACGCCCTCTTCGCCCCCCCCCCTGGATCCGCCACTGCCCACCCCCTTTTGCCTACGCCACTGACAAAACTATTTATCCGTGTCCAATGTCCAATTGATCCGTGTCCAATCAACCATCCCCCACCATTCCCTCCTCGAAAACTTTGTGAATTAATTGTTCTGCCCTCTATTTCGTTATTGCGACCTTCAAGGGTACAGATGGGAATTCTGGACATAAGATTTTTCTGAAGTGAAGGGACACCCTCAAATGAATATAGAAAACTGACATCCTAAAACGTTATTTCCTGCGTGTTTTAAGCGTACGTGCCTGTGGGGATCAACTACCAATGTCGTGCGCGGACATTTCACACCCAGACATTTCGCACCAGGAAGATTTGCATCAGGACAACTTCCACCAGAGACATTTCACACCCGGGCACTTTGCACCCAAGACAAATTCCACCTAGGAAAATTTCCCATCGCGACATTTCACACCCGCGCACTTCACACCAGGACGATTCATACCAAGGAAAACTGCCACCCGGAAATTTCACACCCAGGCAGTTCGCACCCATGACAATTTCCACCCATAAGAAACTACGCATGATTTTGTACTTACGAATTTTATTGGAATGGATCCCGTGTAGATTGTTGTTTGTGTAAGAGACGGGAATGCATTTCTTATGGATGGAAATTGTCATGGGTGCGAACAGCCCGGGTGTGAAATTTCCGGGTGGCAGTTTTCCTGGATGTGAATCGTCCTGGTGTGAAGTACCCGGGTGTGAAATGTCTCGGGTGGAAGTTTTCCTAGGTGGAATTTGTCCTGGGTGCAAAGTGCCCGGTTGTCAAATGCCTCGGGTGGAAGTTGTCCTGATGCAAATCATCCTGGTGCGAAATGTCCCGATATGAATTGGTCGGGCGGGAATTGTCCGGGCGGGAATTATCTGGGTGTGAAACGCCCTACTACCCCGATTTGGTTTCATAAAAAGTTGATCAGTGATCACTGATCAACTTTTTATGAAACCAAATCGGATTCCCAATTGTTTATTTATGGCGCATGAAATCATTAAGGAGGTGGGAGTGAATAACCAATTTAAATTAGAAGTTTCTGATATCTGTAAATTTGTATTTAGCATATTACTGATAACAAAATATTATTGAAACTTCTGTGATCATTTTATGTTGTTTCAGTGCAAAAATTAATATTCCAGAAGTGTAAAAACACTTGTGAATTGAGAGTTAAAAGTAGGTGTAGGCCTACTATTGTGCCCCGCCCTTACAATATTAACGCCCAATATCTCAAAAAATAAGATTGTGACCTATGCCATTTTTTTCATTTTCTTAATACTGATATTTTTGGTTACCACCATGCAATAAATCAGAAAACTTCTAATTTAAATTGGTTATTCACTCCAACCTCCTTCAATAGTCTTAATTCACAATTCCACAACATGCCGCTGTTGCCCCTTTCCCAATTCAACCCTTTTCCAGTTCGCTCCTTGCCGATTTCGCCTCTTTCCCCATTTCGCCCCCTTCCCATTTTGCCCCTCTCTCCTTTTAAAACATAGCTTGCCAGGCAAGGTAATATACGCCCACTGGCTTTGCCTTTAAATAAACATATTTGACAGTTACAAGAAAAGTGATTACATCAAGTTTCTTTAAACAAATATATTATTTGACAGTTACAAGAAAAGTGATTACGAACATTCACATCAAATTTCTTCAAAATCTGTCCAGTAATGTGCCTCCTATAGTGTTTATGAGCTAAAAATTGAACATGTTTTCAAGAACAAGAGCAATAATTCATAGGAAATATTTTTTTATTTTGCTGATTTTCAATACAGTTCATGCTTGGGTGGTGATAAACATTACCAGCAAGTTTCGTCAAAATCTGTTAAGAAATGTGACCAGTAGAGTGTAGAAAAAGGGCAATAATTCATAGTAAATTTTGCTAATTTTCAATAGGGTTCACCCTGGAGTGGTAATAAACATTATCAGTAAGTTTCCTCAAAATCTGTTAGGAATTGTGGCCAAAAATCGAACGCGTTTTCAAGAACAAGGGCAATAATTCATAGTAAATATTTTTCAATTTTGCTGATTTTCAATAGGGTTCATCCTTGAGTGGTAGTAAACATTATCAGTAAGTTTCGTCAAAATCTGTTACGACCTGTATAGTGCTTACGAGCGAAAAATCGAACGCATTTTCAAGAGCAAGGACGATAATTCATAGTAAATATTTTTCGATTTTTCTGATAATCTATAGGGTTCATCTTTGGGTGAAAATGAACATTATCAGCAAGTTTCATCAAAATCCGTCAAGAATTGTGACCTGTAGAGTGTTTACAAGCCAAAAATCGAACGTGTTTTTAAGAACAAGGACAATAATTCATAGTAAATATTTTTCGATTTTGCTGATTTTCAATAGGGTTCAGACTTGGCTAGTAATAAACATTACTATTAAGTTTCGTCAAAATGTGTCAAGAATTGTGACCTGTAGAGTGTTTACGAGCCAAAAATCAAACGCGTTTTTAAGAACAAGGGCAATAATTCATAGTAAATATTTTCCGATTTTTCTGATTTTCAATAGGGTTCATCCTTGGGCGATATTAAACATTACCATTAAAATTCGTCAAAATCCGTCAAGAATTGTGACCTGTAGAGTGTTTACGAGCCAAAAATCAGACGCATTTTTAAGAACAAGGGCAATAATTCATAGTAAATATTTTCCGATTTTGCTGATTTTCAATAGGGTTCATCCTTGGGCGGTAATAAACATTACCATGGAGTTTCATCAAAATCCATCAAGAATTGTGAACTGTAGAGTGTTTACAAGCCAAAAATCGTAAATTGTTGACGGACCGACGGACGGACATGGGTGACAACAATATACGCCCCATTTCATGTGGGCGTATAAAAACACTTATGCCAATTAAGGAAATGTGCTTGTTTTGGATGCAGATTTTATTTCAATGTAACCTGAATTTGTTTTAAAAAACTAATTTGTGTATAATCCTATTCTCATAATGCAATTGGTTTTAAGCATGGAATGGGAATTAAGAGGAGTGGGGCAAAAAGGGAAAGGGGCTAAATGGGAAGGGGTGAAGTGGGAAGAGGCGATATGGGAATAAGGGGCAAATGGAAAAGCGGTGAATATACGCCTAACGAAAAAGCCTTAAATTTAATCAGGAGTAAACTAAACTTTCTCAAACCTTTCGATTTAGGTCCAATAATATTAATTTTAAGTTTCATCAAAATTGGTTTAAAACTAAGATAGTAATAGCATATTCAAGACTTTGGGGCAAGGGCAATAACTCTGCTTCTAACAGTCAAAAATAGCTCAAATTCGAACTTGATCTTCGTTTTCTGAATATGTATATACATACCGAATTTCATTTGATTCCATAAAAAATTCTAGTTTTTAGAGCGTTTACAAGCAAATGATGTTCATAGAAGCACTTACTGTATAGAGGTTAAAGGGTGATAACTCCTCAAAACTGATGAAAAAGGCCTAAATCTTGAAAAAGCTTTAATTTTAATCAGGAGTAAACTAAATTTTCTCAAAACTTTCGATTTAGGTCCAAAAACTCCAATTTTAAGTTTCATCAAAATCGGTTGAAAAATAAGAGAGTAATAGCATATTCAAGATTTGGGGCAAGGGCAATAACTCTACTTCTAATGATCGAAAATAGCTCATATTCGAACTTGATCTTCGTTTTATGAATATGTATACACATATCAAATTTCATTTGATTCCATCAAAAAATGTAGATTTTAGAGCGTTTACGAACAAATGTTGACGGACGGACCGACGGCCAGGGGTGCCGACAATATACGTACTCAGAGAGAGATGAGGGCATATAAAAAGGGCAAAATTGGAAAGGGGCAAAACAGAAAAGTGGCCAATCGGAAAGGGACAGATTGGAAAGGGGCAAAATGGGAGTAGTTAGGGGACAAAGTGGAAGGGGCATATGGGAATAAACCAAAAATGCAGTTTGCGGAATGACAAAGAGATATGGTACCAGGCAATTTCCTATAAGGATGGAAATCAAAATCAATAGGCATAAACTTTGCATCATTAAGTACAACAATGTACACAAAAGAGTTGCACATAATTGTATTTAAATTTTGTGATACGTTCAAAACAATAATCAAAACCATCCACTAAGTCCAAGTAATATAGCCAATTACATTCACTGATAACCCATTTCATGAAGGCAGTGAGAAAATTAATATTATAAACAATTCCATCATTTATTAACAAATATAATCATTTTAATAAAATTAGAATACAGCGTCATGTTGATACAATGAAGAAAAAAACACTTGTCATTTTTAACTAACATTGATAATTCTATTCTCATTTCATTCCAGATCATGAAATTCATTTCCATGATTTATTTATTCTCAGCTGTTTTATTTATGCAATCATCCTTAATTTCATATTTGAATTATAAGCAGAAGCAAATGTGTTTTAAGTATATTTGATTATAGCCTAGCAGTCATTCCACCAGTTACCAGTATTGTTTCACCAGTAATATATTTTGAATCATCTGAAGCTAAGAAAGAAACAGTTCCAGCACATTCATCAGGTTCTCCCATTCTAAAAAAGACAAAGTAATATGCTCATATACACCAATAAAAGCATTTTAATATTCATTTTTTTATATTGAAAATCCACCCAAATAGCTAAAATTAAGGGAAAACTCAGAGGATCATGTATCAGGTAATAAAATTTAAGTCATGAAAATTAACCTATCTTTTCAAGTTGTTTAAATAATTACCTGGCCATGGGAATTTGTTTAATGGCTTCTGTATGTGCATCATCATTTGTCCATAACTGAAATAGATTAATTAAAAATTAAATAATAATATTCCACTTCCCAACAAAAACTTTGTCAGAAAATACCCTTAAAAAATTCCAACATTCCAGTGAACTTTCAGTCGTCTGAGGAAAGTAAGTCAGATCTGTAATTTCTAGTCATTCATACTGTGTGTAACAAGTTGTCCATGGTAACTATCCTGGGTAATTTGGAATTGATTGAAAGTCAGCTATTGCTGCCATTCTGTCAAACGTTTCTTTGTCACATGCAAAATGACTAAACCAGTGCCAAAAATATATAAGAGTCAAATGACATTTATAATTGATAAATGCGCATTTCTGACACTTAAGTTAATATTCTACACCATTAACAATTTATATGACAACTATATTTACCGCTTTACTAAAATTAGTTTTAATTAAACCAGGAGCTAATACATTAACTCGAATATTGGACTGGGCTAATTCAGGTACCATTGCTTTAGCTAAACCAAATAAAGCTGTCTTACTCACACCATAAGGACCTAGAAACTAAGGAATAAAGACAATATCATGTAAAAGATTCAGATGAAATCAGTAATCTCTATTTTGCTCAAAAGAAATGATCATAAGAATATATATAAGTTATTTATGATGTCAATGTATATTTCAAGAACTTGAAAACTTCAGTCAAAATCAAAGTTCAATTATCAAAATATTGAAGGAATATAGTGCAACTTACAGATAATGGAGCATAACCAGCAATAGAGCTAACTAATATAATTGATCCACTCCTATAAATATAAGTCAAATAACATGAATTTATAATTATTGTTATTATAATATCACTATTGTAAAAGACATTGTAACATAAATGATGTTTTTTCCTTTGATGTTTTTGAGAAATAATTTGCATTGAGGAAAACTGTGGTGTATAAACAGCAAATTTGTGTTATTGCATTCTTGGGTAATTTGACATGAAAGCCATATAGAATCTAATAGGAAAAAATGAGTGAAATAACCAACTAAGTTATTGCACTCGCAGTAGCTCCGCCCCTTTTTGGAAAGACATCCCCTTTGCAGACGAAAATGAAACGTGCACGAGCTTCAATTTCATTGGATTAAAGAGTAACGTGATCGATGCTGTCATAACTTTTAAGCTGTCAATCATATTTATGTTACAAGTAATATATACCACGTGACTTACTCATTAACATATTTAAACAAACTCATCCTAACGGATTCGTTTGTTTAAATATGTTAACTCGTAAGCACCGTGGTATATATAGTACTTATTATTCCATAAGTTAATTGGCCTTCAATCTTTTTAAAATTAAATAGTATTTTATTTCTACAGAAATTCTGAGATTCATCTTTTATCAAATTGACTCATCTTTTATGACACTGACTAAGAAGGTGACTTCAATGTGTTGGAGAAGATGAAACTTATAAATATTTTTACCCTCTTTTGGCAATATGTGGTACTGTTTCTTGACATAATAAAAATGCTGCTTTTACATTGATATCAAATATCTGTAAAAACAATTATAGAATTGAAATCTATTTTGAGTTATAAATGTATGGTTTTGTGAACAGCTTGTATTGTTAATGATGTTATCAATGGTGATAATTCCGTTTAAGGGCTTCAAATCATATCATTTCCCTTATATAGCACCAAAGCCTATATTGTGAACTTACAAATAACAGGTGCAGCCCGAAATAAAATGGGAAGAAGTGACTAAAGAAGTGAAATAAATGGTGAGAAATTATGCAACCTAATGCATAGTACAAGGTTAAGCTGATTATGTGCTATCTAAATATCCCCTAAAATGAATCAACTATGTCAAAGGGAGCTATAACAGTAAAACTTAATATTTCTTAATTTGTAGAAATTATTTTACCTTATCCCATTGATCTTCTTTTATCTACAAATAGAATTATCTCATTATGACAATATTTCATTTTAGTGACTGAGATAATTTTGAAAAAACATAATTATAAATATCCTCTGTAAGATTTGAAAAACATATAGAAGCGAGAAGCACAAAATACCTCTGGTTACACTAGATGTATATTTCAATTTCAAAGTTATAAAGAAGAATAACAACCTTAATAGATTGCATCATTCCTAACTTAAACCCAATAAAAATCAATAGGAGATTATTAGTGTAATGCACTAAATGTTATATGTCAAAGAATCATATAAGCTTTGTTACAGCACGACATATTGACCACTTATAATAGACCAAAAAAATAAATTCCATCTTACATTCATCATAGGTCCAAAATAAGGATTAACTGCAGCATTGGAAACTAGAATATCAATGGCACCAAATTTTTCAATTGTCTGCAAGAGAGGATCAATAATTATTTTATAACTTATTTCTTTCAAATCAAATCTATAGGCTATAGTTTTATCAAGTAAATTTAAAAAAAGAAATTGGTGTAAAAATATGAAATAATTTACAATAGTTAATGAACTGTACATAGCTACTATAAAACACTTTATACCAAACAATCAAACTCAAGCATTCGGATTTAAAAAAATTGATATTTGTATGGCAGTACCTTTTTTACAAGATTTGATCTATCATTTGTTTTGCCAACATGACAAACAACTCCGTCAACTTCCAACTTTTCATTTTTCAGTGTTTCAACTGCCCGTTTTACATTATCTTCTTTTCTACTACTTATCATAACCTTAGCCCCATCTTGTCCTAACCGTCTTGCTATTGCAAAACCAATACTTTAAAAAAATGATCATGTTAAATCTTTAATTTAGCCCTTGTTTACATAACTAGGGTTACTAAGGTTTCTAAAAATGTTGATAGGCTGAGGGTATTTATTGACTGATCCTTATTTTGAAACAGGTTTCACTCGGGTGCATTTTTTGTAATATGCTGTCTGTAGAACAAGACTATGTAATATTGAAAGATCTTTGTCAGAAATAATATGAGGTATCTCTACTTCTTTACCTATGCCTACTTACTTTCTGTTATAAACAATATCAGTAAGTAGATTGGTTGTTAAAGGCTACAAGTGATTTGATTACCGGTTTATAAAATCTGTCTGCAAAGTACCAACATTATAGAGATACACCAAAAATACTAGAGTACCGTTCAATAAATATTCGTACAAAATGGCGGCGTGGTTACATTCACTCTATGACCTTACATAAATGGACATCGCTTGGAAATTATTACAAAGGGGGGAAAACAATCACCTATGTATCAGAAACGTTGAACGTGTCCAGGGGTACAATTAGCAAGTTTTAAGAAGCGTGTAGAACGAAGAGAGTAGGCCTACATAGTTTGCACCGGAGACGAGGAAGGCAACCTATTTCTATGTCTATGCACGAATACATTTGCACGGTACTGTATATTATATAGTTGATTAACCATAGGCAAAGCTCTAATTATTAATTTTAGACTATTACCCCTCAGTTGACGCAGTAACAATAGCCACTTTTCCCAACAGTTTTCTTGTAGAACTGGCCATTTTAAAACTTTCTTTCTTAAGATGTTTCAACTATATCTAATCTTATTTTAACCAAATAGACTTTGACCCTGTAAAATACTTTAAATAGGAGCAAAAATTGAAAGTAGAAAACAAGGTATGCATGCATTATTCATTCAATGAGTAACATTCAAAATGAATAATGTAATTCTCTAGTCTTTACATAGGCCTATTTAGCTAAATTCATATGCAATGTGAACCCGTTAGCAGACATTATAATAGATAGTGACAGAATGTTCACTTGAACAAGTGAGTAAGTTACTCAGTTGACGGTGCTGGTTTGTTTATCCGGCCATGTTTGTTGTAGTGCCAGAATATTACAAATAAAAGAATTTTGATTGGATGAACTAAAGATAGTATCTTACTTTTACTTCGCGGAGCAAGATAATAGTGTAATCAATGGACGTCATTGGTTGTAATGTTGATATTTTAAAAGCATGCTTTGTCGAAGCTTCAGTATTTGTTTAGTCTTTCCGAAGGGTTTGATTCGATTGACAGGCCATAGGAAACAAAGACATGTTATATTTAGTTCCTTGTTCAATTCTTGGAATAGAAAAGGTAACACTTTTCTTGGAAAATATGATGTCAGTGAAGCCTCATGCAGAATTATTACATAATCAGTTAGAAATATTAAAACAGAAACTGAAATCTTTTCTTCCAAGCAGTACAATATTAATATTTAAGAATTTTCTATATCGCGCTGAGGCCTGTAAAATTATTATGAAATAATAAATCTTGTCACGTACATTTCAGCAATGACAATGACGGGACATAATGGAATGATAAGAGATTATACATCTGATACAATCAAAGACAAGAAAAAGATTAAGGTAATAATTTCAGATTCACCAGATAATATTGATAGATAAAACACATAAGTTCTGAAATGTACATCAGTGCGGGTAGACAAAGAACAGAAATTTCTCTATTGAAATATATCGATTATTGGTTGGTAGCCTGCATCTTTACCCAGGGGGGGGGTATTGTAATCCTTACCTAACTACAAAATGAATCTTTTCTTACAATATATTGACATTATAGTATTAAAAGGTTAACAATATTTATTATAGATTTGTGTAGAAGGAAATATTGGTAGTGGAAAAACAACATTATTGGAGTATTACTCCAAGTTACCAGATGTTGAGGTAAATATTATGATATAACATTTGAAACCAAATGCATGTCAAAGTGGACAGCATAAAATTACACTACTGCCAGATCTTGTAATCTCGATTACCAATTCGTTCTGGCAAAATGGAAGAAATAATTATGATAATAATAATCACTTTATTAGGGCAAAAAATTATGCTTAAAGTCTTTCTTGCATTTTCTTACCTTGAAAAAATTGAATATTAGTATTTTTATTGAAAAAAAAAAAATTGTTTCGTTCAGTGGATTTGGCTAAAGCATGTGAAGTTGATCTTTGATAGATTGTCTGATTCCAGCTGTACCAACTGAAAATACTAGTTTGTTGTTTATTTTTAAGTTATTGAAGTATACAAGTTATTGAATTGTTTTTCAGGTAACAAAAGAACCAGTTGATAAATGGAGAAATATAAGAGGGTTTAATGGCTTGGTAAGATCATTTCAAATTGATTAACAAATTTTACTTTTTAGAACCACACAATATATCAGAATTAACAATCTCACATGTTTATATTTATATAACATACCAGTGGCCCATCTACCAAACAGGAGCTTGAACCAAGTCCACTGGCACCCAACCTTGAAGAGCCAATCATTCCGAGATAAAAATAAAAAATTACAAAAATAAAAAATTAAGAAATAAGAACAAATTTTCAGAAGAGTATTCATAAAAATTCATAAAAAATTGATTTTGATACATTAGTTGTAGAAAAAATATATAAATTCCATTTACCACATACCTTAATTTTATATATCGGTAATATAATGATAATGAATTTTTTTTAATTTGTCATATTAAATTGATATAAATTATTCTGGATTTGTTTTTTAGGACTTAATGTATAAAGATCCTAGTAGATGGAGTTTAACATTTCAAACATATGTACAGTTAACAATGTTAAAGATCCACACTGATCCACAGGTGATTTACCTTTCTTATCATTCCCTTTAGTATCCACTTTCTTTGTAATAAAACAGGATTTTTATTTGCCCACATCTCTCTATGCGGACGTATATTGTCGGCACCCATGTTCGTTCGTCGGTCAACATTTGCTGTAAACACTCTAAGAGCTATTAGATGGAATCAAATGAAATTTGGTATGTGTATATATATATTCTTAAAACGAAGATCAAGTTCGAATTTGAGCTCATTTTTATACGCCCTCATCTCTCTATGAGGACGTATATTGTCGGCACCCATGTCCGTCCGTCCGTCTGTCAACATTTGCTCGTAAACGCTCTAAAAACTAGAGTTTTTGACGGAATCAAATGAAATTTGATATGTGTATACATATTCATAAAACGAAGATCAAGTTCGAATTTGAGCTATTTTCGATCGTTAGAAACAGAGTTATTGCCCTTGCCACAAATCTGTCGGTCTGTCAGTCAACATTTGCTTGTAAACGCTCTAAAAACTAGAGTTTTTGACAGAATCAAATGAAATTTGATATGTGTGTACATATTCATAAAACGAAGATCAAGTTCGAATTTGAGCTATTTTCGATTGTTAGAAGCAGAGTTATTGCCCTTGTCCCAAATCTTGAATATGCTATTACTCTCTTAGTTTTCAACCGATTTTGATGAAACTTAAAATGGATGTTATTGGACCTAAATCGAAAGGTTTGAGAAAGTTTAATTTTATCCCGATTAAATTTTTCGTTAGGCGTATATGGCCGTGGTCCACTATCTTGATCATTAGAAGCAGAGTTATTGCCCTTGCCCCAAAATCGTGAATATGCTTAATTACTTTATTAGTTTTCAATCGATTTTGATGAAACTTAAAATGGATTTTATTGGAATTAAATCGAAAGGTTTGAGAAAGTTTAGTTTACTCCTGATCAAATTTAAGTCTTTTTCTAGATTAAGGCCTCTTACGCCAGTTTGAGGAGTTATGGCCCTTTAACCTCTATACAGTAAGTGCTTCTATAAACATCAATTGCTCGTAAACACTCTAAAAACTCTTTTTAACAGACGCATGCCGTGGTGGGCGTATATGACTTTGGTCCACTATCTTTAAAGTAACTTTGATATTTTTATAACATGCTTCGAAATATTAAGACTGTTGTTTGATTGCATTCAGGAATTCTGATAATTGTTCACTTCAGACATCAGAAAGTGAACAATAGAATAGATGTGATTTTGATAAAGATATTCTTCATCATTTTCTTGCAGGAAAAAAGAATAAAAATGATGGAAAGATCTATTCATAGTGCTAAATATTGTTTTGTTGAAAATCTCTATAAAAGGTAAGCACCGGTAGTTGGTTACTTGGTCAACTGTATGTAAAATTCCTTTGGAATAATCTTACTTGTTAATCTGCTGATATCTATGTTTTATTCACCATCTGATTGCTTGCATTGATATTCTATTTTATGGAAATAACAATTAATTTTTCAAATGTGAAGAAACAATTAATTTTTCAAATGTGAAGAAAAAAGTATATGTTATTAGCATCAATTGTGTATGAAAATGGAAAACAAATGAATAATTTTTATCCAATGTTAATTTTCAGTGGTAAAATGCCAGAAATTGAATACATTGTTTTGACTGAATGGTTTGATTTCTTGGTGAAAAGACAAGATCTGAATGTTGATATGATAGGTAAATGAAATTCATGCTAAGAAACATCTAAAATACTTGTTACATGTATATATCTTATTGTATACAACAGACATCTCTATATCAGACATCTCTATATGTCTTAAAGGGACATATTTAAAAAGACCCCTGTCTGTCAGTATGCATTCATTTTTGATGTGACAAAAAAAGCTTAGTTATGTACTATTTTTTCAGTGTATTTGCAAACCAAGCCAGAAACAGTTCATGAAAGAATAAAAGAAAGATGTAGATCAGAAGAATCCAGTATACCCTTGGTGAGTATTGGACAGATTTCATTTCTCTATTCCAAAATTCTATTTTATATTCATATTTCTCAGTTTACTGTACATACATGTTTCAAGTGCTCACTTTTTGAACATTTGAGATTCTTGACATGGTGTCTGAACATTTCCTACTTCTTCCAGGGTATTTTAATGTTGCTTTTCTTGCTCTTTGTAGGAATATTTACAAAAACTTCATGATTTACATGAAGATTGGCTGATACGCAAAATATTTCCTAGTTGTCCAAAAGTAGTGGTAAGCTTTTACTTTTAGATTAACATTGAGCAGCATGGAATTCTGAATATATGTCACTATCAATTGATATATTAAGCTAAAGGCAACAAGCTCTTTTTAGTCCATATAATTTTTTTTTCATCAAAATAATTTTGTCATCCTGATATGATATACATAAAATGGAAATTGAATGGACGAAATTTGAGTGGTTTGTGGAGGTGGTGAGGGTGATAGTTAGAATATTAAGCCATGGGCCCCTCCACTTCCATTGAAAAAGCGTCAGTGACTTACAAAACCTCTGAAAAAAGAACCACCCATTCTTTGTATTGTCAGAAAAGAGTTTGATATGGACAATTTTGATGGAATGGGACATAAGACTAAGACATTATGTTTAAGATCTGGTAGAAGTTTTGGTCTCACATTATTTTAATTTTGTAGATAATGGATGGTAATCTTAATAAAGAAGAAATGGTAAAAGAGTATGAAAAATATAAAGGAGAGATTATTGATAGCTGGGTTTGAGTACAGATTGTTTTATTTTTTACTGGGAGTTGTGAAGGTTCACTATATTTTATATCACTTTTAAGTTAAAACAACTGGGCTTGTCAGTACAATTTATTTAGCCAATTATATTTGGTAGATTTTAATTGAGATTTTAACTCTAATTGGTTAATGATGTAATTGTGTTTGTGCAATAGTCTCTTTTAAAACTTTGTTAATTGAAAATGATTTTATGTGCTCCACAAAATTGGCCCGAACAAGTTCCTCTTACTTGATAATTGGATTGGATGGTGAAACTATAAAGACTAGACATATAATGTCAATTTTTATTGAATTGCTCCAATCCAGTGTTGGGTCACTAGGATTTTACAATTTTCATATCGTCAATGAAGATTTAATTTTCTAAATGGATGCTAATTTTTGCCAACTATAGCTTTATCTAGACTAATTTCTATTCTAAAGTCTATTATTGGAAGTTTTTTTTAGCCTTTAAGGCAATACTTCATTAAATTATAGTGGAAATAATGCTTAGCTTGCAGTTTGCACAAGGTGATTCTCTTGATGTCCCTGACCTGTTGATAAAAGGGTTTTCTTTTTGAACTCAAGGAAAAGGTTTTTGGGTCATAATATTGCTATCAGTTCTCTTTTAACTCAATATTTGAGATTTTGATATAAAATAATAGTCATTTGTTTTTATCATATTATATATCATGAAACATTATAAATCATTTTAAATATATTATCATTGATCAGATGTATTTTTTAATATTAAATAAACTGATAATTAACACATTTCTTGGTAATGAGATTTCTTTTTTTTTGTTTCCATCTTGAAAAAAAAAATACCCCCCAAAACATATGGCATGTCTAGGTAGTCAACTTCCCGATACTTAAACATGCAACTTTTAAATTCAAAATTAATTCTCTTCTGTGTTCTTCAAATGAAATGGCATTGGCAATGATATATGTGCTAGAACATCTGCAATTGCAGTCGGTCACGTCATTCTCACAGGGGAATCTAGTTTGAAAAAGCAGAAGGTATTGCCTTAACTCTAGGTTGGAACAACTAACAAGTATATCAATCACTGATCTATTGTGGTTCACTATACATGCTCCAAGAAGGGAATCATCTGATTTGTGATCATTTAATGAAAAATCAAAAGTACAGATTCAGATTGAAAGACCAGGGCCAAGTTTCACAAAATTTTAACTAAGATAAAATCGAGATTTTAAGAAATACAGTAATCTGATTGGATAATAAAATAACGTTTAAAATCGATTTTAGTGATTGACCAATCAGAAGACTGAAACCCTAAAATTATCCCAAGTTAGGATTTTGTGAAACTGGCCCCGGTATGCATTATTACATTATTCTCAAAGTGATATAAAAACCAAACTGCAGATTTCAAGACATGGAACTTGCACAAGTTGAAAATTTATATTACACTCTACCATAACTCTATAACACAAAATGCTTTAAAATTTACGTTACAGCGTGCATGATAAAAAAATATGACTGATTAAAAATTTGAAATATGAAAATAATTTGTTCACGATTAAAAATTCAAATTACACACAGATCTAATAGAAACAACACAAACAAATAATATTAAAAGTATCAATGTTAATTCATTTTTTAGCTTTGACCATATTGTTTATTTTGGAAGATAATATATGTATATCTGTATTTCGATTTATTTTGATATATTTTCCTTTCTTTATATCTACAACTGTAATCCATTCAGGGAGAATCTCTACTAATAATTTTAAATGTTTAGGAACATCAGCTGAAATTAGAAGGTTAACATTATTTATTTAAAAAAAATCTTTCGAAAATGTGGAAGGTATTTATTGATCTTATTTAGGCGCTGCTAGATTTCAAGAAGTCTGAAACTGGTTTGGTACATTAGATTCGTGTAGTAAACGGGTGGAATTAATAAGAAATCGGAAACTGGTTTGATATATCAGATAAGTTTTGTAAACAAGTGGCATTATATCTTTGGCACAATGCAAATTTAAACTTATTACCAGTTTCCGCTGAATGACGCCATATTGAATCCGACAAATCCACCCAAAGACAAGTGACACGGATTGAAAATCCAGTTTCAGATTGGTGGTAAACGAGTAGGGCCTTAGTCAAATCATGAATCATAAAGTCGACATTTTAGCTTTTTCAGTTGTTCAAGGTCTCACGATTCTGAAATTTTTTAACCTCAAAACACAATCTTCAGGAGTATAGTCCATGAATGAATTGTTGGAAAAACTAATATAATTTGAACGAGAGCAATGCAAAGATACATCTGTACACATAAGTGGCATCAAGTTTTCATCTGGTTATAAGTAATTTCTTGAAACAAACCCTGGGTGTATGAGTAAAGATAACTAAGGTATGGTTCAAGAGTGAACAAAGTAAAAGTTTAATGTTACACTTACACATTGCTATATTTGATTTGGTACTATCACCTAATTTCTTGATAACTAAATCTTCAGGTAGAGCAGGCTTCTTTTCTGTTACAAATAATCTATTGCATTGGTCAAGGTTATTGTTTAGGACAAATTAATGCATGAACAATCAAAGAAAAATTAATGGATTTGAACAAGATCTGGTTGGATGAAGTCATCAATCACTTTGTTTTAAGTGGAATTACTTGAACCACAGATGTCTAATTGAAAATTGAAATGGTGCAAAATGATGTTGCAAATGTCCCAGATACACTTGCAAAATATTTTTTTTTTAATATAATCCCTTTGAAGAAATCGCATCAATTTAGCTGTGATGGCAAAACAATTAATATAAGAAAATGATCCAAGGTAAAAAGGATACGTTCTAATAATACGAATCATATCAGGTAATCTTTCCATCATAAATATCTTTTTCTCTTCTTCTGGATCTCTGGTCATCGCCAATTCTAATTTTTTAGCTTCTTTAGCTCGGATCTTCAACAAAATATCAGTACAATCGGTTATTTTTAATCTTCTGACCAAAATTAAAGGTGCACAAAAAAATAGTGAACTGTTGACATTGAAGTACAGAAATCAGAAAGTTGAGATAGAAAATGATTTTTTTTGTACTTAAAACAGTTATATGCTTGCACAGATCAAATCATTCTTGACAGCAGCTAACAAATATGAAAATAACTCAATATTGAAAGTTAACTGACCTTTTCCAGCAATGAGGCTGGTATTCCTCTATAAGCAGCATTATCTGGCACAGTTGTTGGCTTTTCTTCACTTTTTACTTTCACTTTTTCATTATGTTCTAATGCTACTTTTTCTAAAGCTTCTTCAACCTACAATAATTACAAAATATAATACACTGGTACAAAAATTATAAATATGACATAATAGATAAATTGTTAAATCAATAAATAGATGATATAATTGTTTAAATAAAATACTTTAAATATTGGAATAAATAATAGCTTTCCCAACGTAGAAAGTTTATAATCAAATTTTGAGAGTGGCTTTTTCATATCAAATTTGCACTTTGATGGAAATATTTCCACTAGTATTGCTAAAGCTAAATGATACTATAATTCTGTCAGTCTTGATTCTTAATAAATTCAAATAAAAATTCCTACCTTAGCTGTCAATTTTCCCTTCCGTTCATTAAGAACATCTTGAGCTGTATGATATTTATTGACTACTGGAGGTTGAGGTAAATCACTAACTTCTATATCAGGTACATTATCTAACATAAATGCTGGGTGCCATCTTGTAATTTTATCATCTGATATATCTAATGGTTTTTCTAGACTCTTTAAAAATTTCTAAAACACAAAAATACTTAATTAAAGGAGAACATCAGTATTTTCAGAGGTTGATCTAGTTCTAAATGTAAAAAATCTGCAAAAGTATGAGGACTGCATTCTTTTCAAATATATCTCAAAATAGAAATTTCATCATCTATTTATGTCTTTTTTTTTATATAGGGCCTTGTCTCACTATTAAAAGAGTAATATTTTAAAATTACAAATGCAGATAATTAAGGATTCACATGGATTTAAAGGCTTACATTTTGACAGCGAGTGTGATCACTATCACTTAGACTTTAAGACTATGGAACAATTGGTTGAACTTGCCCACGCAAAGATTAATACTAAAATACTCATAACTAAAAATCAGATTGGCAAACACATATCCTGCATTATAGCTATATAATATACAAGATAAAAAAAAGATAAATGGTCAAGGATACCTTATGATGATATTTTACTCTGCTTATTAATTCATTATGGAATACATTCCTTCTTTTTAATAAATGTGTAGCTGAGAAGTTGACTCTTTCTGATTTAATCTTTTTATTTTTCTGTACCACTGTATCGTCATTGAGATTAGCTTCAATAGTTAACTGATAACCACTTGTTTTACTACCAAACATTGGTAAACCTGTCTCTTGTTTAAAATTATAGGCTGCAGGATGGACAGTTTTAACTTGACCAACATGGTTCGTCTCAAAATTTCTAAAGAAAAAAAATATGCCAATATAATAATTAAGTAGGCACCATCTACAAATTCGTAATAAAATAAATGACCACACTTTGTCATTAAAAGATGATTTGAGAAAGAAACCTCTATTTTTGCAAGGATAACAAGTTGAGTTCCTTACAGGTTCCTTCCCAGCAGCTCTTCTAAGCTATTGACATGGATTTTTCCAGGATTATTCGTATCTATTAACAGGTGGGTCAACAGAAATTATGAATTAAGATCAAAGTCATCAGAATTCCAAATGCCGATAAAGATAAGAACCACAACCATCACTTGTTTTGACCTAACCAAGCAAATAACGTCATGATTATAATGAACCAGTTCTAACCTACTATGCTATAGAGTCACTATATAAAAAAATAATGCAGTTCGAAATGATATTATAACAGATAATACTTACTTTTTAGTCATGACTTGAACAGCATTTTTGAGTTTAGAAAATGTGATAATTTCATATCTATTGTGCATCATACTAACTACTGTATCCATAGAGCGGAAAACTTCAGCTAATTTTTTATATTTTAAAGGTAAATTAAGAGTTGGTGCTGGTGGGGAAGCTAATGAATGATATTTTTCATATGCTGGAACCGTTACTTCTTTAGTAGTACTGATACTGAAAGTAAACATGATATTATTTGAATATAAAATGTCTAGAAACTTCAAAATGGCCTATTAAAACTGATAAAGACATGGAAAGGGAGAAAGAGAGCATAGATTAAAAATAAATTCTCCATATTGTTCAATTTTCAAAAAGCACAATAAGAATGGGAGGTACTTTATTCTAACACATGATATTCAGAACTTTGTGAAGTTTGCATTTAAAGATAAATGAAGAGAACAATTCATTTCAGCCACCGTCTTTTTCATTTCTTCATGCAAATGAAATGTCTCCATGATTTTGCTCATGAAAGACTAATGAGTACTAGCAATTAAACAACAATTACCTTGCAGTTTCTGTTTTAACAGGTGATGGTATTCTCACTTCAGAAAATGTCTTTAATTTTGGCGTCTTTTTTGTTTTTTGTATGGATTTATTCATTTGTAGCAGATGAGCCTTTAACTCTTCCAGTTTACCACATTTCTTTAGCTGTTTCTTAAGATTATCAGGTTTCAGTTTCTATAAAGGAGAAAATAGACTATCATTACAAATTCATTGTGGTATTTATAAATACATACACCAGGGCTTGCCAGGCAAGGTAACATACGCCCACTGGCAGCTGTCGGAAATGATCATATTTTAATTAACGATAATACAAATTTTATTATAAAAGTCAAGGGCAAAACTCAAAAACTGTTCATCGAAAATGCATCAAGTTAGAACTTGTTCAGGATCTTATCAATTGCAATGATCACACCAAGTTTCATCAGAATCAGTTCAAAATTGTAGCTTCAATCCTGCTCACAAACTATTTTTGACGCATTTTGACAAAGTCAAGGGCAATACCTCAAAAACCGTTCATTAAAAATATGCCAAGTTAGAACTTGTCTGAGATCTTATCAATTCCAATGATCACAATAATTTTTAATAAAATTGGATGAAAACTGAAGTTTCTATTGTGTTAACGAACAAATTCTTACGTGTTTTATGAAAGTCAAGGGCAATAACTCAAAATCTGTTCATCCAAACTACGTCAAATTCGAACTTGACCAAGATCTTATTAATCTCAAGGAGCATACCAAGTTTCATCAAAATTAGATGAAAACTGTAGTCTCTAGAGTGCTCACGAATCAAATATAACCGTGTTTTTACAAAGTCAAGGGCAATAACTCAAAACCTGTTCATCTAAAATTCGTCAAATTCAAACTTAACCCAGATCTTATCAATCCAAAGGATCAAAGCAAGTTTTATCAAAATCAGATGAAAACTGTAGTCTCTAGAGTGCTCACAAAAAAAATTTGATGCATTTTTTCAAAGTCAAGGGCAATAACTTAAAAACCGTTCATCGAAAATACGTCAAATTTGAACTTGACCAAGATCTTATCAATCTCAAGGATCATAGAAAGTTTCATCTAAATCAGATGAAAACTGTTGTCTCTAGAGTGCTCACGAACAAAATTTGACGCATTTGTTCAAAGTCAAGGGCAATAACTCAAAAACCGTTCATCGGAAATACGTCAAATTCGAACTTGACAGAGATCTTATCAGTCCAAAGGATCGTAGCAAGTTTCATCATAATCAGATGAAAACTGTAGTCTCTAAAGTGCTCACAAACAAAATTTGACGCATTTTTGCAAAGTCAAGGGCAATAACTCAAAAACCGTTCGTCGGAAATACGTCAAATTCGAACTTGAACGAGATCTTATCAATCCAAAGGATCATAGCAAGTTTCATCAAAATCAGAAGAAAACTGTAGTCTCTAGAGTGCTCACAAACAAAATTTGACGCATTTTTGCAAAGTCAAGGGCAATAACTCAAAAACCGTTCATCGAAAATACGTCAAATTCGAACTTGACCGAGATCTTATCAATCCAAAGGATCATAGCAATTTTCATCAAAATCAGATGAAAACTGTATTGTCTATTGTGCTCACAAGAAATGTTGACGGACGGACCGACGGACAGGGGCGACGACAATATACGACCACATATTCATGTGGGCGTATAAAAAGTAATTGTATGGAGTAGACTTATCTTTGTTCAATATTTAAGAATTTATTCATTGAAAAATGAGGTTTTTTTTTACCCTATTGTGAATATCCCAATATACCGTACTGGTTTTCTCAGATCTGACAATATTAGTAACTAATTGAATATCATAACATAAAAATAGCACATTTCACCTAGGCCTCTGGTTATTAGAATTCAATATTCTGAACAATAAAGAGCACAAAAAAATTTAACCAATATTTACCTCTTCCAACGATGGTTTCTCTTTGGTTAAAGTCTGTTGAAGTTCTTTACATTTTTCAATTGCTGCTTTTACTTTAGATGATGATGGTAGCTCTGGACCTTTGGTTTGTTCATGTGTACCAGACTTTGGAGTTTCTGGCAGTGGAGATATTTTTGGTAACAATTCTTTCTGAAGTAAACTGTTAATTTCTGAACTAGATTTTTCATTTTCTATTATAGCCTAAAAAATTTAAGATAAAATTCATTAATTGCAGGTCACTGAGGTACCGTATTAAGAAAGGACATTTGAGCTCACAGAGATGATCAGATATGAAAAGAAGCGACAAGGGTCAATGAGAAAATTAAGGAGATCTTCATTTTCCTTATTGATTTTATGCTCTTATGTTTCAGGGTTCAACTTAAATTGAAAAATTTATTAGCAATTTAGCACACAAAATTTCAATTTTCACTTAATATCAAATCAAATGTCGAATGTATTTCTTTCAAATAAGGTGACTATTGCCACTTGCTAACTTAAATTTTTCCATTATGTTGCAACTTGCAAAGGAATGTCAGACCGGTCGGACCATTACTGTGTCGGACCATTACTGGTTCGGACCTAAAAAAAAAATTTTATAACCAACTCGGACCAATGATATTCTTCTCACTACCGACTCGGCCCAAGGTTTTTTTTCTCACTACCGACTCGGCCCAAGGTATTTTTCTCAAATATTTTGGTAAAAAAGGTAACAAAATAAAGAATTTATTCCTCGGAAATATTCAAAATGCCAAGGTCATGCGAGTAAAAAAATATATGGTAACTAATCGGCAAAATTTGATGTGGTCTTATTTTCGCCAGAAAAGCCGTTTTTTGTTTGTTTTGTTTTTTTTATTAAGAAATGAAACTAAATCAATTAATGATTAAGAGGTTGTGTGAATGTAAACAATGAGAGAACGTTAATTTGTCACACCTTAGATTAATTTCCTCAGGAGGGCTTGGATTCAATATAGAAACGAAGGCGGCAATCAAGGTTGATTGTTACTATAAATAGAATCAAAGTGCTGACATAGAATATTAGCAGAGAAGCAGACGACATAATGCAGATTTAATATCTGAATTCATAATGCAATGATCAAAATGAGCTTCAAATAGATCTATTTTGATTGCGTGACAATATCTCTGCTTTTGAAAAACTCAAACTTAATCGGCCCACTAAATTTATCGACTAGATTTGCCTTTTTTCAGATTTTTCAAGATTCATACGCGTGCGACCTTGAGTCAAGGTCATCACGAGAAAATAAAATACAAATAACATCCATATAAAAATTTAAATTTTCCTAATTTATAAAGACAATATAGGACTCTCAAAAACATTTTGAGGATAATATTACAATTCATTGAAATGAAATGGGCAAAATGTGATTCAGCAAACGATATCTTGACAATGCCTGCTTTGATGTCGTCCATGATGGGTCGTTTGGTATCCATTGATATTTTACCGACAATTCAATTACGAAACCTCATGTTATGTAATAATTGGTTGAGTATTGTTAATTAAAAAAAACCTTGGGCCGAGTCGGTAGTGAGAAAAAAATGATTGGGCCGAGTCGGTAGTGAGAAAAAATCATTGGGCCGAGTTTGTAATGGTCCGACACAGTAATGGTCCGACCGGTCCTGATTCCCTTGCAAAGCTATATATATTCATTTATTTAAAATATAGATTGTTTGGTACCGGTACTGTAACTGTAAGCTTAGGGCTTCGATATATACAGTACTAATAATTAATGACATTTGCTCAGATACAGAAACTAATGTACAAACTTTATGCAAAATAAATTCAGTTAAAAAAACTGATGAACTGCCTTAAATAACAAAATTCAAGGATACCTTTTCTTCAGATGACAGCTTCAATTGCTTTCGAACACTCGCCACATTCTTCACTTTAGATTTAACTTCTGGTACTGATTCAGGGGTTGACTGAACATCATCAGTAATCTTTTCCTTTCGGCGACGAGGTCCGTTTGCAGTGACAGACTCTTTTTCAACCAATTTCTTAGTTGGTGTATTTTCAGCCACTTCTTGCTGATAATTGATCGAAGTTGGTGTTCCATTTGAAAGGATGGATACTGTTTCAGGAAGGATTGGACTCTCTTTAGAAGAAAACGCTACAGTTATAAGTTGTTGATCATCTCCAATAACAGCTTTTGCTGGTCGACCTCTTTTTCTCACTAATGTGGTTTGTTTTGTTTTTTGTTTACATTTTACAATAACTTCCGGTACTGCTTTAGTGACAATTTCGGATTCATTATTAACAATCGCGGTCGTAGCACTAGATGACCTAAGGCTTCGTTTGACAACTGATATGTCATCGTCAGTTTGGTCTGTTTCTATCCTTCTTCTTTTAGACTGCTGAGCACCTTTCGAATTCTTTCTGGTGACGAAGTAATCATTCACTTTAGACTGCGCCATTTTGTTTTACATACTTTCCCGCGTTTTCCTTACGTGACCTACTTTTAGGAATGAAACGTACCCAACTAAATCAATAACCATAGCGCTAGGAACTTATTCAAGATTATAACTAATTACGGTAGCCAGACATGATTGTTTAATCCAACTCTCTCTCAGACAATCACCTTAATCCATTAATGAAACTTGGCAATTAGTAAGCTATCCTTTTCAAAGGCAATCAATAATTATCTTGACATTTAATCGTAGTGACACTTGAGGTAAATACCATGAAATATAGCTCTCTGGTTAAACATTTTCCATTAATTAGCCCATATAGGTGCAGAAAAAAGAGAAAGTAAAACTCCATTCATTTCATTCATTTCTTCTTTATCACATAATGTAAAGAGTACACATTTGTATATTTAAATTGCATCATTGGTTACGTTTCATATTCACTTTTTGTAATAAATCAACAATTTAACATAATAATCATGATATGTCATTTTGATATTATTGTCACCTATAGAGAAAATTCATTTTTGGTTATCTTGGCTCCATCAAAATTTATTTTAAAGAACTTTTTCAATGTTTTGAAAATGCATCCCACGTGATCAACAAAATGGCGGATGGTCTAAACCCATTCGAAGAAGATTTGATAGAAAATGAATTTGAAGGTACTGAAACACCCACAGAAGACTCCCAGCAAACACAATCAGAAAAGAAGGAAGCACCAGACATATCTTGGGACTCAATTGCTGCTAAGTTATTGAGAGATAATTACCTACTAACTGCTTTAGAACTGCATACAGAATTGGTAGAAACTGGTCGAGAATTACCACGATTGAGAGATTACTTTTCAAATCCTGGAAATTTTGAAAGAACTAAAGATGACAGTCCCTCACCTACACTACGTAAGAATATTTCAATTCAGTTGATGTAGTGTGTGTCAATTAATCCACCATATTGAATATATATTGCAGTTCTTCACTGTAGACTTGTTTAGCAGATTCTATGTCACTGAATTAAATTTTTGTTGGTTTTCTTTTAAAATCTGATCTAAATGTTTTGTTTTGTGCTTCTTATGTCAGTTACTGTGCTTGTCATCCTTCTCCTGACAAAATAATTCTTTGACTTTTGTTCAGTTGAATTTTCCCAAAAGTGCCAAAAGTTTTTAGCCTATTATTATAAAAGCTGAAATATTGATATCCTCTGTTTTAAATCCATTTAAAGCTTATGAGTATCATAATCTTAATAGGAAGTGTAATTTTTTGTGATGAGGCAGTAGATATTTCATATTAATACTGATTCTTGTAGAGTGGCGAATTTTGCTGAGCATGAGTTTTATTTTAGAACCTCTTAACTTAATAGAGATAATGATACATTTGTATTGCTTAAACATCAGTCCTTACAAATAGTAGCATGTTTTGAACTAACCCTTTATTTGTTTAGTCATATTCATGTTATCATGCAGGCCTACTAGTGTTCCATGTTCACATAATTATCTGTACCGTAAGCTTACATGTTTTAGTTAGAATAATATCTTGCCATGATTCCTATTTTACAGAAAATCAGGAAGATTCTTCATTAGCCAAATTTCGTGGTAATCCATTTTATCAAAATTAAACAAGGTTTCATAATCATGTCATATGAAAATTTATAAGATTTTTTTTATATCTTAAACATGCTTGTACAAGACATATATTGTCAAAAATGGCAAATAGATTTGAAAAATGAGGTACCGGTATAGCAAATTCTCTTCATCTGTCACTTGCTTTGGTTGCTTTTATTGTAACATAATATATAGACAAGCCTACTTATAATAATCTGTACCTTACCCTACATTTCCTTTCCTGAAATAAATATTTTTATCTGCGATGGTTTAGACAATTTGAAAAACAGAATTAACTGTAAGGTGTTAATTTAAGACATTCATTCTTCAATTTTTGTAAATAAACCGAAACTTAATTAATTGAAATAAATTGACTTAAAATTAAATCAATTTTTTTGCCAATACAGCTAGATATATAACTAAACATTGGTTTAAATGAGTCCAGGTGATTTAGTCATCTTTACTTGAGTAGAATCACAAAGTTTCTAATACTGTTCAAGGAATATTTTGCAAGACTAGATATTAAGTTCAATATAATTATCAATGTTTATTACAAATTTAATCATATGTTTATTATTTATACATTTATTATATATCTATTTATGGCCAGTAGGCCAGTGTCAAAATGTTTATATGTTGAAGAACTTTATCTACAATTTTTTGGTGATTACAATGTTTGTCCTTGCACTATTAACTATTAAAACCTACACAGTCACCATTAGTTTAGAAGCATATGACACTTTCATCCCCAGAAAGATTTATTTTTAGCTACAAAGTACATAGTTATTTGATTTCTTCTTAAATAGCAAAAATTATATCTTGCTTCATGATAACATTTATGTTTTAGTCTGCAGCAGGGCCAAAATTTATGTCACTTATTATTTTTTACAAAAATGATGTAGAATGATCTTTAATTGCCTCAACATCAAGTTTTTCATTTTACGCCCTCATCTCTCTATGAGGACGTATATTGTAGTCACCCCTGTCCGTCCGTCCGTCCGTCGGTCCGTCCGTCGGTCCGTCCGTCCGTCCGTCCGTCCGTCGGTCCGTCCGTCAACATTTGCTCGTAAACGCTCTAAAAACTAGAGTTTTTGACGGAATCAAATGAAATTTGATATGTGTATACATATTCATAAAACGAAGATCAAGTTCGAATTTGAGCTATTTTCGATCATTAGAAGCAGAGTTATTGCCCTTGCCCTAAATCTGTCGGTGCGACCATCAACATTTGCTCGTAAACGCTCTAAAAACTAGAGTTTTTGACGGAATCAAATGAAATTTGATATGTGTATACATATTCATAAAACGAAGATCAAGTTTGAATTTGAGCTATTTTCGATCATTAGAAGCAGAGTTCTTGCCCTTGCCCCAAATCCGTCGGTGCGACCATCAACATTTGCTTGTAAACGCTCTAAAAACTAGAGTTTTTGACGGAATCAAATGAAATTTGATATGTGTATATATATTCAGAAAACGAAGATCAAGTTCGAATTTGAGCTATTTTCGATCGTTACAAGCAGAGTTATGGCCCTTGCCCCAAATCTTAAATATGCTATTACTCTCAACCGATTTTGATGAAACTTAAAATGGATGTTATTGGACCTAAATCGAAAGGTTTGAGAAAGTTTAATTTTATCCCGATTAAATTTTTCGTTAGGCGTATATGGCCGTGGTCCACTATCTTAAAGCTTATAATTGATTGTCAGTATTCCTAAATGCTGTTAAAAAAGCTGTCAAATATAGTTTGTGCAATATCTGTGGTTCCTGCAATTCCAAATAAACTTAAGTTTTCATGACATCACAATCACAGGTTTAATTTGTTTCATAATCAAATTGCTAGTGACAAATTCGGTCAAATGTGTTGTGGATTACAGGAAACAAAGAAGCATCCTCAATATACATTCCTTTATGCAAAGTATATAATACCATTTTGGCATCAGTATGTAAGTCTCAAATACTAATATTTTTCAGCAAGGACATCAAGTGTTCAGACATTTGATTCATTGGATTTTGCTCGCTATTCTGATGATGGAGAGAGACAAGTTGATGAAAGAGTTGCTGGTGGGTATCTTAAAGTAAACTGAATAACTTATAAGTTCTATCAAAAAATCAGCGCAGAATGTTGTCAATGAGTCTTGAACTGTTAAGCTGGTGTTGGCGTTTGGTTTTCATAAATAATATCTCTGGGGTTAAAATCAAACTCTATTTGCTAGTGTTAATGGATTAAACTAAGTGATAAGTTTTATTGGATTTAATTTCATCAACAACAGTCCTGATAGATTATAAATTGTTTTTGCAGTTTTGGAATTTGAATTAAGAAAAGCTCATGAAACTATTCGATCGTTGAGAGCTACTTTAACAAGAGAAGCAGGTATGTAATACAGAACAATTTATCATTCTAACTATTAATCAAGTTCTTATTGATTTTTTATGGCCTTTAACTAAAGATTATAGTAGTTCTTTATTAAACCGCACCCTTCAGTATAAATATTTAAATGATATATTATGATATGATTAAATGATTTTAATAGAAAAATTTAGGTGAACAACTTACACTTGAGAGAGAAATGTATTGTTGGTCTATAGTATGCCTATTAATTTTATAAGCCTAAATGTATAAGCTTATTTATCTACCAAACTTAAATATATCCCAATAATTTCAGTACTTTGTTAAAATCTTCACTCTTATATTGTTTGCCTAGTTTATACATGTAATATCTGCTAAATGATATGATCTGATCTGATCTATTAATAAAGTCTGAAGATTTCTCCTGAAGACTTCATTTTTAAACACCTTATCCAGCTATATAGGTTATTTTTTTTTAAAGACTATAAATGGCGTCTATTTTACAGAGAAAGAAATGGTAACACCAGAATTTACTGATACTAGTCAGGGTATGGCTACTGATGATGTCATGAGACCCATGGAAAATAGAGCTTTAAATTTTCTAGTGAATGAATATTTGTTATTAAATAACTATAAATTGACAGCAGTCACTTTGTCGGAAGAAAATGAAGAACAGGTCAGATTTTTTTCCCATTTTTTTACGTGTATCTTATGTAATGTTTCTGTGTTGTTCTGGTGATTGATGGACGAACAGATTGCTATCATCATCTTCATCATGGTTGCAAGATTTTTTTTATCATTATTAACCTTCGGAGACTGAACATGAGATTTCTTACTGATTCTGTGCTATGTCTATGCATTTTTAAAGTATAACATATTGATATAATTGAAATGTTTGCAGGACTTTGAAGATTGGGATGATGTTGGATTGAATGTATCACGACCACCAGACTTATTATCACTATTTCGTGATTTTGGTAATCATATTATTCCCAGTAAAGAAACTAGAGATTTTGGTTGTGAAACCGATATTGTAGATGAACATCTTGAAGAAATGGAGGTTGATTGGACAAACTGTAAATTACAATTAGTAAGTAGACAAAAGAATTAGCTCTCAACTTTAAGGTGACAAAAAAGAAAATTCTCTTTTCATTACTGACTATTTGGCAAGAAGACCAATTTAATTACGGTACCAATTTTGTTTACAATCATTAGTTTAAAGATTCAGTTGGAAGCTTCAATCAATCAGTTTTCATATACTTTTAATATTTTAATTGAAAACATAGAAATACTTAAGGATGAATTATTTGCATTTTTCATCATTAAATCCTTCTTCTGTCTTTGCAATTGTTTTTTTTTTTAATGATTTATATTGATGATAAAAATATTTTCTTTAGGAACAGAGAATCAATGATTTAGAAGATGAATTACAGATATTACTTCAAGAAAGAGATATTCTGGCTGAACAAGTTAAAATTCTCAAAATGTAAGGTTCTCTTCACTTTTGATTTACACATTTGATTATTGTAATTTGTTGAAAAGAAAAACATGATGCATGTTCTTATTCAAGTATATACCGGTAAACACTTATTTGAGTATATAAACACTTATTTGAGTATAAGAAAACTTATTTTAGTATATGTACACTTACTTTAGTATATGTACACTTATTTTATATACATTATACAGCTTAGACATCTATGAATCTTTTATATTATATTTTTAGAGGACCAAACAGAAACATTCCCCTCCATTCCACACCAGCACCTCCTAAATCAAATCGTTCAGAATCTGTAGCTAGTTCTACTAGTTTTACAAATATCTCTGAAACGCCAACTATGACTGATTCTGAAGCTAGTTATCAGCCAATTACAGACAGCGAGACAAATTCACCTGGTAGTGATATTAATGAAGATGTTACTATAGTAACGAATGGTAATATGGAAGATAGTTTAAGAATGGATAATGAAACAGTTGGAAATAAACAGCAATCTAAAGATCAAGATAAAACATTGGTAGATACATCATGTAACAGGTAGATATAATGTATTTATGTTAGATGATTTGAATTAGCATTTGCCTACATGTACAACGGAAGGATATTTTGGATTTCAATTGTAAATCTGTTAGATTTAACAAACTTAAAAGTATTAAACCAGGAAGGATTGATATTGACAAAAATTAATAATTGTTGCATTTGACTGTTTTTTTAAAAGAAAATGTATTGATTGATGTTGTCCTTCAGCTCTCAATTATTAAGTGTTTGAATTTTATATCTCAGAGTATAGGTAATGAATAGTTGTATTAAAATAAAATTTCATTTGTTGTAGAAAAATGGCAGCATCATTCCGGAAAGCACTACAGGAGTTAGCATTCCATGTATCTAATGATAATAGAATAACACAAGAAGTATGTAAGATTAATAATATTGATGATGAAGGTGTTATAAGATTACTAGCTAGATGTTTACCACATATTGTACCTAATGTATTGTTAGCTAAACGTGAGGTGAGATCATCATTGTGTTCTTATTGTCTTCTTGATATTATTGAGAACTTATATATATTTCAAATTGAAGATTCCCCATACTGGTTTTGTTGTCAATTATCTTTGGCTTTACATTTGAAATGCTTTGCATAGCACTCATATTATAATAGTCAGAAAATTACATATATATATAATTATACTAGATGATTATTTGCTTTCCCTTCAATTGAACCCTTTATTTTTAAGTGAGTTAGTGATGAAGGTCGGAGGGGCTGACATGGAAAACGTTCGGATGAGACAATAAACTGAGGATCTGTGTGCTACAGGCTGTGCACGTTAAAGATCCTTCGACAGTTGGAAATAGAAAATAAGAGTAGACTAATACCGCTGTCCTGGCAAAATTCATTGCACACTGCATGGCGTTTGCCTGTCCTCAATTATGGTATCCCATATAGGTGCAGAAAAGTAGGACGTAATTTCATCTAATTTATTGTTTATATATTTAGGAATTAATACCAGTTATAATCTGTACAGCTATGTTACATACAGATAGTAAAGAAAGAGACAATTTGTTAAATATTTTATTTAATTTGATTAAAAAACCAGATGATGAACAAAGGTTAGTCTGTTACCAAAGTATATTTATTAATATAACCCTCCTTGCCATGAACAGAAATTGAGTTAAACAGATATCCAAAAGCAGAAATAGACTATTGTTCCCCAAATCAAATACAGGATAAACTGGAGAAAACGATTCTGATTGTGCCAATATGCCTTCCATTATATCACTGTACTTTTTATCATGCTTCATAATACATGTATATTAATTTTCTAGGCAAATGATACTAACAGGTTGTATAGCGTTTGCTGAAACTGTGGGTCCTACTAGATTAGAGACAGAATTATTACCACAATGTTGGGAACAGGTTAGTACAGTTTTATTGTTTTAGTTTCCTGAAGATATGTAGTGGCCAGGTGCAGATCCAGGATTTAGAGAAAGGGGGGGCTTAGAAATATAACATGCTTCAAATTCAAAGGCACCGTGAGGTTGGGTCAAATTGGGTACCAGTCGTCAAAAAATAGGGGGTCGGGGGGCTCAGACCAATGGAGCCCCCCTTGTGGCCTCATTATTTTAATGTTTATTGTCATATTTATTCGGTAGCATTGGATTGAATTTTATTTTGATGTAATCACCACTTGTATTGTATTACTTTAATTCTAAACAATATGAATATTACAGATCAGTCATAAATATGTAGAAAGAAGATTATTAGTGGCTGAGGCTTGTGGTGCTTTATCTTCTTATCTGACAGTAAGTAGATTTCTCTTCTACTTCATATTTTACATTTCTTTTTACTGTTCATCCCCAATTCTTTTTGGCATTTTCAAAATAATTAAGTGATGCAAATATTACTCTGATCTTATTTGATATAAGAATGATAATGGCATAATACTTTCTGCCATTTCACCAAATCAATCATTGCAATTATTGCTCATTTATATACAGTCATGTAACATACAAGTAGAACTCATAATAATTTGATATATTTTCAGGCAGAAATCCGATCATCATTATTATTATCCATGTTATCTCAGATGTTAGAAGAAGATAAAGATGAAGATGTTCGTGAAGCTGTTGTTCGTAGTTTAGGTTTATTGTTAGGTTTTATCTGTGATAATGATAAATATATCCAGGTAGGTAACTAGGTTTATATATAGATGGTTTAAATCATACTTCCATATCAAAACTGGAAAACATACTCTGCCTTTGAATTCATCCATTGTTTTCCCTTAAATGGTGTTAAAGATTTACAATGCCATGTCACAACATCTAAGTCAAATCAATTTAGAGTTGAAATAAAAAAGAGTAGACTAATACCACTGTCCTGACTAAACTTCTTGCATTTTGCACCCTGTATGGTGATGTTCATTAGCCTAAACAGGAACAGAAAAGTAGAAGGTAAAACTATATTTTGTTTCAATTTCAGGGATTTGAATTGTTAAAGAAATCATTTAAAGATGGTTCAGAGAAAGTTTTAACAGCCTGTCTACATGTACTTTTACCATCTTTTGCCGTCTGGACGTATGAATTGGGCAAACTGGAACATCACCTCTTACATTCTATTTTACGTGAACTGGAGGAAATAGTTAAGGCACTTCCATTTTTTATCTTTGTGACTCTTGTCTCTTCTACACACTGGCTTCCTGTTCTACTGGTTCAAGATATCCACTGTTTAAACAACATTCATAAAGCTTATTGATTCTTTCTTTATCTTTATCTTTAATATGTATTATTACTATGAATTAATTTGAAGTGACAACAGAATATTGAAGTTTGATATAAACATTCTCTCAAGATTTTTCAAATATTATACGGTTAGCAGTAATATTACCTTGTGAAAATGTTTATACAACTCTGATAGGCCTCGTCACTTTTTTTTATACAATTTTTGCATGATCTGTTGCTCAATGTTGCTAAGAATAACGAGCTATTTCAGTTGAACTTTTTAAAGTGTATTTTGTTGTACAAATTAATTCAATTTCCTCAATTCATTAAGATAATGAAAACCATTAAAATTGAAAGTAATGCAATGAGCTTTCTGAATGTTGATAATGAATTTCTATTGGTACTGGTTGGTATGGGTTTTTGTTTTATCTTCATACATCTCTTAGAGATATATCTTCCTCCATTCCCTTCACAATAAAATAAATCTTAAAAGTATATATAGGTAATAATTTTTTCATCCAAGATGATGGTTGTAAACAGTTTTTTTTAAATAAATTTAATTAATCTTAAGCCAGTAGATAATCTTTTAGATGTGTCATACACTATTTTATTTTTAACATATATAATTAGTATATAGATATATTATTTATGTTGTAGCTAATATACATGTACATATATTGATAAGCTTATTTTAAAACTATATCTTTGAGCGATATTTATACATTTTACTTCTAGCGTAATAAGTTAAAGGATTGATCAAAAGGTTTCACTTTATTCCAAAAAGCATGAATGAATTCGGATTTTTGTTTAGGTGCTTTATTTATGTTGGGGCTTTGGTCTTTTTTTTTACTGTCATTACATTATATTTCATCAGTGAATTTAAACATTTAAAAAGTTTTTAGAAGTATATGAAATTGCTGTCAATATAAGTTTTTTAACTATTAGTTTATGTGTTTGTAAAAGTTAACTAAGTAATATGAGTGTTTGTAAATGGAGTACTATATAGTGTTTAGTTTAACAATAGTAATATACTAGAAGTAGTAATGTAGTATTTAATTGTATTTTAACTATATTTAAACTAACAGGACATACCATGTTATCTTCTAACTACTAATAATAACACATCCAATCAAAACTCAGTAAGTTTCATTACAGTTCAAAACTAAGTTGCAAAAAAGATTTGAAAAACATTCTGGTCCAACTGTATAGATCCAATTTATAAGATACAACTACAGGCATCTTTTGATCAGCATAAATAGACTGTGTGCCCCTTCATTCATATCATCTTTGTATAGTGACTTATCTTAAAGGTGTTTGTTAATATGAGTAGTTGATTTTGGATAGCATGGCTTAACAGACATTGGTGGCTTGATAGAACTAGAACTGGGCAAGGCATACATCATTCTGGAATGGCTAACATACATATTTAATTTACATGAGAGCTAGATACTGAGTGATGTCCAAATTTTACTTTTAAAAACATTTTAGCCTTTGTTAGATAGGCTAATAATCAAATACAAATAAGTATTAGAAAAAACTAAAAGTATCAAAATTAGTATGGGATAATAAAGATAATATGCTCAGTAATAGCTCTCATGTAGAGATCATTAAAAAGAGAGAATTTTAAATGATGTTTTCAACTTTACAGGGTGTTGTGGCAGCACAAAGATCTTCAACGTGTACGAATATACCACTAGATGAACATCGTTTTTTATTATTAATATCTCAACTACAAGAGTTATTACCATTCCTGTTTTTATCCGTCCTAGAATCTGGTCCTTTTATTAAAAAATTAAAAACACAGAAACATATAGAGATTGATGAAGGTAAGTGCTCGAGTATTTTAGTCTTTTAACTCACAAATATAGTTCACTTTTTGATGTTAGGTTTTATTTTCTCTGATTATTTTATAATAAATTTGTGAAGAATATGTTCCATTTCTCATGTGAAATACCTCTCATTAAATTTTAAAGGAAACATTTCCGGAGAAGAAAAATATCAAGTATTTTAGGTCGACTTTTCTAAAACCAGAGCTTGATGATTAAGTGAATTTCTTATTTATTGCATCTTATAACCTGCTGTGGTATTTATAGTTAATAATTATAGAATACAATGGAACTAGAAGGAAAATAAATCTTTGTAACTGATTTTAAGCTGTTTTTCTTCAAAAAATGAAAAGCAAGCTTACCAAAATGTGATAATTTAATGTGTCATGCCTTCAAATTTTGGAGAAGAAGATAAGAGTATGTTGAGATTGTGTCTGTAGAGAATATTTATATATGACTATTATATTTACAGATGATAGATTTCCTGTATCTAGCTGTAAATTAACAGATATTAATATAATAACAGGAGATAAACACTATCTCTATCATCTGTTATCTCTATATGAAGAATATATCAGTGAAGAATGGTATGAACCATGGGATCAATTTAACTGGGTTGTAAATAATTTGTAAGTACTATTGTTCTATAGAGTTACTATATTATATTATGGTTTTTATCAACTCTTTTAAAGTAATGAGTTTGGTATAAAGTGAATTGTGAAGACTTTCATATCGGTTAATGATATCAATTAACTAAAAGCAGACGTTAACTTGTCATCTACCAACCAACTAACCAACAGACCAACATTGTCAAGACAGACATTAAGACAGAAATTAACTCATCACACTTCTAAGATTACAAGATTTGAAATGATACATGTTTGATTAATTATAATGAAATACATATCGGGTGTCCCCCCAAAAAAACATCCCCAAGTTTGACAGTAAGTATCTCATCTGTTGGTGAACCGATCTCTTTTAAAATTCTCACAGATTTACTTCAACATGTCCTTGTCAGACCTTAAAAATATAAAAGTCATCGAATAAAAATTGTAAAAGTACTACCACGAACAAAATAGCATGTAAAAAAATTCAATATCAGAGCAAACTACACATTTGAACCTGTGTCCATTGTGCTTTCACCTCATTGAACACTAATGTCAATCATTTTCCATCCTGAAATGCTCTCACCGATATCATCTTAAGGTATTTTCTCCCAAAAAGCAACCATCCTGCCTTTCAATTCCTGTTTAGCCAGTTTGTTCCACTGGTGTCTGTACTTGACTCCAGGCAGTTTGGGATTCTTTTAAGGAACAAGTGTACTGCACTTGGGTTAGAAGGACACACTGACTGAACATGAACTAAAAGTCAGAATAGTCGCTTCTTGTGAGATAATACCTTTAGATGAGATCCGTGAGAGTTTATCAGGATCTGAAATAGTTTATTATCACCCAAGGATGAACTCTATTTAAAATTGAAAGAATCGAAAAATATTTAATATAAATTATTGCCCTTGCTCTTTAAAACGCGTTTGATTTTTAGCTAGTTAACACTCTACAAGTCACAATTCTTATGAAATTTATTATCACCCAAGGATGAACCCTATTTAAAATCGAAAGAATCGGAAAATATTTAATATGAATTATTGCCCTTGTTCTATAAACTGCGTTTGATTTTTATGGTTTCTGTTTTCTGCCAAATGTACTTTTTCAAACAAAGCTGCCAAACTAGACCAAAAATCAAAACCCAAGGAGAAGAAAGTTTAAACCAAATTTTTATATGATAGTGCACCTTGAACGTAGTAAAATTTTTAGTGTTGTAGCTCAATACTGATTGTAAACAATGGGATTTAGTCTTGATTACCAATTTGATCCTTGATAAAAGATTAAAACTATGACCAAGGGATGAAAAGTGTTCACTCTATTGTCAGTCTTTTGTTTTAAAATTGTGGATATGGAGACTGAGATATTTTACCCCCAGCTTGTGTGTGAGTAGAATTCAGGGGTTATAGTCAGGTTGACAACAACAGTATACAGCCTCATTCAGTCAGCAGATGTCCCAGGGTTCACTTCTTGTTGCTATGAAAGCAGGAAAAAACATTTGATGAGGAACTGAAGACTTATTTATTTCAAAGTTGGAGAAAAAGATAAGTATTCAGCTACTATAGTTTCATTTAATTGTGGATCTTTTATTGGACATGTGCCTCAATTTGAAAATTTGGTCTGATGCAAGACTGTTTTTGTAAAAAATTCATTTAGTTTAATTGTTCATAGTTTATTTAATTAATTCAGTTTGAAGTCATTAATATGATTTGTAAATCAACACCTAATAATTTTGTCAGACAAGTATATATCAATAGCCCTGAATATGAGCTGAAGTTGGAGCTTTGAGTTATTTTTAAATAACTGAAATTAGGGCTGGGTCAAATAATTGAAATAATCGGCTATCAAAGCTACAAATTTTTTATTGCGATTATCAAATTTCATGATTGATTAAATTTTATAGTCAAATTTTCTTTAAATATTATCTTTTACAGTGTTAAACAATTATATCACAAGTCAAAACCCATTACATAATACAAAATACTGAACATTTACTTCAGTTGCATTTGTATTCAATACCAGATATTCAATTTCAGGAGATTTTTCAATTTAAATATTTTGATTATTAATAGGTAGTCTGCCTTCGATAAGCGATACCAATCCCAACTGAAAATATTGGCTTTATTTTATTTGTAGGTATGTATACAGTAGTTGGTGTATGCCAGGGGTAACATGGTAGTTTTGAATATTGGTTGATGTTTAAACTGTTTTGTACCTCAAAAATTCTTTGGTAAGTACACTTCAATTTAACTTTTCAAATTTTTGTATTCATATCAAAGTAAGGAATATTCCAAATACATAAAAAGGTGTATTAGATTAGATTGAGAAAAAAGTAGACTGAATTAAGTTTGAGAATAAATTAGACTGAATTAAAAAAAGGAAATAAATTGTACAAGGTTAGATTGAGAATAAAGTAGACTGAATTAAGTTGTACTAAGTTAGATTGAGAATAAAGTAAACTGAATTAAGAATAGGAATTAAGTTGTACTAGATGAGATTGAGAATAAAGTAGACTGAATTAATATTGAGAATAAAGTAGGCTGAATTAAGATTGAGAATAAAGTAGACTGAATTAAGATTGAGAATAAAGTAGGCTGAATTAAGATTGAGAATAAAGTAGACTGAATTAAGTTGTACTAAGTTAGATTAGGTTAGATTGAGAATAAAGTAAACTGAATTAAGAATAGGAATTAAGTTGTACTAGATTAGATTGAGAATAAAGTAGACTGAATTAAGATTGAGAATAAAGTAGACTGAATTAAGATTGAGAATAAGCTAGACTGAATTAAGATTGAGAATAAAATTTGAATCACCCATTGGCTATTTTCACTTCCTGATGAACCTAAGTAAATTGTGAATGTGTTTTTATCTATCTGATACTTTCTCTCTATCCAATTGCTTGAAGAGAAAAAAATGACTTCTTTAGGCTCTGAGGGAAGTCTGGCCAAATTTTCTCTTCCCATTCAAGTCTTATTCCCCACTGTGGCTATAATCTGAATAGCTGTGTATCAAATAAGATGTAAAGAATGAATGTTTTAGGGAAATGCCAAAGATAATTCCCTTTTTAGTAGCTTTCCTATTCCTTTTTAAGAATCATAAAAAATGTTTACTTTACAAATGAAAACATAGATTTGGCATTTCTTTAAAACTCATCAGATGTATAAGGGTTGATTTCATGTGGGTAGTGTTTTAGTCACTGAACATGAAGTCAATTCCAAGTATGTGGTATTTTGTGAGGTCATCAGGAAGTTTTCTCTGTAAAAACAACTTCTTTAAGATAAGGGGAGTTGTCCAAATTGTATGAAATGGCACTTATGGTAAAGTCTTACTTTACGAAAACCCCCTCTCACTGTAGGGATGAATTGAGTATTGCCATTTACAAAATTGGATGGTCGGTTAGCGTGCACTTCTGGAAGTGGTCATGTAGTAGGTGAGGGGACCATTTTGCTGCATGATCCTCGAAGGAAGTGTCATGTGTCCTACGGCAAAGATTAGAAAACTGCTAAATTGGATGGATGGTCGGCGTGCACCTCTGGAAGTGGTCATGTAGTAGGTGAGGGGACCATTTTGCTACATGATCCTCGAAGGAGTGTCATGTGTCCTACGGCAAAGATTAGAACCTTATAGATCTGACATTATTCATTTTATCAATTCTTTGAGAGGGATCAAATCAAGACTGGAGTGCCATGATTAGGTTTGTCCCAGTGGATTTTATCAGACGGTAGATATTTCTATATCCGACTTCAAGTGCGGCTACAATCTTGCTATAACAATAGTATTTGGACAACGGCGATATTCTACTTGAGATACTATTCACTTTTTTTTTAGTTATTATTTTTATCCCCATTATTTTTTTATTATTATCCATATTATATTTAGAATTAATAGGCAATGCTAATTATTTTTTTTTGTCCGTGTGGATTTTATCAGACGGTAGATATACCAAAAGTCACTGACCAGGTGCTATATTCTACCTGAGATACTATTCACAATTCTTTTTTGTTTTAATATTTTTATTTTCCCCATTATTATTTTTATCCCAATTAAAATTGTCATATCTATACCTATTATGATTATAACTTGAATTAAACATAACGTCTTTGGTTTTAGAATTAATTACTGAAAGCTTAAAGATGAAAAAAAGGTAAAATTCTGAATTTAAATCTAATTCCCAATGATAATTTAAATTAATAGAGTGACAATAATATGTGTGAAATGTGTTTTATCTTTGTAATATCTCGGATAGTAATAATATATTCTGTTAAGGCTTCCAATGCTGATAATAATCTCTATTAGAAAATTACACTGTCAGTTTTTGCTTTTTGCTCATATTTCCATGGATTTCGCATTCTTTCAATTAGATTATGAAAATATATTATACTAAATTTAAATTTTTTCTTACACCAACAAGTTTTAATATAATGAAACCAAAGCACTAACGATCCCAACTGTAAAAACAAATCTCGAAATCCATGTAAACACATTGGTAATACATTGGTAGCAGCTAATGAACTTGAGGAAGAATATCAATTAATGAGTATATGTTTCATAATGAAAAGTGGTATCAGGTGTCTAGAAAGGTTAGCATACCCTGCTTGGCGCCACACCTGTCACAAAATCAATTTTTATACGCCCTCATCTCTCTATGAGGACGTATATTGTAGTCACCCCTGTCCGTCCGTCCGTCCGTCCGTCCGTCCGTCCATCCATCCGTCCGTCCGTCAACATTTGCTCGTAAACGCTCTAAAAACTAGAGTTTTTGACAGAATCAAATGAAATTTGATATGTGTATACATATTCATAAAACGAAGATCAAGTTCGAATTTGAGCTATTTTCGATCATTAGAAGCAGAGTTATTGCCCTTGCCCCAAATCCGTCGGTCCGTCCATCAACATTTGCTTGTAAACGCTCTAAAAACTAGAGTTTTTGACGGAATCAAATGAAATTTGATATGTGTATACATATTCATCAAACGAAGATCAAGTGCGAATTTGAGCTATTTTCGATCGTTAGAAGCAGAGTTATTGCCCTTGCCCCAAATCCGTCGGTCCGTCCATCAACATTTCCTTGTAAACGCTCTAAAAACTAGAGTTTTTGACAGAATCAAATGAAATTTGATATGTGTATATATATTCAGAAAACAAAGATCAAGTTCGAATTTGAGCTATTTTCGATCATTACAAGCAGAGTTATTGCCCTTGCCCCAAATCTTAAATATGCTATTACTCTCTTAGTTTTCAACCGATTTTGATGAAACTTAAAATGGACCTAAATCGAAAGGTTTGAAAAAGTTTAGTTTTCTCCTGATTAAATTTTTTCCTTTTTCGACTTTTTCGTTAGGCTTATATGGCCGTGGTCCACTATCTTTAAGTTTAACTTCAAGACAGTTAATTTAAGTTATTCCTGCATTATTTTGAAGATTTAGTAAATATAACATTGTCATGCAAATAATTTCCAACTGTAGTTTAGTTATGACTGATAATGTTTGGATATAGAGACAGCAATTGTTGGTCATATTATAAATTATTTTAATGTCAAGAACTAAATTTGTTGTGGGTGAGTTTCTTGATGCCCATGGCGATAAAAGTTTATTGTCTAATTCTACAAAAATATTTTTAATCATGTAATTGCAGAAAGTTCTAATGTGTAATGAAAAGCGGAACGTAAAACTCCATTTCATTTCATTTCTAATGTGTGATATTTGCATAAATTACATGGCTTCGAGAAGCCGTCGCTAGCTTCCTTGTGAGTGGAACACTTGAATCTGAGAATCTATTGGGTTTATTTATGCTTCCTGTTGAACTTTTCATTAATTGTGTGAATGTGATTTTATATTTTCATCAGTCAATCTTAAAACCTTTGTTTGAAGAGAGAAGATGACTTCTTTAGGTTATAAGGGAAGTCTGTCCAAAATTTTCTCTTCCCAATTCAAGTCTTATTCCCCACTGTGGCTATAATCTGATGAGCTGTGTATCATATAAGACGTAAAGAATGAATGTTTAAAGCTCATTAGATTTATAAAGGTTGATTTCATGTTGACGTTATTTAGTCACTAAACATGAAGTCAACTTCAAGTATGAGTGTATTTCTAAGTTCAACAGGGGCTTTGTTTATGAATACAACTTCTTTAGGATAAGGGGAGTTGTCAAAAACTAACTTTGGCTTTAACTGGACAGATTAAAGTCTTATATATTAGGCTTTCTCCTTCTGCAGCAATGGCTATCAGATTGATGATGCTGTTTTTTTACTAAATTGGATAAGGGCTGGCGTCGACGGCAACCTGCATGACAGCTGAAGGCAAGCATGTGGTAGGTGTGGGGGCCACTATTACTGCAGGGCGGCTCCGAGTAGGTGATGTCATGAAGTCCTACGGTTGCAGATTAGATTTTCACAAAATCAAATAACATTCTATATTTTATACCTTGCTTCAGGGGGATTAAAACTAGACTAGTGCCAGATATTTTCTAAATTATTCTCAGTTTTCATGTGTTCAGCTGACATGGTTCATTTAAATTGTGTACCTATTGTGGGAAAAAGAATAATTTGGAGCAGAAAAGGTATAGAAATGTTTGAGATTTAGGGCATCGAGAAATTCTAAACAATATTTTGTAAAATTTAGTTCCAACTTTTCAGTAATTGTGTGAATGTGATCTTATACTTAAATCAAAATATTTGTTTGAAGAGAGAAAATGACTTCTTCAGGTTATAAGGGAAGTCTGGTCAAATTTTCTCTACCCAATTCAAGTCTTATTCCCTACATGACATTTTTTTAATATATAATGTGAACTTAAATAATGTCGTTATTGTGCGAAGCAGACTATGCTTACTCTTTTCGAAAGACCTGATGGTACTTTTCTTTTGAGGGGTCCACTATTGCTCTCGATTTTGGCATTCTGTGAAAGAGTATTGCGATTAACAGAATTATCTTGCTTGTACAGATTTTTATTGACAATTCATCTCATACTGATGACAACATATATTTCGGATACACAATTCTCAGAAGAACAGTTTTGGAAAAGGGTAGGGGGAATTTACTTTTGAAAACAAATTTATAACTTCTAAGACTTTAAAAAAATAATTTTCTTGAAAAAACCTTTATCTAAATTTTAGTGAAATAGTCTTATTTTGAATCAGATGTCAGCTTATTTCGTTATTTGAAGTTTTTGAAGAATTGTATTTATCAGTTTTTTTGGCAAAAGTATTTGGAAATTTAGCTCATCAAATGATTCTTTCTTATGATGTCCAAAATGAAGTCAGGAATATTTTATTTGGTATCAAACTGAACTCTATGGTGTATATTTATCAGAAATTTATGTACTACATTTTATTTTTCATTGCCAGCATTTACCATTAACACTTAACCTTACTCACCCTAACTTACCTTCTACTTAAATTTCTGATAAATATACACCATACAGGTCTCAAAATATTGACATGTTCAGATTTCCTATTCGTATAATTTGAATACCACGTAACCTAATGAAAATAAATCGTATGAGAAAGAATCATTTAAAAAAAAAAAATGGTTCAAATAAATTATAGAAATTTGTAATAATATTAAAAATCTTTATTTTTTCATATAATAGATAATTTGACACATCTGTAGACCAATTTTCAGTCAAAAAGTTTTAAAGAATAAAAAAAGGAATATTTAAATTTCTGAAGATTTAATTTTTTCAATCAAATATTAGAAAATCAAAAACATGACTAAAAAAACTATTGTTTTGTCTTGCGATGTAGAGTGAAAAAGAAAATCTACAAATTTCTGAAGATTTTCATTTTTTTCGTTCCAGCTTTATTATAAGCTCAAAATATTTGATTTTGTTTTGGCTTGCAACATAGAATGAAAAAGAAAATCTACAAATTTCTGAAGATTTTCATTTTTTTGTTCCAGCTTTATTATAAGCTCAAAATGTTTGATATTGTTTTGGCTTGCGACGTAGAATGAAAAAGAAAATCTACAAATTTCTGAAGATTTTCATTTTTTCGTTCCAGCTTTATTATAAGCTCAAAATGTTTGATATTGTTTCGACTTGCGACGTAGAATGAAAAAGAAAATCTACAAATATATAAAGATTTCATTTTTTCATTCCAATATTGTTAAAAAAACAAAAAACATAATAATGAGATGAATTGTAATCAATAAAAATCTGGAGTTTCTGTCGGTTGGTTGTCATTCGGGGAGTAGTCAACATATATTGATAGGAATCTAACTGAATCTGTGACAACTTCAAAGGAAATGTATATGACCCTGTTTACTTTGATATTTGCAACAATTTTTTTAAATTTGATTTCTTACTATAATTGCAGACTTGAGAAAGAATGAGAAATAAAATGAAGATACAAGTATAGGATTCAGAAGAAAGATGAAGTACATGTTTATCTTCAATCAAGTACCTTCCAAATGGAACAATTATTACATAACAAATGTTCTTTGGAACAGTTATTATAGTGGAACTTATATATCGTCACAATATTGCTTGGAGTTCAGGGTATATAACGTTCAAAGGCGTATGGGCGGGGGTTGCAGGGGGAGTTGGGATATTGATATTTAAAATGACATTGAGAACTGAAATTGAGTTGGCTTAAAAGATAACAAACCAGAGATAATTTTAAATGTACATTGAATTAAAATATTTTGTCTTGGTCTTGTTTATTTACTCTAATAACCTTGAACAAATGGTTATGTTCAAAGTAACATGTTCTTTAGTTACATGTCATGTCACTGATACAATGTACCAGTATGCTCTGGTGATGATTAAGAATGATGCCTTTGCAATAAAATCACACTGATCATAGTATTAAATATATCTCCTCTCAAAAACACTTTAAACGCCCATAAACCATATGAAAATTGGTGGCTTTCATAGTCCAAGCTAGGGGACCATATTTTTTTTATGAAAAGAATTTATAAACACACTACAGACAGAGCAGGGTGAAGTGCAGTAATCGTATCGCTTTGTTCTGCTTGCTGAGTCATTCCGCTTCCACATTTAAAACCATCTGTACATTAATGCTGCTACTAACTGCTCCGTGCTACCCTTCTCTGCCTGTAGTGTAATTTAACCCTTAGAGTGAGGTGAGAATAGTATTTTTAAAAAAACTGACCAAGTATTCAAATGACAGTCCTTGACTAAAAAATATATCTTTATATCCTTACTTGCAAATAAACATGACTAAAAATCTATGAAACCTTAATGAGGGCCAGAAGCATGGAAGGGACACACAAATTTCAAACCCAGCTGCCTAATTGTATCAGGTGCCAGCCTTCTAACTTGGGATACATATAGGGAGTAGCTGCTGAATTGTATCAGAGATGCCAGCCTCTTATTCTTGAGGATACAAATAGAGAGTAGACAATTTGAATATTTTTTTACATTCTATGGCAGAGATTAAGTGGTACATGAACAAAATTTCATGGCATTTGATTTCAACCATTTTGTACATTGAACACAAGTGATCAATTTACTGCTATTAAAATCCTACAATTTCTTAACTGATATTTGTGACCTTTTTACCTCTATATCGAAATATGATTGTATATTGCTGTCACCTATGTTGGTCCATCATGGGTCGAAATGATACTTTCGGATTTTTCAACCCGGTCTCCCCTGGTGTCAGTGATGGAAAAAGCGTCTTGTCTTTCGGATGGGACAATAAACTGTGGCAGGAAAGCAGTGACTCCATTCATTTTATTTAATTTCATTTTTACACAACAGAGGAAAGTGGAGCAGTGCTGTATATCTTTAAACAATTATACTACAGACAAACTTGGTCCAACGGTCACCTGTATTCAGCACCACCCCTTAGTAAAAGGCCACCCAAATTACATCCCTTGCAATTTTCAACAAAATTTACCTCTATTCAACACCACCCTCTTGACGCGGCCAGCGGTCACCCTTTTCTTGACAGTAAACATGTGTCACCCTGCAATCAGCGGTCATTTTCCATTAATCCTTTTAAATCCCATTAATTAAATTAACAGTTAATTACTGCCAAACAGATTAACCTTAGTCTATAATCCATGAATTTTACTCATACACTGGTATAATTAGGCCTAATGTTGTAAATGATTATTAGAATAAGTAATGAAATATTCAAAAGTGTATAAGAGACTTGTCTTAAATAACATTTGTATATAGGACATCGCTAATGCTATTTAAATTGCTATTGTTGTTTTTTTTTTCTTGCATATACATGTAATTACAAATTACCAACTTATCATTCTAAACTGGGGTTGCCATACATTTACCTCTATTAAGCACCACCCCTTAGTAAGCAGCCACTTTTAAGCATTCCCTTGACTGACTGCTTAATACAAGTTATACTGTACTTCCTTGATCTCAAAATAAGGTTGATATTTTCTAAATTTTTATACACCCACAAGAAATGTGTCCGTCCGTCAATCGACAATTGTTTGTAAACTCTCTGCAAGGCACAATTCTTGACAGGTTTTGAGGAAACTTGGTGTTCAGAGTGAAGAAGTTCCTAAAAAACTTCTATATAAAGCACTGGCCAAGGTCACAAATAAAGAGATAAATGTTCAATACAAGATAAGGTGAAGTGAGCATAGTTAGTATTAAGTTAAAAAAAAGTAGTAATCTTCAATAAACAAAAGTCTATAATAATATGAAAGTTTTCTTGTTACCAGTTCTAAAAGAAGAACATCTATATATAAGGATTAGAATATATTATACTTAATGAGCTAGACAATAGAGAGGGGGGTCAAGTATTATTGGATTCAATGGGATCTAGTCTACCATGGACCAGAAAATTACTAAGGTTTTTATTGTGCTTATAGGCAATTACAAGTCAAAGAAGCACAAGATATATGGATATACTATTTCTGACATTTATTAACTCAACGTTTCACATGCTCATACAGGCAGCGTTATCAAGAGAATGAATAACATAATAAGACTAACAGAGTATATATAGCAAATAAATCGTTAACAACAATGAAACCTATTAAAAATAAGCAAAATGAAAAAATTTACTATGAATTATGGCCCTTGTTCTTGAAATTTTAGCTCGTAAACACTCTATTATAGAAGGCACAATTCTGGCTGGATTTTGGCGAAACTTGGTGTGTCTGTAATCACCTTAGGATGAATCCTATTGAAAATAAGTAATAAGTAAAATAAAAAAATATTCATACTAATTAATAATGAATTTTTACATGTAAACACTCTTCAACACGATTGGACATTTTTAGAAAGTAAAATATGTATATGTAGCATTGTAGCTTGTAAAACCTAAATAATTTTGACCAAATTCAATTTATATGTTATTTTTCAATAACCGTGGCCATTAGGTGTATATTACCTTGCCTGGCAAGCTATCTTTGAAATTTTTGAATTGATAAGTTATAACCCTTTATTTTTTATGCTTTTGACATAATAAAATTTGTATTATGTCTATTCAAATATTATCATTTCCAACAGCTGCCAGTGGGCGTATGTTATGTTACCTTGCCTGGCAAGCCCTGGTTTGTTCAAAGCAGTACTTGTACAATTTTTATTTGATGACTTTCATATTTTCAGGATCTGACAAGGACATGTTGAAGTATATCTGTAAGAATTTTGAAAGAGATGGGTTAATCAGCAGCTGAGATATGTCCCATCAAACTTGGGGATGTTTTTTCTGAGACACCCGATATATATCTTAGCTAAGCACCATATGACCACAATGTCCTAGATCTTATGATAAGAAAAGATTTTTGAAATTGTGTGCCATGTATTTTTTTGACTAAGTATTTGTTATTGAACATATACAAATTTCTATATTTCAGTATACCTCGTTTATTAGATATTACAGAGGGCATTGGGCTTTCATTTCATAAAGTTATAAGTGCTTTAAGTAGATTGATACATAGAATATGTCGAACATTTGGTGAAACATTTACCAGAACGAAGGTGAGGGGTTTTTAAAATTTTATTCTTATCTGGATAAGATTGATTGAAAGATTCAGCTTTTAAAGAGGCACAGGCTTCATTTTCGTGGGTCGATTTTTCAAAGTCTCAGAAACGGGGACTTTTTTAGCTCAGCAATTTAGTACTGGTTATCACAACTCACCATTGAAATTTGAGCCTTCAAATCCATGTGCATCCATAATTATTAGCATTTGAAAGTTATAATGCCCTACTACACATTAGCGATACTATGCAATATATAGAAAAGTCATCTATAGAAATAGAAGGAGAAATGTCTAATTTAAGATATATTTGAAGGAATTATGCAATTTTTGTACATCTCTAGTGCTTCTGAAGGATACTTCAATATATTCAAGACCCAAATCAACCAAAAAAATGAAGACTGGTCCCCTTTAAAATTAACTTACAAACATATTTTTTAATGGGCAATATGTTGTAGCATGCTTTCATGGTCAAATTCCAATATTTTAACATGAGATACTAGAACAGAGTTGCAAACTCACTGGGCAGGAGTCAGAGATTAATCAAAAATTAAGATCTATTGAACACTATTGATAGGTGAAGCCAAAGTTTGAAGAATTAGTTAGTTTACCTGATGATATTTTAGGTAAGTATAAGTTCAGTGAATTCAAAGCTGCTGTACATTTGCATAAATATATTGTGCCTTTTAGTGTACCTTTAAAATTTTTGGTATTTTAGGTATTGACTGAATTTCTGGATACAAAATTACACAATTATTATAGTAAAGACTAATTTTGATAATTTTGAACCTTATTTTTACCCTTTGAACATCTAATTAAATGAAATATTAACTTTGCAACTTGTGCCGAAATAAGAAACACCTGACATTTATCTGTAAATTTCTTGGCTGCTGTGTTGATTATTTCCTAAAACTGATAGGTAGAGAAGTTGACATATTTATTAAGTTTCCAGATGATCAAGTGAGTAACATTACTTTGGACAGTATTTTCAGCTTGTTTGATAATAATAAGAAATATTTTGATTACAGATTATCAAGTTAATTTAGGTCATACAGCGTTAACAAGTTGTATTATACCTGTTTATAGTGTTGGAGTTTTATCATTATTTCACTCAGTAAGTACTAGTTTCATTTATAATCACTTTCAATTATATGATGAAAATGTTTATGTGCTATAATAGAATTGGAAATTCTCTGACACTGTATGATTGAGGTTTGACCAAGGACCAGCGGGGAGAAAAAATTGTGTGACTACTCAATGTGATCATTACCTGTATATGTAGCTGAGATATAGATATTTTGAATAAAATTGACTAAATCATCTAAATCAATCTAAAGTGATTTAAGGCCTATTCAATTTTTTTTTTCAGGAAAAAGATAAAGACTATTTATCTCAGTTTTTAAAGAAAGTTTTATTTACTCTGTCATTCTGCCGAGGATCTTTAGATGGCTTAAAATCAGCTTTTACTGAATTAAGGTATGAATAATACATGTATAATTATTATTTAGACTGTACATGTAGATAGAGGATCTTTAGATTTTATTTCACACAAATGTATTTCTAAATATGCATGTTTCCAAAGAGTAGAATATTGTATTAATTAAATCTGATTATGTGTTAATTGTTGTTTTTAGTTTGAAAGAATCAAATCATGAATTATTACTAGTAGTATTATGGGATGGAGTTGTCCATTCTTCACCTCTAGTCAGAGCATCAGCAGCTTCAATGTTTGAGGTTAGTAGGTTACCGTTATTAATCTGTTTGTTTAAGAGGGTTAGTCAAAAATTGTACGCTCTTCAAATTAAACCAACATGCTGCGAAATCTATTTATTTCCACATTATGACCATTTTCTAAATGTTCATCCTATAAAGGACAGTAGTATTTTTAAATTGATCAGAGTACCCTTATGAAATGTTATATAAATATATTTTGTAGCTACTAATTAAAGGTATTGATGATACATTAATATCAACTAGGGTTGTACCAGCTCTAGTTACTCTAGCCAATGATCCTGAAACGTAAGTTAATTTTTATATCATTATAAATATAACCAAACATTCACCTGTTGTTTTCACAGTAAATTGTGAATGTTCATTTCTACTATTTGTATCTCCAATTCTTATTTACCTATGGACCCGCTTAAAGCTACAATGAAGTGTGAGCATAAATTTTTTTGGGCAGGGTTTGATATTAATGAATAAATTATGGACTTGATATTGAAATTTGCTTTATTTGAAGCCATTTGAATTAAATAGTATTATGTAAACTTATCAGTTTCAATGAATAATAGTGACAAATGTTATTACTAAGTTAATGTATTGTATGTGACTATCTTTAATCTAGGGCAGTACGAATCTCAACTATACCATCTATTGGTGCTATATTAGAAAACAATACAAATAGAAGTGTAAGTTTCTATATATATTTTTAATTTATTATATATTGTAGCACTGTCTGTCCATGCATTCACATATTAGAATTGTTGCAATAGCTACAGTTTTAAGGGATAGAGTACGCAGAATATATTCTTGTTGCTGTATCAGAGACATTGTGTAAATTGTCGACTATGTATTTAAGTTAAATTAAATGCGTAATCTTTTAGTGTTAGCGACCTGGTTAACATTATTTCTTCAACACACATATTAGATATTTCTGAATCATTAGATAGAATTATTTTTATAACACCTCAAAATGTCCCTGGATACAAAATGTTCATAGAATAATATCTACACATATTAACAGTACATAATTTTTAGTATATAAAAACTTCCTGGTTTGATAGCTTCACCATTTCTCAACCTTGCTAATTGCAAATGAATCTGTTCACAGGTTTTAGACAGAGTTTATATGCAGCTACAGACATTTTTTGATGATCCTATGTACAGAGATCAACATGATATGCAAGTTGAATTAATAAGAACATTGGCTCGAGTTGGAGCGAACACTGAACCAAAGTTTCGAGAAGAATGTAAGTTAAGTTTGTATATTGTTTTATACATACATCATTATCAATATACTACATACATTATATACATACATTATTACTTAGTTTACCATCTAATGCCCTACTAGATTACAAGAAATCCAAAACTGGTTTGGTACATCAGATTCATGTTGTAAATGAGTGAGAATTTACACGAAATCAGATTAGTTTTGTAAACTATGAGGTGTTTGACGAGAGTGTCCGCTAAATGACGCCATATTGAATCCGATGAATATGTCCAAGGAGGCAGATTGGTGGATTCGCTATTCGGATTCAGATTTAGGGCAAACTGTTGTAAATGAGTGACACGGATTCAGAATCCAGTTTCAGATTGGTTGTAAACAAGTAGGGCCTTACATACACGATTTTAGCTACTTGTACCAATTTTCAGGAGACATTATTCGAGCTTCTGTAATTAACAATGATGTTTATATTCTTAGTAATCAACAGTTGAATCATTTATTTCAGTATGTCATCACCCAAATTAAACCAAATTTGCTTTTGATTCATTTTAGTCAGATTTGTGTTCTGAAAAGTGTTACAAGTAGCTGAGATTGAATAAATACAAACGAGTAAATGATTACATTATCTTTTTCATCATGATCTGTACATATTGAAGATATGATTACAACACACATTCTATTTCCATATCCTGCTGATTTGTATGGATGACATAATACATATTTACTAACATTTAGCATAAAATAAAAATGTCCCTGGATACAAAATGTTCACAGAATAATATCTACACATATTAACAGTACATAATTTGTTATATAAAAACTTCCTGGTTTGATATCTTCACCATCGATTGGTTTCCACAAGTTAAAATAATTAACTCCCAGTACACAGAATTATCACTAGTAGCCTAAGCTTTTCCCAAGACGTTGAAGTAATCCCAGCATACAGAATATAAACTCTTACAACATTTACACTGAAACTTTCACTTCTTTAGTTAAACTATTTACAATAACTTCACTGCCTTACATCTTTCAAATTATTTTATTGAGTATTAAGTATTACATATTTTGTAAAATTTCTATAGTTGATTTCACACATTAGTTGTAATTTTTGAAGTTCCACTACATCCATCAGGGACTGGCCTGGTACTGATATGTTCCAGGGAATTAACTCTACCATCCATTAACGGTTTAGTAGCCAGATTATTCTTAGACAGGTTGATACGATCTCGTCTTTGACAAATTGAAATAATCTTAAAGGCTGTGTTAATCAATTCTCTTCGGAATCGAGCGCTTGTAAACATATAAATCACAAATTTAAAACTGAGATAACAGAAATGTAAGATATCAATTATTGTACGTATTAGATTTAGTACTGAAAAGACTTTATAATGCAGTTCACAAGGTATTTCTACTGCTCCTAATGATATTAGCTGATCAACTGTTATTAATATAACACGTAATGTAGTTACAATAATATAAAATAAACTTATTAATAAAAATGTTGTTTTTAACTCGTTCAGGGAGTGAATATCCATGAAATATTTCTCTAATGTTTTCTTTAATTCAAATTCCACTTTATGACGTTTTCTTACCATGGCCATTGTTGTAATAAAAAATAAAATAGAGACCACAATTAATGGTAGCACATGATGTACTGCTAAATTCAAAAATGGCCAGACAGAGTCACGAAAAAATTCTGAAAATTCTTCAATATAAATACACTGTGTTTGTGCTTCTGTTGGCGCTTCAGGAAACGTTACTAATCCATATGTCCAAAAATGATGCATATTGATACAAGTTAATAAAACTGTTATAAGTAACATAACAGCTTTACCTCTTTCACGTGTACACATTTTATATAATAACAGCGGATAATTAGTGGCAATCATCATTTCTACAGAACTAGCTACTAGAATCCACGGTCCAATATGTAACATAAATTGAAATAGAAATGGATAAATCTTGCATATTGCTGCTGACATTTTCATAATTTCATCACTAAGATTGTGTTGAGAAATTATTTGGAACCAGGGGTTCCCACATTCTACAAATAACACAAGTAAATCCACAACACAAAGCACATTGAGATATAAACATGATGACCAAACATTGATACTTAGTTGATGTAAACACCGCAGTGATATTAAATTACCGATAATTCCAATTAGTAATATGACAGGAAAGATATATGTTTGAATTACCAAATTCACTGCTTCTTCAGTTTTTCCTTCTACAATTGGTTCTGAACACAAACTTTTATATGCATATTCATAATAATCATAATATTCATCAGTCATTATTGTTGTGTTTTTTGCTGAAATAGAAAAAAAAATTTAGATTACCAATAAACGATGAAAATATATGAACATATTATATGTATAACAGTAGATAAAATGGATCAATGTTCTATTGTACTGCACTATATGATATTTTATAGACTATGTGATATATAGTCAAAAATAAGTTTTGAATTTAAATACTGGTATTGTGAATAGATAATAGAGATAACAATACTTTTTTTTGTATAAACAATAAATACTTATATTCACTTATGTATACAGTTACCAGTATCAATTTGAATTAGGTTTTACATTTTGAAATAAAAGTTGAATTTATTATTAAATTGTCTGTTTCAACTTAACTTGTTTGTCAAATAATCCATCTTAGGACAAAGTTAAATATTACAGTATATTTGACCACTTTTAAATCTAATGGGGAATCTTCCTCATTTTCGAGGATCGATTTGGGCCACGAATTTATGTGAATAGCCTTCGGATTTACTGGGGAACTGCTAACAAATCACACAATCCCTTCAATTATACCCGTACTTTAACAGTTATCTTTCATTTTCTGTGAATGGATACACAGGGATTTGAAGGCTTAAATATTGAGGGAGAGTTTGAAACAATATTACAGAATAGATAAGCTAAAAAAATTCAGATTCTAAGACTAATTGTTTTTTGGTCGAACGGTTAGTGAACATGTCCTTTTAAATATTGATTTTTTGGCATTAATTGCTCTACGGTACAAAATTTACTTGTAGTTTTATATTCAAACAAAGTACAATAAATTGTTAAAGTTTTATATTCAAACAATGTACAATAAATTGTTAAAGTTCATCTCTCTATGACCTGGGTTTTCAACTTGGGGGACATGTCCCAGACTGGGGACATTTCAACATTCTCCAGGGGACACAAACTAATTTATAGACCCCAAAAATATGTTATATTTTGTATTATCTTGGTAACTAACACAATTTAAGTTTGTATTAACATGAAAAATGCTGTGACGTGTTAAAATACTTTGAAATTGTAAGGTTTTGTTGTTCTCTGCCCGACAATTCAGGGGACATGGTCATTTCCTTATGCATTTTTGGGGACATTTGGGAAAACCAGTTGAAAACCCAGGCTCTATGAGGACGTATATTGTCGGCACCCCTGTCAGTCAACCGTCCGTCAACATTTGCTCGTAAACGCTCTAAAAACTAGAGTTTTTGACGGAATCAAATGAAATTGGATGTGTGTATACATATTCATAAAACGAAGATCAAGTTCGAATTTGAGCTATTTTTGATCGTTAGAAGCAGAGTTATTGCCCTTACCCCAAATCTTGAATATGCTATTACTATCTTAGTTTTCAACCAATTTTGTTGAAACTTAAAATGAATGTTATTGGACCTAAATCGAAAGGTTTGAGAAAGTTTAGTTTTTTCCTGATTAAATTTAAGGCTTTTTCGTTAGGCGTATATGGCCGTGGTCCACTATCTTATATTCAAACAATGTACAATAAGTTTTATATTTAAATAGTGTACATGAAAATAATCATTTTATATGTCTGTCACTTGCATTCAAAAAAATGCTTTAAAATTATTTTTTCTTTATAAAATGTAAAATGATATTATAATAGATATAAATAGGTAGAAGATCCTACAGTATGGAAATGTCATGTGTATCCCCATGATAATCTGTTTTGTTGAGACAAATATAATTTCTTTAATATCAGCTTACTCAAATCAAGAATTTAACTGAGATTTTTAAGACATATTTTATTTTTTGAGGTATTATGCTGCAAGCTCTTATTTAATTCTATGTCTATAGAGTTTATGTCTGTAGAAAAGAAATTGTTCGTTCAATTATAGGGTTCAGAATTACAGAAATACATCAGAAATACAATTCCTTGATTTTTTTTTGTAGCATTTGAAGACATTTTATCAAAACCATTCAATCTATACTGAAACTATGCTGTTTAGTTAAACAGTGTTTTCTTGTATCTGGTTTTATTTTTCAATATGTTCATCAGGGACATCCTTAACATTTATCAATATGCTAGATAATTGAGAAATTCTACTCATATTTTCCACTTTTTTTTCTTGTCATGTGTAATCCTCAACAAAATTGACTACATTGCAGAAGCAGAAAGACAACTGTCCAATCGGGATTTTTACACTCCCCTCGATCAAGACCCAACCCTGGAATTCAACTCCGAAATAACCAACCTCATCACCAAAATTTATCAAAGCGGACAAATAACCGAAAAACTCCTCAAAGGCCTTATAGTAGACGACCCCAAACCGGGAAGGTTCTACCTCTTACCCAAAATTCACAAAAGCTTAGAACCCGGGAAAGTCCCTGGCAGACCCATCATTAGCGGCAACGGGACACCCACGGAATTCATAAGCAGCTTCGTAGATGAGCACATCAAAGAGTTCGTTCCCCTCTATCCCAGTTATATCCGAGACACTACCGACTTTATTCGAACATTAGAATCAGTCGATCTAACCCCAGAAACAGACGTTATTCTGGTTACTATGGATGTCACCTCCCTCTACACCAACATCCCCAACGACGAAGGCTTGAGAGCAATAGCCAAAAGCATTCTTAAAAACAAACCCAATTGGAAAATCCTTCCCATAAACATACTGGCATTACTCAAACTCGTACTAACAAAAAACAATTTTGTTTTTAATAATCAACACTACCTACAAACAGGTGGCACTAGCATGGGCACCAAAGTCGCGCCTAGCTTCGCTTGTATTTTCCTAAGTGAACTAGAACAAGAGATGTTAGATCACATGCCTGTTAAACCTCTGGTATATGTCCGATACATAGACGACATCTTCTTTATCTGGACCCAAGGAATTCCCAAACTCGAGGATTTCCTACAACGAATGAACTCTTATCACCCCACCATTAAGTTCACGGCTGAATATTCTCCCGAAAAGGTATCTTTCTTAGATACGTGGGTCATTTATGACCATACAATTAAATCACTCTCCTTCGATCTTTTCTGTAAACCCACAGATACACACTCATATCTCTCGTACACTTCTTGCCACCCGCCACATATCAAATCGAAAGGGCCATACAGTCAATTCCTCAGACTCAAACGCATTTGCTCAAACCCTGCAAATTACAAAAAACACGCAGACAACCTGGTACACTACTATCTCAATCGGGGCTACCCTCGAGATATAATTGAATCCAACCGATCCAAAGCCGACAATATCCAACGGACTACGTTGTTTAACAAAAACAAAACACAACCAGATAACAAACGTCCAGTTTTCATAACGGACTACAACCCCACATCGGTCTCTATCAGCAAAGTCCTCAGAGATAACTGGCACATCCTAGCCAGCTCCAATGACTGCAATAAAACGTTCCCCAAACCCTGCTTAACAGCCTACAGAAGAAATCCCACACTTAAGGATCTTCTCACCTCAGCCACCATTAAAAACCCTTCACAGAAACCCCAAACTAGTGGTAAAACCTACAACTATTTAGATACTGAGTGCAATATCCCCCATTGCCAATTCTGCACCACACTCAGACTTAACAACACTTTCCGTTCCACCAACACTGGTAAAACATACCAGTGCCCTAAACTCTGGACTTGCACCAGCAGAAACGTTATATACCTCCTCACTTGCAACCTTTGCCATAAACAATACGTTGGTGAAACCAAACGCCCTTTTCGCGTTAGGCTCAAAGAACACTTTGCTGATATCAATCATAAGAGGGACACCCCTGTCGCCTCTCACTTCCATCTACCGAGTCATTCCAGTCGCAATCTCGACTACCAGATCATCAAACAATTAGGAACCAACCCAGACCTCTTACATTCCACCACTAATAGACGTTCCGTCGAACTCCATTGGATTATTAGATTGAAAACTTTTCAACCCTACGGAATCAACGACAAAATCTGAACTTAGGTACCCCCATTTTTCCTGTTTTTTACAATTTCTCCCACTGGGTACCCTACTTCGGATTCTCTGTTAGCCTCATCACCCTCTCACTTACCCCACTATGCAAACTCTCAGGAAACAAACCCTCCACCCTTTCCTACTGCTCTACCCAGGCGCTTCAACGCCAGTCTCATTTTATTATTTCCGGTTTAAAACGTTATGACCCTCTTCATAACCATTCCCCATCTGGACACTTATCCAGGCGGTTACTAAGCTATAACGTCATAATGGGTCTTACACCACAACGCCCACAATCTCCATAGTCACATCAAACATGGTTTCCTGTAAACATTGCGAGAAAACTTTCTCCAAATTGTGCCACCAACAAAGACACTTAAAGGAGGTGCATTTCCCCTCTTTCTGCTCCTGCAAGGACTGTGGCAAGAAATACAGAAGAAAAGAAACATTACGAAGGCATAAGTGCAAAAAGAACCCTAAAACAGTTCAACCACCGGTGGAACTACCTCAGGATCTACTTGATGATACTATCACCAACACCATTGGCGATCTCAACCAAACTCCGGTGACTTCACCAACGGATGCACACTCTCTCATCGACTCCAACATCTTTGAGTCGTTTTTAAAGGGAATCACCAGCACATCACCCAGATGCTCACATTCTACTGAAACAGTATTAGCAGAACCCATCGCTCCACAAAAGAGAACAACTAGCTGCACCATAACCAGCGCCAACCAAATGGACCAACACCACACCCTAATGGGCGCACCGTTCCCAAACTTTTCCAACTGGAATTGGAACATTCCCCTCACTCCCAACCAATTAGGAGCTGAGGAATGGACCACCATGCCATCCTGCCGAACGGACATTTGGACGAACAGGGACCGAACATCGGACGCGCGATTCCAAGTCCCAATAGAAGACAGTCTTTCTCGCTCTATCGCCGAAGATAACACCTTATCATCCCAGCTCCTCAGTGAAGATTTCTTTCACTCTACTCTGATCTATGGCTTAGATCATTCTCAAGAAAAATAATCTAAATTAAATTATCTATTAATCACACTTTATCTTGTCTCTTTTACCCATAATCCAACCCAGGCTTATTTTCCAACACACGCCACTATGATCCCCAGCCACTACCCTAGTGACCTCTAACACACCGGCTCAAACACCCACTTTATACCAGGAGTCGCCCAGACCCTCCCCACACTTACCCCGTGCCTTCTACCCTTCATCAGCAGCCAAACAAGTACCTTTGGCTCTCTAGCCCGGAAAAACCTCGCCCCCAAGTCTCAAAACGGGCCAAATCTCTAATATATATCCAATTTCGGCAAACCCCGTCAAAATTAGCCGACCCCGTCAAAATTTTGACGGGGTCAAACCCCGTAGACCCCGTCAAAAAATATTTTGACGGGGTCAAACCCCGTAGACCCCGTCAAAATAATCAACCCCGTCAATTTTGACGGGGTCCGACCCCGTCAACCCCGTAAAAATCTTACGGGGTCGAGCAGTATATAAGACAGAACCTGCCTAGTGAGTATTTATCAGTCTGAAGAGTTCAAATAGAACGAAACTAGTTACTGAAACCAGGGATAACTAGGTCAATCTGCCAACCTTTATCTCCTATACTTACCCTCTGCCTACGACCCAGTTATGGCAACGTACGTGACCCCATCGGGCAGTCGCGATTCCATCCTTGCCTCGGAATCTGTTACTACTATTATGGAAGATGTTCCACCGGCTAAAAGGCAAAGAGTCAACTTTGCCACAAACCAGCCTGCCAGCAGTAGTAATGCCAAAGCGGTGAATCTCCCTGCCAACATCATACCTTTCTACAAAACTGTTAGAAACATGAGAAGCAAGATAGCACGCTTCCAAGTCCAAGGCGATTATTTTGAGGCTTGTCTCTCTGCCCAAATCATACCGCCTTCTTTCAGGCCAAGAATCTTCACTGGCAACACCATTTATCCAACCCACATCGCGGAGTCCAGAGCCCGCGTGACAAAGGAATATTGTCTCTCCACACTCAAAATTCACATTCAACACCTGGAATTAGTCTGCCAAAAACTCCTGGCAGACCTCCCGGCAGCACAAAAGAAACTTACAGACCTGTGTGATGCCAACCAACTCCAAGAATCGGAGCAGGCCATCAACGCAGTCATTGATAGGGAAATCAACACGGGTAAATCTAGACTACAACCCCGTTACGAACAACTCAGTCTTGAGGCACGTCAAGACAACCCTTTCCAGGGAAAACACTTCACTGGAGAGGGCAGAAGTCCCAACCAACCTAACAGACCCTACCGGGGAACACCACGATTTAACTCGAACAATAAGAGAACCCGATCCAGATCCTCATCCCGAAGACGGATCCCGGCAATTACCAACCAATCACAAATCCATCGGATGGTACAAGATATTGTTAAAAATTTAAATTTAAATACCAACTGTAATGATAATGATGATAATGATATTAAAACTTCTCAAGCTTACCCTAAGTCGTCTGTTGTTAATTTATCCAATCTGGCCCTCAATCGTTATGAAACATCACTCCTCAATAAAGGACTCACCTTCAGCCCTACCCCTTCCGGTATAGACACGAGCAAGACCCTCTTAGACCTTAGAACCTTCTTCCGCAAAATGAGAATTATGTACCATTTCGCCAATGCCGCCCCATCTGCTAACACTTTTAATCTGAAATTAGATAAGAAATTTGCACCCAGGAGCACCTGGTCCCCCAACCCAGGCGCCAACCTCAACCTGGAAATATTCTTCCGCGTTGTTAAGCGCAAACTACTCCATTCGGAGATAATAAAATTCAAAAGGAATAACCTTTCAAAACTAGAAAGAGACGCCATCGGCAAGCTCAATACTAACACAGACATCATAATTAAAAAAGCCGACAAAGGCTCTGCTGTTGTAATCCTCAACAAAATTGACTACATTGCAGAAGCAGAAAGACAACTGTCCAATCGGGATTTTTACACTCCCCTCGATCAAGACCCAACCCTGGAATTCAACTCCGAAATAACCAACCTCATCACCAAAATTTATCAAAGCGGACAAATAACCGAAAAACTCCTCAAAGGCCTTATAGTAGACGACCCCAAACCGGGAAGGTTCTACCTCTTACCCAAAATTCACAAAAGCTTAGAACCCGGGAAAGTCCCTGGCAGACCCATCATTAGCGGCAACGGGACACCCACGGAATTCATAAGCAGCTTCGTAGATGAGCACATCAAAGAGTTCGTTCCCCTCTATCCCAGTTATATCCGAGACACTACCGACTTTATTCGAACATTAGAATCAGTCGATCTAACCCCAGAAACAGACGTTATTCTGGTTACTATGGATGTCACCTCCCTCTACACCAACATCCCCAACGACGAAGGCTTGAGAGCAATAGCCAAAAGCATTCTTAAAAACAAACCCAATTGGAAAATCCTTCCCATAAACATACTGGCATTACTCAAACTCGTACTAACAAAAAACAATTTTGTTTTTAATAATCAACACTACCTACAAACAGGTGGCACTAGCATGGGCACCAAAGTCGCGCCTAGCTTCGCTTGTATTTTCCTAAGTGAACTAGAACAAGAGATGTTAGATCACATGCCTGTTAAACCTCTGGTATATGTCCGATACATAGACGACATCTTCTTTATCTGGACCCAAGGAATTCCCAAACTCGAGGATTTCCTACAACGAATGAACTCTTATCACCCCACCATTAAGTTCACGGCTGAATATTCTCCCGAAAAGGTATCTTTCTTAGATACGTGGGTCATTTATGACCATACAATTAAATCACTCTCCTTCGATCTTTTCTGTAAACCCACAGATACACACTCATATCTCTCGTACACTTCTACCGAGTCATTCCAGTCGCAATCTCGACTACCAGATCATCAAACAATTAGGAACCAACCCAGACCTCTTACATTCCACCACTAATAGACGTTCCGTCGAACTCCATTGGATTATTAGATTGAAAACTTTTCAACCCTACGGAATCAACGACAAAATCTGAACTTAGGTACCCCCATTTTTCCTGTTTTTTACAATTTCTCCCACTGGGTACCCTACTTCGGATTCTCTGTTAGCCTCATCACCCTCTCACTTACCCCACTATGCAAACTCTCAGGAAACAAACCCTCCACCCTTTCCTACTGCTCTACCCAGGCGCTTCAACGCCAGTCTCATTTTATTATTTCCGGTTTAAAACGTTATGACCCTCTTCATAACCATTCCCCATCTGGACACTTATCCAGGCGGTTACTAAGCTATAACGTCATAATGGGTCTTACACCACAACGCCCACAATCTCCATAGTCACATCAAACATGGTTTCCTGTAAACATTGCGAGAAAACTTTCTCCAAATTGTGCCACCAACAAAGACACTTAAAGGAGGTGCATTTCCCCTCTTTCTGCTCCTGCAAGGACTGTGGCAAGAAATACAGAAGAAAAGAAACATTACGAAGGCATAAGTGCAAAAAGAACCCTAAAACAGTTCAACCACCGGTGGAACTACCTCAGGATCTACTTGATGATACTATCACCAACACCATTGGCGATCTCAACCAAACTCCGGTGACTTCACCAACGGATGCACACTCTCTCATCGACTCCAACATCTTTGAGTCGTTTTTAAAGGGAATCACCAGCACATCACCCAGATGCTCACATTCTACTGAAACAGTATTAGCAGAACCCATCGCTCCACAAAAGAGAACAACTAGCTGCACCATAACCAGCGCCAACCAAATGGACCAACACCACACCCTAATGGGCGCACCGTTCCCAAACTTTTCCAACTGGAATTGGAACATTCCCCTCACTCCCAACCAATTAGGAGCTGAGGAATGGACCACCATGCCATCCTGCCGAACGGACATTTGGACGAACAGGGACCGAACATCGGACGCGCGATTCCAAGTCCCAATAGAAGACAGTCTTTCTCGCTCTATCGCCGAAGATAACACCTTATCATCCCAGCTCCTCAGTGAAGATTTCTTTCACTCTACTCTGATCTATGGCTTAGATCATTCTCAAGAAAAATAATCTAAATTAAATTATCTATTAATCACACTTTATCTTGTCTCTTTTACCCATAATCCAACCCAGGCTTATTTTCCAACACACGCCACTATGATCCCCAGCCACTACCCTAGTGACCTCTAACACACCGGCTCAAACACCCACTTTATACCAGGAGTCGCCCAGACCCTCCCCACACTTACCCCGTGCCTTCTACCCTTCATCAGCAGCCAAACAAGTACCTTTGGCTCTCTAGCCCGGAAAAACCTCGCCCCCAAGTCTCAAAACGGGCCAAATCTCTAATATATATCCAATTTCGGCAAACCCCGTCAAAATTAGCCGACCCCGTCAAAATTTTGACGGGGTCAAACCCCGTAGACCCCGTCAAAATAATCAACCCCGTCAATTTTGACGGGGTCCGACCCCGTCAACCCCGTAAAAATCTTACGGGGTCGAGCAGTATATAAGACAGAACCTGCCTAGTGAGTATTTATCAGTCTGAAGAGTTCAAATAGAACGAAACTAGTTACTGAAACCAGGGATAACTAGGTCAATCTGCCAACCTTTATCTCCCACATTATACTGATTTACTCAGAATAAAGTTGGCATGTGGAATTTATCAGATTCAAAGATGTGGTATTGGGCTCTATTTTGATCCCTATCTTAAAAGTGAATTTTTGGTACTGTATCTACATATGTCATTATTAAATGGTCAGAAAATCTCTCTTTTCATTGGTCGCGAGAGTGCAACGCTTCCTTCGATATAACATCAATAACATCATTTTCACGTGTAATTATGCACGCAAGGTGTCAACCTCGCCAAAAGTCATTATTTTTACAGTATTGAATACATGTACTTGGCAAATACATGGTAAAGAAGCATGTGTTTGTTTCATTAAATGGTAGTAAAAGTATGATGTCCCTGCCCATTTCATAGCCACAGAAATCTATGAGTATCCATACTTATCCACATTTGAAAGTTAAAAATATGACTCAGATTTTATTCAGACTATAAAAAAATAAATAGAAAGTGGAATTTCTAGTTATATTTGAAAGGATGATGTGATTTTTGTGCTGTTTTAGTATATTTTAGTATATATCTAAAGGTACATTTCTTGAACATCCAAATATCAGTTCCCCTTTAAAATAATAGAAAATATTTAGTTTAACAGGTGTTAGAAAGAGAAAAAAAGAACTTGTACTGAACTGAAATGTTTCCTATCAAAATATTTATCTTGTATACTGTTTTTACTTTCTAGATCTAATCTAAACTCAACAACCATTAATAAATAAAAGAAGCCTTTTAGCATCCAATTACACTTGTACCTTTCTGTTGAGAGTAGTTCCTTCAGATACACAAGTAGAATATATGTGGATTTTTACTTCAAATTGTATATTTGCTGGCTTATCAGATTAGTGAGCCCTGTGGTCTGTAAATTCCCTTTGATTTTCTGCCAAATTGTCTTATGATGATTATATATCTCCATTATTATTTGTCAAAACATTGAGTTACTTCTTTGGTAAGACTTCAAACTAATGGAAAGTGAATGAAAATTTAGAGAAATCGAAGTCTGTGAAAATTAAAATTATGAACCTTATGGATGGTTTAGTTAGAACCATTTCTGATTAATATACAAGTTTTAAATACCTACTGTTTATTTGAGTATGAAATAATTCTTGTTCATATAGTCATATATATGACAATTAGTTACAGGTAATTAGGTAATCTATTATTGCAATTGACAACAATTCAGAATAACAAAATTCATTTTAGAGATTTGTTAATTAGGATGACAGGAGACCTTCATATAGTACATATTTTATGGACCATGAATCAAGCTCTGCCATTTTCTTTTTTACATTTTATGTAATAAGATGTTTTGTCAAGTATTGATACATGACCTTGCCATGGCATGGCATATTGCTATGTGTTGTTACGATATATATCATGTAATACATCTGATTTAAATCTTTGATAGTAAGTTTATGAATTTGGACCTATCACAGTAACCAATATCAAGGGTCTGTATTTAGGATTCCAAATTGTTCTTATGAAGGTTGGCAATGTTATGCAATGTGCAATAAGTATATTTATAACCTACTTTTTATCATTTCCAACAGAAGAGAGTTTTTTAAGGTGTTCTTTATAAATGATAACATTTAGATCCTCATGTCAGGGCAAAAACTGTTATTAGAGACAGTTTTGAGATTTTCACATGCTTACGCTAAGATTCCATATACGCGTCATGCGACAAAAATGGCACTTGCGGATCCATCATGTGTCAAATATGATTTCATATGTGCGTTAAACGTATGCGTTATCTTTCTTTTGATGATTTGTTAGAATATGGCGGGAAAAAAACAGGGAAACCCCACAAAATATGTCACATTTGGGAAATCTCCGCGCGGAAAGGCGTCCGGATGTGTCGAAAATCGCTACTCGGATGACAGATATATAGAATCATACCCTCTTACACCAACCATTTTGATGAATCTTAGCCATATATCTGTGCCTAATAAGCCTATTTTTGATGAGTATATGTATTACGGTATATATTATCAAACTTACCACTGTTCATCCCAGACCTAACTGTTAAACTTAATGAAATGTGATCTGAAATTGCTTTGTGTGAAAATGAATTATACATGATTCAAGCCACATTGTTCATTAGCATAATGAAAGTTTGAAATTCATTAGACCATGATTCTTTTATTTATGAATAAATTAATTTCAGGAGCCTGTTTTGCTAAGTTTATAATTCTCTTATATCACAATTCTTCTCCTTCATCATTTTTGAATGCCATTGATCAATTATATTTTTACAATTCTTATAATAACCATTACGTTTTTCTTTTCATTTTGGTACTTGTTTTTTATCTGGGTTGTTAAGATACTCATTTACAGTAAAAAATAATAAGTGATTAGGGGTATATCACCTCTAGCTGAACATGTTTGGTTCTAGAATAACCTTTAGTTTTCTTTATTTTGAAGGAATGTTCAATTTCAATCAACTTGAAACATTATGATCAACATGATATCATAAAAGAGGCAGTATGCAAATTTACAAAACAAATGTTAACAATTATACATAAAAAGATTTCTAAAGTATGATATTTACTTCTATGTATCTACTCGACCAATCTGAATTTGTTCATACACCATACACTAAAGAAAATGAAAGATAAGTAATGAGTTTACTATTTTTGTTATTGGGCAATGGGAACCAAATACACAGAAAGTTTTACAATGTGTATGTAATTTTTTTGAAGAGTTCCTGCATACAAAAAATAGCCACAAGGTATCTTTCATTTAAACTTTTAGATAATGTGAAGGACATTTCTTCAGATTTTTGTCTAATTTATCATTTATGGAAAAAAACTTTTTTTACTAACCTGCAAAAAAATCAGAATTGCCCCTTTAATATTGTCACAAGATAAGTCACAAGGTACACTTATTTACAATGATAATGTAGGCACAACAAAAGACAATATACGAGTAGTCTGATATAATTGTCCAACAATGATGATGACCCTTCCAAACTTTCCTTTGATTAACAGCGGAGAAAGAATGGACTTATATATATTATCAAGGTTTGTGAATAATAAAAAGAAAGGAATATAATCATATTATGAATATTATGTCATTGATAGATAGAAAGCAATTATTTCTTGATTGTGTTAGATGTAAGACAGATTATTGGTTGTAATACTATTTCTATCAAATCATGAGTTGTGTAAACTCATCTTAAAGTCATATGTAACTGAAGATCGATAAAATGCTTAATTTTTCAGGGAGATTTGAACTCCCTTGTTCATTATAAAATATCTGTTTAAATATTTCAATTGGTTTAATTGCTTTCCAATTCACCAAAATAGATTAATTTTCATCTCTTGTGACAATATTAGCATATAAAGTGTACTTATATTATCAGAAACTTAAGTGAATGTTTGCCTCATACTACAATCTCATTGAAGTGGAATGAATTTAAGAAAAATGATAAAAATATTCGACCCCGAGGACATGACTGTTCTTGTAAAAGAGAAAATTAAATTTCAACCAAATTACCCCATGGTTCCTTCCAATTTTTATATCTTTAATGTTCTGTCATAATTGATTTGATAGGAAATTCCATGTTTCTGTTGCTTAAAACATCTTTACAGTTTACAAAAATTTTATTCTTGCCAACTGGAAAATTAACTATTAATTTCAAACATACAGAAATTGAATTCTAAATTCAGTACCTAACAGAATAACCAGTTTGATCATGTTTGTTATGATTATATCCAGTAGGATGTCCAGAATTACCATCAACAAAACCTCAACATTTTGGGAAAGTGTCTTGTTTAATATAATCATATAGCAAAATCTGCAGAAGAAAGTAATCTTGATATTCAAGAAATTGATCTGAAGCAAAAGAAACAGAAATATAACTGTTAAGAGATATTGGGTATTTAAATGTCAAGTCTTTCAAAAATGCAGAAATTTGTAAGAAATAGTATTTAGTTCTGCCAGTTCAATTCAGTGTGGTTTTTTTTTGAAAATATATTCATGATTTTGCTCTTGGTTTGAGGTAATAGTGATCTGTCAACAATAATGGTACCATATTTCATGTATTTTACTACATTTTTGTCAATTTTCTTACCTCTGGTTTCAGTAAGATCCAAATTTAACACCTCCATATTGTAAAAATTGTTGTAGAGATGATATCTTCTGTGATATTAATATCCTATGTTAGTACTATTAACACCTTGTAATTACTCTATTATTGTTATTGACCAGAAATTCTGAACACAACTTGTAAGAGCTAGAAACACCAGAAATATAACAGAAATACCAACTAAACTTATCATTAATACTAAGTTGAAACACTACTGGCCAATATTTTATAACTAATTTGATCAATTCTTCCAATTATATCAGTATCTTTACATCCAATAATATTTGAACAATTACAGTATCATAACCTCTATTAACAAAAACACAGTATCCAAACTTAATAATGAGCCACTCGATAGTTATATATATCGGAGTTTATCATGTTTTAACTTCCTGAAAAATAACATTATATTCCAGATGTTTGTCTGTATTTCCGATTCAAGTTGAATTCAGTAACATTATAATAGTTAGTAGAATAGAAATAACTGCTTGTATTTATCAAATAAATTATCATAAAACTCAGTGAAATCCAACTATGTCTTTCCTCTAAGCTTGTTTCTTTCACAATACCTGACAGAGTTGAAGTATAGATTCCATGAAGTATGATGAATAAAATAGTATGATTAGGAAATGGAATCCTGTTACTTTACCATTATCTAATGATTTTAATCTCTTAAAGTGAACATTTGATAATCCATTAGGAATATAAGATCTTTTTGTCTAATATGCATGTAAATCTTCCGAGATTCTGTGAAATATCAAGTTTCGATATTTTGACATTAATTTTCATGCCAAATGGTGCCATCAATTCATTTTAGTCTTACAGACTATACAGGGTATACTGATACATGAAAACAATGATGTCAACTAAAGAGTAACATTTGAACTGGAAACAAGAATTATCAAATGGACTAAAACAAGAGTTGGAAGATCAATTAATACTTGTCTGTAAAATAATTATCCCAACAGATAACTTAAGTTTCCACTGAATATTATTGACCTTTTCTGTCTATTGAATTAAGTAATGTTAAATCTTTATTCAGGAGAATAATTTGATTGTATAATATTTGAATAATGCTGATTTATTCCTGTGAGGTTATATGAGAAATGCATTATACAAATTGTAATTTATAACATCAAATGAGATTGGGATGATCTAACTTATTGTACCTTGTTTAACAACCTTTTAGTCTGACAGGGAAATCTAGCCATGTCAGAGATTAATAATTATACAAATGTAAATAAATCTACATTGTATTTGATATAACCTTTTATTTCATACCTTTTTATACTGCAGCTATTATTTGATCACACATTTTTAGATATAAGATATGAAAATTGTACACATTTTCTGATACTGTCTGCTAATAATAAGAGTGTCAAATTTAATACCATAGAACATAGCTATATTTTTTGTTGAATAGAATTGATAACCAATGACTAAAATATGTTTATTCTAAATTTCAATAATGTTCTGTATAGCTCCTTATTGCCACTATAATTTTATACGATTTTAGTTTGACATAAGAGGATTGAATACCAGAAAAGAAAAAACCATAATGTTCTTTTGAACATCCTGTCCTTAATCTTCTCTTCAAAACTTAAAGTCAGGGCTGAGAACCTCTAAAGCCCATAGGAGTTGATAAACGTCACTTCGAAAACCCATGCTACTGATGCTGAACTAAGGCACAGTTTTCTGTGGTCATAATTTTATTAACTCACTACAGGTTGAAGTTACTGACTGTAAACAAATGAAATTTTATTTTTAGTTTAAATGATTGGAATCAGTTCAATATGTAAAACAGATCTTACCTTCAATTATACATTTTAATGCAAAATATGCAGAAATTTGTCCTTGACACTTCATTAATATAAGATTTTTAAATGTTAGAGAATGAATAGTTATCATTTTTACGCTTTGTTTCCACAAGATAGAGATAGAAATGGGTAAGTTATGATAAATTCCATTCAGAATTAAATAAAAATTTGCATCACATCTGGTAGCCAACATTTATCTACCGTATAATTCCAAATATAATGCGCACCCATGTATAATGCGCACCCCTTCCTTACCCCAGCAAAATTGGGAAAAATTCATTTACCCATGTATAGTGTGCACCCCTTGTTTACAAAAAAATTGAAGTTGGCATAACACAGACACCAAAATAGTGAGTGATAAAAAATCAAATTTCACGTATCTACCTTACCTTGACTAAAATGGATTAAAAAAGTGCACACTATATTCGGAATTATACAATATTTGATACTGCAATTATGTCAGTAAATGATAATTTTATAATTCACAGGTAATGATTCATGACTATGAAAATGATAATCATTTTTTATATCATAGTTTGTGATATATAATGACTATTTCTGAATCGAGACTTGCATTACAATACATTTAAATCAGATATGAATTTCAAAGCTATAATTATGCAGCAATTCTCAAAGCTAGGCGCCAACCTGGAGTATCCTAGTTTAATTCCATTGAAGTTGCATCACTATATGATATATATATTATATATCTTACTTTGTTGTGTTGTTATGAAGGAAGGGTTGTTTAGTTGACATGGAACATAAAACTTAAGCATACAAATAAGAACTGCAGATTACATTTATATCTTACAAAAAGAAATATGAAAAGAATATGCTCATTTAACATGCGCTCAGTAAGGTGCACAAGGAGACTCAAATATTTCCATTACAAAACAGAAATCAAAACGTATAGAAATAGATTTAAAGTGGTTAAACGGTTATCAACTACATGATCTTTGAAGATCAAATGAATGAATGGTCTGTTTTCTAGAAGAAAAGTTGTGTTTTGAGTAGATTAAGATAAAAATAAGACAAGAATTGTTGTAAGGTGATGGAGTCAAGCAGGTGTTAGCGAGAGAGTTAATGGCTATAGTTAAACTGAGGTCTTTGATCTGAGAAATTTTACTTCTTCACATAATATTAATGATCGAAAATAACCTGTAATTAAATTATGATATATATATAACATTATACAGTTAATATACATATTAATTATATAATATGATTGAAATATAACATGATCATGATGTTAATTATAGCAGTATTGTAATAACCACTGTCAACTATTGTCAATGACAGAAAATAATTCCATTAATATAGCAGTATATGGTAGTATAGATATAACCACTATGCCAGTTTCAACGATAAAACAAATAAAACACATGTATATGATATAACCAAACCTCAACTGCTGCACTGATAAGGCTCAGAAGCCAAAACTACCATTACTGTACAATTGCAAAGATTGTGTATAAGCATGTTTAATGCACACCCTTCAGAGAAAATTTGAAAAAGTCTTTGTCCTAGCAATAACATCAACATAACTTAGGGACCAAAATACTGTGTGTTACTATTGTATAATCCTCAGCACTACTGAACTTACTAACTTGAAAACTTTGTACAATATTACTTCAATTGTAGACTATCTTTGGTATGACAAAAATATCATGAATGTTAATCCCGTAAAAAAAAACTTACTTTTTTTTAACAACATATATATATATAAAACATTCAAAGAAACATCCCTTATTCATTAATTTTTTACTTTTATTGAAAAATCTTAAAGGTAAATTTCAATTGTTTTAATACTGATGTTGAACCTTTCTACCTTGACCATAAAGGAATAAGTTTTATTTTCCCAGAGAGTAATGAGGTGATATTTATGTGAATGTAATTGAATTTTATATACTTCATATAAAAGTTTAGAAACTATAGCTTGAATATAAATTGTTTAATTTAGTGTTACTTTAATGCTTTATCTTTTTCTTTAATTATACTTAAGAATTTTTTTTACTTTTATTTGTGTTTAAATATCCAATCATTTGAAAATAAAAGAATAGATGCAATGTGATACCACTGTAATTGAACCCTGGAATCGATCAAAAAGTTTTATTATATAAACAGTAAGAGTACTGGACCTCAATTATTCATGTTTTGATAGTTTTCACCACAATTTAATTGCTTTAAAAAGACTTAAAATAGTTCTGTGACACTTTTACAGTAATGAAATCTTTATTGAGTAATCAATGCAGTGAAGTGCTTTTTGTGGAAAAAAGAAACAGGCAAATCATGTTTATTCCTATTGTTCTAGAAGTTACAGACATGTTATTTTTAACAAATAATTTTTATCCTTGTGTAGCAAACAAATCATGTTTATACTAGGTGATCCTGGAACAAACAATTAATGTTTATACCAAATGATGCAGAACAAACAATGTTTATATCAGTTGGTTCTGGAGGAAACAAATAATGTTTATACAAGGTGATCTTAGAGCAAACAATTCATGTTTATACCAGGTGATACTGGAGCAGAAATTCTGAACAGAACCTGTCAAACATAGAAACACCAGAAATATAACAGAAATACCACCTAAACTTATCATTAATACATTAGGACCCTAGGTGGTCCTGGAGCAAACAAATTGTGTTTATTCCGATGTGGTCCCGGAGCGTACAAATCATGTTTATCACAGGTGATGCTGGAGCAAACAAATCATGTTTATACCACCCAGGTTATCCTGAGGCAAACAAATCATGTTCATACCAGGTGATCCTGAAGCAATCAAATCATATTTTTTACAAGGTGATCCTGAAGCAAACAAATCATGTTTATACAAGGTGATCCTGAAGCAAACAAATCATGTTTATACCAGGTGATCCTGGAGCAAACAAATCATGTTTATACCAGGTGATCCTGGAGAAACAAATCATGTTTATACCAGTTGGTCCTGGAGCAAACAAATTATGTTTATACCACCCAGGTGATCTTGGAGCAAACAAATTATGTTTATACCACCCAGGTGATCTTGGAACAAACAAATCATGATTGTACTAAGTGATCCTGGTGCAAACAAATTATGTTTATTCCACCCAGGTGATCTTGGAACAAACACATCATGATTGTACTAAGTGATCCTGGTGCAAACAAATTATGTTTATTCCACCCAGGTGATCTTGGAACAAACAAATCATGATTTACTAAGTGATCTTGGAGACAAATAATCATCTTAAACCACGTTTTTTAAAAGGATCATGTTTATATGTCTGGTATTCCAGTGAGAGCTGGATTTTCACAATATATGATGTTTAATACCAGAAATATTTAATTGAGAACACTGTTCTTGACACATAGATTATTTGCTTTGTGTACATTTTACATTGATTTCTTATTAATCTAAGCATTTATTATTTAACAGAATAGTTCAGTAAACACAAAAATGTTTTGGGTTAAACTCACTTTGTCTCAGTTACAACTAATGTCATGGCAATTTGATTTAATTACAACTTTAAAAAAAAGCTTTTCCTGTTATAAACTCTGTTTGAGTGACATTTGAATCTGAGATAAGTTTCGAAGTACTGTGTATGACCTTTCAACAGAACAAAACATTGCAACTTGAAATTTAAAATAATTTTGAAAACAGATTTAGAAAGTGTATATTTAAATAATTGATGTCGAATTCTTAAAATGGATCATACCAGTAATGAATTAAATATAGACTAACCTTGAAAACTTACTATTCTATCACTGACTATTCATACCTGTAGACAATATTCTAATATAATATACAATTCTCTAATCTCTGAATTATACTAAAACTCTCTAGAGATTCACTATGGTTAAAGATATTACAATCATGGGAATCATATATCAGATAATCTATGCCAGATATATTTACCATGACAAAAATTTCCTGGTTGAAATCTCCAGGGCTTTTGACAAGGATCTTTGAGCTTTGAACTTAAGTTAAAGACTAAAGGTTCTGTTTACTCTACGACCATAAGTTTGTTTATTCATAGGATTGATTAATCTGGAAACATTAAGTTAAAATCATTCTTTGAATTATTATATTGAAACATAAATACCAGTTGTCAGTTTTATATTAGACAATTATACCAACAGTTTCTATATAATATTAAGATAGAACAATTAAAATAAAGGTTGTGTGGCCATGACTCAAGATTTTCTATTTGAATCCTGGTGTCATTCTATAAAGACATTTCTATTTTAGTAACGTTGACTATCTGGTATCTGGGGAACAGCACTCTAATTCTTCAGTAAAATTTCATCACAAAAGAAGTTTTAATCTATAATAAATAGACATATGGTATTTTCTATTTTTCTTATTTCTGTGAAATGTTTTCCTGTAGGTTGAAATTGGATTGTTTGTAAGAAATGTAACATTATATTTTAATATAACAGGAGATATGTTTCTTGATACTACACAGTGATCTTAGATTTCGTAATTATAAAATGATTTATTTTATCTTAAAACTCATTAATTTTATTTGCAGAAAAGAGTTTTTATGAAATAAGGAAAAGACATTTCCAAATTATGCTAATAAGATACACCGATGGAAAAGTATGTTTTTCTGTTCATCATTAAAACAGATAATTGTATGCATTCAACAATGAATGTTTTCACAGATCAACAACTTTTTCTGTTTCATCTGAACGTAAAAAGTGTGCAGATTTGAGAGAATATCATTCGAAATTGATCATATTTGCTTCCGGACTGTTTTATAGATCCTCCAATGTGAAGTTTTCAAAATCCTAAAAAAATCAATCAACATCAGCTCCTTGAGACAAAAAAAATCCATAATAATCTGATGAAAAAAAAGCTAGTTATAAAATAGTAATTGTAAGGAAATGGTAATGCACAAAGTATTAATTACTCTTCTCAAGAGGGAAGACATTAGGAAAATTCAGGTCAATCTTGGTCCTTGTGAAGGTTAATTTTCTCTACTGCTCTAACACAATTTTGTTCTCCGCCTCCACCCCTCTGACATTTTTTTGTAATTTAGTTGATTTGGAATAAATAAATTGTCCTGATGAAGTTGAGAAGTAGGTTAAATGATCTATGAGGTCTTGTCACTAGCAGGTGTAACATACTTTATTCTAATAACTATTTATCATGTACAAATCTATTAAACCATGCTATATAACAATCAGATCTCTTGGTCATCTTCTCTTTCTCTTCCTGATGAACTCAGGTTATTATAAACTAACACCTTGTTATAGTCAATTATCTCTTACTAATCATCTTATCTTCATATGTAAATATTACCAATTATTACAAATATGGTAAACATTTGACTTTTATTTCAGCTGCTTCGCGTAGCGTAGTCTACTTTTGGCTTTGATGTTAATTTCTAGTTTACTGATCTTACCTTCGGTATTGTTCGAAAGTCCATTACCTGACAATGTTACATTCTACACAAACCTCTGAAATATTAGCTAGCAACAATGATGTCATTTCTGTTATCTGACAGCTGACAAGAACTTTTTATTTTAATAACAATGAGTTCTGTCATATGATGCTGGAAATGATCAACAATCATAATTTCAAAAATTTACGTTAGGGAAAAGTTTTATTTTTAGTTATCTAACATTTATTACACTCAAGCCTGAAGCTTTATTATACAAATGTTTCTTATAGTCGGAATGTTTTTGTTAGAAATGTCAAAGAAATAGAAGAGAATATGCAGTTGCAAATAGATAACACACTTTAATATCTTTTCAGTGAAGAAGAAATTGTTAACGAACAGTTGTAAATTTGTTTTTTGTCACATTCCGCTGTTGGAATTGTTCTCTGAAATTTCTAGAACACTTTGAAATGCTGATCACACTCATGCAGGCCTCTGTGTTATTGTTGTATTATTTAAACAGCAATATCATTAGTCTTTGATGTGATTGACAGCATGAAACTTACACAAACCATACATCTTTTGCATTAAGATGTTCCTAAAACTGTTTGTATAATAATTTAAACATGCCTGAGAAATAATTGCCAAGATTATTTACATACAGTTATATTTTTCTTACTGCTAGATAGGTATTTGACATGCTCTTTAATGATATTTTGATTATTACAATAACAAATACTTGATTTTACTAAATTTTTCAATGAAAAAAAGCACACTTAACCATTGATTTTAAAAGTTTAAAAAATGTGTCATGGCTGCGGATAATGAACTGAACTGAACTGAAATGAAATGGAGTTTTATTCTGTCCTACTTTTCTGCACACGATTGGGCAATGAGGATTAGTAAAGGTCTTGCAGTTTCCTTTTTTTGATTTCTGTCAAGGGATCTTTAACATGCAGCACCGGGGATCCAGTCACCAAATCTGGGCTTAAACCCCAGATCTTGTTTAAGGTAGCAAGAAAGAGTCTAATTCACTGGGCTACCAATGTTCTCTGTTGATAATGAGTTAAGACCACTATAAGATGTAAGATGTCTATTCTGTCTATGATAAATATATCAGATAGTTTAATATTATACTACAATGTCTATCATTATCCTCTTACCATCCATTTACTACCATTATCTGACAATAACACTGACCAAATGACCGGTAGAAATTAGAAAGTAGAAAACTAGGTTATTAATGGAAAACATCAGGAATCAAGAGTGGAATGAAATTTTCCAGATGATTTCAGGTCAAGTTGACAGCCTATTACCTTCTTATTGAAATTAGAATTGTTTCAATGAATGCTTAGTCAGATTTCAAGAGCATTGGCTTCTTTCCTTCTCTTATTTTAATGATAAACTGTGATAGTGAGTTGGTGATAGACAATTAAATCAAAGATTATAGTTCTAGTTTCTAAATTTGTCAAGTTTCAGGCATGAAATAACACTGAAACTGCAATAAACTTAGATCTGATTCAATCAAGGTTTTTTCTTCTATATATTTAAATCTATTTTCTTTATATCTTGGCAACATGTTTAGAAGTGTGTTAAATGGTTAAGAATTTGAATAAATATTCATTTAAACACTGACATGAAGTTTGTATACTAGTAAATGGTATGAAACACAGTTCAAATTAATATCAAAATAGGAAATGCACCACTACACCACTACACTGTAAATATTCCCTGAAAAACAACTTAAAATCTGAAGTATTCTGTTTAAGATAGCAGCTGATTCTGTGTCAAACCACTGGAAATTTCTAGTTTCTAAATTATCTGTACTCATGTACAACTGGGTTGATTGAAATAAATAGACAAGATCAAAACTCATATTATCTTAAAATATCTTAGAATAAATTCAAAATCTTAAATATTAAAATTCAAAAATTTAGATGCTCACTCTTTGGAAAATATTTGATTATTCTTTTCATTGGAGGAATACATTACTATGGAACAGTTGCTTTCCATATTGCCATCCATTGGACGTGTTTTTAGTTTAGCGAAATTGTCTTGCTTTTATTTTTATAAATTATATGTATAGTTTCATGAAATGAATTCTTCACTAAGCAAATCTTGGTATTCTATGGCAATGTAGTATAAAAGACCTACTTTCACATGAGTGAGAACGAAGCAGATGTTTTCCTTTCATGATTATTTACTTATTCAGTTTTCAAATTCAACCTTAGTGTCATCTCTAAAAGCTCTTAAATTTTCACCAGATTATCATACACTTTTTAACAGTTTTCATAGATTTGGAAATTAAAAAAGAAATAATCTGTGACAAAAAAACCACAGCCTCTTTACTTGATTTTGAAGAAAATAACATTTTTGTTACAACAAAATCTTGCCAAAAAGGGCTTCACTATCTTTCACCATGAGAGTAGTTAATATCAAGTGAATCATTATTTTGTTCTGTTTCATGTTTGCCTTTTGGGCATTGTTGATTAAATTAAGCAGCCACATATACCAATAGACAACATAAATTTTGTATAAAATGGCTAGAAAGGAATAATTTGTTTATAATTTAATATGAGATTTTTCCCTTTCGTAATAATGACATTTTCTGTATCCTGGGAATTGAATAAAAATAATTTGTTCAGATCTGTGTTTATCTGTTATTTTCTCTACTTATGTTGTACAAAAAATTGAACTTGTTCTTAAATTATGTTCTATATGTTTTAATAAACACAGACATTAAAACATACTTACTCAATGTGTTTAGAATTAAAATATTTCCAACAGAATAGGTATTCCCTTGTTAAAATGTTACCTATAGATATACACAAGATGAAAAAGAAATGTGGCACTGATATAAACAAGTAAAGGTTGAAAAGTATTCACAGAACACCCACTGGTATCTATTTAACACTTGGTAAAACCTTTCCTATACTATGTACCATTTTAATGAAATTGATTTGCGTGTAGATCACAACACTTGCTAGTATAGTAAATCAATGTGTTCACACTCTGTCAAACTAGACATAATCTTGTGTTAATCTCTTCTCATGAATCCCTTGATTCGTTCTACTGACAATAAATGTCTTACGCAACAAGAAGTAATTTCCTTATTCCAGCAAATTTCTGTATTATGTATAGCAGTCAAAAGTTCTTTCACCTTCAACATTTTTTACTCTCTATAGAGCTGTAGTTGACAGCTGTTTTCCAGTTTGACAAAGTAATTAAGGTTCAAGACTAATCTAAAAGTACCATTTATACAACTAAAATTCTACTTCCATTCACCAATATAGGAATGAAAATAATGACTTCTGTTTATAGTTAATTGTGATGTAAATAGATACAAGAAACCATCATCATGAGATTTGGCCAAGATCTTATGTATATTTTCAAATATAATGCACAGATTTTTACACTAAGAAGTACTTGTCAATCAAGGGGTGCACATTAAATGTAGTGACAAAATTTTTTTTACTAGCGATGACCCAGTCAATATTGTCTACCAACCATTTATTTATTGATATCAGAAAACAAAAACATTTTCGCGTTGGATAAAATTGCTAATCGACTGAAATGTTCTTTGTCTGCATGAGTATTGGGCTTAAGCTACTTGAATAAACTTTTAAGAAAGCGTGACTAAAACAGTAAAACTGGTTTATAATGTCATTCTGCATTGAAAAGGATTCCTTGAGATCAAAGAATACCCAAAACACCTGTGACCATGTGATCAGTAAATATTGAACTGGGTCAGGCTTGTGATCTACTAAAATTTGATTTTCTTTCTCACAGGTACTTGTTGTATCATGCAGTGTAAGTAGACCTTGCCACGTGTCTACTTTGTTCTTGCTTGATTGATCTGGACTATAGTTATTGAGAATTTCCCATTCCATTCCCATTAGAATTTTTAAACTTCAACCCATCGTCATTTGAAGATAGAAATACATTACGATACCACCTCCTAAAAATGAACAAAAAATTTAAGTTCTCGCAATCTTACACAAACTGATTCCAATAAAACTAAGTAATTTTCCATAATTTCCAGGTGAATAACGCCAAAATATTTTGTAAAAGTTTTTCAGTTATTTATAAATAAGGTATAATTTTCTGGATTTATCAGAATATACAGATAGTAAAATTCTGTACAAGCAAAACGTGTACAAGCAAAACGTGGAAAAATTGAGATAAATAGTTGACGTATAAAATTTTCATGGTGGACTAAGTATGAAAATTACATGAAATATGGGATGTTACCTTTTATGCTTATTCTTTTAAGTCTAGTTTTATGAATCATTTAGTGTTCAAGATAGAACAGATATGACTGATGTGACTGATGCGCCACTCTTTTAGGTTTTTTGTATGTTGAAACATACTGACACATACATACATGACTGACACATCAGTCGCCTCCTGCTTCCATTTACTGAGACACTCTAGTCGAAATCTAGACCTCCCAATCATCAAACAACTCAACACCAACTCGGACCTAACACATTCCACAGCCAACTGGCGTTCGTAGAACTACACTGGATCATTATATTTCAACCACACGGAATCAATGACAAAATCTTAACTTGGACACCCCACTTTTCTTCTTTAGTTCCAAGAATCTATATGTCAAAGTATAATTTGATTGTCATATTGGACACTTAGTCCTTTGGGTACAACACTTTGTAACTGATCAATCCAGAACTCTTTTTGCAATTGCTTGATTTTAAACCTTAATCGTTATGTTTGTTATAAACATAACATTTTAACCTCTAAATGGATAAACAAGTTGTTGAGAAAGAGCTGGAATAATTAGAATAGTGGTTATTAATTGATTGATAAGTTCTTTTAAAGCGGATGTCACTAAATTTGATAATAAATTGGTAAGAAATGGCTGCTTCTACAGTAAATTGATGGCAAGTAGATTAGAGATGGAATTATCAATAACACAAATTGTCAGTCTTATATAAAGGAGATATTCCAGATAGATTACCATTTGTTGTTAGTCAAAAAAAAAAAATCAATAACTTGAAACATAGTATAAAATGTATATATTTACTGATATTATATCAGTAAAATTATTATTATGAAATTTTGCAAAAACCTCAAAAAGTATATTCCGAATGAAAATGTAATACTTCAAAATACAATTTTTAAGACTTTATTTCTATGATTTAAATTGATTTCACAGTTGTAGGCTTTTGATGTTGTTGATTGATAATCAAAATGCATGTATCTGTTCCATATTGAAATTTAAATTTAAACAACTGTAAAAATAGCTATAAATGTTTTAAAATGTGTTTTTTATTGATCATAAAATCCAGAGTTTTATCCTCTGACATTTCAATTGTGAAATCTGTCTGAAAATATATAAGAGTTTGTATTTGATATCGAACTAGACAACATGTAGAGTTTTTCAAATTATTTATTAGTTTTCTGTCAACAAGATATTTGAGATTGTAGAGGAATGGCTACTAATGAGCAACTGGCTGTAGGCATTTTGTCGAGCACAGATAATTAAATTAGGCTTGATTCAGTCCATTGTTGTTTATTTGATTCTATTTCAACCAATATAACACTGGCTTGATTCAGATACAATTGTTCTGATTGTCTAAAAGAGAATTGAGTGTCTATTTGTTCATTTTGTAAACAATGTTGAAATTTTCAGACTAGACTGAGAGTGATTTGATAAAAAACCTGATTGTCTGAAAAATCATGAATTGTTCATCTACATCATGTTTTTTGACTGATAATTTCATTTAATAGTGAAGACATGATGTGGCAATAGCTCTGAAATTACCTCAAATTATATTCCAATTAATCAAAAGATTTAAAAAATTTGGCTTTTATATATGATATTTAAATCTATGAACTTTGTAATCAAATGAATGTGTTATACATTATCCTGAGCAGCATGTTTTTCTTACGCCACAGCCTCATGAGCATCATGTTAACATTGTGTTGGTAAGATTTTTGTATTAATGCAACAGCCTCATGAGCATGAAGATAATATGCTGAATCTGTAAATCTGGATTAGAAAGTATTTTGTCTCCTTGGATATCATTAAAATAAAATGTCTTAACACATACCTCTTGGGTCTGAATTTCTCATGTCTTGATCTTGCGAATTATTTTTCATAATCTTCAAATGTTTTTTAGTTGTTTAATGACTTAACACTTGTACTTTTGCACTGTTTCAATACCACAATATCTTTTTCTTTATCTGTTCCAAATAATTTGATTATGTTTTTTTTTTCAACAAGAAACACTTGTAAATATAGTCTACACCATTTTATTCATATAAACCAGAAACGTTCAATTTCAACTAGCTAATTCCATTATTGTAAAGAAAAGTACAAATTGAACCTGTTAGTTAGTAACTGTCTTCTATCAAAGTCAACTGAATTCAAATAAAATTCTAGGTTAAATAAGTTTAATAAACATTAGGCTGCGTAAAATGTTGAAATAGAGAAATCTCCTGTTAAACCTGATTATCATAGTGATGTTTGGTTCTCATCAAGGGGGGAATTAAGTATTCTAATTTTGGTAGATCACTGACATTACCTTTGATCATCACTGATTCCCTATAGTATCATTTTCCTCAACTACATCCACAATTTTACGAGCAAATCAGATTTTATGGTAATTGTAAAGAGAGAAAATCATTAAGACCTAATACTAGTAAAGTGATAGATTTTATACCTTTAAAGCAGTGTTCAATTGGTTACTTTCATCAAACATAGTCAACGCTCTGGCGCTGTTGAGTGGCCTCATAAACATTTGTTCTTACCAAGAGGGGTATTCAATACTATGGAAGGTCCACCTAAATGCTTAATCACAAAATATGCATTTGTCTTATAAATCTTTTGAGATTAGTGACGTCATCAAACACTTAGTTTAAGTGGAATTGCTGGATTGAAAATTGGATTGGTGTGAATCGATTGTTTCAGTTTCTCGATACACATAAAAAATTTATAATTCCTCTTTACCATCCCTTTAAATTGAGAGCAAATATAATTTCCTTTGTAGAGCTGTTAAACTGTTTTAAAAGCAGAAGAAAATGATGAACCGGTTACTGGAATGTTTTTTTTTTAATTTTATGCATAATCATCAACAAGGAATGATATAAAGTTTAATCTAGAAGTAGGAAAGGTTATCTCTGCAATGGGAATATAATTCTCACTCTAACATAAGTTTATAACCGTACAAACATTTTACAATTATTATTATGGAATACACAACATAGATTCTAATTCAATTTACCCATAATCTAAAAATGTTGCTGAAATTAGAAAAAAATTTGTTTAGTAATTGACATTAAATGAAAAAAAAAGTGCAATAATGTTTTGCTGAAAAAAACCTCCTTTGTAAAACATGATGTGTTATTTATATAAGCCTGTATCTATATCATGACTGTATCCATATCATGACTGTATGAGCCTGTATCTATATCATGACTGTATGAACCTGTATCTATATCTTGACTGTATAAACCTGTATCTATATCATGACTATATGAACCTGTATCTATATCATGACTGTATAAACCTGTATCTATATTATGACTGCATAAATCTGTATCTATATCATGACTATATGAACCTGTATCTATATCATGACTATATAAACCTGTATCTATATCATGACTGTATCTATATCATGACTGTATGAACCTGTATCTATATTATGACTGCATAAATCTGTATCTATATCATGACTATATGAACCTGTATCTATATCATGACTATATAAACCTGTATCTATATCATGACTGTATCTATATCATGACTGTATGAACCTGTATCTATATTATGACTGTATCTATATCATGACTGTATAAACCTGTATCTATATCATGACTATATGAACCTGTATCTATATCATGACTATATAAACCTGTTTCTATATCATGACTGTATCTATATCATGACTGTATGAACCTGTATCTATATTATGACTGTATAAACCTGTATCATGACTGTATGAACCTGTATCTATATCATGACTGTATAAGCCTGTATCTATATCATGACTGTATGAACCTGTATCTATATTATGACTATATAAACCTGTATCTATATTATGACTGTATAAACCTGTATCTATATTATGACTGTATAAACCTGTATCTATATTATGACTGTATGAACCTGTATCTATATTATGACTGTATGAACCTGTATCTATATTATGACTGCATAAACCTGTATCTATATCATGACTATATGAACCTGTATCTATATCATGACTATATAAACCTGTATCTATATCATGACTGTATCTATATCATGACTGTATGAACCTGTATCTATATTATGACTGTATGAACCTGTATCTATATCATGACTGTATGAACCTGTATCTATATTATGACTATATGAACCTGTATCTATATTATGACTATATAAACCTGTATCTATATTATGACTGTATAAACCTGTATCTATATTATGACTGTATAAACCTGTATCTATATTATGACTGTATGAACCTGTATCTATATTATGACTGTATGAACCTGTATCTATATTATGACTGCATAAACCTGTATCTATATCATGACTATATGAACCTGTATCTATATCATGACTATATAAACCTGTATCTATATCATGACTGTATCTATATCATGACTGTATGAACCTGTATCTATATTATGACTGTATAAACCTGTATCTATATCATGACTATATGAACCTGTATCTATATCATGACTATATAAACCTGTATCTATATCATGACTGTATCTATATCATGACTGTATGAACCTGTATCTATATCATGACTGTATAAGCCTGTATCTATATCATGACTGTATGAACCTGTATCTATATTATGACTATATGAACCTGTATCTATATTATGACTATATAAACCTGTATCTATATTATGACTGTATAAACCTGTATCTATATCATGACTATATGAACCTGTGTCTATATCATGACTGTATAAGCCTGTATCTATATCATGACTGTATGAACCTGTATCTATATCATGACTTTATGAACCTGTATCTATATTATGACTGAATTAACCTGTATCATGACTATATAAATTTTATCCAGTGGATTAATAGTTGAGTTCTCCGACTGATTAAAAAATAATTCTGAAAGATGTTTTTATGTGATTTGATATTTCATGAAATTGGAAAGATTATATATAGATATGGATATCACATTTAGAGACTGATATTAATGACGTCAATTTGTCTTTCAGGAGAAAGTAAAATTTATTATAATTGACTAACTTCTTGATTTTATCTGCCATCAAATTTTATAAATAGTTTGAACTAATCAATATATTCTCCCATGTTTCTCTATTTGCTGATAATTTACAAATAAAAAACTGCTTTATTATATTATAAATTTTGAAGTTTGCAATGATAGGATTTGTAATGTAATTTAAGTACCATATCCAAACCAGCTGTGATCATTATGGGACGAGTTATTATTAATAAAAAAAAGTGGAGGAGAACATAATTACAGCTAAAGAATATATGGAGCCCCTCCACTGGCCTAACATTTGCAACTCAGATCTGTGCCAAACAATTGCCAAAGATGAAATACAGCACTGAATATTATGTAGGGTTGGATTGGTCGCAAAGGGAAAACAGAATAGAGGACAACCAAGTAACACCTGGAGACAGGACCTTGAGGCAGACAGCAAGAAGTTGGAACACACTTGTAAACAATTAGAAAGGATTGTCAATGATAGAGGGCTATGTCAGACTATGCTTTGCAGAAGCAATGAGCTTAAGTAATGTTTTAACTTTACTGAAACATAAATGATTATGTCTTTGCATTTAGCTAATTAGATATTGGATTTTAGCTAATTAGGCATGGTAACCATGTTTTTTTTAGAAACATGAGAATATATTTTCTACTCGATAAATATGATTAATTTTATCTAATATTTAGATCGTATTAAGTAAAATTAGTCATCTTTCATCCTCTGGTGATTGATGAATAAAAATAGTTACTATATATCTGAGCTATTAATCTGAATGTCAAGTGATTGAGAAACCCAAAATAAATAAGTGAGCCAGTTGTAATCTAAGATAACTATATTTACAGTAATATCAGATATAGCAATTATACAAATATACAGAAACATCTGCTCTGAACATAAATTGCAGAGAGTTTACATTTAAATCTTCTAGCAAGATGCAAGATGTAATTATGTTCATGTCTAGATTTTCTAACAATAGTTTACTTTCCTGCAGGATATTGAACAAATTTGAAAAAGAAAACGTCTATTAAGCTTTAAGATATATTAGTTTATGAGAGGAGACATTATAAGTATTATATATCACATATAAAACTTACATTCTCTATATTATCTGTAATGTTGCTCTTTGAAATTTGCCTATTGATCAATATTAGAGAGCAAGTGTTTGTGGAACCAATTATCTAAATTACAGTAACTTAAATATAAAAATAATATTCAGTGGAGACAAATGTCTGATATTTATAACTGAGTTAATCTTGTAGAAAAACTATGGTTGGATATTGACTATTATTTAGACATTAACTTGAATTAAGTTTTAAATATTAACTATTATATATCATGGCTACAATTTGATATTAAAAAGAATTTAGCAGCATGCTTTCTGTTATATTCAGCTAGAGAGACGCTAAGCATATCCTTGAAGTTAAAGTTGCACAAAACCATTCAGCTACCTTGCCTATGTTTCTACTTTGAACTTTTCTAGTATTTTTTAAAGTGCAGTCTCGAATACAATCAGCATAATTAACAAAAGAAATCAGATTAAAAAGCTACAGAAAGATCAATAAACGTGCTTCCCACTGAGAATTGAAAAGTAAAGCAGCTTTATTGCAAAACACACTGTGTTTACACTGAGCTTAGTTTAAGCCTTGATTATAGAGGTCTTGCATCATTGACAACTTGCAATATACATAGTTATCTACTAGTTAACAAGTAACTTTTGCATTTCCATTGAGTAAAATGAGAGCCCAGAGCTAGCTTTCATATTGCCAAATAGCGAGTGCCAAGTGAACACACAAAAGCAAGCGTAGATCTTTTTTTCCATTGATGAAATTTCCTCCTGCAATTCAACGAAATACATTTTGGAAGGTTATGCCTGTCATCACCTCCAAGTGATTATCAACATTTTTGTGCAGATATAACTGATATAATGATGTGTAATATTTCGAGAACTATATTCCAGTAATTCTAACAATACCTAGAGCTATAAATAACATTGTCTGTATAACATAATTATATTTATATGGTATAGAGTTGATGTCTGGTTTATTTCTTTTTATTCAGATCTCTGTTTCAAATATACATAGACAGTTGGAAAAGTGTAGACATTTATAATTGAAAGGTAAAATCAAAGGCATTAAAAGTGAATTTCACTTGATTTCCTCTGGGTCAAAATTTTATATTTGACTCTTTAGAGACAAAATGTAAGACACATGTTAACTGCAGATTCCTTTCCTTTTTCAGAATTAATAAATGGCATATTACTTGATGCTATGTTATTTTGATGTCAGTATTACTTGTTTGTGTTCAGGTACAATAAAATACCCGATAATACACATAAGTATATGTCAAAGCTATTTTGTACATTTGTTTGATAACATGCTTAAAGGGATATGTTCACTAACTGTTCAACCAATAAATTTTTGTCATAGAACCTAAAATTTATTAGCTTTCTAATCCATAATAATGTTCACAACTTTCTCTCGAAATATAAGCCTAGAATTCCCTGTGTAGCTATAATTATATGAGCGTTTGAAAGTTAAAAATACAACTTGTTGTTTAGTAAGACTATGCGCTATATTGAAAATACAAATACAGAAAATGAAAGATAAATGTTTAGTTAGAGATATAATTGAAGGGATTATGCGATTTTTGTGCAGTTCTAGTACTTCTAGGGGATATTTACATATATTAAAGGCTCAAATCCACCCTCGAAAATGCTGAACAACTCCCCTTTAATCACAAATGTTTTCGACTTAAGAAAAAAATTGTTAAATGATCTGTTCTAGCAGTGTAGATTAATTTGTCAAGCAATTCTCATAACTAAGATGTTTTTGTATTGTTAGGTTATCTCCCATATTTCAGGTTTGCGGAAGTTAGAAATCTGAAATATGTTTTTTTTTAATATTGAGTGTTTCTGTTTTTCTTCATATTGAATTTTCGATGAACAGTTTTTCAGTTATTACTCACAACTCTTATGTAATATGTTAAAACATCTCTGATTGGAACTCATTAATTTTGGAGGCACATTTTTGGGCTATTGATTTCATTCCAAAATAAATGAATTATAAATGCAAAATACAGATTTTGATTAATTTCATAGGGTGATGGTTTCTGCATAAAAATGTATATTAATGATAAGTTAAATGTTTTATGTAGATGTTTTCTCTTCTATTTTTTGGTACTTTTCACATACCATTGTTTGTGTTCCTTATCCAAAAACAAAGAAGTTTGATTTCTGAAATTGCTTATAAAAAGAATGGAGTTATTTCCCATTTTATGTTGTTGGCATTTCTTAGGGGTGCACTCTATTACGACTGTCCGGATTGTCCGCTGAAATATCCGGAGGAATTGGTAATAGAGTATGGAGGGAGATCCAGGTGGTATCAACCAATCAGCACTTCAAATATTGATAGTCGCGATTTTTGTGTCACCATTATTCATGTTACTTTTCTAAGTAATCACGTGATCTCCGCTATCGCACCGGTCTGTAGAAAGGAGAAAATGGAGAATCCGGATTACCCGCGTGACGCGTAATAGAGTGGATTTGGACGAATCTGGACTAGCCGTTTTTGTAATAGAGTGCACCCTAGAAGTTTTATTCATATCAGAACATTGAGAAACTTCTCCATTTTAATGAGCTGTAAAGAAATATTTCAAATACATCTACTGCCTGACTATTTTATTTATTTGGATTAAGGATATAAATTAATGGATTAATGCATACCAATACTTGAGACTAAAATCAAACTTAAAAATTTCTTGAAACACACTTACTGGTTGTTGAGAAAGTTAATCCTTGATTTTTCATCTTTTTAAAACATTGGGTCCACATCTTTTTATGACAGAATTTTCTCAACATATTATTCTGACATGGTGACATTAATGGTAGAAATTTTAATTCTGGATCTTTCCAAATTCTTCTCGCCATCTTTAAAATCTGAAATTAGAAATTGTAATATAAGTGTCAACACAGAGTTGACTTAAACGGAAACCTACCAATAGGTTTGAAAATATGTATTAGTTCCAACTATATGGCACATTTGCATGATGATAAATTCAAAAAATTCCAATGGCAATTTAAGCTTCTAAATGATATTATTAACTGTGTGAAAGATAAATTAAATTATATAAGGTATAATAGACATGTATAAATTATTGTAATCTTTTATAAATGCATTAATCCTCCAATTATTGTTTGGATTTTTTGGGGAGAGTGAGGGGACACAAAAGCTATTTATGTTTAGCTATTTATGGAACCATTGAATTGAATCCAAAGGTTTATTTATCAGGCAGGTTCCTTTAAAATCACCTTGGCATTTCAGATATAGATAATTTCATAAATGTCATTGAAGCCATCATTAATATTGTGTCTTCCTTCTGTTTCAATTAGGTCTTAATTGTCTTCATACACATTGTACTGGCAAGCTATTGATTTTTGTTTGTAGGACATTAAAACCAACATGGTTTCACCCTGTCTGTGATACATCTCAGATGATGGTAAGAGATCCTTCTTCAGTTGAAAAAAAAGCAAAAAAGAATTGGTCAATGCTCTTGATAAATTTCCCTCACTGCATGAATTTGCCAAACTTCATTAGTATCTTCAATCAAATGTAAAACTCCATTTTTTTCTAATACCAAAAAAAACCAGCAAACTTTTCTTAGCCGTAGAATCATTTAAAGAAAATTGTTATACCCAACTAAGAGAAACTCGCTTACCAAATAACAGACATGGAAATTATAAAAAAAGACAAAAAAAATATACAATGCTTGTCTTATGATAAATAGATGTATTATTATACAATTTTAGATGATTATGGATCATGGTCATTCATGGATATAATAATCAAATACTAACTTGTACAAAAGTTATCTCTAAACGTCTTGCTAAAAATGTCCACTAAATTCCACTTGGAACATAAAGAATATTGATTCACATGGTTGTTTATAAACCTGCCATATTCTAGGTAATTTACTTACACTAAATAACATTGTAATATCAGATCTTGTTTATATCTTTATGATTTAGTTATAATTTGAAAATGAAGCAACATATGCGATAAACATAGTCTCATAAACTGCATGCTACTAAAATAATCTTAGAAGTATATCAGAGAAGGAAAATGAGGAATATCTTAACATTTTTATACGCCCACATGAAATGTGGAATGTATATTGTTGTCACCCATGTCTGTTTGTCGGTCCGTCAATTTTGCTGGTAATGTTTATTACCATCCAAGGATGAACCCTATTGAAAATCAGCAAAATCGAAAAATATTTACTATGAATTATTTTTTTTCTTTCTTGAAAACGTGTTTGATTTTTGGCTTGTAAACACTCTACAAGACACAATTCTAAACAGATTTTGACAAAACATACTGATAATATAAGTAAGATTTCAGACGTCTGTGGTTCTTGCCATTCCACTAAAACTAACGTGTTTTATGACGTCATTGACAGTGATCTACATAGATATCAATAGTAGCTTCCGGTAGATCACTGTCCTTGACATCATAAAACGTCTTAGTTTGAGTTGAATTGCAAGAATCACAGACGTTGGAATGGAAATTGGAATGGCACAAATTGATGCTATAAGTGTCCCCGATACACATTCAAAGTTTAGAAAATCACATTACAATCCCTTTAAATTTCCTTTGCTTCATGAGAGGAAAGTCTAGTAGCAATACAATCAAATTTCTATTGAAAGACAATGTTCCCCTGCCTAGCCAATTAGGTTGTTACTAATACCACATTAATAGTTCTATACACAAAGAATTTGACAGTGTAAGCATATTGGGCCGAATTTATAAAAGTTAGCTTTTGCTTTTAAGCTATAGCTTTAAGGAGAAGCTTTTGCTCATGAAGAAAAAGCAAAATTCAAAGCTTTTGCTAAAAACAGTATAAATAACCTTTTGCTTCACCTATTAGATAATTCTTACAAGTTTTAAGCAATTCCTTGTGACCTACTAAAGTATCATTACAACAAACGGTTGTCTGACATTTGTCTGGTCATCACTAGTGCACTGCACTTGTTGGAGGTAACAGTTAGAATCATGGATACTTTGAATGAATTTGAAGAAAATTTGGGACACTCTGAATAGCTAAATTCAATAATGATCTTTGTTATCACAGACTTTCCAATCCTATTTGAAAGATAGCTTGCCAGGCAAGGTAATATACGCCCACTGGCAGCTTTGTTGAAAAAGAACATTTGGCAGAAAACAGCAACCATCAAATATTCAACCTGTAGTCATAGGCCTACATTTCATTCAGAACTTAAATTAAGTGTCGTCCAAACACTTTTTTTTCTCGATATAATCAAGGGTTAAGCGTTCATCAAGTTTAGTCAAAATCCTTCTCTGTTTATGAGCTAAAAACTAAAACCTATTTTGAACAAGAAGGACAATAATTCATATCAAATATTTTGGGATTTTTGATAGGGTTAATCGTGTGATAATATTTCATTAAAATCTAATCGAAAAAGAATTGTGCCTTCTAGAGTATTTACAACCTAAAAATCAACGCGTTTTAAAGAACAAAGGCAATAATTCATATTAAATATTTTTCGATTCTTTTGATTTTCAATAGGGTTCATTATCGGGTGATGATAAAACATTTCAGTAAGTTTTGTCAAAATCCATAAAGAATTGTGACCTGTAGAGTGTTAACAAGCTAAACATCAAACGCGTTTTGAAGAACAACGGCAATAATTCATATCATTTTTTTTTTTTTAATCTTTTGATTTTCAATAAGTTTCGTCAAAATCCGTAAAGAATTGTGACTTGTAGAGTGTTAACAAGCTAAAAATCGAACGCGTTTTAAAGAACAAGGGCAATAATTCATATTAAATATTTTTCGATTCTTTTGATTTTCAATAGGGTTCATCCTTGGGTGATAATAAACAATTTCAGCAAGTTTCATCAAAATCCGTAAAGAATTGTGACTTGTAGAGTGTTAACGAGCAATTGTGGACGGACGGACGGACCGACGGACATGGGTGACAGCAATATACGCTCCACATTTCATGTGGGCGTATAAAAAAGTAAATTACCCAGCAGTAAGGAAATGAAAGTTAGAGCACTTCAACAGGCCAGGAAGATTATCACCACTAATGCCGGAAAGAACTTGGATGCTTGGACGTTGAACGAAGCAAAGTTTTTACGGTTGATAAATTCATCTCCAAGTTGTCCCCCAGGTTTATCAATCCGAACGTGCGTACAGTCTATGGCCCCGAATGTATATGGAAAACCATGTGTCTCAACCCAGCGTTGTTTTGCTCTTACTGCATCTTGAGCACTCACTGGAAATTTTATCCTGTTTTTACATTCAGCGGCTATGTGGTTCACAGAATAAGCATCACATTTTGAGACGGATGGTTGTGTAATCCCCTAATCCTTTCTTTGTAAACTTTTTGTTCCCTGAGATGCATAAACATCTTGAAAATGTCCAATTAGCAAACGGTTAAGCTACTATTTAGGGGCTTACAAAACACCTAGTAATTGCTTGTAATATTAAGGCAGAGACTAACTTTATAAATACAAAATTGAAGCTTTTACTTAATAGTTAAGCAAAGTCTAACAAGATGGCGTTTGAGCTATTTCTTGCTAGAAAATGCTTTTTCTAACGAGCACTAGCTTTATATTATTTATACGGATTTCACAAAAAGCTAAGAAAAAGCAAAAGCTAACTTTTATAAATTCGGCCCATTGTCCAAACTAGATATAAGGTTGCTAGTTAATAAGAAATCAGATTATTTTAAGAATAAATGTGACCTTTGAGAAAGTCTGGAAGAAATAAAAATTACCAGAAAATAAAACGTTTCTAAAGGAGCAGCTATCATAAAATAGTCTACTTCTTTTCTTTTTAATTATTCCCTTAACATTTCTATCAAGAACTGGTTTCTGATAGAAGTTCAATTTCAAGTTAATCCTGTAACCTTAACTAAGTCTCTTGTGATTTGTTTTATGTCAACCATTCTGATAGATTTCAAACAACTGAACAATATATCTGGAATTTATATAAGCGCTACAACATATGATTTTGACTTCTATATCTTTCTATTGATGATATCACTGACTTAAACCTTTACAAATATATTAACAAGATTAGGGAATAAATGTCATGCTCTTGATACTGCAGAAAAACACTTAAAATAGTTCAAGCACATACAAAAAAGATGCAATTGGTTCTTGTTACTCAGCGCAAAACACAAAAAAAATCATTGAAGAAAGTAGGTAAATGGTTATGGTAGATTTGGATGGTTTGATTGCAGCTGTCTTTCATTGATAATAAAGTGGAGGTGATTGGTGACTTCCCACAACTCTTAAAGGATTATGTCAAATGTTGTTTTTCACTCATATTGGTGATAAAGTTTCATTAGGTTTTCCTTTACAGTAATCTTTATGAATCAAGTATCTAATAGAGTTTAAAGTTTGAATTATACATTTTGATTTCTTTCTAACCATAAAACTACAGATATAACATTATTTGGTTTAAAACAAGGTTGACTGTTCATCACAAGGGCTTGAAAAACGGGTCTTTATTTGCATAAGTTGAAGCCACAATGATTGATGTATTTTGAGATCAACTATTCATCTGAAAAACTGGAACTTGTTGATTATCTGTATCAGGTGAATGGAAAGAAGGCCATTACTTTTTTGGTCTTAGAAAGATAAATTAATTAAACCTTGTGAACTGTATAATGTAAATGTCTTTACTAGTTGTAATTGTAATGAAGATATTTTCTTACTACAACTAATACCACCACAATCTCTGGAGAATAACATCAGAATAATAATAGAGATGACCAGTTCTACTCTCAACTATAGTTTTAATAGTAAACCTATATACAACAGAGGAAAATAATTGATAATGTTATGGTCATTTACAATTCAATTTAATGAAAATCAGATTATAAAAATTTGTTTCTTGTTTGACATTTTCAGTTCTCAATTGTGCAGAATCCGACCCATTTACAGCTTCCTCAACTGGAATTATGAGTTATACGTTATATTTGTAAAAAATGATTCTATTACCAACTGTGCTATAGAAAAGTATAAATCTCAGTAATCACAATGGAAAACAAAAAAATATCAGAGAAGGAATAAATCTTAAATCTATAAAATCCTCAACCTGTAGCACAGAAGGCCTTTTTTTAAATGATCCATCTGAGTGACAATATGTTTTTATAGGGGACTTTTCAATTGATTTAACTATTCTATATTTTGATTATAGTAAATTTGAATTGTATGACTGCAAGTAAGAAATAATGCTTGGTTTTGACTGGGTTGATCTTTTACAATCAAATCTGTCAAACTTATAGTCGATATTATGTTCTATTTATATTATTACCTTATTATAATTTGATTGTATTATTTTACTCAACTTTTATCTGTAAGAGACACTTCAAATATGGCATCTAGCATAAGTAGCATGTCACAAGGAGCCAGTAGTTTTCCATGTAATTCTACTTTCCAAATCACATCTTGCATATTAAAACTATTGTCTTATTATATTTTAAGATATATAAATATCAAATCCATTTTATTTTTTATTCATATGCTAAAGATTCGATTTAGTGTATGTTGCATGTAGCCTGTCAGATTACTGATGGAAATTTATGCATAAAAAATATCTCATATCTTCTATTATTCATTGAATGTGCTACAAATTTTATCATTTACGCTTAAAATATTTCTTAGCACTCTTTTATGTTTGATTTTTGACAGAATGTTGTTTATGCCTTCTTGTTTTAGAAATCGTTTGCTAATACATGTACATTTTCTTAATCTTATTGGCTGTGGTATTTCAGTAAGTATCAGTATAGAACACGAAACAAAACATGAATTGTCATTCTTTCAATTGTTATTAACACATTCTTCATAATAGAACACTGAACTTTAAAACATTCTTCAAATGGTAAAAGGGTCAGGATAGTTTTGGAACTAAACACACTGTATCATGAGCCCGATTTACATAATCAAATTTATCTGATCTGATAACAGTTCCAAGAATGGATAGGATGAAAATTTAGTAGTGTAAACGGTTGAATGATTTAATCATCATTCATTACATTTCAACATGGCTGCACAAGATACTGTTACGACCAACAAAGAAACCATTGTCAATTATTACCTCTTTCGTGAAGAGTTCCATTAAACAGCATCTGCTAACAGCTGATCGTCAACTTGGAAATTTCTGGAAATGCTCAAAATTTTGTAAGTGTAAACGGGTAAATTTGGTGATTTTATTGCGTCCTGGTCTATACCGAGAACAGAACTTTTCTGAGAGTTTATGTAAACGGGACTTATAGACTACCAAGTTATATGGGATAGCATTCACTCTGAGCTTAAATTTATGATGTAATAGAACACTATAAGGGAACTAAGTATATTACTGATCTACTGTTACAGTGTCTGTATTATAGATTATCAATAAAGAATAATAATAATAAAACACCATTAGTGTCATCTTTCTCACAATATGATTATTATCAATTGGTCTATCATGGTATTGTTTTATTTTTAGCTGATATTAAGGTAATATTAAACTAATCATGTGGAAAATTGGATTTGCTTCCTAGATTGATTGTTTATTTAAGGTTCCTAGCTAAGCTTTGAGAAGCGCACTTAGCAGTTATTTCTTATATAGATCAGAGTTGGTTGTTATCACAAATAGAATATAGATCAGAGTTGGTTGTTATCACAAATAGACTATTGGTCAGAGTTGTTATCACAAATAGAATATAGATCAGAGTTGGTCGTTATCACAAATAGAATATAGGTCAGAGTTGGTTGTTATCACAAATAGAATATAGATCAGAGTTGGTCATTATCACAAATAGAATATGTCCGAGTTGGTTGTTGTCACAATTGAAATAGACTATTGGTCAGAGTTGGTTGTTATCACAAATAGAATATAGGTCAGAGTTGGTTGTTATCACAAATAGAATATAGATCAGAGTTGGTTGTTATCACAAATAGAATATAGGTCCGAGTTGGTTGTTATCACAAATAGAATATAGGTCCGAGTTGGTTGTTGTCACAAATAGACTATTGGTCAGAATTGGTTGTTATCACAAATAGAATATAGATCAGAGTTGGTTGTTATCAGACTATTGGTCAGAGTTGGTCGTTATCACAAATAGAATATAGGTCAGAGTTGGTCGTTATCACAAATAGAATATAGGTCAGAATGTAAGGTCTGACTTATTTCTGACATGCAAATATTTCAAGAACAATAATTAACCCTTTTCACTTTCTTTTCAATGTTCTGATGATGAGGTTTCTTTGTTTATTAGTGCTGGTATAACTTGGGGATTAGGTATGAATCAAATCACGGAGGGAGATTGTTCATAATCCAACTGTTTTAGAGAAGCTTTATTAAATATCTCATTTAAAAATTGATTTAATACCAGGAAGCTGGAAGTTTTGACCTATAATTCAAAATCTCTATTGATTGTTGAGTGAATAGTTGTCATTAGAATAGAGAGAATATATATATATTGTATATTAATATGAATATTTGTGTTCTCTAGAGAGATATGAGGTCTGTATCTATAATACAGTCATAATGTAGACTAATCCATGGTACACTTGACTGCTGATCATTTTTAACAATACCCCTAGCAGTTACATAATTCAATAATACAAAAAAAAACCATGTAAATATATTCAATTAGAGTCAATTAGTGGTCTGAGTGAGTTTTATTGTCATTTTACACGGCTTTACATTAGATTATTTCATAGATGATGGTAATATAATTTATGTCAATAAGACCTCAGATGAAAACAGTGTTGGTGTCAAACTCCTTTCACTGTCAGTAGAGGTACTAGGGAGCATCCCCCTTAGAAAACTAGCTTGTATCTCCATTTGTTCCTCCATTTGTTCGTCCATTTTCAAATGCACCAAAATGATATAATATTTCATTTTTTTTCTAGGGGAGAACCCCACAAAGTCATACATCAAGCTAGCATCTTTGGTTCTTCTCCATTTGTCTTTTAATCTGTCTTCTTCACATTTGTACCCTAGTTCCACGAGGCTGACACCCAGGCCCAGGGTTCATTTAACATTGAAAAATTTGATGAGCAATATTTTACACCAAATTACCATTTTGGCTTCACAGTTTAAGTTTTGTCCACATTTCATAAAAATTCAGTAGCAATTGAAATTGTATAGTTGTAAAACTTCAAATCGGTCCTGCTTTTGAAGATATTTCCTTAAAGAGGCACAGGCTTCATTTTCGCGGGTCGATTTGTATAAGTCTCAGAAACAGGGATTTTTTAGCTCAGCAATTTAGTACTGGTTATCACAACTCACCATTGAAATTTGAGCCTTCAAATCCATGTGCATCCATAATTATTAGCATTTGAAAGTTATAATGCCCTACTACACATTAGCGATACTATGCAATATATAGAAAAGTCATCTATAGAAATAGAAGGAGAAATGTCTAATTTAAGGTGTATTTGAAGGAAATAAACAATTTTCGTGCATTTCTAGTGCTTCTGAAGGATACTTAAATATATTCAAGACCCAAATCAACCAATAAAAATGAAGACTGGTCCCCTTTAAGGTTATGGAGTTACAATGTTTCTAGTTTTCTTAAAAAATATAAGTTGATTTGCAAATCATTGTGATAAATTTAAATTTGGCTTAAACTTAAGAAATATTGTATCACATGCAATGCAATACTTCTTTAATTGAACCCAGATGACATCGATCTACTGTTTAACTTTATCTTCCGCAACCACCATTGTACAAAATGAGATGAGTCCACAGGTTTCGATTGTTTAATTTCATATTGCCATAAACACATAAACTGTTTGATGTATGTGTTACATGAGACTTATATCATAATGTCCATACATTAAATTTGCATATTAACCCATTTAGATTGATTAATAATTGATATTGGACCAGTTGATAGAGATATGTCTATGTTAATTAAGATGATATGAATTGATGGTTGACCTCAGTCTGACTCTTGTTACCCTGGTCATGGAATCAGGGACTCGTTGCTTTAACATCAATTTTCATAGCAAAACCAAGCTAATCTTAGCCAACCTTCTTCTTGGGATTTATCAATTCCAATTACAAAGTGATACTTTACTTAATTTAGTTGAGAAACCCTGATCTAAGCATTCAATGAATTTTGACTTATCTGTGCAGTTGGATTTCATTTCAAATTACAATTTTTTTTCAATGTTTGCTATCAATTTTAACCATGTTTAAACTATTAATTGAAAAGATATGGTGTATTGATATAACGAAAGATACAAAAACTTATTTAAAAATTTCTCAGATTAGTTGAAGCAATATGTGCTGATGAATGATGATGCAGACAACTCAATTTCAGGCAGCTTAACTATTAACTTTTCTTCAAGCCTGGTTTAATAGACCTTATTCACATTTGTTTTGACACCGAGGTTCATAACGCAAATTACGTCATCCATTCATAAAATATGACATCAAATGAATGAAAAGGAATATGACGTCACTAATCACCATATCAACAGCGAGATACTAGGCTAAAAACTGTCTCTCAGGCCCTTTCTCAAAAATACGCGAAGAAACAGTTCATCTGAAAATATTTTTAAATAGGGTTATTAATTTCTATCATTACAATGTAAGATTTGATTAGTTTCGAGCTAGTTGAAGACCTCAAGGTGGTGAGGTGTTGATTTTGCTGCAGTAGCAAAAGGCTGATTTTGTTTGTTTGCGTTATGAGCTGCAATATGGATCCAAGATGGCCGACACATAAATAAGGTCTATGTGAAGTCCAAACGGGACTAATTGAACTTCAACTTGAACTTTAAAAACCTGTCTTGAATAGTTAAGACATCTAAATGTGACTGTCTGTTTGTTACTGGTTAAAACTAAGCCAGTTATGTCATGTGCGCATTCCTCTTAATTGCCATTATTGTATTTGTCTTGCATAATTGGTTTGAGACTTTCTTGATTTGTTGTCAAGCTTGTTTATTTCTTAGAAATGTTGGAAGTCCACCAAAAGATTGAAACCAAGCTCACAGAACGGCTGATAAATAAGCTGCCTTTAGATGTCTGAATGTTAGTAGATAAATATATAAAGATTCTATGTAAAGCCTGCCGCAGATGAGAGCCAAATGCTGAGCTATCGACCTTGCGAGGTCGTTGCCTCAGCTGAATGGTTCAACGCAGACGATAAGCATTTGGCTGAGTACACTGTTGTTCAGTAGATCACATGACCGTTCACTTGACATATCGCCATTTTGAACAACCACAGGAGAAATATCACATGGTTAATTTACGCATTTCTATTGGTCCGTTAAAATCTTTGGCTGAGTTTACAGCTTATGTTCCCCGCAGACGATGAGTTTCTTGCCTTGTGAGGCGAAAAATATCAAACAGGATAGACATTTGGCTCACAGCCTCATGAGACAAAAAACACAACAAAAATTGTGCGCAGACGGTGAGATTTTAGTTACTTGATGCTGATAGCTCAGCATTTGGCTTTCGTCTGCAGCAGGCTTAATATTTGATCGAGTGAATGTGATGATAAGAATTTAAGACTTGTATAATATTTTTTATCACATTAGTTACTTTCAACCAACTGTTGGTTACTATCACTTAGGCTACAATTAATCAGGATTCTGTACATGATAACTTCTACTTTATAATAAACCTCTTCTCAATATTATACACAAACGTTATTTTATTATTCTAGCTAGGAATTCATTATTGATAGATGTACCATTTCTATTTGACCCTTGTCATTAACTATTAGATCTCACTTGACCTGTGATTAATTACTCTCTCAAATTGCATACTAATCATGTGATTCCTTTTAATGGCCATGATTTAATGTTATATCAACCTGTATCAATTTCATACTTACTTTACCAATAGTCAATAGTCAGTCATTGTTGATTGTAAGTAGAAAGAGAAATACAATTTTCAGTATGTTGAATTCTGCTAGAGTCTTAGACCCGACCATGTGAAGCATATTAAATTTGTAGTTTCTAGCAAATCCATGTTAACCTGCTTTTCAATCAACTGTCAGAAATAACTTCTTATCAAATTAAAATCAAAATACTAAGTCTGTCTTCATTCCCAACAGGCTTTCTGTCAAAACAGACATTTTTTGTCAGCTGTTATAATGATATCAAGATAATCTTAATGAAGAGTTTTTTTAGTATTATGAAGATGTGACTCTTGAATATTAAGATTAAACGAAAATACATTAATACCTTTTTTATATGCCCACATCTTTTTATGTGGACATCATTCAATACTCTTTTCCTTTGAAGTTTTGTTGTAAAAAAAGTCAAGAGGATTAGGATAGACTCCAATATTGAAAGAAGTTATCTTGGTTTTCAACTGATTTTTGCAGTTGAACCAATAGCATTACAAAGTGGGGGTTATTAGACGTGACCCACTATCTTTAATAGGGAGTGTAACTGACAGTGATCTAGCTTCTGGTACTATTGATATCTATGCAGATCACTGTCAGTGATGTCATAAAATGCATTAGTTTTAGTGGAATTGCAAGAATCACAGACGTCAGAATGGTAATTGGAATGGCGCAAATTGATGCTATCAATGTCCCCGATACACATACAAAGTTTAGAAAATCACTTTACAATCCCTTTAAATCTTGGTATGGTGTGTTTGTAATAACTTAAGGTAACTTCTCATGATAATTTACTGTTCATTACCAGCATGAGGAAGAAGTATATGTCTGCATTGAAGTACTTTTAGAGATTATTTTAAGCAGGAAAAATTTTTTTCTAAGCATGCTCTGAAAAAATTGTATGAGGCTGCAGACAGGTACTGATTTTATCCAAGAATCAGAGCATAGTTTAATCTTGATGTACTTATATTCATGTCATAGATTTCATAATAGTTCTGTAATGTCAAATCTAAATACCTTAGATATTTCTCAATTAATACAACTCTGGACAATAGAACACGATGTCATTATTAGTCACCCAATTCTTTCTTGTGATATTTAAAGGGACAGTCTGAATTTTTTTTAGGTCCAAATTTTTTTTTTGCTCAAATTTGTGAAAACTTTACACCAAAATCTGTAACTATGTGCCCTTTATTGTATCTGAAAGTTTTAACTAAAAAAATCCAGTCGTTAATTTTTAAACGCTAAAAACATGCTAAAATTTTTGTGTGTTATGTTTTTTGGACGTTAATAGGAAACTACTGAACGGATTTGAGTAAAATAAACGCCTAATTGTAGAGAAATATCCCTCTTGTGTATTTAAAAGGTTTCAGCTAGAAATATTGAGCCATTTAAAGGGAAAACACCAAAACTAGGTCAAATTGCTTAATTAAGTGCTCCCTGTTTGTAATTAACCCTTTAAAAACAAATTCAGTTCTATCTAGAAGATGCATAGATATAATGAGCATACTTTAGAAATACTTTCAGGTAATATTTGCGCTGTTTTTGATAATGGAAACTTTTTTGAAAAAAGCAGAATGGCCCTTTAACTAAGGTCATATCTTTGCTGGAATGTCATTTCCTACTGTGCAACTGTAAAAACTACAGGTATTACAAAATCCACCGTTTTCCAAAGTCTCCTTCTACTTACCACTTCAATTTGTCCATGCTTAGTTACAAGTCAGATTTTATGACGTTTATCAACCAAATAATGCCAAATCAGAACTACTATAGGAGTTCCTAGTATTTTCAGTGAACCCTCAAAGATAAACTCTTTTTTTTCCTTTTCTGTTTACAAACAAAGGATATTTAAGGCAACATGATTATGTTTAGTGTAAAAATGATTGAAAACAGTTGACACACCGACTGCAAGTTGATTGCATTTAATTAACATGAAAATGAGAAATATTCTTACCGTGATCTATTGAAGATTTAAATATTCCTTATTATTCTATGTTCTTGTGTTAAGGTCTGGTAAACTGTTTCCTCTGACACTATGACTCACTGTATTAAACCTTCTACTTGTCTTGTGCTAATTATTTTTCTATCAATGTTACATTTACTCCTCAGTGATTCCTCAATTTATGCGTTCAATGTTGTTACCAAGCAGGATACAAGTTAGCTTGTAGAAACCAATTAACTGCCTGACTGGTATTCTCTAGTCCCTAGTTCCGTATTATAACCATTCTCCAAGTATTTGTCATTGTGTGTCACATGTCAGCAGAAGAGATAATGTTATATCTCTAATTTAAACCACTAGTTGTTTTCAATATTAACTATCACACTAACAATGGTAACAATAACTCACTCTTTCTAACATGACAATATTTTTGTATTTTTTTCTCAGCTATTGATTAATGTTCTTTCATTTTGATATCTCTAAGGGAGTATAGTTATAATGGTAAAAACATCATCTGACATTTGAAGAGTATTTTGAGGTGATAAATTCAATATCATATTGAGTTTCTTTCCTTGTGTGTTTATTTATTGATTGTAAGTTAAAATGGAAATAATCACAGAAATCGGATTTAAGATATGATAAATATATTGAAACACAGCCAAATATCCTGCCAAATATGATGACCTGCCAAATGTGTTTGAATTTGAAGGGGGTAATATAAATCATCATCATTCATGTGGAATAAATTGCTGCAGCTTTGGTGGATGTTTTGGGGAATCGAACCTTCATTTGTCCTAGTAGTATAGAATAAAGAAATATTTAAATGATTTTCTAAGAAGTTATTTTTTGGACCTGTTCATTTCCTAAGTAGTAATTAAATGGCTTAATCAGATAGTTTTACAAATTCAGTAAACTCTGGACAAAACCAGAACAAGATGGAGATACAGCACATTCAAGGGTGCTTGTTTTGTTCCTCGATGCAATGGATATCGTCAATGCATTTACCACATGCAGTTACAAACCTTGTACAGCAAAATGATACATTTACTCAGATCGGGAACCAATGTTTTATATCCTATATGATAACTAAAAATAGCTAAATGGATTTAAATCAAAATAAATTTCATAGATCTTTAGATAACCCTTCTTTAATCATTGATATTTCTTAAATGAATGGTCTCTGCTTTTCCTCAAAGACAGTGAATCAGAGAATAATGAAATAGTAGCAGTAGCTATTAAATTATTCCGTGTATAGATTCAATAGATCAAACCCAACTGGAATAATCACATCACTTGCTCATTCTTAATTCAATAAACATCATTCACTTTCTGTTATAAACTTCAATAGAGAAAACTTGAATTCAAATCGAACATTTGACCTGAACCAATCATTTAACTGGTCACCTTATTGAATTATTTTTTTATGTTGATTCACCAAAAGGAAAAAGTTACTTAACAATCTTCTATACAAAACTTGACTTGTTAAATATTTTCAAAAATCCATAGAAAAACTCTAAATAACATGATTGTTGTTAGAACCTGAAAGAAGTGGCAAACAAATAACCCAAAATAAAACAAAACTCGAAATCCAAAACAACATATTGGTAATACATAGATAGTTGCCAGTGAAATGTTCAAATGAGGTAGTAAATGAAAAATGTTATTCAATATTTCATGCTACAACAAACAAATAGCTGGTTCTCGCTGTGTTTTAATTAATGTTATATTAAATTAGACAACATGATCTGAATTAATAATAATATTAATAGTTTAAAATCATCAGCATAAATTATTATCTGAATATATAATCTATATTTTATTGCTAGTCGTTGAATTGTCTGAACTGTCAGTCTAGAGGTAATTTAGTACGGTTTAAAATTGTTAGTTCAAATTTTTGAAAAATGATTGACCAAGACTAATAAAATTGTATATGAGGTCTAAATCAAGCATGGTTGGGACTGGGAACAGTTTTCAGTAATAGATCAGCAGGGGCGAATCCAAGATTTAGAGAAGGGGGGTGGGGGGGGTGGGAGGGTTCTCTGAACATGCTTTAAATTCAATGGCACTTCAAGCGGCAAATTTTTAGAGGGTTCGAACTTCAGTCGGCCAAAAAAAGAGGGGGAGGGGGGGCCATGATGAGACATATTGGACATGTTATCTTCACATTTTTAATAAGTGTCATATTCCTACACTTGAGAGTTATTGTTATAGCTTACTGTATGTCATAATCTACTAGCTTTGTATGCAGTGTGTTATTATCATGATGGAATTAGACTGAGAATTTCCCTGGATATTTAGTTAAATTGAACATGTAGTAAGACTTGGGTATTAAAAACAAGTGTATGTCATGGCTTATGTCATTGAATCATTGTTTTAAGATTTTAAATAGATATGATACAGGTTATTGTACAGTGTAACTGTAAATCTGCCGATAAAATGGGATTCAGTTAATGGAAACATATCCTGAAAAAATCCCCCCTTCGACCCCCCCCCCCCCCCCCCCCCCCCCAAAAAAAGCCTTAGAAATATAATACATACAATTTACAAGTAATCAACATACAATTATTTATACCTAATAAGCAAACAAATTACATACGCATCAATTACATAGTGCAGAACATTGAATACATTCAAGTATCGGAGAATATTAATTATCATAAGATTATATGCTACAGTTACAGTTTATTTTACATCTGATATAGACACATGATACATCTCACTTACTCTTTTGAGTCTAGTTCATTCATCAGTACAGATCTATGATGTAATATTGTTACAGATCTAATAATGTAATATTTGTACAGAAATGCTAGTTTTGATGATATAATATTTGTCTAGATCTGTAAGATCTGATAATTTTGTGTTTTTTACCACTTGTTAACTAAATGAACTTTTATTACTGATTTAATCACTGATGATATGAATTTTATATATTTCAGTTTTATTACCAAGATTAGCTGGAATGGCTTTAGCTAATAATAATACAAGTAATGAAACTAAAAGAAGAGATATTGCAATGCAGTTATTTGAAGCATACAGTGCCATGTCATGTTGTTGTATCCTTTTTTAATAGTGAATTTTTCTAGATTAGGGTCGGATGCTATACAAACATAGGTAGGGCTGTATATCAATTACCAAATTGAGATCGATTATTGAAGACAGGTTATCAATGATGAATTAATGATCAAAATATTTTAATTAGGAAATCTTCTAATCTTCATATGTTCGTATACATTTTTGTATCGAAGACAAATGAAACTGAAGTAATGTCAAGAATTTTGTATGATCATCATGATAAAATGGGTTGTGACTTCTCTGATAAGCATGTAGCAGATAATATTAAAAGAAAATTTGACTATGAATTTTAATCGATTATGAAATTAGATAATCGATAATTGAAATAAATAATTTGTAGCTTTGATAATCGATTATTTAAGTTATTAGACCCAGCCCTAAGCATAGTCGATGTCAATGAGACCAACTTGTGTAAATGAGACATAACACATTTCAATGATAACTTACACATGGAACTGAGACCTAACACATGACAATGTGTCAATGAGACTTAACACATGTCAATGATACCTAACACATGTCAATGAGACCTTACGCATGTCATTAAGACCTAACACATGTCAATAAGACCTAACGCTAGTATTCTCAAGTGGTGATCAATATTAAAAGACAAACCAAATTAAAGTTAAACAATACCAGGAGCTTTAGTATTAATAAGCATGAGTTGCTGACCTCCTTCTGTTGCATTAAATGACTGATGATACATAATGATGTTGCAATAGTTGTATAACAGCCAGCTAGTTAACCTTCAAGTTTTAAAAAAAATTTCGAAGTATTAATTGATCTGGATGAATGAAGAAGAATTTAGTTATATATTATATTCAAATACCTGGCTATAATAACGGTACTAAAAACTATTATAACATATGTTACTCCAGCCTGTTTCATTATTTTAAAAAATCTGAATATTAAAAAAAATATTATTTCTAAAATAGATTTAATAAGGCCACATAAAAAAAAACAATTATTGGTGATCGTCCCCGCCCGTGCCCGAAAACGGCCCCGTCCCTGATTTTTTTTTGATTTTTTATTTAAAAAAAGCCCGTAAACAATCCGCTCAATAGCGTAGGTATAGCAAAAATTCAATTTTTTTGCGGACATTTAACGCGGAATAACTGTAATATAATAGGAAATACCACCAGTAGGTCCATCTAGCAATTTTATTAATTTACAAAAACAATATATGCAGTCTGTGGAATATATTTTCTTTAATTCATTGTTTGCATGCTTCTGGTGAGGAATAAAGCAGTATCAGCATGTGGGCTAAAGTGTTTTAAGGTCCTATAAAAAAATAAAAAAAAAACCTCCCCCCCCCCCTCCCCTGATTTCGGAAATTGAAAGGACGATCACCAATTTTTTTTTTTATGTGGCCTAATATCAAGAAATTTCATGCTAGCTATATTCAAAATTTATCTATTTTTTTCTGTGATATTTGATGCCAGTGGGAATAAATTAAAATTGCACCAAGTTAAGACTAACTTATAGTCTGTTATAATGACATGTTTGATTTGAAATCGTGACTTACTTTGATGGCTAGTGTGGGAGGGATGCCAATGTTTTCTTTAAGCCTAATTACAATCTAACTGAACCATCCATAGTTTTGAAACAATTTTAAGGCTAGGATGTCTTAACTTTTAATATTGTTACTAGACATCCTACTGCTGATATCTAAGAGGCGTATCCATTTGTTCACAGGGTCATATACAAACCTATATCATGATAAATGTATGCTGGTGCAGTTTTCACGATATTTTGAAGGTGCAATTCCAATTCCTGCAAATCTTAGAAGCTCTACAAGATGCTGCTAAAGGTGTCAAGTGTTCCCTTACAAGACTTTAAAGACAATTGAAATCTGTTTAAAAAAAATCCTTGTCAAGCAGATCAATCAGCATGTTCAGAGTTTATTTCAAACATCTGCACTGTATTATATTATTATTTTCATCTCCTTAACTATAAAAGTTATCAATGATCAGTTGATATTAGAAGCTATGTTACCAGGATTAAGATGTTTAAAACAAGATATGGCGTTAATAGCACCGGAACATGAAGAAGTTGTAGTATCAATGATAAAAGAATATGAAACTAAAATGGATGCCAGTAGATCTGTGGAGAGGTAAGTTTGATGGTGTTATATTTCTCTGTAAGAGATAAAATATTTATAGACCAGAAACATTAGAAGTAAATAATGTTTAACTTATTAAAATTGAAAAAAAAGTTCTTAAAAACTTAATTGTGGTCAAGGGTTTTTAATGTTGCATAATCAATATCAATGATTTTTACTAGATGTGTTGCTTTAAATTTGCTTGGTTATTGATAAGAAAAAAGAACAAATTATTTGGATAATTGAATGGTTTAAAATTGATTCCAAGAGAAACTCAACTTGGCGGGAAGTTGGTTTTTAGAAATTGTGCTGTAAATTGTAAAATTAGTAGAGAAGCTTTCAATAGATTTACTTTCTAGACTAATCTGAAATCATTACTTGACTAGTGTCACATTCAATTTCATAAATAAATTCTGTTACAGAAATCCCAAGATGGTTACTGAATCTAAAATATAAACTAGATAAGCCACTGGTTTTACAAATCTTACTGTTCAAGATCATGATAGAAACGTTCCATTATTCAAATTCTTAGTTTAAAATGAGGTCATAATTAATGTCACAAATGATTCAAAGAGATAGCCGAAAATAAGCAGAAAATTCCCAGATGCCATGTAGCTATTTCTGTAATGATTGGTTTGATATGTAAACAAAAGAAGAAGAAACATCTATACTTTACAAGAAAGCACCTTTTTTTTTTCCAACAGCTGGTCCTTGGCATTGATGTTTCTTAAAGGGAAAGTCTGAATTTTTTCTGGGTCAAAATTTATGAAAACTGGTTACCATAATGTGTAGAATTAGGCCCTTTAAAGAATCTGAAAGTTTAAAGTAAAAAAATCCAGCCGTTAATTTTTAAACGCTAAAATATACTGTTATATATGTTTTTTGAAACTGCTTAATTAACAATAAGTACTCCCTGTTTTTAATTAACCCTTCAAAAACAAATTCATTGGATCAAAAAGATGCAGAGATTCAGTAAGCATACTTTGAATCACTTTCAGGTAGCATTTACAGCGTTTTTGTTTATGAACATTTTTTCCAAAAAATACAGAATAACCCTTTAAATTATCTATATCAATTTACAGCCTCACCTGGAATTATGAGTTAAAAGGACATATCATATGACATCAGGATTGTAAAGAAATATTTCTAATATTTAATGGTTGTTGGACCCATATCAAACAACTTAGATGTGTATTGCCTTTGGAGGAGATGTAAGATCAGAAGAAGCAATCTTAATGATTAACTGCTGTTGGCATGAGAGGCCTAGCTTTCTCACCATAAATGACTAGTAAACCTTTCAAATTGAGTTTTCTATTTGAAACTTGACAGACAGATACAACAATGTGTAGTTAAAGTAGTAATAGACACTTTTAGTGAAACTATTGTGTCCATCATAAACACAATGATTGTGAATTTTGTTTTAAATATTTACTGCTTTTATGTATTTAGACATTTTGTCTTCATTTGATGGGGGAGAAAGTCGTAAAAATATTGATTTCCTACTGGGAAACTTCCTTACAAACTAACAATAGAAAGTATAACACTTCTCACTAAGAACAAGGTTTAATAGCTGTCATAAACATCTCTATAATGAATTTAAATATGCTGTAATGTCAGAAGAAATCATAAATTACACATTTATTGTAAAAACTGTTCTGATAATATAAGAGACTTTTAACAATAAATCATTGAAAATAGTAGGAGGAGAATGGTTGTCATGTTGTGATTGAGACTTATACTTGCATACTTCAGATGATAACAGGGATAAATATTAACCGCGTTTCCACTGAGAATTGTGAAGGAAAGCAAGCTCTAAGCTAGCCTAGAGCTAGCTTTATTGCCGAACATGTTGCGTTTACACTGAGTTTTTCTGGTTCCCGAACGACTTTAGTCTCGATCATAAAGTCACACATTATAGCCAGCACGCGATCTACAAGACTTACCATTTACTAGTTAATTAAGAGCGCGCGCCCCCTATTGCCGAACGAGATAAAGCCGGCTTTTTTGTGTTTCCACTGAGTAAATGAAAGCCGGCTCTCATTTGGCCCCCAATAAATTGCTGAACGCGAAAAGCTTCAATTACCGAACCGTTACGGTTCGGCAATTCGTCAGTGGAAACGCTAAAAAGCTAGCTTAAAGCCGGCTTTTTATGTCAGTGGAAACACAGTTATAGTGGACTACAACCATATACACCCAATGAAAAAGCCTTAAATTTAATCAGGAGTAAACTTAATTTTCTCAAACCTTTCGATTTAGGCCCAATAAAATCCATTTTAAGTTTCATCAAAATTGGTTGAAAACTAGTCAGTAATAGCATATTCAAGACTTTTGGGCAAGGGCAATAACTGTGCTTCTAATGATCGAAAATAGCTCAAATTGGTTTTATGAATATGTATACAATACACATACCAAATTTAATTTAATTCCATCAAAAAGTCTAGTTTTAGAGCGTTTACGAGCAAATGTTGACGGACCGACAGGGGTGCCAACAATTAGGTCCTGATAGAGAGATGAGGGCGTATAAAAACCAGTGGATAGTTGACTGTTTTACTTTCAGTAATTCACTATCTGAACTCTCTATTCTTTCTGATTGAGTCCTTAAAATGTATTGATTATCAAAAATAGATTTCATCCAAGATGAAATCACGCATTTAAAACCCTAAAATGACTTCCAGCTGTTAAGTTAAAGGGAAAGTGTCTTTAGCTTCATTCAAACAAAAATTTCTAATAAATCCTGTCTTAACATGTTCAACAATATAAGTTTCTGTTCATATTTTGAGATCAATTTCGGTTTTCCATTAATGTCAGTAGAGGGAATTTAATGATTAACATTTTCTCTTAAAGCAATATTTGACACGATTTCATGTATTTTTTCTGTTTTATTTATTTCAGAAGTGGTAGTATAAGTGGTCTGAACAATATGTCTGCCGAGGATGTGAGACAACGTGTCATGTCCAAATTTAAAGACTCCAATATTTCAAATATATTTGGTCGTAAGAAATGAAGAAAAACTGAATATCATCAATAAGTGTGTACAATGTGATATTTATTTTATATTGTAATATATCTAAAAGAGATCCAGTTTTCTGGATATGCCAGTGTGATGTCATAATTGAAGAGAATAGTCAGGAATTTTTCATGAAAATTTGTCAGAACATTTCAATCTTTGTCATATGAAACCAAATGGAGAGGGGCCAGAAAAACTCTAGCAACACAGTTTTGTCAAAAAATCAAGCTTGTGGGTACATCCAAAGAAAAAGTTTACAGGTTAACCTATATAGATGTCCATCTGATTATGGTAGATGACCTGGTTATTAAACAGTATTTTGAAAAAAGATGGATGATATCTAATATATTTGAGTGATTGACAAGTTTATTTGTATATAGTGATAGTATTTTACTATTACTAATCTCCCTGTCTAGACACTGTCAAAATCTTACTCTTTCTCTACTATTCTAACATAGTCAGATTGATGTTAGAACACATGAAATGAAGTTTCTGGTGATTTCTTCAAGTTAACTGTCCTAACCAATTTATTTGATACTTTTATTTATGTGATATAAGTCATTGAGGAAATATAACTAAAAAGATAGAAATTTATAGATGTATAATATCAATTTTATGTATGCTAAATCAAATAATATTCTGTGTCATCTTTCCTTTTCATCAAAATATTTTTGTCATCTTCATGGGATAATGTGCAGAATCTGAAAATCGGGTTTTCAAAGAGTTTTCAGAAGTATGGTGGTGGAAGTTGGATTTTTAAAACCCCCCTCATGCACAGGCCTGCTGGGATGCTCTGCTGATCCTGATATTACTGGTAAGATACAGATCAACTAATGGAGTTAATGAGAAACAATTTGAATGAGCAACACTAAATAGGAAGTGTTTCAGTATTCTAATCATGTACTTGTATTGTGGGTGTTTTGTCTTGTCTGATCTCTGATCTCTATTGTAAACTGAGTTGTTCAAGTAGTTCCTTTTCACCTATTTTAAATTCATAGCATTCATATATTTTGGATCTCGTATTTTATATATCAAAACTTTTCTTCGACTCTGTGAAATATTTTTTGTTCCTGTACGACAGTGTTCACTTTAAAGCTTGCTGTTGATTCTTCGACATATATGACTTAATACATATCAGTTTCTTCTTAATTCAAGGTTGTCTTTGTCCTGGCCAGCAATTTATTAAACACATTTCATTGTAATTATACCCTAAAATAGAAGACCGAGACAATTTTTCTCAGATTATGGCCATATGTTTCTATACAATAGTAGAATATTTGTATGGATGTCATGTGATTTTAAATATCATTTTGTTATTAGTATATCCATATACCCAATTTACTAAAATTGTTATGTTTAACATTTATCAACATATCTTTATTATTTATCTTTATGTATGTATGACAAATTATTAGAATTACCAGATATCTCACTTGATTCAAAAGTCATGTAACTTACAATATTGTTCATTTAATTTTTGATGTTTTTGATACTAAGTTGGATATAATGTTCCATTAACACCTCTTTATTCTCAAAGGAACTAAAATCATTTGTAAAATAACGGTTGTCTTTTTTTTTCTTCTGTCAAATGATATCTAATAATCCATTATTTTGATTCATTTGGATTTAAACTTATGATTGTTTGATAGAATATTTTTATTTGACAGTGTATTAAATCTTTTATTACTTCAATATTTCCACTTGAAAATCATAAAATAACATAAAGCTTTTAAATAATTATATAAGCTGATTTACTTATGTTGTTTAAACTGTCAAGTACAATTTTGTTTTATTTTTTTAATATTGGTAATTGATCTGCTATACAATTATATACTACACTACTCTATGTTAGAATAAACATTTTAAAATAACGTAAGGTTCCTGAGAGAACATATGTTTTTAGACCATAACATTGCATCTTGCGGCTGTATGGTTCATTCTAGCACAATCATTAGTGAAATCTTTCTCCAAAAAGAAATTTGGATGGAATATTTCCATTGCTTTCTGGTATCTAGTAGTGTTGAATGTAGCATGTATGAAACCTGATGGTTCTTGTTGATGACTTGTAACTCATTCAGTAGAAAATAGCATAACTAAAGAAAACTAACAAGTTATATTAATTACTTAATTACTAAAATCAATTACTAGATATTGTATACTATATACCTATACTGTATGTTAATATTAATGGAATAATCATGTACTTTTTATAAGAAATCTAATGGTGATGGAAGTCTGTTAAGGTTGTATGTTAGCAAAATCAGTATGTTCCTTAGGTATATTGAAATTCAACATCTTGCCACTGTTCTCAGTTTCATCAGTCATTATCAAACTTAAAGACAATTTGTTGAATTTGATGTCCTGTATCTGTACTGACTGTCAAAGTCTTGAAAGGACAAGTACTTGCTCTACCAGTTGATACAGCTTGATTTCAGTAATCTGCACCTCTTTTCACAATTAATATCATATTTCCAGTTCTTTGCAATTTAAAAACTAAAACAGGGTAGTTACTGCTGTATTCAGATGTTCATTGAATCTTTCATGTACAGATATTACCTTCAGTACTTTATCAGTTACAATGTATGTATGTCATTTGATGAAGGTAATAATGTTCTGAAAGTGTATATCCTCTATTAGTAGAACTTTTTGTTGATTTTCAGAAGAAACAAAACATTAACAATGTTAAGGATAACTGAATTTGAGCTCTATCAACTGGTGCAAATATTATTCAATAACCCTTTAGATTTAGAATAGAAATTGTAAGATTGATAGGTTGTAAGATTAAGGTTGTTTGTTTATCAATATGACTTAATTAATGTGTATGTATATATTAATAAATTTGCATAATATTAACAGTCCAAGTATTGTATATAAGGAAATATTTAATGAAATCATATGGTTGTATGTATTTATTAACTAATTTAACATGAATATATCAACCATTTAAAATGGAGCTTTATATCTTGAATGTTCCACTCTGAATGGATTGAAGAATGATTTTAATTATTAGACAAAAAACTTCAGCAATATGTTGATATTTAGTTTCTATGTTAAAGAGGTAAAATTAAAATGAACCTCATTACCTATGATAAAGTCATTTATTAATAAAACATAGGTAGACTACAATAAGCATTAATACAGCATTTGGAATGTCAACTTCAGATACATTAACCTATGATTAGAAAATGTTCTGACAGAAACAAAGATGTTTTTCCATTTTAATTCTAGTATATTTTGATATAACACAGATATATTTTCCAGTTTTGTATTTCTATGTCAAATAGAAGAAAATTACTATGTTTGTTTTTATATTTTTTTTTTTATTAAATTGTTTTTATTAGTGAGATATATTATATTATTTGTATTATATCAATAAGATAAATGATGCTATAAGTTAAGATATATTATCTATTTGTATCATTTTAATATTCATTCCACTCTTAAAATTTCTTTTCTTTATTTTAATATTATAATAATTCTAGATATTTCATCTAAGCTGAGAACTCTTATTGTAAAACTTATTGGTTGTAATATAGAAAAAACCATCATTTTATTGAATGACCTGTCAGTCCACTGAAAGATATTTTTTATATTGAACAAATTTGGATTCTCTGGATTTTTATATATATTATCTTCATATATTTTGTTTGGACTTGAACAACATTGATTATTTAAATTCAAGAATGGGTATCAAAACGTGTGAAAAATCAAAGAAATAAATTGAATAGGTCATCAATAATGTTCAATGTTTTTAAACATAGAACCACCTTTTAATTATAAGTAGCTCAAATTTAAAGTAAATCACGAAATATTATTATTTTTAATGGCTATCATATTAAATCTGTGCTTAAAACTGAATTCATATAGAAATTTGTTAAATATTTATATGCTCATATTTTGTGCAATTAAAATATCTTGCTAAAAATATTTCAGTGGTTTTTTTTTTTACATATATTACCACTGCCATATTATGTAGATTGAACATTGTCTATTGATAGCCTGTAAACACAGTTCACATAATTCAGCACTGGATTTATTTGAGTCCAGCACAAGTCTATATAGGAAATTCATCCAAACTTCATGATTACACTAATTATTATCTTTAAATGCTCAAATGAAATTTGAAGTGTATATTAATGTTCCCCTTGTCTATCCACAATTGTTTGTGATCCCTTTCAAAAACATCATGAAATCTGAAAATATTGTACAGCATGAGTTTGTACCTGGGAAATGCACAGCAGATTTGAACAAACATGAAATTGTTTATTATCACCCAAGAATGAACCAATTGTTTTAATTTAAACAAAGCTATCAGTTTGTATTTATTACTTTTCCTGCTCAGCTATGATTTGCAGTATTTTTTCATAAACCTGAATTGATACACCATATCTCACAACTCATATTATTTAAATTTATAGAAAAATTTATTTCAATAATGACAGTTCTTGATCTTCATTGAATAAAATGAGGTTTTGGTCCCATGTGAGTTGAATAATACATTAATATACTGAAACAGACAAAGACTTTCGTGTACAGACACATTAATAATCTTTCAGAATTTTGACTAAATTTCTCATTTACTCAGTAACTATAATCAATAATCTTAATGCAAAAAAATCTAGAATTCAAGTCTATTTTAAATCAATTTTTCCTTCAGAGAGGTTGCATAAAATTCAAACACATGGTTTTGCTAACGTTTTCCATTACACATCTCTATACACAACATTAGTTTAGATCAGAACTGTAGTGTTTTTGACAAGATATATATATCAAGGGAAATAGATCCCAACCAGATATTAAAAATCGTTAAAACTAAGATCTTACAACATATGTATACCAAATTTTATGAAATCAAATCAAAACTGTCCATGTTGTGTGAGGGAAAACAACAATATCTCCTTATAAGTATAAAACGATAAACAGAATCTAACAATTTTCTTCAAAGGTATTTATTCTAAATGGTTATTTTTCTATAAATTTTTGTAAATAGCAAAGTTTCAACATATATAATGGCTATAAATATTTATTGAAATTTACTGTAATTTGAGTGTAATAGACTACTTAGTCTTAATATTGTTTGAGATAACCACTGTCTAAAATTATAACTGATCTAACAATTAAATAGGATATCATAGCAATTTCCCATTCAATACATACAAGACAGCTTGCTATACAAGACAACTAACATATTCTTATATATTAAATTTTCATCAAAATCTTTTAAAACAATGCAATTATCTATATACATCAAATTTCAAAATCAAACTTCTCTGTAAGTCTCAAATTGGGAAGATTTTTAGAATGTTGGACCGAAACATGTAACTTTGGAATGATCAACCCAATTATTATTATTATTATTATTATTATTAATTGTGAGCTGTTAAAAAAAAGTAATAAAAATGTTAAATGAAATAATAATGAACATACTGGTGTATTAATTTACCACATGATTGGATAATAATTAGTTTTCATCAGATTCATTAACCTTATTACAAATATTTCATATGTCGAACATACTAACAATAAATAAATATCTAAAACCTTAGAGAGGCTATCTTGGTTTCAGGTTCAGATATTAAACAAGTCTTATCGTATGATCAAAAAGGTTACATTTTAGCAGTGTCATCAATAGTATAAATTCATACAACTGACAACTCAAAGTCATATTTGTTTTAATTACCTCTCAAGAAGTAGAAAGCTTTTAAAAATCAAGAAAGCCAAATGGGCTGTTTTCTTTTATATCAATACAGTTCTTTCAACTATAAAAGCTTATTAAAAAATAATTCCATCAATATCTCTCTCTAAGAGTAGAGAAAAAAAGTCTTGGTCTATGTCACAGTGTCTTACATTCAAAAGCGTATGAAATTAAATGCTTTATGAACATGTTTTGTTCCTTTTCTTCAAGAATAAAATTACATACAAATCAATAAAATAGTCGAAGGCTTAAAACATAAAATATAGATAAGATTATAAGCACTTGTATGATAGATATAAACAAGTGGTTGCCTAGCAATATACGCCCACTTACACTACATAAATTGTCAATATATCAAGGAATGTTACTATCTTAATTTTTGTTGGATGGTGTTCAGATTTGAATTCATCCAATATCTTGTTAATATAAAGCATCTAATTTCATAACTAACAAGATCTTATGGATATAATCCTACATACAAAATTTTATTCAAATCCAACCAAAACTGTGGTCTCTATCGCGTTCACAAGCTATTTTTAACATATTTTGGGTGTAAAACTCCGTGAATTTTAGTCAAATCAAACCCAAAATCGAACTTGTCCGTGATCTTATGAATATAATCCTACATACAAAATTTTATTCATATCCAACCAAAACTGTGGACTATCGCATTCACAAGCCATTTTTAACGTATTTTGGGTGTAAAACTCCATGAATTTTAGTCGAATCGAACCCAAATTCGAACTTGTCCGAGATCTTTTGAATATAATCCTACACATAAAATTGTATTCAAATTCAAGCAAAACTGTGGTCTCTATTGCGTTCACAAGCCATTTTTAACGTATTTTGGGTGTAAAACTCCATGAATTTTTGTCGAATCGAACCCAAATTCAACTTGTCCGAGATCTTTTGAATATAATCCTACACATAAAATTGTATTCAAATTCAAGCAAAACTGTGGTCTTTATTGCGTTCACAAGCCATTTCTAACATATTTTGGGTGTAAAACTCCGTGAATTTTTTGTCGAATCGAACCCAAATTCAAACTTGTCCGAGATCTTATGAATATAATCTTACATACAAAATTTTATTCAAATCCAACCAAAATTGTGGTCTCTATCGCGTTCACAAGCCATTTTTAACATATTTTGGGTGTAAAACTCCGTGAATTTTAGTCGAATCAAACCCAAATTCGAACTTGTCCGAGATCTTATGAATATAATCCTACTTACAAAATTTTATTCAAATCCAACCAAAACTGTAGTCTCTATTGCGTTCACAGGCCAATTGTGGACAGACGGACCGACGGACGGACGGACGGACGGACAGGGGCGACGGCAATATACGACCACATTTCAATGTGGGCGTATAAAAAGTCATTATAACTCTCTTTTCAATTTCATTGACATATTAAACTATCAACTACTAGAATTCCCTCTTAACGTCAACTATTTTTTTGGACTGCTGCAGAAATATTCAAGTTAGTTGATGGATTTTGATTAGATAATGTACTGTTATCAGGTACAATTTGATTGGATAGTGGAGATAATAATGGTAATTCTCCACCAATGATTGAAGGTATTGTACTCGTGGATGTTGAAATAGTAGGCTCTGCTATCTGAGAATTGAATGTTTCATCATTGAGTTCATTTAAAGACATCTGTAGATCTTGAAATGGAGAAATTCTAGAGTTCTGGTGGTTTAACAGGTGGTTTTCCAAAACTGACTTCTGTGTAAATAATTTTGGGCACATATTACATTTAAATAATTTTTCACTATGTCTGCGTTTTAAATGAATGTTTAATGTACTGTTTTGAGCAGTTTTATAATTGCAATGTGGACATTTGAAAGGTTTCTCTCCTGAAAAAAAGATAAGATTTTTAGGAATAGCATATATCGGGTCTCAAAAAAAACGTCCCCAACTTTGACGAAAAGTATCTCAGCTGCTGATAAGCCGATCTCTTTCAAAATTCTTACAAATTTACTTCAACATGTCCTTGCTAAACCCTGAAAATATGAAAGTCATCGAACAAAAATTGTACAAGTACTGCCTCGAACAAAATAGCATGTCAAAAAATTCAATATCAGAGCTAATAACATATTTGAATTTGTGTCCATTTTGCCTTCACCACAACCACCAATATCCAACATTTTCCATCCTGATAAACTCTCTCGGATCACATCGAGAAGCGACCATCCTGCATTTCAGTTCTTGTTTAATCAGTGTGTTCCTCTAACCCAAGTGCAGTACACCTGTTTCTTAAGAGAATCCCATACTGCCCGGAGTCATTACCATCACCAGTGGAACAAACTGGATGAACAATAACTGAATGGCAGGAAGGTTGCTTTTTGGGAGAAAATATCTTAAGATGAGATCAGTGAGAGCATTTCAGGATGGAAAATGAATGATATTGGTGGTCGATGTGGTAAAAGCACAATAGACAGGTTGAAATGTGTAGTTTGCTCTGATATTGAATTTTTTTACATGCTATTTTGTTCGAGGCAGTACTTGTACATTTTTATTCGACGACTTTCATATTTACAGGGTCTGACAAGGACATGTTGAAGTAAATCTGTGAGAATTTTGAAAGAGATCGGTTCACCAACAGCTGAGATACCTACCGTCAAACTTGGGGACGTTTTTATTGCGACACCTGATATGTGGAACAAAGGGAATTTGTGAAGAATTAATTACTATATACTTTATATTTGGACTATATTTAAAGTATGCTGTTTATATAATGATATATGTTGCCAATAATGACAGTCCAAAATCCATATAAAAAAGAGGCATACCGGGTATCCCATCTGAACCAACAAAATAATCAGTCAAAATACAGTTATGAGTTATGTTAATCTATTATATAGGGTATTACAAACCAGTATGTATTCTTGTATGAACTTTCAGGTGACTTCTTTCAACAGTGGAATAATCACATTTATCACATTTATATGGTTTCACACCTACAAAATATTATAATACTTTTGATAAATATATTACACGCTAGTCTAACATATATATTTATGACAATCTAGAACCTTTCACATAAAAACACAAGCTGTATTCTTAAAGCGATACTACGTCTTAGAATGAACAAAAAAATTTAATTTTCAAACTTGGCCAATAGGAGTATATATTCACCAGGGGACAAACCTAGTGGCATAACTATAAAACAGATTACCTAAATAATCTGATAAATCCAGAAAACTATGTTTAAATACAATAATTGATAAATGTCTTAATCCAATTTAAGACATTTATTAATAAAAATCTGTAATTGTATGGAAAATTACATAGTTTTATGGGTTCATTTGTTTCTGTTTGTATACTTTGGACACTGTTGATGAATATATACTCTTATTGACCAAGTTTGAGAACTTAATATCGACGTAGTATCCCTTTAAGCAATATGCTAAAAAGGGGTCTGAAATAGTTTTTATTTCAATGATGCAACCTAATCTCAAATGATTATCTGAAATAATTCAGGATGACCATAATTATATTTATCACCAAACAAATATTCTTCATTATATATGACCGATATTTTTCTAGGGCAAAAAAATTGTCCTCAAATTTGTGAAAACTGTACACTCAAACCAAGAGATATGTGCCCTGTGCCCTTTAACATACCTGAACGTTTTATCTAAAAGAATCTTTAGCATACTTTAGAAAAATGTTCAGGTAACATTACAACATTTTTGATAGTGAGAACTTTTTCAAAAAAAGCGGCATACCCATTTAAAATAAAAGATACAATACAATGAGGGTGTTCTAAAATTTTCAAACTGATATATAATTCTATTTTCTATATATAACAAGAATCTTACCAGTGTGTTTACTCATATGTTTCTTTAAATGTATTCTTTGATTAAAAGCTTCAGTACAACTATCACATTTATATGGTCTGGTTGTAGGATATTTTCTCTTTTTTATAGAGCTATCTTTTCCTGTCTCATCGTGACTGTGTTCTATATAGTTTATGGTATTTAGGTCTAGTGTCAGGTCAGAGTCTATAGACTCAATGACAATATTAGATGACAATATCTCCTCTATTTGGTTTGTTGAGCTGCTACTAGTTTGTTGAGGAGTGTATAATGTATCTGCACCATTGTGACTAGGTGACACAACTCTACCATTATTGTTACTGTTTACATCAACAGCTTGTATTAATTCTTGTTCAGTGGTTATATCAGTAGTGTTTACAGGAGTTATGTCCCTTGTACTACCATTGTTGCTAACACAATCTTTACCACTATCACTGTAAATTGCGTCTGATTTATCTTTTAACAACGCCACATTTAAATTTTCTTTATCAGTTTTTCCATTTATATGTTTCACCATGTGTATTTTACGTTTCTTAAAAGGAACTGAATTACAACATTTGAGTGGATCTTCCTGTGTTCCAGGAATAATAGTAATACAACATTCCTGATTACCACAACATATCCCAGACTTCCCTTCACTGTTAATAGTAATATCTGGACATTTATTCATCAAACAAAACTGTGTACCCTCTTCTATACCTGAACTATTAGGACTGGAGGAAATTGTTTCTCCTTGTTCAGAATTACATTGTCCTAAAGCCCTACACGGACAGTTCACAACTCTTTCTGATAGTGTCTTCCTTTCACAACAACTTGGTTCTGGGATGGTATTGTCTAACCCACTATCTGTTATATTGATATCAGAAATACATTCTGTATCTGGTATCTCACTGGGTGTTGTTGTCTGGTTAATTCTTGATACATATATATTAATATTATGTTGAAATTGGACATGTTTTAACAATCCTCTTGCTGTAGAAAATTCTTTTAAACAGGATGAACAAAACAAAGATTTAGAACTAGTACCTAAAATGGAGAAAGGAATTATAACTGCATTAGTAGAATTCAAAATGATTATGAAAATTAAAAGAATATTGAGGTCCCTTCACTAAAAATATGTTGTATCATAAATAACATAACATCTGATGCAATCATTCAAAAACAACATATATAACTACATGATATAATCTTCATTGACATAAAATAAAAGTAGCAAGCATACCATGACTTCTGTTGTTGGTTTCAGTAGCATTCTTGTTTACTTTATTTCCTTAAATAAATATTAGAACACATCATTAACAAAAGATAGCTTGCCAGGCAAGGTAACATGCACCCACTGGTAGCTTTGATTGTAATCAATCTGTAAAGAATTGTTGTGGAGTGAACATGACCCAAAAAAATCAAAAGAATACGTAATTAAGAAATATAACACTTTTTATCCAATCATTACAAATATAGCTAATAGAGTAAAACATCAAGTCAGATGCGATATTTCTATGAAAACTTATCCGATCATCACAATAATCGATATGGATCATCTTCATAATGACATTGACCCACAAAATACAAATCAGTTGATACACTGCTATGATTGAATAAATATTGATACTGTAAACACTATCAGTGTATAATTTGAAATATTTAAATCATAGTTATAATAAGTTACTTCCCACTCACCTGTGTCACACTCTACAGTTTTATGTTGTATAAAATTTGTGATGTTTTGTAATGGAAATTCTTCATCACACTGTCCACAAGTTAAATAATCAGTGTTATTGTTGTCTCGATCTGTAATATAAATCATGTTAAATATATACATTTAATAAATAACATACTGCTTTTATTTAGTTAAATATAGGCTACTTGTCATGAAATAGAAGATCCTAACCAGGAAACAATTCTTCATGATCATTGAAACATATAAAAAATTATGAATTTCATTTAAGAAATTCCTTGAAAAAGGAAAACCATTTTCAAAATATATTCCAGTGGCCAAAGGTAACATGCTGAAAATGTCCCTATAATCTGACAGTATAGTTATGTGTACTAATTCTATCAGTGAATATGAAATTTTAAACACTAATATCAGGTGTGCTAAACCCAGTGAGAATTAAACAACTTTTTTAAATAAATATATAGTTTCTTAGATATAAAAACATTCCTTTTGTAATTTTTTTAAAGCAGTTATTGCACCATACTTAATACAAATATTTAAAACTTCATAACAATATTTAAACTAAGAGGTTCAAAGGGCTCAAGAATAATTTTTTTTAAGAAACATTCTTAGTACAACACACTGCATATTTAGAATGAAAATTGATCTTTGATGAAACAATATTCAGCAATGATCAAAAGAATTGTGGTTACAAATGCAGATTGGTTTCCTCCCTTATTAACTAATTAAGAACCTGTTAATCTTTCATCATTATGGGTGATATCTTCACATAAATTAATAAAGTACTAATGAGGAAGCCATCTCAATCACTTTCTTTGATATTGTTAATCACAGATTAAGAAATCCTCTTTGTTTTCAAATCAAAACCTATATATAATTATCACGAATCTCTTCACCTCAAATATATCTAGTTGAACCATGAGTGCTAAATGTGATGTGTGTGATACTGTTGTGAGACCCAAGCAACATTTTATTACATGTAACAAATGTGAGAAAAAATATCACAGACAATGTCGTCCAAGTATGTGTTAACTGTTATTCTAAACTTTTCTTTCATTTAACTATAAAATTTTCAGTAATGATCTAGATACTATTATAGCTGAGGTAGTATTTCTTTATTGATCTAGATACATGTATAACTACCATATATAACTGAGGCAGTATTCAGTATAACTTGTTAGATGATACTATTAAATAACTGAGATAACTGAGGAAGTATTCAGTATAACTAGTTAAATGATACTATTATATATAACTGAGATAACTGAGTTAGTATTTCTTTATAGATCTAGATACATGATACTACTATATAACTGAGGCAGTATTTAGATCTAGATAGATGAGAAAATAATGAAATAGTATTACAATAATTAAGAATTGTAAAGTTTGATGTCAACATTTATTTTCTTTTACAGTAATTACATATCAAGAGTACATGGAAGCTAGAAGACAGAAAATAGAGATTGAATTCCTTTGTCCATCATGTTATAAACATGACGATAACGACGTCAGTGACTTGTCTTTGTCCTTATCAGATTTTGATATATCAAGAGATATAATAATAATAGAAGAAGAGTTTATAAATGATAGGTAATGATTTCAAATTTATTACACACCAATAATCTTGGATCAGTCAACCTATTGGCAGTAAGTTCTTGTTAGTCACTATTCAGACAAATCATGCCTTTCCCAGAACACCTGATGTCACTGAGACTACTGTCAACTTAACATTCAATTCTTCATTTGAAGAATCCACATCATATAACTGTTTTTATATAGATAAAAAATTGCAATATTTTTTTCAATTTTTGTTCTTTTAGACTGTCACCCAATGTTGCATTATCACCAACACCAAACAGCAATCCAGAAGAAACAACATCGACACCAAACAGCGATCCAGAAGAAACAACATCGACACCAAACAGCGATCCAGAAGAAACAACATCGACACCAAACAGCGATCCAGAAGAAACAACATCGACACCAAACAGCGATCCAGAAGAAGAAACAACATCGACACCAAACAGCAATCCAGAAGAAGAAACAACATCAATTATACCAGATAGCAAGCCAGATGAAATTACATCAATACCAAATAGCAGTCCATACAAAACAACATTAATACCAAATAGCAGTCCATACAAAACAACATTAATACCAAATAGCAGTCCATACAAAACAACATTAATACCAAATAGCAGTCCATACAAAACAACATTAATACCAAAAAGCAATCCAGAAGAAACAACATCAATGCGGAATAGTGATCCAGAAGAAACAACATCAATGCAAAATAGTGATCCAGAAGAAACAACATCACCACCAAATACAACATCAACACCAGACAGCCAATCAGATGAAATAACATCAACACCAGATACCAGTCTGCACAAAACAACATTTGAGGTTATACCGGAGGGAACTATACGCGGAAAGCCAATGCTTGTTAGTTCTAAAGGTTTTTCCTTTACTATAAAGGTACCGTAAATGATTTAAAGTCTATATGACCTGAATGCATGCAACAACAAAAATTTAATACTGGTATCAAATACATAATGTATAACATAATTGTCATATTAACTTGTAACTTTATACATTTCTGTTTTTCAGAAAAAGTCAACAAAAAGTACATCATGGAGGTGCAGTAAATGGTCCAAGTATATGAGATGTCCAGCTACTGTAACTGAAAAAGAAGGCTCATATGAAGAAAAGGGGAATCATCTTCATGGATCAGATCCAGCCAAAATGCAGAAAACAAAATTAAGAGTCAATGCTAAGAAAGCTGGTAGAGAAAATATATTCAAATCAGCTCAAGATATAGTGGAAGATGAGTGGCAAGCTATGGCACTACCTGAAGATTTTGGACTACCAAACCCAGTTCTACTACAGCGTTCTGTTAACCTTCATAGACAGTTTCTGAGGTCAAGTAAATTTTAACTGTAATGTGAAGAAGTAAGCTTATGTAAATTGTTTTTGTTATCAAATAAATATATAATATATGATATGAATCCTTGTTTTGTTATTTTTCCAACTACATGTTATATAACCTTTGATGGTAGAAATCCACTAAATTGGAAATAGTTGTCTTTATTTTTAGCTAGTCTGATTGCTACAAAATGAAAACATTTGACATTTAATTTAAACAGTCATCTTCCGAAACCCTTCTGTCATACTTACCTATATCACTCATTTCAGCTGATATTAGACTTTCTCGACTAGTGTTCTATTTATCACTCTCTTCCTCTTGTTGCACTTATTTTATAAAAAAGGTGTGTCAATTCGAAGTGGGAAGTGTGCATAAGACTTGGTCATGATGTCAAATATACAGGACATAATCATGATAAGTGGATGGAGTTATAGTTATGAAGAATATCTTAAAATGTTCTTCTCAATGAAATTAAAAAAAGGAAACAGTACAACTTGAAATTATAGCTATATGAAATTTAAACTTCAATGTGAAGCATAGATTGATACTATTCTGACTGACTTATTTGATTGATCCTTAGAAAGTTTAGTTTGTTAGAGAAGTCTTCGGTCCTGGAAAATTTTGTTTATTTATAACAAAAACGAAACGAAAGTAGTTGTTTACTTCCGGTGAAGTCATTCGGTACCTACAATGATTTTTATATTGAAATTTCCTATATAATCCTATTTATTATCATATCACATGTAGTTATAGTTTTCGTTGTCAAATTGCATGTATGAGTTTGAGAATTATATGCTCAGTGGCGTATTTTTTTAACCATGATATGATTTAGGGGAAATTGATAAAAACGGAAGTCTTCGAATGACCTGTCATGGCTGCCCATGTTAATCAACAGAAAAATTGAACCGGTAATTTGGAACAAAATAGCAATTTAGAAACCCTGCTGGAAGGTATTTCTTATCTCATTCCATAGCTGCTTGTTTTCTAAGCGAAACGCAATATGTCAATTGTAATATGAACAAGGTACGGCCTTGAAATAGAGCGCAGGGTTACCTTAATTTGGGAAATAAACAAATATCTGGTCGCGACCTGATACGACGGGTAGGCTACTACGCATACGGCCATCGGTAAATCTTGACCGTATTCTTCGTCCAATATTCAAAGTGTGTCGGTATCCTGTCTACACACCTACGACAAGGTTTATGGTCAAATTGTGAACAAACTATAAGTTGAAATCGGCAAAGTTTGCAGTTTTTGAATAGACCAACATATCCACACTAACTAAAGTCCATTAAAGTCGGCACCTAGTTCTGTTTATTAATTACAAATTTTAAATCGATCTGCAGTTGGTGTCGGTTTGACATTTTTGCTTCAGTAGCGCGATAATGGCGTTGTGAAATTTGATTGGCTGCTATTTATAATGTATGCGTTGTGATTGGCTGACTTGAACTGTCACAGCTATTGACTTCTAGAACAAGTCAAGCTGGACTCTGTCTCTGTATACGTAGTAAATCAGAGTCAAGGGCTGGACTAATACGATGGGTACCTATTAGTATTACGACGCATAAATTTTCGGCAGCTACTACATAATAAATATCTCACTTGTGCAATCAATTTCTTTGTTAAAATTGCAAGCAAACATTAGTTCTCAAGACAGACAAGATAACTCAAAGTTATACCAAAAAAGTTAACGCTAAATAAGAGACGGGCAAGTTTGTAGCCAGTTAGAAAGAACGGTAATAAACAAGTAAAAAAGGTAACAAAAAAAAATAATCTTAAAAACTTGTCAAAACAGTATCTTATATTTGGTCAAAAAAATTTTTTGTTACCGTTTTAACTGGCATTTACTAAATGTAATGCAATTTTGAATTTATGTTTATGTTATTTAACATTAATTTGGAGACTAGTAGGCTGTAAGCTTGTAGCTTCTCCTGACAGTCTACTTCCATTTCTAGTGAAACTCAATCGACTTTGTGGTCAAATTGTGAACAAACTGTGCTTTGAAATTGACAAATTTTGCACTTCATTCATTGACCAACACCAACACCAACATAACCACGCTTAAGTCCAGTAAAACCAGCGCCTAGTTCTGTTTATTAATAACAAACTTTGCAACAAGTTTCGAATTTGACATATTTTCTTCAGCAGCGCCATTTGATATTGTGATATTTGATTTGCTGATATGTATATGTATGGCTTGTGATAGACTGACTTGAACTGTCACAGCTATTGACTGTTTATAATCATTACTCAGTGAAGCTGGACTCTGTATTAATAAATCAGAGGGTGTTGATTTTGTGATAAAATTAAATCAAATGAATATACCAATAAAATTTGATACCAAAAACGTCAAACGTCATCTGACAACCACCAAACCGAGGCTTTATGGATGATCTGACAATAACAACAGAAACCAACAAGCTGGATGGATTTTAAAGGCTCTAGAAGAAACTGCATCCTGGGCAAGAATGACTGTAAAACCCAAGAAGTCCAGATCACTTGTGCATAAGAAAGGTAAAAGTCCGGGGAGAGAACATTCCAACCATCATCGGAAATCCAATCAAATGTCAAGGAAAAGGTTTGACAAAACACTCACTCAAAGACAAGAAAAATATCGGGAACATAGAACAACAAGTAAGTGAGGGGATGAGAAATATTGAAGAAAAAGGTCTCCCAAAAAAGTTCAAAGCTTGGATATGCCAACATGAGCTCTTATCACGTTTAGCCTGATCCTTGATGCCTGAGCGTATCATCAACAGGCACCTCTGCAAATGGTTTGGAATTCCTCCAAGCTTCACTTCAATAGGTCTCAAGATAGATCCACATCATTGAGTTCTCAGTCCCTTGAGAGGAAAGATGTAGTGAAGCCCACAAGCGGAAAAAGATCAAGTACGTAGAGTTCGCACAGGTCATGAAAAACCTGGAAAATAAGGGAATATTATAAAACCTTTTCAAGACACGGAATATCATGGAAAATTGTCAAAATGACATAGAAAAATGATATTTCATACTGGCTTTTTATTTTATTTATCTTTTTGCAATGGTAAATATGAAAACCATGATCAAGAATAGTCTTAGTTACCTGTTCCGTCCAGGATAAATTTGATCATGGAAAATGTTGAAATATGGCTCAGATGATCTGTATGAACCCTGAGTACAAATCGTTGTTAACAGAATGCAGAGAGAAGGGATGCCAGTCTTCAAGTTATCCAGTGGAAGTTTGATGCAGAAGCTTCCCTGCACAGTCAGTCTGGAGAAAGTAGTCTAGAGAATGTTGTCATGCTGGGTTTGGATGAAGAGAAATGATAGTAGCTGGAAACCCACCACTGATGCGCGGTAAATGATCATTACTGATCATTACAATTCTTGATGGATTTTCACGAAACATTGTGATATTGTTTATTATTATCTTACAAAGAAAAAAATGAAATATATTTAATAGCACCCTTGTTGTTACTTTTTAACTTGTAAACACTCTACAAGGCCCACTGTCTACTGAATCACTGTCCAATATAGAATGTACAATATGTGACTCATAATGACAAGAAAAATAATTATCAACAGTTCTAGAAATGCATGGATAAAGGTTGAATATTTCATACTGGTAATAATTGCAATTCTGTCAAAATTCTTATTTAAACAAAGCTTCTAGTGGGCATATGTTACCTTGCCTGGCCAGCTATTTACGATTATTATGTTTACATTTTATTAAAATTTCAAATATAGGTCTATAGTGAGTGACTTTCTTTTTTTCTACCTTCATTTTATTTTATAATTCTTCAAAACTTCAAACTAAATACCTCAATAATTCAATACTTGATAAAACTAAAGATCAAACAAGAGCTGAAAAAATAGCGTTAATTGTTGATTCTAGCTATGAATAAAAGGTGAAATGAATTGAATAAAAATCATAATAAATCAACATAAAGTTATAAAATTTCACATCAAAATGTTTTCTTTTTTAAAAGTTAAAAGACCAAGAATATAAAGAAAACATCTGCAGTAGAATAATGATTAGGTTGGAGAAATAATCTTTTGAAAGTTGATCTTCATTTTAATTTAATTTACATAACAAAAACACACATTTTCTACACAATATTGTTTGATATAAAAAATGTTAAAATTCCATTTCACCTGTTTATTTCATTTTCTTGAAATCAGATCAGTTTCATGCTTCCTAACCAAAGAACTAAATTTGTAGAAATCAACAAACATGTAAGAGTAATTATTGATCATAATTCTTTTGTAAGAAAAAGTTAATAATTATTACAATGCATTTGAATCAATAAAGATTTGAATTCATCATTTAAATGAAATTAGATAATTATATTTCACTGTAAAAAAGCAACCATTGATTCCAATGGCTCGGCATAAAAAATCTCATCACGAAACACCATCATTTTACTAAAAATAACTGAAATTCATATGCATATTTTTTTTTTTTTTTTAATTTTTTTTATATTCCGTAGATAATTGATCAAGTTTGCTTTTTCGACATAATGCGATGTATTTACCAATTTTTTTTATTGTTAAAAAGACTATTATTGGTCAACAAAGATTTGATGATATCTTTCTATCACTTCATCTATTATTTGTTTTTATAAAGTAAAATGATTGATTATTTATTAAAATTAGGAGTAATTATCATCATTAATCAAGACAAGCCATTAATTATAACTAATCAATCTCTAACAGTTAAATGATAAAATCATAGAACTATTGATCTCTTACCACCTGCAAGTCATTATAACATTCTATTGTTCTTTTATTATACAATACTAACTATTACCTTCATCTTTATTGTTTTATTTAATACATTTCATCATTTTCTTAATACAAAAAGTGAATCTATTCTCCTCTTTAAAACAGACAAATTTTTTGATACGTTGTATACATTTATCCATCCATTTGAAACCTTTATTGTTTTATAAATAGTCATATATTATGAGAAACATCTGAAATGTTTGTGCTGCTTAAAGATTATTTCTTTTTTCAAATTTATGCAATTTTTGATTCAAAATACATTAAATCTAACCGTGCACACAAACAGTAAATACAGCAGTACATAAATAAAGTACACAATATTAAAAAAATAAAAAATCTATTATTTCTTGTGCCGTAAATTGAACATAAAAATTGACAGGTATTGAAATTAAACTCGTTGATTGTCATTTATTTGTTTTATTTCCATACTGCTCCTGCTGTTCAATAAATAAATCACCTCTTCATTATCATAATAGCACCATATTTTATCATTTTATGTATTTATTCAAATTATACAATAAATAATTTTTTTTTACCAGTTTTTAAAAATAATACAGTTAAAACATTAATTGAAATATTTCAAAATAAAAAGCTTATTGAACAAAATTTTTAAATATTCTGTTTTTTTTTTTCAAATTGAAATGTTTTGTGGAAGTTGAATTACAAGATGCTAGAAATAAGAGTGTATTATCTCAAATTTTAATATCTTTTAAGTGAACAAAGATCTCAAGTTTTTTTTTTCTGGCTGTTATAAAAAAAGGGCAGGTGCTAGTTCAGAGGGAGAGAGAGTGTGTTGAGCCAATCATGACACAGCTTTTGATACAAACTCAACAAAAGCTGTCTAATGCTCCTTATTGTTAAAATGTGTTGTAAAATTAGTGTAAAAATAGTTAAGTGATCTTGTTCTTGTCATTATATTATAAATTGTTGTCAAATATCTAAGATGACATTAGTTTGGTGTATTTAATATTTCTTCATATTCATTGATATCTACAATATATTTAGAATAAGTATCAGTTAGAGACTGTCATGATATTAGTTCTATAAATATTTATATCACTGCAATATATTGGATTGAATTAAAATATTAATTATTATTATGACATAATATCTCTAAAATCAATGTATTGAATTGAAGGAGACAATAAATTTGGACAGTTATTATAATTGGAGAAGTGGGAAGGAAAGCCATTACTGATAGTAGAAAGTCGATGATAATGAAGAATCAGTGTGTATCAAGTTGTCGTCTGTAGGAGACACTTTCCACCAGATTCAGTCAAGTGTAGTGGTTTGATTGTTAGACTCCTAGTGAGGATAAGGGTCACTTAACAGGTGATTTTTAAATTCAATTATTTACATACATTAGTTTAATGTGATACAAAAAGTCATCTTGGTTTGTTGGTTTGAAGATTTAAAAATATAATTGAAGGATTTACAGTGTGATTATAGGTAGAAATCGGCAGTGTATAACAATATTCACTTTATCTTTATGATGGAAATTGATGTCTAACTGTCACATACAGATGAATATTTAACACTCTCTGATTGGATGTTGAAAAGGTGATCCAAATTTAAGTGTAAATTTTACTTTTGCGAAAATGGTCAAACATACAGTGGTTATTATATATACATTTATGCAATAGTTTATAATTATGTGTAGTAGAATGGAAAATTGTCATTTTCAGCAAAATCTGGATTTTATTCCTTATCATAATGTTTATAAAAAGGTAAGCAAACTTTTTAAATTTGTTGTATAAAGATGTGAATGCAAATTTACAATTTACCTATAACATTTTGCTTATTTTCCCTACAGATTGTTGAGATATATACTATTGAGTTGTTATTTGGTTGTTTTACCAGACTAGAAAATTGGGATTTGATAATCTGACAGGCTGAGCGAATTTTATTTGAAGGTCCAAATTTCCAAATTCATTCAACCCATGTAGTGGACACACAGGGCAATTTATGTGAAATAGCTTTGTCCAATGCTAGGACACACTAGGCAAAGTTCGCTTGCGATCAACGCCCCAAAACCTTTCGCTGTGAAAGTTCACTCAGTCAAACATTCAATTTAAACTGATTTTATACTATTATATAGATATTATATATCTAGATTATACCAGGCCAGAAAATTGATTTATAGAATTATTTTGAAAAAAAGATTGATTCAGTTAATTACTAATAACGTGTATGTCATAGGTCTTCGTCATTTGTTTCCATCTGTTCTGGTTGATAAGTCTTTGAAGCATTGACCGAAGAAAAAATCATTGAAGAAAAAAGATTCTTGCTGCTTGTAGAATGTCCTAAATCAGATAATCTCAAAGTTTATTTTTGATGAATTGATATCTAATGAATAGTTTGTTCATGTCCGACATCATTTTTGTGAATCATTTCTGTTGATGCTTTTGTTGATAGTGATTCAATTTGTATTTTCCAAATGTTTATTATGGTATTTTAATTGTATCGCTTAAATGTTTTTCAAGTCAAGACAAAAACATTATAAACTGCGCAAACTCTCAGAATTTTTTAGAAGGCCTCTCAATGGTTATTGGGAGAGATTCACTTTTATACTTCAACCGAAGAACAGTTCTCAACTTTCACTTGAGTGTAGTGCCAAAAATCAGGACAGAAAAATAATACCAGATTTATTCCACTGCCTTCCTTCTTACGAGAATTTTTTTAAATTTTGTAGGCCTACTTTGTGCATTACTAACACCTTTTATTTCATTCCTAGTTTTTGTTAGTCACAGAAGATGCTTGTTTTTTTCAGCTTAGGAGACGATTTTAATTTTTTTTTCTTCAGATTTCTGAAAAATTCAGGTAGATCTGTAACCAAGAAAAAGATTTATCTGGTCTGAATGTGTAAATTAGAAAATGTAATATGATTCTTTCCTATAAGACCTATAAACTGGAGTTTATATAAGACCTAAGAAAGAGTTTATGTAAATTTGGGATTTTCAGGTATTGAGATGTAGCTGATTTTGTAAAGTTTAGAAGAGTTGAATCCTTTAAGATATATAGTTACTGAAATGATTAGTTCAATATAATTACAGTATATATAGATTGTTATTATCATTAGACTACCAACTTCTAACTTTATTACACATTGACATTAATTTTCATCTTTCTCTCATTGCCTGTCACTCATTATTCTTACACTAATCAATAACTCTGCCTTTATTATAACTCACAATATTTCTCTAGAGACCCTCTATAATATCAAATATGATTCATTATATTTCATTATTATCACAAACTAACTTTTATCTTTAATCAGCAGTAAAACCAATTAGTTCTAATAACATTTTAACTAATTACACTTTCACAGTACTGTCCTAAAATATTCTACTAGATTGATAGTACAGATAGTCAACTGTTAGATCTTTCTATTATATATATTGACTTACACTTACACTTAAGCTACATAGTAAGTGCTTACATATCAAATTTCAAATATGATTAAATTGTAGTAATTGTGGCAGTAAAAAATGAAGAATTGCATGGTAAAGGAAAAAACAAATGATGAGACTTCCTGTCATTGCTGTCTATCAATTTATTTACAACTGATTGACGTCACTCATGTCCATTCACAATTGGTTGTTTTCACTCTAGAAAGCACTATTTTCACAGATTTTCAAGAGATCAGCTATGGATAAACCCTTATCAAATAAAAAGAAAAACAAATTTTTTGAGTTATTGTAATAAATGAAATTTGTAAAATTGATCAAATTTGACTCCAAAAAAAAAAAAAGATGTAATGAGTTACTGTCCTTGTTCTTTGAAAAACTAAGGTGCATTACAAGGCACACTTAAAGATGGTTGGAAAAAATGAATAAATAGTCCAGTAAGAAAGAGCACTATAAATAACTTAAAACATTCTGAAAGAAGTGTACGATTAAGTTTGGACAATTAATAGTACATGTACTGGTAATTGTTGCTGTTCATGGTCAATGTTCTAATTCTAAGAAGCTTCCAGTGAACATGTGCTACCTTAGCTGACAAGCTATATTCACTAGCATCCATTGCACTGTACAGTTTTCAGACATCTCATACTGCTGCTGCAAACTTGATTGAAAGCAATCAAACATGTCTGAAAATGATCTGTTTTATATTGTGTTCAGTCAAGCTGTATTTTTTTAATCAAGTCAGGAACTTGAGGATTAAATTTATCAAGATACGAGTATGTGGTATTAAAATTGATGCATGGATTGTTCGACTTCGGATATATCTTTATAAACATTAGCTTCACCAACTTTTGTGATTCTTCATATTGAAGTCTATTTGCCTTCATGTAACAATCTGCTTTTAGATAGGCCTATTTAATAAAAAGTTAATTGTTCTCGTCCCTTTATAGAGTTTTACGGTAACTTATCTTCATGTAACTTGAATGTGGTGGTCAAATTTTGGAAACGTTATTGTTTCTTCTCTAGTTGGGCATAAATTGAATACATCCACTGCTATATTTTCACTGAAATAGAGACGGTAAATTATCTATGTTGTATCTGTTATTACTATAATTGTATATTATAAGACAGTATAAGATTTAGAAGTTAGATTGGGTAGACAGATCTGTCAAATTACAATGTCTCTATTCTACCAGTGGCACCAGTCATTGAGAGTACAGAGACCTAATAGCTAGAAGCTAACTAGACACAAACTAAACAAGATAGTTCCAGTATAATTAGTGCCAATATTGATTAGCATAAAACTTCACCCCTTTTCCAATTACACATGATGGTCTCTTCGATTTACTCCTTGCCTTAACTTTATTCTTTTATACCATTGTTTTTCTTGGCCTCGGGACACCATTTTCATCAAATCATTTGACAATGTGACAGGAGGTTTTTGTGTTGGCAAACTGTAGTTGTTGAGATTTCTATTGCCTTTCTAGATAAATTAGATTAGATATGCAATTGATTGGTGGGCTGAGTAATTGAGTTAGAACATTGTTGTTTTTTCTTTTTGACATCAACACATCTTAATACCAAGTTGAAAGTTTCAATCTTATTTTACAAGCATCTAATATCATTTACTCTACACTAATTCAATCAATTATTGAAATTTTTCTCTCATTCAATCCCACCAAATTTAATTAGAATCAAATGATTTAAGGTTTTATGAGATATTTAAAACCAGGTCAACAGTTTTATTTTTCACTTTTTATATCATTTATCTTTTTTCAGATAATCTTTTTCTTGAAAGTTGATTTTATATGAAAGTTGGCAGTACTTGATTTGGTAAAATAAGCAACTGTAACCTTACACAGAGGGCCATTCCTTTTCCCCAAGTTGAATCTTTTGGCGCCTTTTCCTGTGGCAAACCCCTTAACTCTTGTGATTGTGATGAGACATCTAATTAGTGGAGATATAATAGTACCCAGTTTGTTGATCTTAGCTATTGAATTATTCAAAATGGTAGTTCAAATGTTGGTACTGGGTATGGAAAATCTTGATATTCACTAAAGATATTATGCCTCAAATTATCAATGCTGATTTGTTATTTGTGTATTTTGTTTATCAGTATTGCTGTGTGACTACCAATGATGTTTTTACTAGTTAAATAAAGTAAAGTTGTGAAAAGCCATACAGTATTGATGAATGTACTCCCAGTTGTGAAATTGATATAAGATGAAGGCCTCTAGAGAATTGTTTTAAATAATACGGACTACCAAGTAATCATCATTATAGTTCGTTTTTCATGAGAAATCTTAATTAATACTATAAAAAAGTAACACCATCAATAATAAATCATATAAATTAATTCATCAAAACAAAGTTTTTTTTAAACAAAACATTTGAACAGAATTTGTACTCAGAATACGGTTTTATAGTTGAGACATGAATTATCATCAATTTATTCACCAAAATGACTTGATTTAATGCTCAAATTATTCCATAGTGAATAGAATGGATGGAAGACAATTCATCAGAGGTTGCTTTGTGTTCAAAACCACAACGTAACATAATTTCTAATTGATTTTTACACTCTTTGTGTTCAATTAATATCCTGCTTGGCAAACTTCCTTCCTTTTAAAAGAAAAACATCAATCAGTTATGTCAATCAAAGAAAGAATAGAATTTTTAATTTCTTTACAATATTCATTTCATTTAATCATAGTCTTTTTATGTTCTCAGTCACTTTATGATAATTATTATTATGTGTAAAATTCTAAACGTCAGTTTACTGTGTAATATGATCAAATTACACATTATTCCCTTCATTTTTTAAAATTCCAATTTGCATAAGTTAATAGATGTTGGTGGTTGTTTGGCTGAAGTCTTACTTTTAGCTTCAGAAAGAACATACCGGCAGAGTTATAAGTAGGCCTATATAAATTTGCAATTATAACGTGCAATCTTTGTTTAATCTTTTTAAAAAAAAAATAACACAAGTGATAATTTTTTCAACTGTATCTGTGTATCTGACTTTTTAATTTGAAAAAAAAAAGTATGATACCGTACCTAAAAATATTCAAATGTATTTTGATGTACATGAATATTGTCTTTTATTTATAGATCATTTTTCATAGCATCAGAATGATATATATTCATAATTCTTCAATTTTCAATATCTGAGCAAAACTCAATGCTTATGATCGATGTTTAGCGTATCTTATCTTGTCTTACATGTATTATTTTTTTTCTAAAACATTTTTGCCATATCAGCATGTTATTGATAAAGATATGTTATGGTTAGGAACTATCATGGTTAACAATTATCTTTCTATTGATTAAACTGATATCAATAAGACTATATAGTATTAGGTTGAAGATTGTTGATATTAGTATTGTTAACTTGAAGAAAGTTGGTAGTAATTAGTAGACTAACGATAATTAATCAATATAATTGAGATTTATTTATTGATAGAGGATGTAGAATGAAAGAAAAGGCAGATGGAAACATTGATTTGAGATTGTCAATGTAAACACAATTCTTATAATCACAGTTCATTATAACTATTGACAATTCTCTTCAGAAGTCAGAAATATTCCACGAGATTTTCTTCCTCTTCTGTATCTAGGTCTATCTTTTGATACACCCGTAAAGAGATGTAATGTCAGATAGATGTGGTATTTCACAGTCTCAGATTCAAAGGCCAAACCTTGCGTATCTGTGCCTTAATTTCCAGATTCTGGAAAGGTTGACATAAATATGAGAAAAGTGTATTGCTGTCTTTGTTGAAACTTGTGTGAGAACTCTATGTTCAATGCACAAGAGGAAAGTGACCTCAGGTTCTAATAGAACTCCCTTTATTGCTCCCTTATATTATTCCTAGCAGAAGGTTACCTGTATTTTAAATAGACCAATACTTGACGCCCAAACATAATCCTCAGAGAATGTTTTCTATTGAGTTACTGGGATATCAAGATTTGCTAATACAGAAAAAGAAATTGAATGTTTGAATGTAATCATTGTTTCTACTGCTGTTAATTAACTAGAGTATTATCAAGATCAACATTTTAAATCAAATGACTTGGTGCTAATGATATCATAAACTTCCAGTTACAATCTCCAAATTGTCACCAACCTTTGTCCAGAAACTATCAACATGTCAATAGGCTTCATGTTAGTGATATTTGTGATGATTGGTTTTTATAATGAGTTCATTTGAGATGCCTTATTTCTTCTTATTCGATAAAAAACCAGTTTGTCCAAAATCTAAGACATTTGTACTTGAGACCCCTTAACTCCCCTTGTGGTCTTTATCATTCGAATGAATGTAATTTTCTATTTCAACTTCAATAGGCAAAAAATTTTAAATGTACAGGGTTGGTTATAAATAAGTTGTTGTCACTTTTCAATGAATTTTGTTAGATATTTCATGCTGGTGATGGTTGCTTTTCTGTCTTATGTCCTTATTACCAGTATTTAAACAAAGCTTCAGTAGGAAATATATAATGCCTTGTTAGATTTTCTTAATTGTGTGTATGTATTTATGGCAGTGATAGCATCAATTTGCACTGTTCAAATTTTTAATCAGCTGTCAGTCTGTGGTTCCAGCGATTCCATTTAAACTAGACGACTGATCAAAAATTGGAATGGTTTAAATGTATGCCATAACTGTCTCTGATAGATATACAAAATTTCAAAAAACTTTTACAATCTGAAATTTACAAATTGATCTGCAGTAGAAATGTTAAAAATCTATAACAGAAGAGTCAGCATGTTTTATACAGAAGATAATAATTATTGTATGTTTGTATAATTTCAGTGTTACAGTAATAATAATTATACATACAGAATGAATAATAATAATAATAATCAAGATACCACTGATCATTTTATGTCTGGAACTGTAAGTAAAACTTTTTTATATTTTCTAATGACATTATTAAACATAATCTTTGTCATTGTTTCGAGACCTTACATTATCGTAATAGGCATTTTTTCCAGTAAAAGTGCAACAGCCAAACTTTTTTGTGCAAAGATTGATTATGATTGACTTATTCAATGCAGGAGCAGATAACCCTGTTTGAGGGATGATTTTGATTGGCTGAACTATTATTATTTTGAATATGACAACCTTATTATGTAAGGTTACCTGCCATACTAGTCTAGTCCCGAAGATGATACATGAGATCTAATGAATTGCTTCTCATCTTCACATATTCACCATCTGGCTACCAGTTATTAAAGATTATAATAGATCATATTATACCTGTATGGGTATTTGTCTCTGTCAAACAGTAAGAATAGGGAAGTGTGGATTTAAAAATAGTCAGGCATACCAACTGTTGATAATTACATGAATCAAAGAAAGAGTTGATCAGTTGATAGTTTTTGATTTATTATCTACTTTTACAATGGTCTGGTCCTTGTACATATTGAAGTGTAAAATATTAACAATTTTCACTTACGGCTGGTTGTCAACAAAATATCCATAACACTAGTGTAGAATTAGTTATCTTAAGTTCCATTTTACCTGGTCATAATATTTTTAATAGAAAAAGATATTTGACATCCGGTTAATTTACAATATTTGAAGTTTTAGGGATTATAGCTTATAACTTAGTACTTGTGACAAATTTACAAAAGCACAGACTCAGTATCATGTATAAGTTCAAATTGGTCTTTAAGGGGCAACCAAATTATGTATGTTACAAATGTTCTTTAATGAGTTAAATCTACTTTAAACTTTCTGTATGTTAGGATATTTTATTGCTACTTACTAATGTTTGTGTTAATTAGAACCAAAATTTGAACAATTAAAATGAAGTAATATTTATTGATGATTAAAATGAAATTTCTAGTGATCAATGTAAAGAAGGTGATATAATTATGAATGTGTAAATACTTCTAAAGTTTATTGAAATAAAGTCGATAAGAGGATTGGAATAGGCTTAAACGTTAGCTCTATACAAGATTAATCTATTGTTTTATTCCTACATGTTTCATTAGATCTATAACACCTGATGTCAGTCTGCACCATTGTTCTTCTCTTAATATATATTATTAACATACAAGGTCTTTAATTCACCAATAATTCAGTAAATACGTTGTATTGAGATGTAACGCATCAATGAAGTTAGTACAGACAGATGGCAAGCGACCAATGATCCTCCTCTTCTTTATACCTCCTAATATAACTTCAATAATAGAGAGTTAAACTGCTTGAACAAATTGTCACTGCTTGATGTTGAGGATTTCTTTCTCTCAATGTTTCACACAAATAAAATATACTGATTGTATAGTTTGATATAGATTTTCTATCCTTTTTATCTGCTGATTAGACAGAAATTTGTCTTGATGAAAAAAGTTTGATGTCTCTATTTATGAGGAAAGATCAATGACTCAATGTCTGTTTAATACAAAGCAACTTTCAGTGTTATTTCAAAATTTTAAATTAAAAATGTTTTTGTGATGAATTTTGGTTGTGTATTCAAGAATTTTAGAATATTTGAAAATAGCTTTGCCATCTGCTTCTCCTTTTCTGTGATTTTTTAAAAAGGTTTTGTGTGAAGTAATGTCTTTTTAAAAATTGATATCATCTTTAAAGCTTTAAGAAACAACAGTTTTTATGGATATAGACTTCTATTTATTATTGTTTTAAATTATTTTAATTGAACATTGTCAAATAATAAGAATGTAGCTTATTTCCATGATGATTATAAGAACGCCAGTAAAAAACAAAATTTAGCTCAATTTGAAATTTATGTATGTGATAAGTAATAAGTAATAACTTGGTAAATATTTTATCAATTGATATCAATTTTATTTTTTTAACATAAATGCTTTTCGGAAGACAATTTGAATTCTCTTAAGGGTGTTAATTGGGCTATTTCACGTTATGAAAAAATGGAATAAGTATATGAAATAATGATTTCTTGAGACTTGTTGTGCATTTGTTGATGATTTAGGGTCCTTCTCGATAGTTTAAGGTTGATTTCATGTCAATCAGATTTTTTTTAATGAGTTAACAGCTCTTTCAAACATGTCATAAAAATTGGACATTTCAAACCTTTGATACAAGTTTAAAAAAATGTGAATGGATCAATCTACATCAAACTTGGCATAAATGTAGACAATTACATTGCCAAGAAACGTACAGAGCGATTTTCCAAAAAAAATTATTATTTTGGTGGTTACCATGGAAATATGAAAATTAACGAAAATTTACACGTAGGTACGGCAAACATTTTCCAGGGGCCAAACTGATTAGAATTTTTGAAAAAAACTCTCTGTACGTTTCATCCTTCATTGAATAAGCTTTCAATCAAAATTTCCAATAAAAAATGGCTGAGAAATCTTGTACCAACTGGGACACATTTTGCTACTTTTGCCAAATTTTTTAGCAAAAACTAACGAAATACCTAATTTCTTTTTGGTTTTTTTCATTCTAGATAGTTTACAAATAAAGTAATAATAATTATCTACAATCTGAGCCCAAAAATAATAAGTAATTCGCAAAAATTCCATCTCGTGTTTTTTTTCTCGAACGCTAGTCCAATCAATACCCTTAACAACATATTTTTAGTTTGAATATTCATATGACTATAACAATTAAAAAAATCATTTAATTTCAGTTAAATTATTTATATCAGAATATCATATTTGATTGTTCATAAGATTTTTTTCTGTTTAGATCATATTGTGTTAAAATGAACAAAACCGGGTCTGTCTGTATGTTATTGTACTAGAATAGAATAGAAGCATCTTATCTTCTTGTCTTTTCTTCCCATCTCAACGCTTGATTACAGATCAACAACTGAAGATGTCTTTACATTGTCTTTTTACACAACATATGGTCATAGAACACAGATGGTTTGAGACTTAAAATACCATTTATTACAATATTGCTCAATATTAACTGTGATATATCGTTTCTATCAAGTAGTTCCAGAACAGGTTTAAATCACTTTCAGAATTTCAGATGTTTGATGATGACTAATCAGATGGAAAATTGAAGTTTTGGTGAATTTTATGGTTAAGCATATGAATAATAACTGGTGAACTAAGAATAGTTTTGACCCTCTGAGTAGAAAATTGAAATGTGCTATAACATTTTTTTCAGTTGTTTGTTCTTGGCCAGGAAATGCATAGAAGTTATGATTAGGAATGATTTCTGCATTCATTATTAATATTCCAAGACCTCAAAACTATGTAAGATGAAATTAATTTTCAAGAAGAGATAAATTATGAAAGTTTAAAAACTTTACTGAGATGTTCTTACAATTATTGTGCCAAAAAGTCAAACTTCTTCTTGATGTCGTAAGAAAACCCACTGATAATTAAGGTGTGAACAACTAACTCGCGAAAAACTTTTTAGGTCATATGATTTCTGCTTATCTCATTTTCATGGATGGAACAATGATATTCTATTATCCTGGTAGGTGTCTATCTATAAAATTCCTATAAAAGGAAGAAAAATTTGCGCTTGATGATAGAAAAAAAATTATCAACAGTATATATAGTGCTATGGTATTGGTTCTTAATGGTACAGATACATTATTTGATTGGCCTACAAGTGAACAATAGGATGAAAAGGGGACGGTTTAAAGGTGAATTATTGATGAAGTCCCATCATTTATTTAATATACCTGTTCTTCTCTCTAGTTCCCATAAACTGCACCATGGTAATAATGGGAGAGTCAATGGCTCAATGATTTGATGAGAGATTTTAACTTGTGTAGTATTTGTATTGGTCAGTGTAGAGCATCACGCTGTTTAATATATTAATACTTGTCTAGTACAGATTACTTTAACTATTATTATAGCTACCCAAATACCTACTTTATTTCCTTTGTACCTGCTTGCACTACAGTAATCACAAATTCTAACAAGATATTTTAGGATACAGTGTGTTTTTATTTCCAGTTGCAATATTTTTTAGAGAAATAATTGATTAGAATGAGGTTTTTTCTGATTCATTGAGGAATTTGTTGTTTTTTCTCTGTGGAACTGAATTGATGTTAATCAAGAGATTGGGAAATTAATGGGAAACATTAATTATTGTCAATGGACGTAAATGGAATTGGATATTTTTTAGAGAAGCATTGAAAATTAATTTTTAAGTGGTAAAAAAAAAGCTGTGGAGAGTTGTTGAATAGGATTGGTTATTGATTGAAAAGATGTCAAATCATTTAGGAATAGTTTGACAATTTAATGTGTAAATTGTTCCAGATTTATTGACTGGTATCACGGTACTATCTGGAGATATAGACTAGAGAATACTAGATATTCTATCAATATCTCTGATTAATTATAGTTTTAGTTAAAAATGGAGGTAAGTTCAGCTTTTTCAAGACTTCAAAATTATTTTTTATTTGTTGATTTTTTATAAAAATATGTTTGTTTTAAAAAATAATAATTTTAAAATTTAATTTTAATTTCATATTTCAGATTGATAAGCATAACTATGTTTGTCATTATTTTATTAGTTACAATAATAATCATGTTTGCAAAATTTTAATTGCCTCAGGAAATGCATGTACTAGCTTATTGGTTGTATTTTTGAATCCTCATGTGTGAAATGCTTTGGCCCCATTGATGAAAACTAGAAGTGTGCGTATATATTCTCTAAACCTTTTTAGGCAGGATGATGCATTATGATTATGCATAAATTTTCAAAAAAGATTCTCTGAGAAAGGTTCAGGTTCATGTTCATGTGCACATAGCCAATGTTTTAAAAAGCATCTTGGGGGTCTTGTATTGTTGCTACTTGTTTTTTTTTGTAACATGGTGTTTTGAAAACTTCTGAATCTTTAAGTTTCATCTAGTTCTGACTTTCAGCTTTATGATGGTTAAATGAAGATTGATTCCAACTACTTTGATGGCTTTGTAAAACTGAATGATGATCAGTGCCATCTAAAAATCAATACAATTATAATGACTTAGAATTATTGCTTATTAATTTCATCCAAAAGCCATTACGCTTAAAATTGAGTGGAATTTGACAGGAAAATAGATTTCCTTTAAACACTGTGCTATTAATCACGGTAGTTAAAGTGAAAGTAGTGGATCATTATTAGATAATTAATCACAACAATCTCATTAATTATCTTAATTATTTCTCCTTTAATTATACCTTATTAACATATTCAAATTTTATTCATTTGCAATTGACTTAAACTTGAATTTTTTCAAAATAGTTTGTCAATTTTCAAATTAATATGGTTTAGAGAGATATCTCAAGAAGTTAACAAGATATGGGAACTGCAGGTTGCAAACTGACTGACAACAGGCAGAGGATGTTAAAAATTTAAATCAAATTTATGTTTAAAAACAAGTTTTGGATAGGTTGATTCTCTGTATTTATTTGTGTATGTTATGATTGAAAGAATATGCTTTCGTTTGTATATTTTAAAGTCAGGAAAACAGTAATTGAAAATATATAACAGTTGCAATCACATTGTCAATTATGATATATAAGGTATCATCCAAATAAGAATGAGTTTGGCAATGATATTTTCTCTCATCTTGTTGAATTGTTAGTGTACAGGTCAGAATGTTTAGTTTTGTTAAAAATGAAATTACGATAAAGTCAAAATGATATACTTTCCGTCAAAAAGCCTAAAAATGAGGGAAAAATTCCATTTGTGGAAGCTGGAATTGTTGCAGAAGAAAATTTTCCAAGAGATTAATCATATTGTGTACTTTAAAGGTGTTAATACCTCTTTATAATTAACACCTGCAAGGTTTTAACACATTATATTTTTCTTCTCAGCAGGCAGCAGAAATTGTAACAATCATGACAAAAAAGGGTTGTTTGCCTTTAAACAATGAGTGGCACGTATCAGACAGCTGTTTAATACAACATTATCAGATCCAGTTTGAAATTAGACATCTTCATTTCATTCTGCTTCTCTAATATCATTCATTATTTATCTTTACACTCTATCATATTTCACTGCACAACTATTATTATTTTAATTTTTTTCACCAAAATTTAAACAATGCCTTTCAGAATTTTGACATTAATGTAAATGTTGTGCTATTTTTCAGGGTTTCCAAGTGCCAAGTTTTGGTGATGAAGATTTTGATTTGTTGAGTCAAGTACCTTTAATGTTACCATCAGAACAACAGCAAGGTCATGGTGTACCTACTGAACAAGACATATTTAATACCCAGAATACATCAATGCCATCACAGATGATGAACAGTCAAGCAACAATGGCATCAAATATGTCTCAAAACTCGAACATCTTTTCAAATTTGGAAAATACGGCTAACTTAAATCCCACATTTCCACCACAGAACTTTTATGATCCAGACATTAATATGAGTAATACATTCCAAGGAAATAATTCAAATTATGGGGAAAATAATATGTTCCAAAATGTTGCCATGACAACAGGACAAGCTATGTTTCAAGGACAAACAAACCAAGGACAAATAGCTACTGCTGGCCAGCAGCAATCATTAATGAATAGTACCATGTCTAATACAGTGGGATACCCTGTACCAGGTGTTACTGGGGGTGTTAATCAGGGTTCACCAATACCTGGAACCACTACAACCACCTCACCACCAAGAGAAAGTACCAGTGAAGATAGTGATGATAGTTTACCTTTAGCTCAGGTATTGTACACAATTTTACTTTAGAATAAGGGATGAAATTATGAATTGATTTCGTTAAAAAACTTTTTATATTCAATATGACTATATATGTCTCATTTTTATTATACATGTAATTAAATGTAAGAACATAGTCGCACAGCATCATCTCTATCAGAGTTTAGTGTACAGTGTGGTTAACATTTCAATATAACTCTTCTAGGTGTAGCAGTTCATTAAGTGAACTATTTGCTTTATATTCATTCATAAAGTAAAGATTTTAACAAAGTCAACTTTAATTCCTGGGGTTTAAACTATTTAAAATGAGGATGAATTGTGAAGATTTCCATTGATGCAGAATAAGAACATCTTATTTCAATATTGGATGAAAGTTAAATGTCTTCATCAAATACTTCAATACAAGTGTCAAATTAAGATAAAAATTATAATGGTTTTCCTACTGTTAAATAAATGTCGAAGTAATGGTAAAAAAGAAAAAAGATTTTTTCCAGTCTGTGAAATATAATTGCACCAATGCATTAGTGACCACATAAAGAGCCCATTAAGAAAGTTAAATGTGAACTTGTAGTATTGAAGAAAGATTTGTTTTATTAGAAAAAGTCTGGCAGATTCAGTCAAGTAGAAAGCTAACAAAAGCCATAAAAAGATTTGAAATAAAATGATGTTCAGTCAAATTTGAATGAAGGAGACTTATTTGATTTGAAAGAGAACATGAACGAATTATATGTAGGCATACTGTGTGCTCCTTAAAGTTTAAAGCCATTTTGCAGCAGATTTTATATCAAGATATAAACTATTTAGTGCAAAAAAATCCCTGAATAATTGATCCATAGTAAGAAAAATAATCTATGGGTGTGAAAAAATTTTGATTTGGAAGTAATAGTTCTATGTTTTATACATCAGTATTAGAAGTAACTATTAATTGTAAAATTCTTGGAAAATACTTAAAAAAAGCAATTAGGAAAATGACATTGTTGTGGTATGAAGATGTTTTGAGAGGGAAATGAATGTAATTGATGATAATATTATGAATCACTAGAGATATTGTTAGAGAAAGAAGAAAGAGATGTTATTCTATGATAACATGTCAAAATTAATATTTACTTTCTCAATTGATCATTATTTATGCATCATATTTTCTCTCAAAACATTCTTCTCTTTTCTTTTTCCACATTTTTATTTCTTTTTCATTAAAAACTGTCTTTGTCTAATGGCATCAATTATGAGATTTGTTAATTAACATTATTGACCTTTAATTAGTCTATTAATAAAACAGTGATTTACTGTATAATTGAAGTTTTAGAAAATAAAAGTACTATCTTTGATGATTCCTTTAAACCAAGAAGACATACTGGTATATCGTATACCACAAATATCGTTTATACCGTTTCGATTTCCTGTTTTAATTCAATATCCTTCAATAAATAATTTCTTTAGCCATATAAACAAATATGACAATACCTATTACGGTAATAGGGTTGAAAATAAATTCCTAAGAAAATTGTTTTTTGTTGATATTTCTATTTGTTAGTTGAAGTTGTTTTTTAGGCTAGTAACAACAATTTGTTATTTATCTATATTTCAGTTAGTATCATTAAAAAGACAAGCAGCTAATAATGATTTAAAGAAAAGTCCTGTTCCTTCGCCAACAAATAAATCACCACCACCAGCAAAGAAACCTAAAACACCCAAACGTAAAAAGAAAAAGGATCCAAATGAACCTCAAAAGTATGTAATAAATATATCATTTTAGCAATATTGACTCTACGAATAAAGCACTGTCCCAGAACTCTTACGTAAAAATCTTAAAATCTCCAGTCAAGTGCCTAGAGCTATTAGATCGAGGAATGATTTGGAAAAGTGTCCTTTAAGCAATTATTAATCTTAGAGTTTTTATCATTATAAGTATGAGCTATGAAATAGCTCTATAACACATTGAATGTTGATATATTCATGTTTATGAGGTAAAAAACAATTTTTTTACAATGTTTTTCAAAAATTCCTGTTCATTTAAGTATTGTTTTTTTCAGGCCAGTGTCCGCATATGCTTTATTCTTTCGTGATACACAGGCTGCTATTAAAGGACAAAATCCAAGTGCTAGTTTCGGTGAAGTTTCTAAAATAGTAGCTGCCATGTGGGATGGTTTAGATCCTGATCATAAAAACGTAAGTAGCTTATTTTTTTTAACTTAATATAGCTCAGTGTAAGATTTTATTACTAAACACAGATTAAAAATAGAGCATACATTATTATTGGTAATTTTGAGTTAAATTGATGTTAATATTTGTATTTATTACAGGGTTATAAGAAGAAAACTGAAATGGCCAAGAAAGAATATTTAAAACAATTAGCAGCTTATAGAGCTAGTCAAGTTTCATTGGTAGGTATTGAATGAGATCTATCATGGACTATCACCAACATCATCTCCAAACTCAAAATTCTTTTATTCCTCTGAACTTTCGAATGATGGATACTCCTATTGTGACAAAATGTATCTGAGCACCTTGATAATTAAATAAAACGTTTATAATGAAATATATAATAGCTTTTTCATTCACAGGCAGCAGTAGAGGAGTCTAGTGGAAATGAGCAGTCTCCACCCTATCAACAACAACCTATGCAGGTTTCTCAAAGCAGTCCTACTCTAATGGGGGACAACTCTCATATGATGGTGAATACTATGGATCAGATGTCACCACCACAAGTTATTAATTATAGTCCTCCTCATCATCAACAACAACCATTAGTTCACCATTATCAACCATCTCAACCAGTACAACCAACATCTGTTTCATATCAACCACAAAATCAGGTAAACTGTTTACATCAATATCTTTCATTTGCCGTAGGTCTATACTGCTTATTAGCAATATTGCAGACTGTCACAATTATGTGAGAACAAATCCAAAAGGGATAGAAATATTTTTACTGTAAGCTTATCATAGACCTCTCTATAGAATATTTATAGAAGGGAAGGAATTGAATGCTATACTAAAGAAATTATTATATTTTTGACAGGCTAATTATAGTGGTAGGATCACCAGTCAATGTATTAGAAATGGATGTGGTAATAATGCTATCAATAGTCCATGTTGGGATGAAGAATACTGCAGTAGTGAGTGTGTTGTCAGTCATTGTAGGTATGTATAATAAAACTATGTATTAATATTATAACTCAACCAAGATACAAGAAAAATTATAACTCAACCAAGATACAAGAAAATAACACTAAACTCCTGTGAAATTGTTATATTTATTGTCAGAAATGTAACTATCTTTTTATGTGAAAGATATACACAATGCAGACTATTTTTTCAAAAATTATCACAATTAGCTGGACTTTTTACTTTTTATTTTTTCAATATTTCTTATTTATTTTCCTTTCAGAGATGTGTTTACAGCATGGGTTGCTAACAGACAGGTTACAAGTTCATTCCCAGTAAAATAATCAAAGAAGATTCCAATTCTCTGTATATAATGTAATGAAATTATATATTCACAGTCAATTGTACATAACAATCTATATATTACACATTCAGTTTAGACCAAGGAGATGGTCTTGTAAAAATAAATGTATATAAAAGTCGATTAAGCTTTTTGTCAGAGTACATGTATGCGTAAGGGGAAATAAAATTTCAGTAATTTATATAATACATTTCATTATTCACAAACTTTTCTGAAAATTAATTAAGAGACATGGTGAGGCTTTCAGATGAAATATAGCATAAGTGTTTGCATGGGAAGTTTTTAAGAATTCATACTTAACACATTAACTCAATAAATGAAGAGGATTGCATTATAAATGTATTTTGAAATGGGCATGTGTGACATACATTGGTATCGTCAAACATTGGGCATTAATATTTTGGTATGTTTGAATAAGAAAAAGTGCAATCTGTAAAATATAATATTCTTCTTTAAAAATGTATCTGAGCTTGCAAAAATATCTTTAGTCCCACAGGTTATGAGACATAAGATATGAATTTTACAAATATTTTATAATAAGAACTGTTTTGTTATATTTCTATTGAACATTTTGTATACTTATTGAAAGCATTTATTGATTATTTTTTTTTTTCAATTTGAGAATGTAATGCTGGTCACACTACATAAATATTATTTCAAACTATCAATCTATTGTTTCATTTACTTGATTGTTTATGTATCATTTAAACATATGTTTAATTATTTCATCAATAGTTATGTACATCCCGTTTAATGTATTTTTGGAACTTTCAAAACATAAATCCTATCAGTTTACATTATTGTGTCAAGAATAATATGGTATTTGTTATCTCTCGAAAGTAGTGATAACCATTTGGTTTGTTTTAAATACTTATCTCATAATACACTATATGAATAAAAATACTTTATTTAGTAATATTTATACTGTACATATATCTCAGATCAGTAGTCTAACATTGTTAATTTAAATCTCTAAAACTTGGGTTGCTTAAGAAATATTTGTGTTGTCTTCTTCCCACATAGTTTGAGTTGTTTTCTACTGGAAAACTTGACACTTTCCATATTTTGGAGAAATGAAATTTTGTGTTGTTGCTTTTCTGCACCTGTTTTTTGGCTGTTTTAGTGCAGGCAATATTATATAAGATTTACTGTGGACGTGCATAGTTAACTAACAACCATTCAAGTTCACAAGTATCTGTAGCCTATTATATCTAATCAAAAAATTCTGGTGAATTTGCTCAATCGATTTTCACAATAAAAAATGAAAAACAGTAATAAAGTATAAATATTATTCTATGTGTGGATTTATTTTAACAAACTGTATCTGCCTTTCCAATACTTAATCTCTTCATTATGTGGGGGTGAAACTGTAAAGAGAAAGAAAGAGAAATTGAATTCTAAGGGGTTCTACATTCTCAGGGGTGGAATTAGGCGGGGATGTGGCGGGCGTGCACATCCCCCTTCCCCCCCTAAAATTTGCAAGCATGGGTTGTCCGCACGTAATAAGTATCCGAAGAGACGACGAAAGCTAGCCTAATGTCGTTGCATTCAATCTGTTTTAACATTCAAACAAGTATTACTATATAAAACAGTAATTTAACAGAATTATTTAGGGTTAGGGTTACCTCTGCTCGGCGAAATTTTATGAATTAATCTCATTCATATCATATCAGCCTAGCCTAGACATATATCAATATTGCTGAAAAAGGAAATATTATCATCTCAACGCTCTTGGTAGCCCCTATAAAAAGAGAAAAAGAAATTTTCATAAACCTTGAAGTACATAATATATCACAATGCTGAAACGTGTTAACAAGAAATGGCATTCCCAGTAGATTTGTGAAGAATGGCCTCTAATGGGAAGATCTGACAAATACAAGATTCACAAGATCAGAGCAAAGGTGTTACCGATACTGCCTTTTGACCGGATGTATGAATGATTCAACCACTGTGCTAGATTTCAAATATTTTTTGTGTAATAAAAAAATTCTAAATTTCTATATTAATTCCTATTTCTAATTTTTGAAATTGAATCAACAGACACAGACCTTCGGATTATAAAGTAGTAACTCGGACTATTTTTATATATTTATCAAATCAAGGGAAATAACTCCAATAAAAAAATCCTGTTGATCAAGACTTGTTTATTTTGTTATTTTGTGAAGCCGGATATTTAAAACTGATCTTTACTCCTGACCTGCGAGCTATGCAAATTTCAACATACCGGTACTTGAAATTCTCTTTCCGAAATCGTCGTCTTATTTTGCTGGGATTGGGTTAGAAAAATCTGAATATGGCAGCAGATATAAGAGAACCTGTCAAGTTTGTAGAAGAACCAAACACTCACCTCAAATGTCCAATTTGTAGAAAATGTTATGAAGATCCAGTTATAAATGGCAATGTAAATTGTGGACACACATTTTGTAGATGTTGTACCCAAAATCTTGATAAATGTCCAATAGATTTCTCACCTTGTGATACTGATAAATTAGTTCTCAACAGGTAAGAACAGATTTTTAATAGTACCGGTAAAGCTTATTGATCTAGGTAAGTTCTCATTTAAAGCTGGGTTAGAACACTGTCTTTTGTGCCTCCGTTGGTAGCCAGTTGGATTGTTGTGTGCTAGTCGATCAGGATTCGATTACCCCTCAAGGTACATCAGTACTTTTGAGAGTCGCAGTCTAGTGTCCGTTCATTTCCCATCACCTAATAAGGTCAAGGATAAAGTCCAGTTAATATGGGTGATCCTTTTCCTTGCCATGACTCATAGACATAAAATAAATTTAAACTTCTATAATTCTTTGCAAACAATTGAAAAACCTCTAGGTTTGGGAACATAATTGGTATTTTGTGTTCAGATCCATGGTTCTCTTTAACAATCTGATTCCATTGAAAAAGTGGAAATAAAAGGGAAAGAACATTGTAATCCAATATCTTATGTTACAGACTTGTAGTTGGCCAGATAAATGATTTATTGATATATTGTCCCTATGGTTTGATACAGCAAAATAATGAATGGATTGAAGATAAAAGTGGTTGCCCTGAACATTTCACTTTAGGTATGTTAGATATTAGAAGTTTAGGAAAAATATTAATACCGGTACCTTATTAAGAGTATTTTACATAAAACTTTAATTCAGACTTGGATTATAATCTGTTTTGATTTTTATTCAGGAACAATAGATGAACACAGGAAGATTTGCCAATATGTTTTAGTTTCATGTCCAAATAATAAAGATTGTGGTCAATTTCGAAGGAAGGATTTAAAAAGCCATCTTCAAAGCTGCAAATTCAATCAATGTCCAAATTTTATGAATGGTGAGTATTTTGTGTTGTTTGATTATCTCTGGTATATGTAATTGTTTTATTATTGTATACAGATAGGAGATAGTCATAAACACATACACATTAATGATAAATAATAATAGATTTTCTTATGTCGATAAGGACATCAATCATTTTTTTTTTGCTCTTAGGCCTTGATTGAAATGATCACTTAACTGTTAATAACATAATATTTTAGGATGTAATTATAGAGGTCTATTATCAAGTTTAAATCAACACATAGAAAATTGTTCATTAAAATCAACTAGTAGTTCCAATAGTTATAGCACAGAACTTCTTTCTAAGGTAGGTTTACTTCAATTACATTTTATGGATTTGACCAAAATATTGGTGGGAGGAACCAGAATGCTTTGTTAAATTCATGTATGTCACAATAATGGAAAAATAGTATAGATATGGTGCATTCTCAACTAAATTAGGGGATTGGAAGTTGAAGTCCGGACTGCTGACTCTTTTGTTTGACCAATTTTATTCTTCACAATTTTTCTTTCTAATCAAATTATGGGTGTGATCAAGACTTTTTTCTTCCCCTCTCCCTTTCTGAGTTCAGTGCCCTTGCTTGAAACCTTAACCCTTTTCTCAACAAACACTCACCATTTTGATTTCAGAATCAATTAAGTTTGAAGTACAGAATTTGTATCTCAATTTTACAGTTTCATCTTTCATTTCAGACAGTTTATCTTGAAAGGGAAAATAAAATGTTAAATAAAGAAGTTAACTGTTTAAAAGATAAAGTGATATCTTTAGAAAGTGGTCAAGGTGAATTGTCTTCACAATTAGCAACTTGTATAAGGTGAGTCATGAATTGTCTGATTTTAATGTTTTTTATATACCCACATGAAATGTGAAGGGTATATTGGCGTCACCCATGTCCTTCAGTCCCTCCACAATTACTTGTTAACACTCTACAGGCCACAATTCTTGACCATCTTGAAGAAACTTGGTTTCCCTTATCCAGTTTCAGTCAAACAGATTATAAAGGTGGTCCTTTAATGATATAAGCTTATGATAATATATTTTAGTTCTATCAATGGATTACAACAGAAAGTAGAAGTATTACAGTCTATGATAGAACAGTTGGCTAGTGTTGGTAATACAGGAAGAAAATCTTATAATAAACATGATTCTTTAACAGGTAAAATTTTATACTTATCATCTTAACTTTGATAGAATTAAAAAAACACAAAATATAGTGTTTGTAACTAGAAATAAGTTGACAAGTATGGTGATTAGATGGCTAAACGTGTCTATGTTGAATTATTATCACTTTAGATTTTGACTGCCACAGATATCAAATGATCAATGAGAGAAATAATCTAGTTATTTTATGTTTATACAGATATATCTTAAAATTTGTAGGTTCAACTAGAAGTTTATCTGCCATCTCCTCGTCACCATCATCCAGTCCCACAAATTCGCCTAAATTTGAACAGTGGGAAAACCCATTTCAGTTTAAATGTATTGGTACACTCAGGTCAGTGATGGTCAAATTTCTTGTTGTTTTATTGAAATGTGTTTAAAATTTTCAATAATGACTAATTTAATCAAATATCTAAGATTATACATATACATGTACATGTATTTATATTTCACCCTGTGAATCAGCTGATTCTTAAAAACCTAGTAGAGTCGTATTGCTTGTCATACGGCCCACCGTGATCGTATTGTATTGTTTTTAGATCACGGCCTTGAATGGGAGCTTGCCGTCTGGATAATCGAAGCTAATTCTCTGGACTACTTTTACTACGTCATATTTCATGTGATATATTGCTCACGTGATAGTACAAAATGGCCAAAACATCGAAAGAAACAGGCTTTCGCTTTTAGCGAAGAAACCGCAAATAAAAATATACAGAGATACAGTCCCGCGCAGAATATAAATTTTCCAAAATTTCCAGCTGTTTTTCTTTTAATTCAAAGCTGACACCAAGCATTTTCTTCGCATTTTCTAACCTAGTGGAAAAAATATCAACTTTGTCTGCCATCTTTGATAGTCTCAATTGTCCAAAAGCGTTTCATAAGAAGTAATGTTAGACAAATTAGTTATCTTCCCCTTTTTCTTCAGACCAAATGGACTCTTTAGCGCGAACGGATAATAGACAGTAATAAGGTATTCAACCAATCAGCAAACTTTGGAACAAATCCCTACGTCCATTAAATCCTGAGGCTAAATTGGAGTACGGACATTTTTACGGAAATAGCTGAACGGTTACAGAATGATTGCTTGTATCATATTTTATCTTGTTTACTATTGCAGGGGTCATCAAGAAGCAGTTTGGTGTTTAACTATATATCATGGTAAACTATACAGTGCTGGTACTGATACAGTTATTAAAGTCTGGGATTTAGATGCCTTAGCTAAAGGATGTATAGATAATCTTAAAGGTCATAACAAACGAGTAAGAATATGTTTTCAGCTGTAGATTATTGAAGTTGGATTGTCTTCTTCAACAAGTAATCATGATCAAACCTCATGATTGAGAATAAACCAGACTTTTCACTTCATCAGGCGAGAACAGCCATGCACCACCACCCATAGAATTGAGAAAGCACCAGCGTCTGTCTGTCTATAAGTTGCCCAGTGTTGAGTGAAGTCAAAATTCACTTGTTCAATTTTTGTATGCAGACTATTATTTAAGTAATGTTTCAGCATTTGTTTAAGAATGATATTGTGATTTGATAATATATGTGTTGATTTTTAGATTCATTGTTCATGTGTTGGTGGAGGTTATCTATATACTGCTGGTGATGATTTATCTATTACACAGTGGAACTTATCTTCTGATTCTCATAGTAACTCTATCATTGAGGTAATGTACCATCTTTCAACTTATCTGGTTCTCTTGAAGCACCCATCTCCACAGCTTAACTGTCTTGCTGGAGATTTTATTTGCATGTATGGAGAATATTTGTTAATTGTGAACACATCATCACATAGGGTTATGTTTGGTTCGAAATTATTCATATGTTCTCTTTTGTAGATGTGAATGTAATTATTTCTCTATTTTAGAATGCTCATGATAACACAATCTGCTCCATGTTAATACTTTCTGATAATTTATTTACTTCATCATTCTCTGTTATCAAGGTAAAGATATTCAAAAAGGTCTTCTAGCTTGTATATGTATATGTATTTTATGTGTGTGGATCAAGAAAATTTCAGCAGATTTGACATTACCATACTATTCAAACCTAACAGGTTTTAATATACATGTAGTGAAGTAACTTGGTTTTTGAGGCCAATAATTTGAGACAGAAAATATGAATATATCAAATATAAGCAAAGAGAGTCTTAGAAGTTGCCTTCTAGATCTTTACATACCTCACCAATAAGAAAGTTAGAAATATTACCCACAGTAATCTAATCAGCTGTAATCATTTGTTAGCATCAGTTGAATTTTGAATTGTCGAACTTGAGTAGAACTGAAGATGTCATTGTGTTCATAGATTTAATTTTGATTGTAATATAGGTTTGGAGTATTAAATCATTGATATTAAAACATTCCATACCAGGATTAAATCATTGGGTAAGAGCCTTAGCTCTCAATACTAAAAAGGTAAGAAAGTTTGATTTCAAATGCTGAATCTGTATTATTATTAGAACAGTTCAGCTTGTCAAGGCTTAAGATGGTACAGGTAGCTTTATTAACCGAATATTAGCCTTAAATTGTAATATTAGTTCTGGTATCATGTTCAATGTCACATATGACTTAAATTATCATAATCCTGTGGTTGTGTGGTGGCACTATTAGTTCTTATAGAATTATAGGAATAATAAAACAGAACCTGAAACATGTTATTACTCAGAGTTTTCATACTGTTTGATCTTCAGAGAACTGATCCATTCCAGTCTGTGTGTCTAGTGAGTGGTGATAAATACTAATTCCTGAAGTTTGAATTGTTTGTAAGAAGTGAAATGTAATTGATATGATAGAGTGTTTGTTTATATTATAGGAATGTTTATATAGTGGTTCTAACAACATTATCAATATCTGGGATGTAACAACATTTGTATCAATAGGTACTATTCAACATGATCTAGGTTCAGTTTATTCTCTAGCCATCACCAAACAACATGTTATAGCTGGTATGTACATATTCTTCAGTTTAATAATATCGTCAATTCTTAAGTTGCTAATTCTTTGTATTAATTTCAAAGGAGTCAGTATGTTGCAGAATATGCCCATTTCATTTAATAAAACTGGTTGTTGAAATGTTACCTAGACAGATGTGGTATATATGGAATGCAGAATGGACTAAATATTACTATATAGAACTTTTGTAGCTAAAAAAACCTTTTGATCCACAATTTTGTTGTCAGTTATGTTCGTAAGGACTGACAAAAGCAGAAAATCATTTAATGTAATGAAAGTTAGCTGATATTGATACTATCTTGGCACACACCATTTCAGTGCACAGCATTTTAAGCTTTTATGTTTTATTCCTGATATTATCTCCAGGTTCTTATGATAAGAATATTCAGCTATTTGATGCTAATTCTGGCAAGAAAGTAATTAATTTAAAAGGACATTTTGGTGCCATCACTGGTCTTGTTGCCTCACCATCAGGAAAATTCTTATTTTCAAGTTCCCATGATTGTATTGTTCAGGTAATTTGCATCACTAACTTATGTCTTGGATACATTTTTTAGTAGCCGGGTGTTCAAATTTACAATAGCATATTTTCTAAATCATATATTTTCATATCTTAGCCTTAAGCAGAATTAAAACCATTTTGAATATCAGACCATTTTAATAAAGAAAGTTACAAGCAAATGAAATTCAGATGGATGAAAACCATTAAAAGGAAATTATGCCATTTTGAATTTAAAATTTCTGTATTTAGATGTGGAATTTAGAAACGTTTTTACCAATACAGACATTATCACGACATCAAGGTAGTGTCAATACACTAGCTCTATATGGTAACATGTTATTAACTGGGTCTGATGATAAAGAAATCAAGGTAGGTTGGACATATCTTATTTATATCTCTGGTTCAACACAAAAATACATTAACAATCCTACTATTGACAGGACCATACAATTGAAGATTTCATGCTAAAATCATGCTGCTAATTCAGATTCTGGTAAAAAGTAATTACACAATTTACTGTGAAAATAAGAATTATAATCGACAAACTACCGGTAGTCAAATGTCTCATATAGGCTATTACAATTTGTGTACAGAATGTGTTATCATTATTTTACTAAATCATGTTTTCATTTTAATTGTAGATCTACAGATACTTTCAGAGTCCAGTATAATCAATTGTTTTTTTTTTTACTTTTTGTGTTCACATTGAAAATTTTACAAGACATTTGGTTGAAGGAAAGCAGTGTATATAGTATCTGAATGGCCTTGTATAATATAGCATTTAAGAAAGTCACATGGGAAGCATAATATATCTCAGGGTGACAATCTTCCATGAAGAGTGATGAACAACTTGTTAATTTTTATATTATTATTAATACTTATTTAATATTAAATTGATATTAAGTTGATCTATTTTAATATTTTATTTTTTAAAGATCTTTTTGTATAAAAGTGATATTTTACAATTTTATATACCGGTACTGATTAATAAGCTTATTTTATAAATTGTATTCTATTATGTATATGACCTAATTAATCATTTCATTAAAATGAAAAGTATGCCATTGTTTTAAATATAGTAACATGTGAATATAGGTTCAAATATAAACAAAAGTATATAACCAAATAGTTTAAAAATATTTTAAAGATATATAATGTCTTTCTTAGAGATTTTAATGAGCCACAAATACAACAACAAAACACTTCATTTTCATGGTAATTCATAATCAACCAAAAACTTTGGAACATACTGTTTGCATAGCTTTGTAATGAATGGATACTTTTAAATGATTTAAAAAATTAAAGCAAATTTTTGAAACAACAATGATTTATTTTTTTCTAATAAAAGTTCTCTTTCCATTCTGGTGAAATTCTCTCATACGTTTATTATTAATACCAAGCTGAGCTGCTCTACTTGTTACATCATTGATAGCAAATGGTGAAGATCCAGCTACATAATCATAACTTAATGGATCTAATTTCACTTGTGAACGTCTTGATGGATGTTGTTGTGGCATTGGTTGATCTTCTACCAAGTACGGATTATTTGCATGGCGGCCAGTTCTAGGCATACCTAAATTTTTCTGAAAAATTGAATTATAAAGTTTTGCCTTAAGTCATGTACCATGCAGAATTTCTCAATTTCATTCTGCAGAGAATAGTCATACCGGTATATAAGAATCCTTCTTTAGAAAATTTTACAAAAAAACTGAGTTTGTGCTATGCATTCTTTGAATAAGCAGGTAATTGTGATAAAAATGACCCGAAAACAAAAATATCAACAAATTATCACTGTGCTGCACATTATATAGCATATGGAAAGAAAATACTACCAATACAGTCCAGACTCTTATACTATTCTTCAAAGCATTACTTACATTCATTCCCTTGGTACAATTTAATTTCTTAGTGGAAAAATAATATTTAACAGATCCATCATCTTCAACAGTCATTGATAATCTTTTTAATGTTTTATTACCACAATGTGGACAAAACTGCTTGTTTAGGTTCTTTGTTATCCTTAAAAAAAAAACCAATTCAAATATTAACATCAAACTGAAGCAAAGTCTATAAGTCTAAAGACAAAATATACATAAATGTAATGTTAGTAATGCTGGAAACAACTTGAACAGTTGGGTAAAATACAGGGTTTAAGGATTTGCCCTTCCTCTATTTAATGACAAATACTATGAAAGTTTATAAAGATAGCTTGCCAGGCAAGGTAACATACGCCCACTTCAGCAAATTTAAATATTTGAAAAAGTTGATGGCACCATTGCACTTATTTGAGCTGATATTTAGATGAATCAATTCGAATGAAAACTGGACTCTAGCCTCTATCGTGTACACAAGTTAAATCTAACCTTTTTCACTAAGTCAAGGGCAATAACTCATAAACCGATGACTAGAAACGCATGATTCTCAAATTATCTAGTTACTATCAAGATGAATACACATACCAAATTAATTTTAACGTTTTTTTCACTAAGTCAAGGGCAATAACTCATAAACTGACAACTTGAATCGTGCCATTTTCGAACTGATCCGAGATATTATCAAGATGAATACACATACTAAGTTTCATTCAAATCGGATAAAAACTCTAGCTTCTATCGTGTACACAAGTAAATTTTAACGTTTTTACACTAAGTCAAGGGCAATAACCCATAAACCGACGACTGGAATTGCACCAATTCCGAACTCATCCTAGATATTATTAATTTGAATACACATACTAAGTTTCATTCAAATCGGTTAAAAACTCTAGCTTCTATCGTGTACACAAGTTAATTAACGTTTTTTCACTAAGTCAAGGGCAATAACTCATAATGACGACTGGAATTGCGCCATCATCGAACTCATCTGAGTTATTATCAAGATGAATACACATACCAAGTTTCATTCGAATCGGATAAAAACTCTGGCTTCTATTGCATATACAAGTAAATTTTAACGTTTTTTTTTACTAAGTCAAGGGCAATAACCCATAAACCGACGACTGGAATTGCACCATTTTCGAAATTATCCGAGATACTATTTATATGAATACACATACCAAGTTTCATTCAAATCGGATAAAAACTCTAGCTTCTATCGCATACACAAGTTAATTTTAACATTTTTTCACTAAGTCAAGGGCAATAACTCATAAACCAACGACTGGAATTGCGCCATTATCGAACTCATCCGAGATATTATCAAGATGAATACACATACCAAGTTTCATTCGAATCGGATAAAAACTGTGGCTTCTATCGCGTACACAAGTTAATCTTAAAATTTTTTCACTCTGTCAAGGGCAATAACTCATAAACAGACGACTGGAATTGCGCCATTATCGAACTCATCCGAGATATTATCAAGATGAATACACATACCAAGTTTCATTCGAATCAGATAAAAACTCTGGCTTCTATCGCGTACACAAGAAATTGTTGACAGACGGACAGACGGACCGACGGACGGACTGGGGTGACGGCAATATACGTCCACATTTTCATGTGGGCGTATAAAAATAGACAATAAAATAATGTTATGGAATAATACATAAAAAATGATTTTTGTGGATTAATTGCAACTTACTTCATACAAGCAAAACATCTAAGGACATAATTTTTGGCTTTTTTTATGAGCATTCCATCAACAGAGACCACATTTAAACCCATTTGTATTAATACATTCTGAAAGGACAAATAAAACACTTCCTAAAATTCAATGATATATTTAAACTGCAATAAGTTGATGGAAATATTATTTTCTAAAACACAGAAAATACATTACAAGACAATATAATCGTTCATTACTATAGCTAGCTGTGAAATTTAAAATGACAGTAGCACTCTAAACATCAACTGTGAGGCAACCACGCAACAAAGATGTGTTTTGAGCTACTTTGGTGCATTTTTTTCTCAAGAACAATTACTTTTCTTTTTTTTTCTCTTTCAATTTGAAGCAATTACATAACCATAACACTGCAATTTTTTGTTAAGAATATTTATACCTGCATAGCAAAATCTGTGGTAATACATCCTACAGTAACTTCAGCCTTTTCTGTATTGACATCTCCCATTTGTTTACGAATGGCATCAATATTATTAGGAGTTATCCACCCTTCATCATCATCATCTTCACTTTCTTCTTCATCCTCTGAATCTTGTTCTTCTCCTATATGTTCAGGTTTTAATACCTGACCTTCAGTAATATACTGTGTATTGTTAGAGTCGGTGGTACTATTAGTACTATCACTAGTTTCACTAATACTAGGTAACACTTCACTATCTTTCTCTTTCTCTACACTGTCTGTTTTACTACATTCTGATGTATTCCTTGATCTCGACTTAGATGAATCTTTCTAAAATGTTAATAAACACTTTAAGTACAATGAGAAGTGAAAGTTTTTACTGATGCAAAACTGAATGAAAGGAGCCAATCAAGATGCATTTTTTAAAGCAATAGACTTACATTGTAAAAATGTTCCTTAAAAACTGAATGAAATAAAAAACATTTATGTCAATTCTTCAATACTGAAACATTCTGTTCCTCAGATTTATTTTTCAATACACAATTGAATAGAAAGAAACTGAACTTACATTTGACTGTAAATAGAAACCAGCAATATCTGTTGCTTTCTCTAAATTATATCTTGTTGTATTCCATTCAGCCTGAATTGAATTAATGAATACATAATCAAAGGACCAGTAAATGATAAAAGAACCAAAATCATATACATGTAAATCTATTTACAAATTAAAATTTTCCTAAGTTTCATGTATGCATCAATAACATCAGACAGAGATCATTTGGAGCATATTTGGAACATATACCACTCATATGTATGGTAACTTTTGGTCAGTCATCTCTGTATATTATAGAACTTTTTCCATCATAAATCTTTCCAATCTAGACACATTGCCGAACTAACGGAATGTATCTGTTCTTTATGCTTATAGTAATAATATGATTTGACAAAACTTTTAATAGAATTATACTTCTTACATGAGCAACTACCTATATGTTGCTTTATTTTACTATATCTTGTTAAAGGACAAATGTTTTCTGTAATAAACATACTTTTCAAAAACTTTCATTAGTTTTGAACTGACCTTTGCTGGAGGTGATTTATTGATGTGATCTGTTCCAACATTTTCTTTCTCTAGTTGATAAGTTAAAGCTAATATTCTGATATCTACGATAGAAAGACTTCTATAATCACCTGTCTTCTTGGAGAATTCTGTCACTGTAAGGAACAGAAAAACTTATAAATTTTCATTCAAACTTTGTTAGAATTTTACTATTGACAACATTAAAACATAATGCTATTTATATATTTTATGTTTTCAAGAAACGTTATCCCTTATCCTGGTACATTAGTGGTACCAGTATCATGCCTTCCAATGCTCAATGTCTTACCAAATAAGATGGCTTCTGAAGATGGTTCTTTGTATTTGATAGTATATGGTAGAACTTGTAATCTGTCTCTGGTAGCTTTATCTTTTATTTCATTCACAACATCACGTAATGTGTAAATATTCTCACCAATTTCCTGAAATTTAAATTTTTGAATAATATATAAGATTTAAACGACATGTAGAAGCAAGGAGCACACATAACAAAACACAAGACAATATTATGGAATTTAACACACTTCTTAAATTAATACAGTTAGATATATTAATATATAACGTTTCAACACAAGATACACGTGCCGTCATCAGATGTAATAAAATATTTTCAATATTAAATAATAAGAAGACAAAATGTGAATTGGATGACCATTCCATGTTTCTATCAAATTAATACAGAGCTGTGTAACTTTTGATAGAAACATAGGATTTTTCATGCAATGAGAAAGCACGATAATTAGGCTAAAAAAGGTAAACACATGACCACATGTGAAATGAACACAGCAAAACATCATAGCCATTAGCCCATTTGGAGAGAAAAAAAAAGGCATAGCTCTTTTCATAAATTAAATATATGCCAACTATATAATACAAATAGAGGACAGGTGTGGAATGGGTGATAGAAATATCATATACTAACTCTAATTGGGGCATTTCTAATAAAAGCACCAGAATCCACAACAACGTGTTTAACAGTTGCCATTTTGAACAGGTCATGTGATCAGCAAATGTGATCCGCCGGAGTCGCCGACAGTATAATTGATTTAGAAAATTTATGACCTTTTCCATTTTGACCCTTTTTTCATGGAGCCATTTTGGCAAAATTTGGGGTCATTTTGGTTAGGGGCCAAATTGACTATAAACTGGTATGGGTATACATGTATAAATAAATTAGTAAATATTTCATAATGAACAATGTATGTTTAGAAGAGTAGGCATACTTTGTAATTTATAAAGTTCAAGAGGGTTAATTCTATATTTATAAAAAAAAATCAATGCTGAAGAGAACTGTGATAATGAGTGATTACTGCCAAGTGACAAGGAGAATTTACTTGAAGACTTCAATGAAGAGTCTGGTTGGACAAGATATGATTAGCTTCTCATTTTATGATTTACAGGATGGGTCGGCAAATTACATTCATAATTTATGTGACAACGCATTTTCCCCCCTTAATTTGATATTTCATACAAAGATTTAATTTTTCGATCTTTTTAAGGTATACTAAACTACGGAATTTCATTTTTTAAATTAAGTTTGAATAAAAAACATATCGAGTAAAACGTTCTCGATTGTGCGAGATTCAGTATTAGGTGCGCGAACGTCACAGGTCATGTGATCATTCATGGTGGTCAACTTCTGAAGGAAATAAGGATTATAAACAATACTATTACGTCTTATGCATATTGATTAGTAAGTTTTTATAGAAGAGAACCCAGACAATTCTTTGTCGTATCGATAGTTGAATACTTCCGTAAATGTATGATTATCCCCAGCTACAGTGAAATGAAACCGATGTCCAATTATGGACAAATACCAAAATGTCAGTACAGTAGCAGTCAATCATGTCAGAAATGTAAATAAATAAAAGTGAAAGTCATTCTGGCATGCAGTCTAGCAGTCTAATGTAATAAGATATAGATATGTTTTCTGTTTTTTAAACGGCTAACAATAGTTATAAATGGCAATATTTCAGTAGTTCATTTTCCACTGAAGATTTATACACATTTATGTTGAATGATCATATAACTAGGCCTAACCTAAAATTGCATTGCATAATAAGTAAAGTTTAATGATAGTGATAGTCACAGGGTCATGATATCATACAGAATATTATAGTCATATATAACACCTTGTACAGTGCCCTGCTAAAAGATAAATTATGTGTAATATTGTGAAAAAATAGATGTCAGACAACCAGAAACAATAGTAGGTTGAATCTCTTTTAAATTTAAAGGGCTTACTTAAAGCATTTTTACGCTATCAATGTCATTGTTACCCCAATACTCTCAACACATATTCACATATTTCTACCATGTTACCTTTTAGCTAGGCTTGTACTTCGGTAGGTAAACATTATATTGGGGTCTAAGGTAATAAACATTCATGATGTCAAGTGTTTTTCAAACCTGCCAGATAATAGAAACTTCTAGAAACATTGGTTTTGTACATGTGACCACAAGCACAATACCATCACAATACTTATGATTATTATATCAGTTTGGAAAGATACATTTTGATGAGTTAAAATTCACTGCCCAATTTGAAGATACTTGGATAATGTGCCCGGTGCTCCAAATTTTATCCCTGTATTGGTATGGTTTTAATGACAAGGTAGTGAACAACATAGTTTCTTGAATATCCAGGTCAAAAACATTATGGGTAAAATAAGGAGTTGATGCCATCATGTCATTTGATGTGCTTAAATATCACTGATTATTCGTACTAATTATGATATACATGTATAGGGGGTAGAGGTCCATATGCCCATCAATGTCATGGGATGACAGAATAATAGGTTGGTTGATTGTGCCCATTATCTGGTAGAAACAGAAACAATAACTTTTTATGAGAATGATTGAATATCAAATATGATGTCAGGAAACATATTGTGTATTAAACATTCTTTATCTAAATTACCGTACTATAAATGATTATTTTTAAACATGAAGTCAAGTAGCAATATGCTCAAGTGTAAAATAGTTGACACAAATTATATAAATTTATACAGGAAGTCTGAAGTCATGTGAATAGAAGAATGGGATATTTTGAATTTTTTAACAGATGAATATGATTTCATTGACACATATAAACACACCAAAGAAAAAGAACATGTATGGTTTTCAAGTGAATAACTGCAGTAGAGATGAATTAAATTTATTTTGCAAACAATTGACATATTATTCTAATATTGTTTAGTGACATCTGAAGGAATATGGAGAGAAGGCTAGTTTGATATAGTTTAGTCTTCTTCTTCTTGTTTGTTGATTAGATGATATTGATTTGTTTTGTAGAATTAAGAATGATTAATAACGATTTTTAATGATGGGAGAAGCATCTGGTAGTACTTCAAGTAGTTCACAACTCTGTCAATTACAGATATCTAGTAAGAATATTATTATTACATTGTTCTTCTTTTCAGTGCTGATACATACTTAAAGGGATATGTTCACTATTCGTTTGATCAATAAAATTGTAGTCTCCGAACCTGGAATTAATTTCAGTCATTACTTAAATTTATGAGTGACATGATAAATATGAAGGTTAAGTTCTTTTAGGAAGAGATTATATGAACACGAAAAGACAAATTTATGACATCACTTACGTCACAAGTATTTTTGGCATGATTTTTTTTCATATTTCAGTTGTGTCTGCAAAGTTACTGTCAGTTGGTGGTCTATTCTCTACCAAACCTGATTCATATTGTGAAGTTAGTGTTGATGGTCAGCCACCACGAAAAACTGATATCCAGAAAAAATCAGTCAATCCAAAATGGGATGAACATCTTACAGTGTAAGTAATATATTTCATTTCTGTCGAATGCTTAATTGAATTTTTATGTTTTTGCATATGGCTAAGCTTAATGCAAAATCAATTCAGTTATAATTACAAATGTCTTCTTCGGGAACAATTTGGAGCTTTAGATAGTTTTTGAAAGTATTAGAATTAAATGAAAAAGCGTTATCCCTTTATCTCAAATTTGACATTCTGTTTCTATATAATTTTCTTTTTAAATATGTATTAGTATCAATAATAATTTGTGTCATACCGGTAGTTTTAACTTGCAAATGCTAATAATTATGGATTTAAAGTCTTAAGTTTTGACAGTGAGCTGTATTATCATTATTAAATAGTTTAGCATTGAACACTGACATTATGTCATATAATTGAGACAAATCTAAATCTGATCTTACATGTACATCAATCAGATCTAGTGTCATGTCTGGAACCTAATTGATAAAAATCTAATATTGTGTAGGCCCTACAATAGGTCATATTGACTTATTCATCTATTGAGTATAATAGTGTGTTAGTTAATAAAGAGACAGTTATTGTTTATAAGATGTATTATTATTAATATGTTATATGTTATGAAAATCTATATATGTCAAAAATGATATATATAATGGATTCTATAATTAACTGTGTGTTATTTCCTCCTACTGGTTACATGTTAAAACATCATTAGCAATGTTGATATTGACACTTGTTATAAAGGAAATTTCATGAATAGAGATACAATAACAGTATCACAATCCAATAGCTAATGTTATATAGGTATTAACTCGCAACATTATCAACATAACTATTGATGTTTTATAATACCATGCCAATCACTTTGGAATTTCAATATCATTGTTGCTATGCATTAATTGGTTGAACTTTGACTTAACTTTATGAATATTGATGATTTATTTTGGAATGATATTTATGATAAGGAATGATTAAATTAACTATACATTGAAATGATTGAGCTAATTTTACCATTGATTTAAGATGGCACAGTAACTCATATTGTAAATTCAACATATTCAACTTCATATTGTTATTTTTTATTTATAGTCTCGTGAATCCTACATCAAATTTAGATTTTCGAGTTTTAAGTCAGAACAGTATAAGAGCAGATACATTGCTAGGAAATGTAGTTGTTGAACTATCTAAATATTTACAAGAAAATCATGGCAAATGTAAGTAAAGATATTATGTAAGATAAGTATAGTTAGTAAATCATAATGACTAGTATATTCAAATTAACTAATGAAAATGTTGTAACCTAATTACAAACTGTGAAAACTGTAATTATCAGCTATGAAATAAGCTCATATCTCATTGTTGGACACACACTGTGGTACATGTTGCTATGCTAATAGTATTACTGATTTACTCTTTCAGTTGATAATTTTAATAAAGTGTATGATCTAAAGTTAGATGGTAAAGGTAAAACAGGAGAGATTAATATTATATTGAATGGTATGGATGTTAGTAATAGACCCAATTTAAGATATACAGCTAAAAACAACAAAAGTAAGTAGTGAAACTAATGTTATGCAACATTTTTTGTCTCTGTATCTTTTACATTTGAATTAATACAGTTTCCCTTTTTTCACTGAATTGTTTCATTTATATGTCCAGAAACCTAATGTTTTTTTCTAAAATGTTATGACATTCAAAACCAACACATAATGTGACTTGTGACATAAATTACTTGAATTGTGTTCCAGATAAGACATCAAATGGCTCAGCTAATAAGCCAGATAGGCCAGATAGACCTCCGCAAAGAGGATCTAGAAATTCAACACCTAGAGGACTTGCTCCCACACCCCCAACATCTCAAGTACCAGGATACACTCCTAATCCTCCAACCCCAACTACACCATCTTCTCCAACATCTCCTGTTGGTACCCCAGGAACTCCTACAGGTTAGATTATAGACTCCTTTCAATGTTTCTATGTTTAATTTGGTTTTATTTCCTAATATCTTATCTCATATACCGGTGATCAGTTTTTTTTAAGGAATGAAATTGACAGCTGTGCAAACCTGATCGTAATATCTAACCAGTTTCTTATAATATTCCAGATTTTACATCTCAAAATATTTATTATATTAAGGTTCAGCAACAGCAGCTGGAAGTGCTGCTACAACACCTAATGATAATGGTAGTGCAGCACCTGCTGGTAGCACTGATGCAGGTGGAGCAGCTTCAACACCTGCCGTAGTTAATGGTGTACCACCAAACTTACCTCCCCCTGTAGATAATGAACCCATAGCACCTGGGTATGTATTTTATTATTTGATAAATGAATCCAAGGTTTCTGATATTGTATAATATTATTGAGATATAAGATACTCCTCCATTGTTTAAGAGTGTTACATGGGGTCGGCACGAATCATTGTCCAGAACTGTCGGAACTGGATTTGAGTGAACTGGAACACTGTTCTGGACAATGATTTTATGTCCAAACTAGCAAGGTGGTGCAGCTGGAACAATGACGAAATCTAGATGGCGGCAAATGTTGCAACCTTTTTCCAGTGCAGTGATAGCAGTCATTTCCTGTCCAGAACCTGTCTAAAACTACTCAGATTTTAGTTCCGTGCAGAACTTTCCACTACCTGTCCAGAACAATTCCAGAATTACTCGAAAGCTTGTTCGGTACAGAACATCTGGAACAGGTCAAACCATCTAATTCGTGCAGACCCATGATGTGAACATTAACAAGTGACAAACTTTTCTTCAATTCACAATGCACGTCATCATTGCTAAACACTATTAATGAGAACTGTTGAAAATTTCAGATGGGAAACAAGATATGATCAACAAGGCAGACCATATTATGTTGATCATAATACCAGGACAACAACATGGGAGAAACCTCAACCATTACCTCAGGGGTAAGAATTTTTAATTTCTTCTTTGATTTTCCAAAGAAATGTGAATTTGATTATCACAGGAGAAACTTCTAACAATAGAAATATATTAACAGCTAGAAATCAAAAAGAAATGGCTTATGTCATTATCCTGACAAAATTTTCCGTGTTACAAACTACTTAGCCTTTGCATGTCCTCATAAAACCCCTTTTCATCTCATTAAAAATTTGATCCTGAAGATCTTAGGTGAAGAATTAAAAATCTTTACAACAGACCAACTGTATACTTTTCTTATCTTTCTATATACTTTTAAATAGTTTTGATCTCCATCATGCTGCGTTAAAAGCAGAACGTAAAACTACATTTCATTTCATCATGTAGCTTTGTAGTTTATAAAAACATTAATTATTTATCTATTTATAGTTGGGAGAGAAGAGTTGATCAGAGAGGACGTGTGTATTATGTAGATCATAACACTCGTACAACAACATGGCAACGTCCTAACGTAGAATCCTTGATCAACTGGCAGCAATGGCAAGAATGGAGAAATAACAGAACATTAGAAAATCTACAGAGAAGATTTTTATTTCCACAAGCTGAGGCTCAAGCTCCAGATAATGATCCATTAGGTCCTCTTCCTGAAGGCTGGGGTATGTATTTATATATTTACTTGGGTTATTTTACAATCAATACACAGGGCATTTACAGGGCTATTACAGATTTTGCTTTGGAAGTAGCAAGGTTGACTGACTAAAGAATATTTCTTTTGGTTAATTTAATTATTAATTTGTTTTCCCTTATTTTAGAGAAAAGAGTTGATGCAAATGCAAGAGTTTATTATGTTAATCATAAAAATAGAACGACTCAATGGGAGGATCCTAGAACACAAGGGTAAGTTGATATCAGTAATAAAACTGGATTGTTCAATAATACTATGATGAATTTTTTACCCTATGTCAAGCTTATTCTTTATCTGATTATCAGTCAATGAATCTTTTTCATGTGATATTTAGCGTTCATGTATGAATTAGTGATTTCATTAAAAACAAGATCCTTGAAAGATGACTGATATTTTTTTAGAATTATGCAAGAAGATCCCTTACCAGAAGGTATGGAAATGAGGTATACAGCCGAAGGTGTGAGATATTTTGTTGATCATAATACAAGGACAACTACATTCCAAGATCCCAGAGGAGGTCCTTGTAAAGGGTAGGTTATTACCAGCATGATGATTTCACTTTCTTTTCATTAATTTTGTTTAAGATATGAATTGGTTTGAATGGGACAATACTTATTCCGGATGTTATAATGTATTAAATTTATATTTTCTAACAATGGATAATTTCATAAAATACGGTAAAAAGTTAAAATAAGATTGACAAGTGTATTTAGATGATCATATTTATTTTCAGCCCAAAAGGAGCCTATGGTGTATCTATTCAATATGAACGTAGTTTTGTGTGGAAATTAGGACAGTTCCGTTATTTATGTCATTCTAATTCCCTACCAGGACATGTGAAAATAACTGTAGCCAGAGAAAATATGTTTGAAGATTCTTTTGCACAGGTGAGAGAAATTTCACATTGTTTAAGAAAAATTATATCTAAAAATAAGTAAATAACATACAGTCATCACTCTGACAAACAAGACTGACCACATGCATATAAATGAATATAAATAAGGTCCCTGATGGACCCAGAAAGTAGGGTATCAAGTCAGAGGTGTTCCGATAAGATTTCAGTTAGCTATTAGCACAGTTATAAGTTGGAAAAGAACAAGATATAAAACTTCATTTCATTTTGATTATAGATTATGAGATTAAAACCATTTGATTTAAGAAGAAGATTATATATGATCTTTAAAGGTGAAGAAGGCTTAGATTATGGTGGTTTAGCAAGGTAAAATATCATTATTTACATTAGCAAAAGTTATTTAGGAATGCTTTTGTGATATTCATAAAAACGAAATACCATTGGAAAACTTGTGATGGTGGATTAGATTCATATGTTTAAGTGGTTTTTTGTGAAACTTATATTTGTTATTTTAGATATTGAATTAACATTAGGTGTTTTTTTTTTGTAGAGAATGGTTTTTCCATCTATCACATGAAGTATTAAATCCTATGTATTGTTTATTTGAATATGCTAGTAATAGTAATTATAGTTTACAAATCAATCCTGCCTCCAGTGTCAACCCAGATCATTTACATTACTTCCGTTTTATTGGAAGATTTATTGCTATGGTAAGACATGTATTATTAAGATTCTACACCCTTACAATATTCATAATATCAATAGAAGTTATTATTGATATTTTATACTTTAAGTAATATCATAATCAGTCTATTAATATTAGGTACATGTTAAATCGAAGTAGAGGCTTTGTTACTAGAATAATGCTAAATTTGCCAATCTGTTTCCTTCTCCACCATTGTGAATACTGTCTGCATTACTTTTTTTCCGGAACACAAGGAATGTATTCAGAACTCTGTAACAACTTGTTATATCAAAGTTGATTCCAAAAATTCCAAACAAACAGAACTGGCCAACATCACCCTGTTTTTTCTTTATTTTTAGGCATTATACCATGGTAAATTTATAGACAGTGGTTTTACTCTACCATTCTATAAGAGAATGTTGAGTAAGAAGTTAAGTATTAAAGACTTAGAATCAGTGGATCAGGAATTTTATTCTTCCTTACTATGGATCAAGTAAGTTCTTATGTATTTTTTTCTTGCATAAGTTGGTGTCAAACAATCAACTTTTATCGTAACTTTGCAAACAAATTTTAATGCCAGATTTCTTAAAGAGGCACAGGCTTCATTTTCGTGGGTCGATTTTTCCAAGTCTCAGAAACTGGGACTTTTTTAGCCCAGCAATTTAGTACTGGTTACCACAACTCACCATTGAAATTTGAGCCTTCAAATCCATGTGCATCCATAATTATTAACATTTGAAAGTTATAATACACATTAGCGATACTATGCAATATATAGAAAAATCAACTATAGAAATAGAAGGAGAAATGTCTAATTTAAGATATATTTTAATAAGGAAATATGCAATTTTCGTACATTTCTAGTGCTTCTGAAGGATACTTAAGTATATTCAAGACCCAAATCAACCAATAAAAATGAAGACTGGTCCCCTTTAAGAATAGAATATTTGGGAAAAAAGAGACGGATCAAATAAGCATGAACTTGAATTTCATTGGATTACATATGTTTTCTGTGAATGTTTTATTTAAATTAATATTTGATCTAATGTTTATTATAGGGAGAATAGTATTGAAGAGTGTGGTTTAGAGCTGTATTTCTGCGCTGATTTTGAAATATTAGGTAAAATAGAACAACATGAATTGAAACCAGAAGGTGCGGATATAAAAGTTACTGATGAAAATAAAGAAGAATATATCAAGTATGTTAATATTTACTGTTGATTTTGTTAAAGATAACCATTGCACTTTTGACAAGTTCAGTCAGTAACACATACGACATGTAATGTAAATCCAGTCTGAATATTTCAGAAACACAAATGATTAATTATTTACCAAAATTGATAATGATTAAACCTATTTGTTTTCAGTTTGATGACAAATTGGAGGTTTACTAGAGGTGTTGAGGAACAGACTAAAGCTTTCTTAGAAGGTTTCAATGAAGTTGTTCCACTACAATGGTTACATTATTTTGATGAACGAGAATTAGAGGTAAATATTGTTAAAAGTAGAATGTACATTATCTTTATGAAAGTGATATATATATGTGTAAGATATTATATGGAGGTAAACTTGAATTAAAAATGTGTATGATGGTCTAGACCATGTTAAAGTCTGGAAATTTGTATCTAAATTGATGTTCTATGGTAAATGTTTGAGATAGCAGCTGTAATAAAGTGAAATTTAGTGACTTATTGATGTATATTTTGTAGTTAATGTTATGTGGTATGCAGGAAATTGATGTTGATGATTGGGAAAGAAATACCAAATATAGACATTATCAACGAAATAGTAAACAGATTGGTTGGTTCTGGAAGGTTGGTGTCTACATGATTATCTTTTACACTTGATTGTGATCTGAGATGTCTCAGTGAATTAGACACTTGCATGCTAACCTGGAGATCCAGGGTCCAACCCAGACATGGGTTGAGATGATTCTGGTACCTGTCAGTGACAGGTTGGAGGGCTGACATGGCAATAATGTCTTGTGTGCATGCTAACGATCCCTCAACTGTCCTGACAAAATTTCTCTCATTGTACATTGCATGGTGTTTGCCAAAAACAGATGAAGCTCCAATTCATTTCATTTCATTTTACAATTGATCACTCTTTAAGATAAATTAACAACTTTTTCATGTCCAATAAGTGACAAACCATGGAATATGGATACATTAGATCTTATTTTTCTTTCTCGATTTTTTTATTCATAAACGGATAAGGGATCTACCTTTTCTACTTATCTAAAACTGAATTTGTTATATTGAACACTACTTGAAGAGTACCGGTACAATGTTTTGTCTTATTATGTATATATGTATATGATGTTGTATTATGTTACAGTTTGTAAGAGAAATAGATAATGAGAAAAGAACAAGATTACTACAGTTTGTTACTGGAACTTGTAGATTACCTGTTGGTGGTTTTGCTGAATTAATGGGTAATTTTTTTTTTTTTCACTTTTCCCATTCAATTCAAAATCTGCATGATCTGAGGATATGGCTAAGAAAAATCAATCTATTTAGACATCTTACAAGGAGACATTATGTAACATGGGACTGACTTATTGTGGACAAGTTACTCATGTACATTGCTACAGATTGGACTCCCGAAAAGCATTGCCGAGTTGACTAAAGATGATATTAGTTAGGATGATATTAATAGAATAAATCAATAATTCACACTCAGCCAATAACTACGAAAATAATTCTGTATTATCTATTTATAGGGAGTAATGGACCTCAATGGTTCTGTATAGAAAAAGTTGGGAAAGAAACATGGCTACCAAGAAGTCATACATGTTTTAATAGACTTGATCTACCACCATTCCGCAGTTATGAACAATTAGTGGAAAAATTAACTTATGCTATAGAAGAAACAGAAGGCTTTGGACAAGAGTAGTTAAACAAGAGTTATGTCCCCTATGTTAAAAGACAGAATGTGATATTTGAGGAATAATTCCTATAGTGACTACTGAATATTGAGTAATGAATTGTTATAGTGAACACTGTGATTATCAAAATAACCCCTAATAACAATATTATATATCAGTAGATTATTAGACCTATGCATAGACTTCTTGGTAGTGAAATGTTTTATATTTCTCATAGTAAGTATACTTTGGCTGATAGAGCAGATCAGATAAAGAACAGATTGTCAAATAGAGCTTGACTTTAAGTCAGATATTATGATCAAGATGCTTGTTTTAAAGTGACTCTTGTGAAAGGTCTGAAACATACTTTGAGAAAGTATAACAAGCATATTTGTTGTATAGGAAGTCTTTATTACTTTATTTTTTAAGTGTAAATTTAGTTTATTGACAATGGATTATTCCTACATTAGAAACAAATTTGTTTTAAAACCATTATGTTTTTTGTTCAGAAGCCTGCTTTAATTGGAATGTTTGTGGCTTATTAGAAAACTTGATATATTTGAGTTATATTTTATATATCATCTATATTGTTTTCTGCTTAACTGATTGAGTTATATTTTGTAATTGGGCATTATGTTACATATCTGTTTTAATCCTCTTGTTTCTTATGAAGAATAGTTTGAGACTTGGACAGTTATAAAACATTATCAGCCTGTATCATCATAAGGTTAAGAGTCAGACAGACTTACCTTATTCATATCATGATTTATGCCAATAATACTTTGTAAACTAAATTTCAGAGCATGAAATATGTAGCTTTGTCGCAGCTTTTGGCCTGTATTTGGGGTTTGCTATGTGCATGAGTTAATATTTTGGGTTAAATGATGTGCTATATTGTATATAGTTTATTACTCTGTATATTTATATATATCTTTTTATTATTACATTAGTTTGTGAGGATTTGTTGATAATTTTATCTGTTAAATATTCTATTTAATCATATTTAATAATAAGAGTTGATATTGGTGCACATATTTCTTATCATATTTGTGGAATAAGGAAGAAATTGCTGCACTTTTCTCTGTTTTTCTTTCATCCTCTCTTTCTCTTTCATTATCTTATCCATTATCTTATCCTTTTTTAAGACTCTTTTTCTCAATTTAGAAGTTTTTCTTTGTATTCTTTTTAAATTAAGGAGGTCTAGACATTGATACAATACAACTTGAGATTTTATAAACATAGACAAGATTGAGAATATTTTAGATGTTCTAAAATTGTTAAAGAAGACATAAAAAGACATATAGCGTCTGAAAAATCAATATATTTTGCAATGGCTATCTTTATATCTTAGATTAATTTCATAATTTTTTATTTTTCTGAAAAAGCTATCTTAGTGCATTTAACTAAGGTTTCAAGAGTGAAATGAGACAAAACCATAGAACAGGAAGAATTTAAATATTAAATAATATATGGCTTACCTTGTAGAAACCAAGAGAAATAGCTGAAATTTACCCAGTTGAAATTAGTCCAAGATGTAGGTTATTATATTAAAAACTTATACATATTTAAGATTACTTATACATCTTATTCTTCTGCCTTGTGTATATATGGCAATAATTTTTCTTCTAACAATTGCCATTATAAATCATATTAGTGCAATGTATGTAATTTAATACTATAAATATCATATAAACACAAATATTGATATTTTCATTTGGCTTTATAGTAAAAAATTACTTGTAGACTTCATGGATTAATTAAATGTATATTAATTTGCAAAATATGCCATTGCCTTAGCTTTTTAGTCCAAAAAATCGTTTACTTCTTGTTTAATATTCCTGGTTATACAGAACTATAGTTTTAACATGGAAATAACACACACAATCTTAGTGAACAATCTATCACAATAATATGAAGACTTAATAAGTAAGTCGATTTTATATTTCATAAAAGGTTGTTAGCCTGTAAGGCTAAGAAAAAGTTTAAAATGTGATTTCAAGGCTTAATTGAAATATGAAAGCGTCTTTTTTTAAGAAATGACGTATTAAGTCTAAATATTATTTAAAATATTTTTTGCATGTTATTTCCATGTAAAAACCATAAATAGTTTCGTATGATTTCTCAATTCTAACTTAAACCTATTATAAGTTCTGATACTTTCTAGATTAGAACCAAAATCTATAGGTTGTCTGTAAAAAGTTAATAGAAATTGTTAATGATTGTAAATAGTTTTTAGTATTATTTGTTAATGTAAATATCTGGGAAATCTCCCTGTAAATAAAGTAAATAAAATAATGATATATAATTATTCTGTAATTATTTATATAAGAAATAGACTAATAAAATAGTTAAAATGGAATTCATTAATCAGATTAAAATTCCAAGTATAGACTAATAAAAATATAGAAAATCACATACATGTATATTAATAAAATAAATAATATCTATTGTAGAAGTGTCTTGCCTCTAATTTCCTTATTTCTTTGGGCAAATATTCTTATCTAATTATGAGAGGATCATTAAGAATCAATTTGAAACTGACAATCTTTATTTTAATGGAAAGGACTATTTGAAGGCAATTTGATCTCTTCTATATTGTTTAAATGTTGAGTGCAACTTCTACAACTAACTTCATTAAATTACTGTTCTTAAATTTTACCAATTATTTTTAATTAACTTCAAATGTCAGTTTAAAACAGTGCTAAAAGTTTAAAAATGTCTATGCGTTGGTAACAATAAAAAGTTTTGTAATTCAATTTTGAATTAAAATTAATTTAGCCAAATTCTAAAAGTGTTTTATTTTCTCATCGCAAAGTCATTCTTAGACTTTTATAATATTTTGAAGCTGATATTTCAATTCACTTAAAGGTAATTGATATACCAAAGAAAGTAACTATGGAGACAGTACACTTTTTTTATTCTATTGACAGATACAATATAAACAACACTTAACATTTAAAAAACAGAAAATGGCCAGAAGAACTCCTTAAATTATCTTTTATAGTTCTTGCATGTTTCTTAAAATGGCTCTGTATTTTTTAAATGTAGCTCTTTATGAAATCATAAAATGTAATTATACATAATTTGGGAGGGATAAAATTCTGAGAACACAGGAAACCAGCCAGAAATAATATACATGTCTTGATGTGTGACATTACTGTTATATTTCATCATATCATGCAATATAAATTCTAAATTAAAACAACATTTAATTAACTATCAACACTCTGTTTACTGTCCATCTTCATGAGTGAAGTCTTCAATCATATTTTCTTTACCAACTATTTGATCACAGTGACCTGAGAATGGAATATTTTTATCATTTCATATATAATCAAAATTAAATTTTCAATTGCATGCTATTTGAATTTAATTTTCTCAATTCAATATCTGCTCAAGATTAACATATTGTGAAGTATATTGTAGTTGAAATCGGAATAATGTATATCTATCAAATGAAGTTATTATATAGTGTTTGTATTATTTGGCACTGAAATAAGACAAATTATTGTGCAGTGGAATAAAATATTCTATAAATCAATTTCAATTTTCTTCCCTTGTCAGATAATTTATAATATATTTATATTTTACAATGTATTTTATGATTGATTATTTCAAAATTGAAAATATTTTCCTTATTTATTACATTGACATTAACTTTTACTCATTGCACAACATGTTGAGCCTTCATACATGTTCTCTATTGTACTATTGTACCACACTTGGTACTAAAGTATGGAGACAATGAAATCAATGCTGAGTGTAAATTCGAATGCCAGAGCACCACATAACAGAGAGTTCCCACTGGTGTCTTATGCTATTTTCCCTGTGGTATATTGCAAAAAGGTTTGCCGTGCTCATTATCCCAGTTTTGTTATGCAAATTTTTATTTCAAGTAAATGATGGAATTTCCATATCAAAGGGCAGATCATTCGGACAGAGACAAAAAATCTTTAAAAAAATCAAAGAAAAACAGCACAGCTTTACCCTCTGAACGGTTTCTCAATCTTCTAATCTGACAACAGCGAACTGCCATTGTACCAAACCTACTTATTGCGTATGGTGTACATCATCTTGATCCCACATAATATGTAACTGCTGGTTAAATAAATTAATATGAGTATGTTATGCAGCATGGTAATTTATGTTATGGTAATAAGCAAGTAATCAAATATCAGCAAACGTAATTAAAATCTCCTGTCTTGTCTTTTACATTCACGCAGCTCAATGTGGAATTATCTGATTATCTCTTTTTATTAAAAAAAAATCCGTAGAAATGTAATTGGTTGACATCCTAATAGAAAATCTAAGAGAAAAAAATGTTTATATCAGGGAGATTATTTGACGCCAACAGGCTTGAAACACTGTGTTTTAACCAAACTTCTTTCTTCACTCAACAACTGTCTGAAATCCAATTAACTTAAGAGAAAAGAGTTGGAATATTTGTCAATTTCCCAACATTCGTCATCTCATTTAATGGCTTAAAAGCATCAAGGTTTCTGTAAATGGCACCCTGATGAATTCTGTTGATTTTCTCCACTTTTCATTTTGTTAGATTAGGTTCCAAAGGGAAGTGATTTTTACATCTAATGGAGTTGAATGATTGTTAATCAATATATTCAACTAGCTTTTCACCTTACTATTACTTTATGCATTGAAAAACATTATGGACCAGAGTTATTATAACTTCATTAATCACAGTATCAACTACACAGCTCTGAAAATAAACTAGACTTTAAACTGAGCTGGGATCACTGCAAGTATTATTGATGAGAATTGATCTGTAAAGTGGACGAGTATTATCAAACCAAAAGATGATATATACCGTCTTTCAGTTATATTTTTATAAATATTTGTTAATGGGATAAAATTGTGGTTACGGACATCTTGGAATTCATAATGTTTGTAATACAACATTACCCGTACGGTAGTCATAAATACAGAAAATAACTTTAAAATGATTTTTAAAAACTTTCAAAATATCTAAAGCGTTTTCAATGATAATCTGTAATGTTAAATTACTTAGTTTTAGGGGTTTTTTTTTTAAACTTTTAACACCATTGATGAATAAATAGCCTTTTTGGTCAAGTTTGAGAACTTGAATTTTCTTTTCATTTTAAGAAGTGGTATCGCTTTAAGATAACATGATTATTATTGAAAATCGTCATGGAAATCTAAGTGGTTTATAGGTCTACACCCAACCCCATTACGGTTTTGAATAAACCGCATTTGACTAATGAAAAATAGTTGGATCAATATAAAAAAAAAGATTTAATGCTTTAACTTCGCATTTGATGGTCTGAGTGCACTTGGTCTACTCATACGTATAACGATGTATTTATCTGTATTTACCACTGCTATAGATTAAAGTGCTGATCAAACAATGTCTAATGGCTCTGTCAATGTTGGCTGTAAGAGTTTTCTGGATGTTTTATGTAAGTCGTTATTTATGATAAAATCGTGAAATTTACAAGATTAGGTCTCTTATGACCAAGTTTAAGACAGTTTTTGTTATCATGTTTTCAATGAAAATCCTTAATTATGGTACTTTAAATTTCATGTAAAAAGAAATGTATTTTTATTTACTTTACTTTTATTGAATGGATGAAGTTTTTAAATATTATGTCGTGCAAGTTGCAAACGAGATACGGTAGACTTTGCAGTTCTATTTTCGTAAAAAAAAAAAACTTTTTCAACAGCTTTAATTGAACATAATAATATTTTTGTATAATAAACCCTGGTGCTTTGTTTGTACCTCAAGTTTGAGGAATGAAACCCAGACTGATAAGTATGGAATTTAGGTTAGTGATTCAAAGCCGCAAGGGGATTACTGGGAGCAAGATCGTGATTTGAATTAGAGCTGGATTAGTTGGTGTAATAATTGCTTGAGTCAAGAACATGAAATTAATCGACCAGTTCTTGGCAATATAGCCAAGGGTTGACATCCGTCAGTTTCTGTGAAATCCGGTCAATCACCACACTAAAACCACTTCATATGACCTACTCAGAAGACACTTGGATGTTTCCACTGTGAATTGACAGCTCATTTATAAATAATCCTTTAAAAATGCCTATTCTCAGGGATATGCCGTCTAAAATTTTGGTATCAGATAAGAATTCTGGTACGAAATAAATTCTTTCAAGATTCATCTTTCGGTGTTATAATATATGATGTGATATATATGATGGATAACTAACGGAAATTTGTCCACCATGTTACACCGCATAATGTAATAATCACGCATAATGTAATAACTGTCGCATAATGTAATAAAATTTTTCGTATAATGTAATAATGCGGCATAATGTAATAAAAAATACGTATAGTGTAATAAACTCTCTCAACGCATTATGTAATAAAAATTTCCGTATAATGTAATAACGAAAAACCAAAACGCATAATGTAATACGAAATTTCCGCATAATGTAATAACCACTACGGAATCAGGTACACGCGAGGTATGGAATTTAGCAACCCGAATAAAACATAAAAAGTGTCAGTGTGATCTGGAAGTCTGGAAACGAGCATCTTACACACCCCTTGTTATGCATAAAAGATATACACACATTTTTATCACATTATAAGAGCATTTCTGCAATAGTTTTCAGTAAAATATTCGTGAATCTTCAATCTTTTGCCTCATTTTATGCATAACAAGGGGTATGTAAGATACTCGTTGCCAGACTGCCAGACCACACTGACACTTTTTATGTCTAAAGGTGCGAATACACGAGGTACGGTGCCCGGTCCTGTGTCCGGTCCGGGATAATCGATACAGAAGAAAATAGAAGAAGCGAACACACAGAGTACGGGTCCGGACACGATGCGGACACGATTCGCTTCAACCATTTTTCCGGACCGGGTACCGTACCTTGTGTATTCTCGGCTTTATTCGGGTTGCTAAATTCCTTATCTCGCGTGTACCTTATTCCGTAGTGGTTATTACATTATGCGGAAATTTTGTATTACATTATGTGTTTTGGCTTTTCGTTATTACATTATCCGGAAATTTTTATTACATTATGCGTTGAGAGAGTTTATTACACTATACGTAATTTTTATTACATTATGCCGTATTATTACATTATGCGGAAATTTTTATTACATTATGCGACAGTTATTACATTATGCGTGATTATTACATTATGCGGTGTAACACACCATCGTCCTTTAAATGTTAACATCTTTAAATCACAAATGTCATAGTTATTGATGAGAGACTTTTTACCTCATTATCAAGTCATTACCACCAATCATTAATTTTGCGAAATCATTTTTATCTTACAGTATCTTATAAGGAATCAATTCAGTTTTTCTTATGATTATTGCATGTCAGTATCAGTAAAGTAGATTTATAAAAAAAATTTGTTATTGGATTGAAATACTTTTTGACAATTTTTCAGGTAAGTGATCATTTCATGGAGCAGTTAAGAATTGTAGAAATGAAAAAAAAAATTACTTTTCTTAAAGAATTCCTCATTAGTTTCATTGTCAGGTTTCGCTCAAAGATTATTTATCTTTAACATGATTTAGATAATAACCTTATCTTTTCTTCTACTTCCGTGAACAAGATCAAGATCTTCGAAAATACCACATAACGATTGTATTTCTAACAAATAGGCTACATGAATGATCATGCATCTTAGTCTAGACTTCAAACTTCTTCAGCCAACATTGTGTCTACCCATTTTGGAGAACAACAGCAACAACGTATCTAAAGGATAACAAACGGCTCCTTTACATCTTCAGCCAAAACGATCTAGGACCCCACTTCACCACTTTTTCTCGGCCAACCCAAGCTTCGCAAGCTTCCGTGATCCAGAACTATGTTAGATTGTAGATCAAGAATACTATCAGGTGTTCAAACATTATTTATTGATACATGCAGTTATGTCACATCAACATCGATCATCATTTGGGATTTACCGAGATCGACATAAAGTATCACATCCAGAATCCCAATTCCCACTAGTTTCTATTGATAACAATGATATACAAATATCAAATACCATACAAATATGTATCAACCACTTTACTTGATTTTCCCCTGTTCTTATGATCCAAGGTTGAAGAATCGATTCTTATTTTTAGAAAATTTTACACTGCTTTTAGCTTCTAGACATATCATTATAATTAATATCAACTAATGCTATATGAAAACATCCAGTTAATAGGTCATTTATAAATATTAAGTGTAAAATTGGGATTTTCTCTCCAAAAACAAACACAATTTCAAAATATTTTTATTTTTTTAAATTTTCCCATTTGAATACTATGACGTAACGTCATTGTTTACTTTAACGTCCGCGTTAACGATACTTAACAGAACGTTGCTATGTTTTATTGTCACTATTCTTTTTGTAGCAGAGGGGAACGGACGTTTCAGGTAAGTGAGTTTCCTTTTTGTTTCCTTTTATTATTATTATAATTGTCAGCCAACGATATTGCACATCCCGGGATGGTAAGTCATAAACAAAAACTGGTTACTATTTTCTAGGTTATTGATGTCTTTCTATGCCGATTCCTCACCAATTGGATATTGCTATACTTGAAAATATGTAAACTGTATCTGATCTTTTTATCTACTTCCGTGATCGTGTTCTCCGAAAATCCAACATTTTCAAAAGCTATTCTCGATGCTATTTAAATTTTATCAACCTTTAAACAACTTCAACCAACAATATCTGATGTATAAGTTTGGCCTTTAAACATCTTCAGCAGCCACGATCGAACTAGAAACCTAAAAGTTTAGTCTTTAAGCTTCTTCAATCAACACTATCTAGAATTTAAGTTTGGCCTTTAAACTTCGTCACCAACACGATCTTGGGTTTAAGTTTGGCCTTTAAACATCTTCAGCCATCACGATCTAGGATTTAAGTTTGGCCTCAAAACATCTTCAGTCAACACGATCTAGAATTTAAGTTAATCTTTAAACATCTTCAGCTAATACGATCTTGGATTTAAGTTTGGCCTTAAAACATTTTCAGCCAACACAATCTATGAGTTTGGCCTTTAAAATTCTCCAGCCAACACGATCTTGGGTTTAAGTTTGTTTTAAACGTCTTCAGCCAAGACGATCTTGAATTTAAGTTTGACCTTAACACATCTTCAGTCAACACGATCTAGGATTTAAGTTTGGCCTTTAAACGTATTAAGCCATCAGGTTCTTTGATTTAAGTTTGGTCTTTAAAGTCTTCAGTCAACACGATCTATGATTTAAGTTTGGTCTTTAAAATCTTGAGTCAACACGATCTATCTAGGATTTAAGTTTGGCCTTTAAACGTATTTAGCCATCGGTTCTTTGATTTAAGTTTGGCCTTAAAACAACTTCAGCCAACACGATCTAGGATTTAATTTTGGCAAGGATTTAGGTTTGGCCTTTAAACGTCTTTAGCCATCACGATCTATGATTCAAGTTTGGCCTTAAAACATCTTCAGCCAACACGATCTAGAATTTAAGTTTGGCCTTAAAACATCTTCAGTCAACACGATCTAGGATTAAGTTTGGTCTTTAAACATCTTCATTTAACACGATCTAGGGATTAAGTTTGACCTTTAAACATCTTCAGTCAACACGATCTAGGGATTAAGTTTGACCTTTAAACATCTTCAGTCAACACGATCTTGGGATTAAGTTTGGCCTTAAAACACATTCAGTCAACACGATCTAGCATTTAAGTTTGGCTTTTAAGGTTATTGATTGGGCTAGTGTTCGAGAAAAAAAACACGAGATGGAATTTTTGCGAATTACTTATTATTTTTGGGCTCAGATTGTAGATAATTATTATTACTTTATTTGTAAACTATATAGAATGAAAGAAACCGAAAAGAAATTAGGTATTTCGTTAGTTTTTGCTAAAAAATTAGGAAAAAGTAGCAAAATGTGTCCCGGTTGGTACAAGATTTCTCAGCCATTTTTTATTGGAAAATTACGATCTTGGTCTTTATTAAAAGCTTATTCAATAAGGATGAAACGTACAGAGAGTTTTTTCGAAAATTCTCATCAGTTTGGCCCCTGGAAAATGTTTGCCGCACCTACGTGTAAATTTTCGTAAATTTTCGTATTTCCATGGTAACCACCAAAATAATAATTTTTTGGGGAAAATCGAACTGTACGTTTCTCGGCGATGTAATTGTCTACATTTATGCCAAGTTTGATGTAGATTGATCCATTCACATTTTTTTAAACTTGTATCAAAGGTTTGAAATGTCCAATTTTTATGACATGTTTGAAAGGGCTGTCAACTCATTAAAAAAAATCTGATTGACATGAAATCAACCTTAAACTATCGAGAAGGACCCCAAATCATCAACAAATGCACAACATGTCTCAAGAAATCATTATTTCATATACTTATTCCATTTTTTCATAACGTGAAATAGCCCAATTAATACCCTTAAACATCTTCAGTCAACACGATCTAGCATTTAAGTTAAACCTTTAAACATCTTCAGCCAACACGATCTAGGATTTAAGTTTGGCCTTTAAACATCTTCAGCCAACACGATCTAGGGATTAAGTTTGGCCTTAAAACACATTCAGTTAACACGATCTAGCATTTAAGTTTGGCCTTTAAACATCTTCAGCCAACACGATCTAGCATTTAAGTTAAACCTTTAAACATCTTCAGCCAACACGATCTAGGGATTAAGTTTGGCCTTAAAACACATTCAGTCGACACGATCTAGCATTTAAGTTTGGCCTTTAAACATCTTCAGCCAACACGATCTAGCATTTAAGTTTGGCCTTTAAACATCTTCAGCAACCACGATCTAGTATTTAAGTTTGTCCTTTAAACATCTTCAGCCAACACGATCTAGTATTTAAGTTTGGCCTTTAATCATCTTCAGCAACCACGATCTTGCATTTAAGTTTGGCCTTAAAACGTCTTCAGCCATCACGTTCTAGGATTTAAGTTTAGCCTTTAAAGTCTTCAGTCAACACGATCTATGATTTAAGTTTGGCCTTTAAACATCTTCAGCCAACACGATCTAGGATTTAAGTTTGGCCTTTAAACATCTTCAGTCAACACGATCTAGGATTTAAGTTTAGCCTTTAAACTTCTTCAGCCAACACGATCTAGGATTTAAGTTTGGCCTTTAAACATCTTCAGTCAACACGATCTAGGGTTTAAGTTTGGCCAAAACATCCTCAGTTAACACGATCTAGGGCCTTAAAACATTTTCAGCCAACACGATCTAGTATTTAAGTTTGGTCTTTAAAGTCTTGAGTCAACACGATCTATCTAGGATTTAAGTTTGGCCTTTAAACGTATTAAGCCATCAGGTTCTTTGATTTAAGTTTGGCCTTTAAACGTCTTTAGTCATCACGATCTAGAATTAAGTTAACCTTTAAACGTCTTCAGTCAACACGATCAAGTGTTTAGGTTTGGCCTTAAAACATCATCAGCCAACACGATCTAGGGATTAAGTTGACCTTTAAACATCTTCAGTCAACACGATCTTGGGTTTAAGGATCTAATACCGGAGTATTTAAGTTTTTCTTTTAAACGTCTTTAACCTTCACGATCTTTGGTTTAAGTTTGGACTTAAATGTCTTCAGCCAACAGCACCTACAGTCAAAGTTTTGCCTTTAAACATCTTCAGCCAACTCGATTTAGGGTGTCAGTTTGGCCTTGAAACATCTTCAGGGAGCCGCGGTGGCTCAGTGAAATAGACGCTTGTTCGCTAACCTGAAGGTCCAGGGTTCAATCCTTGCATGGGTAGAGATGATATCTTAAGTTGGGCCTTTAAACATCTTTAGTCAACACGATCTAGGGATTAAGTTTGGTCTTTAAACGTCCTCAGTTCACACGGTTTAAGTTGGGCCTTTAAACATTTTAAGCCAACGCGATCTAGGGATTAAGTTTTACCTTTAAACGTCCTTAGTCAACACAATCTAGGATTTCAGTTTGGCCTTAAAACATCTTCAGCCAACACGATCTAGGATTTAAAATTGGCCTTAAAACACATTCAGTCAATACGATCTAGCATTTAAGTTTGACCTTTAAACATATTCAGCCAACACGATCTAGGATTTAAGTTTAGCGTTTAAAAACATCTTCAGCCAACACGATCTAGTATTTAAGTTTGACCTTTAAACATCTTCAGCAACCACGATCTTGCATTTAAGTTTGGCCTTTAAACATCTTCAGCAACCACGATCTTGCATTTAAGTTTGGCCTTTAAACATCTTCAGCCAACACGATCTAGCATTTAAGTTTGACCTTTAAACATCTTCAGCAACCACGATCTTGCATTTAAGTTTGGCCTTTAATCATCTTCAGCAACCACGATCTTGCATTTAAGTTTGGCCTTAAAACGTCTTCAGCTATCACGTTCTAGGATTTAAGTTTGGCCTTTAAAGATCTTAAGCCAACACGATCTATGATTTAAGTTTGGCCTTTAGACTTCTTCAGCCAACACGATCTAGGATTTAAGTTTAGCCTTTAAACATCTTCAGCCAACACGATTTAGGGATTAAGTTTGGCCTTAAAACATCTTCAGTCAACACGATCTAGGATTTAAGTTTGGCCTTTAAACATGTTCAGTCAACACGATCTAGGATTTAAGTTTGGCCTTAAAACATCTTCAGCCATCACGATCTAGCATTTAAGTTTGGCCTTAAAACGTCTTCAGCCATCACGATCTAGGGATTATGTTTGGCCTTAAAACATCTTCAGCCAACACGATCTAGGATTTAAGTTTGGCCTTTAAACATCTTCAGTCAACACGATCTAGGATTTAAGTTTGACCTTTACACATCTTCTGTGAACACAATCTAGGATTTAAGTTTTGCTTTTAAACGTCTTTAAGTCATCACAATCTAGAAATTAAGTTTGACCTTTAAACATTTTCGGCCATCACGATCTAGCATTTAAGTTTGGCCTTTAAACGTCTTCAGTCAACAAGACCTAGGGTTTAAGTTTGGCCTTTACACATCTTCAGCCAACACGATCTAGGATTAAGTTTTACCTTTAAATGTCTCCAGCCAACAGCACCTACAGTCAAAGTTTTGCCTTTAAACATCTTCAGCCAACTCGATTTAGGGTATCAGTTTGGCCTAAAAACATCTTCAGGGAGCCGCGGTGGCTCAGTGAGTTAGACGCTTGTTCGCTAACCTGAAGGTCCAGGGTTCAATCCCTGCATGGGTCCAGATGATACCTTAAGTTTGACCTTAAAACATCTTCAGTCAACACAATCTAGGGATTAAATTTGACCATTGAACGTCCTTAGTGAACACAATCTAAGATTTAAGTTTGTCCTGAAAACGTCCCCAATAAACACGATCTAGGATTTAAGTTTGGCCTTTAAACATCTTCAGCAACCACGATCTTGTATTTCAGTTTGGTCTTTAAACATCTTCAGCCAACACAATCTTGCATTTAAGTTTGGTCTTTATGCCCTCACTCCACACACGCTACGAATCACGCGAATAGCCACGAATTGATTAATCGTAGGATTCGTACCACTTCGCAAAGTTCTCAATAGGTTAGTATTTATTCGTAGTAAGTTCTTTTAATTCTTGTGCTATCGGGAATTCGTCGCAAATATTTCAAGCTGTGAATTTGATCATATTTTGGATTCGTGATCACTTCGGGAAATTCTTAAACGATTGATATATATTCGTAGTCAGTTCTTCCAATTCTTGAGTCCTCTGAAATTCGTACACAACATTTTGTGCCCGCTCAAAGTTTTGACCACGAACTCCCCGATTCCAAAATCGTAATTAGTACTTAACTATTTCGTAGTGCATTTTAATATAATCGTAGGCTTATCGGCTAGGAATCCGTCACGAATTAAAGAAAGTCTAAAAACGTTCTTGAAGTATTTGTAATCGATTCTTGTAAAACGAAGTGCATTCTTGACAATATTTTAACGATTGGAACCGAATCGCACGAATATTCTTAACTCTATCGTACCAGAATCGTAGAACGTGACGATTTTGAAAATTAATTTTCGAAAGTCAACGAATCATCACGAATTTCCACGAATTCTCAAGAATTCCCAAGAATCCTACGATTCATCAATTCGTAGCTATTCGCGGGATTCGTAGCGTGTGTGGAGTGGAGGCATAAAACGTCTTCAGCCATCACGATCTAGGATTAAAGTTTGGCCTTAAAACATTTTCAGCCAACACGATCTATGAGTTTGGCATTTAAAATTTTCCAGCCAACACGATCTTGGGTTTAAGTTTGGTCTTTAAACGTCTTCAGCCAAGACGATCTTGGATTTAAGTTTGGCCTTAACACATCTCCAGTCAACACGATCTATGATTTAAGTTTGGTCTTTAAAATCTTGAGTCAACACGATCTATCTAGGATTTAAGTTTGGCCTTTAAACGTATTTAGCCATCGGTTCTTTGATTTAAGTTTGGCCTTAAAACATCTTCAGCCAACACGATCTAGGATTTAATTTTGGCAAGGATTTTGGTTTGGCCTTTAAACGTCTTTAGCCATCACGATCTATGATTCAAGTTTGGCCTTAAAACATCTTCAGCCAACACGATCTAGAATTAAAGTTTGGCCATTAAACGTCTTTAGTCATCACGATCTAGAATTTAAGTTTGGCCTTAAAACATCTTCAGCCAACACGATCTAGGGATTAAGTTAACCTTTAAACGTCTTCAGTCAACAAGATCTTGGGTTTAAGTTTGGACTTTAAACATCTTCAGCCAACACGATCTAGTAGCGGGGTATTTAAGTTTTTCTTTTAAACGTCTTTAACCTTCACGATCTTCGGTTTAAGTTTGGCCTTTAAATGTCTTCAGCCAACAGCACCTACAGTCAAAGTTTTGCCTTTAAACATCTTCAGCCAAACTCAGTTTGGCCTTAAAACATCTTCAGGGAGCCGCGATGGCTCAGTGAGTTAGACGCTTGTTCGATAACCTGAAGGTCCATTGTTCAATCCCTGCATGGGTCGAGATGATATCATAAGTTTGGTCTTTAAACGTCCTCAGTTCACACGGTTTAAGTTGGGCCTTTAAACATTTTAAGCCAACGCGATCTAGGGATTAAGTTTTACCTTTAAACGTCCTTAGTCAACACAATCTAGGATTTCAGTTTGGCCTTAAAACATCTTCGCCAACACGATCTAGGATTTAAAATTGACCTTTAAACATCTTCAGCAACCACGATCTAGCATTTAAGTTTGGCCTTTAAACATCTTCAGCCAACACGATCTAGCATTTAAGTTTGGCCTTTAAACATCTTCAGCAACCACGATCTAGTATTTAAGTTTGGCCTTTAAACATCTTCAGTCAACACGATCTAGTATTTAAGTTTGGCCTTTAAACATCTTCAGCAACCACGATCTTGTATTTAAGTTTGGCCTTAAAACGTCTTCAGCCATCACGTTCTAGGATTTAAGTTTAGCCTTTAAAGTCTTTAGTCAACATGATTTAAGTTTGCCCTTTAAACATCTTCAGCCAACACGATCTAGCATTTAAGTTTGGCCTTTAAACATCTTCAGCAACCACGATCTAGTATTTAAGTTTGGCCTTTAAACATCTTCAGCAACCACGATCTAGTATTTAAGTTTGGCCTTTAAACATCTTCAGTCAACACGATCTAGTATTTAAGTTTGGCCTTTAAACATCTTCAGCAACCACGATCTTGTATTTAAGTTTGGCCTTAAAACGTCTTCAGCCATCACGTTCTAGGATTTAAGTTTAGCCTTTAAAGTCTTTAGTCAACATGATTTAAGTTTGCCCTTTAAACATCTTCAGCCAACACGATCTAGGGATTAAGTTTGACCTTTAAACATCTTCAGCCAAGACGATCTAGAATTTAAGTTAGCCTTTAAACATCTTCAGCCAACACGATCTAGGGATTAAGTTTGTTTTTAAACTTCTTCTTCAGTCAACACGATCTAGGGATTAAGTTTGGCCTTAAAACATCTTCAGTCATCACGATCTAGGGTTTAATTTTGTTTTTAAACTTCTTCTTCAGCCAACACGATCTAGGGTTTAAGTTTGTTTTTAAACTTCTTCTTCAGTCAACACGATCTAGGGATTAATTTTGTTTTTAAACTTCTTCTTCAGTTAACACGATCTAGGGATTAAGTTTGGCCTTTAAACATCTTCAGCCAACACGATCTAGGGATTAAGTTTGACCTTTAAACATCTTCAGCCAACACGATCTAGGGATTAAGTTTGACCTTTAAACATCTTCAGTCAACACGATCTAGGGATTAAGTTTGTTTTTAAATTTCTTCAGTCAACACGATCTAGGGATTAAGTTTGTTTTTAAACTTCTTCAGTCAACACGATCTAGGGATTAAGTTTGGCCTTAAAACATCTTCAGTCATCACGATCTAGGGTTTAATTTTGTTTTTAAACTTCTTCTTCAGTCAACACGATCTAGGGATTAATTTTGTTTTTAAACTTCTTCTTCAGTCATCACGATCTAGGGTTTAAGTTTGTTTTTAAATTTCTTCAGTCAACACGATCTAGGGATTAAGTTTGTTTTTAAACTTCTTCAGTCAACACGATCTAGGGATTAAGTTTGTTTTTAAACTTCTTCTTCAGTCAACACGATCTAGAACTATATATAGATTGTTATCTTCGTCAGATGATATATAAAAACATGACCGGTTTATAGAAATGTGTCTCATGATTGCAGACTTGAAGACGAACTCTGATAATTTAATATTGTTGTGATCGTTATTAAATTCAGATTTCCTCAATTTATAGTTCAGTGAATCATAATTTAGAGCGGTTCTAACAACACGAATCTTGGTAATGATGCTATTTAGTAAATTAACTCTATTAAGGTACCAGGAGTAGTGTCATTTGAGCTTTGCTGCCAGCCTTGCGAATATTTATGCATATACACAACACATCAGATATCGATAAAATAAGAAGAAATTTTACTATAATAAAAATCCGTACAAGCAAAACAATTCTGTTAATCAAAAATCTCGTCAAGAACATGACAAAATCGGGTGCAAAATTTATATAGAAGTGGACTTCTCAGAAGTACCATCAGGTGTTTCGAAAAATGTGTGCGACACCCGCCACTACTATAAAGGTCAAATTCGATATTATAACACTATTATCTGTATTTCACTGCAATACGGTACCTCAAAAGAATGTAATTGCTTATTTTCTACCTAAGATTATATGGTATAACTTCCTTTCTCCAGTTTAAACCTATACAAGTCAATGCACCAAGTATTCACTACCTCACAATCAATACTGGAGAGTAATAATTGACACATGGCACTTTAAAGGAACATTTTCAACTATTTTCCAACAGAAATGATATGGTTGAGCTAGGATCTCATACTTGGATATTTGTAGACTAATGCAGGAAAAAAAAATCACACAAACGCTATCTTGCGTTGGTTTTCCAATCTGTGAATGTTAAATGTTTAAGCGAAATCTGTAGATTTGAATAAAAAAAAGGTGCACGAAGAAGATTTCCATCAATTAGCGAATCGGTCAAAGGATAAACGTCAAATAGCATCTTTCATCCGGGATAAATAGGACTGTTTCGTTAAACTCATAATTAGCTTGATGATCTAACGAAATTTGAGGACAATAATAAGACATAATTCAGAAATGTCAAAGAAATTATAAGATGCATTATTTAAAAAAAAATTAAAACGCACAACATTGAATCTTGTTATTTTGAAAAATGTGGTGTGAAGATTATTGATAAAATTTTGTCGACAATTAAGGAGACGATAAAGCCAAATTATTTGCTACAGACAAGCTTATTGATGGATTCCTTGGTGTAGATTTGGTCTAATCTGGATTTACACCAAAGTCTCAATAGAATAAAGGTTAAGAACTAATGAAGTTACATCGATATTGGACAATATTCCTTTAAAGTTTTCCTGACTATAGAAGATCAATATGATGTCTAGCCTCAGAATCAGTACTGTGATATTTGTCTGTGGTATTTTCCGATTTGACATATTACATACAGCCTACAAACTGAGTTGTGAATTATTTCTCGATTGGCATGTGATTATTCAGAATAAAATCTATATATTCTGAATTCCACATCGGACTGGTATCCATAACTAACATAATAGGCTACTAAACTACCAAAAAATACCAACATCTATTGGCAATCGATACGACTCATCAAATGATGGTCCAGTTCCATTCATTAGTTATAAGAACAGTCTTAGATTACGATTTGTACTCATTAGCAGATCCTGTCGTCGCAAGTAGAAAGAAAACACGAGTAAATTGGTTTTATTAGATGTTGAAGAATTGAATGTAAGACATCTTATATTATTCATTATATCAGCTTTCATTTTTATTGTACCACTATCCTTAAATATAGAAGCAGCTTTAGTTTTAGATTAAAAGTAAAGAACTTTATATAAGCCTGCATATATATCCATAATAACAGTGTATCAGTTTTAAAATGATTGCAAAAAAGCCCTTTTACGTAAGAAAAAGTTCCCAGTAGGTTATGACATTCTTCAAGGCCATAATACAAAAACACACGTGTCACATGTTTAGATCTGTACGGTATTCCGTTACTTGTCACATGTTTAGATCTGTACGGTATTCTGTTACATGTCACGTGTTTAGATCTGTAGAGTATTCTTTTTTATGTCACGTATTTAGATCTATACAGTATTCTGTTACATGTCACATGTTTAGATCTGTACAGTATTCTTTTTACATGTCACATGTTTAGATCTGTACGGTATTCTGTTACATGTCACGTGTTTAGATCTGTAGAGTATTCTTTTTTATGTCACGTATTTAGATCTATACAGTATTCTGTTACATGTCACATGTTTAGATCTGTACAGTATTCTTTTTACATGTCACATGTTTAGATCTGTACAGTATTCCGTTACTTGTCACGTGTTGAGATCTGTACAATATTCTGTTACATGTCACGTGTTTAGATCTGTACAGTATTCTGTTACTTGTCACATGTTTAGATCTGTAGAGTATTCTTTTTACATGTCACATGTTTAGATCTGTACAGTATTCCGTTACTTGTCACATGTTTAGATCTGTACGGTATTCTGTTACATGTCACGTGTTTAGATCTGTAGAGTATTCTTTTTTATGTCACGTATTTAGATCTATACAGTATTCTGTTACATGTCACATGTTTAGATCTGTACAGTATTCCGTTACTTGTCACGTGTTGAGATCTGTACAATATTCTGTTACATGTCACGTGTTTAGATCTGTACAGTATTCTGTTACTTGTCACATGTTTAGATCTGTACAGTATTCTTTTTACATGTCACATGTTTAGATCTGTACAGTATTATGTTACATGTCACATGTTTAGATCTGTACGACAGTATTCTGTTACTTGTCACATGTTTAGATCTGTACAGTATTCTTTTTACATGTCACATGTTTAGATCTGTACAGTATTCTGTTACATGTCACATGTTTAGATCTGTACAGTATTCTTTTTACATGTCACGTGTTTAGATCTGTACAGTATTCTTTTTACATGTCACGTGTTTAGATCTATACAGTATTCCGTTACTTGTCAATGTCACGTGTTGAGATCTGTACAGTATTCTTTTTACATGTCACGTATTTAGATCTGTAGAGTATTCTGTTACTTGTCACATGTTTAGATCTGTACAGTATTCTGTTACATGTCGCGTGTTTAAATCTGTACAATACTCTGTTACATGTCACATGTTTAGATCTGTACAGTATTCTGTTACTTGTCACATGTTTAGATCTGTACAGTATTCTTTTTACATGTCACGTGTTTAGATCTGTACAGTATTCTTTTTACATGTCACATGTTTAGATCTGTACAGTATTCTGTTACATGTCACATGTTTAGATCTGTACAGTATTCTGTTACTTGTCACATGTTTAGATCTGTACAGTATTCTTTTTACATGTCACATGTTTAGATCTGTACAGTATTCTGTTACATGTCACATGTTTAGATCTGTACAGTATTCTTTTTACATGTCACGTGTTTAGATCTGTACAGTATTCTTTTTACATGTCACGTGTTTAGATCTATACAGTATTCCGTTACTTGTCAATGTCACGTGTTGAGATCTGTACAGTATTCTTTTTACATGTCACGTATTTAGATCTGTAGAGTATTCTGTTACTTGTCACATGTTTAGATCTGTACAGTATTCTGTTACATGTCGCGTGTTTAAATCTGTACAATACTCTGTTACATGTCACATGTTTAGATCTGTACAGTATTCTGTTACTTGTCACATGTTTAGATCTGTACAGTATTCTTTTTACATGTCACATGTTTAGATCTGTACAGTATTCTGTTACATGTCACATGTTTAGATCTGTACAGTATTCCGTTACTTGTCACGTGTTGAGATCTGTACAATATTCTGTTACATGTCACGTGTTTAGATCTGTACAGTATTCTGTTACTTGTCACATGTTTAGATCTGTACAGTATTCTTTTTACATGTCACATGTTTAGATCTGTACAGTATTCTGTTACATGTCACATGTTTAGATCTGTACAGTATTCTGTTACTTCTCACATGTTTAGATCTGTACAGTATTCCGTTACTTGTCACATGTTTAGATCTGTACAGTATTCTTTTTACATGTCACATGTTTAGATCTGTACAATATTCTGTTACATGTTACGTATTTAGATCTGTAGAGTATTCTGTTACATGTCACATGTTTAGATCTGTACAGTATTCTTTTTACATGTCACGTATTTAGATCTGTACAATATTCTGTTACATGTCACATGTTTAGATCTATACAGTATTCTGTTACATGTCGGGTGTTTAAATCTGTACAATACTCTGTTACATGTCACATGTTTAGATCCGTAGAGTATTATGTTTCATGTCACATGTTGAGATCAGTGCAGTATTCTGTTACACAATACGTGTTTAGATCTGTACAGTATTCTTTTACATGTCACGTGTTGAGATCTGTAGAGTATTCTGTTATATGTCGCGTGTCGAGATCAGTGCAGTATTCTGTTACATGTCACGTGTTCAGATCTGTCCAGTATTCTGTAACATGTCACGTGTTTAAATCTGTATAGTATTCTGTTACATGTCACGTGTTTAAGTCTGTACAATACTCTGTTACATGTCACGTGTTAAGATCTATACAGTATTCCGTTACTTGTCAATGTCACGTGTTGAGATCTGTATAGTATTCTGTTTCATGTTACGTATTTAGATCTGTAGAGTATTCTTTTTACATGTCACATGTTTAGATCTGTACAGTATTCTGTTACATGTCACATGTTTAGATCTGTACAGTATTCTGTAACATGTCACGTGTTTAGATCTGTACAGTATTCTGTTACATGTCACATGTTTAGATCTGTACAGTATTCTGTTACACATCACATGTTTAGATCTGTACAGTATTCTGTAACATGTCACGTGTTTAAATCTGTATAGTATTCTGTTACATGTCACGTGTTTAAGTCTGTACAATACTCTGTTACATGTCACGTGTTAAGATCTATACAGCATTCCGTTACTTGTCACATGTTTAGATCTGTACAGTATTCTTTTTACATGTCACATGTTGAGATCTGTACAATATTCTGTTACATGTCACGTGTTTAGATCTGTACAGTATTCCGTTACTTGTCACGTGTCGAGATCTGTACAGTATTCTTTTTACATGTCACGTGTTGAGATCTGTACAATATTCTGTTACTTGTCACATGTTTAGATCTGTAGAGTATTCTGTTTCATGTTACGTATTTAGATCTGTACAGTATTCTGTTACATGTCACGTGTTTAGATCTGTACAGTATTCTGTTACATGTCACGTGTTTAGATTTGTAGAGTATTCTGTTTCATGTCATTCATGTCATTTCATTTCATGTTATTCTTCAAACTAACAGTTTACTTGCTTGCTAAACCTGTATATGTATAAATGTTGGAATATGTAGACATCCTGTGCAATTTTATTACAACGGCTGTACAGTGTAAATTTAAAGTGTATTATGAGGTCATTATTCAATAGCTTTTAATCTCCTGAATTCAAGTTTTAAAACTTTGTTTAATTTGTCAAAACAAAACTAGACATGCCATGCTCGCACTACACACTTGATACCACTTTGCGACTTAACAAACACTGTTTGCTATATTTATATTTCTTGTTACTCTTTCTTAATTAAAAAATTGTGTTAAAGGTAATTTTTTATGAAATTTTCAAATACACGAGTAACACAATACAATATATATATTTATAATTACTGATCTGACATTTACCAACATAATATGTACTTTGGTAATGTAATAACAGTTACCCGAAGGGAAAATAATCACAATTCTCAATTAAGGTTTAAAACAACACAGACAGAAGTTGTGTGATAAAGCACTGGAATGGCTAACAGTCAACAATTGGTATACAAGACATTTTCCAAGAAAGAACAATAAAACCACCAGAAATTAAGCACAGATTCACTATTTGAGCATTGTTGCAACCAATTGAGCCATATAATAATGTTATTTAAGACAAATCAAACTTCAACAAATCACGCATGTTCCTCTAACTGTACATCAGGGCAAGGTGCTGGTTGTGTGATGATGGATGATGATGATGAAGATTGAAGTTCTGTAGTCACAGCTCCCGGTAATGGTCGAGCAGCACGTTTAGAACGAGCTATCCAAATTAAACCAATACATGATAAGATATGTAAAGCCATAGCGATATATAATGATATGTTAAGATCACGACCTAATAATGACAACAAAAAACTGGCTTCTAATCCAAATCCTTGAAATATTCTGTAACCTGCCATTGCTGTTGATTTGTGGCGTCCAAAATAAGCCGACAAGGCAGCTGAAATATATAAACGAATAGCTCATTTTAAGAAGGGAAAAACAAAATATAAGTACATATAGTGTATTACGACGTATGGAGTTTGTAAAATTGTCACTTTTCAGGTTCGATAATTAGAAAGATACGGAATAATAAAATTCGTTACCACGAGACTTATTTGTCAGGAAAACTTGATATTTATTGGTATACTTCTGTAACAATATGTCTTCTCATAAAACGTGAAATGTCATAAAAAAAAATTTGGTCGAACACATGAGCTACACAAAAACGTGACTCACAGAAATATTATCGTTATAAAAAGGTATTTTCTAATATAGATCGATTCCAGATAAAATATCAGATTCATGCTCGACAATACCCATGAGCTGACTCTTTTATGATAGGAACTTAATATGATAAAAATGTTATCTGTTGAAGCTATATGTAGGAAGATTTCTGATATCCAGGGAATAAAGGTTAATCAAGACATTATAGTCAGTTATTCTATTGATAATTATAAGCGTCAAGAGATCCTGATGTAATGTAATACCATGTCACGATAAATTAACAATATTTACACTGGAACCAGTAATTTAAGAGAAGTGAAATCTCCCAGAAGCTATTCTTATTACTATCTATTGATCAGGAAAAGGATTACCTCGTCTCAAAAGGAATCTATCTTAAGTCTTGATAGAAAACCGCGAAATCCTTTCTTTTATTGCCTTTCTTACTGGGAATGTACACATGAATCTTTTGTCAATGGCACATTAGTTGTCCTTTCCAACAGGAATAATGAGTAACATGGGCAAACCAAATTATTACTAACTTCGTTTTATTGCCATAGGAGGAACAAACGCATTCTAAAGATTGTTCAGTAGACAAAATTATTACTGGTTCGTTGGTTCACTTCTACCCTTTAAATCAATTTCAGAAATTGCACAGTCCGACATTGTCAGGACAGACAAAGATTTGTATAGTACTCGGCTTTTTATAGATACTAAAACTAAGATAGAACTACATTCAATGAAACGACATAAATTTTGACTTAATCCATACACACTCTGTCTCCTTTCAAGTCTTCGCGTAGTCCAAGATTATTTGTGCTGTGGTGTGATTTCAAACAGAGAAAGACTTCATATTGTTGAAGTATCGTTTGAAGATCTTCTGAACAGTACTAATATAAATATTACTTAGAGAATATTGACACTGAAAGAACTATCATCTGATATGCAATTTTCACTGAGAACTTTGTGTTTGGTAAGTGTGATTTGCTGGAAACGATTACTTCCTTAATTCCCACCTAATGATACTCACCTTGTATCTGTGATTGCATGACACCATCTGTAACACCCCACAGTGCAATAAAAAGCAACAATAAAATGGCGTCGTCTTTCGTTGGTTTCCAGATATAACTTGTTACTAAAATAAATGTGGTCAATGCAAAACCTGAAATTGAAGGTAGAAAAATCATTTGTTTCGTAAGCTACACCGATTCCTGTTACGTATGGGCGTATAAAAGCAATAACATTTGTACGGTACCTTCTGTATGCTATAGGTACATTCAGATGCGTACGTTCAGATTCATAAGGTATATTACACTCGTCATATTGATAAATTAATGGTTGTCAATACTAGAATACTAATAATAGTATATTATGGTAAGAATCGACAAGTTGAAGATATGAAGTTGACATTATTGGTCAGCTTTCAAAGATTCAGATTCTAACGATCAATTATCGAATCTATTTGAAAGATACAACCCACTATTAATAATGAAATATTTTTACCTAGCATTAAAAACAATATATTCAGTCTATAATTTTTCAATCGATCCAAACTCAAGATGGCTGCCAAATTACCAGTACCAAAGCACATCATCATGTAACCCACAATAAAGCAACCAAATACATCACTACCAAATATCTGAAATTACAAATATTATTGAATCAATAATATTACTTTTGTTAAAGGGAAGATCAATCACAAAGAAATATATTTCTCACTTTCAAGGATCATTTTAGTATTCATTGAATTAACGGATAAAACCATTCACATTTTGTTATAATACTGAGTTTTTCTTTTCAAACTGTTGATGTTTCCAATGATTTATTATCATTTTAAACTTAACCGAGATCGTATCTGTATACACATGCACGTCAAGTTTCGTCAAAATCAGATAAAAAAATGTCGGCTTTATCTTGTTTACATGTCAAAAATTGGTGTGTTTTTACGTCAAGGGATTAGTTCATAAACGTTTGTTCAATAACTGATAAAATTGAACTTGGTCTAGAAACAGTTTATCAAGTTTCAAGATCAAATGAAAAAACACGCCCAATATTCATATGGGTGTATAAAACCTCAACCTGCAACTGATACAATCTGTACTTTCTAGATTTAGCAGAAACCGTATCAATCATCTCTATAGTTATACAAGCACAATGAGGTTAGTTTAAATTCAAAACAGTCATTAGTTCCACTGGTTCTGGTGGTTACAATAGTGAACATAATCTATTCAAATCGTGTCGAAATTAGTCACAGCATCTTACTTCTAACTGGACCCGGTTCCTTATTACTAAACTGATTAGATTTTCTCTCGATGTTACGAGTAACTGACAAACACAGTTGGTCATCGCGTCGACATCTTTTTAACTCTCAGTACGGGGTAACATTTGAAAATGTCAGAACGCCACATGTAACAGGAGAATTGACACCTATTTGAGAAGAATACTGAAATATTTAAGATATTGAGCAAATAAATGAAATGTTAACGGTGTTTAATTTGTTTCTCTTTTAAACTGGGTTAAAATGTCTAGAAAGGGAAAGATATTAAAATAAATGACTATATAAAATCAACATAGACTTTAGTAATTGTTCATGTCTCTGAACATTACATTACTTTGATTTAACAAAAATCGTTACTCAATAACCCGAGGGAGAAATATACTGTCTAAATTCAATATTAGACAGACAGAGTAAGCCATTTTATTGTGGAAATTAAAATTAAATTCTAATCGAATGTTTAATTGGCTATTTATATCAACAAGAGACTGGGGAATGAAATGTTGATTAGACTGAAATGAGGTAGTCTGATATATAAAGCTATAATATTGATATAAAACATCGTACTTCCTCGACCATAATAACTTCCATTGCTGTTGACTACAATTGGAAATAATTATTTATATCTACGCACTGGCATCAAGTTATTGTCAAGTATGAATTGCACTTAAATATGATTTAAAATCCTTTTGTAAGCAAACAATTCCTTATAGAAATTTAGTCTGGAAGCCATTCTTTATCAGCAATTTACATTTTTTATTGTGCTCTTGTCTGTATCTCATTGTATTGAATTATATTTGTCTACGGTGAAACATAGACACTTATATATAATCTAATATGATCTTAGTTTTTTCATTTTCTGTCTGACTTGGGCCAAGATAAAGATTTTTTTATCAGGATTTAAATGGGTTTATAAAAAATAAGAATTAACTTTGTTTTTTTCCTTAATATCGTTGTGTTCTTTGCTTTCCTAAATCATCGGTCAAGGTGAATGATCGTTAGGAAAATGACGATAATGAAATCTCACCCCTTGTCATTGTATCAAAACCATATATTTCTTATCGGCTTTGAAAGGATTCTTGATTATTTAAGACCTTCATTTTATTGATTACACATGCCAATTAGATGACAAATATTCATAATAGACTTTGCTATTGATAGAAATTTCTTTTCAAGATAGATTTGCACACAGGTTATTGGCAATTATAATGAAATTACAATAGCAGTAATACTCTTCTGACACTGATTTCGCTGAATTGAGTTTGTAAATTTTCAAAATAGGTTGACGTTCTTCATTGTTTCTGGCAGTGTATCCGACTTTGGAAAAACGACAGATATGAGTTGTAACTTTTTAACCGATGAATATTGAAATAAAAACGTAAAAAGTTAATGGTCTGATATTTAAAAGAGGAAACTGATAGACCAAAAAGATTTTCCCCAAGATAGTGTATTATCACTAACCTATTACCAATATTATAAATGTAAAATGTCAAAACTATTGATGATAAAATGCAGATTTAATGAGATTAAGTCTGCTATGGTCGTCCTATTCTACTTATCAAACTTTAACACAAAAAATATTTCCTTCAAGTCAATCTTTATGCAAAATATTCATGGAAGTTAATTTTTTTTTAGTTGTAAGAATTATTTTTGATGTTTTAAACCCTGAAATTGCTTATATAAGTAGTGTTATTTTCAGGCTAGTTACGTCAAATGTCAAGTATTCTGTCATTCCTGCGGACAAAATACATTTTTTTCTCATCTTCTGAATTTGCCTATCAGCATTATATCTTTAACATTTAACAAATAAATTTCTCCAACGAAGTTTGAGTGAATCAGTGTTTCGCCATTGTTTTATGATTGACATGGTCATCATCCACGGAATATTCCCTTTTTTAAACAGCGATCTGTTGACGTTTTATCACTCTGTTTCCATGTTATATAGGCTGCTAACCTCAAATATAGCACATAATAAACTTAATCTCACATTATGACCTTTAAAGTTGGTAAAAGCCACTTAGAAACACAATCTTGCTAGCTTAACCGTGTAATCAAATATATCGTTATTGTTCGAATTCAGCTTTGATGCAAAATCTTAAAGCTACTTTCTTGTAAACTTATCGACATTCATGATTCATTTTTTGTATCTTATTTATATTCAACTATTCATAGATAAAATCCTTATTCGTTTTCCATTAAATTTGCAGCTAGTTATGGGAGGAAAATTGATTAGTACCTTATTGATTTGTAATGTTTTTTTATTTAAAGACAGGCAGTTAACTAATAACTTAGAAAATAATCAATTCTTGTTATTAATAAAATACTTTATCTAATCAACGATTCAAAAGAACTTTCACTATGTCTTTTATCTTTGAACACAAAAGAAATTTCCAGAACTAGAAGGTGAAACATAAAACGACGATAAATTACGATTTAGTGAAAGGTTAACAGCACTGGGTAACGAGGATTAGCTAGTGCTCTTAACCAGACATTTCCATTATGGCCTATTGTGGTGTCAAAATTATTATATTCATTTCGATTTGACAAGAAACATTCGACTTGAAATAATGCACCAGAGATGCATTTAATATGATTGGAATGTTAAGTAAAATTCAACGATCGAGAAATATAGTGGAAACCTATAATACCTTCTGATAAAATAATAATACATATTAGTGTAGCTAGTGTTGATGCAAATTATGGTGTGTCATATGTTTAAAAAAAAAGAGGGTATGCAAAGCTCGATAATTAGATTTACCTAGTATATAACTACCTTTTTTATACTTCTCGATTTACAAAGTCTGTATGTACGCTAGAAACATGAATTACAATTTTCTTGTCGACCTGTCAAAGATTACACAATAAATCTAAGCTGCAAAAAATTATTGTGTAAAGCTTTTATTTTATTCTATTTTCTTCGTATGAAAAGACTTCTCACGAGATATTCACAATACATTCTATAGAATAAAAATGATGTGGAATTATTCTTACATGATCGATACTTCCAGGTCTTAAATTGAATTTATAAGAAATTATCTTGACACGTAAAATTGAAATTTGAATTTGAAAAGTGACAATTAGAATTAGTTATCTATAAGACGAACATCGATGTGTAAGTAATGAAATATAAATCTGGTTCTTTTCTAAATAATGGCTTCGTGCTCAGGAAAGTCAAGATTTGATTTAAAATCGAAAAAATGTTGTAAAGATTGTGTAATCTAAATCATGAATAGGCATTGATTTGAATCTATTGTGGTTACAAATACACAATTTAGTTGAGATTTGAAAAACAATATCATTACACTGTCTGTAAAGAACACAAAATATACATCAATGAAAACTGTAAGTGGTTAGGTTAAATGAAAATTTAATAAAAATAATAAAAAAGTGGATTTATTGGAAGATTGACAACCTAACCCAAGCCGTGCTTTTGCATTTGGTGACATCATGTATCTTGTCTCTTGGAGAAGGATTTACAGCACAATGCAATGTTGAGGAAAATAACAAGTACTGTATAGCAATCTTTAGATGCAAGCTCACCTTTAAGATATCACTGATAAGCAGGCCTTGCAGGAAACCATTCAACATGGCACCAATTTGTCCCAGGAACCAGCCAGGATCTTTGGTAATTGCAACCAGTTTACTCAGTCTTTGAGACCAAGTTCCCGATTTCTTTTGTATGATAATGTCAGGATTTTCAAAAAATACCAACAACGCTCCCATTGATATGACCGAGAAACAAACAAATAGTACAGTGAGCAACTGGTAATAATCCAATTCATGTGGTTTTTCAGCACCTTGTCTGGTAAGTATGGGCATTAAAGGTAATGTATATGTCCATCGATCTTCAGTACTTGGTCCTCCTGCGCTAGATCTATGCGAGGACATGTTCCCCCATAATGATGGTCCAGGGCAATGTATGTGTGACACAGATATGAGTCCTGCGCTTAATAAATTGCCCATGATATGAGCAGAGTGGATTATTATCACCATTAAAGTTTGGAAGGAATGAAGAGAATGCTGTAAAGTTAATGTTGATGAAGCTGTGTATCCCAGTGAGTAACCGATCATCAAACGTTCTTGGATGGACCACATTATAGGATGTGAAAAACCTAACAGAGCAGCTGATGGTAAGAGCGTGTAGAATGACGGTACGGCATTGGATATGGAGTATAGAACATGAGTGAACAAACTGATTAAAAGTAAACATTTTGGTCTGAAGTGGTCCATTATTGGTTTAGCTGTGAAACAGCCTAAGAGATAAAATCCATACATACAACATAATGAGAGATTTCCTAAATGTGTATTAATATAAACACTAGATTGTAAGTTTCTTGATGGCATCACCGAGCTCACAGCTAGAAATGTAGCAACACATAACGCAATGAAATTCCTCCAAGTGGGTGGCCGTTTATCGTCGGCTCCCATTAATGAATATAAATTATTGTTCATGAAGCTCCTATAGTTCATTAGTTCCTGACGAAAATTCGTTTTCTGTACGGTTTCCCCTTCCTCCATTTTGATGATGTATTTCCTGTTTGTGTCTGTCTTAAACTGAGAAAAATGAGCCGTTGTTATTCAACACACTCACACAAAAATAATAACTGGAGTTTGATCACGTAATTATAACTTCCAGATAACCTTCCATGGCTCCGAAGAAAAAACACTTCAAACACGTTAAGCTTCGTCTACACAATCAAACATTTGTTCAAAACATCATCATAATTTGTATGACGGCGTTCAAGCTTGTTGTGGATTTCTGTCTACACTGTCCAACATCGTCAAACATGATCCAACATTTGTATGATGATGTATGATGATGTATGACCAATAATGAAGGGTAATTATCATTTTTGGTGGGAAAATAATTCAACATGGATGCACCAAACAGTCTGTTGAGTGGTGCTGCTGCATCTGTTATTGTTTTAACAATTCTTCGTAGTCAAAAGCGAAAGAGGGGAGCGCGAAAGGTTCGGCAATGGGTAGGGACTGGATCCAAAGAAGAGGTCAGCATGGGGCTTATCAGGCCTTGTTGAGTGAGTTACAACTAACAGACCAGGCCAAAATTTCTTGCGAATGGATGTAACTTCATTTCAACAACTATTAGCAAAATTATTATTAAAATTACACTTATCGTACAGCTTTCATTTCACTATATTGCTATCAAATTTCTCATTTACTGATTCATTTTGACTCAAGGTTGATTTGAAGGTCTCTTTACGGACAACAATTATTAGTTAGCTAGGGTCAACTTTTTGACCAACCCTTAAAATAATACCCACCACTCTCCTGTATTTAAAATGTTGTTGGCCTTTAAAGGGATTGTAAAGAGGTTTTCTGAACTGTTTATTATAATATGTATGTGTACACTGATAGCATCGATTTGCACCATTCTAATTTTCATTTGGACATAATCTTCTTGCAATTTCATTAAAACTGATGGTTTATCCTTATAGTCTTTAATTAAAGTGTTATAAAGACACGGGTTTTCTTCATAAAGGTTAATTAACCTATTACATCGGACACAGTCCAAATTTTGTCTGTGTTGGCTGCCATTTTGAAAGATGGGAAGGAAGTCACATGACGCCTATACGGCAGCTCATTTGTTAAATTTTGGTAACTAATTTAAATATTGCCAACAATTGTTGTAAAGATGAAACATGCAGCTAAAAATTTGAACATCGTCATACATGTTTGACCATGTTCAACCTTGTTGGGAAAACGGTCTACACGATCAAACATTTGTCCACGAACACCGGCATACAAATGTATGATGATGTTTTGAACAAAATGTTTGATCGTGTAGACGAAGCTTTAAGAGAGTAATAAAACTTCATCAAACACCAACTGACAGTGGTTTCATCGAATCATGATAGTCTTCAAATCAGGTTAGAATATAGACGATAAAAGTTCGAGAATTGTGGAGATTACTCTCAACTGTCATCGGGCACAGCTGCTCTTTTTACTAATTACGATATTCCGTTTGTCGCTTGTTCTTCACTTACTCTTACATCCTTCAATCAATCAATATACACTTAAAGCTGAAATAATACAACAGAAATAGATTAAAAGCAGCCATAATATATATAATAAATATCATATCATATTATATATATAGTAATACTGGAATAAAAAACAATATCATTAATTCTGTTATTCTGTTTAAAAGGAATTGGTTGTCTGAACGGCTTATTTCAATATTTGGTCTTGTAAATTATATGTATAATACCTAGGTGTATTGTCATGTTATTTGGTATATAAACAATAAAGTACAAGTGAAATTAAAACCATCATGAGTCGTGTCCTTAAAAGGAGAATGTTCAGAATTTTCGAGGGTCGATTTAAACCTTGAATGTAGATAGCCTCCAGAAGTACTAGAACTGCGCAAAAATGTCTTCAATTATACCCCTACCGAACAATTTATTTTTTATTGTCTGTATATGTGTTTACTATATAAGGCATAATATCAATGGAATACGAGTCGTATTTGTGACTTTCCAACGTTTATGGATCCACATGATTTGAAGGCTTAAATTTCGAGAGAGAAATGTGAACATTATCAAGGATTATGACTAGCTTCGACTAGGAAAACAATTCCAGATTCTGGGACTAAAATTTTATTGGTCGAACGGATGGTGAACATAATCAAAAATTAAATAAGGATGTAACTGGCAAATATAATTCTAAAAAAACAACGAATCATCATTTATCTGTCAGTTAAAAGGAAAAGAAAAGTTAATCTTTGAATAAAAAAAAAACACTATACAGGTATTCATAATTTTAAGGGATATACATAAATGTACTTCTCGAAAATGAAAATAAAATAAAAAATGATGCAAGCTACGTATTCATTGCGTTTGTCAATATTATCGAGGTGTCTACCATAAAATTGTTTTACCGAGATTTTCAATATAAAACAAATTTTATTTCTTACATTATAGAGATAATATTGGTATAATAACACGAGAGAAATATGTTACATATCGTCACGATCAGAACACAATCGCATAAGTCGATTTTAAGGGTTTTGAGTAAAGTGGAAAAATGTTTCTGATTTCAACATTATGTTTCTGACCAAACTTAATAAATGGTGGTTTGTTCACAGTTGAAGAACATATCACCACCCACATTGATTATCTTTGTTGTGTAATTTGACTAGGAGAAATTGGACTTAGATCCATAAAATTGTGACTTGGGCATTGACTTGAGCAACACAATACACCGGATTGTGGGACTTGGGCATAAGTGTAACTTCCACGATTGCATAGAAGTCACTGTCCAAACACTGCCTAAGTCATCGAGTTCACAAGGGCGATTGTGTAAAAAGCGGGAAAACAAAGTTATCTGATTGGCTGCTGATATAGGCGTTTGTGAAAAGGTGGGAAACAGGCCAATTTAGATCATAGGGGGGCTAACTCCAAATCATCAAAAACTGACTTAGGCGCTTGTGTTCTGATCGTGACGATATAAAGAATAATACAGGTAAAATAATAGAGAAATATGTTACAAAATAAAGAATAATACAGGTATAATAACGAGAAAAAAATATGTTACAATATAAAGAATAATACAGGATAAATAACAAGAGAGGAATATGTTACAATATAATGAATAATACAGGTATAATAACAAGAGAGAAATATGTTACAATATAAAAAATAATACAGGTATAATAACACGAGAAAAATATGTTACAATATAAAGAATAATACAGGTATAATAACAAGAGAGAAATGTGTTACAATATAAAGTATAATACAGGTACAATAACGAGAGAGAAATATATTACAATAAACAGAATAATACAGGTATAATAACAAGTGAGAAATATGTTACAATATAAAGAATAATACAGGTATAATAATAAGAGAGGAATATGTTACAATATAAAGAATAATACAGGTATAATAACAAGAGAGAAATATTTTACAATAAAAAGAATAATACAGGTATAATAACAAGAGAGAAATATGTTACAATATAAAGAATAATACAGGTATAATAACAAGAGAGAAATATGTTACAATATAAAGAATAATACAGGTATAATAACAAGAGAGAAATATGTTACAATATAAAGAATAATACAGGATAAATAACAAGAGAGAAATATGTTACAATATAAAGCATAATACAGGTACAATAACAAGAGAGAAATATATTACAATAAAAAGAATAATACAGATATAATAACAAGAGAGAAATATATTACAATATAAAGAATAATACAGGTATGATATCAAGAGAGAAATATATTACAATATAAAGAATAATACAGGTATAATAACAAGAGAGGGATATGTTACAATATAAAGAATAATACAGGTATAATAACAAGAGAGAAATATGTTACAACATAAAGAATAATACAGGTATAATAACAAGAGAGAAATATGTTACAATAAAAAGAATAATACAGATATAATAACAAAAGAGAAATATGTTACAATATAAAGAATAATACAGGTATAAGAACAAGAGAGAAATATGTTACAATATAAATAATAATACAGGTATAAGAACAAGAGAGAAATATGTTACAATAAAAAGAATAATACAGATATAATAACAAAAGAGAAATATGTTACAATATAAAGAATAATACAGATATAATAACAAAAGAGAAATATGTTACAATATAAAGAATAATACAGGTATAAGAACAAGGGAGAAATATATTACAATATAAAGAATAATACAGGTATAATTACACTAGAGAAATATGTTACAATATAAAGAATAATACAGGATAAATAACAAGAGAGAAATATGTTACAATATAAAGAATAATACAGGTATAATAACAAGAGAGAAATATTTTACAATAACAAGAATAATACAGGTAAAATAACAAGAGAGAAATATGTTACAATATAAAGAATAATACAGGTACAATAACAAGAGAGAAATATATTACAATATAAAGAATAATACAGGTACAATAACAAGAGAGAAATATATTACAATAAAAAGAATAATACAGATATAATAACAAGAGAGAAATATATTACAATATAAAGAATAATACAGGTATGATATCAAGAGAGGAATATGTTACAATATAAAGAATAATACAGGTATAATAACAAGAGAGAAATATGTTACAACATAAAGAATAATACAGGTATAATAACAAGAGAGAAATATGTTACAATATAAAGAATACTACAGGTATAAGAACAAGAGAGAAATATGTTACAATAAAAAGAATAATACAGATATAATAACAAGAGAGAAATATGTTACAATATAAAGAATAATACAGATATAATAACAAGAAAGAAATATGTTACAATATATAGAATAATACAGGTATAAGAACAAGAGAGAAATATATTACAATATAAAGAATAATACAGGTATAATTACACTAGAGAAATATGTTACAATATAAAGAATAATACAGGATAAATAACAAGAGAGAAATATGTTACAATATAAAGAATAATACAGGTATAATAACAAGAGAGAAATATGTTACAATATAAAGAATAATACAGGTATAATAACAAGAGAGAAATATTTTACAATAAAAAGAATAATACAGGTATAATAACAAGAGAGAAATATATTACAATATAAAGAATAATACAGGTATAATAACAAGAGAGAAATATGTTAAAATAACACGAATAATACAGGTATAATAACAAGAGAGAAATATGCTACAATATAATGAATAATACAGGTATAATAACAAGAGAGAAATATATTACAATATAAAAAATAATACAGGTATAATAACAAGGGAGAAATATGCTACAATATAATGAATAATACAGGTAAAATAATAAGAGAGGGATATGTTACAATATAAAGAATAATACATGTTTCAGAAGATTCAGAACTATCCCGAAGGAATACCTTCAACAATTAATTGTATGATAATTAGAGAACCTAAGGAACAAAAAATAATTCAACCAGTCATCTTTTAATTAGTGACAATTAATCAAGCACACATATTGCCTCAGTAAAATATCAGGTTATTCCCTTGGCACAATAATTAATGCGCTATATGTCACCAATACGTTCTACATCTACATGCTATAGACCAACTTTAATCAATGATACATATTGTAGACAATTTCTGACAGCACTTTAATTCAAAAAAACAAGACAGGGTATTCCCAGGTGATATGAGTCTATTCTCCTAGTAATTAATCACGAAATTTCTCATCTCATCACACGCAGACTTTGACGGAGCTTGTTTGAAACATTCTTATTCTACCAGGATCAAGTATTTGCTGATATTTGAACAATTGGCATACCTAATTCAAATGTAGTTATGTATAGGCCTACGCGATATCCGACACGTTGTAGTAAGAAAAAAGTTTTTATTCGCATATGATCGAGATATTACCACCTCCTAAAATCTTTGTGGATTACAACTAGGCTACAGTTTGGAAGAATTTTTGAGTTGAAAGATTATCGGAAACAATTTTGATCATTAGAAAAATCGTTACATGTATACATTTTTTTAGTCAAACTGGTTGAAAATAATGAAATAGTTATAAGAAATGTACCAAATAAATAGTATTAATTATAAATGTAAATTCTCCAATAAAGATGTCACAAACACAACTGCAGATACGAATCATAACTGAAGGTAATGAACTCAAACAGTACTAAAGTGCAAGTTCAACTGACGAACGTAACAAATTATAGCGTGAATAAAGAAGAATAAGAAAAGATGTGTCAATCAACAACATACCTGTTAACCTACTTTAATATCCTGTCTCAATCACTGTCTTTGTCTTGTAGTCCAGTCTGTCACTGATCAGTTACTTCCGGTCAAACTTATCAATCTCTATAAACATAGTTTTAATCTGTAAACTACAACATAACTCTAACAGAGTTTCACCAGCAAATGACCATGGTGTGTATATTGTGTAGTTAACTATGGTAAGCTAAAACAGAGTCAGTGAATGTAAAAGCTAGCAGAACCAATATTGATTCCTTATATAGCAGGACGATTCCATGTCGACAATACACTATGTCTATTATTTCTACTTATATCAATTCTAATTTGTCATGTTCACTCGGCATAATTTTTGTAATCCATTTTGTCTAGACTTGGCAATTTTTAAAGAACTCATTATTTCTGAAAATATCACTGTTTTCGAAAATTTTCGTTATCCATTTACTTCTTTGATGACAGATCTCATATTATGTGTTGTTAAGTGTCCATCTACATGTATTTCCTTTTAAAATAAGTCAACTTATCCACGAATCTCATGTAGCCTAATGGACCTAAATGATATAGACATATGACGATATGACTAAATCAAAAGAGGATGACATGCCGATGACATAATAGTAACACGGATCAATAATAGAATTAAGAGCAGCCTATGAGAATATAATAGTGAAGTCAGTATAAAACTTAATTGAATAGAACCCGAAGCCAAAGCTTTCTTAACATGCGTCATAAGTCAATTGATATATAATTGCTGGCGATGTATAACTATTGTGAACAACACTCCAAAAGAGAAACACGTCAAGATCTTCCTGAATGTTAACATCGGAGAAGAAGGACCTTTTAATAACAGAAGACTTTACATTCAGCAATAGCTGAAGCCAATCTAACGACTCCCTATTAATGCTGATGTTGACAACAAATACAATTCTTCTTATCGTAAGAACAATGTGTTTTTATACTCACTAATCAGCTTTGGTTAGTCAATAAGACTGATTAATAAGTTAGAAACAATAATCATGCAATTTCATCTTCTTATTAACGCCAAAGGAAGTCAGGATGTCACTATCAAAGTTTTCTTGTTCACAGTTTCTGAAAGATTTTTTTAAAGTGACAATGGTCAAAGAAAGTTTCGATCTAATTTTAAAGGGCTATTTTTCTAGACACTAGGGTTGACTTTGATGAGAAATAACAGATCAGAGTTGATTTTGGAGTGATAACAAACAACACATGGTAACACAGTGGAAAAAGCTTAGCTAACAGAATGAATTCCAAATCTAAAAAAGTGTGGAAAATTGTAACTAAAAAGGCAAGGTAGTCACAAGTATTAGTAAGTGTAGGCTATCACCATTTGCTTGACCAGATCAGAAGAGATCAGAAAACTTTGATAGTGACAACAGACAACTTTGACCAAGAGTTTGAAGGAAAACTTTGGTAGTGACAGGTCGACTTATTTTTTAAAAGAACTGGAACATCAGCTTCTGGCTTCAAAATTATAAAGTAGGTGTTTTGAAGCTAATACCTAAATTCACTTTAAAAACAATCAGCAACATTCTATTTATGGAGGAATATGCGAAATAAAGTATTCAAATTATTCATAGAATGCATATAAACAATGTATGGAAATATTTGCGTAACAAATCTATAATATGATTAAAGTGGAGGCGAAAATACAATAGAAATATAATAACTTGCCTATTACGCAAAATATCTCATCCGATTAAATAAATGTCATGTAAATCTATATAAAATTCTATACAAATACCATAGAAACAAATGTTGAACTATTTATTGATTAAGTACATACCTTTCATTCCTCACATTTATTATTCATAACATAACTCAGAACATAAACATATATCTAAACATAACAAATATAATTGTTACAAATCTGACAACCGCGTGTAACAATTACGAGAGTGCAGAAGAGTTTAAGTATTCCATAGTGATGCCATAAGATGAAATATCAGGAAGTATGGCAGGACGTTGGAACTATTTCTTTTTCTCTTTAATATACATACATGTATGTCTAAGAATCGTTTATGTACTTAAACACTAAGTTTTCAATCAACCGAAGGAATCTGCTGTTTGGAATTCGACAAAAAATTATAGGAAGAAAGGTGAAAACTACTTTATCAGAAGAGAAATGTTAAATTATTTAAATGTAAACGGTAAAATGTAGAAAGAGACAGGATGTCGATGTATTTTATTACACGATAAACTCAACAATAGCATCTCCTGGGAAGGGAAACATGCCTGCACAGTTTCTCTATGAATATTAGTAATTGCCAGCTTATTCACAATTCTTTAACACAAATAGGATATTTTTAATACTTGCATAGTAATCTAACTAAGTTGAGAGGGATTCAAGAGGAACAAACAATTTGTCCTAGTCTGGCTGTCTCACATAGATCATTGTTATTACCAATACCACAGTGCTACATCTTACATTTAGGTAAAGTTTTATAAATTGCTGTTATATGTTAACTCCCCTGTTGTTTATTAAAATATTCAAACAACGATGCATGTATTAAAATTGCCGTTTTTTAAAAAGCCGGGTTTTACGACTACGAGATTGAAAAAGCCGGGTTTTACGAAAAGATCGGCATTTAAAAGGCTAGTGTAGACGGTGAATGCTGCTAGTGTAGACGAAGCTACAGTCTTTTCGACAATCTCATCATAGATTACTGTACATATTGACAACATTTTCGACAGATTTGCAAAATGTTTGGCATTATGTTGCCGAAAAGTCGTGATGTCGAGAATGATGTTTAGAAAATGAATATAAATCCCACAAACTGTCTTAAGAAATGTGAAGTAAATAAAAACGGAGCTACCACCAATGAATGATAACAATATATCGGCAACATGTTCTCGAATCGTTGTTGTGTGTATACAGGAACAAATATTTTGTTCCCAGATTTGTTAGCAAACATTTTGTCGAAAATGTTGTAAGTGTACAGGACTTTAATTAACTAAAGTAGCGTACACAATAACAACATTTTCGACAACATGTTGCCGAAATCCCATGTTGTCAAAAAAGTTGTAAGTGAATACAGTTCGGAAACATTCGGCAACATGTTGTCGAAAAGGTTGTCAGTGTGTACGCTATTTGAAGTCAAATCTGCAGAGCTTTAATTGACCCTGTGTTCGTACAATGGACTAATAAGTCTGGATCAGTTTCACTTTAATACTGTAACAAACAGCCTAAATGTGTCTGTGTATTTTATGCAGATTTTCAAAATCGACTTCACTGCCCTCAATTACTTGGAAGTATTAGATTACTGGTTTGAGTGACACATTTATTATGTAGACTAATAGATTTCTCAACACTTTGGTAACAGTTCATAAGATAAGACCCGAGAATTCGCTAAGACCCAAGAAATCTCTAAAACCTTTTAATGGTATGGTTTAATCATTGCGGATCAATTTATAAGACAAAACGTGATGTGATTACATCCTGATCATACTCTTTCATTTAGTATCAAAATACTTCCTAACAGGCTTTTCATTTTTTTTGTGCAAATTATAGCCTGAAGAACTGTCAACCTTCCAAGATATTCAGAAAAGATCAAGTATTTAGATGAAATGTCAAGCTGAGTTCCAAGCCTTTGAGGTTCCTGTGGTTATTTTTACAATGTTCCAAGAGATTATTTTCAAAAATAATGACATGACAAAGTGAATAAAAGAGTATTTTAAAAAATCGATTTCAGTAATTATCTTTTTCGTTTCAACCCACTTGATGGTGCTAGATCATTATATTTCTACTTCATACCTAGTGTCCAATTTATTACATTCACAATTTCTACTCTTAACTTGGTCTTATTTAATATCGTGTTCAAGTGTTTATTAAACTGTTGAATATTGCAATGAAATGAGTATTTAAAGACTGCAACGTTTTATGTGACAAAAACAATTATAATCATATTTAATTTGAACTTAAATGTCTAATTTAATTCTATATGCACACGAATAGAAATTGTATAAATTGCAATAGGCATCCAAACCCATTAGAATGCATCATAAACCCTTTTCAGCATTGATCTTTTCTTTTTACTTTTTGAAGGATGAAGACTAACGTGATAATGTACGTGTATCAATTCATATATAGAGGATCTTAAACGAGTGCTTATGTCATATCAAATTTATGAAATGAGTTGCCAGTTTTAATATTCCCCGAGCCTTGGCGAGGGAAATATTTAATTCGGCAACGAGTTTCATAAATTTTATATGACATAAGCACGAGTTTAAGATTCTATTTATCACACAACTATCGATACACGCATGTTTTCCTAAAATTCAATGCATTTTTCGTCAATTTTCAGTTTAATCTTTTTGTAAACTAAGCTATCACGTCATTCTTTTCTGACGTCATAGAGCTAGTAACTAGGTTAGGTGCGTTCACGTATGCTTAAATGTCCTTGCGCTAACAAATAACATCAAGAAAAATACTTTCATGTGCTAACTAAATTAATTTTTTTAATCAAAGTAAAGTTTTTTGGAACAATTTTAATGAAAATGACATGCCCCGCATTGTTAATTTTAACGGAGTCGCCAACTTCAAAGGTTCTGTGTAACTGGCGCATGAATACATGACCTAAATTCTACCTAATTTGCATAGTTATTAACCCGTCTACTGTGTAATATCTCTAATATTAACTCGCGTTATGAACCCGATAACAGTACTGTTGTGTGATAAAATATATTTAGTTATTGGCCTACATGTGGTTGTATGAACAGCAAGGTGACATAGAAAACTTATTTCAAGACAACGTGCGGTTAAATCAGATGCTAGTCTGATGGATTTACAACTTCTTGCTTGAAGGAAACAGTCTGAATAATGAAGGAAGAAAATGAATATTATTGTGTTAAAGATTCATTAATAAAGATTCTAATATAATAAATACATCGAGAAAATCATTATTTATTGAAATGTGAATTCTCAAGTTAGTGCAAGGTATCAGAATATTAGAAGTTAATGCCTCTAGAAACGAACATAACGTAACTAAAAGACGGTTGGGAAGTAGAATATTGCGTGTTGGAGAAAGGAAGACAGATATCAAGTCAACCTAGAAGACATTTAAGTGGTCAATTAGAGGAAACTGGTGGAAAATGATTTGAAGTTGGGGAAAGATCATCCATCATGGTCAATCCATTACGCCTAGATTACGAAAGTCCCTTATTAGTGAAGGCTTCAATAAAAAGCTTTTTCGTGTTTTAGAAGAACTTAATTTGAACCTTTAGGCTGGTAATGTAGTGGTTGATCTTTAAAATGCTTCCAACTTCCTTAGTCGGCCATCGGTGTGTATAATAATATGAGGCACAAGAAGGTTATGGGTATCTGTTGATTGCACATTTTGGTAAAGTTGTCCGTGCATCGGCAAGAAAAATTACAGAGCGACACGACACGAGGAGTGACATTAATAGTAGCAATCCTGGATAGAGATACAGCTTTTTACATCTGTAGGTCTCATAGTTATTTGACATGATGTAGCTAAAGGGGTTTCTGTTTTGTTGTTCAATGTACGATTTGAAACCATTTAAATTCTGGTAACGAGGACTGATGGTTTAAATTCTGCTGTAACTAAAATGGTAATTTGTTGATGGATGAGACTCTTTCACCTAACTAACACTTTCCATTTTAACAGCAATTTTACAGACATTTATAGATGACCTTATGTAAGACAAGTCAATCATTGTCAATTGAGTTTACTTGCTGTTCAATGTCTTAAAGCCTTATTCCTGCATCTGTTAAGTCAATATGCATTGACTAAGATTAAGTTGCAACTTATAATACGAAAGATGAGAGGAGACATCCCACATGCAAGATTCGATATCTGTTTAATGATTAATGTTCGTCTTCCAGGAAGTTAATAAGAGGACATTAGCACCGCAAACCGATTGTTGTAATATGGTATATAATATGACAACCTAATGTCCAAATAAGGATTAGTTTGTTGATATATGACAGTCCAGGTTGTATAAGTCGATCTTGAAGATAATTGTAACACTGACTTTTCCACCATAAAAACAACTTCAGACCAAATATGACATTAGTTATCGTATAATGTCTTTTATCACTATAGATTTTCACTTCGTTGTAACACATCTGAAATAGGTTTGTGCACAAACAGACGGAATCCATTTTTCTTTAAATCCCATGGGTGATGGTTCTTAGAAAAAACACATTAGGCAATTACCAGTTTCAACAAATAATATCTTCTGTGTGCCAAAAGAAAACTCACACATAACGAGAGGAACGATACACCCAGACAGTAAAACATTTTACTTCAACAGCTTTTTCCTTTTTGAAAACAGTATCTCTCAATCTTATGAAACAAGGATACCCCAAACTTATGAAACTGTATCTCTCAAACTTATGAAAACAGCACCTCTCATCCTTATGAAAACAGCATCTCTCATCCTTATGAAATACGGATGTCCCAACCTTTTGAAAACAGCATCTCTTAACATTTTGAAAACAGCATCTCTCAACCTTATGAAAACAGCATCGCTCAACCTTATGAAAACAGCATCTCCCAACCTTATGAAACTGTATCTCTCAACCTTATGAAAACAGCACCTCCCAACCTTATGAAACTGTATCTCTCAACCTTCTGAAACTGTATCTCTCAACCTTATGAAACTGTATCTCCCAACCTTATGAAACTGTATCTCTCAACCTTATGAAACTGTATCTCCCAACCTTATGAAACAGCATCTCTCAACCTTATGAAACTGTATCTCCCAACCTTATGAAACTGTATCTCTCAACCTTATGAAACTGTATCTCCCAACCTTATGAAACTGTATCTCCCAACCTCATGAAACTGTATCTCTCAACCTCATGAAAACAGCATCTCTCATCCTTATGAAAACAGCATCTCCCAACCTTATGAAACTGTATCCCCCAACCTTATGAAACTGTATCTCCCAACCTTATGAAACTGTATCTTTCAACCTTATGAAAACAGCACCTCTCAATAATATGAAAACAGCATCTCTCAACAATATGAAAACAGCATCTCTCATCCTTATGAAAACAGCATCTCTCAACAATATGAAAACAGCATCTCTCAACCTTATGAAAACAGCATCTCTCAACATTATGAAACTGTATCTCCCAACCTTATGAAAACAGCATCTCTCATCCTTATGAAAACAGCATCTCTCAACATTATGAAACTGTATCTCCCAACCTTATGAAACTGTATCTCCCAACCTTATGAAATTGTATATCTCAACCTTATGAAAACAGCACCTCTCATCCTTATGAAAACAGCATATCTCAACAATATGAAAACAGCATCTCTCATCCTTATGAAAACAGCATCTCTCAACAATATGAAAACAGCATCTCTCAACCTTATGAAAACAGCATCTCTCAACATTATGAAACTGTATCTCCCAACCTTATGAAAACAGCATCTCTCATCCTTATGAAAACAGCATCTCCCAACATTATGAAACTGTATCTCCCAACCATATGAAACTGTATCTCTTAACCTTGTGAAACTGTATCTCTCAACCTTATGAAAACAGCATCTCTCATCCTTATGAAAACAGCATCTCCCAACCTTATGAAAATGTATCTCTCAACCTTATGAAAACAACACCTCTCAACCTTATGAAACTGTGTTTCAGTCTCAACCTTATGAAACTGTATCTCTCAACATTATGAAACTGTATCTCCCAACCTTATGAAAACAGCATCTCTCATCCTTATGAAAACAGCATCTCTCAACATTATGAAAACAGCATCTCTCAACAATATGAAAACAGCATCTCTCAACCTTATGAAAACAGCATCTCTCAACATTATGAAAGCTGTATCTCTCAACTTTATGAAAGCTGTATCTCTCAACTTTATGAAAACAACACCTCTCAACCTTATGAAACTGTGTTTCAGTCTCAACCTTATGAAACTGTATCTCTCAACATTATGAAACTGTATCTCCCAACCTTATGAAAACAGCATCTCTCATCCTTATGAAAACAGCATCTCTCAACATTATGAAAACAACACCTCTCAACCTTATGAAACTGTGTTTCAGTCTCAACCTTATGAAACTGTATCTCTCAACATTATGAAAGCTGTATCTCTCAACTTTATGAAAACAGCACCTCACATCCTTATGAAAACAGCAACTCCCAACCTTATAAAACTGTCCATTTCGGAAACGACTGGTGGAACTTCAATAGTATTTTGAGTGGGCCACATTACATTTTAAGTATTTTCACACGATGCAAACAATCATATCAGGTTGAAAGTTATACTGTGAAGAATAATCAGAGATTCTTAATTCTTAAAGATAAAGTAGATTTAACAATGATTGTGAACTTTGTCTTCAGTTCAAGATTATTGAGTTTTAATGTCTGTTTTTCTTCTCAAAGAAACTGATTGTGTTTTGTAGAGCTACCTAAACTTGTACATTAATAGCAATAGAATTAAGAGTCTGTCTGGAACAAAACACTAGATCTATTAAATCTCCAATAAGAACTCTGAGAAGCTGGCCACTGAGAAATGTAAAAAATAACATGTTTCAGCTCTTGAAAGTAGACAAGAATCTTATCTCTTGATGTGTTTTTAACTCTATATGGATTCCGAAGGGAGAAGAATGAAAGTTTAATGAGATCATTTAAGAAACATTCAGGAACTTTTTCATTCCTACATATAGACAGTTTTCCGGTTTTCATAGGTGGGAATTAATTCCATTTTCTTTCCATTAATTGTTGTGATTTGTTGGTTTCGCTAGTTAAATTCTATATGACCATGATCGGCTTGATCTATAATTGTTGTTATGAAACAAATTTTGTTACCAAATTCTACAACCAATTTATACCTTTGATTGATGATAAACAATTTTTCTTTTACCCTGAATAACTTGATAAAATGATAAACCTAATAGTTTCTGACAATATTATACGATATGTCAACAAAATCGACGGCAGATTTCTTCCTTAAAACGTATGAAGGAAATTATGACCTTTTTGATGTTGTAATAAACGTATTAGTTAACCAAGATTACTTTTTCTCCAGGCGTTTAATATTCATGAAAACAAAAGAGCAGTTTTGTCATGTTCTATTTTGGCGATATTGATTTTCGTATGCCAGAAGGTTCTGTAATATTTTTTACGGTAATTATCGGTATTATTCCATATATATCCCCCGGTAATAGAAAACATCAACACAAAGTATCTTGATGAATACTGTTTGTGAACTTGTTATCAAATTCTTTTAATACCCCACTTGTTCAACAATTGAAAATGACAACTCTTAACCAGTCCCACTGCACTTGCGCACGAATTACGCATGAATTGCGCATAAAATTTCCTTTGTGCGTGATTCGTCAGTGATGTGCGTAAATCCCACGTGTTTCACACGTGGAGCATCAGTTTTTGTAAGTGATTGTACGCGGAGACGGGTTTGTGCGCGATCGCCGGTTTTGAACGGTTCAAAATTTTTTCCACGCACAACGTGCGCGTTTATACGCAGTTTGTACGTAGTTTGGACGTGGAAGGTGCGTGATATGTGCGTGTTCTGTCAGTGTTCCGTCAGTGCTTGTGCGTCAGGAACTGGCTCCTAGCACGCACATCACTGACGAATCACTTACAGAACACGCACATATCACTTACAAAACACGCACAATCCACGCATGTTCCACTTACAATCACTTACCAAAAGCTGTTGTGCGTGGAATGTTCGTTCTTTGTCAGTGATTGTAAGTGATACATGCGCAGTTTATACGCGATTCATCGGTGATTCTGACCACGCACAACCCCAGAAAATGACCAATTTCTCCACGAACAATCACGCACAAACCAATTTTATGCGTGATTTATGCGTGATTTATGCGTCATTGGCAATGGGACTGGGCCTTTTACCACTTAAACAAAACTTAAGTATAAAATAGCCTTTTAGTTCCATTTTCAAAAATAAACATATTGAAGAACAAATAAAGCAAAATAATGAGTAAACTTTTTGGTTTTATAATAATTGCAACTAGAGACGTGTAGGGCATCGAGCGTGGTACCGACCTTAATGTCTTGGCTGCTGCCTTTTTTTGGGGCTTTTAGCTTATCAAAATCCCCACCTTCCCCCACATTCTGTGTAGACGTCAATACTTCACTTTAACGCTGAGTTGAAACACTGTCTTTTGTTTCAATGGATGGTTAGGGTTAGGCAGGAATTGTAGATTGTAACATTACAATAAAGTAATGCTACGAAAGCACAGGCACAGGTATGTAGGCATAACCTCTAGTGAAAGAGTTGTTTGTGCAGTTAGTTAAAAAAATAAAAAAATAATTTTAAAATCTAATGAAACAGTCATCCATAATCTTGAGAATCTGAAATATAAAGATAAAATACTGGTTCCCACAGGAACATTAATATTAAACTCAAACTTTATGTTTTGTTAAATGGAATTGTATAAACCACTATGTACCTTTAGAGAAAAAAGACTTAATCATAAAACATCACAAATGATAATGGGTTATGTATATAATCATATAAAAATAAACATAATAGAGAATGTACTAAATCTAGGAAAGAAGGGGTAATCTACCATGGACTAAGATATCATTAAGATTTTTATTTCGGGTATAAGCAATCACTAAATCATTTGTAAAAACAGTTGGAAATTTTTCTTGTAATTCTTTATAGAGGCGAATTATTATTCTTGGAACTTGACCAGATGTGCTACTGTATTGAATAACAAAGGGTATAATTTGGAAATCAACTTGAATATTCATTCCTAAGGGGTGCATGGTTTGTAGTTTTGTAATCCAATAGTTTTCTCGAATTAAATTTTCTTCGTATCAATACCTGGTTGCTCGTATATTTGTTCAATTGGAATAATCTTGAGATCTGCTAATTGGTGGTCAGGTTGATTGAAATGTTTAGAAATGGTTTTATTGATTTTCTTTAAATTTATGTCAGATTTATGGTGGTTAAACCGCACCCTTAATGAATTCATTGTTTCACCAACATATTGTTGATGACATCTTGTACAAGAAATCAAGTAAATTATATTGTTGCTATTGCAACTTAGTTTTTCATTTACTTAAAAGACGGAATCTGTTCGTGTGTTTCGAAATGAATTAGTAGGTATGATGAATGGACAGGTTTGACAGCGAGGGTTATTACAAGGGTGAACTGAAGAATTTGGTAAGGGTAAATTGTTCGAATTGTTTTTAGCAGTGATTTCAGCAACTGTTGAGCTTTTGATACCTCTCAAAAATCTCCGAGAGTAACCTCGTTCTCGTAACTTTTTGAAAACGATAGAACATGCCTCCTCGAAGTCCTCATTGCGCGTACAAATTCGGTGAAATCTCAAGATTTGTGACTTAATAATTCCAGAAAAGGTATGTTTGGGATGAAAAGATGATTTGAATAAAAGTTGGTGAGTATCAGTAGGCTTGAAAAAAACTTTGGTATCTAATTTATTGGTTTCATGAAAATTGGTATCTTTAAAAACTGTGGTATCTAGAAAATCAATTTGCGTGTCGCTAATATTAGAAGTTAATTTTACAGAAGGGTGGTGATTATTGAGAATATTAAAATATTCCCAAAATTCGTCAATTGTATGAGTCCAAATTAAGAAAATATCATCGAGAAATCTTACATAAAAAATTGGTAATTTGGGGCAGAGAAGTGAAACTTCTCTTTCCCATTCTGCCATGAAAATGTTTGCGTAAGAAGGGGCAAACCGTTTTCCCATGGCAGTTCCAGAAGCCTGAAGATAGATTTTTTCATTAAAAGTAAAGTCATTGCGTTTCAAACAAATATCTAAAAGTTCAAGAATTTCTTTATCAGGGCCCAGTTCCTAGCCTTGTGCTTAAGATCAATATCATGCTTAAAGCCCTAAGTCGACTTGAGTCTGTGTAAGAATAAGTAGGAAAATCCCAAGTCGAATATTGGACTTGAACTTACTTAAATGCTAGGAACCGAACCCTGGTCTCTCAGGATCGGGCTTTCGCTCGAATGCCTGCTTTACAGCGCGTAATCCCGATTCATTGTAAATTTTAGTGTACATGCTTTGAACGTCTAAAGACACTAAAAGGGCATCTGCTGGAATCCTAAGTTGCTCTATCTTTTTGATAAAATCGTTAGTATCTTTTAAGTAGGCAGGATGTGTTGAAGCTAGTGGCAGTAAAAAATGATCGATATACTCTGATACTTTGTACGACTCGCTTGCACAATCCGAAATTATTGGGCGTCCTTTGGGAATTCTATTCGGTAAGAACCATTCAGATTCAGGATTTTTATGTATTTTTGGAAGAGTATATAAATGTCTCTGACGTGGTTCTTTTTCAGGTTTTAAATAATCAAATTGTTTTGGTTTAATGTAATTCTTATCAACTAAATCTTTTAAAATGTTCGTAATTAATTTGGAGGTTTCAATGAAAATTGGGCTCTGCAAAAGAGTATAATGTTCAGGATTACTTAATTGAGTTTCAGCTTCAAGGACATAATCTTGCCTATTCATGATAACGCAACAACTTCCCTTGTCACTTTTCTTGATGACAATGTTCTTGTCATTCTTTAAGACGTTCAAAGCATTACGTTCCACGTGAGAAAGATTGTCTTTCTCGTTTACTATAGGCAAACGAGATATTTCATCATTCATTTCTTGAAAAGTGTCCAAAATGTCTTTGTTCATACAACTATCGGCTGGAGTAAATTTTGATTTTTCTACAAACTTGGTAATAGGACCACGAGAAGGCGTGTTTCTATAAAAATAATTTAACTTTAGATTTCTTTGAAATCTTTTGGTGGCATCAACTAATGGAATATGTGAAGAAGCTTTCTTAGACGGTATGAATTTGAGTCCTTTATCTAAAAGTTTGTGTTCATTTGAAGTGAGGATTCTGGAGCTTAAGTTAATGACTGTTTTACCTAGTTGAAGACCAATATTGGGACCCCCCGCTCCTAGTTTAAAGGTGCTGGTGAGTCTGTGATGAAGTTCATCCAATGGTCGTAGATGGCTTTAGCTGTCATTGGTGTCCAGTGAATATCATCACCTCTTACTTTGATAATAGTTTCTGCTGCAGGGATAACAGTGGTATTTGGTGGAGGATTGTCGGCAATCATGCTATTGAATTTCTCTAAATTTTTGCTGTCTATCTTGTTCTTAAGGTTGAAGGAATGAGCTGTAGGTATGTGCGAAAGATACAGAAGAGAATTGGGAAATAAAGAGGAAGCTATGGAAATAAGACTCGTCATTTTTTTCTGGATTGTTTCTGCTGCTTCACTTCTGTTGTTGAGACCAACGTGAAAGATGATATGGTCAGGATCAATGTTGTTGGATGGTCGATGAATTTGGTACTTTTTAAGGATCTGAATTAAATGGTCTATCTTGGCACCTGGGTACGACTCAATTTGGGTGTTTGGCTTGATTTTGGTTCCGTCGATTCGGTTCAGATTAGATGACCCCAGAATTAAGACTGGTTTAGAAATAGCTGGTAAAGTCCATGAGTCTTTGTTTTGGTTGGCGTGGCGACTTGGTAGTGGTTTAGGATCATACTCTATTCTGCGGCGGGAAGATTTTGAATTCTGTGAAGCTGATTGTCGAGATGGAGATGGCGAAGAGGTTGAAAGAGGTGAAGTTGGTTGAGAAGAATGTTGTAGAGAAATACTGGTAGAAGTAATTGTCAGATTGGGAGATGAGGAGATAGATTTGGAAGAAGAACTACCAGAGGGAAGAGTGGACAGGCTTGTGGTGGGTTTGGTAGACATAATAACAGAAGAAATGGTGGACGAAATAGTAGAAGTTATGGAAGGGATAGTAGAGGGGGGTATAGATGAAGTGCAAATGGGAACCGTAGACGACGAACTGGTTGAAGGAATCGAGGACAAACTGGTAGAAGTACTGGTAGATGCTTCGGACGACGAGTTGGTAAAGTGTAAGGAAGACGAAGTAGAAGAAGTCACACTAGTAATTGGGTTGGAAGAAAATGTAAAAGAAGGAGTTAAGGAGAAGCAATTTGTAAAACTTGGTTGTTGAACAGATGAACTAGTAGAGGGTATGGAAGAATAAGGCAATGTCAAAGACATAAGTGGGACAGGTTGCGTCGATGAAGAAATCTTTGTAGTCTTTCTAGGTGTGCCCTGGACTGCGTCTGGAGAAGAGGATGAAGGCCGACGTTTACGACTAGGGGTTTGGTTTCCATTATTGGGGATACCATATCGGTTAGAAGTAGGAACTGTAATGGTGTCGGTAACCTCCATAGAATCATCAGGAATACCAATATTGCGAATAATTTTAGAATATCTTCTCAAAGTTTCGTCGGACAATTTTCTTCTATAGGTAGTTTTGGCCCAATTGATTGCTTTAGAAGAGAATTCCTTAATGCGAGAATCAGAAAAAGAGCGAGACTTGATGGTGTTGATTTTCTGGATAAGCATTGCGTCGTAGTGGTCTTTTAAGGAAGTGAGGTAGGGTTAGGTGATTGATGTCTGTTAGTCAATTAGGTGCCGTGGGTAAGAATCCCCCTCAAAGTAAGAAAAAATCTGATGACACGTCAAGTGTTTTCGAGAGACGGCCTGGTGTTCCCCAAACACTTATAACCAAAACTAATGTTCGTACTTTTAAAAGGTCGGGAAAATTACAGGTTAATGTAATGAAAATTCACTGCGCTAAATGAGCGTTTGTTTAATTGAAAAAAAAGAGATCAAGGACATCCTTCATTGAAATTGTCAAGGTCACCGAAGGTCAAGGTCAAATGGTATGGCCTTTTGAATTTTCAAAAAATTCAAACAAGAATAAAAAAAAAAAAATGTAGATAAAGTTACAAGGTTTTGATAGACACCAAAATCATAAAAATCATATTCATTTTTTATTCCAGGTCATTTAATAATGTTTGGTGAATACAATTATGTTATACCTTTTTGAATTTTGTCTAGAGACGTTCCCAAAAAACAACAACAAATATTCATAACGAAAACAAAGCGTGACAGATCGATAGATTTGCCACGCAATTATGAAATTAATTACGTATGATCAGACATTTATTTTTTAAAGATATTAAAACTAACGTGTTTTATGACGTCACTGACACTGATCTGCAAAGATATCAATAGTAGCTTCCGGTAGATCACTGTCAATGACGTCATAAAACGCGTTAAGTTTTAGTGGAATTACAAGAACCACAGACGTCGGAATGAAAATTTGAATGGCGCAAATTGATGCTATCAGTGTCCCCGATACACATACAAAGTTTAGAAAACCTCTTTACAATCCCTTTAAGTGAAACAATAGTAAAAAGAAAGACATTTAACATTTGATTTCATATCACCAGAAAATGAACCAGACATGCAACACCTTGATGCATTTTCAGCCTACGGGCTTCTTTTAGCGGTTTAAGTGAAACAACACATCGTTTGAATAATTATGTTTACAGACAAAATTGTTCTTACACTGGAGGAAACTGTTGCTAGTCATCCGAAACATTGCTCGAATTGAGTTGAATTCATCCAAACACGTTTATAGACTACTATTGCTTGGTAATATGATTTAATCGTTGGACGAACAAGAGATGAATAAAATGTAAAATTGGTGTAATTTATTTCTAGTCTAGTGGTTCTATACTAGAATATAGTCTATATTTGTCTAGAGTGTTCAATATTTATACTTTACTTGTAATCTAGGAAACTGATGATGAATAATGACCGGAATATGCTGAAAGTGGTTCATCGAAATCACTCAAACAAAGAATTGGTATCGATTTTAAAATAGACACAGCGAAATAAAATGCAGGGATAAAACAGCATCTACGTTTTTAAGGTTTCAAAAGAAGTCAAACCCTGTTCCCTCCTTAAATTTGATACTCTATTCTACTTAATTAAATTTATTGAGATTTATTATGATTATATAAGACTAACAGAAGTAAGTAATACTGGGTAACCATTCGAATTAATTAGGATAACAAATTGAGTATTTTGTGCAAAGTTTTACACACTGAAAGGAAAAGGAGTTTTACGTCCTACTTTTCTGCACCTATATGGGCTAATTGAGACGGGCAAACTCCATACAGTGTGCAATGAGGGAAATTTTGCCAGGACAGTGACATTAGCCTGCTCTTAATTTCGATTTCCAACTGTCGAGGGATCTTTAACGTGCACAGCCAATAGCACACGGGGTCTCGGTTAATTGTCCCATCCAAACGCTTTTCCATGTTAGCCCCTCCAACCTGCATCACTGACAGGGGGAAACCGGGTCGAAAAATCAGAAGGTATCATCTCGACCCATGCCGGGAACCCTGGACCTTCAGGTTAGCGAGGAAGCGTCTAACTCACTGAGCCACCGCGGCTCCCTACACACTGAAAGGTCATTTAACAAAATTATGTTAATGCGTAGGACTTAAGAATTCAAACTTTATCAACAGTATAACCAACTATTAAATTCAAACATCATCAAGGCTAACAGTTTAAAATCTATCAGAAATGATTAAGATTGATGGAAAAGATGTTTGCGGATTATACCATATACCACTGTCACTGTCTTCAGTATTTCGCTTTGATCTTCAACAACAAAAACTTAACGTGTTAAGACCACAAAGACTGTACTAGGCTAGAGAAGACAAAATCAACAAGTAGAATTGGTAAAACCAGAGCTAACATAAAATGTAGAAGATGAAATAATTAAAAACCAATCTTACCTCAAGAGATTTCACAATAGATCTATGTTTGACGCCAAGCTGCATGAAAGTGGCATGTATAAACATGGAATAACACGTGAAATGTTTTTGATCCAATCACGGCTAGTTATCTGACAGGGTATTCCCTTGTAACTAAGTTGAATGTTAACTATTGTCCAGTAAAAACAGAGTTAGAAACATAGTTTGTATGATGGGCTAATGGCTTTACAGAATCAACTGTCATTCGTATTATACTGTTCATGACATGAACGATATGTTTCTCTATATAGAACTCCTCGACGCATTAACATCGGAAATTTAAAAGAGCCGCTTGATGTTGACATTATCTCTTTCAAAATATACATTTTAATCTTGCAGTGATAGCTTACAGGGGAATGTAATTGTAAAACAAATCTCGAAATCCATGCGAACACATTGGCAATATATTGGTAGCAGCTAATGAACCTTTCATTTGAGGTGAGGAATTAATCAATAAATGAGTAAATATTTCATAATAAAAAGTGGTATCAAGTGTCTAGAAGAGTTAGCATACCCTGCTTAGCGCCACACCCGCCACTTCTGCCCAATGATATTACATCAATAGGTTACTGATTTCTGTCATAAATTCAATTTAACTTTCAAGGCAGTTGAGTTTATAAAATTCAACATTAAGGGAGAGAACTCTGTCAAAGAATATTTTTGTTCACTGCAATAATTGGGTCAAAACATTACGGGAGATAATTCCTAACGAAATTTTGCAGTTTAATAAGTATGTCTGATTCTTTCGAAGCCACATGGAAGACAAAACATACTTTCATCAACGGCAGTCTGAGCAGAATTGTTCAGTTGTGGCAGCTTATCGAATTCCCAAAGATTAAATCCCGCGTTGGAGATCTTGAGCATACAATAATTGACGGAATTATTGGGTATAATTCAGATTCAGTGAAATATTTGATGTCTTTCAGATTCATTGAAATATTTGATGTCTTTCAGATTCAGTGAAATATTTGATGTCTTTCAGATTCAGTGAAATATTTGATGTCTTGAAATCCAAAAACATAGGATGAGTTTCAGGAAGATGATATTTCTTGAAATCTCTTCCCATTAGAAACGTTCGGCAAATGGAAAAGTAATAAAAAAAATGTGTCATGTCAATCTAGCACCTATAATTATTGTCAATAAAAGATCGTGAGGTCAGAGTAATGTTACCAGTTAAAGTATCAATAAAGATATTTTCTCTGTTTAAACAGATTGATCATTAAGAAGACATGTGAAAATAACATCTTCCTATTTATAGTGATACCACCAGATAAATCTCTCTAATGAACATAGCTAAATATACTTTAACCAGTTCTTAACTCAATCTCGTTATCAATCAGTGTACATTCTTTACAATTACACATCATTTCAACAGAAAATAAAAACTACTGCTATACTCTTTACAATCAGACACCATTTTGACTGAAAATAAAAACTACTGCTATACTCTTTATAATTACACATCATTTCAACTGAAAATAAAAACTACTGCTATACTCTTTACAATTACACATCATTTCAACTGAAAATAAAAACTACTGTTATATTCTTTACAATCAGACACCATTTCAACTGAAAATAAAAACTACTGCTATACTCTTTATAATTACACATCATTTCAACTGAAAATAAAAACTACTGCTATACTCTTTACAATTACACATCATTTCAACTGAAAATAAAAACTACTGCTATACTCTTTACACTTACACATCATTTTAACTGAAAATAAAAACTACTGCTATACTCTTTACAATTACACATCATTTCAACAGAAAATAAAAACTACTGCTATACTCTTTACAATTACACATCATTTCAACAGAAAATAAAAACTACTGCTATACTCTTTACAATTACACATCATTTTAACTGAAAATAAAAACTACTGCTATACTCTTTACAATTACACATCATTTCAACTGAAAATAAAAACTACTGCTATACTCTTTACAATTACACATTATTTCAACTGAAAATAAAAACTACTGCTATACTCTTTACAATTACACATCATTTTAACTGAAAATAAAAACTACTGCTATACTCTTTACAATTAGACATCATTTTAACAGAAAATAAAAACTACTGCTATACTCTTTACAATTACACATCATTTCAACAGAAAATAAAAACTACTGCTATACTCTTTACAATTACACATCATTTTAACTGAAAATAAAAACTACTGCTATACTCTTTACAATTACACATCATTTCAACTGAAAATAAAAACTACTGCTATACTCTTTACAATTACACATTATTTCAACTGAAAATAAAAACTACTGCTATACTCTTTACAATTACACATTATTTTAACTGAAAATAAAAACTACTGCTATACTCTTTACAATTAGACATCATTTTAACTGAAAATAAAAACTACTGCTATACTCTTTACAATTACACATTATTTCAACTGAAAATAAAAACTACTGCTATACTCTTTACAATTAGACATCATTTTAACTGAAAATAAAAACTACTGCTATACTCTTTACAATCAGACACCATTTCAACAGAAAATAAAAACTACTGCTATACCCTTTACAATTACACATCATTTCAACTGAAAATAAAAACTACTGCTATACTCTTTACAATTACACATCAATTCAACTGAAAATAAAAACTACTGCTATACTCTTTACAATTACACATCATTTCAACTGAAAATAAAAACTACTGCTTTACTCTTAAGCAAGGAATCGAACCACCAAAACGAAACATCATGAGCTCTGTGAAATCTGTATCTGTTAGGTTTACAATAGACCTAGTACAGTGACATCAAATGATCACATATCTATAACCTGTCAACCAACTATTTCAAAATGTCTTCGATTCCTTAAAATTAGTTGTTGCCTTAGCAATTACTTTTAGTTGCAGTTTATTGGTCAATAATTCCTTTATTGTTTTATTTTCTAAGCAAAAGAAAACTAATTATTGGATGTTGCAATAGCTGGCTGTATATTGCACACTGGGTTTTGTTATTGAGTATTTCAGTTCGAACTGTACAATTTATCATTGTGGAACATTTTTTTTAAATTTTCATTTATTTACAGCTTGCATCGACGGGTTTGTGTCGAAAGTTTAAAATGCCTTTAACAAAATCAATAATTTTACTTGCAACCTTTCTGCACTAGAAGAGTGTAATAAAGTGTTTGCCAAGACAACGACATTAACCTTTTATATTCAATTTCAAATTGTAAGGTTTCTTTATATGATGTACAATGGGATGTGGTATATTGTCACATCCCATTAAATGTGTTATTCATGTCATTTTCTATTATCATGTATGTTGTACTCAACCATCCCATAATAATTTTTTTTTTTAAATTTGGCGTAAATAGAATATTGCAGTTTTGAAGCAGTTTTTTAAGTAGTGTTTGCGAAGATTTAGAATATGATTCTAATACAGTTATTCCAAAGATTACTTGGTAGATCCAATAAAATAAGTTAGTCTAACATTGGTTTAATTTAAATTGTTTCCGCGGCTTGATCTTAGAATAGGATATTGGCAATTATCAATCGTTACCGTTACAAAATGTTGTATGATCAATAAAGTAAAAAAAAATGAAAAAAGCCCCAAGATAGAATTTGACTTATGTTTAAATTTCACTTTTAAAATAACCATAATGAGACAGCTATTGAACTCCATGAAAAAGTTACAGAATCTCATATATCTATCAGAAAAGAATTCTATCTGGTTAACTGACAATACTCTTCAATTGCTTGGTCTACCTAAAGATTGTATATATCATTAGACTTACATATCAACAAATTGTTGACTTCCAGACGACATCGATAAAGACACTCTTCTAATTTACTTCACACACATTGATTGAAATATCTTACTAGAAGCCAGTTGAAACATAAAAGTTATATCTTAAGAAATAAAAGCTACCGTTTGATAAATTAGTTTAGCAAAATAGAAGATAAACCCGTCAAAGTTTCCATTTACAATCCGTTTTTCTTTTCATTTTGTCCCTTGTGGGAATTTAGAATGACAAACACAGCTTTTATAACTTCTTCTAGCAACCCAATAAGACAAATAATTGTGAGACATTTCCCTTAGAGACATCTCTGCCTTGATTTTATACCAGTAAACTTTTAAATACAGCTGACAGTTGAATTTTATTGATCTGAATTATATCTAAGTAACTGATATCAAAGCCACAATTTAAATGACATACTGTAGAACAAAAGGTTTAGCTTGGAGATAGAAACAGTATCTTGGTTAAATTAATTAAAAATGTTGGGAATAACAGTATATCTATGAGTGATTTGTTTTTGATAATATTTTCAAAACTAGGGTTACAAAGAACTAAAGCAACATTTCAAATTTGCTCATTAGCAGCACCTTTGTAACTATGTCTTGTCTTGGTTTTCTTAAAACTGAAATCTTGTCCGATATGGAAGTCAATTTAATTAGATTAGATTGGTGGTGGACATTGAAATGAATATTATTAATTAATGACTGTTATTAATCCAGGCAAAATGCCAATCACGTACACATGTCTTTCTTGTTGTGTTGTTAAAGGGATGTTCAGCCTTTTTTCTAGTTCGATATTTTTTCCTCAAATTTGTGAAAACTATATACTAAAATCTAGAGATATGGAAAAAAAAGTCAATGTGTGACTGAATATTTGCTCTTCATAATAAATATTGCTCGCGGAACAAAACTTATTTTAATTATCTCAAGAACTCATATATCGATGGATCAGAGCACAAACCGTATAAGTCCATTTTTGTGATTTTTCACTTTTTACATTTGATATATAAAATGGATCATTCTGCATCCTGAAATTTAAAACTTGAACCCTAATCATTTTAAAAAAGGGTTATAATCTTCATAAACCATTTGGTTTATCTCCAAGATTCTGATTTCGTAAAGCACAAATAGAATATGTCCGGACATATACACTTTGTACATGAACAATTTCATTTTGTTCGCTTCAGTTGGTGGACATAATCCATTTCCCCACAGAAATATATGGTAGAAAAAGATAACAAGTAGTTTGAATAATTTTAAATTTACAACACATGGCCATATTACATCAAAAGGAAGAATATCCAGAGCCTAACCATTCTAAATTCATTTGATTATATAGACCTAACGATACCAACCATATTGCGAAATTTTACAACCGTAGAGTTACTAAATCACACCCCCTTTTTACTGAAAGGATATTAGATCATCCAATGTTGTAGAGGAACAGAAGCTTACCTGAATTCTAGGGTCGTTAAATCACATTCTGATAACCTTAGGTTTACCATCCTAGGGACATAAGATTACATACCTTTACCACCCCAGGTCAAAAGGTAACATACTCTTACCACCCTAGTTCAAAAGGTAACATACTCTTACCTCCCTAGTTCAAAAGGTAACATACTCTTACCACCCTAGTTCAAAAGGTAACATACTCTTACCTCCCTAGTTCAAAAGGTAACATACTCTTACCACCCTAGTTCAAAAGGTAACATACTCTTACCACCCTAGTTCAAAAGGTAACATACTCTTACCACCCTAGTTCAAAAGGTAACATACTCTTACCACCCTAGTTCAAAAGGTAACATACTCTTACCTCCCTAGTTCAAAAGGTAACATACTCTTACCACCCTAGTTCAAAAGGTAACATACTCTTACCACCCTAGTTCAAAAGGTAACATACTCTTACCTCCCTAGTTCAAAAGGTAACATACTCTTACCACCCTAGTTCAAAAGGTAACATACTCTTACCACCCTAGTTCAAAAGGTAACATACTCTTACCTCCCTAGTTCAAAAGGTAACATACTCTTACCACCCTAGTTCAAAAGGTAACATACTCTTACCTCCCTAGTTCAAAAGGTAACATACTCTTACCACCCTAGTTCAAAAGGTAACATTCTTTTACAACCTAAGGTCCATTAAATTACACAAATAACATTCTGGGGCCATTACCCTTATCACCTTAGATTCTGATACTCTAGGGTAATTAGATAACATACCTTTACCATCTGATGGCCATTTGATTACAAAATCTAGGATAATTAGATAACAAACTTTCACAACCCTAGTACAATTAAATTACATACCCTTACCACCCAGCGCCATTAGATTACAAAATCTTACAACCCTAAAGCCATCAAATTACAAACCTCTAAAACCTGAGGGCCATTAGATTACACACCCCTTTGACCAAAGGGTCATAAGATTACATACCCCAACAGCCCAAGGGTCATTAGATTACAAACCCCTAAAACCCAAAGGCCATTAGATCACAAACCCCTAAAACCCAAGGGTCATTAGATCACAAACCCCTAAAACCTAAAGGCCATTAGATCACAAACCCCTAAAACCCAAAGGCCATTAGATCACAAACCCCTAAAACCCAAGGGTCATTAGATTACAAACTCCTAAAATCCAAGGGCCATAAGATTAGGAACCCCTAAACCCTAAGGGTCATTAAAGTACAAACTCCTATAGCCCATAAAGGCCGTAAGATTTCAAACCCCTATAACCCAAGGGCCATTATATTACAAACCTATAAATTCTAAGGGCTATAAGATTACAAACCCCTATAACCCAAAGGCAATTGAATTATATATCCTTATCACCATAGGATCATTCGATTTCAAACCCTTAAAACTCAAGGATCATAAAATTACAAACCCTTACAACCCAAGGACCTTTACATTTCATAGAATTACAACCCTGAAGTAGGCTACCATAGGAACAACAGAATACATAACCCTTACCATACAAGGCGAATTAGGTCAAATTCACTAACTACTGAGGATCTAAAGGCCACAATTTCTTGACAATCCTATGGTCATTTAACTAACAGCTTTTCAAACGAAAAAAGATAACCAGCATCTCTTTTTTTCATTAAATATACAATATTGTCTACCTTAATGTTACAGAAAGAACAGGATAAGTCCCTGAATTTAGCAAATTATTTAGTACACATTTGGAATAAGTCCTTTTTAGTACCCCCAACCCCATCAAAAAAAATGTTCAATAAAATTCTGTCTGCCAGACTAGAACAGTCAACCAAGTTCTTTGTAATATCAAAAGATGGAAGACTTGCCTAAAAATATGTGCTCTTAAGAGCGTTTTGAAACTTTAAAATGTGAATATCTCAAAACAAGAAAAAAGGACATATACGATTTGTGCTCTTAGCCATCGATATTTTCTCTAGTTGAGTTGACGGTAATGTTTCGGAGAAAGGCTAATGTTATAAAATAAAAGTTAAATATTTTAACAGTTTATAAAGTGGAACTTAATTATAACATATTTTTATCACAAATGGAAAACATTGTACTTCATTGAGTCCACATGAAAAAAAAAAAACCCATAACACCCAATTTTTGGTATCACTAATATAAAATTATATTAGGCTGCACTGTTTCGACCTCGTCAGTGCTGATGCTGGAGATGAGATTGTCTCACAAGTTATATCATCAATTTTCATAATACGTTTATCGCTCGGTAATACTCTTATGTCATATAATTACGACTCTTAGAATATTATTTGAAATATCAAACTGTCATAAAAACATTATTAAGTTGAAATTGATTGAATCTCTATCCGAATCCTCCTTAGAACTCAGCTTGTACATGTAGGTTTAAAACAAGATTTTGTCTGACATTGTTTTGTAATATATTCTCTCAGATAATGAAAAGTCTATATCAATTATTGTAAGAACGTCTACAGATAAACCTTTAAATATCGGCTTGGCATCACATTATATAAATTCTATTACGTCGTTTTCTTCATGTCTGCTTGAAGTAGAATTGTTTGCTTTTTTTTTGTCTCCTAGAAAACTATCACTTTTTTTGAGTGCGTCCAGGACATCAATAAATTCACACAAAGTATGTTAAGAGTTATAAAATGTAATAAATATGAAAAAAAGCTATCTCCCTGTTGGAAGTGGTCAATTAAATAAATTTTGAATTGGTCAAGATTAGTTACAAATGCAGAATTAACATGGAAAATTTAAGTGTCCTTGTATTTGAAACTGGAATATTTTCCATCCTTTTGCCATATTTTATGTTTTGTTTATAGTGTTTCATGATAGTATGCAATGTATTTCCTTAATGTTTACTGTACTGAAATTAGATACACTAATACACTTTGGCAAAGGATGTTGCAAGTGTCATTATAAATAATGTAGTATGATTAGGGGTAAGCTATTTTAGGTGTATTTTTTCTAGAATATTTATGGAGTTATGTGTTTAATTCGGAGTATCTAGAGTTCTATGTATGATGCAAATAATTTGGAGTTGAGTGTATAATTTAGAATATTTAGAGTTTTTTAAATAAAATAAATGCTAAATAATTTTATAATTGTCTGTAACATTAGGAATATTTATAGTTGTCTGTATAATTACGAGTATTTCTAGTTGTCTGTAACATTAGGAGTATTTATAGTTGTCTGTATAATTAGGAGCATTTATAACTGTGAGTATTATTAGGAGTATTTATAGTTGTCTGTATAATTAGGAGTATTTATAGTTGTCTGTATAATTAGGAGTATTTATAGTTGTCTGTATAATTTAGAGTTTTCTGTAAAATTAGGAGTATTTATAGTTGTCTGTATAACTCTTCAAACGCCACAGGCGCATATATGTGCCTGCAGGCTCAAACGCCACGGGCGCAGATATGCGACACGAGAAGTGGTCTTACTAAAATCGTGTTTGAGAAAAAACGAACGAAGGGACGATCGAACGCACCATATCCCGAGAGACCTGACATTCGAGGCTATCTCTAAATGTAAACAACGGCAGGTGTTAGTTCTGTGAAAATTTGAGATATTTTGGTTTGAAAATGACCGAAAATCAAACGTTTTCTGTAATTGACATAGTGAATATTGTTCACAATAGTAATAGCAATACATCATATAATATTGTCATGGACCATTCTGTTTCGGAAATCGTTTATTTACATAAAATCGTGATGGATATTCGGAAAATATGCCACGAAGAAAAGTGAAAAAATCCCGGTCAAATCCACCGGCATCAAAAAATCGCCTCCTCAGGTTGCACACCTGGATGAATACGGAACTTGTAATCAAGGTAGGCCTAATCACAAATATTGATCTTCCCATGACAGTTCTGTGATCGTTTAGTGCCGTGGAAATGCCAGAGTTCCCGAAATGGTCAAAAACAATAATGGATTTTGAGAGAAATGGGGGTACCGTAGCGTTTATTTTTCCTTTTCATACCTGAACTCTGAACTTTTACCTGGATTTCAATAACTATAGGCCTATGATTTTTTTGGTTGAATTATAAAAAATAAAAGGCACCATTTTGTTTTATTGAGTCCAAAATTAATGATAAACAGAAACAATATTAAAGATTATTTGAAACAAATTTTGCATTATGAAATTTGCAGGTATTCAGGTAATTTGAGAGGTAAATAATACACCCAGAAATTTTTCGTCACAATTATCAAAAAATTCATCCATTTTTCCACCATTTTCATATCTGTCATTTTGATATATCTTGAAAAGTTTTGAAATAAATCCATTCAAAGACAACATGTATTTATCTTTCCAATGTTAAAAAACAATCTGGCATGGACAAGTATGACAATATAAACAATTTGGCGTTTGAAGAGGAGCATTTAATGTTGTCTGTATAATGAGGAGTATTTATAGTTGTCTGTATAATTAGAAGCATTTATAGTTGTCTGTATAATTAGGAGTATTTATAGTTGTCTGTATAATTAGGAGTATTTATAGTTGTCTGTATAATTTAGAGTTTTCTGTAAAATTAGGAGTATTTATAGTTGTCTGTATAAATAGGAGCATTTAATGTTGTCTGTATAATTAGGAGTATTTATAGTTGTCTGTATAATTTAGAGTTTTCTGTAAAATTAGGAGTATTTATAGTTGTTTGTTTTATTATCAATACTTGTGATCGTCTGATTTACAATTATGTAATTTAGAGTTAGTTAAAAATGTAAATACAACTATTTCATAAACATGTTTCTATATAAAAGCTTGATCAAATGGTCTCCGTGAAAGTTACGCTAGCGCTCTGCAACATATCACGGTAATGAACAGCGGCCATTTGACCGGACTACATCAAAGTTGTCACGTAATATCGTGCTTCTGGTAGTTCAAACATCAGAGGCTGGTCATTCGAGGCTACAAGTATTTGTAAACAAAGAACATGAAAACAAACAGATAATGTATTCAAACTGATAACTAGAATCGTGAGACGATACTGGGCAGTGCGCATCCGGTTTCGTCCATGGGTTAAAAATGGCGTTTTCAATCCATATTGCGAAATTTGCAGAACATAAAAATCGGCATATAAATTATTTATATTCGGGAGTGAAAAGTAGAATAACCAGTTCACGTTCGGTAGTGAAAAGTCATCTGATTAAAAAGTAGTTGTTTTTATTAATGTACATTTTTATACATCATTGGAATTAGAATAGTTAAAAAATATTTATTAATATTTTTCATATGCATTATCATACATATGAAAAAAATGATATGAATGGACTTTTCTGCACCTATATGGGCTGACTGAGGACGAGCAAACGCCATGCAGTGTGCAATGAGGGAAATTTTGCCAGGACAGTGGCATTTGTCTGCTCTTATTTTCGATTTTCAACTGTCGAGGGGTTTTTAACGTGCACAGCCAATAGAGCACGGAACCTTGGTTTAACTCATTGTGTCACTGAGTCAATTCTTGAAAGATATATAGATGACATCGGAATACTGAGTGCTAACCTCCATACAAGTAAGTTTGCAGCACAGCTCAACAATTATCATTTTAATATATTCTTAGTAAAAATTCTATAATATTATTTTTTTAGAAAACATTTAAATGGTCAACGTTTTAAGACAGTCAATTTCAAAACTTGTTTTTTAATAAATGACAGAAACAGATTTTTAGAACGGATTTTCTTCTTTTGGCATTGGATCGTTATCTACTTCTTTTTGTTTATCTTTTTTAGTACATAATTTACAACGTTAAACATGCAAGTTACAATGAAAGAAAGTCATGTTGAGCATGGTGCAATTGTCAGTTGAAGGGAGAGAACTGTATTTAAACATACAGACAACAAACATTTTTCAGTTGAAGGGAGAAAACTGCATTTGAACATTTTAAAATACTACTCTGACCAGTGAGAAGCGTTAAAAGAAACACTATGGTAAATTGTAACTTTCTAGATGATGGTATACTGGCCATGAATCGTATGATGTGCTGAGGGAATAATACGTTGTAATGTAACAGCGCTGACTCTCACATGTTAATAGAAATAGTATCTAAAGCTCTTTCTATCGAGGTTTGATACACCTAATTGAAGATTACAGGCAAATAATACTTCCTGGTCATTTGAACTAATAGATTTAGAAATATGAGCATTGAAAATTACAGTCTGAATAAAAATTCTTGTTCCAGAAATATAAAGAAATCGAAATTAAAAAATCAGTTGCCACAAGGTTGTTGGCCATCGACTAAGGATTTCATAGACACCGGTATTATGCAAATCAGATTATCCCCTGAGGTCCCATTTTGAGGTTTATAAAAAATAAGTCACAACAACATGGCTCCTGACATAGTACTTCCGGGTCGGATTTTATCATTTATATCTTTTCTGATGATCATTTCTAACATGATGCAAAAAGAAACTTTCAAATAATTCGGGAACTCCAGAAGTTAGAATTTCAAGTTTACAAACAAATGACGTCAAAACCGGGAGTGATATCAAAATTTCAGAAATATTGTTTTATTCATTATCAAATTGTTTATCTACTTGTAAGTTTTCAGATCGATCGAAATCAAATTTCCAAAAAACACGCACAGTTACAATGAAAATTGGCGCAAAATTTGCAAGTTTTAAAAAGCGCAATTTTGATTCAAATATTTTGTGTTATATATCATTAGAAAGAGCAGATTTAGCATAGTAAATATGTCTAAAAATTTGTGACGTATGTTTATTAGGTCACGTGACAAAGCTCTTTAAAGTTAAAAATTCCAATTTTCAAAAGGCGATAAAACCGGAAGTTAAAATCAGAAATCGGAAATGAATATATCATTTGATAGATCTCGTTAAGGGCAATAACTTTTGTACAGGTCAAAAGGTCATCAAAGGTCAAGGTCACTAGATATGAGCCTTGAAAGTTTTGGTCATTACTGAAATTCTTTGTCCGGAAATAGAAAAAAGTCTAAATCGAAATTTAAAAATCCGCTGTCATAAGGTTGGTGGCAATCGACTAAGGATTTCGTAGACACCAAAATGGTGCGAATCCGATTATCCCCTGAGGCCCCATTTTGAGTTATATAAAAATTACTCACAACATGGCGCTTGACATATTACTTCCGGGTCAAATTTTATCATAAATATCTTTCATGATGACAGTTTCTAACATAATGCAAAAAAAATTTTTCAAATATCTTCAAAACTCCGGAAGTTAAAATTTGAAGTTTACAAGCAAATGACGTCAAAACCGGAAGTGATATCAAAATTTTGAAAACACATTTTTGTTCGCAATAACAATGTCTATATGCCTAGAAATTTTCATAGCGATCGAAATAAAACCGTGGAAGTTGAAAAAAAACGTGAAAAAAAAGTTTCAAAATTCAGGGTCAAAAGTAAAAAATTATAAGTTTTTAGGTGATTATCGTGTAGAAAAGACACAACGGAAATAAACAGAAAAATATCCATCAAAATCGGTTGAAAATTGTAAGTAAAAATGATAAAAAACCGAAAATACACGTTTTATCATACCTCATTTCCGGTAGGACAAAACTGCGTCATTTAACCCCTAAGCCACAGTGTGCAGCAGTTTATCGTTGGAAATCGTGTCAGTTGGAGCGTGACAAACTCCCTTCATACCGAAATAGCGAGACCAGAAAACGAAAAAAAAAAAAAAAATAGTCAATTGCATAACAATGCAGTGCGTTCGAGAATCGAACGCACTGCAATAAAATGCGTAATTGGTTAACAGATAGTCACGTTGTAGCATCAAATGCACGAGCAAGTGTCAGAATATTTCTCCGTAAATTATATTGCTATGAACTATATTTTTGTCGCGACGTTACAAGCTAGAAGTAAAGCGTCAAAGTAAAGAGTCTCGCGCATGAAAACACAACGAAAAACACCATTCATTACCGAGACAGATTATGGTTTACGGAAACTGCCGAGGATTGCCGATTGAAGCTTGATTAAGGACACTACTTATCGAAGCAGAAATTATATGATGAGTATAAGAAAAACTAGCCTTCAGTCGTAGCTAGTAATTAAATAATTCTACATGAGAAAAGTTCAAAGTGTTTGTGAACTGACAGAGTTATCGGTTTTTATTCCAATTCGTTCTGTAAAAAACGTGTCTATGTGATCAGTTGACACGATGTGACCAAGCTAGTACGAAGTTAGTCAGCAACGAAGAGCCATAGAAATTTCAACCACTGCTAGCAGTCGATGGCATCTGAGAAAATCCTTTAAAGGATTGTAAAGAGATTTTTTAAACTGTGTATTGTATTGTATGGGGAATTTTAAAGCATCAATTTGCACTAAAATGGTCCGACAACGAAAGCAGATAAGACGAGTGGTAAATGAATACAGCATAGAATGAGATCAGTTACCTCTTTATTTACCTAGAAAATAGTAACCAGTCTTTGTATATATGACTTATCATCCCAGGATATACATAAATAATGTTGGCGGACAATACAAATACTAATACTAAGAACTCTGAATTGGCAATTCAAAAATAACTTACCTGAAACGTCCGTTCCCCTCTACAACTAAATTAAAAGTGACAATAAAACGTAGCAACGTTCTGTTTTTGTATTGTTAAAGCGGACGTTGCAGTAAACAATGACGTGACGTCACAGTATTCAAATAGCAAATTTTATAAAGTTTAAAATATTTTGAAATTGTGTTTGTTTTTTTTAGGAAAAATCCAAATTTTACACCAAAATATTTATAATTGACCTATTAACTGGATATCTTCATATAGAATTGGTTGATATTAATTATAATGATATGTCTACAAGTTAAAAGTAGTAGAATCGGAATCGTTTCTTCCAACTTATTGGATTATAAGAACAGAGGAAAATCCAGTAAAGTGATTTATACTACCTCTCTTATTTTAGTTTGAGCTAGTTGGTGGTTAACATGATTTTTAGGTATGTGTATATCAATGCTGTCAGTAAAAACTGGTCAGAATTGTAATTTCTGATGTGATACTTGCAGTCAATCTCGGTAAATCCCAACACATGATGATTGATGTTATATGTTAAATATTTACATAAAATGATTAAAAAATGAACACTTTATAGTATTCTCGATTCAGAATATGGCATAGTTTAGGATCGCGGAAAGGTTGCGAAGCCTGGGTTTGGATCGTCAGGAAAAACAGTGAAGACGGGCGCCTTAGGAAAATGAATTGAATCGCAACCTTAGCATAATTCGAGAAAAGTATTTCATAAACATGTTTCTATATATAAGCTTGATTAAGGACAGTTTTTATCGAAGCAGAAAATATATGATGAGTATAAGAAACTAGCCTTCAGTCGTAGCTAGTAATTAAATAATTCTACATGAGAAAAGTTCAAAGTGTTTGTGAACTGAAAAAGATGTTGGTTTTGAGTTTGATTCGTCATTTTAAAGGGCTATTCCACTTTGTTGTTGTTCAATATAAAAATCATCGTAAGTTTGCTTTTTTTGTATCTATGTATCTTCTTCATGAAACTGATTTTTTTAAAGGGGTTATAATTAAAAAAGAGTTGGGGGTTAACGTAATGTTTTTTAATATTTTTAGCATTTAAAAATTAACACTTGATTTATTTATTAAAAGGGCACATATTTCTAGCTTTTGTTGTAAAGTTTTCACAAATTTAAGCAAAATATATTTCGACTTAGATAAAAGGCTGACTGTCCCTTTAAAAATGCAATGGTAAATTGCTCTTGTTACGATGAGCCCCATTAAATATCCTTGATCTTTAATGGGATTAAGCAAGTTAATATACGCCCATGATAGCATTTGGGAAGAATTGTTTTGTTTTCTTTATGAAAATGCAAAATCTCAGTCACATCAGATAAAAAGCATAGCTTCTGTAACTTTGTAACATGTGATTGAGATGTGACTGTAGTTTTTACTTGACTGCTCACTTATTTTAAACATGTGAAAACAGGATACTATTTATCATCTATTATAGTATAATAATTATTTATCTCTAGATAAAACTAAAATAATTGTCTATTGATGATTGTTAACACTATAACCAGTAATGATCATCTAATATTTTCTGTCTCAGATAGTTACTAAGTCATTTGATAAGATGTTGGAGCCTCCGAGACATTTTATCCACAGTATGCATCACCTTTACTATTTTGCTAGAACAGCCATTTAAGCATTGGAAATTTATATAAAGCGACAAATGCAATTAAATTAACCCATTTAAATATGAAGATAGAGAATTAAATTCTTGTTAATTCGTTTATGGAACGATTGTACTGCCAAAACTGCCCATACACAATACCTTTCATAGCATATTCAGAAATTAACAGTTTGAACAGTTTTGGACAAACTTGGTTATATTTGATGCCATTTTTTTTCCAAGACAGGAACATAAATTCTAACTAAGTTGAATGTTAACTATTGTCCAGTAAAAACAGAGTTAGAAACATAGTTTGTGTGATGGGCTAATGGCTTTACAGAATCAACTGTCATGCGTATTATACTGTTCATGACATGAACGATATGTTTCTCTATATAGAACTCCTTGATGTTGACATTATCTCTTTCAAAATATACATTTTAATCTTGCAGTGATAGCTTACAGGGGAATGTAATTGTAAAACAAATCTCGAAATCCATGCGAACACATTGGCAGTAGCAGCTAATGAACCTTTCATTTGAGGTGAGGAATTAATCAATAAATGAGTAAATATTTCATAATAAAAAGTGGTATCAAGTGTCTAGAAGAGTTAGCATACCCTGCTTAGCACCACACCCGCCCAATGATATTACATCAATAGGTTACTGATTTCTGTCATAAATTCAATTTAACTTTCAAGGCAGTTGAGTTTATAAAATTCAACATTAAGGGAGAGAACTCTGTCAAAGAATATTTTTGTTCACTGCAATAATTGGGTCAAAACATTACGGGAGATAACTCCTAACGAAATTTTTCAGTTTAATAAGTATTTCTGATTCTCTCGAAGACACATGGAGGACAAAACATACTTTCATCAACGGCAGTCTGAGCAGAATTGTTCAGTTGTGGCAGCTTATCGAATTCCCAAAGATTAAATCCCGCGTTGGAGATCTTGAGCATACAATAATTGACGGAATTATTGGGTATAATTCAGATTCAGTGAAATATTTGATGTCTTTCAGATTCAGTGAAATATTTGATGTCTTGAAATCCAAAAACATAGGATGAGTTTCAGGAAGATGATATTTCTTGAAATCTCTTCCCATTAGAAACGTTCGGCAAATGGAAAAGTAATAAAAAAAATGTGTCATGTCAATCTAGCACCTATAATTATTGTCAATAAAAGATCGTGAGGTCAGAGTAATGTTACCAGTTAAAGTATCAATAAAGATATTTTCTCTGTTTAAACAGATTGATCATTAAGAAGACATGTGAAAATAACATCTTCCTATTTATAGTGATACCACCAGATAAACCTCCCTAATGAACATAGCTAAATATACTTTAACCAGTTCTCAACTCAATCTCCATGTCAATCAGTGTACATTCTTTACAATTAGACATCATTTCAACTGAAAATAAAAACTACTGCTTTACTCTTTAGCAAGGAATCGAACCACCAGAACGAAAAATCATGAGCTCTGTGAAATCTGCATCTGTTATGTTGGTTTACAATAGTACAGTGACATCAAATGATCACATATCTATAACCTGTCAACCAACTATTTCAAAATGTCTTCGATTCTTTAAAATTAGTTGTTGCCTTAGCAATTACTTTTAGTTGCAGTTTATTGGTCAATAATTCCTTTATTGTTTTATTTTCTAAGCAAAAGAAAACTAATTATTGGATGTTGCAATAGCTGGCTATATATTGCACACTGGGTTTTGTTATTGAGTATTTCAGTTCGAACTGTACAATTTATCATTGTGGAACATTTTTTTTAAATTTTCATTTATTTACAGCTTGCATCGACGGGTTTGTGTTGAAAGTTTAAAATGCCTTTAACAAAATCAATAATTTTACTTGCAACTTTTCTGCACTAAAGTGTAATAAAGTTTTTGCCAAGACAACGACATTAACCTTCTTATATTCAATTTCAAATTGTCAGGTTTCTTTATATGATGTACAATGGGATGTGGTATATTGTCACATCCCATTAAATGTGTTATTCATGTCATTTTCTATTATCATGTATGTTGTACTCAACCATCCCATAATAATTTTTTTTTTTAAATTTGGCGTAAATAGAATATTGCAGTTTTGAAGCAGTTCTTTTAAGTAGTGTTTGCGAAGATTTAGAATATGATTCTAATACAGTTATTCCAAAGATTACTTGGTAGATCCAATAAAATAAGTTGGTCTAACATTGGTTTAAATTTAAACTGTTTCCGCGGCTTGATCTTAGAATAGGATATTGGCAATTATCAATCGTTACCATTACAAAATGTTTTATGATCAAGAAAGTAAAAAAAAATGAAAAAAGCTCCAAGATAGAATTTGACTGTTGTTTAAATTTCACTTTTAAATAAAAAATAACCATAATGAGACAGCTATTGACCTCCATGAAAAACTTACAGAATCTCATATATATTTATCAGAAAAGAATTCTATCTGGTTAACTGACAATACTCTTCAATTGCTTAGTCTACCTTAAGATTGTATATATCATTAGACTTACACATCAACAAATTGTTGACTTCCAGACGACATCGATAAAGGCACTCTTCTAATTTACTTCACACACATTGATTGAAATATCTTACTAGAAGCCAGTTGAAACATAAAAGTTATATCTTAAGAAATAAAAGCTACCGTTTGATAAATTAGTTTAGCAATATAAAAGATAAACCAGTCAAAGTTTCCATTTACAATCCGTTTTTCTTTTCATTTTGTCCCTTGTGGGAATTTAGAATGACAAACACAGCTTTTATAACTTCTTCTAGCAACCCAATAAGACAAATAATTGTGAGACATTTCCCTTAGAGACATCTCTGCCTTGATTTAATACCAGTAAACTTTTAAATACAGCTGACAGTTGAATTTTATTGATCTGAATTATATCTAAGTAACTGATATCAAAGCCACAATTTAAATGACATACTGTAGAACAAAAGGTTTAGCTTGGAGATAGAAACAGTATCTTGGTCAAATTAATTAAAAATGTTGGGAATAACAGTATCTATGAGTTATTCGAAAAGTCATTGTTTTTGATAATATTTTCAAAACTAGGGTTACAAATAATAACTACAGCAACATTTTAAATTTGCACATTAGCAGCACCTTTGTAACTATGTCTTGGTGTTCTTAAAACTTAAATCCTGTCCGATATGGAAGTCAATTTAATTAGATTAGATTGGTGGTGGACATTGAAATGAATATTATTAATTAATGACTGTTATTAATCCAGGCAAAATGCCAATCACGTACACATGTCTTTCTTGTTGTGTTGTTAAAGGGATGCTCAGCTTTTTTTCTAGGTCGATATTTTTTCCTTAAATTTGTGAAAACTATATACTAAAATCTAGAGATATGAAAAAAAAGGTCAATGTGTGACTGAATATTTGCTCTTCATAATAAATATTGCTCTCGGAACAAAACTTAGTTTAATGATCTCAAGAACTCATATATTTTCTCTAGTTGACGGTTATGTTTCGGAGAAAAGCTAATGTTATAAAAAGTAAAATATTATAACAGTTAATAAAGTGGAACTTAATTATAACATATTTTTTTATCACAAATGGAAAACCATCGATATTAGAACTCAACGTAACATTGTACTTCATTGAGTCCACATGAAAAAAACAAAACAAGCCATAACACCCAATTTTTGGTATCACTAATATAAAATTATATCAGGTTGAATTGTTTCGGCCTCGTCAGTGCTGATGCTGGAGATGAGATTGTCTCACAAGTTATATCATCAATTTACATAAGACGTTTATCGCTCGGTAATACTCTTATGTGATATAATTACGACTCTTAGAATATTATTTGAAATATCAAACTGTCATAAAAACATTATTAAGTTGAAATTGATTGAATCTCTACTAAAGCTTACGTAGTCCGAATCCTCCTTAGAACTCAGCTTGTAGGTTTAAAACAAGATTTTGTCTGACATTGTTTTCTAATATATTCTCTCAGATAATGAAAAGTCTATATCAATTATTGTAAGTACGTCTACAGATAAACCTTTAAATATCGGCTTGGCATCACGTTATATAAATTACATTACGTCGTTTTCTTCATGTCTACTTGTTGTAGAAAAATGTTTGCTTTTTTTTTTTTGTCTCCTATCTCTTTTTTTGACTTCGTCCAGGACATCAATAAATTCACACAAAGTATGTTAAGAGTTATAAAATGTAAGAAATACGAAAAAAAGCTATCTCCCTGTTCGAATTGGTCAATTAAATCAATTTTGAATTGGTCAAGACAAGATTAGTTACTTAACCTTCACAAATTTACAAATGCAGAATTAACATGGAAAATTTATGTGTCCTTATATTTGAAACTGGAATATTTTCCATCCTTGGATTTTATGTTTGGTTTATAGTGTTTCATGATAGTGTGCAATGTATTTCCTTAATGTTAATACACTTTGGACTGCATGTATGTGTTTGTAGATATTCAAATCCTTCAGAAGTTGGGGACCTTCACCTATTATGCCGAACCAGAGCCCACATCTTGAAACTTATATTTTTGACAAAGGATGTTAACTTTGCAAGTGTCATTATAAATAATGTAGTATGTAGGGGTAAGCTATTTTAGGTGTCTTTTTTCTGGAATATTTATGGAGTTATGTGAGTATATAGAGTTATATGTATGATTTAAACAATTTGGAGTTGTGTGTATAATTTAGAATATTTGGAGTTTTTTAAATAAAATAAATTCTAAATAATTTTATAATTGTCTGTAACATGAGGAGTATTTATAGTTGTCTGTATTATTAGGAACATTTATAGTTGTCTGTATAATTAGGAGCATTTATAGTTGTCTGTATAATTAGGAGCATTTATAGTTGTCTGTATTATTAGGAGCATTTATAGTTGTCTGTATTATTAGGAGCATTTATAGTTGTCTGTATAATTAGGAGTATTTATAGTTGTCTGTATAATTAGGAGCATTTATAGTTGTCTGTATAATTAAGATTATTTATAGTTGTCTGTATAATTAAGAGTATTTATAGTTGTCTGTATAATTCAGAGTTTTCTGTAAAATTAGGAGTATTTATAGTTGTCTGTATAAATAGGAGTATTTATAGTTGTATTATTAGGAGTATTTATAGTTGTATTATTAGGAGTATTTAAAGCTGTCTGTATAATTAGGAGCATTTATAGTTGTCTGTATAATTAGGAGCATTTATAGTTGTCTGTATAATTAGGAGTATTTATAGTTGTCTGTATAATTAGGAGTATTTATAGTTGTCTGTATAATTAGGAGCATTTATAGTTGTCTGTATAATTAGGAGCATTTATAGTTGTCTGTATAATTAGGAGTATTTATAGTTGTCTCTGTAAAATTAGTAGTATTTATAGTTGTCTGTATAATTAGAAGCATTTATAGTACTCTGTATAATTAGGAGTATTTATAGTTGTCTGTATAATTAGGAGTATTTATAGTTGTCTGTATAATTAGAAGCATTTATAGTTGTCTGTATAATTAGAAGCATTTATAGTACTCTGTATAATTAGGAGTATTTATAGTTGTCTGTATAATTAGGAGTATTTATAGTTGTCTGTATAATTAGAAGCATTTATAGTTGTCTGTATAATTAGGAGCATTTATAGTTGTCTGTATAATTAGGAGTATTTATAGTTGTCTGTATAATTAGAAGCATTTATAGTACTCTGTATAATTAGGAGTATTTATAGTTGTCTGTTGTATTATCAGTACTTGGGATAGTCTGCGATTTACAATTATGTAATTTAGAGTTAGTTAAAAATGTAAATACAACTATTTCATAAACATTTTTCAATATAAAAGCTTGATTGAGGACAGTTTTTATTGAAGCAGAAAATATATATGATGAGTAAGAAAAACTAGCCTTCAGTCGTAGCTAGTAATTAAATAATTCTACATGAGAAAAGTTCAAAGTGTTTGTGAACTGACAGAGTTATCGGTTTTTATTCCAATTCGTTCTGTAAAAAACGTGTCTATGTGATCAGTTGACACGATGTGACCAAGCTAGTACGAAGTTAATCAGCAACGAAGAGCCATAGACATTTCAACCACTGCTAGCAGTCGATGGCATCTGAGAAAATCCTTTAAAGGATTGTAAAGAGATTTTTTAAACCTTTGTATTGTATGGCGAATTTTAAAGCATCAATTTGTACTAAAATGGTCCGACAACGAAAGATATAAGACGAGTGGTAAATGAACACAGCATAGAATGAGATCAGTTACCTCTTTATTTACCTAGAAAATAGTAACCAGTCTTTGTATTATATGACTTATCATCCCAGGATATACATAAATAATGTTGACGGACAATACAAATAATAATACTAAGAACTCTGAATTGGCAATTCAAAAATAACTTACCTGAAACGTCCGTTCCCCTCTACTACTAAATTGACAGTGACAATAAAACGTAGCAACGTTCTGTTTTTGTATTGTTAAAGCGGACGTTGCAGTAAACAATGACGTGACGTCATAGTATTCAAATAGCAAATTTTATAAAGTTCAAAATATTTTGAAATTGTGTTTGTTTTTTTGAGGAAAAATCCAAATTTACACCGAAATATTTATAAATGCCCTATTAACTGGATATCTTCATATAGAATTGGTTGATATTAATTATAATGATATGTCTACAAGTTAAAAATAGTTGGAATCGGAATCGTTTCTTCCAACTTATTGGATTATAAGAACAGAGGAAAATCCAGGAAAGTGATTTATACTACCTCTCTAAATTTAATTTGAGCTAGTCGGTGGTTAACATGATTTTTAGGTACGTGTATATCAATGCTCTCAGTAAAAACTAGTCAGAATTGTAATTTCTGATGTGATACTTACAGTCAATCTCGGTAAATCCCAACACATGATGATTGATGTTATATGTTAAATATTTACATAAAATGATTAAAAAATGAACACTTTATAGTATTCTCGATTCAGAATATGGCATAGTTTAGGATCGCAGAAAGGCTGCGAAGCCTGGGTTTGGGTCGTCAGGAAAAATAGTGAAGACGGGCGCCTTAGGAAAATGAATTGAATCGCAACGTTTGCTTAAATCGAGAAAAGTATTTCATAAACATGTATATAAAAGCTTGATTAAGGACAGTTTTTATTGAAGCAGAAAATATATGATGAGTATAAGAAAAACTAGCCTTCAGTCGTAGCTAGTAATTAAATAATTCTACATGAGAAAAGTTCAAAGTGTTTGTGAACTGAAAAAGATGTTGGTTTTCAATATAAAAATCATCGTAAATGTCGACTGAAAATATTTCTAAAGTATGCTTTTTTATATCTATGTATCTTCTTGATGAAACTTGATGATTTTTTTTAATGGGGTTAATTAAAAAAGAGTTGGGGGTTAACGTAATGTTTTTTAATATTTTTAGCATTTAAAAATTAACACTTGATTTATTTATATAAGTAAAAGGGCACATATCTCTAGCTTTTGTTGTAAAGTTTTCACAAATTTAAGCAAAATATATTTCGACTTAGATAAAGGGCTGACTGTCCCTTTAAAAATGCAATGGTAAATTGCTCTTGGTACGATGAGCATCATTAAATATCCTTGATCTTTAATGGGATTAAGCAAGTTAATATACGCCCATGATAGCATTTGCGAAGAATTGTTTTGTTTGATAGGTTAAAGTCAGAGTTTTGTGTAATGCACATTCAAACTTGATCCGCTTTATGAAAATGCAAAATCTCAGTCACATCAGATAAAAAGCATAGCTTCTGTAACTTTGTAACATGTGATTGAGATGTGATTGTAGTTTTTACTTGACTGCTCACTTAATTTAAACATGTGAAAACAGGATACTATTTATCATCTATTATAGTATAATAATTATTTATCTCTAGATAAAACTAAAACAATTGTCTCAACACTATAACCAGTAATGATCATCTTATATTTTCTGTCTCAAGATGTTGGAGCCTCCCAGACATTTTATCAACAGTATGCATCACCTTTACTATTTTGCTAGAACAGCCATTAAGCATTGGAAATTTATATAAAGTGCCAAAACTGCCCATACACAGTACCTTTCATAGCATATTCAGAAATTAACATTTTGGACAAACTTGGTTATATTTGATGCCAACTTTTTTCCAAGACAGGTACATAAATTCTAAAGATTGGTATTTTCGAGGTTACAAAAAGGCACAATCAGTTACTTTTCAGTCCTGATGTTATTCTTATCAGAAAATACACATAGTGTTGTCTATAGATATTACATTATCACACGTAAACCAAACGGTGTGAAAATTTCAAACTCTTCAAATATAATATATACAATGTAGACAATTTCAAGTCGCATTTAAATACAATAGACACAACTTAGTTAATAACATCACATAACTTGTGATTTCTTCCAGAAATATTTCTATTGACTCAATTAAATTCTACACACTTTAGGAAGAAATCTAGAGGGAAATATAAAAGTTTAAGTTAGACAGTATCACTTCTCTTAATAAGATAATTTAAATGTATGTTCTATATCGAAGTTACCCCAAATTCTACTGCTGAAGATGTTTGAAGTTTGCAATGTTTAAAGTCTATAAATTGCTGCATTCAGTCATATATATTCAGTTTTGAACATATTGTGCATGCTCATATTTAACTAATCTACATACAATAAAAAAAACTAAAATGTTAAATGTTCCTAACAAAACCACATGCCAAATCCTCTTGAAATTTATTTCAAACCGGATTTTTCATATATAGCTTCGTAACATCTAATGCTTAAAATGCTTACACTGTCATCAAACTAAATCAAACAATACGCACTGAAACAATACGATACGTGAACTGATCAAGAAAAACCGCAATACGACATGTTGTATTTAAAGTGAGCCTTCAGTTCAGGGAAATTTATCAATTCTATATTTCCATTTACAAATGAAAATGACATCAATCTCAAAGTCATAAATTAGAAAGAGAACGAAATTATGAAAGGTTTCAATTAATGTAAAATTCATTTTTATTTTCTTTATTTCCTCTTAAATTTAAAATTAATATTGACATATTATTTAAATGATGCATCCAGAATGTTCTATCTAATATGATCGAGACAAGATAATTCTAAAGGGAATTCATATCTCATGCCCTACAGCCCAATAAATATGACAACGCATGATTATGTGTGAAATGGGAAATGAGAAGTTATGATAAACCTCATAAATGTCTGACTGGACATCGTCAAGGGATTTCAGGTATTGGATTGAATACTGATTGGACTGAACTACTTTTCTTCTATGTCGTTCGAAACTTGAACTGTTCTTCGTTTTATGTCACTAATAAGTCAGCGGAATTATATTTTAAATTGGTAACTTGATGAACAGATAGTATTCATAATGTCTGAACTGGATTTAGATACTTCAACATAAGAGAAAGGGAAGGTCATATATCTCAAGAATTCAATTTGAATAAATTGTCATTAACTTTTCTTCAAGTTAATCTTTAAATTTCTATTCAAATCTTAAAAGCATCTTGTCTGGTCTAAAGATACCACTTTGTCTTTAAAGAGGAACAATAGTTGATATCACGCTACAATCATTTTAAATTTCAATCACACTCAAGTCAATTGGCTAATTTTAATACTCCCTGTCTGAAAGAAATATTTTTTCTTAACTTCAGTGAGCAGGTTTTGGATATAAAAAAATATATTCTCAAACAATAGCACGGAAATTATTGTAAATGTCACTTAACTCATGTGAAGACCTATTTTACATGTTAATAAACAAAAATGTTGTTTTCTAATCCAAGTTTTTTATTTTTATCTTTCAAAGGAATGGTTGAATTCTGCTTCATAAACGAGATTTATGGTGAGGTTATTGAATCATCGTTGCAAAAGAAAACATTGTTTACGTTTAGTTACGTCAAGCTTTATAAATAAAGCATTAGATGATAGAATGAATACACTGATAAGATGATACGATACACCTCTAATCAAATGAAATATCCTCACCTATTGCCGTAAAATTGTCAAGGAAAGACTCATTCACATATCCAGTTATCGATATCTGAGTTAATATAAAACAACACATTTAAATGTTAAGTAAAACGAAGAGAAACCTGAACTACTAACTAACAATTAATATGCCAAACCCCAGGTTTTAAGTCCAGTCTTGTAACAATTTGAAATAACAATTCACTTAAAAAAATTATCAGAGCTTGCACTTCAAGTTCACTTTGCCTTCATGTAACTTTGAAATTTTTGCTGAAATCTAATACAGATTCTAAAAGTATTGTCCTTTTTATCTACCAATCTATTGGTATAAACCTGTATATAAAAATATCAGTAACCCAAAGGCTTTTCTTGCTTTGAACCCCCCCCCCCCCCCCCAGATAAACCAGTATTATAAAATACTATTTCTCAAGAAGTGGCTTTCTTCTGAATTGTACAATAAGTCAAGTCCAAACTAGAACTATAGTAAGAACGTAATCTATGTCTAAAGCCTGATAGACAATGTATTTTATTATAAAGATTTGATAGTTAAGTAATGTATATTAAGGGATGGTAGGAGAATAATGTAATTGAGTTGAATGTAATAAGATAAAAACTCTCAACCAAGATTAAATCAACGTTGACCTTCAACTATTCTTTACACTACAATAGTTTGGAATAACACAGATAAAATATTTTTTTTAATGAAAATTATGATAGGTTGAGATTGAATTGTTAAAATACTAATAATGAGTAGGCTAACACAATATCATGATCATTTTTTATATAACAAAATTCCAAAAAAGAGATTCAAATTCATAGGATGAGAGAACCACGAGCATTTACCAAACGGAATAATGATTAGGAATAAGTTCCATGCCAGAAAATACGCCATTTAACATAGAGTACTACCACATCAATACATCAGTATATTGACGAGATAAATCGAAAAGTTGAAATCAGCTTTATTTTCAGTTAAAATGATGTGTAATTGTAAAGAATATAGCAGTAGTTTTTATTTTCAGTTAAAATGGTGTCTGATTATAAAGAGTATAGCAGTAGTTTTTATTTTCAGTTAAAATGGTGTTTGATTATAAAGAGTATAGCAGTAGTTTTTATTTTCAGTTAAAATGGTGTCTGATTGTAATGAGTATAGCAGTAGTTTTTATTTTCAGTTAAAATGGTGTCTGATTGTAAAGAATATAGCAGTAGTTTTTATTTTCAGTTAAAATGGTGTCTGATTATAAAGAGTATAGCAGTAGTTTTTATTTTCAGTTAAAATGGTGTTTGATTATAAAGAGTATAGCAGTAGTTTTTATTTTCAGTTAAAATGGTGTCTGATTGTAAAGAGTATAGCAGTAGTTTTTATTTTCAGTTAAAATGGTGTTTGATTATAAAGAGTATAGCAGTAGTTTTTATTTTCAGTTAAAATGGTGTCTGATTGTAAAGAGTATAGCAGTAGTTTTTATTTTCAGTTAAAATGGTGTTTGATTATAAAGAGTATAGCAGTAGTTTTTATTTTCAGTTAAAATGGTGTCTGATTGTAAAGAGTATAGCAGTAGTTTTTATTTTCAGTTAAAATGGTGTCTGATTATAAAGAGTATAGCAGTAGTTTTTATTTTCAGTTAAAATGGTGTCTGATTATAAAGAGTATAGCAGTAGTTTTTATTTTCAGTTAAAATGGTGTCTGATTGTAAAGAGTATAGCAGTAGTTTTTATTTTCAGTTAAAATGGTGTTTGATTGTAAAGAGTATAGCAGTAGTTTTTATTTTCAGTTAAAATGATGTCTGATTGTAAAGAGTATAACAGTAGTTTTTATTTTCAGTTAAAATGATGTCTGATTATAAAGAGTATAGCAGTAGTTTTTATTTTCAGTTAAAATGGTGTTTGATTATAAAGAGTATAGCAGTAGTTTTTATTTTCAGTTAAAATGGTGTTTGATTATAAAGAGTATAGCAGTAGTTTTTATTTTCAGTTAAAATGGTGTCTGATTGTAATGAGTATAGCAGTAGTTTTTATTTTCAGTTAAAATGATGTCTGATTGTAAAGAGTATAGCAGTAGTTTTTATTTTCAGTTAAAATGATGTCTGATTATAAAGAGTATAGCAGTAGTTTTTATTTTCAGTTAAAATGATGTCTGATTGTAAAGAATATAGCAGTAGTTTTTATTTTCAGTTAAAATGGTGTTTGATTATAAAGAATATAGCAGTAGTTTTTATTTTCAGTTAAAATGGTGTCTGATTGTAAAGAATATAGCAGTAGTTTTTATTTTCAGTTAAAATGATGTGTAATTGTAAAGAATATAGCAGTAGTTTTTATTTTCAGTTAAAATGATGTCTGATTATAAAGAGTATAGCAGTAGTTTTTATTTTCAGTTAAAATGGTGTTTGATTATAAAGAGTATAGCAGTAGTTTTTATTTTCAGTTAAAATGGTGTCTGATTGTAATGAGTATAGCAGTAGTTTTTATTTTCAGTTAAAATGGTGTCTGATTGTAATGAGTATAGCAGTAGTTTTTATTTTCAGTTAAAATGGTGTCTGATTGTAAAGAATATAGCAGTAGTTTTTATTTTCAGTTAAAATGATGTGTAATTGTAAAGAATATAGCAGTAGTTTTTATTTTCAGTTAAAATGGTGTCTGATTATAAAGAGTATAGCAGTAGTTTTTATTTTCAGTTAAAATTGTGTTTGATTATAAAGAGTATAGCAGTAGTTTTTATTTTCAGTTAAAATGGTGTCTGATTGTAAAGAATATAGCAGTAGTTTTTATTTTCAGTTAAAATGATGTGTAATTGTAAAGAATATAGCAGTAGTTTTTATTTTCAGTTAAAATGGTGTTTGATTATAAAGAGTATAGCAGTAGTTTTTATTTTCAGTTAAAATGGTGTCTGATTGTAAAGAGTATAGCAGTAGTTTTTATTTTCAGTTAAAATGGTGTTTGATTGTAAAGAGTATAGCAGTAGTTTTTATTTTCAGTTAAAATGGTGTTTGATTGTAAAGAGTATAGCAGTAGTTTTTATTTTCAGTTAAAATGGTGTTTGATTATAAAGAGTATAGCAGTAGTTTTTATTTTCAGTTAAAATGGTGTCTGATTGTAAAGAGTATAGCAGTAGTTTTTATTTTCAGTTAAAATGGTGTCTGATTGTAAAGAGTATAGCAGTAGTTTTTATTTTCAGTTAAAATGGTGTTTGATTATAAAGAGTATAGCAGTAGTTTTTATTTTCAGTTAAAATGGTGTCTGATTGTAATGAGTATAGCAGTAGTTTTTATTTTCAGTTAAAATGGTGTCTGATTATAAAGAGTATAGCAGTAGTTTTTATTTTCAGTTAAAATGGTGTTTGATTATAAAGAGTATAGCAGTAGTTTTTATTTTCAGTTAAAATGGTGTTTGATTATAAAGAGTATAGCAGTAGTTTTTATTTTCAGTTAAAATGGTGTCTGATTGTAATGAGTATAGCAGTAGTTTTTATTTTCAGTTAAAATGGTGTCTGATTATAAAGAGTATAGCAGTAGTTTTTATTTTCAGTTAAAATGGTGTCTGATTGTAAAGAGTATAGCAGTAGTTTTTATTTTCAGTTGAAATGGTGTCTAATTGTAAAGAGTAAAGCAGTAGTTTTTATTTTCAGTTGAAATGATGTGTAATTGTAAAGAATGTACACTGATTGATATCGAGATTGAGTTGAGAACTGGTTAAAGTATATTTAGCTATGTTCATTAGAGAGATTTATCTGCTGGTATCACTATTAATAGGAAGATGTTATTTTCACATGTCTTCTTAATGATCAATCTGTTTAAACAGAGAAAATATCTTTATTGATACTTTAACTGGTAACATTACTCTGACCTCACGATCTTTTATTGTTAATGATTATTGATACTTAATTGATTGGACAAGGATTTCACTTTATTTGTTCTGTTAACATGAAACATGAACAGTGTGTAATAGAATGAAACGACCCAAGAGACTAACACTGAAGGAAAAATCAAATCTATGAGTTCATAATTGTTTGGATTTAACCTGATGCTCTCACTGTGAAAGACAAAATTAAAAGGTACATAATTTATCATTCAGAGTGGAAATGAAAATATATCGTCTGTCGGGCTCCATTGTTTTTCAATCAAATCTGATTCTGTGAAACCAGATGTAAACTTATTCATCACAATTACAGTGTTTAATGTTAAAGGCTTTACTCGGTTAAATAATCAATACATAGATTATAACAACCCTGTTAAATCTACATACACAAGGACTTTTTGAACCATGTTCACGGGTCACCACCCCTAACGGCAGGCAATCGACAGAATCTATAACTGAGCAGTGCAATGGGAAATTACAAAACCGATGAATGAATAAGTTTTAAGATTAAATTTTAAAAACATTGTGTGGATAAAGACTTATAATGATTGATTCATTTAGTTCCAACATCTACACTAAGGACACGAGGGCATTGTTTCAATACCACAGTCTCACTTTATTCTGTTTAACTGTCAATTCTAAAAACTGTTGTTTTTTTTTTATGAAATCTAGTATAAATGTTATATCTCGTATGGCGCGGTGCTAAGAAGTCATTATTTATATTTCACAATACGGCTTGTACTGTCTTCAGAATCCTTGAAAATCAATGTTGATTTAATCATAGCATCATAATATTGTCTATCATGAATTGAAACATTTTATTTTACCGGATTTTTTAATCATTCAAAACAAAAGCGATATTTGTGTTATTCCAAACTACTGGGTAAGGAATAGATGAAGGTCAACGTTGATTTAATCTTGGTTGAGAGTTTTTATCTTATTACATTCAACTCAATTACATTATTCTCCTACCATCCCTTAATATACATTACTTAACTATCAAATATTTATAATAAAATACATTGTCTATCAGGCTTTAGACATGGATTACTCTCTTACTATAATTATAGTCCGGACTTAAATATAATATATGATATTGTCTATCTGATTACTCTCTTACTATTCCTGACTTAAATATAATGTATGATATTGTCTACCTGAATACTCTCTTAATATAATTATAGTCCTGACTAAGATATGGTATATGATATTGTAAAAATAAATGTTAGAATCTGTGTAGATTTCAGTGAATTGTCAAACACAATCGGTGGTTAATGTAATTCTGAAGTGCCAGTGATAATTTAAGTGAAATGTTTGGTTTGATTTACTTATTTCCCAGTCTAGATATGAAAACTGGATATTGGCAATTTGTAATTGATATTTTTGCTATATCAGATTTATATTAATTCTCACAACTCAACACTATTTTTATATTAACTATCATTATCTACCTATATTATTGTGTACGTTTTGTCTGGAGTGAAGTAATAAGTCTTTGGGGAGAAAATGTATGTAAGAGACAGATGGTAAACTGACAAGAAATTCGGGAGTAGAAAAATCTGAGATATTTAATGGAATATACTTGTATTCAGTCAGCTTATCATAGTACGTATGTAGGACATATCACATTCAACTCAATAGAAGTACTTCTAAACTTCACATTTTAAGTTTCATTTCTACTTTGATATAGGCAGATATATGACATATTTTGAAAACTAATATAATGCATGGAGATTTAATTAACACTAATATGAAACTATCATATTCATAAAGTTTTGGGTAACATCGCAAATCCAGGATTACAAAGCATAATTCAACAACTCTATAAGAACCAAAATACATTTACAAGTAGCCAATTGACTTGAGTGTGATTGAAATTTAAAATGATTGTAGCGTGATATCAACCAGTATTCCTCTTTAAAGACAAAGTGGTATCTTTAGACCAGACAAGATGCTTTTAAGATTTGAATAGAAATTAAAAGATTAGCTTCAAGTAAAGTTAATGACAATTTATTCAAATTGAATTCTTAACAGATATATGACTTTTCCTTTCTCTTATGTTGAAGTATCTAAATCCAGTTTAGACATTATGAATACAATCTGTTCACTAATAAGTTTTCAATTTAAAATACAATTCCGCTGACTTATTACTGACATAAAATGTAAACGAAGAACAGTTCAAGTTTCTAACGACATAGAAGAAAAGTAGAAAAGTAGTTCAGTCTAATCAGTATTCAATCCAATACCTGAAATCCCTTGACGATGTCCAGTCAGACATTTATGAGGTTTATCATAACTTCTCATTTCCCATTTCACACATAATCATGCGTTGTCATATTTATTGGGCTGTAGGGCATGAGATATGAATTCCCTTTAGAATTATCTTGTCTCGATCATATTAGATAGAACATTCCAATCACACTGTTTAAAAATATGTCAACATCAATTATTATTTCATAGGGGAAAATCAAAATGAATTTTACATTAATTGAAACCTTGCATCTTTTAAAAACTATTTTTAATAGAAGACATTTATAATGGTGGTCGAATTCTTAAAACTATTACAACTGGATTCGTTTTTCTGAAGTGCAGCTGTAGACCTACATGTTTTGTATCATATACAGTGGATTGTCTTTTTTTTAGCTTCTTATCAAATATTGAATAATGTGACTGATAATATGATTTTATAAAATAAGGGTTTAAAAAGGTAGATGTTCTCTAAACTTTTCATACTTCATACTTTGGGGTAACGTTGATAGAGAACATACATTTAAATTATCTTATTATGAGAAGAGATACTGTCTAACTTAAACTTTTATATTTCCCTCTAGATTTCTTCAAGAATTAAATTGAGCCAATTGAAATATTTCTGGAAGAAATCACACGTTATATGATGTTGTTAAGTTGAGGAACTACAGGAATTATCTCTATTGTATTTAAAAGCGACTTGACATTGTCTACAGATGTTTCAGTGTTTCATTGTGGTGTTTGAAATTTTCACACAATCTGTCAATCTCCAATCTACTGATTATCGAGTCACTGAACATCGAACATGTTTACGAATATTTTTTTTTATAACTCTTTATCTAACAGTCAATTTGGTACTTTAACTAATAATAAGCTGTTATGTGAATTTGATACGAGAGTTGTTGCTGATAGGGATTGTCTGCCTAAACAGTTTTCATAAGAAATTTGAAAGAGCTTATTTCAACTTTACGTATACTTCAAATAGAATAGTATAGTAATGGTTTTGATCATCATGTATTGAACGTCACGCACTGTAAGTGGTAAAGTTCTTGTAGAGACATACTCCACTTCAGATCCAGTTAATTATTACTTGAGATAAATTATGAAATTGTCTTTCTGTTTAAATAAAAAAACCACTGCACGAACGATCCCAAACGCACAAATATTAGAAATACATAAGCAATAGCAATGGAAGAGTAAATAAGTCATAATGAAAAGTGGTATCAGATGTCTAGAAGAGTAATAATTTCAGATCATCTAGAAATTTTATTACAACCACTCTGATATTTATATATAATCAACTTTAAGTCATCAAATCAGAACAACAGTCATTTTGCAACCACATACATAAAGTCATCTTCCAAGTGTAACATTTAAATTTCATTCAAGTTCAGGGGAAGGTTATATTTTTACTATTTAGTATTTAGTATTTGAATTGCATTTAATGCATTTGTTATGTTTATTAAAATGGGTTAAAAACTGAAGTACGGATAAATTACGTTCACTTATAGGGACACGTTCATCCCCATCCGACTAATAACAAAAAACATGATGTCTAGATTTGGGTTGCTGAGGTTGTTCGCCAGTATTGACACCACTTTCAATGTTCCTTATAATCGACCTCTTCCCCTCAAAATATCGCTCCCATGGTAGGTAACAACTGGTAGGTACATAATTTCATGTACAACATTAGATAAGAAACACGGCATAGAACGACATCAGTCAGTATAAGAGTATTACTTATTATCTTTGGAAGTGTATAAATATTGTTGACAGATTTAGAACTCAAAGAATTTGCAATTTAAAACTAACTTACCTGATACGTCCGAACCTCTCGACTTCAAATAAAAAAATGGCAATAAAAATAGGAACGTTTGTTTTGTGTTGTTTACGCGGACGTTATAGTAAACAATGACGTGACGTCATAGTATTCTAACAGAAGAATTAAAAAAAGTTGAAAATATTTTGAAATTGTGTTTGATTTTTGACGAAAAATTCAAATTTTACACTTAAATATTTATAATTGACCTATTAACTGGATATCTTCATATAGCATTGGTTGATATTAATAATAATGATATGTCTACATGTTAAAAGAATTGTAGCATTATCTAAAAATTGGAATCGATTATAAGAACAGACGAAAACCGAATATATTATGCTAGCAATTTTTGTATGCATTTTGGAACATGACGTATATAGGCCTACCACACAAAATAAAATTATAAAGTGAGGATAAGGTTACCTAATAATTACAGGCTCACTATTTTTAATTAATATCTCTCACAACTATTTTGGTGGTAAAACGTATTACATATTTTTGTACGAGTTTTTTTATTTCGTTTTCTTATTAAAGTTATAGTGCTGAGCGTTTTATTGACTAAATACGGATCATTTATCCGGCCTAATATGCCTACTTTAATGGGGAATGTTCAGCAATTTCGAGGATCGATTTGGGCCTTGAATTTATGTAAATAGCCTTCAGATTTACCGGAACTGCCCAAAAATCGCACAATCCCTTCAATTTTACCAGTACCTTAAGAAGTTATCTTTCATTTTCTGTGTGTGTGTTTTCTATAGCCTATAAGTCATAGTCTTACTAAACGACTTTCAAATGCTGATACTTATGGATACACGGGGATCTGAAGGCTTAGTTTTTTAGGGAGGGTTTGGAACAATGTTACGGAATAGATTAGCTAAAAATTTTTTTGGTCGAACGGTTAGTGAACATATCCTTTTAAGCAGACATGAAGAAAACGACGTAATATAATTTATATAATGTGATGCCAAGCCGATATTTAAAGGTTTATCTGTAGACGTACTTACAATAATTGATATAGACTTTTCATTATCTGAGAGAATATATTACAAAACAATGTCAGACAAAATCTTGTTTTAAACCTACAAGCTGAGTTCTAAGGAGGATTCGGACTACGTAAGCTTTAGTAGAGATTCAATCAATTTCAACTTAATAATGTTTTTATGACAGTTTGATATTTCAAATAATATTCTAAGAGTCGTAATTATATGACATAAGAGTATTACCGAGCGATAAACGTCTTATGTACGTCAACATAACAGTAGTTTTATATTGGTGATTGGTATTTTATTTTTGTACAAAAATTGATAAGGTAGTAATCAGGGACTATGACTTCAAAACAGAAAGAGGTTGACATGGTATAGTAAAGAGATCATTGACAATGAAGGCCTTTTAACAGCAACTGTTCCCGAAAATATGACATGCTGATGGGTACTCGACGATTGTCCACACGATATAATATTATTACCAGTGTTGTGGGAAATCCCATGAGAGGGTTGGGAATGACAACAAACGTTTCTGCAAGTTAGGTATACAATCGTATTTCTTATAATTTACGCCTGTCTGAAGCAGATCTGTGTGATGCAATTCACCTTATTCGCCTAGTTTGCCCCGTCAGACTTAACACGCATCTTCAAGGTAAAAGTATTGAAAGTAATACATGTATTCTTAGATTCAAATGAAACCACATGATATTTAAACACCATGTTCCTGATTTTGTACATTATTCAGAAAGAATAAAATTCATAAACTCGTCTGATAACATTTAATTATTAGAATATTAATGTGTAAAAGGAGAATTCTAAAGGAAAGAAACGAGACAAATCTACTTAATTCTTTAACATATATGATTTTTTTTATGAGAACAATGATAATGTCGGTTCCGTTTATTAGCATAATAATTAATTATATGTCGAACAAGCACCGAGGCCTTCAGAAAATAGTTGGGTTTGGCCATTTCTTCATTTGAGATTAAGCTCAGCCAATGTTTCACCAATGTCAGCTTAATTATTTTATGTTAAGAACAGAGATTCCGTTTGAAGCTGATACAACCTCTAAGCTGCACAACATCACAAAACCACTTTTCACTTAGAATGAATCTTTTTGATCCACGAATTTAAATAAATGCCTGAGGAGATGTATATTTCCAGCAAGTGATATTTGAACGCAGCCAGACCATCGTCGGCAGATCTGCCACGACTGAAAGGATCGTAACGACACGTCCAGGTACTGAAGACATTCCGAGTTGCTGCGGACATAGTAAGACCTTTCTTTTTTTTGAAAGTCGGCATACCTCACCACAGAGACCAACCGAAGAACCCATATGGGTCTCCTAGCACTAGCAGAACTTCATAAAAAGGAAATAGTTTCGATTGGCTCACAGGCCACTTTCCATGCATGGAGACAACGAAGATCCAGCGTGACAAGGAAACAATCATCGAAGGTTCACCTACGTAATCTTGTTACAATATTTACTTCCTCTAAGCAGGCAAAGTCCAAAGACCTCACTTTTATCGGCGGTAGCGACTGGCGGTATGCACAAATGCTGGGATTAGATTGACACCAGCTTAATTTAATCTTCTTAAATTAAATCTTCCGAACTGACATTTAACTGAAATACATTGAGTAAATGTTTAACGACTCATGGACACTGGATCTCATTGACAGTTTTGTCATGTTTGTTCTATTGACTGTTGCTGGTTTGATAAGAGTTTAAGTAATTTATATTGGAAGTATTATACTGTGAGTAAATAAAACCTGAGTAAAAGAGTATAAAGATCTGTATTTAACTGATTAGATATCAATATCTATTATATTCTCATTCTAACTTTATTCTTATTCACAGCATTGTTTTATTCTATTTACATTCTAGCATCCAGATCAATCAATTACAGATCTATTTGCCTGCAGTAAAAATCAATTGCTGATTTAAAGGAATGTAACTGCGATGTCAAGTATTCTTCTGTCTTGTTTTAAGAAGAAGGTCTTCTTGGAATTTCAATTTGTTAGTTGCTTTTGACTTGAATCGTTTATTTGAAGAAAATAAACCCCAAACAATCCGTACATGTAATACAATTCCGTGATCCAAAAGAATAATCCTACTTATTATAGCAGATCTTTGTGATTAAACATGTGAAACGAAATATGGTGACTAAAGAGACAAAACTGCAATATTAACCAAGTTTAAGCAATCTAGGTGGTAACTCACTGTTCTATTGTTGTATTGATGGGTGTTTTGAAAAAAGGTCATTATTGTATTGTGTCGACTTACCCTTTGTATTTCATCTAGACAGCCTCTAGTTACGAAAATAGGATGTAATAACGACGTTTCTTTCATTCAGTTTAATGTAAAAAAAAATCTTCTTTTACTCGTCAAATGAACAGGAAATTATCTATCAAACTAGTTCTAGTTGACGATTTATCAACCTATTCAACAACACTTGTAAAAATATCCTATCCTATCAACAGTATGAAGTGTAAATGGAAATTTTAAATCAAGACAAAAAAATACAATTCTGAGTTAACTGTGAGACATTTTAAAACTTCACAACATTTCAAAATCTTTGAAAACCTGCCAATTAAAGAATATTGGAGATGATTTTGGCGTGACGATAACATGCTCATGTTTACAGGAAATATTTCTGTATGATATACTTCTCACCATGTCATTTCATCTGAACATTTACAGACAGAATGAATGAAATACAAACCTGATGCCAAAAGAGCCGGAAACTTCTGAATCAATATTATAGAGGGTGACAGGAGGGATGCTAACTGGAACATCAAGGGACATTGCTAAAGACAGCTATTTAACTGATATAGCAACTGAACTGAGGATGTGGTAAAGTTGTTAGTAGTTGGCCCATGTCTCGATTGAGCAATTCGCTCATGTCGTCTGCGACGAATTAGATGTGATGGTCGATGTTCACCTTTTTACCTTAGCCTACATTGCTGGCTGTCAACACAGCTCTTGGATTTTATCTTCAGTCTTCAGTCTATAGTCACTCGAAGTAGTTCAACGAATGGAAAATGTTTTTTGAGTGATGGAAAACTACGACATCGTCTTAAGTAAATCTGAAATATCAACATCAAACAGTTTTCTTCTTTCAAGTATTGTAAAGGTCCAATAAAATCGTAATGTAATATAATTTGATTGTCTTTTTTTTTCAAAAAAATCGTTAATTCAATTTAAAAACTTTGGTAACGATAGGCCTAGTACTTTACAACATATATTACGTCTAAAATATTGGCTGTAATAGAAATTACCAAGAAGAATGGTTACAGTTCTTCTCCAACCAGAAATAATTGTTATGAAGGCTGTATAGGTACAATTAAGGACAAAATTAAGGCCTTTATACCGAGAAAAGAACCTTGACTACAGTTGAAATTCTGTATTGAATACATAAGAGGTTAAGAAGTTGACCCCTGGCCAGTTCAAGATGTGAAATCAAATTGTCCAGTGAATTAAAATGTAGCCCAGTAATGTGGTTGTTGACTCATCATTAAGAAGGTCAGGAAGGAAGACAATAACATTATTCACACTGCTATCGATTGAACTGAAAATCCACCAACCCCTGATGACCAAACACAAGGATGTATAATATATTCTCAGGTGTATTATCAATAATAAAAATCCGTACAAGCAAAACAGTTCCGTTAATCAAAAATCTCGTCCAAAATTTATGTACACACATTATGAGGTTTTAAGTAAATTTGCTTCTTCGTTACGATGAAAGTTTTATTTTGCAGAGTAAATATTAGCCATTAGTAGGCATATTGGTGATTTCATAATATGTTGTCAATTAACATTACAGAACATCATTCAGTGATATTTAACAGGAGTTGCGTAAATTATCGATCGTAGAATTTAATTATGTCATTTATTCCATTTGATTACTTTAATCATTTTTACTTGCCTGATTATTAAATACATTTTATTATACCATGACAGGAAGGCACAACATTTCACTTTTCAAATTGAATTGAACCATTATATCGTATCTATTTTCTGGTTCAAAGCATAAAAGAGTGATGAAGTGTTTGTGATTTTCTAGGACGAGAACTTGTGGCTTAAATAAATAATCATCCTTAATGGAAGCCCAACCATTCAATTACTTGACATTTGGTAGAAAAAAATTAGTCAGTAAATATAACGTTAAAAAACCGTAACTTGTAAAATTTTCCCAGAATTAATTGGGTTTATGTAGCGTTTGAAGCAATTTTCTTCTTGTTAATTCCGTAGAAATTTGTGCTTCATTAAAACGCCGGGAAGCCTTTATTAAAGATACTTGTTTTTTTGAAAGTCTTCATTTGAGCTAGGATAATTTGATCAAATGTATCACTAACTAACTAGCAATTGGCTAAAAACAGTAATTTGAGATATGCAATAAATAACAAGGGACGTATATTCATGATACGTTGAATATTTGAAAGAAAGCATCGCCTCGTTGAAGGAAGAATATGACATTTTTGTTTGTTCATAGCCGATAAAATCGTTCATATATTTTACAAGTAATTCGGATGGCATAATGACTCTATAGGTCCCCATTTGCTGTAAACTGTGCATATTAAAGTCCATAGACAGTTGGAATCCGAAAAGGAGTGGGCTTGTACCTCTGTCCTAGTAATATATAGTTACCTACTGCGTGTGGCTTTGAGTATGTGAGCATTCCGCTTTGTTTTGCCATTTTAATGAATATAAATTTTGATGCACTTTGATACTTAGGATTCAGATGTAAAAAATGTACTTCATATTTTGATGCAATAGTAAATATTGTTTAACTCAAGAATGATTTTGGTTATCGTACTTTATTTTAGACACTTTAATTACTTCCAACAAATCTGAAAAAATATCGATACAACTGAAAATATAAAAGGATTACACACGATGGAAAAGGAAATCTAATCAGATTATTGATGCTAGGGTCACACCATATTCCCAACAGTCATGCAAACCCCATTTGTCCGAACCGTAGTGTGCCATTGAATTGTATGCGTTTTTTTCTTTGAAAACATGTAGACCTAGGTTCGACAGGTTTCCCCCGTTTTGTCAATCGGCCATTGTATAAAAAAGAATAAGCTCCAGCACAGCCAGTCAACTACCACCATCAAGAAGAATAACCATGATCACAACGAGTTTGGAAGAATGAAATAGACCGAGTAACTCACGCCACACAACTCAGGGCCCAGTTTCACTGCCACGTCATTCGACCCGACCAGATCTTACGATTTCTCAAATTACCAAACCAACATCATAGTACCATCATATTGAACCAATCCAACAACTACATCTACAAACAACAATCTAGTTTCAGATATCAGCATCCGCTGGAAGAGAACGTTAACTTGATACCAACCAGCACAGCTAGCCTATTGGGGTTCAGTTGGATGTTGCTGTCATTACGAGCTCCTCATCCTCAGAAAAGTGATGGTAGTTGTTCAATCGAGACCAAACCAAACAGATCCCCTCACAATTTGGCCAATAAAGGACCATGTTGTCGTATATAAATTGTTCCCATTTCACCATTGAATGTCTTCATGTTCTTAACACAATATGGTTTGTTACGTTATTCACCCAGTTAAAACTACAGCTTGCAAGGCTTGACAAGCGCATCCGGGCTATAATGTGTCAATATTTTAAAATACGTTTGTGAACGGTGGTTTTTGTTAAACATGGCTATAAAAGTTTGTTGCCAGGAACCTAGTGTAAACCTAGCATAAGGAAAATGAATGATATTGTAAAGCACTAGTAGAGTAAGTGTTAACACGAATTGTTTGAGATTCTGATAACTTTATCAACATTTTTTTATTCAGTTCTTTAGAAAATTCACACGTTCCTCTGTTTTTTCTCTAAATGTAAAATTTCAAATGTAGAAACAATAATTATAGCGTTATTGATCACAGAAAAGGATTTTGAAGATAAAATAACAGCGGTTCATATTACTTTCACGCTTTTTGATTGCTTCGTGTTTAAAGTTACACAATAACTAGAGTTTTAATGAAAAAGTGTAATATTAGTATATGACAATAGAATTTTGCAGCATCCGATGAAAAGCCAATTATTAAACAAGGGGGTAGATTTAGCCTGATTTGTATAGCGTTGACTAATCGAGATTTATGCTTTTCTATTCTACTGATCAGAAACCCTTGATACCTTATGATGTTACTAAAAATCTTAAGAGGAAGTTTTAAAATTATCAATAAATCAAAATTCTCAAACTTGGTCAATAAGAGTTTCTATTCATTAGGCAACTTATCTGGTGTCATGTAGGGGTTTTGGGAAGTTACCGGTGTCATAATCATACAACAGATGATCTGTATAAACGCTTTCAGCATTAACTTAGTTTTATGGGTTAATTGGAATGTACTTTTGACACCGTATATGAATATACACTCCTATTGGCCAACTTTGAGAACATGAATTTTTTGCTCATTCTAAGAGGTGTTATCAATTAAATGTAACATATCATAAGACGTCCCCTTTGAATACCAAGCTTTCACTGAAATTGTACCATAAATACCCAGCTAATTCATTAGACGTAAATATACTAACAGATTAAACTTTGATCATGTATAACGCAGATCCTAGCGTTATTTGAATGTAATTTGTCGTCATTAACTCTGGTTTAGCCACCTCTTTATCTGGACTTATAATATAAGCCATGAATAGCCTTTTTCTCAATTCAATTACTTTCCTGCTAATTTGAACAGTCTGCTTTGTAATATCCGCTAGCATAGAAGTTCTTCTATACTTTGTGGTATTTTAATTAAAAAGCAATTCTACTAAATTGTAGTATTTAAATCGGAACTTTGCACTTGTACTTTGTTGAATTTTTATCGAATTATACTTCTACTATAAGTATGTTATTTTGCTGTATTTTATTTCAAACATAATTGGTCTTCTTCTTTGTTATATTCAAATCTTTCAAATCGAAACAATGTCCTCCTTCTTCTTCTTCATTGTAATTTGATTGAAACAATGTTCTCCTCTTTTATTGTAATTTGGTCGAAACAATGTTCTTCTTCATTGTAATTTGATCAAAACAATGTTCTTCTTTGTTGTAATTTTATCTAAAGAAAATGTTCTTATTCTTTATTGTAATTTGATCGGACCATTGTTCTTCTCTTTTGTTGTAATTTGATCTAAAGAAAATGTTCTTATTCTTTATTGTAATTTGATCGAAACAATGTTCTTCTTTGTTGTAATTTGATCTAAAAAAATGTTCTTATTCTTTATTGTAATTTGATCGAAACAATGTTCTTCTTTGTTGTAATTTGATCAAAATAATGTTCTTCGTCTTCATTGTAATTTGATAGAAACAATGATCTTTTTTGTTGTAATTTTGTCGAAAAAATGTTTTTCTTCTTCATTGTAATTTGATCGAAACAATGTAATTTTGTCGAAAAAAAAAAAGGTTTTTCTTCTTCATTGTAATTTGATCGAAACAATGTTCTTCTTTATTGCAATTTGATTGAAACAATGTTCTTCTTTGTTGTAATTCAATCGAAAAAATGTTCTCTTTTATTGTAATTTGGTCGAAACAATGTTCTTCCTTATTGTGATTTGATCGAAACAATGTTCTTCTTTGTTGTAATTTGATCAAAACAATGTTCTTCTTATTCATTGTAATTTGATCGAAACAATGATCTTCTTTGTTGTAATTTTGTCCAAAAATGTTTTTCTTCTTTATTGCAATTTGATTGAAACAATGTTCTTCTTTGTTGTAATTCAATCGAAAAAATGTTCTCTTTTATTGTAATTTGGTCGAAACAATGTTCCTCTTTATTGTAATTTGATCGAAACAATGTTCTTCTTTGTTATAATTTAATCGAAAAAAAAAATGTTCTCCTCTTTTATTGTAATTTGGTCGAAACAATGTTCCTCTTCATGTTAATTTGATCTAAACACTGTTCTTCTTCTCCATTGTAATTTGATCGAATCAAAGTTCTTCCCCTTTGATTAATTAAGGTATCATTAAGAAAATACGTTGTTTTCGTGTTATTTGTTTACAAATACTTGTAGCCTCGAATGACCCGCCTCTGATGTTTGAACTACCAGAATCACGAGATTACGTGATAACATTGATGTAGTCCGGTCAAATGGCCGCCGTTCATTACCGTGATATGTTGCAGAGCGCCAGCGTAACTTTCACGGAGACCGTTTGCAAGAAAAAGGGAAACAATCAGTGTAACTGGCGTATTTTACAGAAGCATTTATTAAATTTATGAAACAGGAATTAAAACAAGCCTAAAATGTCAAATACAAATTGTCTCGCTGTTCCTGATTCCACATACTTCATAAAGACATTATAGGAGGGCTAGATTCGTGGTTGACTTCTTCCATTTTTAGATAACTAAAACATTCTAGAATTTGGTCCAATATCTATCGTACAATAACTTTGACAGCTGGAATGTGTTGTATTGCATCATAGCATATATCATCTTCCTTGTTTTCTTATATAAATGTCACAACAATATATCTCTAATGTGACATTTCAAAATGATAAAATCTGAGTTATTAAAAAAATTTAATTTTCAGCTTTATTGTTAAGAAAAAAATGTTTATTACTTCGACTGCATGATTTATAGTCTTATCTGTTTCTGTTAAAAACCATGACAAATATTAAAATTCAACAAAACAAATACATTCCGAATAATACTTCAGAATAGTTATAAGGAGACATTCGGAAGCTTTAAAACAGATTCCTTATCTCCATTTGTGATTGAGCAAATAGTGACCGGTAGTTGCATGCAGAGTTTGTTGGCTTTTATTTTACCGGTTCCTTTTAAATAAAACCATGAACAGAACAGCGGAATCGACTGAGAACTAAGAATGAATAGTAAAGAAAGGTGTTTGTAATAGAAGAAGAATGACAAGAGTTATTTGTAAGGCTGACAAGTGTTAATTGTTGAAGTACTTTATTCAGGAAGTAAGAAAAAGAACCTAGTCTGAGATTTCAAAGTAAAATCTCATTAGATAAAATAGAGCTATCAATTCCTTTGAAATGTTGTCTGGTATTTTTCTTATGGTTGTTAGTCACAAAAAACACCGATTAAAAGACACTCAGAATGACAAATTACTTTAAAATATGAAGATTTTCAACCCTAATCATCTGTAAACTTCAACTACAAAAACTTTACTTATTTCTTACGTCGAATACTGGGTCAATGAGCACGATGGAAAATACGAAATATGGTTGAACGGAATTATTTGCAATATTGGTCATATTCCAACTGTAACAACTCTAGATGTATTTGAATGTCGGCTGTATATCACTGGATGTGGTGTAGCCTATGTCATCTTTTAAGAGAAACACGTAACTTATCAAAGTTATATGTTGCAAGCTGTGAATGGGTGTGTTTTTTTTAATTGGGATGCATGCCGTCTGTAGTAAATGATTTTTTTTTCTGATAGTTTGTAGCAAACTTCTATTTCAGTATACATGTAGGCTATGTAGTTGAACGTTACATTAAATTGTTTTGTGGTGTCATCTAAATCGCTTTGGTGTACTGTCTAGATTTTAGATTTTACGTCAATCATAAAGACACTGGAGGCTCTGTGTGACTCAAGGCTTTGACTATTTTATATTTAATTCAGACATGATGTTTACATTTGCAAAATTTTGACAGGAGTTATCTACCGTATTGTATTGACCTAATTTTGACAGAGTTCTCTCCCTTTATTTTGAAATTTGTGATTTTTATGAATTTAACCCCCTTGAAAACTTTAAAATTGAGATGTATTGACAGGACAAGGATATTCTAAGTCTTTTAGACAACTGAAACTGTTCATTGTTTGATATACTTCCTTAAACGAATGCCAATGTGTTAACTTGGATACCTGTGAATTTCCAGAATCTCTCTGTTGTCCATATTAATGGTCATTCTGTCCTCTCTTGATATAAGAAAATTGTCATCGCAGTACTAAAATTTGGCCCAGAGCCACTTCTCATCAGTGGAGATTTGACCAAAATTGGCTTTGACTTTTCTTATATCTTTAGAATTTGGCTTGAGACGATTTCTGTCTCTGACCATATGATTAATTAGCTTTATTAAGCTGGTCTGATCAGTCCAATAAGTCGTCTGCTGGCTCAAAGACCAAATGTCAGACTGGCGACTTGCAATATCTAGTGGACTAGACATAGCTATAGGTAATAACCATGATAAAATAAACACCAATTACAATCTTATTCTATCTGCAGGCAACAGGGAGGTTCCATATTATACCTTGCCTGTAACAAGTAAAATGTAATTTAGTCTCAATTATACTAGGCCTACTAACTGAGGAACTCGATATGAAAGTTAGCTTATATGAAAAATGTTGTGATTTGCCTTTTCGATAAAAACAGTGTTTGCTGACAAGACGCCAAATTCACTATAATTCTTCATTTCGTAAGAAAATAAAATCGGATAAATTGTCTTGCGAATACATCGGATCTGTGATGTTATTTAACCCTAGAAACTATTATGATTATCTACTCGGTGTATTGATTAACAATATTGTTCCTGATTTTATGGTGACTTGTACCAGAAGAGTCAAAAATGAAAACCTTATAATAAGAATGTCAAAAGCAGAAAATCAGCATTTAGTTGTCATTGACAGTTGACCTTGGTAATATTATGATATCTTCATAGCACTCTGACAGGTTGACAAACATCATTAAATGATGCTGATTCAATTATAGGATGATGAGAATTAAATATCTCCATATTTGATTATATCCGGCACATGTCTCTCACTAAATATTAATTGAGAGAAATAACCATGGACTAGTTAGAATAGAGAAAAATTTGTTTACTGTAACATACAGTAGAAACTGCTAAAGAAAAAACTCTAAACGATCTTTAAATTTATGTGGTGTCTTGTAGAGTATTGGATCAAAATGAGCATAGCTTTATGGTTTTGATTTATTTAATACAAAACATCTTTAGAGATTACTTTACTTATTACCCTTATTACATTCTATTTATGACTGCATGTTCACCAAATACCCATTCCATAACAATAATAACTCTCTACATTCCTTTATTATTGGTCACTTTTGTTTTGATACCATGCCAATCAATTTTTATGATGGTCGATGGCATAGACTACCTCTATTCGCTTTCATTCTGCGTAGTGTAGTGTATTTGGGTAGCATGTGTGTACCCGGGTAGGTTACAGGTCTTGCCATTCATTTCAGTGATAACCTCCTTGCATTTTATATATTTCCAAAAAATTTGGTGGTCTTCTTCACGTCTTTTTTCTACCGTTCTTTTAAGCATGTATACATATTATGTCGATACTTGGACAATTTATTACAAAAATGACGCAAATCGCATGGTATACTGTCTTACTGTAGGCTTACTGGATGTTTTCTTATTGGTCGATACTTTCAAGGCAAGGATGATGCCGAAAGAATTCGTGGATTGTAATTTTGAAATCTATCTTCAAATTAACACTACAAATCAGATGTCTGAGTTTTATTCAGAAATGTAATAGGTTTATAGACCAAGGCTCAATTGCCTTCTCTTCTATAATCTGGTTTACTCCGTTATCTCCATCTCATATTCAGTTATCTTTTATCTGATCAGTGTACTTCCCAGGTTGTTACGCGACATACCTTCAAGATATGGTGATAATCGGAAGCATATCCGAACGACCTACGAAGAGAATATACACATGATATTCCATACCCTGTGGACTTTTATGTTCAAATTAGTTTTTAATATCTGAGAAATCAGTTTTGTTAAATTAAAATGGAGTCACATATATACAAACTCAAATATAATATATCAATATACAATATGTATAAAGAAACCAAGTACTAACGATCCGAACCGCAAAACGAAACTCGAAATCCAATAAGACATTTTGACGAAACAATCATACATGAGTAAGTATTTCATAATGAAAAGTGGTATCATGAGTAAGTATTTCATAATGAAAAGTGGTATCAGGTGTCTAGAAGAGTAAGCATACCCTGCATGTACCCTGTATATGTCGTTTATTAAACCCTAACTACACAGCCTACAACACTGTTAAAGGTTAATTTGGTTTGCTTTATATATCGAAACATTACATTTTAAAGTTCTTACCAATAACCTGCCATACTGTCTTGTAAATGATCTTCGAATTGCAACGTAAAAAATACATGAGTGATTGTCAATAACAATTTGCTGATGCCATGTCAAGTATTCTACATTAAAAGAGAACATGGATTTACAGGAATCTTTACTCAATGACTTTTCTTTCTGTAGAATGTGGTTCATTAAGACTGTAAATTTAGATTAAATTCCATCTCAACTCATTAGATTCAGAGTAAAGATGACCAAGGGCGTCAAGAATCATATTAACTGGCGATGTTGAACGACAAACTGAAATCAACAAACTGAATTGACTTTTTATTTGATTTCTCGGTCATTTGTTGATTTTGAACTCATGGAGGTAGAAGACCTTATCTCCATATTAGAGACACAATCAACCATTGAGCAAAGAGTTGGAAACAAATCACCATTCGAGTACAAGAGCTCCAAGGCATCTTCTTGGTGACTTGATGAACCATCAGAATGACAGAATTTCCGGGCAAGAAACATGCCGAAACATATTTATCCCCAATTTGGAAAGGGAAAGTTTTGACATGTTGACAACTCTATACATGTTTACTAATATATATTGTCAAACTAATGTAACAAGATCAATCCAATCTAGTAATTACATTAATGCTCATTCGATTAATGTAATGAAATCTAATGAACTCAATTATTCCAGAAACTGAAAGAGAAATTGTAAGAGTTTGAGTAATTGAGACGCGTATTATGCCTACATGTTTATCTTGATAGTGAATGCTTACAATATCTTTCAAAAAACGGATAGTGCCTTTCAATATCCAAGTCGTTTCTCAAGAGCTGTCTGTGTAGAAGACACGACATAGCTGTTAACTTGAGATGAGGATATAATGCCTCAAACTTGTGTATAAATAGGCCTATACGACGATTTGTTGTTGTATGTATTAAATGTCAGTTTATTATAGTCTGTCTACTCCGGTAATTAAACATATAAAATATTATAAAACAGATGAAATATGAACTAGTGAGAAGTAGCTTTTAAAATAAAAATAAATAGACTATTTGCGCTGTCCATACTTATTTTCATAACCATATATACTCAGTCAAAAGCATTGTTGGTCCAGACATAGCACATTGTTAAATTCTTTCGGATTGATTAAGGAAACGGTACCAGTCAATCTCGATCTCCTTCAGATTGTTACCGATGAATCATTCTTTTGGATCAGCCGAATGTCGTTCAACATGTCCTTGTCAGACTCTGAAAAAAAGAAAGTCATCGAATAAAAGTTGTTCACGTACTGTCACGAACAAAATAGCACGTCAAAAAATTCAATATCATGCGAACTACACATTTCAACCTGTGTCCATTGTGCTTTCACCACATCGGCCACCAATATCATTCATTTTCCATCATGAAATGCTCTCACCGATCTCATCTTAAAAAGGAAACCACCTTGCCTTTCAGTTCCTTTTCTGCGAGTTGTTCCAGTGATGCCGGTAATGACTCTGAACAGTATAAGATTCTCTTAAGGAACAGGTGTACTGCACTTGGGTTAGAATGACACACTGACTAAACAGGAACTGAAAGGCAGTATGGTCGCTTCTCAAGTGGTACCTTTAGATGAGATCTGTGAGAATTTATCAGGATGGAAAATGTTTGATATCTGTGTCGATGTGGTGGAGGCACACTGAACACAAATTCAAATGTGTAGTCTTCTCTGATATTGAATTTTTGACATGCTATTTTGTTCGGAGCAGTACTTGTACAATTTTTATTCGATAACTTTCATATTTCCATGTTGAAGTAAATCTGTGAGAATTTTAAAAGAGATCGGTTCATCAGCTGCAGCTGAGATACTTACCGTCAAACTTGGGAACGTTTTTTTTTAAACACCCGATATAAAGGTCACACAATGATATTAAAACAAGACGATAAAATCATATCACAGTCAAAAAAATAAAAACAATATCACAGATACACACCACAGTGGTATTAAAACGAAAAAATACGGTCGATCGACTACAAAAATGATTGGTGCCATCGGGCCTTTGTCATGTTCCTTCGTGAGGTCGATCGGCCACAGAACGTCTATGAATCGTCCGATCGCAATTATCTAGTGGTCAGGAAAAAATCGAGACGAATCAAAACGACTATCGGGCTGATCAAGGAAATAATTCATCGGGGAAAAATCTGGTCCGGATCGGGAGGATTTGATAAGACCAATCCTTGTTGAAATTGGTGTATAAGAAGTTTTTTGATGAAGGCATGTGCTCGTAACAGATTTTTACAATCCGTGGAACCCGGTCGTGAGGGACTCAATTTATCTTTTGATGGAGGGATTGGTTGGTTTGTTGGTAGATGACAAGTTTATGTTCGTTTCTAATGGATCCTAAACTAGATAGTTGTTGTCATAGTTTTTAGTAGTTCGATGGTTTTTCTTTATGGATGAAGGGAGGTAATGAAATATCACTTACATGGCCCACAATTAAACAAGCTATTGCTCAATACTTGAAACACTTTCACGAATATCAACTGAAGTCTGTAATATTTCCAATAAAATTAAATTATTTTACTAATTAGTTATTTACTAATTTTTGTTTTGGGTCCGGGTTATATTACTGTGCAACAAAACCCGTTATCATTGCAGTCCTATTTATTAGCCTTTTCTTCAAAGTAGGTCATCTTATCCTGGCTATGTCTATACTACCTTTATTGTATTGACATATTCGACCACGACGACACTTAAACAACAATATAATGATGGCTATGAGGATACTGGTGGTGTTCAGTGTAATACTGACACAATGCACTGCTCAGTATTTATATTATATTGATGATAGTGTAGGGTTAGGACGGAGGTTTGATGGAGTAGGTGGACTAAGTGGCGGTGGTGTAAGTGACATAATAAGTTTTTACGTCTTTCATAATGTGGATTTGATATATATTCGCAAAATTATTCATGTATCAGATACATCGTATACTTGATATGGTAATGCTTAAGTGGCAATCAATAATATATGTTTCACAATTTGTTCGATGATGTCGTATATCAAAGGTGGTCTTTCAAATTTCTTGAATATATTTCGCTTTATGGGTGTAAAATATCTTATCTTGATATGATTATGTATGGAGGGGAGGCTATCAAGTATCACTACTACGGCCAACAAATAAATCACTAGGAGTTATTTATAGTCCTTCAGTTGAATTATGAAGATGTTGCGACACACGACAATGCTCAGTACCTATATTCGTTTCCAATCAACAGTCGCTGATGCTATTCTGACAAAACAAACAAACTTTCAAAAGCATATCAAGTTACATTTTTCAGCAACAGGCCAGACTGTAACAAAGATACATTCTGTAGAGTGTTTTTTGGTATCCTAAAATGGGTTCTACCAAGGTGTTTCTGGTAAATCAAAATGTAGAGCTTTTTATCACTTTAAGATCCAATATTTGTTTTATAGGCGACATCGAAATTACTAGTCAACTATCCAGAACAACAACGTAATGAAATCTTGGATTATTTATTTAAAGTAAGTATTATACACTTATTATTCCTTGGCCCTACTTCATAAACTATATATTCAGGTTCCATGCTATCTATTGATGCAAAAATACAAAAAACTCTTGATGGTTTGTTTTAAGTTTTTCTGATGGTGTAAATAATTGCGATCGGTAATTTTATCAGATTTGTTTAAACCGTGCCTTTTTTTTAAATTTTAAAGGTGTTCTAGTTTATGCTAACCAATCAAAAACACTTCTTAAAATGGTCAGACAATGATACAAGTCATGTGTTATAATTAATATGTCAGAGTTCCTTAAGTATATATAAAGATAAAAATCCCGATTTGCTCATTTTGGTGCTAAAAAGAAGAACCCACTGTGTCCAACATCATTCTGATCTGAACATAATTATGCTACATTTTCTTACCTAAAAAATCATTTAACTACTTATAATTTAATTCAGCCAAGTTTTGCAGCATCTTTGCACATACTGAAAGTTGAAATAGGTGGAGATGCTCAAAGTACAGGTAAGCTAAACAATAAATTCCTCTTATAAGACATCAGCACCACATATATAGTTAAGAGTTTAAGCATGGCGTACATGTTGTTAAAACGGCCATTTTGCTTTTTTGAAAAAAATATCCATTATCAAAAACATCGCAAATGTTACCTAAGAGTATTTCTAAAGTATGCTCATTATACCCATGAATCTTCTTTATCAAATTGAATTTGTTTTTAAAGGGTTAATTACATACAGGGAGTACTTAATGTTAATTAAGCTGTTTTTGTGTATAGGCTTAATAAGGCTTGATATTCTTAACTGAAACCTCTACAATACATAGTTAAGATATTTCTCTACAATTAGGCGTTTATTTTACTCAAATCCGTTCAGCGTCCAAAAACATAACACACTTAAAAACCTTACTCTGTTTTCAGATATATCTGGCTGCCTATTACAAACAGCACCATATTATAGTGTGATTACAATGAACGTAAATCAGAATCGTAATCTGATGAAGCATGATGACAATATTCCTACCTCTATATAAGAAATTAATTTTAATTTTTTTTTGCAGAGGGTACAGAAGCATCACATATGCATTACCCCTGGGATTTAAATTTTAATCGAGGCTATGAATGGTGGATGATGAAAGAGGCTAAAAAGGTCAGATTTAGAGAATTTAACTATGAGACAAAATCATATCTTGATCATCAGAAAATAGAAATTCAGAAATGAGCATTCGACTACAGAGAAGTCGACATAATTATTGGGTTGCACCTGTTAAGTCTTTCAGTCTTTCTTTCCAGAGAAATCCTGAAATAAAACTTTATGGTTTACCTTGGGGATTCCCAGGTTGGGTTGGTGGTGGTACACAAAGTCCGTATACATATCCTAACATAACGGCTACCTATGTCTGTAAATGGATTCTAGGTGCTAAAGCAGTTCATGATCTAACTATAGACTATGTTGGGGTAAGTAGAATATGGTCATAAAATACTGATTTTCATATATTAGTAAGAAATAGAACTATGGAATTTACATATAAATATGCAATTGGATGGGTGACTCTTAATTGATATATCAAGAATGTATAGCAACAGAACTTTTATATAAAAAAATATTTACTTTGTTTTATATAGATATGGAATGAAAGACCGTATGATATCACTTACATTGTGGTAAGACAAAATTATCTCTCTTCTGTTAAAATAATGATTTATAGATTGCCGAGTTCTGTATCGTTTGTAAATTGCTCACTGTGACACTGTTTACAGATAATGTTTGAAGTGTGCTGTATTTATTTAGTCAAATTTTGAAATTTTATCACCATCTTGTCTATGACTTATCATCTCTGTATACAAACAATACAAATAATAATACTAAACGAAACGAAAATTGGCAATTCAAAAATGACTTACCTGATACGTCCGTTCCTCTCTATTATTAAATTGAAAGTGACATTAAAACGTAGCAACGTTCTGTTTTGTATTGTTAACGCGGACGTTATAGGAAACAATGACGTGACGTCAAAGAAGGAAAATAGAAAAATTTAAAAAGTTAAAAATGTTTTAAAATTGTGTTTGTTTCTGGAGGAAAAATTCAAAATTTACAGTAAAAATTTTATAAATGACCTATTAATTGGATATTTTCATATAGTTCTAGTTGATAATAATGTGTTTGCAAGTTAAAAGTAGAAAAAAAAAACACTTTCTAAAAATTGAAAGTGAGTCTTCAAGCTTTGAATATCAGAACAGAGAAAAATCAATTAATTTGATCGATGTATATTTGTATGGGTTTTGGTATGTGTACTTTATATTATTGCTCTCAGTAAAAATTAGTGACGATTAGGGTTTCGGATGTGATCTCGGTAATCCCAAACAATTTTAGATTGATGTTTATGTATGGGGCCTGGAAGTAGAACAGCAATTCTTTGTATCAGGAATATGTGCTTTATTCAATTCAAGTTCTTATTGTCATCTAAATTAGACACTGCGAGCTGCACTAGATGAAAATGGTTTAAATCATGTACAGATAGTAGCTGCTGATGGCGATATGCAGATAACTAACGACATTCTGACCCATCCGGATTTAAGAAAAGCTGTCTCAATCATTGGGTGAGCTTCAGTTACATCTAGTAATTTAAATAGGAAGATTACACCTTCGGCTGCTCTTTTCAAGGATATTTTGCTTTCATGTTGAGTTTTTTTTTTTCGTATCGGCTTTCATGCGGACATTATTTATGTTTACATCATTGCAAATGTCTGCATTTTGAGCATCGAAGATGATTCTATCTCAATCTGTACAGAAAAGGCATGCTTGCTTATGACTCGTTTCTAAGTCTTCTGAGAATAAGAGTAGTTCCGATCTAAAATCTAACTTTTTAATGCAGGAAACATCAACCACACACAGACAGTAATATATATGACCTAGAAACTGGTAAACCTCTCTGGGCTTCAGAAGATTTCAGCCAAAAACCTGACAATTATGGTGGAGCTTGTTGGGCTCGGGTAGGTTATAACTTATAAACATCTTGATGTATATTTATATTTTGTACAGATGGATATCAGCTACCGTATCCTAAGTGTTCTTTGTCTTCGTCTTCTTCTTCGGTTATAGACGTCTTTCTTATAACATTTATTGTAATTCTGTCTTTCAGACTATAAATCAAGATTACGTCAATGGATTTATAACTGGGTAAGATATGAATTAAAACCACATTCTCCTTTACCAAACAATAATACATTGGCTAATTGAATAGTTTTTAAAAATATGTACATGTGAATTCAATTATAAAATGTTGTTGGTTTGAAGGAAAGTTGACTGTTCAGTCTAGATTCTGTTAGTTAAATACCAATTTGATTATTTCCACTGCAAATTGAATTCAGTCGCAATGTTACCATACGAAATGTCCTTTGCAGCCAGATAGCATGGTGTGTTATTAACAGTATGTATGATGGTTTACCTTATTACGATAATGGTTTAATGAGAGCAGTAGAACCGTGGAGTGGACAGTACTATGTTGCAGCTTCCATTTGGGCTTCAGGTATAATAACTAGACATGACAAATGAATAATGTTCTGTGAATTGGAAGGGCGAGTTATTTCACCAATTAGTAAGCAACGTCCTCCACAGTACATATTTTGTGAAGCTCTCATATTATTACATTGTATTTTAAGGGTGCAACCATAATAGATCCGGATTTGAAATGCATTTCTTTTGAAAGATTTTATTGATATCTGTTGAACCATGGACAACCACGCAGTATTTGTTGAATAAATTAAGATGTATCCTTTATAGCTCACACGACACAGTTCACCAAACCAGGATGGTTGTATCTCAAACATGGGTCTGGAGTTGGAAATTTCTCTCAAGGTGGTAGTTATGTTACATTTATAAGCCCAGATAAAAAGGATTTTACCATTGTTATTGAAACAGGGGTAAGTATGCTGTTAACATTTCTAATGAGAAAACTAACTCGGTCCACGGGTCCACGGATATCAGAAATTTCATTCTGCACAGTAAAAGCGGTGACTGAAATCATTTTGCAATTTAAGGCAACTATTTTGGCAACTTCATACCTTAAAATTAAACTTTCATGTGTGAATATTTTATGTTTCAGACATTTAATCATTCTCACTGTCGTAAATTTATTCCACCATTTAAAATTCAACCACAAGATGTTGTCCTAAAGTTGGCAGGATCATTGGTGGGTATATATTTTTAGAAGTACACTGTATATCCTTTTATTATGTTGTCTTTGTTGAACCTTGGAGTAATGATTGAATCATTACTCCAAGGTTGAACATTGTACGTAACAGATACCACGTTGAAAATCTCAGTAACAAGGTAACATCAGTTGTCGCCAGATGCTGTACTTGGATTCAGATTGTGACTTCCAGAGTAGAAGCTATATTACAGTGGAACCCCTTTAAACCGGCCGTCGATAATTGGACAAACAATCAGTGACTTTTTTATATAATCCACAGGGTAATGTAACAAGTCTAAATGTTTGGTATACTAAGCTGACATTTGATGGAAGTGAATCGACAATATTTGAACAAAGAACCATAAAGGTAGTCTTACTGTATATATCAGCGTTTTGTGCTCTTAATCGTGGCATTCATTCAGCCAAGTCGCGACCTGCCTTGTTCTCGTTTATAACATATAATGCAGGCCTTCTCAAATGGCGGCCCGTGGGCCAAATCCGGCCAGCCAGGCCCTCAAGAGTGGCCCTTCATAAGTGACCACTTCCACTAAAACGCTCTGCACGCTATGCTAGCTAAGCTCTATTTGGCCCTTATATTTTTTTCATAACCTTCATTTGGCCCTTTACAAAAATTAATTGAGAAGGCCTGATCTAATGTGTTATTCATATATATTGTAACTTTGATGGAAAATTGACACCTGCATTTTCCATTAAATTCTGTCATGACCGAGTTTTTGGGTAGTTTGGATAGAACAGGGAAGCAAAAAACCATTGATTTCCTAAAATTGAACTATATTTTGCAGGTTGCAAACAATGTAATTAGTTTAAAACTAGATGTTGATGAAATATGGACATTAACAACAATATCAACAGGCAATAAAGGTCAACATCCAACACCACCAGCTTCTGAACCATTTCCTCTGCCATATTCTGATAATTTTGATGGTAAGACACTCTTTAATGCATATCACTAAAATTTGAGAATCCCATCAATAACAGTGGCCTTGCGGTCTTGAAAACAGAATAAAATCACCGAAACATCATGACCAATGCTTTCAAGCTAAGAAAATCTGTGACTGATCATATTCTGTAGCACAATCATAAAATCTCTAGATCTCTACTATGTGTTTCATTAATATTTCAGCATATCCAGTATATTCAGAAGCCTATAATTTAGTACAACAGTCGGGGATTTATGAAGTGACTGACGTTGGAGGCGAACATAAAATGGTGATTCGGCAAATGTCTCTGGAGAAACCAGTGGCTTGGGACACATCTGATTTATTAGGTCCTACTCTTAATATTATCGGAAATTATAATTGGTACGTTTCTACTTTTTCAACAAATTCACCAACAATAGTTTAACCTGATAACTATTGTATAAAACAGTCTCCGTGGTTTACAGAAACTGCCGAGGATTGCCGATTGCTATTGTATTAATGCGACTGGAGTGACACGAGGAAAAGAAATAAATCATTTCTTGGTGTTCACGAATTTATAATTTTGAATATATTAAATACGTTATGTTATGGTAAATATATATTTCCAGGAGTGACACTATAATTACTGTTGATGCTCGTCCTGCTCCTATCAATGGAACGTCTGGATTGTTTGTAGCTACTAGGGTTGTAAGCCGAGGTTTGGGCACTGGAGGAAGGAATGGAGTTTTTTTCTTCATATTTCCTTCTAACCAGACGTTTATTGTTTCGGGTGATGCAGGTTAGAATGACTTAGCATAATTACTTTTATATCAGTCAATCTTATATTATATATATATTATAGTCGATGACTCGGTTTGTGCAAAAATTGTGTTATGATGTTTTTAAGTATAGACCGTTAGACGAAAGAAAAACGTCAGCTTCACTACTGGAATTACTTCTTGTCATGTCAAATGCGAGGCAGAGGTCAAGTTCACCATTAAGACTCTATGGTACCATATGACATTTGTATTAATAATCACATAATATGTGAAGAAAGTGAATTATTCATTTTCAGTTAGGACTCATAAGTTTAAAGTTGGTAAATCTTCAGCAATTGTAACAGATGACTGGAATAGAATAACTTTAGGAGTAAAGGTGAGTATTAATATCGAGACTATCTACTAGTCTTCTAATTACACTCAAGAAATATCCATTTACTTATCTGCGAGCGATGCTCAATTTTGAGCCACTTCCTCCAACGATCGCTTTCTTCTGATCAACACGTTGGTATATTTCAGGGTGACAAGGCGTATGGTTCAGTTAATAATAAAATAGTATTTAATACAACAATACCTGGAAATACTCGTGGGTTTGCTGGATTAGGAACAACATCATATCATCTGGCAGATTTTGATAATATTTATATTGATAGGTTGTAATATTTTGTTATTTGTTGCATTTTGTTAAATTGTTAAATTTGTTGATTTTTTGAGATTGTGAAATGTCTTGTGATTGTTTAACTTAAATAAATTATTTTTATATTATCTCTCTTCCAAATTATTAATAGATGAGTGAACCATGGCGCTTTAAGCATGAAAGTTATATAAGGCTGTACATAAATCAATGCTTTGTAGCATTGTTAAAATTGATCAAGTCTATACTAAATGAAAGATGCCACTGTAGTAATTTAAATAATTGAGACTCAGCTTGATAGATGTCCCGTTATCTTACAAGAGTCACATTGTTGCTTGTATGTCAGGTAGGTGAGAAGTGTTAACACATGAGGACCTGAGTTATCAACCCTAAATAACCACAGGGGCTGGTCTAATATATGATAGGCCTATTGCCTTACTTGAAATATTATACCTGGTCACGGCACCATTGTAGGGAGTATGAACGAAGCATTGTTAAAAATTGATCTAGTCTAAACTGAATGAAGAATGACCGTCCTTTTAAATAATTAAGACACAGCTTGACATTTGGTTTTCAAAGATTAATTCTGGTTTACTTTTTTACAGGAGTATTGTATTCTGACCTACTTTTTACATATCTTATGTTCAATACAGCTCAAAACACAAGGAATAATTATTTGCATTCAAATCGCAGAAAATTAAAGAAAGTTGAAATTTCGGGTTTCATTAGCGATCAACATTAATTATGGAGACAAAATCAGTTTGATTAATCTAAAAATAATGTCTAATTCCAAGTTTGAATGGACGCACTATAATATATCCAAAGCACATAATATCACATTCCAAATACGAACGAACGGTACATGTCACATCCCACATATTTGTATAGCACTAAATAATTATGTCACATTCCAAATTAGGTCAGTAGTACATACATCACATTCCAAATTGTCAATAGTAATTCTTAATTCTTGTGTCTTACATAACGAATATCTCACAATCTACTCTTAGTATCAATAGAACTGTCTACATCTAATCCATATTTCTTTCTAGCTCTTTCAAATATATCACTATCATCATCATCTAGGTCTATAGAATCTAAACTTTTATTTAAGTCATCATCATTATCATCCTCTACAATTGATGTAACAGTTGGCTTCATCGTTCCCTTTCCTTTGATGACTTTTGAACGTTCCTTTACTGGTGGTGCTGACTCTGCAAAGAAGCAAAGGATACAAAGTGAAGTGCCCTTTGTATATAGAATTTTTTATTGTGAATGTCTATTGCTGGCCACATGCGTCTGCAAAGTGATACAAATAGGCATTTCTGAATTAAATTTTCCATTAAACTATTAAATAGTATAAAACTAAAGCACCTGACAGACTTGCACATATTATATACTTTGATGTGTTGTAAAAACTCACCCTTGGAATTCTCGTCGAGATAGCTTTGTGCTTCTTGAATGACATCAGATACCATTTTCTTTTTTTCAATCAATTTTCCTACGTAACAAAATCAACAAATAGGGAATAAGTGAGGTTTTGGTAAAAATCTTTTTAATTTCATTGGTTTTGAAACCTTTTTTCAGATTAGATCTTTGCGAAGCAAACCATTCATACTGTTTGCGAAACATCTGATGGTGTACTTTTTGGGAAGTCCACTGCTATACAACTATTGTCAGTATTGTCAATATTGTCAGAACTTATGTCATGTTCTGGACGAAATTTTTGATTAACGGAATTGTTTGGCTTGTACGGATGCCAAACGGATAGAATTTGCTACAGTAAAAGTATCAGCCATCTTTTTTTGAAACTATGAGAAACAGAAATATTCCACAGAGAGTGCTTGCATTGAAGATAAATAAATGTTTCCTTACCGTCTTTGTTTTTCTCAGTAACCACAACTGTATCAATTCCTTCCATTTTCGGCACCTTTTCTCTATCCAATACAGATGGTCGATTATACATATTCAACATTTTTTCATATTTCTTTTCATTTCGTTTACGTAATTCCTTTTCACTGATGTTCTCAACAGGCTTTTGTTGTTTACGTTTTTGTTTGTCACTGGAATTCACTTTTATTTCACCATCTTCGTCCAGTTCTTCTGGTAATCCGTAATCATGACGGTCCATGACCTCATGTTCAACAATTCGATGTGTAACATACTGAGACCGGAAGCGACGACATTGTTCCCACTCAAATTTCCTGCGTACGTAGGCCAACTGTTTTTGTTGTCTTCGTTTTGATTCCTCTCTTTGTTTCTCTCGTCTCCTGATAAGATTATTGTTTTCTTTGATAAGCTCCAGTTGAGCTTTAGTCATTTTGTTTAACACTTGATTTTTTCGCCTTTTGTGAGTATTTTCATTATTATAGGCTGCATGTATATTCAAATAATGATATGTCTCTCGCTTGGATAAGATATGTTCCTTCTTTGGTCCAGGAGAAACTAACAGTGGCGAAGTATCTGAAATTGTACGGGAGTTGTCTGCCCTTCCTGAATCTTCTGTTCCCGGTCTTTCTGACTGTCGGTTTTTCCTCAAGTCTTTTCTGGTTAATCCTGTATAAACCACGAAAACTTCGTCCGAGGTGTTGATATCTGGTTTGAAAGGAGGATCGTCATAAATAGGCAACTTTTCAAATAAAACACGATTACTTTGGTAAGTATCCTTCCACTTTTCTCTCGGTGACTTGGGTTTCTCTGCTTGTTCCATTTCTAAAGCTAACCGTAACAATCGTTGGTCTTCAGTTTCGGTGTTTCGTTTTTCCCTTTCGTCTCGTGGATCACTATGTTCTTTATCATTGGTTCTCGTTAGCTCAGGAGTGTCCTTCACTCCATAATCTGATTTTAATGGAGATATTGTCTTAGGTGATTGGAGTTTATTTGTTTGATTTGGTGAGCTTGTTGCCAATGCTTTCTGATTCTGTGAGGGCTTCGAAATACTTTTTGAAGAGTCTCCATTTCTAAAATGAATCATACACATATTATATACTTATACTATGGTTTAAAATGCCTTTAAGGTTATATTATGTACCGTATTGCATATATTTGTTTTCTACTTCGTCACGCTTGTGGCCATAAAAGTCACTTTTGCTTAACTTAAGACTTAAGAGTCTAAAAACATCGTAGCAACATGATCGAGTTTAGGTGAGCCAAATTCTTACAAACCTTGTAATGTTTTCTGTCACTCTTGTATCTGCCCATGTTGAAGCAAATCGTCCTTGTCTGAAAGAAAACAAAATTCCGCCTCTTTTAATCTAATTCAAATGCCTTCTTTAAAAAAAAATAGGAGAAATGGCTATAGATATAAACCGACAGTTCACTTTCAAGATCGATAGATTTACCATATTATCGACAGGCAACAGGCATTTTCTCTTTGAGTACTATGAGTACAACCCTCACAGTTATTAAAAGAAAATAACACAGAATTATTATAGTTAGTATAGATATCTATAATGCTTACCTATTATCTCTTTCTTTAGTTGTAATTCCAGCATAATTATTACTATATTGTCGGTTATTTGTGATATGGTCAGTGTTGTGGGCAACTAGATTATTGATCTGAGGTAATTGTGCTGTTTGTTGAGTTCCATTGGGTGCGGAGTTGATATCTCGTCCATATTCTATTCATAAAATAACACGATTAATTATTAAAAGGATATATCAGAGTCATACCATACCCCGTATCTAATACAGTGAATTGCTCAGCTTGTGAGAATCATCTAACATCCCAAAAGTCCTTCTCTGATTTACCTAATGCTATACATGGATAGGTTTTCAGTTCACGTGTACCTGACGTCAGTGTTATGAACAATCAGCAGTCTTTTAACTTGAATAAAATAAATTCGATGACAGGATTAAGAGGTTCATTACCACAAATATTTCCTAATTTTTTTGAAACATTTACTTGGAAAATAATTTACCTTCTTGCTGGTATTTATGATCTGATTTTCTGTTATTGGAAAGCCTTCTACGGAACTCATTTGGCTCTGGAAAGCTGTGTCTAAATGATGTTCGTTGCTTGTGTGTTGTAGCATCGCTCACACTAATAAAATAAAACCGGTCAAGAAATACTTAGACTATACTTAGAATGAACATAAAATCTAAACTTGGTCAATAAGAGTATACATGCAGGGCCGTAGGAAGCAATTGAATACTGGGAGGGGGATACCTTTCCTGACAGCTCTCTCGTTGAAGATTATATTATGACGCTCGACTGACGGTAGCATTTTTTGGAGGATTCAGGGAGACACCGACCTTAAGAAAATTTAGAAAATTAGGATTAATGTCTTTGCCTCTGAGTCCATTCTCTAATTGTTTAAGTTTAAAATTTTGGCTTTTATGTTTAGTAATCAAATGATACAATTAAAATGAATTTTCTCGAAACAAAAATATCTAAATATTCTGATTGTTGTATGGTTGAATGATTGAGGTTAAATTTCGAAAATTTAAAAAAAATAAAATTGCGACTTGAATTTATCATGCGAGAACAATTCATAAATACTTCTTTTGTAGTTGTGTAAAAAAAGAATGTTGAATCATCATTTGTCAAAAAGAAGTCCTTAGCTGGTATAAGGTAGTCTTAAATAACAGTAGATAATAATTAACATTAATTTATATTCATGAACCACTTACTACATGTTAAATCTAGCATAGCTATCAATATGCATATATCTCGGTCCTTTGGATCTTGCACTCATGATATTTTTCTAGAGTCCACTTTTAGTCACAATATTGCACAACGATGGTGTTCAACATGAGCAATCAAATTAATTTTTAGTCATAGTTACCATTCGGCTACTCAACTTTCGTCTTAGTGACGGAGTATATTCTCACGAAGATTTCATTAAGATCAAAGTGTCTATGAATAACTTATGTTATGTTAATAAAATATAGTTTACGTGAACTTTGTAATATATTATAGAAATGTTATTATGTATTTCATTTATTATTTGATACTCCCGAGTCTATGATTATAATATGTTACCTGGTTTTAATTTATCAGTTAATTGCTACTATAGTAACTTTATTTATACTAGGGCAATATTAATATCATTGATATCGGTACATTCAAATCAATTAAGTAAAATAAATATTTCTGTGAAATTTACAAGGAAATAATTGAGATTGTCTTAAAGGTTTCTAAAATGACAGTTTATTGCAGTATAGTACATTTATTCATTAAAAAACCCCAGAAAGGGTACCATATCGTAGCGGTAGATGTTGGATGAAAATAATGAAGGTAATGTCAACCCAATATGAAGTTGGGTTCAAAAGCTAGCCAAATATTTTATCATTATCTAAGTGATTCTCTATTCATTTTCTTTTGCGTTATCTAAGCCTTTTTAAAGATTTTAAGAATATCAAAGATACAAATACTATATCAATGACTCTTAAAATATACACTTTATCATTGTGCCAACAATCTGAACCTACTCTATGGACATTGAACTAGCTCTGTTTATCTAGTAAGAACCATTTAATTTGGCAGTTCGTTAGTGCCAACGAACATTACTAATTTTGCTTACCTTGAAGATGCTGTGCTAGAAAGTGTCCTTTCTAAATAGTATGAATTTGTTATATGAAACATGTTACACCTTGAAACTGTTCGTTCTTCAAGTATTTTATTACATTTAAAGTATTGAATATATAATTCTAGCGTGTCAATCTATCATTACCTATATAACGACTGATTGATAGAGTTACAGTTTTAATAGAAATAGCAGTGAATGAAAAGAAGTTTTTATTTGGTGTTTACACTCTAAATTGTCATGGAGTGGTTTAATGAGATCAGTCAAGCCAGACTGGGGTATTGTACTGATCAAGGTAAAATATATGATTAATAAATATTAGTGAAAACAATTATTTGTAAACCAAAAATTATGTATGTTTCATATACACATACTTGTATTTTCTTTTTAAACTGAGAACATTATCGACAGGAACGATAAGCTTACATTGAAATATACCTCCTGCATTTAGAAGCATAGTGTAATAGTGACAATGAAAGGCATAATTTGGTGACAATGAAAGGCATAATTTGGTGACAATTAAAAGTATAATATGGTGACACTGAAAGGCGTGATGTTTTGATAATGAAAGGTATAATTTGATGATAATGAAAGGTATAATTTGGTGACAATGAAAGGTACAATTTGGTGATAATGACAGTTATAATTTGGTGATAATGAAAGCATAATTTGGTGACAATGAAAAGTACAATGAAAGGCATGATTTGGTGACAATGAAACGTACGATTTGGTGACAATGAAAGGTATAGTTAGGTGACAATGAAAGGTATAATTTGGTGACATGAAAGGTATAGTTAGATGATTATCAGATAATGAAGGTATAATTTGGTGACAATGAAAGGTATAATTTGGTGACAATGAAAGGCATAGTTAAGTGACAATGAAAGGTATTATTTTGTGACAATGAAAGGTATAATTTGGTAACGATGAAAAGTATCATTTGGTGACAATTAAAGATATAATTTATTTGGTGACAATGAAAGGTACAATTTGGTGACAATGAAAAGTATAATTTGGTGATAATGAAAAGTATTATTTGGTGACAATGAAAGGTACAATTGGTGATAATGAAAGGTATAATTTGGTGATAAGGAAAAGTATTACTTGGTGACAATGAAAAGTATAATTTGGTGACAATGAAAAGTATAATTTGGTGACAATGAAAAGTATAATTTGGTGATAATGAAAAGTATTATTTGGTGACAATGAAAGGTATAATTTGGTGACAATGAAAGGTATAATTTGGTGACAGTGAAAGGTATAATTTGGTAACGATGAAAAGTATGATTTGGTGACAATGAAAGGTATAATTTGATGACAAGAAAGGTATAATTTGGTGATAAGGAAAAGTATTACTTGGTGACAATGAAAAGTATAATTTGGTGACAATGAAAAGTATAATTTGGTGACAATGAAAAGTATAATTTGGTGATAATGAAAAGTATTATTTGGTGACAATGAAAGGTATAATTTGGTGACAATGAAAGGTATAATTTGGTGACAGTGAAAGGTATAATTTGGTAACGATGAAAAGTATGATTTGGTGACAGTGAAAGGTATAATTTGGTAACGATGAAAAGTATTATTTGGTGACAATGAAAGGTATAATTTGGTGACAATGAAAGGTACAATTTGGTGACAGTGAAAGGTACAATTTGGTGACAGTGAAAGGTATAATTTGATGACAATGAAAGGTATAATTTGGTGACAGTGAAAGGTATAATTTGATGATAATGAAAGGTATAATTTGGTGACAATGAAAGGTACAATTTGGTGATAATGACAGTTATAATTTGGTGATAATGAAAGCATAATTTGGTGACAATGAAAAGTACAATGAAAGGCATGATTTGGTGACAATGAAACGTACGATTTGGTGACAATGAAAGGTATAGTTAGGTGACAATGAAAGGTATAATTTGGTGACATGAAAGGTATAGTTAGATGATTATCAGATAATGAAGGTATAATTTGGTGACAATGAAAGGTATAATTTGGTGACAATGAAAGGCATAGTTAAGTGACAATGAAAGGTATTATTTTGTGACAATGAAAGGTATAATTTGGTAACGATGAAAAGTATCATTTGGTGACAATTAAAGATATAATTTATTTGGTGACAATGAAAGGTACAATTTGGTGACAATGAAAAGTATAATTTGGTGATAATGAAAAGTATTATTTGGTGACAATGAAAGGTACAATTGGTGATAATGAAAGGTATAATTTGGTGATAAGGAAAAGTATTACTTGGTGACAATGAAAAGTATAATTTGGTGACAATGAAAAGTATAATTTGGTGACAATGAAAAGTATAATTTGGTGATAATGAAAAGTATTATTTGGTGACAATGAAAGGTATAATTTGGTGACAATGAAAGGTATAATTTGGTGACAGTGAAAGGTATAATTTGGTAACGATGAAAAGTATGATTTGGTGACAATGAAAGGTATAATTTGATGACAAGAAAGGTATAATTTGGTGATAAGGAAAAGTATTACTTGGTGACAATGAAAAGTATAATTTGGTGACAATGAAAAGTATAATTTGGTGATAATGAAAAGTATTATTTGGTGACAATGAAAGGTATAATTTGGTGACAATGAAAGGTATAATTTGGTGACAGTGAAAGGTATAATTTGGTAACGATGAAAAGTATGATTTGGTGACAGTGAAAGGTATAATTTGGTAACGATGAAAAGTATTATTTGGTGACAATGAAAGGTATAATTTGGTGACAATGAAAGGTACAATTTGGTGACAGTGAAAGGTACAATTTGCTGACAATGAAAGGTATAATTTGGTGACAATGAAAAGTATAATTTGATGACAAAGAAAGGAATAATTTGGTGACAATGAAAGGTATAATTTGGTGACAATGAAAGGTACAATTTGGTGACAGTGAAAGGTACAATTTGCTGACAATGAAATGTATAATTTGGTAACGATGAAAAGTATAATTTGGTGACAATGAAAGGTATAATTTGGTAACGATGAAAAGTATAATTTGGTGACATTGAAAGGTATAATTTGGTACCAATGAAAGGTATATACGTAGTTAGGTGACAATGAAAGGTATAATTTGGTGACAGTGTAAGGTGTAGTTAGGTGACAAGAAAGGTATGATTTGGTGACAATGAAATTTATAAATTGGTGACAATGAAAGGTACAATTTGGTGACATTGAAAGGTACAATTTGGCGACAATGTAAGGTGTAGTTAGGTGACAAGAAAGGTACAATTTGGTGACAATGAAAAGTATCATGTGGTGACAATGTTGGATATTTGGGCCAATACACAGATCTCCAATTTTGGGGACTTATTTTTTCTGACTCTCACAAAGCCATATCTATCAAAAATAGCTAAGTTAAAGATATAATTTATTTGGTGACAATGAAAGGTACAATTTGGTGACAATGAAAAGTATAATTTGGTGATAATGAAAAGTATTATTTGGTGACAATGAAAGGTACAATTGGTGATAATGAAAGGTATAATTTGGTGATAAGGAAAAGTATTACTTGGTGACAATGAAAAGTATAATTTGGTGACAATGAAAAGTATAATTTGGTGACAATGAAAAGTATAATTTGGTGATAATGAAAAGTATTATTTGGTGACAATGAAAGGTATAATTTGGTGACAATGAAAGGTATAATTTGGTGACAGTGAAAGGTATAATTTGGTAACGATGAAAAGTATGATTTGGTGACAATGAAAGGTATAATTTGATGACAAGAAAGGTATAATTTGGTGACAATGAAAAGTATAATTTGGTGACAATGAAAAGTATAATTTGGTGACAATGAAAAGTATAATTTGGTGATAATGAAAAGTATTATTTGGTGACAATGAAAGGTATAATTTGGTGACAATGAAAGGTATAATTTGGTGACAGTGAAAGGTATAATTTGGTAACGATGAAAAGTATGATTTGGTGACAGTGAAAGGTATAATTTGGTAACGATGAAAAGTATTATTTGGTGACAATGAAAGGTATAATTTGGTGACAATGAAAGGTACAATTTGGTGACAGTGAAAGGTACAATTTGCTGACAATGAAAGGTATAATTTGGTGACAATGAAAAGTATAATTTGATGACAAAGAAAGGAATAATTTGGTGACAATGAAAGGTATAATTTGGTGACAATGAAAGGTACAATTTGGTGACAGTGAAAGGTACAATTTGCTGACAATGAAATGTATAATTTGGTAACGATGAAAAGTATAATTTGGTGACAATGAAAGGTATAATTTGGTAACGATGAAAAGTATAATTTGGTGACATTGAAAGGTATAATTTGGTACCAATGAAAGGTATATACGTAGTTAGGTGACAATGAAAGGTATAATTTGGTGACAGTGTAAGGTGTAGTTAGGTGACAAGAAAGGTATGATTTGGTGACAATGAAATTTATAAATTGGTGACAATGAAAGGTACAATTTGGTGACATTGAAAGGTACAATTTGGCGACAATGTAAGGTGTAGTTAGGTGACAAGAAAGGTACAATTTGGTGACAATGAAAAGTATCATGTGGTGACAATGTTGGATATTTGGGCCAATACACAGATCTCCAATTTTGGGGACTTATTTTTTCTGACTCTCACAAAGCCATATCTATCAAAAATAGCTATCAGAGGCTGGGAATAGTCAGCAAGTTTCGGATTAGGCCTACTAAAGAATACGCAAAAAATGAACTTTAAAATGTATATGTGTACATGTACCTTCAACGGATTTAACTGCCAATTAAGTGTTGTCATCTCTTCATTGACCTAAGAGATTTCGTAGGACATAAATCTCACTGTCATTCAATTTCCAAATTTACATATTATGTATACCTACCCATTATGTTCATAAATACTGGGCAACCGGAAATCATCACCTACAAACTTCCTGTTGCGTCCACGTTGGTGACTTTTTGATACTTTCATTTTATCCTTTTAGAACAATTTTCAATTTATAAATAACACTGTGGCATGTTACTGGAAAAGTTCACTCGAAATAAGACATGATAACACAATGTTCAGCCTTGTTTCTAAGTCGTCTTCTCGGTTGAGAAATCTTGTTTACAAGATGTTTGGTCACCTTTTCACTGTTGGCAAGGATAAATCCCACATTTTCAGATTAAAAAAGTCTAATAAAAACAGTTTTTAGTTGTTAAAAGTTTCCACCCAATGAATGTTATTGTTTAAAATCTGTATGAAAGAAATCTCTATGTACTACTGTTTACCATATCCAATATTTGACTTTTAAAATATATTCAATCTATCATAGATTATGTTTGATCAACTTGAACACAATTAAATGTAATCCAAACCTAGTTTACTTTATTTGATTTGTTCAACAATCACTTCTATTAAATGAAATTTGATCCCCTGAATTTTGTCTCTGTCGTATACTACAAAGGTTTTTGTTAAGAGAGAGAGAGAGAGAGAAAAAAACTATAGTGAAATTATTAATTATGTACATACAACGTCCCAGTTGACAAGATTTTAAACACACTTGTAATATGTTTTGTGTGTACATGTATATGTATGCTCACTATCTATATGCAAAACACCGTGACAATAAAAAAGACAACCGTAAAGACGCCAGTAGGGTTTTGGTGGTGGTGGTCATTCATTCTATCAATCGACTATATTCAATAATAGGTGGAAATTAATTCCACGCTTCAATAACAAGCTTATGATATCAATATATAGAAAGTATTGTTCTTGGTAGGTTAGATACAGGTTTATATATCATAAAAACACTTTCTCACTTCGATCCATTTCTATATAATACTTTAATAAGATTACCTCGAATATTTTCACTATATGTAATTAAAATATCTGTAGCCGAAGTATATTTGGTCTTTACTATAGTTATCATTTAAGGGATTGTAAAGACGTGTTTGTAGGTGCATTTAAGACATTCATAGCATTAATTTGCACCATTTCAAAAATACCACTTAATAGTTATTGATAACGTCACACCTGCTGAAGTTTACTGTGAATCGAGCATATTTGGCGTCATCAAACATTGAGAATTGCAGGAACCAGACGTCTGACTAATGCAATTTGATACCATCCGTGTCACCGACACAAATATAACATTTGGAAAACCATTTACTACAGAATAAGCACAAGGAAATCAAATCGCAATTCATTAGTTGATATAATTATGTGCAATCGGGTAAAATCAATGATTATGATTTCAAGTAGCCTAAACGTAAGTGATAATAGTATATTACAATATAGGCAGATGTTAAAAATACTGTGAGTGTGAATTTCAAAAAGATTTATTGATATTACAAAGATCTATCTGTTCGGAATGAGGTTCGGACTATTTCGATGTCGGGTCTTCGGACTAAATCGATTACTCGCCTCTTACTAGAACTCAATCGATTTCCTCCCTTGATGATGACATCACAGACGGTAGACACTGGACTCGGAGACGGTCGACAGAATGGTTCGAAATATTGTAATGTAAATCCATCTACATCGTTTGCCATGTTCGTTGTAAGAATAAAATACTTATAGAAACAGATCCACACTTTATTCTGTTCTACCATCGAGAACATATGGTAGCCAGAGCGTGGTTATTTGTGACAATTTTGTTCGTTTTAATATGGTGTGATGAAATAGATGTTACGAGAAAATTCGACCACGCCGACAACATCGTCGCCATGTCAGGGCCCAGCAACATCGTCGATCCTTCGCAGATAGATGAGACACAACAACAACAGCAATCGGCGGCTCAACAAAACGAAGACCAAGATGTTGATGCTCAGAATACTCTAGCAAATCTTCGCCGCAAGAAACGTGTTGGGAAGACTCAACTTACAAAAGCCAAGCTCTTCCTAACAAGTCAACTATGCTCGCCAGATATTGAGGCGGGCCAGGTTCGTAATTCGATTGAAAATGTCGTCAGATGCCAGGATGACGTTTTGAACATTCTGATGACATTATGTGACATTGATGCTGATAGTTTCGAGCAAGAACTAGAATATGTCCAGTCAGATCCTAATCTCCAGGAACTTTTATCTAAAGCTACTGACTTTATCGCAAAAGCTAGAGTCGATAACCAATCTGGCGCTTCAGATAATTCCAGCACTTCAGATATAGCACACAATGAAATCTCGAATAGTCGAGTTGATAGGGATTTATTCCATCAACTAACCAGAGTGTCCATAGCCAAGTTTAGTGGTAATAAGAGGGACTACACCCTCTTTCGTGAGTCATTTAACGAATGTGTTGATAAATCTAGTATAACCAAATCCTATAAGTTATTGCAACTAAGACAGCATCTTGAAGGAGACGCACTCAAATCCATTGAGGGATTTCCCCCATCGGATATAGGGTATGATGCAGCGCTCAACAGACTTGATGAAAAGTATGGAGGCCCACGTAGGAACCTTTTGATTTTGTTGCATGATATTCATAACTTTAAACCTATTAGTTTCACAGATCTGAAGACGGCTGAGGAATTTGTTGACACACTCGAACTGAGCATAATTTCCCTTCGTGACGGTAAGCATACTGAGGAATTTCAGGCTAATTCTATGTTTTTCTGTGTTGTCAAAAGTAAATTGCAGTCAGAACATATCGCCAATTTTAAACGTTGGATAGCCCTTGAAAAGAAAGACGAAAATCTTATTTCATTGCATGAATGGTTAGCTGGTGAAATAAAATTCCGAACCGAGGCCCGTGAAGAAGCTAGCGGATTTAGGTCTAGTCGCTCACCCAATTGGTATAAAACTAATAATAGTAATAGTAATAGTCACATATCTAGGAACAATGATCAGAGAAGTAAAACTTTTGCAACAGGTAGTAATCCTGATTTTAGATGTGTCATTTGTAATGAGTCGCATGCTCGTGGGGTTCAAAACTGTCAGTTATTTAAAACTTTTGAAACTTCACAGCGATGGGCTGTTGCTAAAGATAAAAACTTGTGCTTTCGTTGTTTAAGCCCCACGCATAGAGGTAATCGTTGCCGTAACTCGCAGAAATGCTTGATAGACGGATGTCAGAGAACCCACCATTCCCTATTGCATGGGACCGGAAGTGAGCACGTGAGACAGAATCCTTCATTTCCCCAACCAAATTATTATAGTCCACCGTCAGACTCGCAGTCAGCACGCACTCATACTCAGTTTAAGAATGACAGTTTGGCTATGCGCATTGTGCCTGTGTTTATAGTAAAGAACAATCGGCGGCTAAAGGTTAATGCTTTACTAGATGAGTGCTCAACAGACAGTTATGTTAGTGAATTTGTCAAACATGAATTAGGTTTGCATGGGGAAACAATTAACTTAAACGTAGACGTTTTAGGTGGTTCCAAAACATCCTTGAAGTCAGATGAGGTCACATTTGGTGTGAGTAGTGTAGACGGTTTGACTAATTTCAATTTAAACGCCTTTACGGTTAAGAACGTTACTGGTGGTTTAACGGCTGTCGACTGGTTACGTCATTCGCATACTTGGCCACACCTTCGTGGAATCCCTTTTCCAGAAATAGCTCATCCAACGCATATCGATTTATTGATTGGTTTGAATGCTGAACAAGTTCATAGGTCACATTCAGAATTCGTCGGCCAACCTGGAGAACCTATCGCTCGCCTTACTTGTCTTGGTTGGACCTGTATTGGACCTATAAGCCCTATTCGGTCACTTGAATCTAATCCTCGCATTCATTATGCACAAACCTTTTACATTCGGAACGATGAGTCAAATCTTGATTCCCTACTTAAGCAAATGTGGGATGTCGAACAATCTGGTGTCAGTAAGCACAAACTTTATACGCAATCGGAAAGCGAGGCTATTTTGTCTACAAAACGGTCATTGGTATTCGATGTTCAAAAGCAAAGGTATCGTGTCGGAATACCGTGGCGTGATAACAAATCGGATTTGCAAGCAGTGTCAAACTTTGATTTAGCCAAACTTCGTTTGCAGAATTTAGAAAACTCTTTAAAGCGCAAACCTATAGTTGCAGAACAATATCGTTCAATTATTCGTGATCATGAGCAAAAGGGATACATTGAGGAAGTATCTCCATGTAACATTTCGAAACCTTCGTGGTATTTACCACATTTCGCGGTTATTCGTATGGACAAATCTACAACTAAGGTCAGAGTTGTCATGGATGCTGCTGCGCGTTGTAGAAACTTATCACTGAACGATGTTATTCATCCTGGTCCAAAGTTGCAATGTGAACTGTTCGACGTTTTGGTACGTTTTAGGCATAGACCAATAGCATTAGCGGCAGACATAACCGAAATGTTCTTGCAGATCGAGATGCAACCGGAAGATAAAAACTATCATAGATTTTTATGGAGAGACTTGAATGATAATTCGCCGGTTAAGATTTATCAGTATAATCGTCTGGTTTTCGGCAATACTTCATCGCCATATTTATCACAAGCTGTTTTGCGTGAACATGGGAACGTGAACATTAACAATTACCCCTTGGGAGCAAATTCGATATTAAATTCGATGTACGTTGACGATCTATTAGATAGTGTTGACACCACGTCGCAAGCTGTCCAGTTACGCCGCGAATTGACCGCTTTACTCCAAAGCGCAGGTTTCAGTATTCGTAAATGGTTGTCAAACGATACAAAGGTGTTAAGTGACATTCCAATTCAAGATCGCGTCGGTCAGCTTTCGATTGAAGATAATAGTTTACCCTCGGTCAAGACTTTAGGAATTCTTTGGAATGCCGAGCGAGACATATTTACCTTCCATGTGTCGGAACCGTCGTATTCGATTCTTACCAAGAGAGATATCGTCTCGAAAACTGCTTCGTTATTTGATCCATTGAACTTTTTAGCACCGTTCTTGATTCGAGCTAAAATTGGCATTCAGGAAGCCTGGATAAGAGGTTTCGATTGGGATACACCTTTACCAGACGATTTGATTAAATCTTGGGACACATGGTTCGCAGAATTACAATTGCTTAAACATTTAGATATTCCGCGCTGTATAGTGTGTTGTAAATCGCCCATATTAGACCAAACTTTACACGTATTCGTAGATGCATCTGGAAAAGCCTATGCTGCATCGTGTTATCTTCGCAGTCTGTATGAAGACCAGTCTGTATCAGTCGTATTAGTGGCGGCTAAGTGTAGGGTAGCTCCTTTAAAAGCACTTTCGATACCGCGACTTGAACTTTGTGGTGCAATCTTAGGATTGAGACTTTCGATTACCATTCGCGATGTACTTAGCATTTCACAAGACAAAGTTTCGTTTTGGTCCGATAGTCAAAATGTTCTCTTTTGGATTCGAGGCGAGTCACGTAATTACAAGCCATTTGTTTCGCATAGAGTTGGCGAAATACACGAGTCTTCAAATCCTATGCATTGGCGCTGGGTACCAACCAAATTGAACAGTGCCGATCCTGCAACTCGGGGACTTTCAGTTACCGAACTAACAAATTGTGACATGTGGTGGTATGGCCCAAACTTTTTAACACAAGATGCTTCGTTGTGGCCGGTTTCCGCCAATTTCGACCCCCCAGAAGCGAAAGAGGAAGTTCGTGAAAACCAGTCTTCCACATTCGTCACCGTGCCAAAAGTAGTAGATTTAGGGAGACTTAATCCTTCGAGATTTTCAAATTGGCTTAAGTTAGTTCGTGTTACCGCTTGGATATTTCGGTTTATTAACAATAGTTGTAGGTCTAAGGACCCTATTAAACTTCAGTATTTGGAAAGTCACGAGTTAACCGCATCAAAAACATTTTGGTTTCGCCAAGCACAACTCGATGATCTGACTGAAGATGTCAAAACTGTGTCAAAAGGTGCTATCGTGAAAAGCGACTCGAAACTTTACACTTTGAACCCCACTCTTGATGAATTCGGTGTGTTGAGGGTTAATGGACGGTTGGGACAATCGGAAAACTTGTCATACCAATCGAAACATCCGGTCATTTTGCCTTCAAAGCATGACGTAACACGCTTAGTAGTTAAGTCCGTACACGATGACGGAAACCACAATACAGGAGTTTCGCATGTACTTTCTGAACTAAGAACAGAATTTTGGATTATTCGAGCTAGGGATGTAGTTAAATCAGTACAATCGGCTTGTAACACTTGTAAACGTATTCGAAGTAAACCTGCACAACAAGTTATGGCTCCTTTGCCCAATTATCGATTAGGGCAACCTTTACGTGCATTCGCTCGTGTTGGCATGGATTATGCCGGACCTTTCTTGACTAAACAACTTCGTGGAAGAGTGCGCTGTAAGCGTTATTTATGCTTATTTACTTGTCTAGCCTCGAGAGCGGTCCACTTAGAAATGGCATGGGCGCTAGATACAGATTCGTTTTTGTGTGCATTTACCAGGTTTTGTAGTCGTAGAGGTAGGCCTATCCAAGTTCTATCAGACAACGGTAGTAATTTCATTGGGGCAAATCGTGAGTTAAAAAGCTTATTGGATCAGTTGGATCAAAACACTATCGGAAATTCATTGTCCAATCGAAATATAGAGTGGCATTTTAACCCACCTCTAACACCCCATTTCGGTGGTGTATTTGAATCGCTAATTAAATCCTCGAAACGCGCTATTAAGGCAATCATTGGTGAAGCCGATGTTACTGATGAGGAGTTAGAAACGGCATTTGTGAACGCTGAGGGCATCATAAACTCGAGACCGTTATGCTATCAGGGAGATGACGCCTCAGACAATCCTGTGCTAACACCTAACCATTTTCTCTTTGGCCAAGCTGGAGGACAGTTGGCCCCAGAATCGGTAGATTACACCCCCTTTAATCCACGCTTAAGATGGCGTCGTATTCAGGAGCTTATGCAACATTTTTGGAAACGCTGGCTTAAGGAATTTTTACCAATGCTTAATTCGAGGAAAAAGTGGCATTCTTCTCATCGTGATTTCATAGAAGGCGATATAGTTCTAGTTCTAGATCCACAATCAGCTCGTGGGAAGTGGCCTTTAGGCAAAATTATTAAAGTGTACCCCGGATTAGATGGTCACGTTCGTGTTGTCGATATCAAAGTAGGCGACAAAGAGTTCAAGCGAAATATCAATCGCTTATGTCCATTAGAGGTGTCCGCATCGACTCATGGTGCATCGGCTTGAGTCGTATGTTCTAATGGTTTTGAGTATCACTAGTGCTCGGGGTGATATATCGTATAGTTTCTCTGCTTATAGCTTTATCATATTGTGATCTTGTGCTTATTAATAGTGCTCGAAGTGTTAATTGTATGATAAATATTTTGTGGTTAATCGCTAGTGTATTTATTCGTAATATCCTATTATTCGTATAGTATTGGAGCATTCCTATTCGTAATCGGTCATCGAGGATCATCGAAATCTAGAGACTATCGACTTGCAGCAACTATCGGAACAATTTAATGTGTTTATCTATAGGACTATCGAAGTTATAAACATTTTTGTTCTTATTTTTTAGTCATCGCAATCGAGTGCATTGTTGCTTGATGTTGTCACATCAATGGGGGAAGTATGTTCGGAATGAGGTTCGGACTATTTCGATGTCGGGTCTTCGGACTAAATCGATTACTCGCCTCTTACTAGAACTCAATCGATTTCCTCCCTTGATGATGACATCACAGACGGTAGACACTGGACTCGGAGACGGTCGACAGAATGGTTCGAAATATTGTAATGTAAATCCATCTACATCGTTTGCCATGTTCGTTGTAAGAATAAAATACTTATAGAAACAGATCCACACTTTATTCTGTTCTACCATCGAGAACACTATCTACAGATAGAGTATAATAAGAGTGAACATACACTTTGATTATATATAGATTACAATATGGAAGACAATGATTCGTTGTTTATAAACCCAACCGATTATCAAATATTTCCCTTATTTTGGCACTTATGGTGTATAACGGAGAAATTAATCAACGTTGTTCAATATAAAAAAAAATCAAAAGCTATTACCGTATTTGTGAATTTTGTATATTCTGATACAAAAATCTAGATATTCACAAATATGGCGAAAAATATAAAATTTAAAAAAACGAAATTTAAAAATAATCGCATGCAAATACATAGACAAAAAACTATTGTACATCAGTGGCAAGACTTGTGACCGTAATGAACTCTAAAAATCATTCCAAACTAAAATAAGCAAGGTTATATATTTTGGCAGTGAATTGGCTATCTAACCTGTGAATATGGTACGTTGGGGCAAATTGTGTTTTGTAATCCATCTCATATCAAATATTAAAGACTTCCAAAAACAAGATATTGCACGAATAAAAAGGTTTGTAACTGGAGTAATAACCTTCTGCAAATCCTGGTTTTCAGAACTTCTTCATCAAATGATTCAGGTCACAGATTTGAACGTTCCGTACCATATCTCTATCACACGATATATAATAATGAATACAACTTATATACTTATTTTACAATTTAGCACCATTTGAAATACTTGTGATAACACATCAACATGTGAATCAATGACATCTCAAAATATAACTGATATCATAGAGAAATTGAGCCCTTACAGAATATCTAAATAATCCTAATATAAGAGATATATTGTTAAAAAAAATATCACGATGGGCTTGAGAATGGTCCAAACATCTGAAATAAAAGAGTATATACAATATGTCAGAATAGCAAATGGCGATAACAATACGGCAAAGCATCTTTTCAACAACGGAACACCAAAAATTATAAGTTTTTTTTCATGGCAAAATTGTACAAAGTAATTTAATGCTCAATAGTAATGATATTTCTAAAGATAAAGGATTATAACATATAACAAAACATTAGAAATTATGAAATATACCTTATTTTCTTTGAAAAACTTTTACTCTAGCCTTGGCAGTGTCCTTTTTATATTTATTCTGAACAATGCAAGTGTAGTCACCCTCGTGAGTTTTTCTCAAACCTTCGATTTGAACCCAACCAGTAATTTGATAACGTCCAGGTCCACCTCTAGCAGCGGTCAGAGTAAATTCATCATCACCTAAAATTTAAAAAAGATCAATATAAAATATTCGGTTATCATTATCTCAGTAAGATTAAACAATGCAAGGCATAAATCGTGTTCTGGTACTTTATTTCGTTTCCTTCGTGGTATAGGTAGGGATTCACCAAACGAACTCTAAAATCAAAACAAACTCATCTCATATTCTTACAGATGAATCACAAGTGTTAGGACGCTGTGAAATGAAGTATAAACTTCGCATTCTTTAAGACCACGTTACGAAACTAAACTTCACAAATATAGAGTGGTTTCTGATATAGAGTATACACTCACTGTAACATTGATGACAGAGATAAGACCGGACTACTTACCAGGGACACTGAATGTTTCACCATCAGCTCTGGTGTATAACCATGCAATATGGGGAGTAGGGTTACCTACAGCTTCACAAGATAAGATAACGGTACCACCAGTGCTATTCTTAGTGTACATTGGAGGGCTTACAATCTTAGCTCCTGTAATTCAAAATACATACTATTACTATTTATGAAACACACCTTCAAATCCTAGAAATTTACATTTTTATTAACAATTTTTACGGGTGTGACTAAAAAGCGCAAATAAGCGCAAACAAGGGCAATCAAGCGCAAACAATACCAAACAAACAGACAACAATAATGATCAAAATATGAGATTTAGTTTCGATTTCTAATTTTTGGCTCTTATTAAATGTAAAAGTTAGATTGTTACCGGATGTGAAAAGGATGAAAAGTTCTAGCAGTATTATGTGCTATAGACGTTCAAACTCATAAAAACACACACGTTTCAAAAATATTTCGAAACCGGTGAAGTACCTCTCAAAGGGAGTTATTAAAATACTTAAGATAGCTAACCCTGCATTTGGAATGCAATATACAGGTTTTAAGTTCAAATTAACGGTTATAATGTTGAAATGTGATACTAGTACCCAGTGATCTACAGGTGGCCCGTATACTTTTACCATATGTAATTAATTAACCGTTAACATGTGTAGTCCATATACCACGATCAAAATAAATTCATAGCACAAACAAGGAGGGTGAAAACAGTGGCACTCTTCCATTATTAAAATTATTGATGTTTCATTTCCTTGTGAGAATAACATTTATCGGAATAGTCTATAACTATTGATTAATAATTTTGTTAAATGATAAAAAAGAAAATGTGAACCTTTAAAGTTTTTGTTGTCTATTACCTGCTTCACATGGTCCCACAAATTTAACTTCCAAATCAGTTTTCAAACCAGCTCTTCTCATATCAGCCATCAGTCCACACATATTGTTATAGGTAACGTTGTTTGATCCACAGATAATCTGATCGTGTTCACAAACACATACTTGACCAAATTCGGTTTCTTCACAACTAAATAACGAATTGAAAAATATTTTATCTGTAGTATAGGTTACACATAAAATGAAAAAAATTTTTTTATCGAGATACAACTTCACAATCTATTAAAAATTTGTATTGTTATTAAAGAGAGCATCAAAATACGAAATTAATTATTCAACTGTTACGAACATTTTACTATATATGAAGTCACTGAGGAAGTATATTGTGTAAGATGTTGGGTAAATGAACTTGATGTTTATTCATTTATACATTTGATAAATAAATATAGTCAAAGAAAGTCTCCCTGCTTTACCCATTTCGAAAACTGCCATACATCTATCAGATCGTAACTAAGGCGCACCAAGAGGAAGGCATACTTTTCATGATATCGAGAGAATTCTTCTTAGTTGTTCACGTAGTAGGATTGGTTATCATCAAATTTATCAAACGTCATTCGGTAAACATGTGGGTTTTATCAGTGCCATTATGTTTAAACTGTCAACATAACTTTACACTTTAGATAACCTCACAATTGTTATATCATAACGGTACATAGGAAATCAAAATTGTCAGACAAATAATCATATGATATATCAAGACTTTTCTCAACATATGAGAAAATATAAACCTATATTATGGAATGTCATACAATTTCTCTAAAAATTGTAACTACAAAATTCTGACCAAAAACAAATGTTACGTAGACATTTACATTATGAACTAGGTTATAGGCCTAATTGTACCAACTAAATTTAAATACACAGTAAATCGGTGATTTACCTCATTTCTGATATCAAGAGGTCATCGGGTTACAATGACCCAGTTCTTAGTTCCAGAACCTCTTAAGATGGGGTATGATAAATTGTGAAATCAATCATTTGTCTTAAAGAAATGCAAAATAACTTACCTTAATCCGTCGCCACATTTTCCATTAACAAAGGGTGTTTCTGGGAGATCACAGGACTGGCTTTCCATTCTGGCACAGACATCACAACAGTCGCATCCATCTTTTACTATTCCAGTTAAACATTCAGAACGAGATAATTGTGGACACAATTCCTTTTTACATTCATTACATCTGGTCTGAGGGTTAGCCGAAACGAAACCTAACAGTGCCAAGGCACCGAGAACCATTAAAATGCGCATTCTTCTATTCCAAACTGACTACAGCTACGGAACAAAAACTGTGTTCACTTCTGCTAGAATTCAAGATGGAGTCTATTAGATTTAGCAGAAGTGAGTTCTGTGAGAAGAAGACGTGGCTGTTAAAAATAACTTGTGGTAATTTGATCTTTGATGCTCACTGAAGTACCAAACCCATTCCACCTTCACATTCTCGACCAACCAGACACCATCTGCGATAGAACTTCTTAAACTATATACTGGATATTGAAGTCTACGTGATTCAGCCAGTCGGTTTGTACCATAATTTGGAAACAGGGGCGTTGTGTGTTATAATATTTAAAAGTATTTCCTGCCTTCTTGGTGAAATGAACTCTTCGGAAATACTTACTAATATATAAGATGAATGAACGAGTGTTATTAAATTTGATAAACAAAAGAGTGTTTATTTTAGAATTGTAAACACGACTGGGATTAGACTGATTAAAATTGGTTATAATTCTGCCCTTGATACTAATGTACAGATTGTATCAATTAACACAACTGCTGGTAATCCCTTAACTTTAAATCATTGCCATCTTAAATTTGCCTATCCCAATCAGACGCGGATCCAGGATTTAGAGATAGTGGACGGGGAGGGGAGGCTCTGAAATATAACATGCTACAAATTCAACGGCACTGCGAGCGGCAAATTTTAAGAGGGTTGGGTCAAATTGGGTACCAGGATATGCACTGTCGGCCAAAAATAGGGGAAGGCTCTGGTCGGGGTAGCCCCTTGGATCCGCCCCTGCCTACTCTTTATAGAATATTTTGGTAAGAATAGTAAATATGTGACCTATAAACATTATGTAACAAAGACATAGTCATGAAATGAAAACGGAATTTGTTCGGAAATTGTTCACACGATTTCCTTAAATATTTCATTCTTATGGTAGCCTACACAATTTATTTTGATATCATTAAAAGAACTTATTTTACAACACACATCCGAGTGAAAATGGTAAACTACAATTCCCTTCATACGTTTTTTGGTTCTTTCACTCCCTATTTTCAGGTACAATCTTTTCATATCCAATTTTATCAACTGGTATCTTTTCTTATCCTGTTGTTTCAACTTTTATATTTTAATAACACATTGTAGGCCCCTATCAGTTCATATGTTAATATCATATTTTATCAACGAGTATCTCTTAATATTATATTGTATCAACGGGTATCTCTTAATATCATATTTTATCAACGAGTATCTCTTAATATTATATTGTATCAACGGGTATCTCTTAATATCATAATGTATCAACGGGTATCTCTTAATATCATATTGTATCAACGGGTATCTCTTAATATCATAATGTATCAACGGGTATCTCTTAATATCATAATGTATCAACGGGTATCTCTTAATATCATATTGTATCAACGGATATACCTCTTAATATCAACGGGTATCTCTTAATATCATATTGTATCAACGGGTATCTTTTAATATCATATTGTATCAACGGGTATCTTTTAATATCATATTGTATCAACTGGTATCTTATAATATAACATTGTATCAACGGGTATCTCTTAATATCATATTTTATCAACGGGTATCTTTTAATATCATAATGTATCAACGGGTATCTCTTAATATCATATTGTATCAACGGGTATCTCTAAATATCATATTGTATCAACGGGTATCTCTTAATATCATATTGTATCAACTGGTATATTTTAATATCATGTTGTATCAATTGTTATCTCTTAATATCATATTGTATCAACGGGTATCTCTTAATATCATATTGTATCAACGGGTATCTTTTAATATCATATTGTATCAATTGTTATCTCTTAATATCATATTGTATCAACGGGTATCTCTTAATATCATATTGTATCAACGGGCATCTCTTAATATCATATTGTATCAACGGGTATCTCTTAATATCATATTGTATCAACGGGTATCTCTTAATATCATATTGTATCAACGGGTATCTCTTAATATCATATTGTATCAACGGGTATCTCTAATATCATATTGTATCAACGGGTATCTCTTAATATCATATTGTATCAACGGGTATCTCTTAATATCATATTATATCAACGGGTATAACTCTTAATATTGTATTGTATCAACGGGTATATCTCTTAATATCATATTGTATCAATGAGTTTACTCTTAATATCATATTGTATCAACGGGTATATCTTAATATCATATTGTATCAACGGGTATCTCTTAATATCATATTGTATCAACGGGTATCTCTTAATATCATATTGTATCAACGAGTATCTCTTAATATCATATTGTATCAACGGGTATCTCTTAATATCATATTATATCAACGGGTATAACTCTTAATATGGTATTGTATCAACTGGTATATCTCTTAATATCATATTGTATCAATGAGTTTACTCTTAATATCATATTGTATCAACGGGTATATCTTAATATCATATTGTATCAACGGGTATCTCTTAATATCATATTGTATCAACTGGTATCATTTCTTATCCTGTTGTATCAACTGGTATATTTTAATAACACATAGTTAACCCTATCAGTTCATATGTTAATATCATATTGTATCAACGGGTATCTCTTAATATCATATTGTATCAACGGGTATCTCTTAATATCATATTGTATCAAATTGTATCTTTTGATATCATATTGTATCAACTGGTATCTTTTAATGTTGTATCAACTGGTATATTTTAATATAATGTTGTATCAACTGGTATCTTTTAATATCATATTGTATCAACGGGTATATCTCTTAATATCATATTGTATCAACGGGTATATCTCTTAATATCATATTGTATCAACGGGTATCTCTTAATATCATATTGTATCAACGGGTATATCTCTTAATATCATATTGTATCAACGGGTATATCTCTTAATATCATATTGTATCAACGGGTATCTCTTAATATCATATTGTATCAACGGGTATCTCTTAATATCATATTGTATCAACGGGTATATCTCTTAATATCATATTGTATCAACGGGTATATCTCTTAATATCATATTGTATCAACGGGTATCTCTCAATATCAAATTGTATCAACGGGTATCTCTTAATATCATATTGTATCAACGGGTATATCTCTTAATATCAGATTGTATCAACGGGTATATCTCTTAATATCATATTGTATCAACGGGTATCTCTTAATATCATATTGTATCAGCGGGTATCTCTTAATATCATATTGTATCAACGGGTATCTCTTAATATCATATTGTATCAACGGGTATCTCTTAATATCATATTGTATCAACGGGTATATCTCTTAATATCATATTGTATCAAAGGGTATCTAGTAATATCAGATTGTATCTACTGGTATCTTTTAATATCATATTGTATCAACTGGTATCTTTTTAATATCATATTGTATGTATAGGATATCTTTTAATATCATATTGTATCAACTGGTATCTTTTAATATCATATTGTATCAACGGGTATCTCTTAATATCATATTGTATCAACGGGTATCTCTTAATATCATATTGTATCAACGGGTATCTTATAATATAACATTGTATTAACGGGTATCTTTTAATATCATATAGTATCAACGGGTATCTCTTAATATCATATTGTATCAACGGGTATTGTATCAACGGGTATCTCTTAATATCATATTGTATCAACGGGTATCTCTTAATATCATATTGTATCAACGGGTATCTCTTAATATCATATTGTATTAACGGGTATTGTATCAACGGGTATCTCTTAATATCATATTGTATCAACTGGTACATGTATCTCTTAATATCATATTGTATCAACGGGTATTGTATCAACGGGTATCTCTTAATATCATATTGTATCAACGGGTATCTCTTAATATCATATTGTATCAACGGGTATCTCTTAATATCATATTGTATCAACGGGTATCTCTTAATATCATATTGTATTAACGGGTATCTCTTAATTAAAAGAATTAAAGAACGGGCTAGTAAGTAGTTTGATGTCTTGCATTCTGGTACAATGTGATAAAGCTGTATCGACTCATATAATATTGTTTATCACGCTGAATTGTCTAATATCATTCTGTATCAGAGTACACCGTCAACGAAGATCTATAATAACAATCTCAGGGGCGGATCCTCGATTTAGAGAAAATGGGGGCTCTGAAATATAACATGCTTCAAATTTAACGGTACGAGCGGCCAAGTTTTAGAGAGTTCTCACATCAATCGGCCAAAAATAGGGGGGGGGGGGCCTCGATCCGCCCCTGAATCTAAAATGAATATATACCAGGTCACAAGTTGAAACGCTAGAATCAAATGAAACTCTTTACAAGGTTAAATTGTTTAATATGCTTGTGAAAGATTGTAACATTGAATTAAGTATAATTGATATAAAAAATACAAAACTATTAAAACATACTAAATTTTCTAATAATACTTGCTTCAATATCTGTAAGTTTGGGAATAAACAAATTATCAAATCCACAAGTTTCAACAGTTTAATGTGGTCGTATAAATAGGTGAGATTTCAGTATGTAGGTGTCTATAACTTCACAGATCAGTTAGTCTTCAAATTCACAAATCATTTCACAACGTATCTTTTATTGTTTAAATATCCACAAACCATCACTTTAAGCATTTATTTTGACCACTATAGTTTCTGTTTTACTTTAATCTTTCCATATATTATAATATTAGTAAGCTGATTGGGATAATACTATACATGTAAGTTAACATTGTAACTATTCAGACAGATTTAACGAACTGAAAGCTTTTCCTAGAGTTGTTTCTCTTTTAGGCAGCTTTGCATCTTTGTAATGTTTTAATAAATCCTGCATCGAGTTATAGTATTCTTTCTTATCTAAAGTCACCCGAGAATTCTGAAATGGACAAAAGAATATATATACATATTATTGGATATTTAATCGAAAAGAAGTGTTTTCTTCCTTCAAATTGTTCTCAATCTTTAATTAGAACACCATATTTGATTCAAGGGGCTGAACCGTTCCAATTTCAACAAAATACGCTGTCCATGTTGCTCTGGTACCACCGATTCTGGCCCTCGATAATTAATATATTATAGCATTTGAAAAAAGGTTTTATTTTTTGCATTTTTTCAACTTAATTTGATATGATGAAAGGATTTATTAGTGACTCCTAAAATTCAATCATCAGCTGACAATATAAGTAATATTAGTATATAGTATCAAACTCTTCTTACCTGAGAAAATATTTTATACTCCCTCACTTCGTCATCAGTTTTCACAGCTAGTACCTAAAATACAATTCAATTGGTAGATAAAATAGCAAATTCTATTGCGATCGGACACTATTTCTTAGGAAAAAAATACATGTATATATACATTGTGTTTTAGCACATTACACTCAATGAACCGGTTTACAATTGTCAGAGCCCCTGACCATGGAAATGTAGATGGGGAATAATAACACAAGATTTATGCTTGACTGAATTATGGAATCCCACATAACTTCCGGTTTCTGCATATTAATTTAAAAGCCATGATAAACGCGATGTAATTAGACCCGAACATCCAGCCTCTCTGTCACAGAATCACTTAGAGTCAACTTGTCCCTGAGGAGAAGCTAGGTCAACCATGAATTTAAACAGAAGTTCAATAGATGATGAGAAGACTAAGACTTCCGGTCTATTATATTTCTATGCCCTGACTAATACTTACTTTAGCATCATCGCTTCTTGAATTTCTAACTAAAAATGTGCCATCTGGTCCTTTAATCAATATTCTGTTGAAAAAAAATAGATATAGTTTCATTTAAACTGAAAATTTTGTGGCAAGCAATATGATTTAACATACCGTGAATCCATTCGACCAAAACGTAACATTGATTCTTTTGCGGTTAATTCAACATTCACAGACACTTTCGTTCGTTTGCTGCTACCAGTGTATTACCAAAACTTTGAATTCCTTTTTCGTTCCGTTTCATTTACCCAAATTATGCTTAGGCCTACATATGGACACCGGTTAAGGTTACAGTTAGGCTCTGCATGACTCCGGGCTCTTGACTGTCAGACATACTTATTAAACTGAAAAATGTCGTTAGGAGTTATCTCCCGTAATGTTTTGACCAAATTATTACTGTAAACAAAAATATTTTTTGACAGAGTTCTCTCCCTTAATGTTGAATTTTATGACCTTAACTGTCTTGAAAGTCAAACTTTAAAATTGATTTAATGACAGAAATCAGAAATCAGTAACCTAATGATGTAATATCATTGGGCAGCGATGGCGGGTGAGGCGCCAAGCAGGGTATGCTAACTCTTCTAGACACCTGATATCACTTTTCATTATGAAATACTTACTCATTTATTGATATACTTCTTAAAATGAAAAGTCCATTAGCTGCCACAAATATATTGCCAATGTGTTCACATGGATTTCGAGATCTGTTTAACGGTTGGGATCGTTCGTGCTTGGTTTTATTATTTCGACCACTTCTTAACAAAATTGATCAAAATCATGTACTTCTATTGAAATTTTAAGACACCGAACACATGTTGAAGACATGTGAGCATATCTTATCATAATACTGTAGGCCTATAAATATATAAATCTTACTTTTTAGCCTCCTCCCTGTCTGTACTGTCAAACATGAAATCCTTTTCTTTCAAAGTATTATTTCTATTCTGAAAGTACAAATTAACACTTTGTTAAATAGCCATTGAAAATAATTCGATCGGCAACAGGAATTCAATTTTATCATTTTTATTCTACATCATATTACAGAAGTTTTTATCGTTTTTTTTTTTCAAACTGTAGCCTACCTTGAAAATATCGGTTTGATTTATAAGCCTATATACGAACTTTAGATGAACAAGTTATGACGTTAGATTTAGTCAAAATAGTCAAAATTGGATTGTGAACGAGATAGAGAAAACAGAAATATTGTGCAGAACTGACAAGGAAATTTACTTACAACGTAATTTGAGTCTGATTTTGGTTTTAGAGCAGTTTGTGGTTTTGGTTTCGGGGCTACTGGTTGTTCCGGTTTCTTTCGCGGGATTTTCATCGCCTTTTTGGGTAAACTGCCACTGGATTTAGAATCCTCATCTTCCGGAATGGGGGGTATGACTCTTCTTGCCTCATCTATTGATGCTCGTCTACGATTATTTGGACTGTTTCTTATATCTCTTGTAGTAGGAAGAGTTCGCGAACTTTTCGATTCTTCTGGTACAGCTGTAAGCACAAATTACACAGGTTTGAACAATCTAATTAATAACGTATTACGTAGAGACGAATAGAAAAATAACTGAAGACCAGGAACCGACCTGAATATTTGTCAGATCCACTACAATGTACACTTGATCGGGGGCCTGCACTGATATTGATATCTGGGTCCATGATTTGATAATAATACTAGGGGGCTTCAAAATTAAACCATAGAACTATAGGCAGGGAATGCCAAGAAGGACAAATAAATATTGAACTTCCGTTTAAATTTATGGTTGACCGAATTTCTACTTGGGGGTCTTTTTTTAACTTCTGGTGCAGCGTAAAAATAGTTATGGTAAACAATAACAAAAGAAGTTAATTTGAAAATTATCACAGAAAATCTAATTTAACAAGATTTTTACAACTGTAATTTTATGATTTGATATGTAATGATAAGTATATATATTTCTAAATGTTATAGGCCTATGTTACTGTAGAAATAATGTAATTATTAAATTTAAGCATGAAAACCTGTTATGCCATGGCTTAAATTTAGACCTACCATGCAGTGAGTTTTACCGGGCTGAAGGTAGCAGACACTTGGCCAGCAAACAATAAGCCAGCAAACAATACGCAATATGGTCGAAAAATGTTTAAGAAATTGTTTCAAATTTTAAACATGTCAAATCTCAAACTAGTCCATCTTCCAAATAAAACACTATCTTAGCCTTTCTCTCACATTCGTACTGTGTAAACATCAATACATTTAACGCCGAGTTTAGGTGCAGTCGGTAGCCAGTTGAATTGATGTCTGTTAGGCAATTAGGTGCCATTTTGTAGAAAGCGGAAGTTATGCGATAACCCTCATATTCAGCGCATGCGTGCCAAGCATAAACTATTTATTTGTCCTTCTTGGCATTCCCTACCTTTTAGTTCTATGATTAAACTTGCGAAAGAAATTTTTAGCTCTTGCAGATTGACCGGCCTGACAACGATTTAGTATGGTTCTAGTCGTGGAATGTTGGCAAAATTTTGATCATATTAAATCTAGAATTTCCGGAATAATCCGGCATGTGCTCGAGACATTTGTAAGGTTTTATTCATATCTTGAGAACAAGGGACGAATTCGGGATATAGATTTGATTTCTCTGTTTTCATATTCAGATTATTAAAGGTAATGTAGAATTAATTCCTCAATCAATAGTGTACTCACTTGGCAGAGGACGTTTTTCTTTTCTGTGTTTTTCTAATATTTCCTCTTCGATTTTGTCATAATCTAAAATAAAACGAAAACTCAATTACATCTTTTTTTTCACAAAGTTTCAACTTAGTTGATCAGTAACTTTGTCCTGCTATCGTCGCCTATCCGATTGTGACCATCGAATGTAAAAGTAGTGCTTGCAGTTACCAGACTTATACAGTTGATGGTAGAGCAAAATAGACTAGGTACTATCAGACCAAACCAACCCATGATGAAATGGTCCTTAAATATTGCAAATGTAAATCAAAAAGGTTGGATCAAGATGCGGAAATAAATATAGTTGAAAATTTTACTTTTGCCGTGAAAACAGTCGTCATTAGCTTTGGAAATACTTACAATGAGAACCCAAACAGGAAGATAACTAACCTGAATCATCAGAATCACAATCATCAAAATCATCATTGTCTATCACTGGTTGCTGAAGGTGTCTATATGCTTCGTCATCAGATAAAGATTCTAAATCAATCGGCGAACTGTAATAATTTAAATGAATTGTAAAGGGGTTTTCTATTTTTATCATGGACATTGATGGCATGGATTAGCATCATTCCAGTATTCCGTAAAGGAATTACAGGAAATTTAGACATCTGCCGGAAAAATTGAGATGATACAAAGGATGCCCACAATACCTTACTGAAGATCGATTTTGATAAGATGTACAGATTGAATTGTCCCTGGTTGTTGTTTCTTGGTATGAGCTACCTTTGATAAAGGTTTGTTCAACTAGCGTAACAATTCTACATAGAGGATGAAATATAACAATATATAAGATCGATATAAAATATCTTACATATTTGACTCTTTTTCATTAGCAATACACATTACTTCTCTTATGTGACTCATCCATTCCTGAAAATGTTCGACAACATATTAATTCAAAGACTTGGGATTTGGAGTATTAAGTGAACATGTACGTAATCAAATGTTCAAGATCCGCTAAATTATTCAATAACTGGTTAGCAAAATAGTTCAATGACTGGTTAGCTAAATTGTTTAGTAGCCTAACTGGTTAGCTAAATTGTCCAATGTCTGGTTAGCTAAATAGTTAAATGGTCTAATAACTTGTTAGCCAAATTGTCCAATAGCTGGTTAGCTAAATTGTTCAATGTATGGTTAGCTATTATATTGTCCAATTTATGTTTAGCTATTTGTCCAAGCTACTTTGTCCAATTTCTGGTTAGCTAAATTATCCAATGTCTTGGTAGCTATATTCTCCAATGTCTGGTTAGGTATATTGTCCAATGTCTTGTTAGCTAAATTGTTCAATAGCTGGTTAGCTAAATTTTCCAATGTTTGGTTAGCTAAATAGTCCAATGTCTGATTAGCTAAATTATTCAATAGCTGGTTAGCTAAATTATCCAATGTCTTGTTAGCTAAATTGTCCAATAACTCGTTAGCTAAATTATTGTCCAATAACTCGTTAACTAACTTGTTCAATGGTTGGTTAGCTAAATAGTTCAATGTCTGGTTAACTAAATTGTTCAATAATTGGTAAGCTAAATTGTTTAATAACTGGACAGCTAAATTGTCCAATGTCTGATTAGCTAAATAGTTCAATGTCTGGTTCGCTAAATTGATCAATAGCTGTTAGCTAATTTGTTTAATAACATGTTGACTAAACTGTTCAATCATTGGTTTGCTAAATTGTTCAATGGTTGGTTAGCTATATTGTTCCCTAAATGGTTAGCTAAATTGTCCAATGTCTGGTTAGCTAAATTGTCCAATGTCTTGTTAGCTGTATTGTCCATTGTCTGTTTAGTTAAATTGTTCAATAAGTGGTTAGATAAATTGCCCAATAAAATTGTTCAATAAGTGGTTAGATAAATGGCCCAATAACTCGTAAATTGTTAAATGTCTGCACCATAAATGCCCTTGCCCTTGTGATATTGTTTTAGTTTAATACTGAACAATGTTATTGACAATGTATATTTACCTTTCTCTCTTCGTCTGTTTCTGTGGAAAAATAAAACATCTTGAAACCACTCCCTCTTATACCTTCTATTCTAAAGGTGAACGCATCATGATCGGATCCCATCTTTGAAAGTCTGAAATTAAAAAAAAAAACAATTCTGGAATTCGAATATATGTTGTTGAAAAAGGATCATCCAAGCAGCTCAAAAGCAGAATGCATGACTTGTATAGATTAAATAAATCCGATTGATCAAGAAATCAAACCTTCAATGACAAAATACCTTTTTTGGTATTAGGACTGCACATGGTTCCGTTTTTTATTATGGTTCACTTTCATTTATCAGATTTATCATCAACATGGCCACCAGTGATACGATTCTATGACTTTTGTGTCCCTTTTGGTTCGCTATTCTAGGGGTTTTCATTTATTTATCTGTTTGCTCAAACGTTATTTGATCAATAATTATACGTGTGGTTACTTCCATTGAAAAGGAACAGTGGGCATTTTCGGGAGTTGATATGGGTCAGCATTAGAACTGAAGGAAAATTGCTTAATCTCTTCAAATACATCTAAAACAATACTTGTAATATATCTTTTCTAAATATGGCGTAGTATTACTAAAATATTAGACGTATTAATAACTTTTCAAACAACTAGCTTAGTTTAAATAATACTCCAAAAATCCTATCTCATAATTCCAGCCAATCAAGCTTTTAATAAGATCGAATAATCCGGGAAAGATCAAAGCCAAGAGGTTTTTCCAAGGACTAATAGCTGGGAGAAAGGATCCCCATGGGAACGTAAGTTATTATCCTTATATAATTTCTGTATTTACCTGTTATATCCATGTAAAGGGAAGGATTGATGTGGTCTACTGGAAGTTTCTTTATCATATATATACACACAACCTTGTGAAATTATTATAAACCGCTTTCTCCCTGAAATAACCAACATATTCATCCACGTAATAGTAAAAATAATTCTCAGGAATATATAAGGCCTATTTTTAATCCCCTATCACCCCCTCCCAATTACGTCATACAATTGACTTAAAACAGAACTTTACAATTTTTGTATCTAGCTCATGTGGCGATCGTTGACTCAACTTCAGAGAAAGAAAAGCCTGTTTGAAATACCCGATTTTCAAAAAATAAATATAACTTACATTTTTTAATATCATTAAACATAGGCTTTTTAGGAAGGTTAAACCGCTCTACAATACGTTCTCTTCTGCCACGTTTAGCTAAGAAACCACTGTATGCATCAGTAGCTGTGCTCATTAACTCTTGGGCTCCTATTGTGAAATAAAAAATCCAAAAATTTCATATTAAAAAACCCCAACAAAATACGTAGCTCACTAGTTTTCTATTTGAGCACTCTAACATGGTAGAATGACACCAAATAATTATAGCAAAACTTCTACTCCAGCACTGCACTGATGCAATGGTCTGCTGCAGTAAGATTTTTTGTAGACTTTCTTAATGTTTCACCAATGGCTGTTTCGGTCCCAATAGTACCACATTTTAGTCGATCGGCCGTATTTGTGCAAATATTGTCTAGAACCCGAGAGCATTGCCCTGTACATTCGAAGAAATATCTGAAGTAATCTACCCTGTCTTCGGAGATCGAGAAAAGAAAAGTTATCGGCCCCTTTTATCTTACAATAAGTTTTGTCGTAAGTTTAGCATTTTGCAATGAATAATTTCACACTTACGACACTTTTTAATCATAAGTTTTTTAAGAAACAGACCCCTGAAACGCCTATCATCGTCTTGAATAGCCTCAAATTCCCTCTAATCTTCGGGGGAACAAATTAATGTGCCATGATGGAACAACAAACAGTGTGATCGGGAACTTGCGCAGCAGATGTCTTTTGTCGGTCTTCCGAGGATCTGGTGAGGGTCTGGTGCTTTTGCAATCACTTACATACACCCAGCCATCGCTCGAAAGTTTCAGAGCACAGACGAGACAAGGTGACCCTCGAACGACCACGACGATCAAGACGACCAGGAGACTCGTTTATAGCACTCGTAGGTACCCAACTTTTTATTTCAAAAATACGGTCAATCGACCACGAAAATGATCGGAGCATTTGGACGATGGGAGACGAATCAGGCCGATCAAGAAAATAATTTATCCGAGACGATTTGGTCTGGATCAGGTGGATTTGACAAGATCAATCCTTGGTGAAATGGGGGTATTAATTGACCAGTTCTACTCCACGATGTCAACAGAAATGGTAGTTCGATAGAGGAAGTTTATTTAATGCAATGTCATTTATCTAATACTATGATATAAATCCCTATTTCAATACCAATTGTTGTTATTAAAGGTTTAGTCAATGCATGTATACTGTCATATATTTATTTCTCATGAGTCTTATCGTCGAACCAATGTGAAAGTCGTACTCAATCATAGTTCATTTATAAAAGTAAATCAGAAAGTCTCTGCATTACAGTAAAATTTTCTGGCTACATCATATGACCCAGCCGGATTTGAAAAGATACAAGTAGAATATCCAAAATAAACATTATCCATCGTCCAAAATCGGTCATGTATTACATATGTGCGTGTTTACTGTTACTTGTTGGGTATAAATTACATTATCACTATGCATAAGAGATATACAAATACATATTGTAAAAGATCCATTACCTATAAATCTAAGTGGGATTGACAAGGTTTTAGAAACTGTGTGGTTTCTAATCGTTCCTGCGCTAGACATTTTTGTTTTTTATAAACTAATGTGGTGTAAGTGTAGTCAGATCTGTAAAATAAAGATTAATATATTAAATGGAATGATAACATTCTTAAGTTTTGGGCAATTTGTTTCTCAATTTAATGTAAACCAACAACAATTTTGGTCCACTCATATCCTACAGTGAAATTCTCCGTAAACACTACAAAAGTCGGCCTTCAATTGTACTTATATAGAATCCTCAAAATACCTGATGGTGTGACAACTGACATCTTGTCAACTCTCCGAATCAACGGATATCATATAATGTTATATAAACATATACTGTTTAACAAGGGAAATAATTAATGATTTGTGTTTCGATTTTCAGTAGGCATTGATGCACCCTAATAGATATATATTCCACTGAGCTTCCCAAACAGATGTAGTATTCATTGGAACCCACGAACCACCCTCAAATCATTCTTAAAACCTTTTTGGATCCCAGGATCAAAACTATAAAAAGAGGTTGGGGAGGAGGTGTAACCGATAGAAACTGATTTTAACCTATGTAATTGCAATTATATTAGGTGTGAGGGCACGTTGACCAGTTTGACAACTTAATCCAATGCACCTTACTGGGCGTAGTCTTGATGTTTCTCAGCATCGAACTGACTTTAGATGACTGGATCTTGTAACGCCGTTAAGATCCACGGTGCACATTACAGGTTACATAATCATCAGAAATTTCCAGACCTCGGGCAATAATAAGATAACATCGAAAACTTACCACTCAAAAAATAATATTCATGTATGTCCATTATTGACAGTCAAGTTGTATTTCACTTCCTCTTTCAAGTGTATTTATATTCACCCATTTACGTTTCAAGAGTTATCTTATATCCTTCCTTGTTAATTTTTATCATTTCAGTATTCATTCACACATTTAAAAATAAATTAATCATTAGTCATCAACTTAGAAATATCATAATAAAACAATGCAGACAAAATTGTCGAAATGTTATTCGAATTGATGTAGTTGGAGTTGTCTTTTCTTGACGAAATATGTGACGTAAAGACCGAATATCATAAGTGCATAGTATTAGATAAGGTGTCCATATGAAGTATATATAGAACTCATTGTCGAAAATGGGTAGCCCGCTTTCAATAGACGGTTATTCATAAAGTGTAGGCTACGAAATGTATAACTATAAATAAGCTCACTATATGTTCATATAGGTCAATTTGGTAAATGTGAATTACCTGGTCGAGCATTCAGTGTTCAGAAAATGACAACATAAAATAAACAGAAGTGGCATCACAATTTTTTAATTTATTTGAGAGTATCTGAACCTACATAATAGTACAGACGACCATCAACCTTTTCAGTTGTTTGCCCTCGGTAAGGCGATATGAGATGATTTTGTGTATCGACATATAGATAGATTTTTATCATATTATAAGTTCAAATATAGCGATAAAAAGAAAAAAGAGTTTAAAAGCTGTTTAGGAGCTGTTCGACATAACGATTGGTCTGGGCGAATCTAAATTTGTAGCGGAAATAGGATCAAGTCGTCTACATGAACAGTTGAAATCTGCGATCATCCTGGGTTCATATCAGTAGACAGTCGTCATTGGTCCACCTTAACAAACAGGAATAGTAGATGACAAGTAAAGTCACTCAAAAAAATCCCAAAATATCTGGATTTTAAAGGGGAATGTTCAGCATTTCCGATGGTCGATTTAGGACTTGAATATTTCCAAAGAACCTACAGAAGTACTAAAACTGCACGAAAATGATATAATTCCTTTAATTATATCCTTACCTTAACATTAATCCTTCATTTGACTTTCAAACGCTGATAATTATTAGTACACGTGTGTTTAAAGGCTTATGATTCGTAGGAGAGTTGTGAACAACAGTACGGATTAGATTAACTAAAAAATTCCAGATTCTGAGACTAAAAGTTTTTTGGTCGAACAGTTAGTGAACATATCCTTTTAATAAAATTGTTACGATTTTAAACCAATATTGTCCATCACTTAATAATGTTTAATATAATAATTAAGAGCTATAGAAAACACCTGGAGACTGGAGACAGTGTGACCAAACGAGTAGTCCTACGACTACGGCCGGGGTATGTGATCATCAAAGTCAGTGGTTCCCAACCTAGTGGCATTGGTTCATGAGCCAATAAAATTGTCAGAGGGCTTTGAAACTCGAGAACGTGTTTTCTCTAGACCGTTTTTTTTAAAACTATATTTCGCTGTATATTTGGTTGCTTGCACCAGGTCTCTCCTGTGATGATATCCATTGCTTTGGAGCGCAAAGAAACAACCCTTGCACTTATGCACTATATCTCAAGGGTCACCGTAAGAACTGACTATATCAATAATTGTAACTGTATCTTTGTAAAATTATAATATTATTATTATTATATCTTAGTTTGAAATAGGTTAGGAACCACTAATTGATCATAATAATTGTTCATAGATTTTTCAGTATAAACTAAGTGCTTCATTTCTGTCGACCAGGACGAATCTGATGAGCTGTTTGAACCACCAATTGACCCGAGCCCACCTTCTGCAACTGGTCATGGTCGACTTTTTTTTAACCTGCTGATTAATAACAAGGTAACCCATTATTGAAAAAATAATAACCTGTTACGATAGACTTTTTATATTCATGAGGTAATCTTGATCTCAGTGTAATTGGTGGATACCAAGCCTATAATGTAGCGTTTTACGTATTAGTTAATTAATATTATGATATTAATTGGTTGAAATCGTCAATATAGCCTCGGGTATTTAATCATAACCGGAAGATATTTAAATTAATGATTGATGATGAAGGTTTTATAAAGTTTAAGACATGATTTGTTCATTACTATCGTCAGTTGAATACAGAACTCAATCAGGTAAATACACAACTTTTATAACCCTCATACTCACTGCTTTATCATATTGAAAATAACTTTAGCTAATGATATGTGCTTTGGTTTTAAAATGCTTTGTCCGAACAGCTGGTTACTAAATCATTCTAGTATTCCAATTCTTGGACCGATTTCTGCTGAGCATGCTATAGGTACTTCTGGTCAGAAGAACAAGAACATTTTTGTAGCATACTGTCATTTACATTTTTGTTTTATTAACTTTCTTAATGACTAATTTGCTCATATATAGTCCAGAGGAATCCTGAAAAAGCATGTTCGAGCGTCATATGATGTTTTTTTGCCGATTCATTTTCTCTGGGCTATCCTGAACCCGAATTTTCCGGCACCCTTGAGGAATTTCTTTTAGGGGCCAAAAACAAAATGGCCGCAAACGAAATCAGTTGAGGGCAATGTATTCACTTGCATTTACAAAATTTTTATGTCTAGAGCTATGTTTTTACTTTCAATTGTGATGAAATTACCGGTCTGTCGGACTAAGTTTTCAAAATGGCCGCCATTTTTATATGAATAATGGCTAATTTAACGTTATAACATCACACTGGAGATCTCTGGTTGGTCAGAGCTCTGTATGTTGGTCTATTCATTATTCTGGGCTATCCTCAACAGGAAACAGCTGGATGCCAGATTGGCACCATTGAAGAAGTCCTAAACAAAAACAAAATAACATTCTGTGTTGTCTGTTATGGATCCAAAGTTGTTGGTGATATGATGCACACTTGTGTCAGTTGTTAAAGTTAAAGATGATGAATTAAAGCATCAAATTTGAAAAAGTTGCCCAATTAGCAAGATGAATTTGTGTAGAAAGTATATTAGCTGATCAATTCATCATGTTCAAATGTGGAAATCGGGCCCAGCACTCAAAGCAGTCCACTCCAAAGTGAGGTTTGGTGCTATCATACCACACCAAATGTATCTGATGTGTTTTTGCCCAGATGTCATGTTCTATTTTAATATCCTAGAGCGTATTATGGCTGACATGTTAATAGGGTGAATGGCACACATGGAATATGCAGATCTTTCATTTATTCACCATTTCATTCCCTAACAATGAAAACATGGTGCTGTACAGAAAAATTTGGTTTGTAAGTGCATGTTCATAAGATCTTCCACAGGATACAACCACAGATTGCCAATGTGACATTATATCGCAAAACTAGCCATAGATTGTCGCCAAAATTGGATCCATGGACAAAAAAAAAACATGTTCTATACACAAAATTTTTGTTTGTAAATACATAAGAAGGTAATCTTCCCTAGGATAAACTCATGAAATTTAAACATTACGGGAAAGAACTCTTACCAAAACTTGGTAAATGTAGAAGTGGTCTGAATTAATCCCAGAAACCTGATGTGTTGACAGCATTGATATGAGTACCTACAACTAGTAATTCAAAATACATTTTGGCAATACATTGGTAGCAGCAAATAGAAATATATAGGCTATATCAATTAGAAATGAGTAAGTAGTTCATTCTGGAAAATGGAATTCTTATGTTCGTTCTGTTTCATTTACTGAATCCACGATTAGGCCTACATATGGACACTGAAGAAGGGTACAGTTAGCCTAGTTAGGTTCTGCATGACTCGAGACGAGACTTTGACGGTTTACATTTAATTCAGACATGCTGTTTACATTTTCAAATTTTCGACAGTTCTCCCCGTAATGTATTGACCTAATTAATACATAAAATAATTAAATTTCATCAGAGTTCTTTCCCTTAATCTATAAACTTTTAAAACTTTATTAAAATTGACTTTGTGACGTAGATCATTAACCTATGGACGCAATATCATGGTTTTTGGCACCAAGCAGGTTATGCTAACTCTGACTTCTAGACACCTGATATTTACTCATTAGTCATTTACTGATATACTTCCTCATCTGAAATCTTCATTAGCTGCTACCAATCTAATGGCAATGTGCTTGGGTTATATTATTAAATAAATCTTGATGAAAACAATTGTCCAGAGGTCGTTCCACAGAATTAAAACGTTTCCCAAAGTTCTAGACCAGGCCTTCTCAATTAATTATTGGTCACTTCCTTACGCATTTTTGGGGACATTTGAGAAAGCCTGTTGAAAACCCAGGCTGTAAAGGGCCAAATGCATTTTATGAAAAAATATATGGGCCAAATACAGCTTAGCCAGCATAGCGTTTAAACGGAAAGGGTCACTCTTGAGGGACCATTCTCAAGGGTGTCGCGGACCAGATTTGGCCCGCGGGCCGCCATTTGAGAACGGCTCTAGACGTTGACGGTGTCAAAAAACATAATATTAAATGTATTTCAATTTTCAGAATGATGTCCAGTAAAATTATATTAGGTGTTGTATTGGTAACACTATTGGTAGTGAATTGTTATGGTCAAGACGTGAATGGTAAGATTGATATGATACTAATTATTCTATCTTTGACAACAACATCTAAATTCAATTCCAACGGATTAAGCAGACCCTGATCAGCTGAAAAATGTGTTTTTGATTTAATTGTGTTGTCTCCCTTTGATCGAGACCCTACCCTAAAATTCTTCTTTGCTAACATTGTTTAGAGATGACAATCTTTGTTAGTTAATTGCACACAATCATTACATAAACTTTTTTATTTTACACGTTTCTTATAATTTTTAGAAAAACGCTGTATCACATACACAAAAGAAGCCAGAGCTGGTTATTCAAGTAGAGACAAAAAAGTGAGAATATCTGCTAGATATGAAGGATATGAGATAACAGATATCCTAATGACTAAAAGAACATCGTTTTACCAATGTGTCAAAGACAAAAACTTTGGTCTCACTAAAACGGATTGGTTTGTCGCAAAAGGTTGTGCTGGAACCTTTGAAATCAAAGAATGTCCTAAAAAAATAAATATGCAATAAAGTAAAATGTCCAATTCGATTTAGCTTTTTTATCCTCATTGTGTCAGTAACACAGTTTCGGTGGAGAAGTCCGGACAGACGAATAAGGGTTACTGGAGGTATGGTTATGCATCGGACATGCAAACTAATCAAACATAGTTTTTCTGAGATTATCTTGCAGGCCACCTTACATAAAATTGGGTTTATGAGGGTATGTTTATGTATCAAGAAGGCCAACTAAACCCCGTTCGGATTTCTAAACTTCGGGAAAAATAGGTTCTTTTAATCATGAATAATGAATGCGCAGGTACTTTCTTCGTATAAGAAGCATTAGTATCACGAAAGTTTCTGTTTGCCGGAGGTCAACCTCATCTCCAAGAGCAATATTGTTGAGCATGGGTAACAAACAGAAATGGATATTACTTCAACTTTGGGGAAATTGCATGTTCCTTTAGCAACGTCTATGATTTCATTTCATTACATTAAATGCCAATGTCTAACGTTGCTGAAGGAACATGGGGAAATTGGAACGTATTATGATATCAAGTCCATGTGTTCAATAGATGTGCACCTCTAAGGAATACTACCTCTTAGGGTGATCAGAAAAGCAATATTCTCAAACTTGGTGAATAAGAGTTCATATTCATTATATAACTTGTCAGGTGTCATAACTACACTGTATTATCTGGTAAATCCAGAAAACTACCTTTTATATTTTAACTACTACTAGATATTCAAAATATTTTAAGCGTTTTTCAATAATAACCTGCAATTTTATAGAAAATTACTTAGTTTACTTTACTTGTTTGATGAATATATACTCTAATTGACCAAGTTTGAGAACTTTTTTGTTCATTGTAAGAGGTGGTGTCGCTTTAAAAACAGTAAATGAAATATGTCCATCATTAAATGACCGAAAACCGTATCTAAATCTACGTCCATTAAAGTATACTGAAAACTGCAGAAAACTGCGTTTGAAAAAACAGTATTATAACATGGTAACAATATACAGAGATAACTAATTTCTCCAAATATCTCTTTATGCCATATCCAAGTCTGATCACTACTAAATATTTGCAGTACTAGCTCATGTCTTAAGTAAAGATAGGGAAACATCTCTTGTTCAATGTAACCTTATTTTGATTAAGTTTATTTTTTTTTTATAAAATGGTGCATTATAGTGTCATTACAATAGCTAGAATTACTTATTCAATTTAAACTTAATTGATCGTTCAAATACAAGAGAAAATGTAGGGCGTACTACGATTTCTCAAGAGAAAAACTAACGTATCTGAGTGAAAAGGTGAAATGTTTTTATTTATCTTATTCAATCGAACAATTCAAGCTTATAAGAGTATTCAAGCTAGCGATTTTTTAATGATAATTACAGTAATTTGCGTGTTTAAAGATGGGTCACCGTATTTATATGTATTCATATACTGGCCTATTCAGTAATTGGAAGCCTTACACTTGTATAAACGGAAAGCAGGGTGTTGTACTGATGATTGGGAAAATACAAGTTTATAACTTTTGTAATCAGCTTACATCAAAACTCATAGAGAACATATTTTTTTTTATTTGACACAATAAGCACGATTCGACAAAGAAAGCATAGCGTTAATTTACTTGGTGAAATGATGAAGACAATAATAAGAGTATGATGATGACGTTAGTAGAGTACTGTTTGTAATGATGATGACGTTAGTAGAGTACTGTTTGTAATGATGACGTTAGTAGTGTACTTTTTGTAATAATGATGACGTTAGTAGAGTACGTCTTTTTGTAATGATGATGACGTTAGTAGAGTACTGTTTGTAACGATGATGAAGTTAGTAGAGTACTTTTTGTAATAATGATGACGTTAGTAGAGTACTTTTTGAAATGTTGGTGACATTAGTAGGCATAGAGTACTGTTTGTAATGATGATGACGTTAATAGAGTACTTTTTGTAATGATGATGACGTTAGTAGGCCTAGAGTACAGTTTGTAATGATGATGACGTTAATAGAGTACTTTTTGTAATGTTGATGACGTTAGTAGAATACTTTTCGTAATGTTGATGACGTTAGTCGAGTACTTTTTGTAATTTTGGTGACGTTAATAGGCCTAGGGTACTTTTTGTTATGTTGATGACGTTAGTAGAATACTTTTCGTAATGTTGATGACGTTAGTCGAGTACTTTTTGTAATTTTGGTGACGTTAGTAGAGTACTGTTTGTAACGATGATGACGTTAGTAGAGTACTTTTTATAATGTTGGGGACGTTAGTAGAGTACTTTTTTTTAATGTTGATGGCGTTAATAGAGTACTTTGAAAATGTGGACGTATATTGCCGTCACCCCTGTCCGTCCGTCGGTCCGTCCGTCCGTCCGTCTGTCAACAATTTCTTGTGTATGCGATAGAAGCGATAGAGTTTTTATCCGATTCGAATGAAACTTGGTATGTGTATTCATCTTTATAATATCTCGGATAAGTTCGAAAATGGCACAATTCCAGTCGCCGGTTTATGAGTTATTGCCCTTGACTTAGTGAAAAAACGTTAAAATTAACTTGTGTACGCGATAGAAGCAAGAGTTTTTATGATTTGAATGAAACTTGGTATGTGTATTCATCTTGATAATATCTCGGATGAGTTTGAAAATGGCGCCATTCCAGTTGTCGGTTTATGAGTTATTGCCCTTGACTTAGTGTAAAAACGTTAAAATTAACTTGTGTACGCGATAGAAGCTAGAGTTTTTATCCGATTTGAATGAAACCTGGTATGTGTATTGCCCTCGATAAAGGCTAGAGTTTTCATTCGAATTGATTCATCTAAATATCAGCTCAAATAAGTGCGATGGTGCAATCAACTTTTTCAAATATTCAAATTTGCTGAAGTGGGCGTATGTTACCTTGCCTGGCAAGCTATCTTTTTGTAATGTTGATGACGTTAGTTCTTCTGGAATATCAAAATCCAAAAAGACATTTTGACGGAACATAGGTAACAGCTTAAGAACTTTTCACATGAGGAATTATATTAATCATACCTGAATAAGTATTTCATGAAAAATGGTATCAGGTGTCTAGGAGAGTAAGCATACCCTGTCTGACACCACAAATGATGATGGGGTTAGAGTACTTTTGTTGTGATGACGTTAAAGTACTTTAAGAAATAGTGATGACGTCGACGAATGCTTTTTTAAATTGGCGATGACGTCGTAGAGTGCTTTTTTGTAATGATGATGACGTTATTATGAGTATTTGGTGTACTCTTTTTAGGCCGCTTTATCAAATGATGACGTACTTTGCGAAAAGTGGTAACAATATGAAAATTGTGTTATGTGATATTTTATCTTCATTGATTTTAGTGACTTCTTATTGTGTCCCTTTCCCTTACCATGAAGCATTTAAGAATCTGAACTAATCCGATTGTTTTCAATTTTGTAACTTATTCAATAACTGTATATTATTGTCAAACATTTTGACAAAATCGCTTTCAGTTCAGTCACAGTCACACTCAATGACTGTAACACCACTTTAAATTTAAACAAACAATTTCTTAAAAATAAACAAACATAAAAAAAATAGTCTCTTCTATGCAGGTTATTTAATGCATGCTTTGTCGATTTTATGCAAAATGTAGGCCCTATCTTGTATAACATTTAATTTAAACGCATGTTATCTAATTTACATAAAAACTACATTGACGTTATTATGCGTCATTTTAACAACAATCAAGACTATAGTCACACTTATCAACGTTGGTAAGTAAAATTGAAATGGGAGTCAGAGTTTAATAAGAAAGGGTCAGTTTGAAGAATATATTATTTAGTTACGCCTGTTTCTACTTTACAATATAACTACCAATATTTTGACTATAATTGCTTTATATTGAGTTACACCTTATATTGTCCTATAATACCTGTTTAACAACCTTTAGGCTAATAGCCTTCTATTATATTGACACATTCAATATTACCATTATTCCTATTTTCTCATTACCCTCTTAGATCCCCAATTTTTAGTATTTGTATTAAGAGATCTTCAAACATACTGAGATTGGAGGTAGAAAGAGACAAGTGTTTACTGTGGTTAAATTAATTATCTAGAGAGTTTTTCCCCTAATAATTAACATGGAGTACCATTTAAACTGACTAGTCTTGAATAAAACACCTTTACTTTTTAATAATTGTTGAATATAGCCTAGTGACAAGTTGACAGAGGTAAATATCACTGGTTGTATTATTAACACATTCTAATCGCGTTTTTCACTTATCATTATATTATTATATTTTCCACGACATACCTTTAAGTACACTACAAGGACTGGGTGAACCCACGAAAAGTAGGATTTAAAAGGAAAAGATATTTAAAGAAGTGGCTACTTTTAGAAACCCTAAGGCTTGATTTCTTCCCAAGCATACATAATTAACGTTCAATTAACTCGTAGCAGTCTTTTTCGCCTTCTTTATTCAAATATGTTTTAATGATAATAGCAGACCCAGCTCTATACATTTTTTATTACTCTTATTTAATTTTATAATTTTAATATCAATATCAAGCTAAATTAGTTCCTCTATTCAGCTGATCTCACTGGTTAGTTTGCACGTGCTTATTTTATGCAGATCAATTAATAGTTCATCATCAGAGCTTCAGAATTTGATAGGAGACAATTCCATTTATACATAAATCACAACGGGGCAGTTTGATGTTTATTCACTAAATTGTATTAAAATGCATTTGAATATTAAAAAAAAACATTTATAAATTTTAATGTAATGACCACTTTTATTCACAGAACCAAAAACAATTGAAAAATCACCTGTTATATCCCACTCTAAAATGCAATATAATGACTAGCAAAATTGGCAAGTTTACACAATAACTTATAAATAATATACACAAATTTACAAACTATGATAAAGATATATAATAGTGTAAAAAAGGACGAAAATGTACAACCATTCTGATAAAAAGTCGGATCTAGATTTTCGTTTCGTAGCTTAAATACAAGCGTAGATTTAAAACAGGAATCAAATTCTAAATTTGATTGAATCCTATAACTTCGGTGCAATCTTAATATAGATATTTATACAATGCTATGATACCGATCTAGGTATTGTGAATTTATTACATCATTTGGTGATGTAAATATTAAAGTTAAGCGTTACCACAAATTAGTAGGCTATCTAATGAGTTGGTATATCGTCTACTACATGTATTTTAACATGTTTGTTAAGATGGTCTTTCCTTGTAAAGGCTTTGCTGCAAGTGGTACATCTATATGGTCTCTCACCAGTATGTATTCTACGATGTCTTGTCAATTCTTCATTTCGAATAAAAGCTTTATTACATCCCGGTTCCTGGCAAACAAATGGTCGCTCTCCTGAAAATACATTGTTGCAAAATAAGTATACTTGCTTGAATCTCCACAGAACAGAATTATCTTAAAGATATCAATAAAACAATCAAACATACAGCTCAATATATTTAACTTTATATTGGTAACAGGGTATTGTATCGATGAAACAATCCACAAAAATACACGAAAATTTAGATGTTTTGATCTACAGTTTTAATTAATTCGAGCAAAACAAATTCCAACCTAAGAAAATGTCATACCTTTTCTATAATGTTAAAGGAAAAAACGGTTGTAGTCTAATAAACTTGCAATTATTGTTTGAGATAATGCAAGTCATAGATGGCGAAGTTTTTCAACACTGATTTAATGATAAATGTAATTATCCCGCCCAACATTTAATTCTGAACCGTTCATCAGTTTTTTGGTATTTAAGGAAAATTCACCGATTAAGATTTAACGAGATAAAGAAATAAATGCAGTATATCATACACTATTATAGTATTATTAATGTTATCGAGTTCATGGTATATAGTGCGAGTCGATCCCTTTTTTAAAAGTAGGTCTTCTCTCACCTGTATGTCCTAAAACACCTGTACTGATGCGAACAATTCCTACTACACCTAATTATTTCTGATACTGATCTTGTATTTTTTATTCAAACATCGTCAAATGAAAAAATCAAAATATTTTTTGCTCAAATTTGTGAAAACTTTACACCATAATCAAGAGACTTGAAAGTAATTGAAAGTTAAAACTAAAAAATCCAGCCGTTAATTTTTAAACGCTAAAAACTTGCTAAAATATTTAAAAACCTTACGTAAGGTTATTTATGCTTTTCGAACGGTGTTAGATAACTACTGAACGGATTTGAGTAAAATAAACGCCTAATTGTAGAGAAATGTGTCTCCTATGTATTCCAAAAGTTTTAAAAGTCAAACTTCTAAATTAACAATAAGTACCTCCCGTTTTAATTAACCCTTTAAAAACAAATTCAGTTTAATCAAGAAGATACAGAGATACAATAAACATAGGCCTACCTTAGAATTATTTTCAGATACATTTGCGACGTTTTTGTTAATAAACACTTTTTTCAAAAAAGCAGAATGGCCCTTTAATTAAAATCCTAAATAACTACATGCATTACATTTGATGATTACCAAAATTAACCATTCTTTAATACAAAAAAAAAAACTCATCGAAATTGAAAATATTCTGTCAATGATAATTGAAGACGGTTATGGGCTAAAACATAACAATTTTTTTTTTTATCGTCACCTTATTCAAATCAGATCACCATTATGCTTTTATATCAAACAAAAATAAACTTGATGAATTAATCTTTAAAAAAATTGTAGTATGTAAAGTGAGCATAAGTAGTCATTGTTGCAAAACAACAAAATCCAAAACATTTCGACAAGATCATCTGAAGTCTGCGGGGTGGTCAATAGTTTTGCCAAATTCAATATTGCAAATTGTTGAAATGTCCCAACACCGAAGACTCTTAAAAGTGAAGAATCGAGCACACGCAAAAATATTCATGGAGATCTATAAGCATCATTTTGTGCAGTCGTCAAAATCAAAAACCAAAAATGAAAAGAATCCATGATATATAGGGTACCTGTATAGAGTGAGCTCGAGATTGGACAGACCTGGCGGGTGTTTAATTTGTTCTTTTGATAAAAAATTTTTTTTCACATAGTTGAATAAGATCTTCTTCAGTTTCTTAGAAGGACAAAACAAATTTTATTTTTAGTACTTTCCATATCAACTGCGATCATAGATCTTCGGATTATATACACTCCTGAAGATCTTTCAATTAAAAAGTTTGGTCTTCGTATTCATTGAAATGTATATAAATTAATGTTTTAGGAATTATATACTTAAAGGGGACCAGTCTTCATTTTTATTGGTTGATTTGGGTCTTGGATATATTTAAGTATCCTTCAGAAGCACTAGAAATGCACGAAAATTGCGTATTTCCTTCAAATATACCTTAAATTAGACATTTCTCCTTCTATTTCTATAGACGACTTTCTATATATTGCATATTATCGCTAATGTGTAGTAGGGCATTATAACTTTCAAATGCTAATAATTATGGATGCACATGTATTTGAAGGCTCAAATTTCAATGGTGAGTTGTGATAACCAGTACTAAATTGCTGAGCTAAAAAATCCCCGTTTCTGAGACTTATCCAAATCGACCCGCGAAAATGAAGCCTGTGCCCCTTTAATGTTGCCTATTTTATCAAATAAAGGAAGAAATCTTACCTGTATGTATTCTGACATGCCCCAATAACTGACCACGATTACTACAAGATACAGAACAATATGGACACATAAATACTTTACTTTTAGACTGACAGGAAAGTTTTTCTGATTGTTCGTGTTGATACAGGATGGTATCTGGAATAGGATAACTATGTTTGGTCGGATGGTGATGCCAGAGTGGAATCTGGGTATTTAATGACATCATATCTGAAGTACCTCTCTCTGATAGTTCCACACATGCAGGACATGAAGAATATAAATATTGATATCTGAGATTATCCGAGGGAAGGTTCCAGGGATCAGTTAATATTCCAACATCTTTAGACACACTCTGTCTCTGGTTATCTTTCACTAATACGGTTGGTGAAAATATTTTAGGATATCGCCCCATTGTTAACATGATGGCTGCTCGACAAGATCTCACAAATTGATCCTACTACATCCTCATTTGTAGTTTTTAATCCTTCATTGCAGATCATTTAATAAAGAGATGAAGTCACGTGTGAGGGCGTGAGCCTAATAACTTGTATACCTTTATAATTTAGTTTCCAACAATTACACACCCTAGTCATATTTACTTCTAGTACTACCCAATCTTTAGATAGACTTAGTTCAGGGCAAACACCTTTTATTACACACAATCTATTCACATCAAAACAGAACGGACTTCCAGCTCATACAACTTGAATTAATCGCCTTACAGCACAACATAGATCTTCTATTAAATAGGTTGAATAGGAAAATCGTCCAATAAGATAAACCATTTAGAAACGTCTCTTATTTTCTAATAAATATATACGCCGAGACCCACATTTCGTCTGTGGGTCATGTAACTTATTTAGCCAAATGAATTACAGAGCAAAAATATTTGATAAAAAGATCAAAGTCAAAATTTAATTTGAATTAAGGGCGTAAAACTTTATTACTAAAATGCCTCTTATTCTTCATTTAATTCCCAAATTTTCCACTTGACTTTATTTATGTTCGGAAAAGAAAGTTAGCCTATTTAAAAAAATTTTTTACAAAAAATAAAATACCCAAATACAAGTACATGTATATAGTTAAGTGAGTTAAGTGAGAGACGTTACATGTATTTAATATTTAGAAAGCAAGACATCAGATAAACATCAAGCCGCTGCATCAAAATAGCTCTTGTGCAATAGATAAATTGCTCTGCGTCAGACAGGTTGAGCTATCTAGGTGTTGTGTAATACAAAATCCGTATAAGCAAAACAAATATGCTCTTTAACACAGTTAGTTTACATGAAGTTAAGTTTTTATACGCCCACACATTAATGTGGGCGTATACAGTTGTCGCCCCTGTCTGTCCGTCCGTCTGTCTGTCTGTCCTTCCACACGATAGAGAGCAGGTTTCTTGATGGATTTTGATGAAACATGCTGTAATCACCCAAGGATGAACCCTATTGAAAATCAGACTAATCGAAAAATATTTCATGGGTTATTGTCCTTGCTCTTGAAAATATGTTGTGGACACGATATAGAGCTGTTTTATGTGATGAATTTTGATGAAACTTGGTATGAGTATTTGTATTGACCTTGGGATAAACCCTATTGAAACATCGACAAATATATAATGAGTTATTGCCCTTGTTCTTTAAAATGCGTTAATTTTTCAGCCTTTAACAAAGTTGTCACTGATTTCTTGATTGATATTGATGAAACTTGTTGTGAGTGTTCATAATCACCTAAGAATGAACCCTATCGATAATCAGATTAATCGAAAAATATTTCATGGGTTATTGCCTTTGCTTTTGAAATTATGTTGTGGACACAATAGGGAGTTAGTTTCTTGATGGATTTTGATGAAACATGGTATTAGTATTTGTATTGACCTTAGTATAAACCCTATTGAAAATCAGAAACATCGAAAATATTTTATGAGTTATTGCCCATGTTCTTTAAAACACGTTAATTTTTCAGCAATGTTATGGACACGATAGAGAGCTGATTTCTTGGGGGATATTGATGAAACTTGTGAGTGTTTTAAATCACCCAAGGATGAACCCTATTGAAAATCATACAAATTGAAAAATATTTGATGGGTTATTGCCCTTACTTTTGAAAATATGTTGTGGACACAATAGGGAGTTGGTTTCTTGATGGATTTCGATGAAACTTGGTGTGAATGTTTGTAATCATCCATAGATAAACCCCTTTGAAAATCAGACAGATCAAAACATATTTAACATAATAAGGTTATTGCCCTTGATTTTAGAGAAGTGTCATTCTCAGAATCTTTCATTTACTGACAACTCTTGTCAACCCCCGGACGAACTGGCTGCCTTTATAAAAGCGGGCGTATTACGATGGCCATTGCTATTTTTATCTTATAAAAACAAAATACTAAAACTTTGCTGACGTTGTAGGCGTGGATCGGGCTGCGTCACGTAGATTTCAATTATTCTAAAGTTAAATGAAACGTCAAAAACGTTTTATGAAATTTATACCCATATATCTATATCATTAGGAAATGATGCATAAAGTATATGATCATCGGTGGTTTCTCTACACAACACATTACTTGCGCTACCTGCTCGAAATTATACATACAATTTATTGTACATGTCATTTAGTTGTTCAACTAAACATTTTAAGCAGCGTTTCCAACCTCTTTTTAAACCGTGGCCGCATTTTCAATTCCAAATGGATAATCAATGTTTAAGTCACACATTTTATACTAAAATAATTATATAAGGATACAGATGCGCTAGATGAGATTAAACGCAAGGGTTGCTGTTTTGCTGCTCCCCGTATTATCGGGGAGGCCAGATGCATCTAAAGGCTATACCCAGCGAAATATAGTGAAAGAAGAGCTGCAGCTAAAATGATAAACGTCTTTATGTCACGTGGAATCTGCCATTGAGGTTTGTAAATTTCAAAGTACTGTGTCTTTCTCCTCGATGGAATCAGTTGACGTTAGTATTTGGACACTCTCCTAGAAAATTTTATAGTTCTGGGACACTCTCCTCGATTGAATCTGTCATTGTAGTTTGTAATTTTCATAGTTCGATGGAATTTGTTGAGGTTTCAGTCTTAATGCTCACCACCAATACTGCATTTGGTTGAATTTATGTTTTAAAAAAAAAAGAACACTTACACTTGAGTTACATAAGAATTTGATAACAAAGATTAGAACTTAACCCACTTTTCCATTTTGCTTTTCAAAATCATGTTATGGAACGTGCATAGTAAAGTTTTATTTTCTTTCTTCCCGGTTAGTAATAGTTTCTTACATGATTTCACATATTATTATCATGTATGCACATTCTTTAGTTTCTTGCTCTAAATGTTTTTTGGGTTTTTTTAATTTCGTTTTACAAAATATAGTGATAAGAACTAAGTAGCTCACATAAATTTTAAAAGTGCTTCTGACATCATTTTCGATTGAAATCGCGACTTATGGCATTTATACTTGTATAGGAAAGTGAATTGAAAGAACGAACTACAGTACCGTGCAATAAATATTCGTACAAAATGGCGTTGTGGTTATATTCCCTCTACGACATTACATACTTGCACATCGCCTGGAAATTATTACAAAGGGGGAAAACCATCACCTATGTATCAGAGACGTTGGACTTGTCCAGGACTACAATTAGTAAGTTTTAAGAAGCATGTAGAACGAAGGGGGTTAAGAGTATACACCCAAGACGAGAAAGGCTACCCATTTATATGTACGAACGAATATATTTTGCACGGTACTGTAATTGTTCATTGCCCCTTCTAGAGGCTTTGGCTAAAGTCTGTCTCATACAATAGAAACATATGCTTGCGGCAAGTCTCGCAAGCGTATACGCCCACCAGCAACTTGATAAAGAGGTAAATGTGAACTCCAAAGCGAACGCAATATCAGAGTTGTATGCGATAAAAATCATCGCATCGTCACTAAATTCAATGGTGCACATCTTCAGAATGACATTGACACACATACAAAAGATCAAATGAATCCATGGAGAATTGTAGAAAACGAACGCAATATCAGAGTTTTATGAACACAATTACAGAGTTTTATGTGATACCTCTGAAGAAAATCATCGAATCATCACCAAATTCAATAGTGCACATCTTCAAAATAATATTGACACACATGCAAAATATCAAAAGGATCCATGAAGAATTGTAGCCTGTAGAGTGAGCACGAGGTAAATGTGAACGGACGGATAGGGGCATGCACAATATACGCCCATACTTACGTGGGCGTATAAAAAAAGTGTCAGCAAGCAGAGGAGAAAATTAGTACCCATAGGAATACCAATTACCCTCTGCAAAAACTTATGAAAATGGATTTATATCAATTAGGAAAACGCCTCTTATTTTAACGAATTATCCCTTTAAAAAAAATATCATTTACTAAATGGGTTCAGAAATTGAAAGTTTACATTGTAAAAGTATTTATTTTGTATATAAAAATACAACCACACCTACGTTTTATGTATAAATATAAAATTGAATTGATTATTTTATTTGAGAAATGAAATGAGTAAATTTATCAACATCTTGAAATGTTATCTCCAGTTGACTTCACAAATTGATAAATAGAATAGAGATCAACATACACATGATATTTAATAAAAAATATCACAAAGCCAATTAAATAGAACTATTTTATTGATATTATACCAAATTCATTGGCTAGAAAGTTTAAAAAAATTACTTAGTTATATACCTGATTCTGATTGGAGATACATTTTACCAACCTTATCTCACAAAAATATATCGTCTTACGAAATTGATTACATTTTTATAGTCCTATTTACTCTCATGGCAGTTGTTTTATTTTGATATAGGCCTGCATGTATTCTGGTGACTCTATTGAAATTCATAGGACTATATACTAAAATGCATATTCACCTTCAAATGATAGTAATGTGCAGAGCTGTCTACATCGATATGATCAGCTACTTTATCAATGCAGATATTGACCGACTATTAGCAGCTGGAATAAACTGAATGATCGCAGATTATAACTGGCAAGGGAAGGTCGACGACAAGATCAAAGTGTGTGACATGAGCAGTTGACAAATCCCGCGATTTTTCTAGCCATTGATCAATTTCTTGCAGCTACCAACAGCTAAATCAAATATCTAAAATCCAAATGCTCTCTACCATCGAAAATAATAGTGGGCGTATATTGATGTCTCGTGTAATCCATTTACATTAATGTAAATATCAGAATATTGGTATTTTTCATATCCAGAAATCAAAATAAACTTCATATATGATAGTATTTTCAAATTATGACTTTATTGAATACCCAAGACGTGTCAGTATGAAATAAGTCCTTATCAATCACGCCTCGCCATCTCATATATTTTATTTATTCAAACCCAAATTAAACCTATTCAAACGCTTATTCAATCACCTTTTATTTAAAATTGTCTACGCCCTTTTCAAAAATTGAATAGTCAGGATAGGTCTATACTTAACAACGCCTTTTTAATTGCACCCTGATAAATTAATTTCTCCAAGCTTTTGTGTCGGTGTCTGATTAGACACTAACAGGTGTATTCATTAACATCTTGCTAATTAGATATATTTTATAAACACTTACAATGGGATCTCAGTTTAAGACCAACTTTATGTGTGAGATAATACACTACACCCCGTGATGATATTCGAATATCATCGAAGGGTGTTGTGTATTATTCAGAAATAAATAACTTGATGACAAACACCAGTTGTTTATGATGCCTGCAGTGTTTAATGTATGTTCCTTCATTATAACTCAAATGTTTAATGGAGGAAATCCGTTTTAGCCACCGAAAACCGCCGAGCTTTTTTGCTAGCCAATTCGGTCAGTTCAAAACCGGCTAATCGAAAACAAATGGCTAGCCAGCCGGTTTCATCTGCTAGCCAGTCACTTTTTACAAAATAAATCGGCGCAAGAGTCTACTAACAACTGTGGAAGGTTGCTTTTGAATTAACACCAATATGATACGTCTATACATTATTACTTGAGTGTTCATTTGGTATTTTTAAACAGACAGATAATGATAAATGAATTTTACAGATCAATAACATTAACCGTTCGGATGAAACCTTGGATTCTGCATGTGAATTTAAAAAAAAATAAGCAGGTGTTTAAAATTGTGAAGAAAAAATATTAACTTAAGATAGTGGACCACAGCCATATACGCCCAACGAAAAAGCCTTAAATTTAATCAGGAGTAAACTAAACTTTCTCAAACATTTCGATTTAGGTCCAATAACGTTCATTTTAAGTTTCATCAAAATCGGTTGAAAACTAAGAGAGTAATAGCATATTCAAGACTTTGGGGCAAGGGCAATAACTCTGCTTCTAACGGTCGAAAATAGCTCAAATTCGAACTTGATCTTCGTTTTCTGAATATGTATAGGCCTATACAGACCGAATTTCATTTGATTGCATCAAAAATTTTAGTCTAAAAGCAATTGATGTTGATAGAAGCACTTACTGTATAGAGGTTAAAGGGCGATAACTCTTCAAAACTGATGAAAGAGGCCTAAATCTTGAAAAAGCTTCAATTTTAATCAGGAATAAACTAAAGTTTCTCAAACCTTTCGATTTAGGTCCAATAACATCCATTTTAAGTTTCATTAAAATCGGTTGAAAACTAAGAGAGTAATAGCATATACAAGTAAACGCTATTTTTTACGAAAGCCAACCATGTTTTTGTACAGAAAACTGCCATAACTTGATCAAAAAATGGGTGGTGATATGTGCAAAAGTGTCCATTGATCAGAAAAAAAAATTGTATGATCGATTAGATCAAGAAAGTGTTTGAATTTTTGAAAAAAAAAATAAAAATAAAAACAATTTTGGAGGGGTCTCGATCCCGGGACCTGCTAGGTGTGGCTCCAGCGCGCTAACCACTCCGCCAACGCGACTTGAGAGAAACGGCGCTAGGGTTAGCCGTAACCCTAGGCCCGGAGGGGGATAAACGCTATTTTTTACGAAAGATAACCATGTTTTCGTACAGAAAACTGCCATAACTTGATCAAAAATGGGGTTTTCGCACATAAAAAAATCAGAATTTCCTGGCGCGTCTTTACAACACAAAATGGTGGCGAAAAAATAACAAAGGATGCCGACAGGGGCCATCAAACTTTATTTTCGGGTCTGGAGCGGCTTCGAAGGGGTTAAAATTAGTTCAAAGTCAATTTTCGGTGGTGATATGCGCAAAAGTGTCCATTGATCAGAAAAAAAATTGTATGATCGATTAGATCAAAAAAGTGTTTGAATTTTTAAAAAAAATAAAAAAAATTTTGGAGGGGTCTCGATCCCGGGACCTGCTAGGTGTGGCTCCAGCGCGCTAACCACTCCGCCGACGCGGCTTGAGAGAAACGGCGCTAGGGTTAGCCGTAACCCTAGGCCCAAAGGGGGATAAACGCTATTTTTTACGAAAGATAACCATGTTTTCGTACAGAAAAAATGGGGTTTTCGCACATGAACCGAATCAGAATTTCCTGGCGCGTCTTTTCAACACAAAATGGTGGCGAAAAAATAACAAAGGAAGCCTACAGGGGCCATCAAACTTTATTTTCGGGTCTGGAGCGGCTTCGAAGGGGTTAAAATTAGTTCAATTTTCGGTGGTGATATGCGCAAAAGTGTCCATTGATCAGAAAGAAAATTGTATGATCAATTAGATCAAGAAAGTGTTTGAATTTTTGAAAAAAAATAAAAAGATAAAAATTTTTGAGGGGTCTCGATCCCGGTACCCGCTAGGTGTGGCTCCAGTGCGCTAACCATTCCGCCAACGCGGCTTGGGAGAAACGGCGCTAGGGTAACCCTAGGTCCGGAGGGGGGTAAACGCTATTTTTTTACGAAAGATAACCATGTTTTCGTACAGAAAACTGCCATAACTTGATCAAAAATGGGGTTTTCGCACATGAAACGATTCAGAATTTCCTGGCGCGTCTTTTAAACACAAATGGTGGCGAAAAAATAACAAAGGAAGCCTACAGGGGCCATCAAACTTTATTTTCGGGTCTGGAGCGGCTTCGAAGGGGTTAAAATTAGTTCATGGTCAATTTTCGGTTGTGATATGCGCAAAAGTGTCCATTGAATCAGAAAAAAAATTGTATGACCGATATGATCAAGAAAGTTTTGAATATTTGAAAAAAAATAAAAAAAATTTTTTTTTGATGGGTCTCGATCCCGGGACCCGCTAGGTGTGAGTTCAGCGCGCTAACCACTCCGCCAACGCGGTTTGGGAGAAACGGCGCTAGGGTTAGCCGTAACCCTGGGCCCGGAGGGGGGTAAACGCTATTTTTTTACGAAAGATAACCATGTTTTCGTACAGAAAACTGCCATAACTTGATCAAAAATGGTGTTTTCGCACATGAAACGATTCAGAATTTCCTGACGCGTCTTTTCAACACAAAATGGTGGCGAAAAAATAACAAAGGAAGCCTACAGGGGCCATCAAACTTTATTTTCGGGTCTGGAGCGGCTTCGAAGGGGTTAAAATTAGTTCAAGGTCAATTTTCGGTTGTGATATGCGCAAAAGTGTCCATTGAATCAGAAAAAAAATTGTATGACCGATAAGATCAAGAAAGTTTTGAATTTTTGAAAAAAAAATAAAAAAAAATTTTTTTTGAGGGGTCTCGATCCCGCTAGGTGTGGCTTCATCGCGCTAACCACTCCGCCAACGCGGTTTGGGAGAAACGGCGCTAGGGTTAGCCGTAACCCTGGGCCCGGAAGGGGATAAACGCTATTTTTTACGAAAGATAACCATGTTTTCGTACAGAAAACTGCCATAACTTGATCAAAAATGGGGTTTTCGCACATGAATTTCCTGGCGCGTCTGGTGGCGAAAAAATAACAAAGGAAGCCTACAGGGGCCATCAAACTTTATTTTCGGGTTTTGAGCGGCTTCGAAAGGGGTTAAAATTAGTTCAATTTTCGGTGGTGATATGCGCAAAAGTGTCCATTGATCAGAAAAACAATTATATTATCGATTAGATCAAGAAAGTGTTTGAATTTTTGAGAAAAACAAATTTTTTTTTTTTTTTTTTTTTGTTAGGGGTCTCGATCCCGGGACCCGCTAGGTGTGGCTCCAGCGCGCTAACCACTCCGCTAACGCGGCTTGGGAGAAACGGCGCTAGGGTTAGCCGTAACCCTAGGCCCGTATTGATACGAAGAAAATACGATTAATTCGAGAAAACTATTGGATTACAAAACTACAAACTATGCATCCCTTTGGAATGAATATATACAAGTTGACTTCCAAATTATACCCTTTGTTATTCAATACAGCAGCACATCTGGTCAAGTTCCAAGAATAATAATTCGCCTCTACAAAGAATTACAAGAAAAATTCCCTACTGTTTTTACAAATGATTTAGTGATCGCCTATACCCGAAATAAAAACCTTAATGATATCTTAGTCCATGGTAGATTACCCCTTCTTTCCTAGATTTAGTACATTCTCTATTATGTTAACTTTTATATAATTATATATATAACCCATTATCATATTTTGTGATGTTTTCTGTAAAAGTGCATAGTGATTTATACAATTCCATTTAACAAAACATAAAGTTTGAGTTTAATATTAATGTTCCTGTAGGAACCAGTATTTTATCTTTATATTTCAGATTCTCAAGATTATGGATACCTGTTTCATTAGATTAGTTTTAAAGGGACAGTCTGAATTTTTTTTAGGTCAAAAATTTTTTTTGCTCAAATTTGTGAAAACTTTACACCAAAATATGTAACTATGTGCCCTTTAATGTATCTGAAAGTATTAACTAAATAAATCTAGCTGTTGATTCTTAAACACTAAAAACATGCTAAAATTTTTAAAAACCTTACGTAAGGTTTTTAAGTGTGTTATGTTTTTTGGACGCTAATAGAAAACAACTGAACGGATTTGAGGAAAATAAACTCCGAATTGTAGAGAAATGTCCCTCTTGTATATTTTAAAGGTTTTGGCTAGAAATATTGAGTCATTTAAAGGGCAAACACCAAAAACTAGGTCAAATTGCTTAATTAGCAATAAGTACTCCCTATTTGAAATTAACCCTTTAAAACCAAATTCAGTTTGATCAAGAAGATATAGAGATACAATAAGCATACTTTAAAAATACTCTCAGGTAGCATTTGCGATTTTTTTGATAATGGAAACATTTTTCAAAAAAACAGAATGGCCCTTTAAACTAACTGCACAAACAACTCTTTCACTAGAGGTTATGCCTACATACCTGTGCCTGTGCTTTCGTAGCATTACTTCATTGTAATGTTACAATCTACAATTCCTAGGCCCGGAGGGGGGTAAACGCTATTTTTTACGAAAGCCAGCCATGTTTTTGTACAGAAAACTAACAAAACTTGATCAAAAATGAGGTTTTCGCACATGAAACGAATCAGAATTTCCTGGCGCGTCATTTCAACACAAAATGGTGGCGAAAAAATAACAAAGGAAGCCTACAGGGACTATCAAACTTTATTTTCGGGTCTGGAGCGGCTTCGAAGGATAAACTATTGACAATCTTAACTATAAAAAAATATTTGATATCCGAATTATTGCACTTGTTCTGAAATGCAGTATTCTTGATTGTGTAATGAACATTTAATTTAAAATGTATTCAGTCATTTTTAATAATTACTTATTATGAATATGTCGGTTTATACAAGGATTCTGTACTATATTTATGACACTAAGTAAGTCCACAAGTCAAAATATGCACTAATTGGTCGAGAATTTAATTTACGCTCTTTCTCAGAGGAAGTAGGAAGGCTTTAAATAATCTTGGTGAAAATTTTGAAAATGTTATTTTCATTAACCGATTTTCATTGCCATCTTTAATCAAAAAATTAGTCATGTCTGAAACTTATTCAGTGAACCGGTTCACCATATCGTCAATTCAGGAAAAAATACCATTTAACTGTTGTATGTAGTCTGTTTGCTTACGTCCCTTGAATAAACTCTTGTGTACTGAAGGTAGAAAAGCAAGACAAAATGTCAACAAAAGCTCAGGCTCAGGTAAAAGAAATCACAATTTTTTCGGTTTTCCTGACCTCAAAACTTAACATAATTGATTTTTTAAGTTCCTGATTGCACCATATTTGTAGTTTTTAATGAACTGATTGAATATGTCAGACGTATTCTCTTGAACATGAAACTAAAAAAAGCTAAAAGGCATAAAATCATAGTCATAAATAAACTTTCAGCTTTCAGGATTTCAGTTTCTTTACTGGGTATTATCATTTTACCAGAGCAGTTTTTAGTGCCATTATGTCTTATGTTTTTTTTTTCTAATATTGCTTTAAAAGATTAAATGTCCTATTTTGTGCATTGGCCTATAATCTTTTCTTCAGAATGCTGCTATAGTTCATCAGTTTTAACTGAATTTAGTAAATAGAGTGAACTATGAAAACAGTAAAGAAAATAAAACCAGTACCTCAAAATGAACCTAACCCTGGAAGAAATTTTGAACCATGGAAATGGTTAATGAAGAGAAACTCTGGGGTATTGAGACATTTTGAAAGAAAACAAATCTATCCGTACCTGTATACCAACATAGAACCAGTTTTAACCTGGAATCCCCATGAATTACCTAATGGAGGACAACATGGTGCCATTTTTAATTTTGATTATTCAACAGATGGGTGAGAACTTTTTCATTCTGATAATGATTAAATAAGAATATGAAATATAATGTATTAAAATATTGTTGTATTTTTTTTATTGTCGAGTTTTTTAAGGGGCAAAATTGTTCAAGTGCCAAGATGACTAAAAATGTTTTAATTCATTGTTATCATTCTGTTTTAGTTCAATTTTGATAGCAGCATGTCAACATAAGAGTTTTTTAATGTTTGATCCATATAATGGTCAGTTGTTAAAAGAGAAACAAGATGCACATTCTGATTGTGTAAATTGTGTCAGGTGAGTTGAAAACCAAAAATTTCAGCACCAGTCTTTACAAAGAAGTAAATCGGTGTGACAATTTTTGACAACTAATGAAATGAGTCAAAGTCAATGAAGACTGAATGCAAATTTTTTTGGACTACCTGTACCGGTACTTGTGAATCAATCAAAGGTTAAGGATTAATAAAACATAATGAGGTGTTGACATTATTGGACCTTAGTGTGGATATATGGTGTTCTATGTTTCAAGTGGCATCAACACATGGTATGCTCACAATTTGACAGTCAGTCTACAGATTGCAGAAGATAGATCAATATCTATGACTGACTATGTAAATCGAAATTTATCAAATGAAGGGAGATAACTTGATTTTAACTCTGCCTTTATTAAGCTTCCAGAATACAATTATTTAACTGTGATGTAAATTGAATTGTAGATTTTTAGATACCAGATTATTTGCTACTTGTTCAGATGATAAAACTGTAGTATTATGGGATTGCCGATTTTTAAAATCCAGAATAAAAACATTAACAGGACATGATTATTGGGTAAAAAATATAGAGTATAATAGCTCTGAAAGTTTATTGGTCACATCAGGTTTTGATGGTAGAATTTGTACCTGGGATATCAACAAGTAAGTTTTGAATTTGACTGACACACAAGACTCAAAACCAATATCCAATATCACAAGTCACCTGCTCTCAAGTTCTTTGTTAAATGTTTGATTTAAACAGTGTAATAATATTGAAAGGTATAAGCGTTGCTTTGTCTACACATTATTGACAATTAAATATTCATTTCCAAATGATGAATTGTATATTAGATAGATATATATATAATGGCAACCTTTTCTTGATGTAACGCATATAACATAATTTTGTATATTTTGCATTTCAGTTATTCTGGTCAAAACGAAGAACATAAACAAGTTTTATTAACAAAAGGATTGATGAGATCTAAATTGACATCTGATAATAAGAAACTGATCATCTCAACATCTCGTGGTTATATGATTATAATACATGATTTAAACTTACAGACTTTACCTACAGATTTATATAGTTTTAAACCTGATGTCTATAGAGTTCATAGAATAAACTCAGCTGGTGAATCAGAATTAGTAGTCAAAGACAATCCTTTCATCCATCGTAAAACTAACAGAATAGAATTTATCTCTGACTTTCCATCTGGAAATGAGGCTGAAGTAATAGCTAGTCTACAGGTACAACTTTTACAGTTCCTAGAACCTAGTCGATTGAATGGGATTTTTTAATGTTTATATTGCAGCAGGATTTTCTCATTAAAAATCACACTTTGGAAATCAAAATAGTGTTAACCTCATTTTACAAGCTTTATTAAGCTTGCATTGTATAATTTCAAATTAAAGCTTGATTTCATCAGACAAGCTTCTATATATCAGACTGAATACTATTATATAATAATTTATTTCAGGTTCATCCTCACAGCTGGTGTATTGTATCTAGAAATACTAGTACTGATAGTGATTCAGAGGTATTGTTTCTTTTCAATGACATTTTTTATCAGAGGTTTTCTTTATCTACAATTTGGGGAAAAAATTTAAGTATTGTACTGTGAATTTTGATTTTCATAATAAGGACTGTGTCTCAAAAGTGATTGATGTGTTTAAATCGTTTTTTTTAAATTTGTTATTTATTTGTAAATTTTGTAATTGTCATTTACATTTCAGTGGGTTTGTGTCCATGATATCCAGTCAACTCCTGACAATCATAGTCCTGATCAACCTAGTACATCATCTTCAAGTTATTATGCAGTGAATATAGATGAAGAAATAGAAGTTAGTAGTAGTGATACTGATGATGATAGTAGTGATTTATCTGATACTAATGATAGTATTGAAATAGTAACAGATGATGAATATGAACAGAGTTTCACTGAGGCGTTATTAAGTTTTCAACAGCGTTCAGGATTAACAACAGATGTTACAACAGATACAATAGATGATTCTGACTCTTCTACAAACACTTCTTCTCCATCTCAATCACAAAAATATTCTTCAGACTGGGGACATTCAGCTTTATTAAATGAAAAATACAAGCATCCAGCTTTAAAAGTGAATAAACCTCGGTTAATGTTTTATAAACAAGAACCTAATGTAGGGGAGGGTTTTATAAAAGAATTGTGTTTTAGTTATGATGGACGTGTGATTTGTTCACCATATAAAGATGGTGTACGTTTGTTAACATTCAACCAGAATTGTGATGAAATTTGTGATTGTGTACCGAGTGAAGTAAAGAATCTACATGTTTATCAAACTAATCAATCTCATAATAGTTACGTTCTAGCAACAAAATTCTCACCCAAACATTTTATGTTTGTATCTGGTAGTTTAAGTGGTAAAGTTGTTTTCCATCAGCCTGTTTTATAGCCAACTATCATTTTTATATTTAAAAAAATTTCAAGTTTTTTGCCAAGCCTTAAGATCATATCAGCAAATTTTACTTAAGTTTTTGTTTTGTTTATCAGGAGTAAAACTTTGCAATTCCCAATTTCCAGTAAGCTTATTTTACTTGTGACCTAGGCTACTGCTTCTATAGGAGAAACTGTACAATTTTTCAGGGTACCCGATATATTAGAAGTAAGCTAGCTATGAGATTTTTTAAGCTTAAACTGCACAAAGAAAATCCACTGCCTGTTTACTATGTAGATGTTTATTTTTGAAATATATATAAACCCCTGATCAAGAATAATGATTTATTTTGAGATCATGAAATAAATATATCACAGATATGATGGAATAAATAATACAAGTATTACAAATAAATTGTGCAAGAAAATAAATTGTTATGATATTATTTCTTGCAAGAGTCACTCAGTCACCAAATATAAAGAGCATCTTGTATCACTCTTTAAAACATATGATAATTGTAAATCAATACATATTAGTTATTTCAGTCACTCTTTAGCACTATTTTGATTGAAATTGAGGTATATTATTATACAATATCAAATTAACATAACGCTAAAACTCATTTCTTCAATAAGAGAGCACATAATGTTTGTATTGAAAAGTTATATACTCTTTTAAAGAGATTGTAAAGTGATTTTCTAAACTTTGTATGTGTATTTGGGACACTGATAGCATCATTTTGCGTCATTCCAATTTCCATTCCGACGTCTGTGGTTCTTGCAATTCCACTAAAACTAATGTGTTTTATGACGTTACTGACAGTGATCTGCATAGATAACAATAGTAGCTTCCGGTAGATCACTGTCAGTTACGTCATAAAACATGTTAGTTTTAATGGAATTGCAAGAACCACAGACGTCGGAATGGAAATTGTAATAGCGCAAATTGATGCTATCAGTGTTTCCGATACACATACAAAGTTTAGAAAATCACTTTACAATCCCTTTATTGAAGAGTTATACCATAATATAATGGTATACACTAATTGAAACAGATGTGAAAATGGGTAAATCACACACGCTCTACTCTACCTACTTGAGAGTATTCAATTAAGAAGGAACACTGGTAATACTTGCTGTTGTTGGATAAGATGAAGAGTTTTTCCTACTAACAGAATCTAGTACCACAATCTCTTCAAATGTTACATTGTCACTATCAGAATCTCTAGATGGTATTTCTCTGTCTGTGTTATTTATATCCTCTAGCCAGGCTTCAATACGTTGATATCTTTCTTTACGTGTTAAAGGTGTTTGCATCAAACAGAATGAATTTCCACATGCATTACTTCCCTCCTTTTTACCTGTACACAGGGGAGTGAACATTTCCAATGATTCATTTCTTACACTTTCTGTTTTAGTATCTTCTTCATGACATTTTGTTTTACTTTTGAATTTGAGTTTTGAATTGTTTTTAGGGAGTATTTTGAAAAATGGCAGAGGATTTGATTTGATGATGGTTTCATTAGGTCTCTTCATATATGATGAGGTCAACATACGAGGTTGTCCAAAACCTTTGGATTGAAGATATTCACACAGTCTTTTTGGTGTCATTCTAGCATGGCGCCTCCTATCTGTATCTTGTCTATAAATATCATCAGAAGAATTTGTTCTCACTGATTGTGCTTCCAGTTTCTGTGTATGAAAACTTGTACAAGTACTTTTTCTCTGAGCTGGTAAACTCAGAAATGTTTTCTCTCGAGTTTGTATTTTGGGAAATGGAGCTGTAATTAATTTGCTTTCTGTATTTTCTAATTTTAACTTAGAATATAGTTCCTGACATTTCTGTATCTGAAAATATAAAAGGAAAAAAATTAATATAATATGCAATACACCTCAGTTTTGGACCTAATTTCCAATTTTCCTTTCATTAATCTCTATTGTCTCAGCTCTTTCTACCAATATTGTTCTTAGGGTTTTGTTAACTGTATCATAAATGTTTGGTAAGTGATTGTTTTCAGCTTGTTTTGAAAGAGATTATTAAGTCTCACTTTTCTGCACTGATTAGTCTTTTAGGGATGAAAAATTCTGGTAAAGTGACATTGACTAAACTTGCTGAAAACACTGATTATTAACTTTTAGTAGGATTGGTAAATTTAATAGAAAGCACAGGACACAGTAATTTATGTGTATTTTATGGTAATTTGATTGCTGAACACTTTAATGTCCAGACTGTCAATTTGAAAATAAACAAACATGACCCAGTGTTTGACCTATCATGTTTATAAACAATGTTATTTATTTATTGTCCCCAGGTTCATTGTTTTAAGTTAGTGGTTTGTATATCTCTTTTTGTGGTGATAAATTTTAATTTAATTAGAATAGATGTAATTTTCGATTGATTTGATCTGTTTTAAAAGGATGTGACATAGGTCCAACAAGGAAGTCATGAAATAAAAAAATCTAAGCTCTTTTCTAGAAATGCATGGAAATTCAAAAAAAAAATTGGTTAGTAAGTCATTACTGAAAGTTTCCACCCTTGTCCCTTTCTTACAATAAAAACCCCAGAAGAATCTATTTCAGATAAGAATGTTTATGGAAAACAATGTCTTTAAAGCTGTGATTGATGTTTATTGGTTTTTCTACTTACTGATATATTTACTGTTATTATCATAGTCTACCAGGTTGTCAATATAATAATCAGTAAGATATTAGGGTGGGACTAAACTAACATACAGCAGATAAAATCACTTCAAAAACTCCCCACATAGGATATTGTCTTCCTCTATATATTAATTAGGTAGGGATAGTCTCAAATTGTTAAAATATCGACAAACATTGAACAAAAATACTGAGTGCAGTTCAGATGGAGCGATGATAAAAGCCTCATCTCAGAGAGCCACAAAGACAAATTGATTACATAAAAAAGAACTAAATGAATATAGGAGGGACCAGCAAAGAAGGCATTCCTAACCACTTCGCTAACAGAACTTAGACTATCTTTTCTCCTCGCCTTCAAATGTCTAATCATGGATTTCTTATGGTTTCGGTGCCCACGCAACCCCTCTCCCATGGACGAAGGACGATTATATGGCCTCTACTTGGTACCTTTTATTCCTAGTAACACCACTGGGTCAATAACCCCGTCACCACTGGTGAGAAAATTACAATACAATTAGGCTAAGTGTATTAGTGAGAGAGTTAAAATATTAGGCCGTATATTACAATATTAATAGTGAGAAAGTGACAATATTAGACTGTATAAGCCGTATTACTGACCCCCTTTCGAAATATCAAAGACATATTTATATTCAATATGTAATGTAACATCCAGATTAATCAATGTTTAATATGATTATAATATAATATACTATTTACATGTATATAATTTAATATTAAACTTGTCAAATATTTAATAAATCTATTAAAGTAGGTCTATATAGGTAATCCGTTACTGAATACTGAATAGGTATGTCTAGCATGTAACTTCAAACGGACCTCCTAAAGATTAAATATGAAACCGTTATAAGGTCTTTTCAAACTATTATAAATATCTTGTGCAATATAATTATTGCAAGTCTAGGCAATTGTTGTTAGTGTTGTTCTAGTATATCAAAGGGTCGATATATTAATGAAAATGGTGGGGTTTTTTTTGTCATAAGGCCTATGAAATAATCTGAATGATGAAATCCTTTATAATTCCCGGTAGGATATAATTGAAATCTCAAACCCAACAAATTACCGTGTTCTTTAGTGACAGTCTCTTTTCAAGATTTTTTGTCTAAATTTTGTAGCCAAGTAAAGTTTTTTTCTCAATTAATGAGACCAAAATATATACCTTACGTCACAAAAAAATGAAGATTAAAAATAATTATGTTGTCGGTAAAATTATTTTGAACGTCTTTATGTAATCGTATTCACATTTTGTATGTTTTCGAATTAAATACATGTTTCAATTAAAAGTATCTCATTGTAATGCCAATTTCAAAACTCATTTGAACTCCTTAATTATCAATTGGCCCACTTCGATTTTGTATTAATCCTTTACAATATAGCCTATATCTAATGTTCAAGAATTTACTAGGTGCCAAAATGAAGAGCAATAACTCAGAAATCCTTCTAAATAAAAACATTGTTCATTTCGAGCTCGTCTGAGTATTGTCTTTTATTCGTATCAAAACTGAAATAGCATCAATTTGCAGTATTACAATTTTCAATCAGACGTCTGTGGTTCCTGCAATTCCACATTAATGCTATCGGTATGGTCCCCGATGCACACAAAAAAAATTGATAACCTCCTTTCAATCCCTGTAATATTCTCAAAATACTCTGGTCTCCTACAAAGGCAAGGATGTGTATATATATGGTTTATCTCGGTCAATGAATGTAAAATTTTACCTGTTTAAAATAAGTGTTTATCTGTGGTGTCTTTAACTTGGCAGGTCTTTTCTTGGCACGTCCTCCAAATGTCCACGGTCTGTTTTCCATTGTTGTCATCCTGAAGAAAAAAATTATATCCTTCAGACTTGTCAAATAAACCGGAACACCTTCACGATATACTTTCTCAAACCAATAAAGTTTAATCCAGAAGATTTTGTTATCACGAAACGGAATCAATTCACATACAAATTGTTCTAAAGTTATAATGAATGTGAGAATATGAAGTGTTTGTGATATTTTTAACATTCTGGGAATGTATCTTAACCACTATCTAACCTATAGATATTTATCATTATTTTATTTAACAATTAGACTAAAAAGGTTAATCTTTCTGATCAGACCTATATCAGGTTTTTAAATAAATAATGTTATTAATAAGAGTAAAAATTCGTGGGAAATGACGAAAGTAGAAATGTTATTAATGTGTTTGATTTGTAATGGAGGTGATTTCTCTGATAGAGAATTTATGGCTTTCTTTTGATAGATATCGATCTTAATGTAACCATTTATAAAACTGATTATCAACAATTCTTTTTATTTCAATATGCATTCTAACCGTAACCTACTTTTTATCTCCTCTTATTCGGACAACTTAATAAAGCTCACAAATCAATAAATCATCTTGGTTTTTTTAATTTTTAGAAGTACACAGATCTTTTAACAGAATTAGTAATGGTTCAACAATCATTTGTATCGAATTATCTGTGCTCATTACAGAATGTGGGTTATTTTAACCCTCGGGCAATGATATGGAATACATGTATATGAAATTGACGTCATCCAAATATTCCCATTTAACTGTCACTTAATGCTATAGTGCCTAGTTTTTATTAGACCACAATATAGATTTCCGATGCGTGAAGATCTACGTCATTATCTCATTGATAAACCTAGTACATGATATCAAAAAGCAGAAGCAATATGTTGGATGAGCCCAGATTTTCATATAGCTACTGGAAAAAAAATACCCCCCCCCCCCCCTGCATCCTAAAGAATTGACTCCCACACTCAGGCCTACCTACGATAATATCAGTGCAATTCCCCATTGCCCCACCAGATAATATATTAAGCCCTACTTCAGACTGTATTTTAGATTTATACTTTTCTACAACTGGTGATTTGATATATTATGAACGTAATATATTTTTTTACCCTATTGTAGTATGAGAATTATGGAAGGTATAAAAAATGTATTCTAAAAGTATAATACAGTAATCTGCCCATTGGCATTAATTAAAAAAAATTGTAATGTTACTGATTAATTCCATAAATTCGGAAGGTACTAAGGTTCGGCAATCTACTTACCTTTGACGTCTCTCAAACTCTTTAGACAAGCTTACTTTCTCTTCAATATTAAAGATTGACTATATTCAAGTAAATAGATCTTGTACAAATAATTCAAATCGTGGCGACTAACTATAATACAGTGTATATTATAATATAGTCTCGAGTCAATCACTATCCGATTTCATCTTTTATTCAAAATATTATTCACTAGGCTGTATGTTACACCTGTTCTGACGTACTATTGTGGTAGATATTCAAGATAATCCTAACCTTTTCCTTTAAAAAACAAAACACCGTGACTATTCAAGGTGTTGATTGGATAGATCTTGACGTATTCTTAAAAAAAATATTCAAATTTCCAGGATTTCCGTATCGGATAGTATTTATTACACTTAGTGAACTATAAAATAATCATCGATCATAATATGTGGCCTATATATCCCTCCATATACACAGGTGTAGTAGAAATGTAATGTTTATAAGGTCCTATGTTGATAAGGGTATGTCATATTTTATGACTTCAACCTTTCACTATATAAATATAAGATATTATTATGTAATAAATAAAATAAAATTTATAAATAGATATCGCCACACATTAACACCTTTTCTTATCATTATTTCCCTAGGAGCTCTTGCAATCTGTAGCCCTCATATAGTAGAGTAGCTAAACAACGATTGTATGCATAGTATTAACAATCTAATCCTGGCTTATTCACTCAAAAATTGTAAATAAAAATTTAAAGAAATCAACCAAGATTTGGTTGTTAGTGGATCTGATAATAATAAATTATTTATAACATGACAAAAAATTGAAAGCAAATCAATGAATATATTATATAGTTTTCCCGAAGTTTAGGGTCTACCTTCAGTCCTCAATGTGGGTTATTTTCAAGAGTAGGCTTAGTTTCTTCTATATATGTGATATTTGGACCAAGAGATATTCTAAAATTTCATTTTGAAAATTTGGCTCATTTGTTTAACCTATGTATTTAACATGCACCCGGGCATAAGTTATAAAAGTTAACAATGCTTGCAGGAACTAAAGTTTTTCACTATTTGACTGCATATAATAATTTTCCATTGTTGGAATGTTCTCTCAGTATATACATACCGAAGTATATCGATATCGAAGTTTATATTTCAAATTGATTGTCAAATCGTAATTTTGATTTTACTTTAGGTTAGTCAAACTGTGGTTTTAGATCATATTATTGTATATTATGAACATTGAGTGAGATATAGGCTCTGTTATAACATGTCTTATCAATAATGTTAGAACGAATTAATAGTGTCTTATTTTTTGTTAGAGTTATTTCCCTTATTCCTGCCACAAGTAAATAATCAATATGGTTGAAGTCTGTAATTGTAAAAAAATGTCTTGACAGATATTCGTAGATAAATGGATAACAGTGGATGTTTTTTTACCGACTAAAACATTCCAATTGGCGTTACGGTGTACTTAAAGCAGAAGAGATGTCTGTTTATGATTTGAATGATCTACAGGCCAAGTATGACACTTTGGCAAATGAGGTATCATAATAAAATATATTATTATTATTATTATTTATAGTGCAAGTAGTTAGAATCTGAAGATTTATTCAATAATGGTAGTGTTTGTAAAGACATTGGAAATTCAATTCTTCTAATTAATAGCATATAACTATGACCCTTTTCCAATTCATCAAAGCTAATGCAGTTTGAACAATGGCATGACAGGAAATGAAACGGTGCCAAGTGATTGAGTGAAAATGAAGGAGAACAAGCAAACTAATATTAATAGAAAATTTGGTATTTTTCTTCTTTCTAGTAAAAAGGAACATGCTAGTGTATAAACTGTTAATGTATGATGTTACATATTTGATTATTACCCTGAATGAATTTTATATTTCAGTATCAAGTTTGCCGCTGCAAGCTGGATAGTAAATGTGAAGCATTGTTGATATTAAGTAAAGAATTAGACCAATGTCGTAGTGAAAGAGATCAGTTTAAGTTAATGGCAGAACAACTGAGAGAAAGATATCAAGCTATTAAAAGACAGATGACAGGAAGGGTAAGTAAGTCCTATGAGATAAGTTTTAATTTTCAATGTGGGCCTACCCATTGATAAATTGTAAGAGTATAGCATTACGAGTTGGTAGTAATTTAACAAGCTTACACTTACTAGATCTGTGCAATAAAGTGAATTGCGTATTATTTTAGCAGAACTCTCCATGAATTTTACAATCACAATGGGGATTTTATCTTATCTCTTATCATACAAAAGATTAATGCCTAGATAATACAATTTAAAGATCATTATTGATATGAAAATAAATAATTATATTTTTGTGTTTGTAATTTCAGTCACCTAGAGGATCATCACATGATTTATTAGATGTTAATTTATATAAAGACATGGAAACAGAGGTAGGCTACTATTTTATTTTTCTAAAGTTTTATGTTGACAAGGATAGATCCAGTGTACACTCATCAACTTTCTATCAATATGAAACTGAACAAGGACTCTGACTAGAAGAATTTTTTAAAGATGTTTTCTGTTGCTTGTCATATTGTCCACCCCTGAATACATTGTCATTGATTAAATTTACTAAGAAAATAAATTGATTTTGCAGTCAAACAAAACAGATCAATGTTTTCAAAAACTTATTTTATTTGAAGACCTTAGCCTATATACTGTTTATACATGTACCTTTATTTTGTAGAGCTTAGTTCAGTTATTATGTGATACTAAAGAAATAAAAAAATCATTGAAATTTGAAGTTGATGATTTAAAACAGAAATTGAATGATGCACAAGGAGACATTAAGGTATTACTGATGATAACATTAGGTTTGAATTTGAGTTGAAAAACTATTATCCATACTATTATTATGTAGTACAAAAAAGTTTTATGTAAGTCCAAAGTATTGAAAACAGAAGAAGGCCAGAAATGCCAGCTGTGCTACAGAAAGACTTCTTTCTATGCACTATTTCACCCTAAGCTTAACTAAAAAAAGGATTTCTTGTTCCTGTAGTATCAACTAGCATGTATTTTTGGTCAATGAATAATAGAACCATTAATTGATGTTAGTTTATGATTAGAATAAAGTCAATTAATACACATCTGTCTGATCTGAATTAGGTAAGATTTAAGTAGGTGATAATTAGGTAAGAATTTCAAGTGACTCCATTTTCAAAACTATCTACAATTCATCAAAGTAACTATGAATAAATTTGGTGCTTGTATCACGACATTTCACTTCAATGAAATTCAATTCTAATAGTATTATTTCTTAAGTTATTGGCATTAAGCACATTGTAGTACATACAGCTGAAGCCACAACATGTGTAATATTTGACAAAATATTACAATGTAATTATAATGACATTATGAAAAATATTGAAAAAGATTCATAATGTTTATAGATTTTCATTAAAAAAAAAGTTTTTTTTTTTATACTGTAAAAGAGTACTGTGTGAATGCAATCTATAAATATATGTATATGAATGATTAAGGCCATATGTTGACTATTATCTAAGGTTGATCTATTATTCATTCCATTATTTCTATATTACACATGAAACAAACAAACTATTATTATTGATCAACTTATTGATTTATTCATTTAGTTATTTACACCTATTATCATTTAGGTACCATTTCAAAACATATAACGAGCAATTGATATATAACCTTTAATTGATACCCTTACATCATCATTTATTCTGTTCCCTTTTGGAATTATCAAAGCAAATGTACTCATAAATGCGATTTATGTCATTATTTGTGGAAAGTTGTATTTGAAGGGATATAAAGCTAAAATTGTTATTTTGAAATATATTTGCAATTTCTATATTTTCTGACACGGTTTCTCTTGTAGTTATTACGTGAACAGATAGCCAGACAGAGAGTTGGTTCTACAGATGAGGGTATGACAACTAGACATTTCCCAGCTTATGAAAGAGAAGATTTAGTTAAACAGTTAGAAGCCTCAAGAGAACAGGTAATGAGAATTACCCATTACAGATACATTACTTACATTACCTTGATAGACTTCTTTCAAGCACCTTCTACGGACAGCATTTAAAAATGTGGTAGAAATATGAAATAAGTAATAGGAAATTGAAAATCAATTCATTTAAATCAATCTATAAATTTGATTGTGTTTAATTTTGTGTTAAATTTGATTTCAAGAAGTTATGATCTTTGCTGGATTTGAGAAGTACAGTGAAAACCCTGAAGACCAGTTTCCCCTAAAGATCGGCTAGAAATATAAGTCCCAATAAAAACTCTGTATGATTCGTTAATTTTTTTACCTGAAAACCTCACGCACATCAGCCAATGTTTGCTGTAAAATAAATCAAGGTCCACTATAAAAAAACCTATGCTATCGGCCGATCGACCATTAAAGTTGTCACATGGTCATAGTGATGTAATAAACATATGATATAGCTTAATAGATCAACTATCACCCAATGCAGTTTACTCAGCCGTATTCTTATCATTACCTTTTTTTAGTACATCGGCCACTCCTGAAAACCGGCCAAATGAAATGGTCCCGTGCATGGCCGATTTTCAGGAGTTTCACTGTATTGTATTTCCATTAACTTTTGCAGTATTTTCATTAATGTTGTTTTTTCCATTACTTGTTTCAGTATCTTCAATTAGAACATGATCTACAACAACTATTAGATGAAAAGGAAGATCAAGAAACTGAACGTGATGCCTATAAAAGTAAATATGAGAATCTAAATAGAGAATTGAATTATATATTAAAAGGAGATGAAAAAAGAATAGTTGATATTGATGCTCTTGTAGCTGAAAATAAGTAAGTATTTGTATAAATTTTTATTTCATCTCAAAATAAGTTAGACTTCCAGTTAGAGTAACTGAGAGAAACTTGCCTTTGCCCAACTTTCTATGAGTTCATGGTAAATCTGAAAGGTGGGATATGAATTAGTGAAACTTGCCAAAGTAAACCCATTACCAAGCATTTCCAATCTCATGTTGGACTTTTATAGGATCAAAACAGTACATGATGGCTAGTTTATATCTTTCACCATTACCATTCTTGAACCAGTCACGTAATTTTTCTTCAGATTTCTAAATGAACGATTAAAGCAAATGGAAGAAGAAAAATCTATGGCCATGGCTACAGCTTCTAAATATAAGGTATTTTTTTTCATATACATCTATTTTTAAACACATCTGAATTTCATGCAAGACATATACTTTATTTTGTTGAGTAGAATGGGTTCGGTTGTGTAAATATCATAGGACACTATAGTGTTATACAGTAGTTTAAATATGTAAATTGTTTATGTTCTAGAGTATACTAGAGAGAAGAAAAAATAAAGGTATATTAAAATTTGGACAAAGTAGAAGTGGTGGCTTAGTAATAACACAAAAACAAGGTACTAATCATTTACTAACACTCTGTATTTGACTGAATTTGTTTTATCTAGATCCTTGTTCCGAGGTACATGTTTTTGATATAGTGTAATGATACAATAGTGTAATGATCAGTATTTTAATCAGATATCTTTGGTAAAAATCAATCATTCATTTGCCTAAAGTCCTGTGTTTTAGAAAGCTTTCTTTTTTTCATTAAGCTAGCTTTTGCTAATGGTGATTTTCAAGCTTTATGTTTCCTAGCTCTGTTGTGTCTACTTCAGAAGACTCTTGTATTTCATTCTTTTTTGGAAATTTTGTATCATACCAAAGAGTCCATTTTTGCTGAAATTTAGCATTGGCCTTTTAGTGTTAGTTCAAATGATACTTGTGTGTATTTTCTTATTTTTTTCTCCCCAACAAAAATATTCAAAGCTATACCACTAATTGACATGTAAATCGAGCTGTCTATCTTGCAATTTTCTTTTTCTTTGACAACACAATAAGTTAGTCTTTCTATTATTACAGTTGGCCAGATGTTACATAACCCAACAGGGTTACCATCTACTCCTCAAGCTATGGCTGATTTACAGGGTTTATGTGGAGCTCTGTTAGATACTATTAATGATAAAAATCTGGCTTTATCACATCAACGTAAAACTAATAAGTAAGTTTCTACTCAATAACCATTGTCATTTCAACATCTTAAGATTATTTTTATATTTAAATTAAATAATATATATTGTATTGCATGTCCTGTCTTCAATCTCCATACAAATAGTTGATATCTTATTTATAGCAAATGTTATTATTTTTCTACTAGACTCTTAGGTAGCAGAGTTTCTGAACTGGAGAAAAAATTAAAAACATTAGAAGTTGCTGGGTTATGGAATGTTCCAGGTAAGCTTTTGTACTGTATTGTATGCCTTTATGGAACCTACCACAGATAATCTTTTTGGATTCACCTTATGCTGCAGTTGGAAATCAAATACCACCTACAGAAGTCATTAAAAGTCGTTAAAACTAATTCATAATCAACCCTTAGTTTATTTTAAAGGAGTGAGTCATTCTTGTTTCAGATATGACAAGTCTAGAGAAATTGAGGTCTGAATGTGACGAGGTAAAAACTTTAATACCTCGTCAGTTCTCTGAATCTAGTGATGCATCCACCAATAAAGTAGAGGACAGAAATAATATAGAAGATATAAATGATCTAGAATCTGAATTGTCGTCTGCTACACCTAGTTCTGTTACTACTCCTATACATCAACAGTCTGTACGCTTCTCATCATATTCCTTAGATATGGATGATTTAGATTTACTACCAACTAAAGAAAGTAACATACCATTAAAGACAGCAGGTACTTTTATACGCCCACGTGAAATGGGCGGCTTATATTGTCGTCACCCACATCCGTCTGTCCACAATTGCTCATTAACACTATTGAATAACTTTTTATACGCCCACATGAAAATGTGGACGTATATTGCCATCACCCCTGTCCGTCCGTCCATCGGTCCGTCCGTCCGTCCGTCAACAATTTCTTGTGTACGCGATAGAAACCAGAGTTTTTATCCGATTCGAATGAAACTTGGTATGTGTATTCATCTTGATATTATCTCGGATGAGTTCGAAAATGGCGCAATTCCAGTCGTCGGTTTTTGAGTTATTGCCCTTGACTTAGTGAAAAAACGTTAAAATTAACTTGTGCACACGATAGAAGCTAGATTTTTTATCCGATTTGAATGAAACTTGGTATGTGTATTCATCTTGATAATATCTCGGATGAGTTTGAAAATGGCACAATTCCAGTCGTTGGTTTATGAGTTATTGCCCTTGACTTAGTGAAAAAAACGTTAAAATTAACTTGTGTACGCGATAGAAGCTAGAGTTTTAATCCAATTTGAATGAAACTTGGTATGTGTATTCATCTTGATAATATCTCGGTTAAGTTCAAAAATGGTGCAATTCCAGTTGTCGGTTTATGAGTTGTTGCCCTTGACTTAGTAAAAAAAAACGTTAAAATTAACTTGTGTACGCGATAGAAGCTAGAGTTTTAATCCGATTTAAATGAAACTTGGTATGTGTATTCATCTTGATAATATCTCGGATAAGTTCAACAATGGCGCGATTCCAGATGTTGATTTATGAGTTATTGCCCTTGACTTAGTGAAAAACGTTTAAATTAACTTGTGTACGCGATAGAAGCTAGAGTGTTTATCCGATTTGAATGAAACTTGGTATGTGTATTCATCTTGATAATATCTTGAATGAGTTTGAAAATGGCGCCATTCCAGTCGTTGGTTTAAGAGTTATTGCCCTTGATTTTGTGAAAAAACGTTAAAATGAACTTGGTATGTGTATTCATCTTGATAATAACTCTGATAAATTCAAGAATCCTGCATTTCTAGTCGTGATTTATGAGTTATTGCCCTAAACTTAGTGGAAATTAACTTGTTTACACAATAGAGGCTAGAGTTTTCATTCGAATTGATTCATCTAAATATAAGCTCAAATAAGTGCGATGGTGCAATCAACTTTTTCAAATATTCAAATTTGCTGAAGTGGGCGTATGTTACCTTGCCTGGCAAGCTATCTTACTATGAATTATTGCTTGTTTGCGTTCAATTTTTGACTCGTAAACAAATTCTTGATGGATTCTGATGAAACTTGGTGTGAGCGAAAGGTTTCAGAAAGTTTAGTTTACTTCTGATTAAATGTAAGTCTTTGTCAAGATTTACGTCTCTTACATCAGTTTTTAGGAGTTATCGCCCTTTAACCTCTATACAGCAAGTTCTTCTATCAACATCAATGGCTTGTAAACGCTCTAAAAACCAGATTTTTTGATGGAATCAAATGAAATTGGGTATGTCTGTACATATTCATGAAACAAAGACCAAGTTCAAATTTGAGCTATTTTTGATTGCAAAATCTTGAATATGCTATGACTCTCTTAGTTTTCAATTGATTTTGATGAAACTTTATTGGACCTAAGGCTTTTTCGTTTTACCGTGGGCGTATATGGCTGATGTCCACTATCTTTTTGATGATTGTTTATAATATTTATTTGATTCATCTAAAGTAAAAACGTTCTCTTCTATTTTACATCATTTCTCAAATTACTAGAATTACATAAATAATACACTGAGGGAAACTCACTGAGGGAAACTCACTATCGACTGCTTTAAATTTCAGATAGTACAGAACCCACCAAAGATTCAAGTCTTCCACAAGAAAATGCCTTTTCAGAAGAGGAAGATTCAGACCAACTTTTAGCTGGATTTGTCATAGAAAAAACAGCTCTGAAGAGAAAACCTCAGATATATAATAAAAAAGACACAATAACAAAACATGAACGTCAATCATTGTTAGATAGTTTAAGTTGTAGTGAAAGTGAAAGTAGTCCTGAGAAACAGCGCTATACTGATATACATGACTATGATGATGACACTGATGAAAAAATGGCTATTCTATTAAATGATGCTACAACACGACTACAGAATAGATTTAAAACTAAAGAGGAAGATAAGACAATTAGTAGTGTTCATTCTAATTTAATTCAGAAACAAGTCAACATGTCTTCCCTTGTGTTCAATATAAAATGTGATTTTGATATGAATACTAATGCAGGGACAAGTAAGTTGGATATTACTCCTGATTCCAAGGTTGCAGATAATCTTATTGACATGGATTCTCCTGAACATGAACAAAATCTACCCTTAGAAGACAATGTTTTTGATTGCGTTGATCAAGAATCTCTTTTAAAAGATTCTCAGACTAAAACCATGACATCAGAACCAGCTGAAAATTCTCAGGAAAATACGGAATCTCAAACATGCAATACATCTGACTTACCAGCTGTGATACCTTCTATACAAATAGATCATATAGCAGACAATAATATAGACCAAGAGGAAGATAAAGCTAGTGATTGTGATATAAAAACAGACATTCCAAATGATACTACTGACATTTCCACTACTAGTGATCAAAATAAGGATCATCAAATAGAAAGTGAAAATAATTTGGAAGTAGAAGGTTGTGAAATTTTAGAAACTGATACAGGAAAACCTGAAAATAAAAGCCCAGTTTTAAGTGATATTGACAATCTTGAAGTCGAGTTTAAGGAAACAGAAGATCTCAGTGATATCTTGCAAGAAGAAGATTATGATAATGATGATGATGAAGATGATGAAGATGATGATGATGAAGATAATGATGATCAGGAAGATTCTCCAGCAGATAATGGGTCACCATCTAAAGAACCATTATTATTTGATAATGAAGATACAAATCAGTCTAGGCTATATAATGACAGTCAATCTGCCTCTAATTTATGTTAAAATTTAAAAAGACTGCTCAATATTTATCATTGTTACCTTATAAATTGAATAGGCTGTTCTGACAACAACATGGGATTTATAAAAAGTTTGTTTGACCAACTCTTATACATCAAGTCAAGATATTATTCACAATTGGTATAGCAGCTATTGAAGTGTTTACATAGTTACATTGATTCGTGTATTTTTGAAAAAATGACTTCATAGCTTTGATGCTGTTGTTAACAATTTTCAAACTTATATTGTCCATTTTAGTTTCTAGTCAAGTCGTGCTGTTCGAAATAAAATTCCCTTTTTCTTCCTTTATACGTACATTAGAAAGTTATTAGTAATAGTTATATTCTTAATCGGATAAATTTTACGATTTTAATATAAATAAATTCTTGATCTAACTTAATTAGAATATCAGTCCACAAGTGAGTCCATTTTACATATATATATTGTTATGTGTTTAGTTTTCTGTTTTAATGTACCTGTAAAATTGTTATGTTAAGTTTATTAAATATGTTTATTTTTCCAAATTTGATGGTATCTATTGATAAAATGTGAAAAATGTCTTTGTATAAATTGGCCATAATATATATACAGTATACAGTAAACTAATTGAAAATAAACTGTTGAAAGATTTATTTTTTGTCAGACTAGTGCTTTTAATGGTTGACTTTGATATCTTCTCATCTTATATCCACTGGAAACAGTCTTTCAGATTATTACTTACAATCTTTACCTATATTTTAATTGATCAAATCAGATATGGATCATTCAAACAAAATGGTAAAATGTGTAAATATAAGTATTTTATTGAAATAAATGTAAATATAATAAATTAATCCTTATAAAAATCTAATATAATAAAGTAAGAACAAAAATATAAACAGTTATCACAGATTCTGAAATATAGAGGTGATTTTTAAAAGAAAATTTAACACCTAATATGTCTTGTATGTTTCATAAAATTTTTTTTAAATGTAGGTAAATATATTACCCTGGAGACTTTTAAAAAACAATATGTGGACTCTTCTTACTACTTTGTACAATATGAATGGCAGATTTGGAAAAACCTTTCCTTCGTTAACTAGAAACAATTTTAAAATTTATATATTAAAAAATTAACAATTTAAAAAATTGGACGGTAGATATTAAAATTGAAAGTAAATAGACTTTATAAATACATTAATCTTAATCATAGTCATCTCGATGTGCCATTTTCTGTAATAATTTTTTCTTTTTCTTCTTTGATCTGGTAGGTGAGGCTTGTATAGGTTGTAAGGGAGGTAATCTACCAACAGGACCTGTAGATCTATAGTCATCATCATCATCATAGCTTCTACCATAGTTATCATAACTAGACGACCGTAAATCATCAGAACTACCACCACGATGTTTATTAGATTGACTATTATTATACGGTTGACTACGGTTATATTTATTATAACTATCACTATCATACCCATCATTATAACTACCATGGTGAGAATCCTCCCGAACTCTTGTAGAACTGTTTCTTCCTGACTTCGCGTAACCATTGTCGGCTGAAATACAGATTCAAAAGAGATGAAAAGTAGTTGAAAAGTGTATGGACTACAGTTCTTTTCAAAAGTAGAAATGAAATTATGCATGTAATATTCTTAAATTGACTATCAAATATTTTCAAAGAAAATTATATATCAGAAATTATTCAAAATAAAAGATTTCTAGATTTTATTAGTCCAAATTTTAAAAGTGTAGGTACCATCATGGAGTCGTCTATAATCAGACTGGTTAATTGAGCCTAAAGTCTCAGGGTCCAGACTGTCTAACAAACTATAGTTGGATTCTCGTCTCAAGTCTTTCTTCTTCTTCTTTTTAGTAAATCTACAGAGAAAGTTTATAGTGGGTTAGTTTTTGTGATACACCAACAATAACAAACTGTGCAGTTAGGAAACAACAATAACACAGGCTTAGTCAAGCAGAGACATATGTGCACAAGCATATTCGTTAATTATGAACAGTATATTTTGTACAATAAAATCCACAGAAACTATTCTCATCAGACTTATATTGTGTACATGACCACTTAAATAAAATTATTGGTTTCTTTTTTGTTAATGCACAAATATCTTTGCTTGACAACAAGAAACAGACATGAACCATCAGACAACAAACAGAAGCTGTACTTACTTATCTCCCCCTTTTCTAGACTTGGCTCTACTAGGGACTCTATCTAGTTCACTACTACTAACTGACATTCTTCTTACTCTATCAGGTAATGTACTAGGTCCAGATGATTTCAGTCTGAAAGAGATGAAATAGATTTCATATGATATAGCCTATAGCCAATAATAGAAAAATTTCCACTTCTAATTTCCAGATGAAATGTATACATGTAAATAACAAATATTGAAACAAGAGATTCTTAATTCTTTGTACCAATTAGAAGAAGTTTTATAAGGCACATCATCAAAAAGAAATGAATTGAATGTTTCATCTGTTAATAAATCATAACCTAATATCTAAAAATTAAAACTTGCACACAAAAAGCACCTCAAACGGTTTGGCTACTTACTCAGAGTTCAAATAGCAAGATATCACAATGTGGACCTTACACATTTTTTTTTTTTTTTAATTCATTAATTAATTAATAAGTAGGCCTAAATCCAACTGTACTTACAATTCTTCTTGTTGAGGAGTTATTTTTGAGATCTGATCTTCATCATATAATTTATTCAATAACTGTTGTTTTTCTTCTATAGACTTTCTAGGAAATAAAATACCAATAACATCCATTAACTCGCCCTTCTGTAGGTGTCCAAATTTCACCAGTTTAGCTATAAAGTCTATTTCTTGGTTCTGAATGGTTTCTGATTTCTGTATTTGATATTGTCTTCGAGTTTCTTCCAGTGTTTGAGATATTTCTCTATCCATTTGATTCCTGGAAAACAATTGAAAAATAAATTGGCATGTTATTTTTCACATAAAATTTCTCAAAATTTTGAACAAATTTCCAAAGTTGAAAAAATATTGCTCGCAAAGATTTGAAAAATATCAAAACAAACCTGAATCTTTCTAATTCTAACAACTGTTTGTGCATCAACATCATACGTTTTAATTTAGCAGCCATTTTACTACCAGATAGTGTGGTCATATTCTGCATGGCTTTATCTTGTAGTTTGATCATGGATTCTTCACGTAGTTGTACTCTTTCACCCAGTCTTTTCTTTAACGCCTACAATTATCATTCATACATTCATACAAACTTTGTATATTTATAGTATCATGATAAAAAATCTGGATTGGACAAAGAGTAAATTGTGCCAACATTTTTTTTAAATTGAAATAAGACACACTGTTAAACCATTTGTATTGAAGTACAGAACAGTTTCCTACCCAAAATTCACAAATATTTAGTATGACACTTAGCTTTCAGTTTATACAAATGAAAAAGCTTAGATGTACATGAATATTACATCCTGATGTTTCAAAAAACATTAAAAGTGTTATGCATGTTCAGAAGTGATCAAATAGCAGAACAAACTTGTATATAAAGCAAAATAAGCAATTTGCTATAAGATTAAAACCAAATAAAAACTGAAATGAAACATAAATGTAATCCGTTCAATTGTGCTGTAAATAAAATATAAGATTTAATAACATGGTGAATCTATCATTCATATGTAACAGGCATGGTGATATCATTTCTATATAACAGGCTTGGTGATATTCCTATATAACAGGCTTGGTGATATCATTCCTATATAACAGGCTTGGTGATATCACTCATATATAACAGGCTTTGTGATGTCATGCCTATATAACAGGCTTGGTGATATCATATAACAGGCTTGGTGATATCATTCCTATATAACAGGCTTGGTGATATCACTCATATATAACAGGCTTTGTGATGTCATGCCTATATAACAGGCTTGGTGATATCATATAACAGGCTTGGTGATATCATTCCTATATAACAGGCTTGGTGATATCACTCATATATAACAGGCTTTGTGATGTCATGCCTATATAACAGGCTTGGTGATATCATATAACAGGCTTGGTGATATCATTCATATATAACAGGCTTTGTGATGTCATGCCTATTACATACGTCATATGCCCTGTCAACAGATTCTTCTGTAATATTTTCTATATCAATATTTTGAAACAAGACAAACAATTTTTCTCGTTCTAGTCTTCTCTCATCTAGTTTGGACTGTAAAGACTGAAAACAGTAGAATTCAATTATTTTTATTTCAAAAAGAAAGCATTGAGTAAAAATCATCAGAAACTTGCTTACCTTTTCCTGTTTAGCTCTGTTTTCATCTAGCTTTCTGACCAGTTCTTCTTTTTGCTATAATAAGATTCAGAAAAGGTTTACATTTTATATTAGTATTAGCAAAATAAAATGATTCACAAACAAAACAGATAACTAAGGCAGATCATAAAAGTTACTCTCCAACAGCAGTAAAACCAATTAAGTTAACACAAGCAAACTTATTATTTATGTCCTTTACTGATAAAATTTTCTGGTATTGACTCGTAAGAGAATTTGTTCAGTTTTATATTCCAAATTATTGCAACCACTTCGGCCTGATATTCTTAGGTGCAAAAACTCTTATTTACCTTTCTATGCCCTTCTAATAATTTCTCACATTCTGGTGTTGATAAAATACCTCTATCATTTAAATCATCAACTAAATTTAACTTGAGGTTATTGATAGCTTTCTGTTGTTCATCTATTTTAGCCAGCTAAAAAATAAAAAATATATATATCTAATAGGGACAAAAATCAACATCAACATCAACATCATGTAGACCTAATATTCCTCTTCAAAAATTATAAGAGACCTTTCAGTAGTTAAAATGGTCAATAGATGGCGTAAAACTAATAAAATTCTAAATAAGATTCACTGATTAGTACTTTTGAAATGTTATTTCTATATCTTTCTTACCTCTTTAGCTTTATCTAACTGTAATCTAGCTATCATAGTTCCTAGCCTCTCTTCTTGACTTTTTAAAGCTATGGCTCTTTCTCTCACCATCTCTATTCTTATCTAAAATTATAAATATACATGATCATCACAGCTAGCACCAAAGATATTTACAAATAATATGAACTTTTTAACATCTTTAATGATGCTTCAACTTTTCAATATTCCAAAATCAGAATACACCTAATTGATATAAATAATATAACTAACAAAACTATTTGTTTTCGGCATTCATTCAACCTGGAGCATTTTTGTGGGGGCCAGAGGAAACCCATTCATGCAAAAACCAAGATCTGCTCAGTCAGCTCTAGATATTATATAAATAAGAAATGATCCATACATCATCAAGTTCTTCATCTATATTTAACATTTGACCATTCAATATAGATAGCCTCTGTTCAGCATGTTTCTTCATTAATTCTATTTCTTTATTATGAGTTTCATCATCATCATCTTCACCATTATTAATAGCTTTCTGTCTCTGTTTCTATATAGGATAAAATGACTTAAAGATTTACTACAAACATCACACATTCTATATCTGTCCATATCAATTTTTTATAGTAGGCTATTTGTACACACATTAGAGGTTTACACGAAGTGACAGTAGTAGCCTATTTGTCTTTATTTCAATAAAGAATAGAATAATTAAATGATTTACTACAAACATCACATATTATAGGTTTACTACAACTTATAGATTTTATATGGAATGTTTCTCTGTTTATAGTTTATGCAATCATTTCCTCTTCTAGAATGATTTGGAATGTTCTTAGTTTCCTTACCTGGACTTCAGATACTTGTTTTTGTCTCAATTTATCCATCTGTTGAGCACGTCTTAAAGCCAGTCTCTCTTCTAACATTCTCTTTTGTCGTAATTTATTCAATGTTAACCTGAAAGTAAAAGTTCAAAATAATAACATCATCTTAATAAATAAAATGATTCAATGAAATAATTTTATAATGAGGAATGTGCAAAGGAGAGAAACTTTCCTCAATATTAATCCAATTTAAACGTAACTTACGTATTTTCTAGTTTAATCATATTCTGTTCATGTTCTTTCATAATCTTTAATCTATCTTCTTCTGATATAGATAACTGACTGTTGATTAATTTTCTACAAAGAAAGAAATTGATAATCAGACTGTGCCAATTCAAATTTTATACATCATGACAATAAAAGAAATAACTGCTTAAAATATTTCAAAGATATTTGAATAGGCCTACCATATGCAAAAATGCTGAATTTTTTGTTAGAAAATATCAAAAGCTATTGAAGGATTATTTTGCTCTCAACTTACCCAATTACTTTAGATTCATGTTCTCTCAGTTCCTCTTGTTCCTTTTTCTCACTCATTTTTCTTTGATTCCATTCCTTCTTTCTTCTTGATAATTCTTCCTGAAAATAAACATCAATAGGAATATCTAATTTACACACTGTCTATTTAAACATCAGTTATTATTTAGGATTTATGTCAAGAAACTGCCAAGGTGTTCCAGGAGATTGTCAGGGTGTTCCAGGTTACTAAGTATGTCAAGGTGTTCCAAGAGACTAAATATGTCAAGGTGTTTACAAGAGACTGTCCAGGTGTTCCAGGTTACTAAGTATGTCAAGGTGTTCCAGGTTACTAAGTATGTCAAGGTGTTCCAAAAGACTAAATATGTCAAGGTGTTACAAGGTTACTAAGTATGTCAAGGTATTCCAGGTTACTAAGTATGTCAAGGTGTTCCAGGATACTAAATATGTCAAGGTTTTCCAGGAGACTAAGTATGTCAAGGTGTTCCAAGAGACTAAATATGTCAAGGTGTTACAAGAGGCTGTCCAGGTGTTCAAGGTTACTAAGTATGTCAAGGTTTTCCAGGAGACTAAGTATGTCAAGGTGTTACAAGAGACTGTCCAGGTGTTCAAGGTTACTAAGTATGTCAAGGTGTTCCAGGAGACTAAGTATGTCAAGGTGTTCCAAGAGACTGAGTATGTCAAGGTGTTTCAGGAGACTAAGTATGTCAAGGTGTTCCAGGTTACTTAGTAAGTCAAGGTGTTCCAGGAGACTAAGTATGTCAAGGTGTTCCAGGAGACTAAGTATGTCAAGGTGTTCCAGGTTACAAAGTATGTCAAGGTGTTCCAGGAGACTAAGTATGTCAAGGAGTTCCAGGTTACTAAGTATGTCAAGGAGTTCCAGGTTACTAAGTATGTCAAGGTGTTCCAGGAGACTAAGTATGTCAAGGTGTTCCAGGATACTAAATATGTCAAGGTTTTCCAGGAGACTAAGTATGTCAAGGTGTTCCAAGAGACTAAATATGTCAAGGTGTTACAAGAGGCTGTCCAGGTGTTCAAGGTTACTAAGTATGTCAAGGTTTTCCAGGAGACTAAGTATGTCAAGGTGTTACAAGAGACTGTCCAGGTGTTCAAGGTTACTAAGTATGTCAAGGTGTTCCAGGAGACTGAGTATGTCAAGGTGTTTCAGGAGACTAAGTATGTCAAGGTGTTCCAGGTTACTTAGTAAGTCAAGGTGTTCCAGGAGACTAAGTATGTCAAGGTGTTCCAGGAGACTAAGTATGTCAAGGTGTTCCAGGTTACAAAGTATGTCAAGGTGTTCCAGGAGACTAAGTATGTCAAGGAGTTCCAGGTTACTAAGTATGTCAAGGAGTTCCAGGTTACTAAGTATGTCAAGGTGTTCCAGGAGACTAAGTATGTCAAGGTGTTCCAGGAGACTAAGTATGTCAAGGTGTTCCAGGTTATTTAGTATGTCAAGGTGTTCCAGGAGACTAAGTATGAAAAGGTGTTTCAGGTTACTAAGTATGTTAAGGTGTTCCAGGTTACTAAGTATGTCAAGGTGTTTCAGGTTACTAAGTATGTCAAGGTGTTCCAGGTTACTAAGTATGTTAAGGTGTTCCAGGTTACTAAGTATGACAAGGTGTTCCAGGTTACTTAGTATGTCAAGGTGTTTCAGGTTACTAAGTAGGCTATGTCAAGGTGTTCCAGGAGATAATGTATGTCCTAAAGCCTAAAATCACATTAATAAGGGGTGTTTAGTCTACAGGAAATTGAATTATTCAATGAAAATGAATCTTTGATTTACCATGAGTTTCTCATGTTGTCTTCTCCTCTGTTCTTCCTGACTTTCACATAATTCAGCCACTTCTCTTTCATGTTGTTTGATAATTTTATTGATATCATCTTTTAATCCTGTAATAAGTCATTTCAGTGTTTATTTCTAAGAGGTGTATAAGACCTAGTTTTTGTTTTCATAAGTACTGGTATTAAATGATTTACTACAAACATCACTTCAAACAATATTTTAGAAATATAAATGATTTACAAAAAACATCAATATTTTTCAATGAAAGTAAGAGTAAAAAATTATAAAACTACAAGTGAAAGCTCAAACTAAGAAATTCATTATTTTTTAATAATACTGCGGAATGAAGTAAAAGATATATACGGAAGTAAATGATTTACAACAAACATCACTACAAACCTTGAGATTTCAGTTTTTCTAATAACTCTTTCTCCATGGCATATAGATCGTCTTTAGCTCGTTCACCAATAAGATCTCTAGCTTTCTCTAGCTGTTTACTATGATCATTATCTAACTCTATATCAGCAAACAATAGTTCAGCTCTATGGTTGGAACGTAGAGATAGGTAACCTTCCACAACAGATATAGGTTCTGAAATATCAACATAAACTACTTTACCAATTTTTTACAAGCAATCTCAAATCACTCTTGTCTTTTCTTTCCAATAAATCAAATAACTGGAAATTTAATGCTGTTATACAGGGGTGATTCAGCATCGAAGAAGCAATAGTACTTTAAAATTAAGGTTTCATATCTTCACTAATCAAGATAGATATAAATCTGTCTGTGTAAAGAGGTGACATTGATTAAGTTGTGATCTACAGGGTGTCACTATATTATCTAATTACCTATTGGTCCATTGGTTTGTTGATCTTTACATTTCTTCTCATATTCATTTATCTCTCCTTCTTGTTTTTTTCTCTAAAAACAGATTTACAAATAAATTACTCTCTGATATTTGGGTGAATATTTGTATCAAGAAATTTAATTTGGTTGATCATAGAGGAATAATAGAACAATTTTGTTAAATTCTAAAGAACATAAAATTGCCCATTGATAATGGTGTGATAATCACTGATTTATGCACATGAACATAGTAAGTATCATACTATACTAAACTTACAAGAGCATTCATCCTCTCTTGTTTTAAGACACTCAATTTCTTATGAAGTTCATTTTCTTGTCTTTCTTTTTCTTTGTCTATTTTTTCTTTAGCATTCAACATGTCTTTTTTAACTTCCTCTATCATATCTTCTGCTTCTTCATCAGTTAGTTTATTTTGTCTAAAATTAGATACAATTAACATCAAAATTAGAGAAATAAACAAAAGAATATTTTTATTGGATTAAGCCTTCTGACTAGATAAATAGTATATATGGTCAAGTCTAAAACATCCAGAATCAAATTTCTATCTACAAGAATACGTACTTTTTAAGTTTATTGATAACTCCAACTTGATGTCCTGCCATTGTATTTAATAAATCTCTTTGATCATCTTCTTGTAATTCCTGAAAATACACAACATATTTTGTCAAAATTTAAAGAAGGTTCTATGAAAAAAATATCATAGTGATTTGGTACAAATGCTAATTTATCATCTGACGAACAATCAAATATAGGATTAGGTAAGAGGCCTTTGGCATATAAATTTAGGTTAACAACAAAATCTAAATTAGAATCACTAAAGAAAACTTACACTAGCTTGAGCCAATGCTCTTCTCCTGGCTAGTTTCTCCTCTAGGGTCATTCTCTGTCTGGATATTTCTTCATCAAACAACAACTGTAGAGCGTCTTGTTGTTTTTTATGTTCTTTGATTAACCAGTCAGCTTGTTCCTGTGTCAATTTACCTTTCTCTGTAACATCGTTAATCATAGTCTGCTGTATTTCTCTTATACCCATTCTCTTTCTGATTCCAAATTCCTGAAAATTAGGTAATCATTGAGCAAAATATAATTCTCATACACAAACAAAACACAGGTAGCCTACTTGATACAGCAAATGATGGTAAAATAACAGTTATAGTGAAATGAAAAATTGCACAGAAATTCACTCTGAACAAATCATCTTAAGTTAAGTTTTCGAAAATAAGACCCCTGGCCACAATGAAAAGCACAAAACAAATTGCATTGCAGATCCATTAAAGTCTCAGTGGAATTGGTCAGATTTATAGGATAGAAAAAATCTTTAACTTACCTTTCTTAATTTCTCTGCTTCTTCATTTTGTTCTAGAGCTAAAATATAAGTTAGTTCATTGTGTTCTGTTTGATGCTGTTTATCTAATATATCTAAGAAGTCTTGTTTTTCCTGAAAAATAAAATATCATACTAAGTTAGTGAAAGATAAGATAAGACTTTCACATCACAAAAAAAAATCTTTGAATTTGCTCCCAAAGTAGATGTGAAGTCCGTAAATAATTTTGTTGTTACCTTATCAGTTAAATCAGCAGCATTTTCTTCAACTTCTTCTTTCTCCATATGATGTCTGTGTAGCATTTCTCCTACTTTTTCCTACAACAAAAACAATATATTAAAGTTTCATGTGTGAATTGTCCAAATAAATTATGGACCTTAGACAAAAGTTATATATCTTCATAAAACTAATTTAATAAATTTTAAATTATTTAAACAATACTTTATTTACAAAATATATTTGAATATACATTATAAATAGAATAGGGTAATAAAGCTTACCCTGTTTCTAGCACACAATCTAATCAATATAATCTCCATTTCTTTTTTATAATCATCATCTAATTTCTTGTCTAGAGTCTTTAAGTTATTATTAAATCTGTTAACAACATCATCTTCTGTTTGTTTATTTATATCATTATTTAATGTCATATTGTGTATTAATGTTAATCCTGTTTGTGTAGCAGCATCATTCTGTTCTTTCTCTATATCTGTATCAACATTGATTGTGGTCACAATATCTAAACTGAAAAAAAGTAAAAATCTTCTTGTCAAAAACTTGTGTCATGGGGATTATACCATTTAGTTTAATCAATGTATAGGTGTATAAACACAAATTTGCATGCCTTATACTGAAAGTTGTATGAACTGGGGTTAAAATGGTTTCTGACTTTGAATTAAATGCATTGGGTTTACAGAGCTACAAATATAACAAACATCCTGGTCTTGTAGTATATTTAGACCGATTATATTTGAGAACTAACTTCAACACTCGTATAAGGCATCCTATCCTCAAGATTTCTGCACACTGCACGCAACTGGCTGAGATAACGGCCACGAGAATTAGTTAGCTGAGCAGATAGCTTAGCAAGTTGCTCACAGTGTGCAGCGGGCTTCAAACGTTTTCATTGAACAGTTCATAGTTAAACTGTAACTGAAATCATGCAACATTCAACTAACTTTAAAACATTTAAAATTCTCAACTTACTTGTCAATTTCTCTAAACATTTGCAATTTATCTTTTAATCCCAAAACATGAACTATACTATCATCAGGTCCAATTAAACTGAAATATCAAAACATGAACTATACTATCATCAGGTCCAATTAAACTAAAATATTAAAACATGTACTATACTATCATCAGGTCCAATTAAACTGAAATATCAAAAGATGAACTATACTATCATCAGGTCCAATTAAACTGAAATATCAAAAGATGAACTATACTATCATCAGGTCCAATTAAACTGAAATATCAAAAGATGAACTATACTATCATCAGGTTCAATTAAACTGAAATATCAAAAGATGTACTATACTATCATCAGGTTCAATTAAACTGAAATATCAAAAGATGAACTATACTATCATCAGGTCCAATTAAACTGAAATATCAAAACATGAACTATACTATCATCAGGTCCAATTAAACTGAAATATCAAAAGATGAACTATACTATCGTCAGGTCCAATTAAACTGAAATATCAAAAGATGAACTATACTATCATCAGGTCCAATTAAACTGAAATATCAAAACATGAACTATACTATACTCAGGTCCAATTAAACTGAAATATCAAAACATGAACTATACTATCATCAGGTCCAATTAAACTGAAATATCAAAACATGAACTATACTATCATCAGGTCCAATTAAACTGAAATATCTCCTATACTCCTTAAAATGTGTGATATTTGCATATGGTGCCACAAATTTAAGTTTTTCTTAAACAAAAGATTCAGTACTCTTTTTAAATATCTTTAAGGATTTGAGCGGTCCTAAACACAACTATAGTATTTACTAGGTAAAACATGGATTAATAAATAAAATATATCATACAGAGGGGATGTAACAAGGTAATATTACCTGTAATCTTTGATAGAATTAAAACCTTTCTTGATAGCATCTTTAGGATCCAATACAATCCTCTTTCCTGTTTCTTTTAACTTTCTTTGCTAAAATGATAAAATGAAAAATAAGGTATTTGAAAGACATTGGTTCATTTTATGATTGTACGAGATATATTTTAAATCAAAATTCATAAGTGCAAAATTAAAAAAAAATGAATCTGCAAATTAAGAAATTTGCTCTGAGCAGTTTTCAGATTTTTAGTTTTCAGATGTTTTTATCAGGTGATAGATCTGAAACCACAGACTCTCATCACCTACCATTAGTCATGCAATATTTCAAATTTGAGCACTGGAAAACATTTTGATAATGAAACATTCAGAAACGTTCTCATGTCAGAGTAGATGAACTAGATGAAATTTCTTCAGAAAAATTTTCCATTATCTTTTTATTTTAAAACTAAAATTTAAAACTTACTTCTCCAACTATTGTTCTACTACTACTATTACTTACATCTAATTTAGATGGTGATATAGAGGTAGCCATTAAACCTTTCTTCTTCATTATAGTAACAATACAAAATACTATTAATATTACTAATATAACACCCAGTATAAACGCCATGAAAAAACTTAACGCTGTGAAACCATGTTGGTAGAATAACTGAAATTGTAAATTATAATTTTTCATTGTAGAAATTATGATTATTTTTGATTCCTTGGTTTGTTCAAAGCACCTGTCATTGCTTTCGGGAGTAGATGAAATTCCTTTTTAGATTCTCCACCTCTTAAACCTTACTAAGGACCATGAAATAACTACAATTACGCCATGATGTTGAATATGATTACAATGATACTGGTCATGTATATATTGCCTTGTGGAAAAAATTAGTCAGCCTCACAGATACATGTCTGACAGAAAATATCATTCTAAAACTTACACTTGTTTGTAAAACTGTAGTTCTTGAGACACAAACTGTAGGTTTAACAGTAGAGTAAATCACACTGGCTGACTGAAATCATGAAAATATATTTTCAATTGTACAACTCTGCTTAATTTTGCTTCTTTCTAGGATTTACAACCCATACTATACATACTTTATTATTGATATACTTGATTATGACTTGAAGTATGAAAAGATGTTGAAATATAAAAAAGCATTACTGAGCTTAATGCCAGATTTCTGAAAATCGTGGAGCCAAGCCAAATCTTGCAAAAGACAAAGAGCATATAACTTAAAGAAGAACAGAAGACAACTTACATCAGTAAACTGAACGAATGAAGCGTAAGATGATTTACCAGCAGGTAGACCTTTCATATCTTCTCCTCTAGGTTCAGCTAAATATTCAAATGTCTTACTATCATTCGCTGCAAAACAAAACAAAATTGACAATATATATGTACATGAAAATTACATTCTTCAATAATTTTTAACGCTATTAAATGTGAACATTTTGGCTATTTGGAAATTCTCGCCAGAAGAAAATTTTTTGAGGCCATTACTTTGATTCAAAGTGAATTTTGAAAATCACTGAACTAAAACTAGTCAAGGCAGTATATCACTGCTTTACAGATATCTAAATCATATCAACAAACCTGTTATATTTGAAGCTACATTCCAAGAAATTTGATTGCGTCCAGTATTGGAAACTCCTGGTTCTAATATTCCTGGTATAAAACCATCACCTAACACAGCCCACAACCCAGCAGTCAAATCATCTTTAAATGATACATCTCGTATATAACTAACTGTAGAGTTTACAGTATGATATAGGGTGGTTGATATTTTAACTTGTGGATTATTCTTATCATTGTTGGTCACCTACAATATAATACATATTTAATGGTACAAGTATACTCTCATTTTAAAGGAGAAAAGCGTTTTGTTCTATAAAACTGTTCTGATAAAAGAAGTGCCAACAAAATATTCAGTATTTCACAATAATGACAATACACCATTGCACGGTGTCATAGTTCCGACAGAGTCCGACACTCCGACAAGACATTTCAGACTTGATATTCGCGAATTGAAGAGCACGTTTTTATCACGCTGGTTGCAATAAAAAGTTAGAATGTTTTATTACGTATGAAGAAACGAAACAACAAATGAATAATTTTTCAACATCTTTCGTATGTCTTTTGATAGAAAATATTTAGCTATATCACTCTGGCAAGTTTTAACAGGAATAAAAGTAAGCGTGTCAAGTTTTGTTTTTACATTGATTTTACTTGTGAATTGAGATTTTGTAGGCGACTGCATTTTCGAATTTACTATTAAAATGTGGAATTTATATTTCCGCAGATTTTTTTTTATGAACACTGGTTCTCATATCGATCAAGTGTAGTATGAGATAAATGATATACCACAGACTAAAATAATAAACGGTTAGGCCTAAAGGTGACCTAAATTGAAATTTCCAGTGAATATGCGAATTATAAAATTTGCCCATGGTGAAGATGCTTTTGTGAGTGGAGATTTGTCGCAAAACGCCGCAGCCGGAACATTTCGGGACTTTAAAGGGACAGTCTGAATTTTTTCAGATCAAAAAATTTTTGCTTAAATTTGTGAAAACTTTACACCAAAATCTGTAACTATGTGCCCTTTAATGTATCTGAAAGTTTTAACTAAAAAAATCGAGCCGTTAACTTTTAAACGCTAAAGACAAGCTAAATTTTTAAAAAAAACCTTACTAAGGTTTTTAAGTGTGTTATGTATTTTGGGGGCTGATAGAAAACTACAGAACGGATTTCAGTAAAATAAACGGCTAATTGTAGAATAAATGTCCCTTTAGTGTATTTAAAATTTATTAGCTAGAAATATTGACAATGTTAGAGTAGCAGAAAAATTTGATGCTCAACTCTTATTGCAATTTTACAATATGCCTACTTAAAATTCGCTAAAATTTAAATTTGAGTCATATAGGCCTATAGACCTAGGCTATCTCACCTTTAGACCGTTTATTATTTCAGTCTGTGAAATAGCATTTATCTCATACTACACTTGATCGATATGAGGACCATTGATTAAAAAACAATTTTTTGGAAATATGAATTCCACATTCCTATGGTAAATCTCAACACACACAAAATGAAAAAAATAAATAAAAAAATACATGACGTTTTTACTTTTATTCCCGTTAAAACTGGCCACAGTGATATAGCTAAATATTTTCTGTCAAAAGACATACGATAGATGTTGAAAAATTATTTATTTAATGTGTCGTTTCTTCATACGTAATAAAAAACATTCCGACTTTTTATTGCAGCCAGCGTGATAAAAACGTGCTCTTCAATTCGGGAATATCAAGTCTAAAATGTCTTGTCGGAGTGTCGGACTCTGTCGGACTCTGTCGGAGAAACTATGACACCGACCATTGCATAATGAGGTCTTATGATCAATTTGTTGAATTTCTCAATGTTAAATTACAATCTTGCCGCATAGTCCAGGTTACTAATTTATGTTTAAAAAAAGGACTACCTTTCCATATACAGTAAATCATTGACGTAATGTAATAGTTTACTATTTTGAACCTGAATAACCATTTCTGTGCAAAAGCTATTAAATCAGTATGAACAAAATAGTATATTACATTAAATGAACAATAACATTACCTGTATAGTTTTAGTTATGACTACATTAGGAACACTAGTATCGTTTGATATTCTGTATTCTACACTAGTTTCTATTAATGGTGTACCAGTATTAGTAGAATACGTCACCTACATGATAAAACACATTTTATATCGAAAAATCTAATATAATCACAAATTAAATTTCACTCAAAACAGATTATTAAAGAATATTTCAGTGCCGTAAAAGAAAAAGATACAAAAAGAAACTGCCATTAACTCAAAGGTACAGATGCGTTTCTTCTAAGCTCAATTAAGGCATGCAAGCAGAAATTGTCCTGTCTCAACAAGGATTCCAACTTGCTGTATATACTGTAATAGTGTTATCATATCTTAACATCTACATCTCTCTGGGTCCAAGAAATTCATTAAAGCAATCCAAATGTACTTCAGATAAATTGAAAAAATTACTTACGTCTGCTAAAAGTGAAGCTTCACCAGGTATACCAGATGAGATGGTTTGATTATAGATGGTACAGACTGGTGTCAGGGCGAGGATACATGGTGTTAGATATACCACTGTTAATATCACACTTCTAATATTCATTCTGTATTTCTTTATACAAGTATCATCATTGATAATCTGAAAACTATAACAATATCATCATTATATTGTTTATAAGACATATAGAAGTAGGAAGATTACATTAAAACACTAAGATATATGGATATGGATATGGATATACATGTACTCGTCTAAGATAATCGGTATTTTTCTCGCCAAAGGCTCGAAAAATACCGATTATCTTAGATTTGGTTGATATTTCACGTATTCAAAAACGCTCATGACGAATCCTCTATATATCTTAGCAAACGTAGTATATACATATTTGGATGATTTTGTAGTTTATTCATACCATCAAAGTTGTTTTTCCTGAGAAATAAAATCTATCGGTCGCCATTAAATGCTGCACGCTCAAGGTGTGGAAATTCGCAGGTTTTTGTAGCCTAGTATCTATAAAAGGCTGGGAATTGAGTCAGCAAGTTTCGGACAGATTTATATAGAAAACACATATACAGAAAATGAAAGATAACTGTTAAGGTAAGAGTATTATCGAAGGGATTGTGTGATTTTTTGGCAGTTCCAGTAAATCTGAAGGCTATATATGTAAATTCAAGACCCAAATCGATCCTAGAAAATACGGAACATTCCCCTTTAATGGCTATAATAAGATAATTAGTAATAGTAGCCATTACTTAATGCTGAAACCTTAGTTAGGCCTAAACAATAAACATAAATGAAAAATATGTTCCGCTTTAATATTTACTATTACTGATGTGAAATATTTAATAGATAAAAATTTACATTTTTTAACCTTTTTTCAAAATATCACCCATCACTTACCTTTACTATATAAGTAATAAGTTATCTTACCTGAAGACAGGTAAATTATTGTTTGGGAGCTGCTACTGCTCCTTTTGGTCCATGGCAAACAGTAACTAAAAACTTACCCATTAACACGACCTAATCCTTTAATTGATCTATTCAACTTTAATTTACAACATTTTAGATTAAACGATTAATATGTTTAAAACAAGTGATTTTCAATCGTGTGTAGATAATTACAGTTAGATTGTCCTACTTTCTATAAGTTTCATGTCACCCCTAGAATTCGGCCAATCACAAGCCATTATTTCATAGAAACCTTGAAACCGTTAGGCTAGTAACGACTATTATTTACCACAACAACAAAATGGCGACCTTTCCATGACAGGTGCCCGCACGATTTCTCTGTACCATTTGTCTAATTAAGGTACTTTTTCTGGATGAAGTTAATAAAAGGGTAATTGTCCTCTAAAAATATGGAAATATGATAGAAAATAATATTACGAAGAACTAGTTTTCTGAGATAAATTCATGTGAAAAGTTGTGAGTCGAGAAAGGCGGTAAAAGATCAAAGGCTTAATTGGATAGGTGAAACCGTTAGTTGAACTATATTGTCTATCAGAGAGAACTTTCAGGATTAGTAAGTGAAAATGGCATCTTGTACCGCTGAATCTTATTGTGTATCATTACAAGTTTTGGAGGAGCAAGATGAATTTGGTGCTGACCCTGGTTGGGTTGCAGGAGCTTTTATTCTGGGATTATTATTAGGAGCAGGAATAACAGCACTATGTGTCAGACCAGTTTTGAGAGAATGGGAAAAGAAAAAGGTACTTAACTTTTATTTCATTACCTTTATTTTTACCAAACATTTTTACATTAAGCTTTGCTATTCTTTTTATTTATTTATTTTAAATTTGTGTTTGTATTAACCCTGGGTTAATCATCAAACCTTTTAGAAATATTATTCCCTGAAATATTTTTATCTTTTTTTGTATCATATTTATTACAGCGTCAAGATGTAGAGAAAGGTACTAAAGGACATTATATTAACAATATAGAACCAATAGCTTCTAAAGTTATTAAAGATGATATGGTACGTTTCATAGAGAATTTTATTTTCTTTATTAATATCTTTGTTTGTTTTTTTATTAAAATAAATTCCATTTCAAAGCATTGCTCAAACTTATTGCATTATTTCAAAAATCTGCTTTAATATGTCTTTATGAAAATGTCAGTGTCTACTTTGAATTCATTCTGGGCACTTTTCATCCTCTTTCTCATAAATGGCTGTTGTTGGTGTAATTTCCACAAAACTTGAACAATAGTGGTGCTAATAATACCTATACCCTTTACCACTGGGAAACCTGATTTTAAAATGATTTTTTTTTTATCCAGATATAGCTTTAGTGATAAAAAATATCGTTGATTTTCATTAATTGAAAAATATTTTTTATTTAGTATGGAGAAAAGAAGAAAATTAAAAAGAAGAAAGGAGGTAAATATAAGAAGAAGAAGAATGAAGAAGATGATGATGATGAAGATTATAGTGATAAAGTAAATGAAACATTTCCTGAACTAGGCAAGGGTATGGTAGATGTCATGGTACAGAGTGAAAGGTAAATTTTATTTGACAATGGGAGCTTTATTTTTAAAAACTTACTTGCCAACATTTTTAAGGGAAGCTGAGAACCACTTCAAGAGAAAATAAAATTTCATCTTATTATTCAATCCGCTAATTAACAGTGTTTTTTGTCCAAATGCTGCCTGCAATGATATGATTTTGAAAGAAATTGTAATCAAAGTCAGTGTGTAAACAGTTTTGTGTTGAATACTATCCTCAAGTTCTATGATCACCTTCTTACTGGCACTAATTAAGTAACAAATTACTAATAATGAATTTCAAACTGAGTTTGATCCCTTAATCTAAAGATTATGATTTTATCTTAGTTTCTGTCTTGTATACAGTGAAAGTAAGTGTGATCTAAAGCTTAATGATAATAAAGTATAAGGCAAAAAAAAATTCGCAGTCAGCAATAACTTAAAAAGAATTCCATTCTGTACAACTTCATATGTGTAGTGAATTACATCCATAAATACATGAAATTGATTGTTAATTGGACTGACAAGGAAATAAATGTTCAAATATTTTTATTTGCATTTTTATACGCCCACATGAAATGTGGAGCGTATATTGCCGTCACCCATGTCCGTCGGTCGGTCCGTCCACAATTGCTTGTTAACACTCTACAGGTCACAATTCTTTACGGATTTTGACGAAACTTGCTGAAATTGTTTATTATCACCCAAGGATAAACCCTATTGAAAATCAAAAGAATCGCAAAATATTTAATATGAATTATTGCCCTTGTTCTTTAAAACGCGTTCGATTTTGAGCTTGTTAACACTCTACAGGTCACAATTCTTTACGGATTTTGACGAAACTTGCTGAAATTGTTTATTATCACCCAAGGATGAACCCTATTGAAAATCAAAAGGATCGCAAAATATTTGATATGAATTATTGCCCTTGTTCTTTAAAACGCGTTCGATTTTGAGCTTGTTAACACTCTGCAGGTCACAATTCTTTATGGATTTTGACGAAACTTGCTGAAATTGTTTATTATCACCTAAGGATAAACCCTATTGAAAATCAAAAGAATCGCAACATATTAAATATGAATTATTGCCCTTGTTCTTTAAAACGCATTGATTTTTAGTTTGTAAATACTCTAGAAGGCACAATTCTTTTTCGATTAGATTTTAATGAAACCTATTGAAATAGTTTATTATCACATGATAAACCCTATCGAAAATCAAAAAATATCAGATATGACTTATTGCCCTTCTTGTTCAAAATAGGTTTTAGTTTTTAGCTCATAAACAGAGACAGATTTTGACTAAACTTGATGAATGCTTAACCCTTGATGAAATCGAGAAAAAAAATATTTGGACGACACTTAATTTAAGTTCTGAACAAAATATAGGCCTCTGACTACAGGTTGAATATTTGATGGTTGCTATTTTCTGCCAAATGTTCTTTTTCAAACAAAGCTGCCAGTGGGCGTATATTACCTTGCCTGGCAAGCTATCTTGAAATAATATCTACCGGTATTCTATGTTTTAAAAAGTATATACAGTTTGTTTTTATTGGTTAAGTTACTATGATATTTGTATGTTATAACCTTTGACCTGCCTACTCTTGATTTGTGAATGAAATTCTGCAGGTATAAAAGAAATAATATTTTTATAAGCTATTAGAGTAAGCTAAATATATGTTGTCTTACAATCCTATCAATAGGTGGTTGTCACAACAGTCTGATTTGTATAGTCAGTTAAATCAATATTTACTTTACTTAAGTTACTATTTATATAAAACAATATTTTTCTTACTGTTTATATTAATTGATATTATTTATCTGATGTTGTCTGGTACACCTACTGTTTTGATATTATCATACAAATTAATTTCCTCTTAGTTACGTGATGAATCAGTGCAAGCACATCATCATTTTTTTTTTAAATTGACAGTGGGAGGGGTTTCAGGAATCTAGCTTGTAACCCCATTTTATTTTCTTTTCCTGCAAATTTTCTGGGAACAATCCCTGAGGCTCCAGTGGGTGGGAAGCTTGCCTATTTGGCTCTCTTATATTTGGAATTTCATCCAAAGCATTTGTCCCTCTTGTTCTCAGTTTGCACCCTATTGGTTCCTCCAGTTTCAGATCACAGGTCATTCCACTGCTATCCTATAAATTTGTTTCGTCTTCAGTCACAACTCTGAAACATTGCCAGTAAACAAAAGTATATAAGCTTCCGGGTATATAGTGATAATCAAAAAATAATTTCACTGTCAAGGGAAGGGAAGGGGGCATAGACAATGAGACATTATTTGTAAACATGTGTACAGCCCAAAAATATCTTAAATCATCAATCCAGTTTATGTTGTATACAGTACTGTAATTGAGAGTTTTTATAATGAATTATTCAGGTTAATACTGACTATCAGTTATAAATAAACTCAGTTCCCTGTGTTAAAAATACATTAAAAATTAAAACTTAATCAACCCATTCCTTTAAATCTTTTCTAAAATAGTACATGTTCATGTTCAATTAATAGGTATGGATGAAATCAATTCTCAAGAAGCTATATGTCTAGTTGACTTTGCATCTAAAAAAAATATAACATGATATTTTCTTTAAATTAATGATTTAGAGCAGTGGTTCCCAACCTGGGGGCCATGGCACATGAGGATGTACTTTTATTTAAAGATATATTTTTCTGTGTAAGGTCTATAGTTGCTTGTGGTCAAAATGCATCTGACCTCCTCATGATGGGGAGGCACAAGACAACAACCCTTGAGCTATATTCCCTATTTTGGAATAGAACAGGGTGGGCCATGCCTGGGCAGCTTGAAAAAGGTTGGGAACCACTGATTTAGAGGCTGGGAGAGCTCCTTTTTGGCTTTCAGCACTGTCAAAGTGTATAAACAAAGAATTCCAAGGTACCCGACCTGCTAACAGACTGTACAAATGAAACAGCCAATTAAAATATTTTTTGAAATTTTTCAGTTTTGATGCTGATGTTGAAATAGCAAATCAAGATTTACAGACAGTTACAGCTATTGAAAATCATCAGAGAAAAGAAAAACAAACAGTAAATAATTAATATTAGTTTATAATTATCATATCATATCATGTTAATTGGTAATGAATTATTGTCATTGGATTGTAATGATATTGTAGTCTGATTGATAAAAAGTTGATGATGAAGGTTATCAGACTTCCAGTAATGTCAGAGAAACCAAAAAAAGGTTTAACGTCATTCTTTTCTGCACGTGCTATTGAAGAAATACTTCATGCTATTTGCCAGGATAACTGTATGCAGTCTTCTCTCATTTTTCAATATCCAACTGTCAAGAGATATTTAACATGCACAGCATCTTGTACACAGGACACTTATTCCATATTAGCCCCTCAAAGCTGCTCACTGACATGGTAAAACGTGTTGAAATATCTGACCCATGCCTGTATTAGACCTTGAACCCTCTGGCTAACATCCAACTCACAGAGCCATCAGAACTCCACCAGAGTAAGTGACAACAGTCTGTGCTTTCAGGCCACATCAAATGACAAACTTGAACTGGACCCTTGATTCTCATTTTGAAAACAGATATTTAATGTCTATTTTTTGAGAAATATCAAGAAAAAGATGTATAAAGAAATAGAATTTGTCTTTGTCAATTTATTTTATTGATTTTTTTCTCCTTTTTGTAGCTAAAAGTTCAGTTATTGGCTATTATATTAAGAAAATATTTAGATAAGAGAACTATAACAACATCTTTTTATGATGGCTTTATTCATAAAACACGAATTGAGATGGATGACTTTATTAAATTGGCTAAAAGAGAGAAGATGGAAAAAGAAGAGGTAATTTAGTTTCAGCCATATTTTGTAAAATGATTCAGTAATTTTAAACTTAGTTAATGAATACCTGATGGACTTAATAGAAGAAGCAGTGAAATATGTAGATTATTCTGTCTAGTGCTACCAGGTGAAAGATAACTTCTCTGGTGAAGTCATCCTGTCTTCACCTCAATATTTGTTATGTGGGAAATAGTGATAATAATTTGTAAATAAGGATATTGGTACCGTACATAACAAATAATACCAATATGCATACTTTTTGTCTGAGAATTAATTCAGACATATTTTATAATGTGTTTATTATTGATAGTTGATATTATTTTCTCCAGGAATTACATGATGATCTTAAACTCTCTAAAAATCCTGATGCCATGGAAACAGAATTACAGAAAGTTCAAACAGAATATAATAATAGATTGGTATGTCTTTTATATTTGACTCTCAAAATAAGGAACTATCAATAAAATTAGAAAGGGTTTATTGGGATGTGGAGGTGGGGGTGGTTTGAGAGTTGTGGAGTTGGTGTTCTGTACTTGGGAAATACACAATGATCCATACTACTCCTTTGAAGATGAAGGATTAAATGATATATAATATTGGTTTTCAGGATGAATTTGAGAAAGATTACAATGATAAAATAAGACAAGATTTAATGAGATCATCAGGTTTAAATGAATCAGAGGTTTGTTATTATTATAGAATATATTCTCACCATTGAACTATTGGCTTCTATCTTGGGATGCTAAGTGCATCATTGTGGGATGGAGTCTCAGAGCTCAAATCTAGTATTGAGCAATTGCTCAGAATCATTATGCATGAAAACAACTACATGTACAAGTTAAATAACTATTGTGGAGACATTCGCTTTCATTTTTTCTATTTACTAACTATTTTAGAGCCCATGACTTGCCCTGAATGCCACAGTATATTTTTAGTAAAATTGTGTTTAACAAGAATATTGTAGAAAGGATTGATACACCCAATTGTCTCCCATGAATTCTGTCATTGAAAAGTTTTATAAAATGTTTACAGATCGAAGGCATAATGGAGAAATTGAATAATGAAATGGCAAATTATGAAAATAAGAAAGCATTAGAACAGGCTAGACAGAGAAGAGTAAGTATGATATAGACATTTTCATCAATCATTTATATTTACTTTATCAAAATTCTGATAAAAAAAGAAAGAAACATCTATATTTTACAAGGATAACAACTTAGGTTCCTTGCAGATCCTTTCTTCCAGCTGGTCCTTGGCCAAGCCTCTTGGCATTGATCTTTCCCGGATTATCCGTACCCATTTACAGCTGGACAAGACAAGACAATTCGTAATAAAAGTTTACAGCCTATACCAGGCCATCTCTAGAGTGCTCACAATGGCGTCAATATTTTTACCTAGAGGGGTGATTAAAATAAAAAAATAAAAATCTAAGAGTAGGAAACTACCCTATGCTACTAACTGAGCTTTGACATTATCATCAGATAATTTAAGATATTCTATTTTTTCTTGTAGTCATTAGAAGACAGATTAGCTAAACGAAGACAGTTTGTAGAATATCGTAATATGGTCAATGAAGAAAGTTTAAATGATGTTGAGGCCCAGGTCGATGCTTACGATGAATTGCTCACTAAATATGTTGAAGATGGTAAACTTGTAGAAAAACAAAAAGATGATTTATTAAAACAATATCAACAACAATTACAAGATTTAAATAGCCATCATGAAAAAGGTAAAATAAAAATTTGTCTTAAGTTTTATATAGATTAGTTGATGTTTGATAAGATACTAAATGACTAAACAGAAATATATATTATTATTTTATTATATTATATATTTAATATTATTCAGTTTTGAAATTCTGGTTTTGAAATGTGCAATGACAGTTATCAATCAAATTATACAATGAATTAAAAAATGACAATATTCTTGTGTACTTTGAAGACAAATATTCTTATTCAACTTAGCATTAAAAAATTATCAAATATTTACAAAATTATAATAGCAATCTGAGGCGTTATATGAATAGTTTTATGTTATTGATCTTAAATATCAATATTATATTTAATGATTGGAGTATTGAACATATTACCAGGGTGTGTACTTCTTTAAGTTTTTAAATATAAAAAATACATCATGATAAAATGTATTATATTTGCTAATATGATATAATTGAATATGAATAATTGTGAATAGGTCTTCCCTCTGATGTTTGTGAACATGGTGCTCATCAATTTCATCAAACACTTATAGAAATCCTCTATAGTCTGATATAAAAAGATTACCATTTCAATTGAATAAAAAAAATGAATTTATAATTTACAGGACATAGTTTCTCTGAATCAATTTTCTAGCATTGGAATAAAAACGCCATACAAGGTTTTTTTCTTTCTAAGAGCTGAAAGAATGGGACAGGTGAAAATTAGCAATTTGGATCGAAGCATGAAAGTTTATGAAAGAGCATTAAATTGAGAATTATGTTGTTAAAATGTCAGTTTATATTAAATTTGCTCCAAATTGTATGATTGTAGATTTAACAAGACAACAATTAAACCTAGCTGAGAAACTGAGGTTAAGACGTATGAAGAGAGCCTATAAATTAGCTGTTAAACAGAATAAAGAACAAGCTATTCTCTTACATACAGCAGAAAAATCTACTAATACTCAAGAATTTAGTCAGGTATGATCAAGACTTGAATATATTTTTATCCATGGAAAAATTCAATAATCTTATTTATCAGAATTAAATTATAAAAATTTATTTCAGTCACAAAAATAAATATTTTATTTCATTTATTCAATATGATTTTATTTCAGTTTTACAATGATGTGGGTTTTTTTTAGTTATACAGAATGATTTTATTTCAGTTTTAAGCTATGATTTTATTTCAGTTTTACATATTGATTTATTTCAGTTTTAAAATGATGAGGTTTTATTTTAGTTATAGGCCTACAATATGATTTTATTTCAGTTTTTACAATGATAAGGTTTTATTTCAGTTTTACTTAATGATTTTATTTCAGTTTTACATAATTATTTTATTTCAGTTTTACAATGATGAGGTTTTATTTCAGCTACAGAAAATGATATAATTTCAGTTTTACACTGATGTGGTTTTATTTCAGTTACACAAAATGATAAAATTTCAGTTTAAAATGATGAAGTTTTATTTCAGTGATACAAAATGATTTTATTTCAGTTTTACAATGATGTGGTTTTATCTCCTGTTTTAAAATGATATAATTTCAGTTCAAATATTATTTCAGTTATACTGTGATTTGATTTTATTTACAATTAGATTTTTATTTCAGTTATACAATGATATGATAGTCAGACATCATATAGAGCAGGAAGATTTAGGAGGAGAATTAGATCAAACAGAAATGCAAGAATTAGAAACTCTTAAACAGGTAATTAAAAACTATTATTTTTTACTTCCTATTTATATACTATTATAAACAAAAATTGTGTGCATCAGACCTTTTTTCGAAGTTTTTAAGCATCAAGAAATAATGGTAGTACAATGATGTTCTCAATTTCGTCTTAAAACAAAGATTTACATTACAGGAAAAAGCCAAGGAACAAACAGTAGCTGTAAATAAAGAAGAAGAAACTATGTCCGATAAAATTAGTGATACTGTGAAATTAACTCGGAAAGAAGCTGAAAAAGTTTTATTATATCATAGAAAACAGTTAGAACTTTATAATTGTAAGTATATTGGTCAGTTGTCTGTTGTAACAGAGAAAATCAAACTAGGAAATTCAACTGAAATAAAATGATAACACAAAACAAATTTTCTTAATAATTTTGTGATTGATTTGAAATAGAGAAATGATAAATAGGACACCATAATTATTTGATTAAATAGATTTAAACTTTAATACCTTTTCAAGAATCAGTTTGAATTGTTTTTCAGTAAAAAAACAACATGAGAAACAAGCCATGATATCCAGACTTCAACAAAAATTAGCTCAAAGAATGTCGGTAAGTAATTTATCCTTATCCTCATTTTTTTCTAGTCTGTGTTTACTATTTTGATTATGATAATTCTATTAAAACATCAATTTTAAGTTGCATTGATCTTCAATCCATTAAAACATTGAAAAGTCACATCACTAATCAAATAAGCCTTACTAATGATTATAAGATATTAGGCTACAACTATTTGTAACAGTTTGTTTGACTAGGTTAATGACTGATCAATGTTCAACTGTTAAAACTTGTACTGGATATTAATATTGAAATATTGATTATAGAGATTAGAAGAAGAAGAACAGTTAGAAAGAGTTGATGAACAGAAGTTAAAAGATCAACAGTCTCATACAATGGAGATGGTTTTAAATTCTAATATTGAACTCAATGAAGAGTAAGTAATATATAAATCAATGACCTTTTTCAAATTTTATCTGTTACTATTACTTTACAAAATGAAATCCAATCTTTGGTTCATTTACAATTAAATAAAAAGGTATTGGTCTAACCAACAACAAAACTTTTTTCAATTTAGTTACTCCTGAAGTCATCAACAGTAATAATTACTATGATGAATGTTTAAAGCTAGGCAGAGTTTGTATAATTTTCTGGACACCTTTTGTCACCATTAGACCACATTTGATCATTCAATTGACCAGTTATGGATGAAATATTATTTCCAGAGCAAGAAAGAAGATATTAGATGAACATAGTAGAAATATGGAGGCATTAAATAACAGATTACAACAAAGTAAATTAAGACAAACAAAAAGGTATGTAGGCTAAAGTTTTTTTCTCTCAATAACTTTCAAAGAATGATATGTACTTACACAACCAGTGTCATGGTGTTGAGCTGAAAGCATGATTTTCAATGGAGGCAATTTTATGACATCATAAATCATTAAAACATAAGAAAAAACAATTTGTATATTAATCTTAATTGTGAACAAATTTCAGTCTAGAGTTAAAATTAAGTCAAAGAAAAGGTAAACTTGCTGAATTAGAGAAGAAGCAGGCTAATATCAGACACCATGCAAGGGAGATAAACAGTAAAGATCGAGAAAAGATACAGACTAAATTAGTAAGATTGATATTTTTTTCTCTTTCCTAGCTGAAATTTTTCCTGATAATCACTCACATTTGAGACAAAGAATTCCCTTCTGTTAAATCAAATTTCTGAATTAAAATATTTCCATTGATTGTCATTTCAATCAATCGAAAGACAATCTAAAACTCTCAATAGAAAGATGATATTTCAATTCGTACAAAAATAATAAACAATATGCTATTAAGTCAACATTACGGTCACATGTTGTAAACAAAATTTTCATAGCCCAGTTCATTATCCCGATATAGTTAAGTCAAGAGTACTCTGTTCTTGATTTCTAAATTTTGATATTTATTTGTTTTGAAGGATGTAGAAATAGCTGATGAAGAAAAGAGATTAGAAGAATATAAAGCTAAAGCTATTACAGATTTAAAACAACAACTAGCATCTGAAACTGAACAAGCTTTAAAGATGCAGGAAGAAGAAATTGGTAAAATGATTGGAAGACTGGAGGTAGGTTGTTCTGAATCAGTTTAAATTAGCTTATCATGCACAAATATCAGAGCTTAGTGAATCATCTCTTTTAAACAGTGATGAATTTGGCAGAAACAGCAGTTTAATATTATTTACTTCCTCCATCATTTATCACAAACTTTATATTATTTAGGTTGGACAAGCCAGAAGAAAAGCAATTTTGCAAAAACAGGACAAAACTTTACAAGAATTGCAGGTAAGAACTCGCATGATTTAGACAACTTAGTTCATTTTGGGCAATCTATTGGTCCAAAACAATATTACTAAATATTTTATATGAATCAGATTAGTACCTCACTCATTAAGTCACAATACAACAGTAAATTTCCTAATGGAACATGATGCTTGTGACAGAAGATCACCTAGTGTAATTTGTAATTTCAGGATCAACTAGAGAAACATGTCACCCAGGAAGGTGATATGCCCAAATCAATGACAGAACAACTGATGCAAGAACATTATAACCAAGTTACATATCTTAATCAAAAAATACAACGAACTAGAGAACAACAAGAACAGAGTCTCTCTCAAAAAATACAACAGAAAAAACTTAAAAAAGAAAGGTAGGCATTATCTCTTTTGTTATGGACAATGTTGCTTTTGTTCTTCTTAAAACCAGTTCATTTAGCTGTTAATTTGGATGTACATGTCAGTCAAGTCTGACTTATCTCTGACTTTCCATGAAAATTTGCTGATAAAATGTCAGGGTTATATGGGTGTAATCTACTTCATTGAGTATCATTAAAATAAACATTGTATTGGTTTGTTTACTAGGGAATTAGAAGAACAGATAGAAGATGAAGCTGAAGAAGAAGTAAAGATGCAGTCAATGCATGGAAAAGGGTATGTTTCAATAGATATTACTTGTGAGCACTGAAATAAATGCAATAGCTTAGTGGGAACCAGTAGAAATATCACTGATAAATTTCAAATCATTTGAGAAGTGATTGTAAAAGATTTGTTGGAAATCACTAGTACTTTTTATAGCTATGTTTTTACAATGTATGTTTTTTAGGTTTGCCAGCCATATTATGATGCAGACATTTTTAGAACAGAAACATCGTAAAATGATACAGAGTTTAGAACAGGAAATGAAGAGTGAACTAGAAAAAGATAAAGAAAATTTAAATCAAGAAATGGAATTAGAATTACAATCAGAGTTAGAGGTAGGTACTTTGAAGATTTCTGACACAAAAAGACACCTTTTATGGAATTTATCAAAAACTTAAACTCTAATTTGCCCAAAAAAATAGATTTAGAACTCTTAAAGCTCCCAAAAAATGTTTTTATTTGTAATCTTTGAACTTGTTCTTCTTCATAAAATGACAAATTGTGTCTCATCAGGCTATTATGAATTCTGAATGCCAAAATTTGGCTGTGATTTCATTTGAGAATGAATCCATTCATTTATAGCATAGTGTTTGTAACTATGAAATAATTTATATTTTTTACAGAATCAAAAGCAGCAGTTATTAACTCAATTAGCAGCAGTCAGTAATATGTCTCAGAAAGAAATACAAGAAGTGGTCAATACAGCTGTTATAGGTAAGTTTTATGATATATACAGTTGCAGGTGTGGCAAAATAATAAGTTACAAAGTCTAAAATAAAGTGAATAAATCCAGCTTTACTCTTTCTTTGTTGTGGGTCAAGCTTTCCATATTATAATAAAACCCAAGTATAAACAATCCTAACCTGTCCCAACCATAAAACAAATTCATGTAAACACAGTGGCAATGCATTGACCTTGTCAGAAATGATTTGAATTTCTTTTTAAAATTTATTGAAGTAAAGATTTAAGAGATTCAATAATTTATTATTTCATGTATTTATCAGATACTGGTGAAAGTTCAGAAACAGCAAAAAAATTAGCAAAAGATTTAAGACAAGAAATAAAGAGAGCTAAAACTTCACTTGGTATGAATGAAGATGATGATGATTATGGTAAGTAGATTGAGTGTTGATTTAGATAACATCACTTTGATGATGATGATTGATGATGATTGATGATGATTGATGATGATTTGGTCGGTAGGTCAGTCAGTTAAATGATTGATTGATTGATTGATTAAATAATATTGATGATTGATTGAATGATGATGATGATGATGAATCATAGAAAATACCCACTTTCATTCATGATTTATTATATTTGTAGGTTATCAAAGATCTCGAACAGATGAAGGACTTCAGTATGGTGATGCTTCTGACTTGACCTCCTCTCAAAGACCTAAAAGTTCTAAAAAGAAATCAAAACCAACCAAACCAACAAAACCTAATTATTTTGATGACGAGTATGGTAGTGATGGGTTTTAGAATACCATATACTCCTTTCACTTTGTGCCTTCACTGTCACATTCTTCTATCATTCCTTGATATATTAGTTTAAAGACTTTATTTCGATAAACAAGGAATCTTGTTTAATTTTGATCAACGGCACATAGGCTTACAAGTTTTTGTATTTTTTATGATGATAATTGTATAATAAGATTGTATAAAGAATGATAAGATTGTATATATATCTGAGTAGTTTATATTTAGTGCTGTATTTGAACATTGTTTTTATAATTCAGACTTCTGTGATATTGATATTTAAACCTTGTTTATTTTTTCTATTGAAAGATACACCTTTATTATATCGATCTATCTTTTTTTTTAGAAATAATGTTTTTTTAACGTTTTTACAAGAATCCTTTCTTATTTTTTTTGTTTATCAATATTATCTTACTGATTATGTTATATTTTTCGATAATTGTTATTTTCTAAGACATTAAATATGAAGGTTATTCATCTGATGGTTAGGTTGCTGATCCATTCATTCTGGTTTTCAGCATATTTACAGACTACCTTCGCATGATTTTACAAAATATTGCTTTGTTTCATTGTTTCAAGCATCAGGCCCTTTTCAACTGAATATAAACTATAAAAGATTATTAATAATTAAGTGGGTAGGATATGAACCAAGGGCTATAATTTATATGTTTTGATTCACCATTAATACCTCAGGGATACATATTGTTGTCTAACAGAGTTTCAATAAACCATTATTATTGACTTGGGTCTTTCATATTACTAATCTAGATTTATGCAATTTGGACTTATTGATAACCATTATTCAATCTGAATGAGTTGAGGTATACCTCTCTTTCAACAGAGTCAGTTTAGGCCAGTTACTGGCTTCAAATCAACAATGGTTAATTTTTCAACCATTTCTATTGGTGCCTTTGTGGTTAGATAAGAAACACTTTTTTTATAATACATACATAATGACATAATTTATGTGTGAAAGGCTAAGTATGTAGCCCAGGGCTTCTCAACTGGCGACTCATTGCAACCACCAAAATGGCGCAGACGTTTATGTGCAAAAAAAACAAAAAACGAACAAGACCTAACACCTAACAATGGGCACCTTCAGAATCTTTGATGTACTGTATACTCTCAATATTTGAGATTCTTTAATAAAATTTCACTTTATGAACACATGTCCAAAAAAGTTTTAAAAAGGGGAGACTTTATACTTTAGCTTGTTTGAATAACTTGCCCCCTCCCCTACCATCCTACAAAATGAATTAATTAGTGGAGCTTCTTGCCTACTATTTTGACCAATGTACCTGATATGCTGATAGAGGTAATAAAATGGACACAATAGGTGTATACCTAAGGCCACACAAATTGCAATTATAGACCAAATAGATCCACTTCTTTGAAGAATTGCCAAACATGTTCAACCCACGGCAAACTACATGGTCTGTGTATTCAGCATGTATTTCTGATGGTATGGTTGGAAACAACATTGGCTAGTAATGCTCATATTACATGTCAAATGCCATAATTACCATTACCTGGAATTCAACACTATTGATATATCCAGGTTCAATAGTTATACTATAATTCTCTCATTAAATATTCATTATTTCATATCCTTTTACCTTCTTATCACAGTAACATTACCAATTAATCCTTATTAATTACACAAAAAATGACAATATCTCATTATATTGTCTCTCATAATGTTTGGATTATTTTAAGTCAGGAAAACTTGCCTAATATGTAGAAAGCCAATGGAATAATATTGAAATAACATTCCAATTGATAACAGAAGTAAAAATGCCTCAAGTAAGACGAAATCGGGATTTTAGATCAGTCATTGCCTAACCAGTTATAATTCATTGAATACTATGGGTATATTATGGATATTGAGGTTATTTGTTCTTAAATTGATGATAAACCTTTCTGTGCAGCAGGCTAGCTGTAGTGAACCACCCCCTGTTCCTAATGTCTACAGAATTTGGAAGAATGGTAGCGAAGGTTCATCTGTACAATATTCGTGTTATGATGGTTATATCTTACTCTCTGGTAACCTATCTAGGACCTGTATCGACGGGAAGTATACCGGAGAAGATCCAGTATGTGTGTTTGACTGTGGCAAGCCGAAAATGGTTTACGGTGCCCATGTGAACTACACAGAACGAGTTAATAAAATTGGAAGCATGATGACGTTTACTTGTTGGGAAAATTATACACAAGTTGACACCACCATGACCGCTCCATGCAATGATTACATGCAGAGATGGACGTGGGAACCAGCACGGTGTAAATCTCCCACAAATTTGGCAGAAAATGCACCCGTCTTTACCTTATCTCCCAATGGACACTACAAAGATGCATCTGGAACAACTTGCATCACGACTGAGAAGATGAGAGAGCCTACTATACGACTTGATCTAATAACTGGAGATGAATTCTATGAAGTTAGTGAAGTTCTTTTTCGGCTTCCAGATAACATAATAGATCCTCCTGATAATATTTCTGTTACGTTACGGAAAGTACATAGCTCATGGACAATACCAAACTGTGGTTTCCCGGAAGCTGGTTCAATCGTCCCTGGTGAGACTATTATTGTTAACTGTTCCAGTAAAGCTATCGGACAATCTGTAGCCATCATTGGGCAGTATAAAAACAGATCTGCAGTACATGTACTGAGTCTTTGTGATGTTGAAATTTATGGAAGACTGCATATTGTGGATTGTGGACGACCAGATTTTGTCTACGGAGCAAAGGCGTTTTTTGATGATACGTTTTTCAGGAGTACAGCTCAATACGAATGTGAACCTAATTTCTACATGTTGAGGCAAGGAACTTTAGCAACATGTCTGTTTTTTAATATCTGGAGTTTGGAAAAGATTGTCTGCACCAATGAGGCCAATATTCTACAAGGTAAAAACGTTTTGGATGATGGTGAACCTTCTGTGATAATGATCACAGACAACTCGGACCTGACATGCACCAGTGTTGAGGTTGACGATTCCAGAAAGTTTACAATAGAATTGGGAACCGAGAGATACGAAATCCGGGAGATTATGGTAACCATTGACAAAGTTTATCTAGAAATTTGGGCAGACATATTGGTTCATGTCAATACGGAAAAGGGAAAAATATCTTGTGAGATCAACCCCCTTCGAGATACATCTTCAAAATCAAACACTTTCTTGTGTCCAACATATCCGGTTGGTTTTTCAATAGATGTTCAGTTCAAAGAGGTAGACGACTTTGGTCTTTGTGAAATTAGAGCATTTGGTAATGAGTGGAAACCAGACAGAATATTTGAGTGTCTACGTTCTGCATCTGGAACGGAATATAGAGGATCCCAGTCACATACAATATCAGGAAAACCATGTGTGAGTTGGAACAGTCATAAGGAGTTCTTATTGAATGGACTTAAGGAAATTCCAGAGAACTCTCTGTCTCAAATGCAAAATTACTGTCGGAATCCAGGCGGTGTACGTACTGTTCCATGGTGTTTCACTAATGAAAATTCTGATAGCTGGGAGTACTGTCCGATACCAAGCTGTCAAATGATTTGTTCCCTCAATGATGATGGATCCGATTTCCTTGGAACTTTGAGCGTCTCTATGAGCGACAAAACATGTCAAATTTGGTCATTGGTAGATAAAGCCCGACCTAAGTTTTCCAAAGCCACCTTTCCACAGGGTCAAGATGAACATAACTATTGTCGTAATCCTGGAAGTTCCCAAAGCAATCCTTGGTGTTATACCAACTCAACTTCTTTAGATTATGAACATTGTCTGTTACCAAGTTGTCCTATTCAACCACTTTCTAGTCGAAAAGAATACCGAGATGATGAAGATGTAAATGATCGTTTCCAAGAATGTCTGCTTTGGCTCTTTGAAGATCACAAACGAATGGTGCGAGAAAAAAATGTACATTTAACATTGTCCAAAATGCAACGCTTATGCGATCAGACGAGTTTTAACGTGACATTGTTCTGTTTCTCTGAATTGAAGCCCGAATCTTGGCAATATATTTTCATTCATTGTGTAGATGACCCAACAACAACTTTTGCACCTACAACTACACCTGAAACATCTATCGGAATTTCCTTCTTCAATACTTTAAAGGAACAAAACGATTCCGCAACGCTCTCAGAATCTGGTTGTGGATGTCCATTTCCTCACATAAATCTGACTACCATTGAAATAGTTCGCGAGAGAATCATCAATATTACTGTTGAACTAACCATTCCTAAAGAAATATTGTCAGCTACCATCAGAAGAAAGATTAGTGCTGAAGATGACCGACCATCAGTTGGCTATGTTGGCTATGCTGCTATGGCCATCTTGTTTTTAGTCATTTTCATACTGACTATACCCGACATCATCCAAGTATTTCTCTTTGTCAGATCGGCTTGGATCAAACAAGAAAACGGTTGCTCTGAAGCATGAAACTTAGGCAATTCATATCGAGTATGAGTATGCTAATTTATCACATCTATTCTGCGTGAAAAACTTAACCTTTCAGTCCAATGTATAAGAGAGCGAGTTATGTCCTATATAATCTTTTATTATTTAATCTATTTTCTTGAAATCCATGTTGTAATTAAGTTTAAAATAAATGGAATGAATTTAGATCTGTAACTTTTATACTTTTATACAATTATGCAGAAGCATTTATGGAGAAACATAGCCCAAGGCAGCAACATTTCGCTTTTGGTTTTTCCATGAGCTTTGAGCTTTTCATTGTAGGCTATATAATAAATAACAGTTTAATAAAGGGGAATGTTCAGCATTTTCGAGGATCAATTTGGGCCTTGAATTATTGAATTGATGTAAATAGCCTTCAGATTTACTGGAATTGCCTCCAAATCGCAACAATTATCTTTCATTTTCTGTAAGTCGTATTTTTGACTTTCAAACGCTGATATTTATGGATACACGGGAATTTGAAGGCTAACATTTTGAGAAAGTGTGGAACATTATTACGGATTTGATTACCTTCAAAAATCCAGGTTCTAAGACTAAAAGTTTTTTTGTCGAAAATTTAGTAAACATATCCCTTTTAAGTTTCGGTTTTATTCCTTGTGTTAGATGGTGATGAGAACATAGTCTTATAAAAGCACATTATAGATGTGATGTCTGAAGTAAGTCATTTAGTAATATATTATAGATGTGATGTCTGTAGTAAATCATTTAGTAAATTTATTTTTTAGATGTGATGTCTGTAGTAAATCATTTAGTAATATGTTATAGATGTGATGTCTGTAGCAAACCATTTTGTAATATATTATAGATGTGATGTTTGTAGTAAATCATTTAGTAATATATAATAGATGTGGTGTCTGTAGTAAGTCATTTAGTAGTATATTATAGATGTGATGTCTGTAGTAAGTCATTTAGTAATATATTCTAGATGTGATGTGTGTAGTCAATCATTTAGTAATATACTAAGGATGTGATGCCTGTAGTAAATCATTTAGTAATATGTTTTAGATTTGATGTCTGTAGCAAACCATTTTGTAATATATTATAAATGTGATGTTTGTAGTAAATCATTTAATAATATATAATAGATGCGGTATCTGTAGTAAGTCATTTAGTAGTATATTATAGATGTGATGTCTATAGTAAATCATTTAGTAATATACTATAGATGTGATGCCTGTAGTAAATCATTTAGTAATATGTTTTAGATGTGATGTCTGTAGTAAGTCATTTAGTAGTATATTATAGATGTGGTGTCTGTAGTAAGTCATTTAGTAATATATTATATATGTGATGTCTGTAGTAAATCATTTAGTAATATATAATAGATGTGATGTCTGTAGTAAATCATTTAGTAATATATTATAGATGTGATGCCTGTAGTAAATCATTTAGTAATATATAATAGATGTGATGTCTGTAGTAAATCATTTAGTAATATATTATAGATGTGATGCCTGTAGTAAATCATTTAGTAATATATAATAGATGTGATGTCTGTAGTAAGTCATTTAGTAATATATTATAGATGTGATGTCTGTTGTAAATCATTTAGTAATATGTTATAGATGTGATGTCTGTAGTAAGTCATTTAGTAATATATTAAAGATATGATGTCTGTAGTATGTCATTAAGTAATATGTTATAGATGTGATGTCTGTAGTAAATCATTTAGTAATATATAGTAGATGTGATGTCTGTAGTAAATCATTTAGTAATATATTATAGATGTGATGTCTGTAGTAAATCATTTAGTAATATATTATAGATGTGATTGATGTCTGTAATAATTACACATGTTTGTATTCACATGGATAGCTATTCCTTTTCATGCAAAACTGCAGTTGAATGAATTCTATGACCATAACTTCTGTAAAAACGTCTGTTACTTTTGAAAGCTGTAAATTCTGTGTGTTTCAGTTTCAAGAATTTTAGGCCTCCTGGTTTCGTTCCTAGAGTGGACCATGCCTGGTTTCCATATGTTGATTTCTTTACAGTAAATAACAACAAAACATATATATTTTTTAGCTTTATTTCATGATTTAACAATTTTTTCTTAAATTACTAATAAATATTAACACTGTACAAAGTACACAAATAATAAATATAATAAATTAATAATAATAATGAAGGAAATTGGAAACACAATAACAGAATATCACACAGTATATTGTAAAAATAAAAATAGAACAAAAACAATTACAAATTGTATTAATACAATTACTAAGACAAATATTATTACCTAAAACAGTCTATCAATAATTTTGCTGTTTGATGGAATTCTTTGTAAAACTTTCTTGTGATATTGGAATTTGGAATGTGAGTTTCTAACCTCGATTCTCCAGAAGCTTATTATGCAAGAAGTAAGATAAATGCAATCAAAAACATATGAAATGGAATTTCTTTGAACTTTTATGACGAAATATGGTACAATGGGTATAACAATTATAAAATATGATATTATATATTACTCCACTAGTTGCTGTCCACCTTGTTATAACAATGTCATCAATATGAGAATTAATATAAATAAAAACAATCATTTAAAACAAGCAATTCAAGTAAAATAAAAATTAGAAGCAAAAATATGTATATCAGCTAGAATATTATGCAAATTAAATGTCAAAATATTGAATAAAATTGAGATCTAATGCTTAATACATAATAACCTGCTATATCCATAGTGCGCTTCAGAGATCAATAATTGTCATTTAGATCAATTGTCATTTAAAGTAAATTGTGATCTTATCAGATATATCAGCAGCATTGTTGAAGTGTAACCAGACTTAGTTTGACTGCCAGAAATTTAAATCTTGAGTCAAAAACAAAATACAAAGCTAGCATTATGACAAACATTCATTTATGAGATTTTCAAAAAGCAATACATTAGATTACAATTCAAATGGCAATCTAACAAGCCTTAGAACATTAGCGATAAATACTTTTTTTTAACAAACTAAAACTTTAGCGAGTACATGGGAAACCTTTGTGCTGTATATTTAACTGTGCTAGGAAGGGAATAACAGATTTTATCATACACTATATTAAAGTTAGAAAGCAAATAAATAAAGTATAAAAACCTGAGTGAAAATGAAATTTTAAAAATATGTTCTAAAAACAATTCTCCATGTCATATTGCAAACTCATTATCTATTTACATAATTCAATTGATGTGGTCTACAATTTGTTTTTCAAAAGATTTTTAAGCACTTAAATGTATCAGATACCAAAAATTTCAAGTTAAGTATAAATAATAAAATCAGAGTTATTTCCCTTTCATAGTATAGCAGATTTGACAAATGGACAATAATAACCAGCAGGGGAGACAAGGACTTGAAGAACACAATTATTGTCCTCTCCCCCCATTTTTCTTTAACATTGTGACCTTTAAAATATTGGCATTGTTGAAAACTAATTATTTAGAAATGTATTAAAAATCTTAAATGTTGAATTCTTGTGGCCTACTTCCAAGTGTCCATTAAATCTCACACAAAAAATTATAATGTTGAATTTTCAATGTTTTTGATAAATGTCATTATATCAATTCAAGTAAATTTGACTACAGACTTGTCAGCTAAGGAGGTAACAGAATCAAGAAGTTTCAAAATGATAATAACACATATTTAAGTACAATTTCATTATTTCTGTTGACAATATAATATTAGAAAGTTGGTAATTTCCATGACTAGGTAACACATAAGACAGAATTAGATTTGAGATTTCCTCTAGGAAGGTACAATAAGATATAATATGTACATAGAGTTGAATATATTGAACTGTTTCAGTATCTATAGATAATACTGTTCTTCTCTACACCCTATATATAGCATTATATATACATCTCTACTCACTCATTTATTGCTAAAATATTCCTAAAATACCCTAATTATCAGATTCCACTAATCAAATCAGGAATCTCTAAAAGCCAAAGAAAAATTTGTTCATTTCTAGGGCCTTGCTTACCTTAATATTGCATAAGAAGACTAAGGCTAAAACTGAAAGGAAGGAAAAGTAAAGATTAAGAATAAGAATTCATTTTTTAGAAAACTTTATCTTTAGATAAATATTTAAGAATTTCATAATATTAGTTGAATTTATTGTTCTAAAACTCTTTAAAATATTTCTTATGTTTATGATAAATTATATATTTTTTTTACTAAATATTTGCTGTTTTGTTAGATAGAATATGTACGGTATATGTTAGCTATTCTAAGTTTCTATTCTCTAAAATTAGCATCTAATATTACCTTCTGAATATCACTTATCTATTAGCTATTATTATACTTTCTAAATTGGCTCTGACTAAATGAACAACATTCATGCAAGGATCACACAACTATAATACAATCTAAAACATAAATATTACAGGTTGATACAATAATAATAAATCATGTCTGTAGTGCTAAGCAGTGTTTTTAATACCAAGTTTGCCAAATAGTCTGTATTCAGGTCATGAAGTGAAGTCACCAGGAAAGCAAAACATGATATAGCGTGCATTCTGTGAGATTTATAAGTGGGTATAGAACACAAAAGCTAATTTACAAAAATACAGTTTTAATTCACTGATGGCAAATCGTAACTCAAAAGTCTCTTCAAAACCACACGCCTTAGTTGTATTTAAAAAATCAGTCTGATCAATGTTTTTTGTATGAGCCTGTCTTTGTTAATACTCAGTGTCACAGTGGATATGTCATGTCAGAGTAACAGTAAAATGTTGGTGTAAAGACGTAGAATAGAATGATCTATATTGTAAGTAGGTAGACACTATTATATGACAACTTTCTTATATTCCCTCTAGTAATTTCAACATTTTAAATTTCCTTCACCTTTTCAATACAACTCAAGACATTTTCTTCCAATTTCCGAACTCTAGTCCTGAAGCAATGTGTCCTGTCTCAGTGTCATCTGGTAATGTCATTACTATTAAAACTTGTCAAAAGTACATTGTATTCATACTATATGACAAATCATGTCTATTGCTTCAAAATTTACTCAAATTTCAACTACATATCAAGTATTTTTACTGATTTTCAGTATAACACAAATTGTTCATTTCATTGTAATTTGGTCTGCTTGAAAAATACAGTAAAATCAACAGTTCTGCATGAAAGCTGTATGTAAAGTAAAAACTACACAATCAAGAGTATATGTTTACAACAAATGACAACAAACACAAGCAGGTTGCAGGTTTGAGGAAAAGGTGTTATACGTGATCTAACTTACATGAATGTTATTACTGCAGAACACACTTTTCACTAACATCGCTTACACCTTGAGCCAATTTAGAAGGCATTTCACTCACTTTAGATGTCAACTCACTTAAATTTGAGGGGAATTCTGGAAAACAGAAGGAAACAACAAACAATGCAGGGGAAAATCACAGCCATCAATAAGCGATTGAAAAAAAGCATTCCAAAGGTTTAAAGCATTCCAGGTTTCAAGGGGTCAACAAGGTTTGTTTGAGGTTTTATTTCAAATGATCTTTTTTTTTAGGGAGTTGGGAAGATACAAATTTAAATCTTATATTTTATTCTATATCAACCTAGAGAAAATCTTATTTTATATTCATCATGAATTCTAGATTGAAAAAAAAAGTTTCTATTTCAGATTATTATATAAATAAATTATTAGTTAGTAATTATTTTCTAAAATTAGTTCTTAATTCAACTAACACTTTCTACATCCTATACAAATCACAATTATACACAAATAACATTAACAAGTTCATAAATTATATTATAATATTTACAAATATTAACAAGGTATATTAACAATATTAACAAATAACTTTCTTTTTTTGTAAATAATAAAACGGATTGAAAAAAATATTTTTGAAATAAAAAAAAGCAACAAACAAAAGACTTAGTCAATACCAAACTTTATGAACTTTTCTTGAAATAGTATGTTGATGATTGCAAAAATGAAATTGCAAGCAGACAAGAACATGCAAAAATGGACACAAAGATGTTGAATTGGATTATCATTTTTCTAAAGCAATAATCTATATGATATTCAAATGAGGCTTTTCATGCGACCCTCAAAAAAAAACTCAAACTAAATAAATCTGTAGGTCAAACTGACCATGATTAAAAGAATTTTAAGAATGAATTTGTGTTAATTTCACTTATCAATTACTTATAAAGCACTGAACATAGTGACAATAATGTTGTTTTAAAACAACTAATCATAACATAAAATAAAACAAAAATGTAATAAATACAATATAACATTTTGCCTAGTGCCTACCCCTTTTGAAATATGAAAGAAAAAGAGTTGCCGAGACAAATTTGGCATGAATATGTAATTTAAGAAGCTTTATCTAAATTAAGTAACAAAATTGAATTGTAATGTCATTGAAGAATTTCAATGTCATCATAGATTTTTAATGCCATTATAAATTTACAATGTCATCATAAATTTGTAATGCCATTATAAATTTGTAATGTCATTATAGATTATAGATTTGTAATACCATTATAAATTCATGTCATCATAGATTTGTAATACCATTATAATTTTGTAATGTCATCATAGATTTGTAATGCCATTATAAATTCATAATGTCATCATAGGTTTGTAATACCATTATAAATTTGTAATGTCATCATAGATTTGTAATGCCATTATAAATTTGTAATGTTATAATAAATTTGTAACGCCAATAAAAAATTGTAATGTCATTATAAATTTGTAATGTAGTTATAGATTTGTATAGATGTCTATGTACAAAATGAATATTAGAATTATGATATTATTATTAAAAGCACTTTAAGAGATGAGCAAACAGTTAAATTGCACATGAATAATATTTGCAGAGAGAAGAATAAATAATGATTATTGGAAAATGTCAATAAATAATTTGATAATATTATTGAAATAATTATGGTTTCATATGAAAAATGAACTTTGGCTGAAGTTTGAACATGATTTTTAATGACAGAATTAAATTCTTGATTAACAAAGTAACAATAAATAATTTACTAAGAAATGTTAAAAGCTTTTAGAAATTTGGAATGATTGTAAACTATTTGTCATTGTATACTATGTAATTAAATAGAAATAGAAGAGAAAAGTCAATAGGAAGTGTACAGAAAAACTAGTAATCAATCTACCAAAAACATCTTAAACCACCTCTTATATCAATTATAGAAAAAGATTTTGACTACATCTACAGGAATCAATTTAAATTATCTGAGTTAGACGAAACCTTTAAATTACGCTAGGAAATTAAATAGAGTTAAATTGTAGGTTTTAAACGGAAATGAAGAAATAAAAAAAGATTCGATGAAACTGTGATGAAGGTGACCTTATTTCTAATTTCAAGATCAAATCTTGTCGTGAGATTCATAATTGAAGAATTTGAAGAAGAAATGAACTAACTAAGGATTCTGTCCTTATATGTAGTTAAGACTACTTATTATAGTAAAACTGTGAAATATAATGATTACTATGGCAACCAGATCTATGTCATGTAGATAACTAAATTATAAAAGTTCTCCTGCTGTCACATTTCTTCCAATCTGGCCTGCTGATCAGAATATCTCAATAAATAAGGATATTTTCTAAATCACAGATCCAATCCTCCAATCATTGCTGATGACTTGTCTGTAATCATGATACCATCTTATACTTGACTACACAATAATATTGTTCTAGTAGATCTCTAATTATTAATATTATTTCTAATAAACTTCTTAATACTAAACCTTCCCCTTCAATCAAACAAAATTCATACAACAACATAGGGAAGAAAATTTACTTGCAAATTCATCTTCATCTTCTTCTTCTGCGTTTTGTTCAGCTGCTAGTTCTGCTGGTGTTTTTTTCTTTCGACCAACTCTTCCAGGGTCAGCCAATGGTTCTGCTTCTTCTTCTTTCACTTTTTTCTTTAAACCATACTACAATAACAATCAACATTTTTCAATATGTTTCAGTTTGAAAATCAGGTTTTTATCAAATGCATCATTCATGCAAAACCTCAGTTCATAGATTTGCAATTAGTTTGCCAATTTGACAAGCAGTTTAAAGATTTTAGATTGAATTCATCGAAACTAGATCAAAATCTCAAATTAATCCAATTCCTTTTTTTGCCGACATTTTTTACACTAGGTGGCGCGATGTCAAAAACTTTTTGCCCTCAATGCAAAATTTACAGGTGCTGAAACCGAAGTAAAGTATCATAATAATTAGCTTTGAGGTGACATTAGATCTAATGCAATGTAAAAACTATTGTTATAAAGTACATTAACTACAAACATTGTGATTTAGAAAGCCAATACTTCTAATTCAGTCCCAGTGTCGACATGTCAAACATATTTTTATCATCAAGATTTAATGAACTGTTACATGTCTGGGCTCCTCAGTCTATACTTAATTTCCGAAGATTCAATAGCTTAGTTATATAATCATATCAATGGAATTCTCTACAAGCCTTCCTAGTACAACATTCAATAATTTGGTACTGGAGTCAACTGTAATATCATTAATGAGATGAAAACAGACACAAGTCTTCAAATTAGACTGTATTCAATGTTAATTTTCATCATTGATAACTAGAAATCAATATGTAGAATATGAGTCAAGGTTAATATCCTGGTCTGAGTTGTAAGTTTAACAATTTCTATTGATGTTGTGTTTACTGGTTCCAAATTTTAAGCTCTGGTCTGTAGAGCGAACTACAATGATATATCACATCTACGAGTAGGGGCTGAAAAGTCCTCAACAGCAGATTTGGCACCATCTGACTATTTTTTATTCCCGAACATGAAAAAACACTTGGTTGGGAAGCGGTACCAGACTGATGAGGTCATATCTGCTGTTGAGGACTTTTTTGGCGATCAGGATGAAAGCTTCTATACCACCGGGATCCAAGCACTCCAACACCGCTGGAAGAAGTGTGTGGACCGCAGGGGAGAAAATGTTGAAAAATAAACCAGATGTTGAATGTTGAATGTTGAATTTAATGGATGCCAAGTTTCATCATTGTGGCATAACTCCTTCCGAGTCAGGCTATGAACTTTTCAGCCCACCCTCGTAGTATACAATGCTAGAGTACATGTCATGTACTTTTAAGAGATTCCAAGAGTTTTTTTTAACCTTTTAAAAACACTTGAAGATTCAAGTCTGTATAAGCAAAAAAGAAATTAATGGAATTTTACATCATATTTTTCTGCATCAAATTGTAGCAAATTCAATTTTGTGTCACCCAAACAAAATACATCCCCATTTCTTGCCCAGGAAGCTTAAAATATATATAATGGTCAACTTGTCGAGAAAGAAGTGGTTAAGAACAAGTCATACTCACTTTATCTCTAATACTTTGTCTCATTTCCTCTCTTTCTTCTTCCATTTTCCTGTGTTTTTCTTTTCTTTTTTCTTCTGCCTCTAATCTAGCTGCTGTAATTTCTGGATCTTCTCCTTCTTCAGCTCCTTCTGGTTTCTCCTCATCTCCTTCTTTATCACCTAATGCTCCTATAATCAGATAAAACAGATATTATCAATACATGTGTCATCATCACAGAAACACCGTAGACCCATACAATTCATAGTTATCTATGTTGAAATGTTGAAATTCAAATTCACTATCACCAGAACTATAATCTTGCCAGACATGATCAACGATCTCTCAAAGTGTCTGAATCAAAATTTGATTTTAACTCTTTTATGTATTTATTAATCCTAAATCTATCCAATGTATTCAACTAAAAGTTCATAAAAACCATCTTATTGAAATTTGTAATTATTCTATCATATTTTTTTTTTCAAAACCAGAGTGCAAACTTTTCTCTAATTTCAAACTCAGAATTTCACACCTTTGATGCCTGGCTATCAATTTTCTGCTTAAATGCAGTGAAAATAAATCTGAAAGAAGTTTTTTTTAATTAAGTTTAAAGCCTAGTGGCTGAGAAAATCAGATCTTGATTTAATATCCTCACACATATTTTGAAATTTAATAAAAATTTGATATCTTCACTAATGATTCTTTAATTCAATGTAACCAGAGGCAATTTATTCCACTTCAATAACCTATATATTCTGACTCTAAAAAGAAGACTGTCAACTTTGAATCCTGACAAAAACTCCTGTCAAAATGTTTTCTAAATAGTTGTGTTAACCATAATCATAATAATGTGATAGCATCCTGGAAATTAAGGCTAACAGCACTTTTATTAATTGTACACAAACAGGTCTTAAGATGCCGCAAATTGTCCGAGATAGCTTAAACTGATCTTGATACGTTGGTAAAGCATCATAGCAGGTTCTATAGCACAGTGGTTAGCGCATCGTTCTTTACAAACATGACATTATTTGCTTGGATACGAGGAAATGAAGGTTGTCATGTTTGAGAGTTTGGTTCTCGATCAGGGTGTGAAAATCTGATGACCTTGAAGTCATCTTCACTCATAATTCCAGTCCACCCAGCTGTAAATGGGTACGAATAATCCGGGAAAGATCAATGCCAAGAGGTTTGGCCAAGGACCAGCGGGGAGAAAGGATCCGCACAGAACCTAAGGTGTTATCCTTGTAAAATATAGATGTTTCTTTCTTTTTTTTCTTTTCATCAATTATATCAATCAAAGAAAACAACAACATACCTTTGACTGATTTGAGTTGATCACCAACCATCTGTTTAGCTATAAAACTAGCCATTTTATTCGATGGTTATTTTCAACTGTATATTATAAAACTTGTCTTTCAACCTGAAATATATAATAAACAACATTTTATAATTCTAAAACATGAAATTCTGGTCCTGTTTTAATCACGGCTGTCACACTATCTAATATTTCTTAAATACCATCAGATAATATCCATAATCTATCTAATCATACACAAATATGGTGGAATTTCAACTAGATATTCTCACAGTTTTAAAAAGAAAATAATGATTTCATTTGTGCATTGAATGATGACCTGCAAGTGTCACTTGAAAATTCTGTTTTGTTTTGTAATATTTGTATGTGTATGATTCAAGAAATTTCCTAGACTTCACAATGTAATGTCCAATTCCATGGAAAAGTGCTTTCAATAGTCTGCTTAGGAAAAGTTCTCATTTTCTACCACCTGCCCTTTTACTGTGGCAATGAAATTATGAGTTCAATCTAACAGTTCAATAATAAATGACATTACTCTCAGTTAGCAAGCAATAAGTTAATGAGCAAAAAACCATATTTAAAGAGTGGAGGCTCAGATGAACAAACTAATGAATGACACAATGAATTTCAGTTTCACATTTTTCACAACTTTCGGAAATAGAATAATTCAGGAAATAGCATAAACATTCACATGAATATATTTTAACAAAAACTAAAAAAATACTAGTGTCATTAAATACACAATTAATATATATTTATTTACTTTCACATCAATATTAAGTCACTTAATAAGTCTCTATTTTTAATATATATCTGTTTTATGAAGATTATATTTAATAATAGTTACATATAGTGAGTCAATATATCTTTACTTATAACTCTATTTTCTCATGTAAACATCTTATTACACAACTATTTAAAATCCTAGTTGAATTTAACAAAATATAGTATGTCACATGCTGAGTATTATATTTCATTTTATTTAGAAAAACAAGTATTATAGTGCAACATCATGTCATATCATGTCATGTTAATATATTAAAAAGGATTTTAAATTTCTTCAGGTCTATGTATCAGTATGCGTTTCAGGGACACCTACAGTTTCTTTTTGTGATATTTATAAAATTCATTTTCCTTTGGAGTTTTGAGTTCCTATAATCTGTACACCAGATTTTGAAAGTGCCATTGCAAATAATAATCTAACCAAATGATATTTGCATCAGTGACGTCATAAATTCATCAAGTTTTTCTAGAAATAAGAACCAAATTAGCCTGAATAAAAATTAGAATAGTGTGAATATAAGCTAGAAGTTTCCCTTACAAAAGTTTAGAAATTTGAATCTGCCTATTGTGTGAAACTGATAAAGCAGTATGTCAATCAGTGAGGTGGAAATCTTTATAATTTACAATATAACTCATATATAATTGATAAATAGATAGATATAATCTTGATATACATATAAACTTCATATATTATATCAAGATAGTTAAAGGGATTGTAAAGAGGTTTTCTAAACTTTGTATGTGTATTGGAGACGCTGATAGCATCAATTTCCGTCAGTCCAACACCTGTGGTTCTTGCAATTCCACTAAAACTAACGCATTTTATGATGTCACTGACAGTGATCTGCATAGATATCAATATTAGCTTCAGGTAGATCACATTCAGTGACGTCATAAAAAGTGTTAGTTTTAGTGGAATTGCAAGAACCACAGTTGTTGGAATGGAAATTGGAATTGTGCAAATTGATGCTAGAAGTGTCCCCGATACAAATACAAAGTTTAGAAAACCTCTTTACAATCCCTTTATATAGAGAGATAGGTTGATTTCTCATTGATGTTATCATAATTTTGAACAGAAGATCATGGATAGAGAAGATCATTGATGGAAATGATCTTTAAAGATCTATACTTGATGCATTTCATATAATGAAATATTGAAATAACTTATTGAATAGATGAACATATTTGTACATGATGAATCTATAAAATTGAAATACCAAAATAATATTGTTATTAGATAGATCAACATATTTCTCCATGATCTTGTCAAAATGTTGAAATAACAAAATACATAATCAACATATCAGTATTGCTCAGGGAGTTCAATTCCCTAGAAGAAAAGATCAAAAAACACATTTTTCTTCGTTCTTAATAGAATTGGTTGACCACAAAGCTCTAAAGCTTTTAATATAATTTCTAGGTCCAGACATTAAAGGATACAAATTCTGTCAGGAAGTGATTTCAAGGGACAGTCTGAAATTTTTCTACTGGTAGGGCAAAAAAATTTTTTTGGGTCAAATTTGTGAAAACTATACACCATAATCTACAAACATGTGCCTTTAAAGTATCTGAAGGTTTAAACTAAAAAATCCAGCCGTTAATTTTTAAAACCAAACTGGGTCAAACTGCTTAATTAACAAAAAGTACTTCCTCTTTTTAATTAACCCTTCAAAAACAAATTCAGTTTAATCAAGAAGATACAGAGCATACTTTCTGGTAACATTTGTGACGTTTTTTGTTATGTACATTGCTTTCAAAAAAGCAGAATGGCCCTTTAAGTCAACTTGAAAATGTTAATTTGATGAAAACATGCCTGAAATTCAAAGTCAAATATCTTTTTATGAGAAACAATCGTTTGGTAATTTTTTTGTAACACACTTTAAACAAAACCTACATATACATATATAAACCAATATCAACTTACTTGCTAACACCTGACACCCCTCTACAATTGTGTAGTCAGTTTACAGAGACAAAGATATTCCTGCCACGAATCTTAAATAAAATGACTGTAACGTAAGCAGCAAGTAATAACAATATAGTTAAACCTACTAGTTCCAATGTCATCAACACTCTAGTCACATATAACAAGCAGTGAGCCCTATTTATTATACATGAATACACTAGTCATAATTTATTCATACTAACTACATTAAAGGGAATTCCCCTAATGAGACTAGCATATTGATTGGAATCTAAACAGAAGTTTCCAACTGGTGAAACCAATAGATTATATGTGGCAAACTATACTCTCTACATCTGTCTTCTCGAGTAAAAGAAAGAAATGTAATTTAGTTAGTATAATGGAGTTAATTAGTTCGTTAATGAAATCTAATTAACAATATTGATCTAAGTATCTTATCTACACTGAAAAATCATTAAAAAAAAAACAACCTTACTAAACAAGATAATACCATACAAGTACATGTACCCACATATTTATTGTTACAGAATTGTTTCTAACCTTATCATATTCAACATATAGTTCAGACTGAAGCCAACTTATATAAAATACTGACTTTCAGAAATATATGTGGATTAATGATATTCTAGATACACTTATAACTTAACAATCAACTGTTGTCAAACATTAATACCATAACTATAATACTTGAAATATTTTGCCTTACTTGAAGTTTTGTTCACTCTAAAGTCCAAGAAGGCATTGTGATGTCATCCTACTATTCTTCACCTTTCACCTTTGTCTTAACAAGTTTAATGGAATCTTGTATGAGAGGTAAATGATGTAATTGATCTTGACCTTTACAGAAATGTATGACATGTTTACCATTAGATCTCTGAATTTCTGTTAATGTTTCTAGGTAGATGGAAGTTTAGACAACTACAATATGTATCAATATTACTTAGACATTATTAACATAATTAATCATTAACATTTTACTCTGACCATGACCTTGCTATTTTACAAATCTTAACAGAGTAAAAAGCAGATCATTAACTGTAAAAATATGATTCCCATATAAAAGTTTTCTTTTAAAACATTAAAATCATTAAATTTGACAAGCATTGGTCACCACTACTTATTTACACAATCATGTTTTTCTTTTAGAAAACAGAGCATTTCCACTAAATCACCTAATGTTCAGGGCTAATTAAAGGGATTGTAAAGAGGTTTTCTAAACTTTGTATGTGTAACGGAATAGCATCAATTTGCGACATTCAAATTTCCATTCCAATGTCTGTGTTACTTGCAATTCCACTTAAACTAACGTGTTTTATGATGTCACCCCCACTGATCTACCGGAAGCTACTAGTATTAATATCTATGGAGATCAGTGGGGGTGACATCATAAAACACGTTAGTTTAAGTGGAATTGCAAGCAACACAGACATTGGAATGGAAATTGGATGCTATCAGTGTCCCCGATGCACATACAAAGTTTAGAAAACCTCTTTACAATCCCTTTAAGTTATATCAAAATGTTATTTTAGAATTTATGAAATATAATTCAACCATATCATGGGCCAATACCACAACAAGTAAGTTCAATAGTATATTCTCTAGATTATTGAAAACATTGATGATAGCTCTACACTGATAATATTACTCAGATGGTCAATGAATGGTTCCAATTGGTGTTTATTGTGTATAAAAGTCAAGAGGAATCAATAGGAATTCCTGGTGGAATAGTAATTGTATGTAGACCTAACCTCCAGTAATAGATCTATCCAAATAATTAATCCAATTCATTCATTGATTTCTGGTCTTGTTACATATTCAACCTTTCCCAAGGTTACATCTAATATATCTCTTAAATTGGATTATGATAACGTTCTATTTTTGTTTCAAGTTACTTTGGTTGTTGAAAATATATCAGCATGAAGATGAGATAATGAGTTGTGATAGAATATTGCCACACAGTCCAAGGAGGTGCTATTGTTACATGTAGCCAATAATCTGAGGCCCTGAATGAAAGCTATCCTTTAGTGATCTCTCTACATTAGAATGTGAAAAAGATTCCAAAAATTAAAAGGGGAGCAACGCACAGAAATACTATTAATCAATTTTCTTTTCATTTACTAGAACAGATTGAAAGCAAGAGAATAAGGGCATATACCAACTGTAGTATACGTATAGCATTGATATACAACACAACTATTGGCATTCAGAATTCTATCTTCCTGAGACCTTATTCTCGAAAACTTAACTTGCAATGGTTTTAGTGTTCTAGTCATCTGATTGGTCAATCACTAAAATCGATTTTAAATGTTGTTTTATCATCCAATCAGGGTACTGTATTTCTTAAAATCTTGATTTTATCTTAGTTAAGTTTTCTAGAATAAGGCCCCTGGACTATAAAAACACCAGAGACAATTTATGTCTTGCTCTTCAGACACAGAAATTGTCTTTACTGCTCTTTTTACAACATAATTTCATATTTTACAATGGTATATCCAATTTGGATTTTAATTTAGTGATTAGGTTGGACATGTTGCTTTTATTCTTGTACTTAAGCCTGAATGTAATTGGTATCTTCTGTGTCTGATGAATTGAATAAAACTCTGGGAGAATGTGATAGTCATAAATAAGACACTTCATGAATAATAGCCTGGTTCTTATCAGTCTTCAAGTTGTGAAGAAATCCTACAATACTAACAATTTATTTCTTATCATGGTCTTCAAACAACCTTTTATTTCTTCAACAAAATTACTGTCTACAAAATTTCCTATTCTTATCATACAACTACCACTGGTGACACAAAACATTGCGTTAGAATCTCAATTCACCAGGGATTTGTCTTGATTACGCCATTATATCAAACAACTGCTATAAAAATTCTTCAAAAACATAATTTTACTGAGTTTTTCCGTCATTAGAAACACAAAGAGTTTTTGTATTGACAATAAAAAACATTGACATTGTTAGAATTGTCAGTATGGTGCATTTAACTTCATCATTATATAAATATAAAAACAGTTTAAGCAAGTTAATTACTTTCTTCACGGCTCCGGAAATCTGCCATGTAAAAAACACTCTTCTATAATAGAGGTACTTACAGCTAGCTATTAAACAGATCTTCGCAACAAAAGTTCAAATAAATAACAAAATCATCCCATTAAGGAAAAGACAATTACAATTTCTTAAAGTTCAAATTTCATTTCTTCAGCAACTTGAAATCAAAAGGTGTTTTCAACAAAGATATTCAAATAATTAACTAAATGCATTCTCAAAGCAAAAACAGTAAATGGTAATCCACTTAGTGAATATTTTCTTTTATTAATTTAGCTAATGCTTTTGAAATACACCTCTATCAGCAGAAGGGAAATTATTGCTGACACATATAATGAATAATAACTTCATTAACAGGCTAGCGGCAAGTTCTCATGAAATTATCAAAGGTAAAAATCTGAGTCAGGATATAATCTTCTTAAAATGATATGTAATCCAACATCTCCAAATAAATAAAAAAACATATACACTAACATGTAAAATTCCAACTGTCTGTGGTTCCTTCTGGCAATGGCAGCAATGGTATCATATCAAGCCATTAAATTAAATTTCCAGCTGAAAGAAGTTATACAACCTTCAGAATTTGAACACTAATAAATCATATTGCACCAGGTCAAAAGAACCATTAAACACTAATCTTATTAAAAGATATGACAGATTTATCAGGATTAGAAAGTTAACTAAAGTATTTGAAATGCCAATCAGTGATAAGCTACGGTACAGATTAACTAAATCAGATTAAAGTTTTAACATTTAAAGATTAATTTTAATGAGTTTAATATCAGTTAACATGCAATTCAAACATTTATACCTCTTTTAAAACTTTAATAAAAAATATCAAAATACTTCAGGGAATAGGTAGTGTTTTAAAGAAAAGTACTTTAACTTGACATGAAAGTTTCCAATTCAAGCAATTTTGATCTTACACTTTTCTTCAAAGGGTATGGTTCTTTAATTACTTGTAACCCAGCTGATAGTCTTATTTTATATTTTTCACAGCTATCTGCAGGAATTTAAAAAAATAATTGAAATTGTTTTCATTTGACAATGTATGCTCAATATTTCCTGTGGGCAATGGGCATATATAATGTAAGCATATAGAACTTGTATTAAATGCTCAGGGGCGGACTGGGTCCGTATTGTGGCCATGGTTTTTTTTCCATTGACCGGCCCACTTAAGTGTGTCGGGCAAAGCAGCACCCCGAGCGTAGTGGTCTTAACAGGGGCGGAACCACGTTTTTCGAAAGGGGGGGAAGCGTATAACCAAATCTTAGCCGAGCAAAGCGAAGCGAAAAAATTTGTGACCTTTTTTTTGGCTTAAAAACTTAGAATAAGTAAAAATTGTACTAATTTAACGGTTTTTGACGTGGACCATGTATGTTATATAGTAAACGTTAATGGGTTAGACATTTTTGATTTCGTATCCTCCCCATTCTTAAAGAAAAAAAAAAAAAAGACAAAGTAAAGGGGGGGGGGGGGGCGTACGCCCTCTACGCCCCCCCCTCCCCCCTGGATCCGCCAATTCTTAAGGGGTCCTCCCCCCAAATAAATTGTAAAATGACTGCCATAAATGTGATTTCCGAGCGCCTCCAGCGGATTTCGGCCACTTTCTTTTGAAATTTTGAGTAGACCTATAAGTCTAATTTTTTTTTTTTTCAAAATATAAATATTTTTTTTGTCATTTTTCACAAACCGGCCCCGTGCACACCGGCCCGCATGGCTTTAGCCATGTGGCCATGCGGCCCAGTCCGCCCCTGTAAATGCTAAAGTATGATATGCTAAGGTATGATATATCTGGTGGGTTATTGGTGTAGAACAGATTGTTTCATACAATCAATATATTAGAATTGATACAATAACTATAATGCTACTATAAGGATTTTACAGCTATAATAAACCATATTGATTAATATTCTTATAAACTATAACATGGAAAGTTGGCATTGACATTAATGCCATATCTTATTCATATTAATGTCAAACTGAACCTGCACTATATCAAAGAACTTTAACTTTTAGCATTGACTTAATGAAGCTTGCAAGACAAGGGAATAGATACTCATGGAAACATTTAAGGAATTAATGTTTTGTAGGGACTATAAAACTTCAAATTTCCATAGAATCAATATCCTACGATCCTTACAATTATACTCCATCATTCAAAATCACTGGATAATGCAATATTGGTTTCTACCTATTCCTATACATTCAGTCGAAATAAAACCCTGCTTTCCGTGATATCAAAGATTGACAACTTTGCTAATATCTAGAATTGTCAATGGAATAGAATATTTGACAGGTAATCACGAAGAAGATTGAGTAACATCAGCAATGTTTTATTCATAAACTATGTAACAACAAGATTAAGAACAAAATTACACGCATGTAACACTAAGAAACATAAATGGATCCAATACTGTAACATAATAACCTAATTTGAAGACCACAATTTGTGAGATAGTGGAGGATGAAATTTCAGATTTTTTTTTAAACTCTAATGGATAATTTATCATTCACTTACAGCGCTTTGATTTCAGAATATCTGAAGAACATTCTGCTAATGGACTGTTAATGTCTTGTATAAAATCAATTTAATATCAGCGAGAATTAAAATCTCGTGAGTTTTACATCAAATCCTTTAACACTATAATACGTCTTATTATCTACCCCTGAATGATTATTTTCACTCACAGAGCACATTACGCTCTATTAACCAAAGCTGAATTGATGAGACGGGTTTTAATCAGTATTGAATAAGTTTTAATATATCTATAGAGAGTTACTGTCAGCTCAACTATTGCCTGGATATTGCTTCCATTCAATTAAATCTTCAAGACATATTCAGACTGAAGGCCTCAATAGATACTAAGTCATTGGAAACAATCTATATCTTGAGAATACTGGTAATATTCTATAGACTCAAAATTAAATTTTCATGACAAGGAATGGTTGACATATAGAATTCAAACAACATCTCTACATTTCTACGTACTTAACAATTTGGTTTTCTAGATTTAAAAATTTAACGCAGACAAACTAGATGAAGCAAAATGACAACACTTGTACCTTATCGAAAAAAAAGATGTATTGAAATAGGTCAGGCCTTCTCAATTAATTAGGTAGCATAGCAGAGCGTTTTAGCGGGAGGGGTCACTCTTGAAGGGCCATATTGAAGGGCGTCACAGGCCGGATTTGGCCCGTGGGCAGCCATTTGAGAAGGCCTGAAATAGGTTATTCAACCTAGGGTGTAATCAAAGAAGATCATAGTTCTTGGATGGCAAACATGTTCATATTTATCTGTGTATGAAAAAATAAACTGTATAAGTCTACACACCAAGGGTAATATCTTAAGACATACATCAATATGAAGGCTGTAGCATATCATTGCTGTCCTGTGAAAACCTTGTAACTGATTAACACCTAAAAATGTAGATACAAGGTTTTCACAGGACGGCGACGGGAGGCCAATGAGACACCAGTGTACATTTTGAAACCGCAACCAAACTTTAATGAGAGTTTTTTTTAATTATTTATTGAACTTCATCTCAAATACCCTTTGTTTCAATTTAACCTGCATTGAATTTCAGGCGTGTAAATACCATCGAATAGGAACTTATTTATATGCCATACACAAGGTATTATTTCTATATGAGTACCACTGTTCAAACAAACAAGTTATATATGGTTAGAATACTAATATCCAGTATCATTAATATCCAATCAATCTAGTCTGGAATACAATAACTTCAATCAGAATCGTGAACAATACAATCTGTTTACACAGAAACAACATCAACTTTATTATACTCATAGTGACACCATTTACATGCAGGTTTCATCTTATTCTCAACATTTACAGTTGGAATTCGATTTACTTATTGCATTACCCTTATCATACAGACTTTCAAATACATAAATTATTCCTGTAATATGTTAGATAAGTAGATTACATATCACGAAAGAAAATGAAGAAGTTTGTCTTAAAATGTTGTAGGCAGATGGGTTAGCTTAGCATGTAATCTCTTACCTGTTAACCTGGGGTATATATCCTGCATAAGTAAAGATAGGTATCTCAGAGTTACGAAACACATTTCTCCCTGACAATTGCAGATAAGGTATGTGACAATAACAAGACTCATGTTCTTAAAGCTAATGGTAAAATGTGCCGCACAGCATGCTGCATGACATCGCTCATCTTTGTCAGTAGGATGTTCAACACTATGTTTAATTTCATGCAATATTGTGCCAAGTCTTATCACTTGTACCAATGAAGTAAGTGTGAAGTTAACCTACATTTCTGTCCCCAGATCTGTATAAATGTAAAGCATTATATTGATTTGATATTAGTAAGCCAGACAGGAGACTGAATAAATTGGAAAAGTAAACATTGGTATGGAGTTCAAGTAAATGGATCCCTTGAGAATTACTAAGTTTCTAAACTGATTTTGGTGACAAAACCAGTTGATGTAATGAAAACAAATGATGTAGAAAATAGCAACAGACAAGATCTATCATATCATTGGACATTCTGATATCAATAATTCATCTATTATAGTTTTCTTGTACTGAAGGTGTTATTGTACAGTATAAACTGAGGAACACTTTACACCGGTCAGTCATATTCAGGTTGTCACATTGGTATCAGACACCTTGTTTCAATAGAGCTTTGATATCTCAGCATCTTTGTTGAAGAAAATAACACAACCTGTTGGCCAGTCATTGTAACCACCAGCTTCACGTAAGAATCTATGACTATCATTGAAGAGGATATGATCTTCGGTAAGTTTTGTCTGAGTCTCCTATTCAGAAAGTTCAATATAATAATTATTTAAATTTGGTATATTCATATTATAGATCTGGTAACATGTAAAGCTTTTCTCGATATAAACTGAAATCTTTTAGCTCTTTCTTTATGTGCAAGACAAAGGAAGCCAATGTTTTTACACTGGTTAAGTCAAACAGTTATCGCATATCAATAATATGGATACAAACTTTTTAATTCAAAATCGGGTAGAGAATAATATAAAATACATCTTTAGTTTTTTACCCAGACATATTTTCACGATAGCATCACATTAAGTTGTAGGTTAATTAAGCATGTGAACCAGACTTAATAACTAGCTGCCAGTAGACAGACAGATTGTATCAGACCTGTCATTAACAAGAAAGGTAAAAAACATTTTCTTATTCTGATAATACATGTTTGGTGTTAATACTAGAAATTTAAACCCAAACTTTCTTACCCAGCTGTCCTACAGATTGATAGATTATGTCAATTATAGTTCAGATTAATGATGCATTGTAATCTTCATTTGTAACTTAGATGAGAGTTTTTGTTTTGAATATTTTAAGAAAGTCCCTTGCTAATTTAACTTTTTTATCATGTGAAAATACCATGCGAATACCATTTCCTGCAATTTTAACAACTTTGAACTGTTAATACTAAAAAAATGTTTTACTAAGATTACTTGTCAGATCTCCTGATGACCAGGTTGAACATTGGCTTTTGCCAGGAAAATAAGAATAATGGACTGTTTTGTTGAATTACATGAAAGACAGACGTAAATTCCCCAAAGTGTTGAAAGCTGAAATTTCAAACCTTCAGCTGGTAAGGGATTGAAATTTAGGTGATTGATACTAACATTACCTGATTCCAAACTTTCATAATAACAAAAAGCAAGAGAGTGAATCCTTACATATTTTCATAATATCCATAATTAACACAGCATATCAACTGTTATTCCCGATTTCAGACACTGAACTAAATAAAAGAGGCTGGTGACAGTTAATACTAGAGTTGATAATGACCTATATCAATAAAATTATCATAATAACTATGAACTAATTATCAACTTGGTTATATATTCAGATAACAATATATTAACATCAACCGTTTGTCCTGTATTAATATGTTCAAGTGAAAACATCTTCTGATTATGCAAGCAATAATCACATTCTATTAATTTACTTATCTGTGCAGAATATGGAGTGAGCTTCTTCTACACAAAGGGTTAAATAACCCCAAAAAACTTACAAATGATCAAAATTGCATAGTAAAAATCAAAATCCAAAATAAAAGTATATCTATATAATACCTTACATAAAATCATGGTCAACCAAAAAAAAAAAAGCTTCCCTGGAAGCATTTTTTCTTATGATTAAAACAGACTTGTCTTTGCCAGGCAAATTGTCAAAATCCATCAAGAATTGTGTAGAGTATTTATTATGAGCTAAAAATTGAAAGAGTTTTGAAGAACAAAAGCAATAATTAATATCAAATACCTTTTGATTTTACTGATTTTCAGTAGGCTTGATCCATGGGTATTAATAAACAATTTCACCAAGTTTCAACAAAATCCACCAAGAATTGTGAATTGTAGAGTGTTAATGAGTTACAAATTCAAAGCATTTTGGAGAAGAGGTCAATAAAATTTTTCTGCTTTTCAAGAGTTAATCCTTGAATGGAAATAAACAATCTCGGCAAGTTTCTTCAAAAAAGGTGAAGAATTGGGCCTTCCAAAATGTTTATGAGCTAAAAATTGAAAATGATTTGAAGAATAGGGAGTAACTCATATTAAAGATTTTTTTCGATTAACTGATTTTCAATAATGTACAAGCTTTGGTGGCAATGATAAAATTAAGTAAGTTTCGTCAAAATTGGTGAGAAATTATTCCCTACAGAGTGTTTATTGTGTAGGGACGGATGGATGGACAGACAAACATGGTTAACTTTAATAAACTTTGTTTGTAGCAAGGTGAAAATGAAATAATCTATTGCAAACAAATTTTCACTGTTTTTTTTATATTTTCAGTTTGTGTTTTTATAATTAACAATTAAAGGTTCAATGGTACTTACAACCAGGAAATACTATCATTTGCCTTTTTTTTTTAATCTCAAATACAATTTAACCATTTTCAATCTATCAAAAGTGCCAAAATTTTGAAACTATGCCACAATGGCACAAATGTCAAACAGAATAGTCAGCAGGTCTGTTACAGTAATAAGAATCATTAGTTAATCTTGATGTTTTGTGGAGGAGAATTATACAGAATTAGATTTTGGGAAATAAGAATATGATTGCTACTTACGATTTTAGAACTTAAATCCTATGATCAGCTTTACATTGAGTATGTTGAGTTCTGAAAGAAAGAAGATAAGTAACAGTAAGAAGATAAGTAACAGAGGTAAGGAATGGTAAGTAAGTAAAGTTTGTAGTGTAATTTATCAATAATAATAATAAATAGTATATACTTGTATTAATCAATACCAAGTCAAGTCTGTACCAATATAAAACATTCTGTTCAATTTTCATCTCACTAATAAAATCAACAACTAAAAATAGACTTGAATTAATAGTTGTAAAAAATCAATGATAAACACATACATTTATCATCATTTATAGACAAATCTCACTTTCTTTTAGTTACTACATCATTCCTAGACAAATAACTCTCACATTTACTTTCAATTCGCATCATTTTCACAAATAATTCTTTCACCAAGTTGTCATGGAATTTCCTGAAATGTCTGTTAAGTACTATTACTGGTGATATATATTAGAATTAATATTGATTAAGGTATTGTTTTCAAGTTTTTCTGATTTCTGGTCAGTCAATACATCAATCTGTCAGTATACAGTTTAAATTCCATCTATCTGTCTGAGATGGTTTGTTTACATCTCAAAAACTAGCTTGATTTAAATTCAATTTTGATTTTCTCTTTTCGGCCTGCATTCAGTTTTCCAATCTTTCAAAAGTATTCTTAAAAAATGTTTCGTCTTCCTTAAATTTGCCTTTTAGATTTGACAACAAAAGTATACGAAAGGTTCAATGTTACCAGTATTTAAAAGTACAGCTTTTTTATCTTTTATAAAAAATGACAGAAAGCCAGACTTTAAAAACAGATCATGATAAAATATGTCTTTTTTTTTATTTTATAAAAACATGGTTTTTCTTATACAATAGAAAGCAATAAATTTGAAGCTGATATTTTTCACCTATTTCATGTTAAATGCTATTATCGTGGATAGAAATATATATATCAATATATTCATAATATCTCTGACAATATAGTCTGAGAGAAATATTTCCTTAAAAATATCAGACAAAAAACTGTATATATGTAAATATATAATAAATATACATAGCAATAAAATATACATGTACATATGATCTTTTAAAGATACTTGTGAAATAAAATAAAAATGTCAAATACTGCTGTTGATGTAATAGAATATTTGTTAAAAGTTACTTTCAAATGGAATACTGAAAACTTGTTAATCTAAATATCGGGAATATCATATCAAAAATTGAAAAAAATTACAGATGAAGAAATAAACTTTCCAGGAAATTGTTGTAAATCTTTTAAATTTTCAAGAGAAAAACTTTATGGTAAACTAATCTTGAAAAACTCTTCCTGTTAGTAATCATGTTAAGAGCTCTTCTTCCACTGAGAATTAAAATTTGATGGTGGATGAAATAATTATCTCAGTAGTCTCAAGAAAGTAAGAGTATGTGACAGACTAAAAAATTATTCATTGCCATCTATAAAACACTTTTAATAACAAAAAAATAATCTAAGATCCATAATTTGGCATTACCAAATTAAACTTTGTTCTAGTTGGTGGTGCCTTAAAAACTACAGAACATCTATCCTTGACATTTTTCTAAATAAGAAATCATACAGAACAACAGCAAAATCATATTTTCAAGAAATTCCCACAGCCTAACAATTAAAATACCATGAATTCATTATCTAGAATACCATGAACATACACCGATCTTCTAATCGACTATCTTGGATTCATAACGCAAACAAACAAAAGCAACTCATTGCAGCAAAATCACCACCTTCTTTTGCAATCCCACTACCTTGTAACTTTGTAAATTTAAGTTTTGAGCTTCCCTTTCAAAACGAGACATGAACAAGGTCTATGAAACAACCTAAATTACAAGTGAAGTACTCAAATCACATAAAATACAAATAAGATTGTCTGTCAACTTACATATGGGCCTATCATACAAGTAACATTGGCCCATCATCTTACATACACCTAACATGGAACTGTCACCTAACATACAAGTAACATTGACCCGTCACCTAACATGGAACTGTCACCTAATATACAAGTAACATTGACCGTCACCTAACATGAAACTGTCACCTAACATAAAAGTAACATTAGCCCGTCACCTTACATGGAACTGTCACTTAACATAAAAGTAACATTAGCCTGTCACCTTACATGGAACTGTCACCTAACATAAAAGTAACATTAGCCCGTCACCTTACATGGAACTGTCACCTAACATACTTAAGTACCATGTAACTAAAAACCTTTCCTTTTATTTAGAATCAGAAAGTCCAATGACCTTAGAAAGTGAACACAGTAGTTCCTGAGAGACTGGATGTCAGTCATCTTCAAATGTGATAAAATAATTTTTAAAATATAGTAAACCATGTATAAAATATCAGATCTTCGTCCAAAATTAATACTGTTAATCTTCCTGATTTCCACATTTGTCATCTAGTTGAGAAAGGTCAAAGCCCCTTATTTTCTTTTTCTCCAGTTTCAACATTTTAAAAAAAAAACAGAATACTGAGAAATGTTTATATATTAGTTTGAAAATAAGTTCTGGTTGACTTCTTTCGCTACCAAAATACAAAAAAACTGGGACGTTAATACGTACAATAATACAAATCTTTATTCATTTTTGTTAACTGATATATCATATACAAGACTATTCGTTTAAAAATTCTTAAAAAAAAAATCATCTTAAAACCTCAATTTTTTTTTCTGCAATTGGATTAGAATTTTGTTACAAGAAAACTTTGATCAAATACATTGGAGGTTTAGATCGAACAGCTTAGCTCTTTCACAAACATATGGGAGTATCTAAATCAATATCATCTTCTGTACAAATACATCAGACCAAAATGTCTTTTAATTTGATTTTTAACTTCAACATCACATTAAAACCTTGCCCTTCAGACTTCTGGCTACATTTTCTACCATTTTACATACATATTTTATCTTTATATAACAAAATAAATTGAGTTATCATACAACTTAATGTTACACAAAACAAAATTGGATTTTGAATAAAAGTTAATGTCTCTATATATTTAACATACATGTAGACATTCAGGTTTTGATTTGGATTTAAAAAATTTGATAAGCAATTAGTTGTGCCAGCCTAAAGGCATATAGGCACTAAATAGACATTTGTCTATAATTTACAGATACAATAGTGCACAGAAAAGATCAAAACAAGCATCGAACATTTTCATTCCAAACATCCTCACTTATTTATTCTATCTAATCACTTGTTACCTCAGAGAATTCTGTAAAACAGTTGTCAGTTTGCCTATGACATTTGCATGTTTTCTGCTAATTGAGTTAAGACAGTAAAATATATTCTAACTACGGAACAATAAATAGGATGCGATGTTTTTACCTGAGTAGGAGACTTGTAAATCCCTGTTTAATCTTTATCTGTCTGCTACAAATACAATTCCAAATCATCAAACTCTCCTTCCTTCTTTATTGAAGAACTGGTAGAGTTTAGAGTCAAACTATTCTATTTACTAGAGAGTATGCAGGAATCGGAGGCACGATGTCGATTGCCTTGAAGCTAGAGCAATCTAATCAATCAAGTTGAGCTCAATACCATATATAATGATTGGTACACACTGTAAAGACTGGATCAATAAATACAACCAAAACTACAAGTCGTACTGGATAACTGGTCCTATATTCCAGCAGTCTGTATACACAAACAACCTAACATTTCTTCTTACAACTGTTAAATATAACTACCAATACTGCTCTAAGCAGAAGACTTCAATTTAAAATGTCTGCAGCCTTTATTGAAAGGTATACATCTATCTATCATGATCATGTAGAGCATTTCTAATACTCTCAAAGAAAAAGTAGATCAGAGTTTTCCTGCTGGCTAAAACTGTATTGGACATGACAGCTAAGCAGAAATTAAGGTGCTGATGTGAAGATTTCTGTAGAATTTTCAAGGACACTTAAATGACAGCAATTTCTCCTATATCAGAAGTTCAATGAAGACTTGATAACCTTCTAAAAGATGAATGTAGCACTTAAAGTAAAAGTTCATCAGCTGTATTGAAAGAAAAGCTTGCCATAAAACAAAATGAAAAAAAAAATGTATTGAATAATAAGCCAGGTCGATGAGATACTCTTCAAACATATAACACAAGAAGTCAATAAAGTAAGTTGTAGCTATAAAGAATGATATCAAGTATAAAGCAAGGATTATTTATATCAATAACAATTTTCAAAATTTAACTTTAATCATATCAAACTAAATACAACCTTATTTTACTTGTAGAGGATAAAAAAAGAACTAAAAAATCTACATATTCTTTAGAAGAGGATGGAAAAATGAATGTATCTGGACATTTTTACTAGGAGAGGGTAAAAAACAACTTTAAGATATAAACATTCTTTGGAAGAGGATGCAAAAAACCATGAATATCTGGACATTTTTGGAGAGATGGTAAAAAAAGAACTTAAAAGATCTGGGGCCTTCTTCTAAACCATTTAACTTATATAAAATCCAGATTTTAAGAAATACAGAAATCTGATTAGATACAACTACATTTAAAATCGATTTTAGTGATTGACCAATGAGATTTCTAGAACACTTTAAATTATCTTAAATTAAGTTTTGAGAATAAGGCCCCTGGATACAGGAAAAAAACAATTGATATATGAGATGACAGAACTAAGTATAAGAACGAAGAACCTAGCTTGATGCCAATGAAAATAGCATGTCCAAAACCTTTGAATTGATGATATAAAACCTTATAAGAATATTAATATCTAGTTTGGCAAATGGCCATGATATAGCATAAATCCTTATTAAAATATTAATACCGGTATCTAGATTGGCAATAAAAACAAAAACATTTTACTAATATCTACTTTGCTCATAGTAATAATAATAAAACATTGTTTAATAGTACATGTATGCTTGTATAATAGCTTGAGATTAATTAATATCACAAAAACACATTTGATAATAACTGCTTTGACAATAATAGATAGGGCAAAAACTTTATTTAATAATATTGTGTGAAAGCACACTGTAGTGAATAAATCCATCAATCATCCTACGTTATTTTATTTCTTCAAGGAAATTATTCCACGACTTCATATCCTAACCAAATATAATTTTATATTAACCACCGTAATCTAGTGAAAACAGAAACCATTTTAATGGTATAACAAGTTGTAAAATGGCCATTTGAAGACAACACACTGTATAATTTAGTATTCATTTATTCACCATAATTCTGGTTGGGAGAATTTAGAAGTATGAAGACACGATAATAATATTAATGGTTCAACTCTCTAGAGAAAAAAAGAAATAAAGGTATTGTGACAAAGATAAATCGTCATTCTCTATGGAAACAGTTTTAAGCTGATTTCTCCATCTTAAATTGGACATTATTCATTTCACTGTTAGAATTTCACAAGCTGCCATAATCTCTTTCTTGTTACTTTCAATTTATAACTCGTATTATTTTGAGCTGCAAGGTGAGAACTAGTGATATTCAGTCTAATTAAAATCAGACCCTAATTTCGTTCGTTCGGTTTTTTTAAATCCGTTTTTTTAACAACTACATTAGGGTCTGAGAACCAGGCGTGATAAGAAACGTTCACGTTAACTTTGACCTAACCTTAAATGACCTTTGTTTTAACCAATCAGATCTCTGCCCTCTCCAGCGCTGGGATTTTGTGACGCGAACAATTGGTGCATTCCGAAGTGCCATAGTCTCGTTTTTCAAGTACTGTGCCGAACTCGGTTGAAACACGTTTTTTTTATTGGCTGATTGGTTAAAACAAAGGTCATCAAGGTTAGGGCAAAGTTAACGTGAACGTTTCTTATCGCGCCTGGTTCTCAGACCCTAATGTAGTGGTTAAAAAAACGAACGAACGAACGAAATTAAGGTCTGATTTTAATTAGACTGTAGTGATATTAAAAATATTCCAGAAATTCTTGTCCGCACAACTACTATAGTCATTATCAATGTACTTTTTCACCATTTATCAAGGTCAAAAGTTATTTCATCTACATGGTACTTTTGGTCTTGAACCCAATTGAAAGAGTAGTTCTGATTGGTTGACAAATAATAGGTCATCATCAAATCAAGGTATTAAATAAAAAAATCATGGAATATGAAATGTTATTAAACTCTACAATCATTCAAGTCATTCACTTGGGAAAAGAAGAAAATGTGTAGTTTTAAAAGATTAGCAACAAATGTTATATTGAGCTTTTCTGTATTTAAGTCATTGACTTACGTACAGGATAGAAAAGATTTTTTAAGATTGGCAGCAAGCTCGCTTGACAGCTGAAAAAAATAACTGGCTTGTTATCAACATTACCTGGTAAAATATCATTGTTATACATAGCATACATTAGGGAAAACAAGATACGAAACCATCATCAGAAAGAGTAAGCACAGAAATACAAATGAGTTGAACATTGTTTTTCTTAGAATAAAAGGCTTCAAACAATTTGATTTCTCTTTATTATTAAATAAAATTGAAACTAAACCTAAGTAAGATTATTGAAAGAGATTGATATAAGGTACTATCAGAGTAATATAAATTGTATCATTAGTGATAGTACCATATGGACAGGGCTAGGTCAGATAATAAATGAAAGCCAGTAGTTAGAGTAAGAGAAATTAATTAATCACAGGAAATCAATCCATTTCTTATTGGAAACTACGACCTTCAGTTTCTGAAACAAACAAGGAAAGACATTGGAGTAGAAAGAAGTATTATCAGCATGCAATCACTGACAGCAGAATGACACTACAAGACACTTCAACGGAAATTAATTTTGAAGTAAAAAAGAATCTATAACAGTTTTAGGCTATAAATATTTTATATGGGTTCATCATCCTCAATTTTTATATTTCCTGATTAAAGATATGGTATGAGACAGAAATGATAGGTTATTAGAACTAAGTAGCTGAAAGACAATTAATATGTCTGGTGCAGAACAAACTGTCATTTTCAAATGCAACTGTATTCTGTTAGAACATGTGAGCTAATTCTGTTTTGGTATGTTATAACTGATGGATAACAGCAACTTTCAATGATATATTCTATAGCCCTCAACAGTTACGAATGCAATAACCTTGCTGGAAGCTGACTGAACATTAATATAATCAGTTACTTCAGAAAACAAACTTCACTTTGATAATTCATTTAACATAGATTTCATACTAGTATTAGCAATTTCATTGTACAAACATTTCCAATTTTTAATGTAATAATGGTCTTTTGATGTTACTACCTTATATGGTAAATGGTAGCTTATGGAGATGTTTTTAACACAGATCTAGCTCAAGAACTTTTACCCTTTTCACTATCAACCATGTCAGGTCCAAACCATACATAATAGGAAAATGTTAAAACATGTATCAGGGATATGATATTGAAAGAAATCATGAAAATTGCTCACTCATTTTTCAATTTTGTTTTAAAATATTCTCATTAAACAACCTGACCATCCTGTATTTATACATCAAATTTGTCTTTAATTGTCCAAAATATATAAGCTATGACATTGAAGATATGTGTAGATATGAAATATACGTGAGCTTTAACTGTCTTTGTGGTTTCTTATGGTGATAAAAAGGTCTCCAGACTTTTCTCTGAAGTGTAAAATATAAGATATTTTTTCTAGAGGTCCAGACAAACACAATAGATTTGATTATTATTTATCTTAATTAAAGATTTTATTGGTCTAGTCAGACGATCTGGTCAATCTCACGGAAAGATTTCAATTTGTTTCTTTGTCTGGAGAATGAGTCTCTATAATTATGCATTATCTAACAATTACTGGTATATCAAATTATCCTCAACCATGAAGTGAACAAAACAAAATTTCAATGAGAATTGATTTGGTCAATAAAAGAACCTTAGGACAAGTACGAGCAGACCTAGCCATGACCCGATTCCTGATTATAAAATTCTCCTATAAAAGAAAATCATGATTTTTCCATTTTTAACTTCAATAAAAGATATTATTCATTAATGTGACATAATTTTGTTATTAAAATCTGATTGTTAACTGCCTCAGTATCAAAGGAGAAGCCAATGTTTGTCATGTCTACAATGTGGTTTTGTGGAATAATATTAACTGACTTTTCAAAACAGATTGAGTGCATCATGATATAAGCAGAAATATTTTCAAAATTAAAAAAGTTTAATTACAAAATATGGTAAAGATAGCTTGCCAGGCAAGGTAACATACGCCCACTTCAGCAAATTTAAATATTTTAAAAAGTTGATTGCACCATCGCACTTATTTGAGCTGATATTTAGATGAATCAATTCAAATGAAAACTCTAGCCTCTAACATGAACACAAGTTAATTTTAATGTTTTTTTCACTAAGCCAAGGGCAGTAACTCATAAACCAATTATTGGAATCGCGCAATTTTCGAACTTATCCAAGTTATTATCAAGATGAAGATACATACCAAGTTTCATTCAAATCGGATAAAAATTTTAGCCTCTATGGAGTAAACAAGTTAATTTAAACGTTTTTTCATTAAGGCAGGGGCAATAACTCATAAACTGACAACTGGAATCATGCCATTTTCAAACTCATCTGAGATATTATCAAGATGAATACACATACCAAGTTTCATTCAAATCGGATAAAAACTCTGGTCTCTATTGCGTACACAAGTCAATTTTAACGTTTTTACACCAAGTCAAGGGCAATAACCCATAAACCGACGACTGAAATTACGCCATTTTCAAATTCATCCGAGATATTATAAAGATGAATACACATGCAAAGTTTCATTCAAATCGAAAAAAAACTCTAGCTTCTATTGCATACACAAGTTAATTTTAACGTTTTTTCACTAAGTCAAGGGCAATAACTCATAAACCGACGACTGGAATTGTGCCATTTTCGAACTCATCCGAGATATTATCAAGATAAATACACATACAAAGTTTCATTCAAATCGGATATAAACTCTAGCTTTTATCGCATACACAAGTTAATTTTAACGTTTTTTCACTAAGTCAAGGGCAATAACTCATAAACCGACGACTGGAATTGCGTCATTTTCGAACTTATCTGAGATATTATCAAGATGAATACACATACCAAGTTTCATTCAAATCCGATAAAAACTCTGGCTTCTATTGCATACACAAGAAATTGTTGACAGACGGACGGACGGACGGACCGACGGACGGACAGGGGTGACGGCAATATACGTCCACATTTTCATGTGGGCGTATAAAAATGTATTTGTGGGCGTATAAAAATCAAATTTATTAAAGACTTTTGAAATGTATATGTCACACTCAACTGAACAGCAATGTGATTCTGTGACTTCAGAAAGAAACATGAAATTACAGGTTATTATCGAAAAAGGCTTAATATTTTGTATATATTGTAATATTTATAATATTTATGGTAGTTTTCTGGCATTTTCAGATTATACAACTTAATTATGACACCAGACAAGTTGCTTGATGAATATAAACTCTTATTCACTGAAATAGAGAATTGTGCTTTTTTCTATCATTCTCAGAAGTAGTATTCCTATAAATCTGATCATTCCATAAAGACTTATACAGATCCAGACTCAAATGATAAAAACATCTTTGAACAGAAGAAGCAATTACAAAACATTCTGTTTCTCTCAAAGAATTCAATTCCATTTTCTATATAACCTTACAAATTCAAGCCATTATCAAACAAAATAAAAACTTGCTTTAGAATAAAATGACATATTAGATCATTCAACAGCATTACACAAGTCAATGTAGCAAGTCTAATCAGATTGTCAGTAAAATACTGCAGTTTTAATGATAAAAAGACATAAAATATAGAAGTTGCTGTAGGATTTAAACATACTGTTAGTGTAATAAATAAAGTGTATTTGTAATTTATGAGGTCATTATTATTGATGAGAAAATTGATAGTAAATGAGAAATTTCAACTCTAGAGAGAAACTTTAATCAAAAATCAATTATAAACACAATACCAAACACACAATGTAAAGTGACAGTTTAAGCTCTAACATTCAACAGTAGACTATTCTTATACATAAAAATTGTCAACAATTAAAATGGTTTTTCAATAAAGTCTGATAATGATTCAGCCTTCGATTTGACAACAAAAGATATGTTTCCTATTTTAGATGTGAAAGTTAAAATTATATCATTTCTTGTTAATGCATTCCACACATTCAAAGTTGCTCTAAAAGAAACAATTTTAGACTTTCATTTTCATTTTTGGCTGTAGATTCTGTTATGTTTATCAATTTCTGTGATAAATGAACCCGTTTTCAGAATTGAATTTGGTGCTAAAATAATGCTTAGTCAAATTATTTTCTTTCTTAGTTTAAACGTTCAATATAAATCAAGGATGAAGCCTATCTCTATCTCTTTCTGTGGTGATCAGATCATTTCTTCAGCATTGAACTAAGCGTGGTTAGCAGAGGTATCAAATTTGATAGTATGGTCAAAACTTTATTCACTGATCTATATTTAGCTATTAGATGTACATTTAAAAAGTTGAATGCATATGAGATTTGAATAACATATAAAGTATTCAAGCATTTGTGCTATGTGGACACGTTAAGAAAAATTTCCACCAATGATGTTCATGGACCTCTTCAAAATCAACTGTTACTAACAGAATAAATTATCGTAGTCAGCCTAAAACATCTAAAAAACTGACCAGATGAAACAGAGATGTAAACCTTTCTTGACAAATAATGGAATCAAATCTTTGACCTTTTGATAAGGGGCAAGACAACGGTTTCATACATCAAGGTGGACCAGCTTTTAAACTTAGCATTCTAACACATGCTTGAGCAGATTAAAAGCCAGAAGCAATTCATAATCTCACTAATACGGTACTTTACTGGCAATACTAAACTCTAGTTTATTTTTCATACTTTGTGTAACAAAAATGCTTCCTTGTTTTCAGAAATTTCTATTATCCGCAGAAGAAAGACCAGTGTCAAGCTTCCAACACGGCTTGTTTGAAAGTGACAGTAGTAAGAAGTTGAAATGACCTGTTAATGTCAAGAACTAGCCTTGAGCTTCTTTGGTGACCATCTTCGTGCTATTAATAATAAAAGCATCTTGAGGCTGGATAGAAAATCTGATTACTAGACTTATGATTTTAACAGTATATATCATATATCTATCATAAATTCTATATATTTTTTGACAGCTGAGAAATTGTTTTTGTCTGTAAATCAAGAGGTATAATTCACTGTTAACTAATTAAATTAGATCAGTCACACCTATCATAGGAGCTATACTACTTTTTTTTACTTGCAAATACAGTTACTTTTAATCTGAATGTCGAATTAAAGCATGCAAGTCCTGAAATTTCATAGTTTTATTATTTTAAACAATATTGGAAGCCTAGTCGACCAGATCCATGTCAATATTAGTTTGATAAAATTATTTAAACAAATTGCTTGAATAACATAAAAAATTGGCAGTAAATTTGTGCTTTAATGTTGAGAAAAAATAATTGACCACTAATGATGTGGGATAAGTCAAGTACAAATTGTTATCATTTATATTCTTCCAATTAAAAGACATTTCCATTGTTATTTCAAGTTCAATACATTCAAACAGATGATGAAATAAGCTGATCTCATTTTTTTCACACAAAACGATCTATGAATGATTTGTGTTTGTGAATTCTGTAATTATTGAGGATTTAATGCTAATCAGATATTAACTTAATAATATAACGAATATAATATACTTTACCATAGTAATCATATTATTATATTCTTTATATCTTATTATAATTATTGACTTACTCATTAATACTGTATCTTAATCTGTTTATCTGATTATACAGGACTTGATATTATCCATGACAACTGCTACATGACTTCATGATGCCCACAGATCTTACACAATGACACTGTGTTGTTAATATAGTCATTCTACAACTATTATCCTACAGAGAATTAGAACTCTGCTATTTAAATGATATGACAAGAATACTCACCCTATATAGACTTTGCAAATGAGTGTGTCAACCTAAGAGATACTCAGTATAATTTTCATCATGGCAATTAATTTTATTCAGGGAAGTCATTTCTGACATTACTGTTGCAAATGATTTCAACAGCTAATGTACTGACTATATTCACCACAACTAGGGGAGGTGTAAAGTAGTTAGAAATTAGCAAATATATATCCCCTTTATAAACAAATTTGCAACATCAAATATTTACCATGACATAGTAATAAATAATCAAGTACCTCATAGCAAAATTGATCTAAATTTTATACTACACTATTATATGATAATAGATATTTCCTTTAATAAGAATATTAATCAACCTAGATGATGATTAGCGTCAGATGAGATTGTGTGATTTTGGCAGGTAATTATTGGTTGTATTAACAGTAGTTATTGATTATATAGGTAGATATTATCTTCTATATTAGAACTAGTTAACTTGATCATAAACAACTGATATAGCTTCTTTAGATACCTAACAACTGATATAGCTTCTTTAGATACCTAACAACTGATATAGCTTCTTTAGATACCTAACAACTGATATAGCTTCTTTAGATACCTAACAACTGACATAGCTTCTTTAGATACCTAACAACTGATATAGCTTCTTTAGATACCTAACAACTGACATAGCTTCTTTAGATACGGTACCTAACAACTGACATAGCTTCTTTAGATACCTAACAACTGATATAGCTTCTTTAGATACCTAACAATTGACATAGCTTCTTTAGATACCTAACAACTGATATAGCTTCTTTAGATACCTAACAACTGATATAGCTTCTTTAGATACCTAACAACTGATATAGCTTCTTTAGATACCTTACAACTGATATAGCTTCTTTAGATACCTAACAACTGATATAGCTTCTTTAGATACCTAACAACTGATATAGCTTCTTTAGATACCTAACAACTGATATAGCTTCTTTAGATACCTAACAACTGATATAGCTTCTTTAGATACCTAACAACTGATATAGCTTCTTTAGATACCTAACAACTGATATAGCTTCTTTAGATACCTTACAACTGATATAGCTTCTTTAGATACCTAACAACTGATATAGCTTCTTTAGATACCTAGATACCTAACAACTGATATAGCTTCTTTAGATACCTAACAACTGATATAGCTTCTTTAGATACCTAACAACTGATATAGCTTCTTTAGATACCTAACGACTGATATAGCTTCTTTAGATACCTAACAACTGATATAGCTTCTTTAGATACTTTACAACTGATATAGCTTCTTTAGATACCTAACAACATACATAGCTTCTTTAGATACCAAACCATGATTCAACTAACAACTTTTCTACTTTCGGAACTGAAAACTGTTTTCTGAACTCAACTGCACAACCTTCTGAACTGAAAAAAAGTACCCTACCCTCTGAACTTAAAACAATTCTTCTGAAATAAAACCATTTATCTTTCTTCATAAAAAATAACCATCTGCACCAAAGACAACCGAAACAGTTTTATTAAATTTATGGACTTGACACCAGATATTGTGTCTCGGAAGAAGATAAATAAGAATCTGTGCAGAAAATCTTGAAAATTGAATCCCTTTTATAGTGTTTCAAATGATTTAAGATTAAATTAAAAGTGCTTGAAAATAGCATCAACAATACACTTCTATTAAAAAGATATCAAAGAAGAGTAATCAATATTTCTCTTAGAACCTTTTTATAAAAATTAAATTGATATATAACAAATTAATGATTTTTATGACTGCAGTTTTTAAAACCACAATAAAAAATCATTTCCTGAGAGAATGATGAAACAAAAACGTATGACATATAGGAAAGTTAAAGATTATGTTTTTGTATAGCAGCTGCTACCTTAGAAAACATTCCATATTATAGGATTTATATCACATGGGAAAAATTGTAGTTTTTTATTGTTCACATTTACCATTTGATCTGTCACTTGGCATTGATTTCTAAATAAAAGAAGAAATGATTTCCCCTTACATCATAAATCCATTTGTTAGACAAAGTGATGTATAAAAGAGAGTATGTAGATAAGTTAGAGTAATCATATCTTACAATATATCATTGATTGAAGCAGAAACCTTGTATTTATATTTTATATCATAAATTAATGGCTTACATCAACTTGAGATCAATGATTTATTTATTTCTAATGGTGTTTGATATTACTATGATATATGATGTATTGTTTCAAGTTGTTTCAGTTGTTTGATAATCCAACAACCATTACACCACATTAAACAATTATCCTTGTAGACATGTTGTCAAACATTACATTGTTTTTATTGCTCACAACCTATATTCCACATTGACTGCTGCCTGAGTTACTGTAACCTGGTAATAAGTAGATTGTAATTCAATCAATTCCAGTCTAACTATATTTATTCTAATGGAATGTGCAGGTCAGACGGAAAATATCAGATATTTTTTATTGCTAATTCTATTCAGATTGGACAGTATACCTGTCTACAAAGCACTTATAATAAAAATCCGTACAAGCAAAACAATTCTGTTAATCAAAAATCTCGTCCAGACTGTCCAGAGCATGACAAAATCGGGTGCAATAATTATATAGTAGTGGACTTCCCATACAAGAAGTACCATCAGGTGTTTCGAAAAGAGTAAGCATGGTCTGCTTCAGGCGCGACACCTGCCACTACCATAAACTTCTCTACGCTACTACTTCCCTATCTGTGATCACCAATCAAAATAAATCGAGTTTTTCAACCTTTCTTCAAAATTGAAATTTCCTAAATTTCTGCAATTAATTTTTTTCTAACAGAATTTTATTTCTAAAATTGTATTTATATTTAAGACAAGAGAGTTATTACTATATAAAATAATACAAGAAGTTAATAAGGCCACTTTGTTTCAGGGTATATAATGATTAGAATTAACAAAGGTAATTCAGATTGTGCTCTAGGAACTCAGCAGGTTTATCATGCAAGCTAACATGTCAATTATAGATAGACACGACATGACTATGGAGGATGCAATCATCGCATAACAATGTCAGCATTAAAGGGATGAAGTTGGTATTAATTAAGAATTTTAACAATATATATAAGAGTATCATTTTTCAAGTATTTTCCCTAACATTACATTTCTAGTTTAACTTTAACTTCCATTGATTTCTACACGTAAATAATACTATATTGGGTAAACAACAACCGATTGCATAATAGTTTACATTTAAAGCAGTTTAGGTATTGATTAGCAACAATTTTCAACTATTAATTAATAGATTTGCTTTCAATAAGACATCAAAGTCTTGTTCAATTGATCTTGCTTTATGAAGATAAAAAAATCTTGTTTGTATTGAAACATTGTTCAGAGATCATAATGAAAACTTCTTCTAGAAAAAATGTGATATAATTTAATTCATTTACATCCTTTTTTTTTCTGAACTTTTCAGGCTCAGCAAATCCAAGAAGTATGCAATGAGATAAATTTTTGCCAGAATAGTGACATTAACCTACTCTTATCTTTGATTTCCAATTGTCATGGAATCTTTAATGTGCACAGCCCGTAGAACACCGGGCCTAGGTTTATTGTCCCATCCAAACAAAAACGACTCGACACCTTGTTCGTGTCAGCCCCCCTGCATCACTGACAAGGCCAAACTCGATAGAACAATTCTAAGGTATGAGGTATCCAAAGGGATTGAACCCTGGACCATCAGTTTGGGGTGTCTAACATAATGAGCCACTGGACTACCCCCATCAAAATCTGATGTGATCATACTGATGTCGTTATAAATATCTTAGAAATAATCTTTTAATAGCAGGAAATCAACAACAGATAAAACCTACTTTCTTAGAATTAAAGTCAAACTGTTTCTCATCATTTTAAAGTTGATCATAAATGAAAATAGAGGCGGGGAGCCAAATCACCACTGTCCCATAATAATACAGCATGATGGGGAAGAAATTACAAGTCTGACAGTACAATTTACACCCTAGCTAAGAAAATGCTAAAATCAATGTGTCTCTAAAAGCTGAAATGTAATTATTTTGTCAGTATTTAATGACAAGAATTCTAAATAAACTAAATTACATGCCAATCATTATATATACTTATTCATTTGGGATTTTCAACCTTCTTCAATTCTCTTATATTTTATATGTAGAACATTGCACATGACCACAATAAACATTATTACCAACAGATAGCTTGAATTTCAGCTACATGATGTGCCATCAGGAAGTAATAGGATGTGTCTCTGCATCTTCTTGATATAATTAATAGGACATTCAAATGGATATTTCTCAATTTAAATATGATTTAGAATTGAACTTTTCATCCTTTTGAACAAGTCTTCAGTGATTTTTGAAGGGAAGTAGTAAGAGTGATTCAGTTTGAAAACTAAAGCCAATAGACCTTATTCAAGTGTTGGATCTTGGATCCATATCGAAGCTAATGACTAGCTCAAAACTAATCAAATTTTACAATGCTAAAATCAGAATTAATTACCCTATTTAAAAAAAGTTTCAGATAAAGTGTTTCTGTACATTTCTGAGAAAAGTAGTTTTTAGCCCATTTCCTCGTTTGTGATGGGGAGTATAGTGATGTCCTATTCCTATTCATTCATTTGACATGTTTTATCGATGGATGACGTAATTTGCATTATGAACGTTGCTTTCAAAACGAGGCATGAATAATAAAGTGTATACCTGAAAACCAGATAGGAAAGTAAACACAACCCAGGAAAGGAATGTAGAAATTATAAGCATTAGAATAACTTGACAGTGATCATGACTTGAAATAAAAAGTTTGTGATTTGAACTCTCAATAGATATCAGATTATAGAAGTTGTTGTCTGAGACCACTCATTCTTATTACAACTACACTGTCTAACAACATTATATATTCATCTCACAACCCTTTCAGGAAATTGCTTTCTACTATAATCTACAAGTTTAATTGGCCCTGTCACATTCTAGGTCATTTGATATGCTTTGACAATTAAGTAAGGTTAAAAACTTTATTCACAGACCTTACACTTCCAAAATGCAATATCATCTGAACACTAGTTCATTTAGAACACTATAGACCTTATTCACGCCTTGTTTTGTAACCAAATCTCATAACACAAAACACATCATTCATTCATAATATGCAACGTCAACTGAATGAAATATGATGTCACTAAACACACTATTCAACAGAGAGTTTTCAAGAACAAGAGCAATAATTCATAGTAAATATTTTTTTATTTTGCTGATTTTCAATAGGGTTCATTCTAGAGTGCTAATAAACATTATCAGTAAGTTTTATCAAAATCCGTTACGAATTGCGACCTGTATAGTGTTTACGAGCCAAAAATCAAACGCGTTTTTAAGAACAAGGGCAATTATTCATAGTAAATAATTTCCGGTTTTGCTGATTTTCAATAGGGTTCATCCTTGGGCGGTAATAAACATTACCATTAAGTTTCGTCAAAATCTGTCAAGAATTGTGACCTGTAGAGTGTTTACGAACCAAAAATCGAACACGTTTTTAAGAACAAGGGCAATAATTCATACAAAATATATTCAGATTTTGCTGCTTTTCAATAGGGTTCATCCTTGGGTGGTAATAAACATTACCATAAAGTTTCATCAAAATCCGTCAAGAATTGTGACCTGTAGAGTGTTTACAAGCCAAAAATCGAACACGTTTTTAAGAACAAGGGCAATAATTCATAATAAATATATTCTGATTTTGCTGATTTTCAATAGGGTTCATCCTTGGACGGTAATTAACATTACCAGTAAGTTTCGTCAAAATCCGTCAAGAATTGTGACCTGTAGAGTGTTTACGAGCAATTGTGAACCGACGGACGGACATGGGTGACGACAATATACGCCCCCCATTTCATGTGGGTGTATAAAAATGGGCTTAAAACTGTGTTTTAACAAGAATGTGTGATTAAACACTTCATCTGATATCATCATTTAAGAACTTAATATATTCTGATTTTAATGATGTAAAAAATGATTAGCTTTGAGTTATCAAGATTGGAGAAGAAAGCATTGAAAGGTGTCAAGGTGGTGGTTTCACTGCAATGAGACGTTTTTTTTTTTAGCTATGAGCCTCGATATGGATCCAAAATGGCTACCTGCTAATAACGTCTATACTCTCTTGCTAAGTTAGTTCATCTTGAAGCAAGACTTTCAAATTAAAGGGACAGTCTGAATTTTTTTTTGCTCAAATTTGTGAAAACTTTAGACCAAAATCTGTAATTATGTGCCCTTTAATGTATCAGAAAGTTTTAACTAAAAAAATCCAGCCGTTAATCTTTAAACGTTAAAACCATGCTCAAATTTTTAAAAACCTTACGTAAGGTTTTTAAGTGTGTTATGTTTTTTGGACGCCGATAGGAAACTACTGAACGGATTTGAGTAAAATAAACGCCGAATTGTAGAGAAATGTCCCTCTTCTGTATTTAAAAGGTTTCAGCTAGAAATATTGAGTCATTTAAAGGGCAAACACCAAAACTAGGTCAAATTTCTTAATTAAGAATAATTACTCCCTGTTTGTAATTAACCCTTTAAAACCAAATTCAGTTTGATCAAGAAGATATAGAGATACAATAAGCATACTTTAAAAATACTCTCAGGTAGTATTTGCGATTTTTTTGATAATGGAAACTTTTTTTAAAAATGCAGAATGGCCCTTTAAACCATTTCTAGATCATTTTATATAATGTAATTTCACTAATGTCTTTCAGATCTTTAATAAATAAACACTGTACCTAGGTACCAGGAGTAATTATTGTAATCAAAGGACAAATTTAAAGTTCAGATGTTGTCTTCCTTGATCAGCCTGTCTTGATGTTTAAAGAAGATTTTGAACCAGAAAAGCAGAACGGCTTAGGAGTCCATTAGCCTATATAATCTCCTGTTATTTTAAAAGGATTATGGACACTCGTAGCAGATGCTAGCCATAACTGAGAGGTGGTCAAGAACTTGACAACAATGTCTGAATATAGATAATAATTGACAGTTTGTGAAGGTTATCCAGTACTTCAATGATACAGACAATTTCATCAATCTAAATAGAATGTTTTTTTAAAGGAAAATCTATAGATACCAATTACTACTGTACATAGAAAATCAATCTATCATGAGGAAATTATAGATTTCTGACCAAATTAGACAATAACTGAGGAAATTATCTACTTTAAATCTATCAAATAAGTGATTTTACTGAAGTACCATGATTTTTTAACAAAAGAATAATTTGAGTGTTATCATAACCGATATAATAAAGCAAATTGTTTTCATAATACACTGTTATTAATTCAAATAATGCATTGGTTCTCTGTATTGAACTGGGTTAATAACAACTGTGTCTAATTACAGAAACAATGTTATCATTTCATGGATGTACTTCAAACAAGCTCTAAAGTCTAAAATTTATGTTCTTGCTATGGTCTTGTTTCTCATCCAAACGACGTTGCAATTGATTTGGTTTAATTAACTTGAAAACCCATGCATCACATCCAACGCTATCTTTTTTTTAAGTTAATTAAAAGGATCACTCTTTTCTCTTGCATTTGATGTATTTCTGTGCAGATCAACCATTTCCCAAGAGAAGACAACCTGAGAAGACAACCTGAGAAGACAAACTGAGGGTACTGGATGATCTATCTTTATCTGTACTATTGTCAATCCATCAGTAGACCAACTACCATAGGGACTCGAAGTCCACAGTCCCTCTTCCCCTAACATAACCAGCAATATATATAATGGGTAAAATTGCATTAACTAGACTGAAAATCTTAAATCTTCCATTGACATGCATCAAAAACACTTACATAGCGATCTTGCAACAGAGCCGAGGACATGCAAATTATCACTTAACCTGTTTGGACATGCTTCTAATACTAAACAAAACATTCTAAAATCATTAAATGACAACTATAGGCTACTGTTGGAATGGTGTTAATAAAAGTAGCTCCTATTGGCTAATTGTCAGACTTGAATGATCAAGGGGGCAAGTAATATATCTTGAGGCAATGCAATGATGATATCATTGAAAAAAGTAGCTGTTGGAATTATTTCAGGGGGGGATTGATTTTCCCCCCAACCCTGTAACTACAGGCCTGGTAATTGTATTGAATCTTTAAATTAAGTCTTATAATCAAGAGTTTCTCATAAAAAGTTATCAACACTAGAATGCACTCAAACATTCTTCATTCTTAATCAAAAATCAATTCAGTTTATAGAAAACTTTAACATTCTTAGCAGGTCAACATATAATCAAAGTAGAGTTAAGTTTATAGAGTAAGGCAGCAGAAAGCAGTTATAAAAGGTGATACAAATCAGTTCAGAAATATTGAATATTATATGGATATCAATAACAATGTAATGGCCGTGGTATAAATATAGCCAACTCATTGTTTTGATTGGTATGAAACCCTCTTGAGAATAAGATAATAGTATTATTGTTAGAGAAATTATACAGCATCATATCTTCTGGAGTCTCTTCGTATCAACACTGGATCTCTGTAATATCAGCCTGTTATTGACATAATGCTTAAACAGCAACAATTCATCACTCTTATAAACAATACATCATCCATTCATATTACTTGACATGGACGGATATGGAGTTCTTGGCATTACTCAAAACAATACAAAAAAGAAAAAAAAACAGCAGCAATTTTATTCTTCAATCTTTGGTGAAAACTTGTGCTATTGCCATTTTTTGGATTTAGTCATGTCTCTCCTCTTGCTCTTTCAGTTAACTGTGATCTCTTATGGTTTTCATTTTGAAGAGCATCACACCTGAACAATTGCAAATCTAAATGAAGAAACTAAAGGCTTTCCAGGGAAAAACAGTTTGTTCAAATTGTTATGAAATCACATTTGCCTCCGAAATCTCAAAATATGTAATGAATATAGCCTACTCTACTACTCTGACATACAATTGCTATTATGTCAATATACGCACACAATTGGTATTAAAATATAATTAAAAAGTAAACATTTTACAGAAATTTGAGAAAGAAGACAAAGGGAGTGAAAATATCAAAGCCATTAAACGTTGTTGAACTAGGTATTACTAAAAGTGTTCAGTGTGAATTTGAATACTGGTTGTAATTAATGTTTTATTCTGAAACAAGTTATCAAATATTTCACAGCAACTCATCAATAATTTAGACATACAGTATAACTTGTATTAAGCAGCAATTCAAGGGAATGCTTAAAAGTGGCTGCTTACTATGGGGTGGTGCTTAATAGAGGTACATGAATGGCAAACTCAGTTTAGAATGATAATTTTGTAATTTGTAATTATATGTAGCTTATATGCATGGAAGAAAAACAACAATAGCAATTTCAATAGCATTAGCAATGTCCTAAAAGTGACCGCTGATTGCAGGGTGACACATGTTTACCGTCAAGAAAAGTGTGACCGCTGGCCGCGTCATTAGGTTGGTGTTGGATAAAGAGAGGTAAATTTGGTTGAAAATTGCATGGGATGCAATTTGGGTGGCCTTTCATTAAAGGGTGGTGCTGAATACAGGTGACCGTTGGACCAAGTTTTACTGTATCTAAATTATCTCTGTTTTTTGTCCTATCACATTGGATTTGTTCTGAATATTTCCATATAGAATTCCCTTCAAAAAAGAATTATCTTTCGAAAATGAATAAATTGATATTTTTAAGATGACATTAGCACATAATTTTTGTTTTCCAGTCTGTGAGGAGGTGCAAAGAATTGAATGTAAATAATGTTTAAATTTGATGATGTTCTTAGTGTGATGAATTAAAAAATATGGCACAGAGGCTTATAAGAAAATAAGCTTCAAAAAGCTCTTTAACTAACAGTAGCTGTGTTTTTTTACCCTAATATATATCATTCACTTGAGCAAGCATCAAGATATATCGTTCTCCTATCATTCCTTGATTCCCAGTACTAGAAGAATGTATAAAACTGGTATTAAAACTTAATGATGTATTGAAATAAAGCAGCAGTAAAATACAGAATCTTTAATAGCTTTAAAACAAATGTCAATTGCTCATTGCTCAATAGTTTTAATATAAAAACTATCCACTATCTGTCAGTATTTGATTTGAAAGTTGGAAGATAATGATACAGCTATCCAATATCTCACTTTTAATTATTCAACAAAAACACAAAACAATGTCAATTTGCTTTCAGATTGTCAATCATCCATTAAAATGGTTTCCATGTCGATAGAAATTGTTAGAGTATTTCAAAACAAAACCAAGTTAATTCACCGAGGGAATATCCTGAACGAAAAATGACAATAAATCAAAGATTAAAGTTTAGGTCAAAATGACACGTCAAGTTTTCAAGATAACAAAGAGAAATAGGATTGCTCTGAACCATGCTGCATTTTTCAGTGCGAACAGAAACAGCATTCCCAAATAAAACAAGCTGATAAAAAAACTTCTTGTTCTAATAAAGTAAAGAATATATATTGATTTCAAATCTTTTAATTAATTGAACATGGAACCTATTGAATGACAAAAGGTAGGGAGATTTTATGGCACTGTTACAAACAACATGAACAGAAAGAAATGTCAGATTGCCTCAACTAGATGATAACAATTTTTTTTTAAATATATATCCTATAAAAGAATGAAAAGATAACTATTCAATCAATTCAGTGTGAGCAATCTATATATTTCTTGCTGTAGTAAATAAAATATGTGATTAAAGACTAATAGGATGTCAGAATAACCTTAAAACATCCACATGATATATCAAGATAAATCTTTACTGACTACATGAAATAACGGAATTGATTTCTCTTTAATAACACCTTCATTTCTTCCAAAATCAGTATCTTATCATAGAAAGTTTTCTAACTATTCCTTACCACTTTTGATTCCGATCATCCTTTACCTCAATGACACAAAGAAACAACCACGGTCACCAATAAGAAAATATGAAGGAATAATAACTTACTTTACAAACTATAAACAATGTCAATTGCCAACTGAAGAACTGTGCTTATTTAAGAAAGTTTCAATTTTGTCACTCATATTTTGACTTAAGTTAGCCTAATGAATTAAAAAAAACAGAAAGTTTCGAATTAATTAAATGAAATAGAATATAGATCTAGTACAAGTAATTATATCTGCTGTTGTTGCCATGAAAAATAATGATATTAAAACTCTCTACATGTACACAAATTAATCAGTTTAATCAAAGCCACATCAATATAGCATATAAATAATATATCTAACTACCATTCCAATACAGTAGAAAAACTCTATTGATTGACTTATTCTCTATCAATTATTCAATAAACTTAAACTTCACTGATTGCCAATTTCATTAATCAATAAATAAAAAAACATCACACAATGAGTCATATATGAGGGTGGGCTGAAAAGTTATTCACTGACTCAGAAGAAGTAATGCCACAATGGAATACATTTTATGATACAGCGGCATTATTCTTATCATATCAACTGATCATGATTGAGTTATTCAAGATTGAAAAGTAAAGATATGTTGTGAATATGGATCAGAATTGGTACTTCAAAACTCTCCTTCCTTACCCTGTCTTTTATTCAGCTACCCACTTAAGCAGTTGAACAATCTGATCATAATTGTTTTTGGGGATTTCCCTTTTTCTTTTTCACAAATTCTCTAGTTCTAATTTTCAAAATTTCGAATCAGCATCAGTTGTTCTGAAAAGAAGCAATTTTTAATTCAATGTATACCAAGTTTCACTGCTGTGGTATAACTACTTATGAGTCAACCTAATAAACTTTTTAGCCTACCCTTGTACATTGTATAAATACCCATGTACAAAAATATTTATGACGGATCAAAAATATCACTTGTTTGGTTATAAATGAGCATCATTGATTTATGTCTTTATTTCAAGCAAAAAACAAATATCATTAAAACATTGATATATCTCTTAGAAACAGTATGAAGTGATCTGCATTCAAACCGTATTTATATACCTGAACATCAAACAAAGAAAATATTCTCAATCAGACATAAAGGTCCAATCACTTCACCACATTTAAAGTCATAGTTTCCTTCCATAAATATTTCACAAGATCATTGCAAAAAAGTGTTACAAACATTAAGTGATTGTTAACTGTCTCTAATATGTGTAAGAAAAACAATCATGCAGCTAAGACTTGGTCATTCAGAACCATAACATGACACAATCACTCCGTACATAAAGTTCATGTATTATGATTTTTTTATGAACTTACAAATAAAATAATTAAAAACATTATCATCAACGTAAAATGTATTTAACCAAGACAATGCCTCCTTTCCAAATCATTTAACTACGAAAATGTAAGAGAGTGAATAGACACATTAATTAATTATATTGATAAAAATTTATTGTTTATTATTACATGTAACTATAGCTAGAGGTTGTATAAATAAACTAGTAATCAAATATACAATAGGTATACAGTAAACAACATGGACCAACTAAGATGAAAGCAGCATTGACACAGTAAAAACTGTAAAAACAAATTTACTAAGAATTGAACAAGAAAATTGATAAATAACCACAAGTTTAAGTAGATTGCTAATTACTACCTTATTGTAATTAGGCACATCTCAGATCCAAAACAACAACTGTATCGGCTGATTCAAAACACCAGCAGTGCCAATTAACTCACAGCATCACCAACTTCGTAACTGATTCAAAACATCATATGTCAACTGATTCAAAACAACAACTATGTCAGCTGATTCAAAACACACAAAAAATATGTCAACTGATTCAAAACAACAACTATGTCAGCTGATTCAAAACAAAAAATATGTCAGCTGATTCAAAACAACAACTATGTCAACTGATTCAAAACAACAACATATGTCATCTAATCTTTAAATGACATTGAGAAATAGGTAGAACATTAATTAAGAACAACTATTATGGATATACTACTCCTTTCTTTAATTTTAGCAACGTTTCAATTCACATACAGGAATCTTTATCAAGCAAACCAATAATAATGAAAATACAGAACAACAACATATATATATAGTAAATACTGACATCTATAACAGACAATTTTAACAACATATGTCAGCTGATTCAAAACAACAGTTCTATGTAAACTGATTCAAAACAATAACTATGTCAACTGATTCAAAACAACAACGTATTCAAAACAATGACTGTATAAACTGAATCAAAACCCTGATTTTCTACGGTATTTTAAGTTAGACAGAAATTTTGTAAATCTAGACCTGGATCTGGAATTTAGTGTTTGATGAATTACGATGAAATAAACCTTAAGTTTAAGATATTTGGTTCTTTAATTCCTGTAAGTAAAACTACTATTAGTACATAACATCTTTCATATTTCAAAAAATAATTTTACAAACTTTGATTTTTAATAAAAAGACTAGAAAATTATATAAGGTCATAATAAATATCAATGCTTTCAGAAAAAAATATGAAAACAAAGAAGAAGCTATAATTAGTAATTATTGATATTTTTTCAGCTGTTGTAATTAGATTTTCAAATGTCAACAATCTAACACAGACATATCAAGAGCTTAACGAACATCATTTTTCACTGGAAAAAAAATCACAAGTAATTGTATATTTTGATAGTAAAACGATAGTAATTACTGGCAGGTTCTAATCTATAAATAGATATTATCAGGAATTCTAAATTCCAGGATCAACAGAAGAGTACATAACTTGAAGTTATATGAATAATTCTATGTTCAATTGGTTGAATATTATACAAGGTAATACTTACCTAGAGAAATAGCTGTAGTAAAAGATGGTTTGTGATGTAGGGCTGCCAATGTGGTTACTCGGCTATAATCAGACTGCAGTTATTTTATTGATTTTTGTCAACACATCAAGGGACCAGCTCAAAACACTCCATTCTGTGCCGTCTAAAGAATAAAGAAAATTAATGATAATATGATTTTTATACCGCTAGACAAAAAATAATTATATATGAAATAATAAGTTTTGTTTTAAATACCCATACTTATTAGATTAATGTTAAATATTGTCCCTCCAGACAACCTATATATTATTATTCAAATCATAGTTAGTTGATAACGTGATAATAGAAAATAATCACTGAAAAGTAAGTTTCAGATCAAGTATTCAAACTTGATGTCAACATTTACCAGTAAGTTTCTATATCCTTTTCTTCTGAAGATAAAAGATTCTTTTTATTAATTTTTCTTAACAAAATAAAGCTCTATAGATAGAAAGATGCAGAAATATATCAAATGCAGTTAAAAGTGGCAGTAAATGTTCAAATGCCTCAAGATTGTAATTATCTTAGTGGAGCTACCAGACCATAAACTGTTTGTACTGAAGCATTAATACTGCAGCAAGATCAATCAGAACCAATGAACAACTGTAACATCTAACTAATGCAGTTGCAACATGTATTCTAGGGTGCATGGTTCTTCAGACAAGCTAAGATCAGAAACTCGTTGGAATAATTTTTATTTTTTTAGGTCTGAGATTCATTTTATAATTACTTTATTCTAGTTTAAATACTAAATATTAACATCAAAGTAGTTGTAAACATAACTGTAACTCTGTGATAGCGCCTTCTGTTGAAAAGTAACTTGTTGCTTTTCAACCACCCTAATCTCTATTCCGGTATCATAAACTTACAAAGCCAATGTTGTGAGTAAAGAGAAATTATTACGAGAGTTTCAGAAGATCTCCCTATGGTAAAATAAGCAATATTGTCTCTAGGATGTTTATGTGGTATGAATAATTGTCTCTGACTACCTGACTGATTTAATGTCACTAAGATATTACTGACGTCAATGCTGCGACATATTGACTAGATTAAGATGTTAGTGCCATGTACCATATCTAATCTGACTAGACAATATTTTCATCCCCGTGTGTGAATCTTTTGAACTTATCATTACAGAACATCGCCAAACATAATTCAATAAACTTATTTGACAATTCTTTTTTTTGTATTTGAGGTTCTGAATTTTTTATGTCTATCATAAAACAAATCCTCAACTCTTTTGCTAATAATGCCTGAATCGTCAACTATTTCCATGAATCTTTTGAACAAAAAGACCAAAGTTAACGAAATAGGACATAAAACTGCATTGATTTGTCTCCTTATTACCATAGCCCAGGGGAAACACAAATGGTTAAATCTGTGATTTGTATGTAATAATAATTTGTTTCCCAAACTCTAAAAAACAATATCATAATATATCTTAAAATTGCTACATAAGAGGTCTGTATTTAAATTACCAGTATTGTTCAAAGAAATTGCAAAATATTTGCTGGAGAGAGGATTGAGCAATTGGTCTGACCACGTATAGCTACCACCTACATGACTAGGCTTATTGTGAACTTTGACAATGACTTGTGATGGGATTATTTGCCGGAACTTTCGACATGGTGGATGTAGTTAATTAGTCTAATGAGTTTCTACTAATTAAGCTTTATTATCACTAACACATGCCACTTTAACTTCAGGTAGGAATTGTGATAATACCCAATACACATATCTACATCTTACAACAATTCACAACAAAAATCCACCCCTTCCAACAATTCACACGGTTTCAGGATATATATTTCAGGACTGGTACAAATGATATAACTTTCACTTTCATTAATAATATTCAGCAGCTATTACCGATGTTGTTTTAGGCAGTATCTGCTTGCCCTTCTGATAATGGTGCCACTTTTTGTTGATGAATGCTTCCTCGTTGATTCAGGTGTACTGATTGAGTTTATGAAAATTTGTCGTCAAGTCACGTTTTTTTCATCTGATGCTTGTTCATATTCTTGTTTTGTAGTTTGTTTCGTGTATGTTTAACATAGATCGGTGTGGTGCCAGGCAGGGTATGCTTACTCTTCTAGACACCTGATACCACTTTTTATTATGATACACTTATTCATGTATGATTGATATAATTCCTCATTTGAAAAGTTCATAAGCTGTTACCTATGTTTCGTCAAAATGTCTTTTTGGACTGTGACCTAGGCCAGTGTTTTCATTGAGATTCGTCTCAATACAGCCTAATACCAACCATCAACCCTTTACAACAATTCACACCAACCATCAAACACTAGCAACAATCCAAACAAACCATCCATTCCCCACAACAATCCACACCAACTATCGATCCCTCACAACAATCCACACCAACCATTGAACTCTTACAACAATTCACACCAACCATTGATCTCTTACAACAATTCACACCAACCATCCAAAACTAACAACAATCCAAACAAACCATCCATCTCCACAACAATATATCCCTTACAACAATTAACACCAAAAATCCACCCTAACAACCATTCAACCTTAACAACAATTCACATCAACAATCTACCTCTCACAACAATTCACTCCAACCATCCACCCCTAACAACAATTCACACCAACCATTCACCTCTTACAACAATCCACACCAACAATCTACTCCACACCGACAATCTACCCCTCACAACAATTCACACCAACCATCCACCTCTTACAACAGTTCACACCAAACATCCACCTATTACAACAGTTCATATCAACCGTCCACCTCTTACAAAAATTTACTCCAACCGACCAACCACCCATACAGCAATTCACACCAACCATCCACCTATGAAACCAATTCAATTGACAATGCTTAAAATTTGCAAATGAATTTCTGGATAGAATGAATTAACATCAATTTCGCAAGAAAAATATCTTCACTCAGTCAGCTGACCTTTTACAGTAAATTTCAATGAAATAATTTCTGTATAAACATTTAACCAACCATACCATATTTTGTGCATAGACCTCAAGGCTCAAGACAAGGAAATGGAAGGAAGAAGGCGCACACTGGTTATCAGTTTAATGTGCAATTTGACAAACATGCTTTTTCCATGTCTACAACTTCGACTAGAATGGCCAACAAGGAGAAATCACAGGTTGGATTATGGCTCTTAGGTTACCTTTTATGCATCTATCTCACTGAGCCACAGTGGCCCCAGTTTTCAGACATCGCCAGATTGCAAAATACTTTAGTACAACCTGATATACCATTCGATTAAGAGTTCAGATGTCCATTGCCAATCAAATATCGCAATCACAACAAATTGTAAGTAGTAGTATATAAATCACAGTGATTGCCTGAGAATGTCTCATAAAGACAACAGAAATCTCAGTTCTTGTCTCTGGAGTGAAATGGATTGAAAAATACCTAATAAAGGTGTTTTTATGTATTCGAACTGTTGTAAAACATGTCTATATTCCTAAACTTTAACTCTACAGATGGTGTTCATTACAAAATGATTGGCAGGTAATTCATTGAAATGCACTGATTATGCATTAATTTGCGTAGACCAAATAAGATAGATCACAAGAGTTTCCTCTACCATATACTGTATAAAAAACGCCAGTTTTATAGACCTCAGTTAAATGTTTAATATAGAGGTGTTTCTGTTATAGAAGGAATATATTACCAGACTGATGTGGTGCAAAAAGAGGTAGAAAAGTAACTTTTGTTGAAACCTGAATTGGTTTGAATCTCACTTGATCAGATTTTATTATTTGTTGAGTCTAACTGTAGAAAAAAGAAAGACACAAAACTGACAAAAGGGTATAAGCTTAGAAGATAATTCTCTAAAAATAAGTCTTATATCATTCTGTCGGTTCAGTGAAACGTGATGTTAACTCTTTCAGCCAGGCACTGTTCAATATAAACATCAGAAAAACATTGGAGAATTGTGGCCTTTCACTATATCTAGTTTGATCGGTCAGTTACCGTTTATTTACACAGAACTGCCAAAACCCAATAATCAATAGAAATGTTTTGTCTCGTCTGTAATGTTTGGATCCCTCAAAACTATCATTACACCACTTCGATTAAAGCTTGATAAAACTGAAAGCTTTAACGTCTAAAAAAACATAGAATAACCATTTATTTTCCTAATAAAATCAATAAAAATCTGATTGTCAAATCGTTAATGATAGGACAAATGTTTCAACAAAATTGTTAGAATACTGGGAAAATCACAAATAATGTAATTGCTCAACACAGTAATGTGGTGTAAATGGCCATATTTTAGATAACTATGTGGTAAAAGAGAAATATCGAAAATGATTCCAGTGATATTCTGTGACCTCATCAGATATTATCCAATCATTTTCTTGTAGTTTGTTTCTATAACGTAAAGTTATTAATAGTTTTTCTGGGCCTTAATGCCTTATCTACATGTTTTCTAGATAGGCAAAAACAAACAACAAAAGATAAGACAAAAAATTGCAAAGAAAAATATCTAAATTTATTGTAGCTTTTACCGACACATTGTTGTTTTCGAGCCTAGACAATGCATAATCTCTTTGACCTTGGTACGTACGCTACTCATGTGTAAAGATGAAAGAACAAATGGATGTACACAATTCTATCAAGTTCCACTGTGGACATAAAATTTAAAATAGAAACATCTTAATAAGCTAAAGACAGGAATAACCAAGTTGTAAACAAGATTCAGTAATAAATCTGTAGATAGTCAACGTCTCCACTGACCAATCAACCAAGCTAAATAAAAGAAGATTACATTTCTTACTGATGAAGAATCATTGAAACCTAACAAGACATATTAGTGGAAGCTCAAGACTGATTTAAGCTGACTAGATATGACCATCTTAGCTAAATTAAACTCGTCTCATTTGATTTGCTGGTAGAGTGAAAAAATAAGCTGTTTATCATCTGCCGATCATGCTTAGTTTTTATATTAAAATGATCTCCTTCTGGCTGATGAGTTTTGTCCATCCTCCAAACAGATCCTACAGGTATATTAATACAATACTTCCTGAAGGCAGCAAGTTAGAAAATAACATCAACAAGAGAAAGGTCATTGATAGAGGTCGTTTAGCAAATAGGAGAATCCCTAAGGTAATATTTCTGAGACAATCAATGTGAGTTGAATGTGAAATGGTGAATCTGAAATGTTCGTTATTAAGCAGTCAGTGTGATATATATCTTGGTTATCTACCATGACCTTGGTTAAGAATGATATTGAGAAGAAGTGGCTGCTTAATAAAAATCAATAGAAAGAAATAAATCATATTTTATACCAGTGTCAGAAATTTACTGATTAATATTGGTGATTTCCTGCAAATCAAATCAGTTTAATATTCTACCACTAGCCTAGTTTATAGATCTCTCTACTCTCTTTATTAATATCTCCAATATTATCTAACAATGTCTTTAACTAAATCAGAAATTTCCAGCAAACATCATCAAAGAGATTCAAGAAATACAGATCAAACAGCATTGTCAGCATTTGATTTCAAACTCAAAGCGTCTAATTCAAATACACCAATATCAGAAAATAGTGTTAAAAATATTTAGAAACTATTAACTTTGTTCATTTCAGCCATAATCTGTAGAAGAGATCCATTTAACCTAATATTTCACACTTTCAACCATTGTAAACTGTTTACTTCTTTACAATCTATAATATTTTTCTAAACACTATCCCCTACCCTTTCCTTTATAACAAAGATACTTCAATAACTTAGTTTTAATTACAATGCCCCATAGCAGTGAAATGTTATGTGTTTATGCAATACGAGGCAATATGAATATTATCTTTAATTATTAGTTGTCTGATTTCAATATACAGAATCAGAGTTATTTCCCATAAGTCTTGAGTAAATGATGCAGTTTTTTAGTTAAAATTCAATACTTTTCTGCATCTGATTGTATTGACAAAGATGGGCAATACCGCTACCAAAAAGTCTTCAATGAGAAAAATTATGCCATGATTGCGGAAATGGTCATTTTTTTTAAACCCATCTTTCAGTCAGGTAGTGGGTTTCCATGGAATCATTTATATCATGTATACGTCACAGTAAGACAATATTCTCCGATTACATTGAGTTCTAAATTTTTTCTTTCGCGTTATGTTACAAATATATTAAAAATTTGGTCAATGATTGCATGCCAGTGTCTAAGAATGCCTTTGGACCCATAAAAAAATGTTTGCATATTTTGCAGTTGAAATACACACTTTTCTATCTTAGAAAATTCCATTTCTGACAGAAATTCCACCTCTATCTAAATAGATAGATCTATTTGGATCTATTTGGATGGATATGGCTTGGGGAGAGTCAGAAAAATTAGGCCCCAAAAACTGGGGATTTTCCACACCACCGGGGGTGTGGGGGTTTTAGGTGTGACATGGATGGTGTTGGAGGTTAATGATGGTATAATTGAACTACAAAATCATCCATATTTTCAAATATATCAAAGTTTTGTGGATTCGAGGTTAATAAATAAGCTTACGTTTTAAAAAAACGCACCCACAGAGGTGCAGAGGAAAATCCACAGTTTTTGGGGCCTAGTTTCTCTCCACCAGCGATATCCGAATAGCTATCAGTGGTTGGCGACCAGTAGGCTAGTAGTAAATTGTAAATGTAATGACATTGACACTTGTCTGAATGTCTCTTGTCCCCCGTTTTTTGCTGTCACACAGGCAATATTGAAGCATCACTTCAAGTACATAAAGACATTATCAAAGTCGAAGCGTGTTTAATGCTAAGGAAATAAATCAAACTTACAAATAAACAATCTTATCTGTGTTAATCTGTTATCTGTTTATTTATTTATGATTATGAGTTTATTGATTGATTGTAGCAGTGTTTAGTAAGACGCGAGTAGATTTTAGAGTAGTTTCCCTTGGACAAAAGGGTGCGTCTAAGTTGTAAATCTGACAATAAATATAAAATCACAAGCAAATCATAATGAGGACTTTTGATAAATCTCAAAAGGTAACAACCAGTAAAATGCATAATATCACGAAATTACAATCCATGAATAATTTGAATATGACACAAAAACCTAAAATTATGCTATTGAGGTTCATATCCCAACACTGATGGACATTGCGTATCTATCATCAGAAAAAGCTAACCAAGAAAGTTCCTAATTCAAGTTAAGATGTAGGCCTCTGTTGATCAAAGATATCTTAGCATACAAGCATTCATAAATTGTCTGATAGTCGTAAACTTTTAATCACAAAATTGTATGTGTTACCTGTAGCCTCTTTCTTTAAATAGAGTTTTCTCCCCTTGCTCAAGAAAAATTCTTTACTACATCATATTATAGCTGAACGAACATGCATAATATACTCAGGTGTCGATCAGAAGCGGATTGTAATAATCCACGAGGATATTATATTGCCTTGATGTTTGTCTTAACAATGACATAATTGTTTTGGACTGGACTCTTAGTATGAAATACTGAAAGGATTGGCGTTTCTAGAAATTATAAGGTGGAGGGGCCGAGTCAGATTTGTCAACGGGGGGACCGAGTCAGATTTGTCAAAGGGGGGGGGGGGGGGGGGGGGGGACTTAAAGTATACCACTTCTTAAAATGATAAAAAATCATTATTTTCAAACTTGTTCACAAAGAGTTCAAATTCTTTAGGACAATTAGATAAATCCTGAAAACTACCTTATAAGTTATATTATATAATAATAATTAAAAAACGGTCACAGAATATTTAGCGTTTTTCAATATGAAACAGTAAGTTTCACTGATTACGGTTTACAGGATTCAAGATCTCAGAACAAAACAGAAATCGCGATAAAGACTTGCCACAAATTCCCTGTGATGCTTGCAGGTGCGGATTCTGGTTGCAGTTCTGCGGATTCTAGTTGGGGTAGCCTACGTGGAATATAGTATAGGGGGTCTGCATATTTTTATTTGAGTCTCTGGAACATAGTTTAGGAGGTCTGCAGAGTCTAGTTTAGGTCTGCGATCTTCTGATTGTACAGTTCTGCGATCTCGATCTTAGGATTATATACTACCATTATTAAGTTGTGATGGGACTGCTTTTGACAAACTTTATATGTATAGGCTTTTAACAGACAAAGCCTCTCAGATATTTCATTGCATTTTTTTTTTAAATAAACGGTCAAAAATTCATGAATAAATCGTTGTGGACAGAAAAGAAAAAAAATATTGGACAGAAAATTATATTTTTGTAGCTAAATTCTCAAGAATACTTCTATCTCACGTTTTTACCAATATATATGTGTAATGTTCAATAGGAACCGATTTTCTTGATAGTGACAACTAGATTTAGCCATTTAGCTGACATCAATGTTAATTTGATTTACTTGTATCTCCTTTATATGATCGAGTTAAGATTTTACTGAAAGATATCCGGTGAGGATTAATCATCTCTCTTAGCTCCAAGTCCAATCAGTCTTAGTAACACCAAGTTCCGTTGGCTTAACCAACTTTGCGGTACACAGAGTTCAAACCTTAAAGTGATTGTAAAGAGGTTTTCTGATTTTGTATGCCTATCGTCAACCGAAACAAAATGTAATCTAATTTTAATTAGATTGGCCTATCGTTAGCATCAAACTTCTGTGATTCCTGAAATTCCACCAAGACATTTGAGTTTGAGCATTCATGTTTGTGCAGACAAAATCACAGATGACTGATTGAAATTTTAAATGATGCAAAATTGTCCCTGATACACAATAAATTTAGAAAAGCCTATATTTAAATCATACATTTTTCCAAACTTTTGAAGAGCGATTTTAACATTTACGAAGGTTAAGATTGTGCATTCACGAAATTCATTTCTTACAGCTCGCGATGGTATAAACTTTTATACATGATCCAGTGCATCAGGAATTCCACCCAAATTTGACTTTATTGCCTTCACAATCTAAACAATTTTATTTTGTCTCATCGTTCCAATAAGTGAATGAAATGATGATTTCTCAATGGGGTTGTTTGAGTAACAAATCAATGTCTTAATCAAAAATAATATTAGGGCCTACAAAATATTTTACATGAAAATTTGTATATCGGGTGTCCCAATAAAAACGTCCCCAAGTTTGACAGTGAGTATCTCAGCTCTTGATGAACCGATCTCTTTCAAAATTCTTACAAATTTACTTCAACATGTCCTCATCAGACCCTGAAAATATGAAAGTCATCTAACAAAAATTGTACAAGAACTGCCTCGAACAAAATAGCATGTCACAAAATCCAATATCAGAGCAAACTACACATTTCAACCTGTGTCTATTGTGCTTTCACCACATCGACAACCAATATCAAACATTTTCCATCCTGAAATACTCTCACCGATCTCATCTTAAGATATTTTCTCCCAAAAAGCTACCTTCCTGCTTTTCAGTTCCTGTTCATCTGATTTGTTTCACTGGTGATGGTAATGACACTGGGCAGTATGGGATTCTCTTAAGAAACAGGTGTACTGCACTTGGGTTAGAAGGACACACTGATTAAACATGAACTGAAATGCAGGATGGTCACTTCTCAAGTGGTACCGTTAGATGAGATCCGTGAGAGTTTATCAGGATGGAAAATGTTTGATATTGGTGGTTGATGTGGTGAAGACACAATGAACACAAATTCAAATGTGTAGTTTGCTCTGATATTGAATTTTTTGACATGCTATTTTGTTCGAGCCACTACTTGTACAATTTTTGTTCGATTACTTTCATATTTTCAGGGTCTGACAAGGATATGTTGAAGTACATCTGTGAGAATTTTGAAAGAGATCGGTTCTCCAACAGCTGAGATACTTACCGTCAAAGTTGGGGACGTTTTTTTTGGGACACCCGATATAATGGATTAAAAGATTTTTCCCAAATTTTGTCCATTTGTGAGAAGTTATATGAATCTAATTAGGCTAGTTAAAGTCATGAAAACACAATAAACACTGAAATAGTCTTTTCAGAATCCTTTCGACCAATCTATCAAAACTAGAAAATCTGACAAGATAATTTAATAACAGTTTCACTGTTCCAAAACATATTCACAATTTGAAGCAATTTCACGTCAAATTCTACATTGTCAATGACAGATCAAAGTCAGACTTGGTGTTCAAATATTTGGTCAAATGTGATTCCATCTATTTCCGAAAGAAACTTTTCTCTCTACAACATTCTTAGATTCCTAATTAATTCGATTGATGTCTGTTAAGTCACGGAAAATTCTCATTTGGTAGAGAAAACAGACCTGAATTTTTTTGTTCAATACAACAGGAATTTCATTTCAGCTTTGAATCGTTATAACACATGATAGATTTCCAATATCTAGTTAACGTGTTTTTTATTTACGTGAAAAATGAGATAATGTCCAGATACCTAATCCAATACGTCCTTCATTTTTACACAATCTGATTTTTGTCTTAGCCATGCTAGTATTTTGTTAGGGTTCTTTTTTATAGATATTTTCTACTCCAACTCTGGCCACACACTTGAATATTCATTTTATGCATAATTAGTCGAAATTCTATAGACAGCAGTTACCATAATTATTCTTTTGCATGTGAAATTTGAACTTCCCCTTTACAGACAATTAACATCCAGTGTACATATAAGGCTCATTCAAGTTCTAGAAGACTGGTGGTGCATATTAATAGTTTATGGTGTTAATGCAACAGCTTTTTTACTTGAAAGTGCGATTAAAATGCAGTCAAGTCTTTACCTGATACACTGTAAGATATACTGCCAGATGAGAAGTTGGATCTGAAATACCCGATACTGCTGTAGATTCGGGGAACATGATAGAACTGACCAGGGGTCTTATCACTCTGATCTACCTGTTGTTTCAAGACAAGAAGGGTCAAAAAGTACATAATACACCAAACCGAACACTTGATGTAGATAGCTTGGAGGTTTTGGCTCATTGCCTACCAAAAATACAAGTCAATAGTGATTATTGTGGCAATCTGTACACCACTGATTCTTATTTCTCATATTACCTCAATAAACACACCTTTCCTACTTTTATAAAGCTACTTATAGCCTTTATGCTATTTTCATTTGCTACTATTTGCCAGAAATATCTCTGTAAAAACACGAGGTTGTTTGGTTCGATTCGAAGTATTTTCAGGCATTGGATAACGAGTCTAGTCGGTGGTATGGTGGAATGAGGTTCCAAGTGTTACAGACTGTGCACGTTAATGACCCCTATACAATTGGAAATCGAAATGGACTACGGTTAGATTTCTGATGTCCTTGATTTCCACCAAACGTTGAAGTTGCTGATGAGACAAATTAATATCTTTTCAACTTTTCAACCTACGTTTTGCCAACGTACATAAAATAAAATGTGACAACTGCAAGGCAGGTGACAGGATGTGCAAGATATTATCAAAGCATCATATTACACTGATGCAAACTACACCACGATTGACACGAATCAAATGCATTTTATAAATAAAGTGGACGCTATTGTGGACTAATGTTAAAGGGACAAAGTTGTAAAAATGTATGTTTTGGCTTATTTGCAGGTTTGGTAGTAACGAGTGTGTCTAAATCAAGAAAATTTACAAATTTGTAGTAATAGCATTTGATCGCCAGAATCAACTTAATGCAACAGATTTTGTATGCTCATACATAAATCTATGATTCTATAAACACAAAGCTAATTGTAATCAGATGGGTTACTTCCGGTTTTGCATAGTTGTAGTTTATTTTTGTGAAATATTGGACTTATATAGTATATTTCAGTGACTGTTTACTGTGAAATATTCTTTGACATTTGCTCCTTTAGTCGTGAATAAAAGGGCAGCTTCAGAAATGCATCAAGACTGTCTCCCAACAATAATATCTAGAGGGTTATTGGGTGCCTGTTCTTCCCCAACATACTAAAATGACAATTCTTGGAACTGTTAACACTAATGTGCATTCAATATGTGGATGTTTGTTTGTTGTGTCATGCAATATGCCGTATTAATTATTTTCACAAGTGTACATGAGTTTTTAATGACATTCGAGGATTGTTTTGTTGGCATATTAAGTTATGCAAGTGAGATATACCTGAAAGTTCTCGGTGAACTGAAAGTACTGCTTTACCTATCTATACAAATATTACTATATGAGCTAACTATTATATGTATTCAAAGTGTTCTTTTAACGGGTCAGGTACCTCAGATTACGTGATTTACAGATCGCGACCGTTCTATTGTATACTGAAATACGATACGAAACGTTATAATAATCCCTCCGTGACGAGAAATAGTCAGGTCTTGTTTGGAAAAAAGATAGACCAGATAATATGCGGCAAGATAATTTCACTTTTGTGTAACGACATGTTTCACAAGTGACTAGTATTTCTCAATAACTAGCTTGATGTCCCATATTCACAAGCTTGTGTTAACCGAAGATGATATCATGGGATGGTCCAAAATGAACTCATGCAGAATACTGACGAATATATTTAACTCAGGATCACTTTAACACAATACCACATCAAGTCAAATCCACAAACTATTTTGTGCAGTTGTTACCCTTAATCCCATCCTGATCTACATTGGGTCAGATAGGTCTATATAGGTGTAGATTGTGATGTGGCGACATTTTTGTTTGATTGGACAGACAGAGGAACAAAATCCATGATCCAACTTATTGTCCAAGTGTATATTTTTTACCAATTTTCTCCAGTTTCTTTATTATCCTGCAATTTAGAGAACAGATTTCTAGTTTCAAGTTCGGATTTGGTATCAGATGGTCTTTGACAAGAATAATAAGTAGGCCTATTGGGGTATACTTTTCAGTTTGAAATTTCTGTTGTGGCATACTTTTCAGCTTGCAATTTCTGTTGTGGCATACTTTTCAGCTGGATATTTCTGTCGTGGCATAGCCTACATTTCCGCTGTAGGCTACATGTATATACGAGGGGCCTTCAATAAGTAATGCCCCTGATCCACTTCCAGTTGCTTGATCTAACTGAAATTTTTCATGTACAATTATTTTTATCTCTTAGATTAAGTGACAAATTACAGCTCTGAAGCTATCAAAATCAAGAGGTGGGGGAGAATCAGCACAGGCGATCAAGCAAAGGCATCCTCCTGCAGGACAACGCTTCGGTCCACTAATCACATGTCGTCATATCAGAAGCACAGGCGTTTGGCTATGAACTCTCCTGACCTTGCACCCTCTGACTTTCACCTCTAACAGCCATGAAGTTGTTTTTGAAAGGAAAGCGTTTTCTAGATGATGCAGCCTGGAAGTTCTACAAAAACAGTCAACAGAGCTGCATCAAACGATGGGAGACATGCGTTACTCTGTGTGGTTCCTTTATAGAAAAAGACTATGAGAAGTGGGTCAGGGGCATTACGCCCCTCGTATCTGTTGTGGCATACTTTATACAGCTGGATATATCTGTTGTAGCATAGCCTTCTTTTCAGCTGGATATTTCTTCTGTGGTATACTTTTCAACTGCATATTTCTGATGAGGCAATTTTCAGTTGGATATTTCTGTTGTGGCATACTTTTCAGCAGAATATTTCTGTTGTAGCATACTTTTCAGCTTGATATTTCTTTTGTGGCATATTTTCGGCTGGATATTTCGGTTGTAGCCTACTTTTCAGCTGGATATTTCTGTTGTGGCATACTTTTCAGTTGATATTTCTGTTGTGTCATACTTTTCAGCTGGATATTTTAGATGAGGCAACTTTTAACTGGATATTTCTATTGTGGCATACTTTTCAGCTAGATATTTCTGTTGTTGTAGCCTACTTTTCAGCAGGATATTTCTGTTGTGGCATACTTTTCAGCTAGCTAGTGATGTTGTTATAGCCTACTTTTCAGCTGATATTTCTGTTGTGGCATACTTTTCAGCTGGATATTTCTGTTGTAGTCTACTTTTCAACTAGATATTTCTGTTGTGGCATATTTTTCAGTTGATATTTCTGTTGTAGCCTACTTTTCAGCTAAAATTTCTGTTGCGGCATACTTTTCAGCATAATATTTCTGTTGTAGTCTACTTTTCAACTGGATATTTCTGTCGTGGCATACTTTTCAGCTGATATTTCTGTTGTTGCATACTTAAGGAACATTTTGGCACTGTTAGATTAGATAAGATTTATTACATATTAGTATATGCCCTTTTGCTTATTTTATAGTTACAAATGAATAATTGTGAGTTCGTAGGCATCGTAACCTATCGTTTTGGAATGTATTAAGACAAAATTATTCAAAAATTATCACAGAAGGAGACAAAGGACTTCCTGTATCCTACTTGTCCATTCTGAACTATATTCAAACGTGACAAAGAGGTGCACTTTGTTCCTTTGAATAAGAAAATTAAATAACTTCTAGTAAAACCACTTGAATTTCAGAAGAACTTTTAAGAAACGAAATTAAAGGATATTAAATAGAAGTTGTGTACAATGGTAATTTGACGACATGGTGAACACTCCCATATCCGATTAAGACGTGCATGTGGACAATAGCTAGTGTGTATATCATACATATTCAGTTTTATTAAAAACTCACGAATTTGACTAGTTAAATAAATTCTGATACAAATAAAATACAGTGGGCATATTTATATTGATCCGGGGTAAATATGTAATTATAAAAGATACTGTAATCACAGGCCAGGTAATAAGAAACCGTATTGAAGCCGGCTTAAGGTATAAAAGAATTATATATCTGGGAAGACTATGTGAGTAACTGATAGAGCAAACAATCCAAGCGCGTTTTTCAATCAAACTACACGAGTTTTGTTAGGCAAGCTGTTCATATTGTTAAGTCTGTAAATATTTCGGAGTTTGTCGTTGTCAGACTCTAACTTTTTTTTCTTATAATATACGCTTAACCACGGTTTAGCCTCGCGAGAATGTTTGAATTGGCATACTTTGGGTGTTTGCGTCTCGTCTTGGGTAAACAGATTTCTACCGCTTAAATCCGATTTTGATCTCCTCTAACGAATCAAAAGTAGATAAAATCCCGTAGATTCTAATTTAATACTCAAAAAGTTAAAGAATTTCTCACTTTTCATCGATCTGTTTCTGTAATGAAATGAAAGGAATAATGTGTTGATCGGGAGGTTTTTCTGATCAAAGTCTGCTCAATCATCGAGCTGGGGCTTAAATCTGGTGTCTGTATTCCACTCTGCTGATTCTCTTCTTTATTGCCTTCCCAGTTAAAAAGATTAAAGACTGAGAAGAAAGGGATGACGATGAAATTTAGTAGTGTGAATTAAGTGTGGTTGACAGGAGACTGCAGACTGATTCCAGTTTAATTGAAGATTGGAAGAGGAACTCCCTGGAAACATGGAATATCACTTCGACAATTTCTCTTCTCGTTTAATACTTTCTCACATCAAACAACACATTTTCACCCGCTTTACTGCCACAAGTCAGATCTAAAAGATTGTTTTATGGATGTGTCTGTATTTTATTCTACAATTGAGTCAAATTAATCAGAGAAGAAAATACATCATTGGATGTCGTGTCAAGATTGTCAAAAGTTTCACAATTGATTTTGGTTTCAACGTTTTTGTTTTGAGAATCGCTTACTAGATTCAGCTGAATCTTCTGAGGGGAGAGAAACTTTTACTTTTAGCTTGTAAGATAATTACTTTCACTCATGTATTCAATGGTGTAATTGTGTAACAAATTATAAATATTGCATTATAATTTCCAATTAATATTTTCAAATATTTTTTGTTTATATTTAGCTTGAACTATAATCAACCGATAACGTGACAATCTGCATATCAGTAGATTAACTTTAACAACCACCACCACAACCACCAAACATATTGGCAATTGGCCTACATTGAATAATAGAAGTAAATCACTTTATGGGGAAATATATCAATAAATGAGAAAAATTTGCATAATGCTAAGAGGTTTCAGTTGTCTCGAAGAATAAGCATATCCTGCCTGGTTCTATTTGTAATATGACATTTACACTTTACCGGGAGAAACCTTCCACAGCATTAATTATCGTCAAAATAAGAAAAGTTTTATATAAACGGCACATAGCCTATAGGTTGGTTGAATACCCTAAAAATTATGGAGTTGTTTTAATGTCAATATTCATTTCCTTGCAAAGTGACAAAGTGTATATTTCGATTTGTAGTTATGTGAAAGAGCACCCCACCCCCTTTTGACATTGGTTGGAGAGCTCGTAAAAAACAATAAAACTTCGTCTTGCAATCCTCAAAATATAAGAAGTGTTGTCTTGTCTTGTGAAAATATGCCGATTGCAACCTACTGTCTTTTTCTCTCTGCATCAGATAGAACTAAATTTCAGACACCTACATTCCGGATATTAACACTTGAATTGTTGGAGGTTAAAATGATAATTGACTAAAACTTTGTAACATATTTTTATTACTTTAAGTGCCGTTTGACTGAATGGCGATTTGACGGATGTTTGAGAAAAACCCACGTGGTTGTTTTGTTGACCTTAGTAATGTAAACAAATATGACCTTGACCTGTCATCCACCAATCAGCTCTCAGATATCAATTGAATGCGATAATGTCTTCATGACATAACATTAATTTATATCAACTCAACGTTCAAAAATGTTTATTAATCACAAATATAAGAAAATAAAATAAGAATATCTAAAATCTAGCACAAAGAAAATAATTCTCCACGATGACCTAATTTAGGTTATAAAAAACACCCAATCAAAAGACTCGGTTATCACGCGCACATGTCCATGGCGGAAAGCCCTCTTGTTGATCAACTCATTCATCTCGTATTGTGAAATTTACCTTGTTTTGTGAATTACAAATCGTCAACGGTGAGTAACACATTTTATTTCAATGGAATAGTTGCATGACATGTCACCATTGCGACTAGTGTAACTTATCTGAAACAAATGCATAATTTCTCTTTGAAATATTTGGTAAAATAAATGCTGAATCGGTGAAAGAACGAAGCTGGAAGATTGATGTAGTGAGGTCGATGATGATTAATTCTATGTTGTATGTAGTCTTGATTCTACACTTACAACAGTAGAATAGTCTAGGTATAAATAGTTCCATGAAACAATACAAAGTATATTTTCTGATTAAGTAGAAAATATATATTGTGTTTTGTAATGTCATTCATAACGGAAGAATCTTTGAATTAATTGACAAAAATAATTCGTCTGCTACACTACAGTCACTACATCTAGTCTACCAGTCTACTGTCTTGCACACTGTTTGTAAATTAAATATTATATGAATTTGAATATCAGTTTCTTAATATTTCTGTAAGTCTACAAATAACTTTCTCTTCTTTAAAATATACACATTGTGCATTGTCAATATCACTTTGAAATGTGTTCTGAATATAAACTTAGACAGTAGGCCCCACAGTACCGGTAACTGATAAATGATATTCAAATACAATTAAGAGTTATTTTCAAATGTGAATTCACAGTAGCAGGATAAAAATCAAGATGAACTTCAATCAGTTTTGCAAAGCCAAATACACTAAAATACACCTTTATTAAGTAAAGTGTAACTGTAAAGTCACACATAGTGAATTTTGATCAATATATTTCATTAATTACCGGTACCGTACTAAATTGTAAATATTATTTACATAGTTAGTCATGGAATTAATTGGAGCATTAATGTATCCTTGTTAGATTTTAATTTAATGTCTATATGAACAATGCATTTATGGAAAAAAAAATGAGTTAATATATGTAGAGAAAACTGTCAATGTCTGGTGAACAAAATAAAAAATAAGTCAATGTCTGGGGAATAAGATAAAAGAATAAGTCAATGTCAGTGTGGAATAAGATAAAAAGTAAGTCATTGTCATATCATTGTGTAATAAAATAAGGCAATGTCTGTGGAAAAAGACAAAAAAAGTCTATGTCAATATGCAATGAATTAAGTCAATGTCTGTGAAATAAGATAAAAAAAGTCGGTGTGCATTAAAATGAGTCAATGTCTGTAGAATAAGATAATGTTAATGTCAGTGTGCAATAAAATAAGTCAATGTCAGTGTGCATTAAATTAAGTCAATGTCTGTGAAATAAGATAAAAAAGTCGGTGTGCATTAAAATAAGTCAATGTCAATAAGATAATGTCAATGTCAGTGTGCAATAAAATAAGTCAATGTCTGTTGTAGAATAAAATAATGTCAATGGAGTCAAAGTCTGATCAAATAGAAGTCAATCATTGACTTCAGTGTCAAAAAAGAATATTATGTGAATTATATGTAGTAAAGATTATAGGTTTCAATAAGATACTATGATCATAGATAAATTTTCGAATGATCAAAAATTATTTTATTAGTGTTCTGCGAGCTTATCATTTCTTTATCATAATTTACTTTCTTAAAATAGGAATTAGAATATATGACTGTGATCAGAAGAGATATAAAATTAATATTTATGTTATGGCCATGCTGAAAGAGAGTCCTTTAATCTAGAATTTAATGAATCAACTTTTATTTTATTGAATGGAGGAATAAAAAGGAATTGAAATCATGTTATGCTTTCTTAACTAAAGGGCTGTTGAAGAAGAGATGCAACAGCATGCACAGTAAATGAGTCATTTTAAGTAAATTGTGCCATGATGATTGTCTAATTAGTCTTTGAATATGCACAGTGAACAACATGTTTTAATAAAGTTGGATGAAACTGCTGAAGTATTAATAATTAAGGAATACAACAGCTCTGATCCTCATTTTATTCTGTGAAATTAGAGAACAGAATATGATGCTGGTTTTTGTGACATCACTAAACGGTTGCTGTATAATAGACTATGGACACAGATCAAAAATTCAATGTTCAAGTGGTCTTACTATTTAACGTTATTTATGTTCTTGCGAGTTGCGATAGTACATTTATATCTGCGTTGTGAAATAACTATTGGTAGACCTAGTAATACCATAAATAGAACTTTACCAAGTGATACACCAAATAATTAAAAAACTATCCATTTACATTAGACAAAATGTATTCTATATTGATGGAGACTACTAAGCTATTTATGAAATGTCCATTAGGTAGATAATATAGAGTAAGATGTAGAGAGAGATGTCTGTATATTGACTATGATAATGATCAGTATGTGATACCAGTATGTATAATACATGTAGTTGATGTAGCAGTTTAAATGAAAGAGTCAGTAAGTCAAGAGTCAAGGATGATTGGTACTTCAGTTTATGGGTGTAGTTAATTAAGCAAGTCACATAATGGGTGTTGACTTCAGACTCTTATCATTTGATATCACCATTATATCACCCATTATTCTTTATGAGATTATTTCATTTTCCTTTACATTAATTAGTACCAATAATTCTTGATATTAGACTGAATTAAATAGAGTCATTCACATTCATGAGTTGGAGTGTTCAATGTTATTGCTAGTTTTAATAGTTTAATATCAAGAGAGACTGGTTAGTCTTGGTGCTTAATAAGCCTAAATTTTGTTCAAGGGTGGAAAAATGCTAAAAATAGAATCAATTTTTGGTGCATACAATAGCTACTTATCGTGTTGCTTAGAAGGTATCAGAAAATCATGATTTCAGGCAAATGGTGACAATTTCTCAGAAACAACGTTTCCAAGTTCCCCACTTTTTACAGCAATGCTTAAAATTTTGAAAAATGGATGTATTGTGACCTTGAGAGTTTTGTAACTGCATACTGTCTATGTAGTATGTACCCTTGAACTAATATGCTAAAGAAAAAGTGTGATGAAGGTTATTCAAAATCCTTACATTACATAATCTAGAAATGTAGAATTTTTGATATGTGCAACTTCTAACATGAAATCTTTCAATCAGTTGAACGATCTTAATTTTGACTTTGAAAAGCGGCTTTTTTTCGCAGTGAATGGAAAGATGAAAGGAACTTCACATGTTAATCTTGTATGAGCCTAAGATATTTTAAAGTTTTACTTTGAATTAATTCTTTCCAGTTAAAACGTATCTTGTTTAGAAACAAGTATTTGAAAATGAAGGGATTTGAAAAGTTTGGTTTTATTATCAATATTTTTGATTGAACAAGATGCTAATACGGATTGAAGATGAATAACTCCAGTTTATATTTGAACCATTGATATTGAACCATTGATATATTCAGATTCACAATAAATTCTGAAATATCTGTTTATTTACCTGTTGTTTTTGTCAATCTATTTATTTACCGTATTTTCTACCTGAAGTATAATTGATTTTTGTTTTGTTATAAACGGTAAATGTTGACCACCAGCTGTTAACAATAGATAGATTTGACCACTTTACTAATTATATATTGGACAAATAATTTGACCCATCCTATCATCTTTATCTTAATTTATTTTAACAGACAGTGGATTTATTTTCATTGATTTATTTTAATATTGTACTGTGGTTAGTTGTAGTCTGTGGTCAGTAGAGATTTAGTCCAGAGATGTAATGTGATAAAGACATACTTGTTCAATTATTGTCAAGTTTGTTTCTACTAATTACTAAATGGTCATACACAAGTTTTGTCAGTAAGGTATTGCACATTACATATGCCATTACACACAATAAACAACACCATTCTCATTCAACCTTTTTTGAATTTTGTCAAATACGATTTCAAAATCTTGGGCACAGGAACTGATACTGTGTTCACACGACTAAAGTTAAGCCAGCTTAACTTCTAACCGTTCTTCGAGCCTGGTTTACGGTTTTTTCCATGAGCGTTCAGACGGACATAAAAGTTAAGCCAGCTTGGACATGACCTCGGAATTTATCTGGAAGTTCAGAGGTCAAGATACCATGACGCATGCGCGTGTATTGTTTACTTTTCCTACAAAATGGTGACGATACCGATTATTTTAATTTATAAACTTCTTCAACTTTCATTTTTACGCCGGTCATTTTCATTTTCATTTTTTTGCTCCATGGCTAAAGTTGTTTACAAATGAATAGGTAATGGTGGGTATCCGGTAACAGGACTGCGCATGCGCGGAAAATGTTATATCCGGCTTTGTTAGCCAGGAGCGTTCAGACGGCAATAACCAAGCCAGCTTAAGTTTCCAAGCCAGGTTTCAAGCCACCTCTGAAAGGTGTAAGTTAAGGCAGCTTAAGTTCAACCGGTCGCGTTCAGACGACAAAAAAAAAACAGGCTCGAAGAACGGTTAGAAGTTAAGCTGGCTTAACTTTAGTCGTGTGAACGCAGTATCAGATAAAGTAAGCCTATCATTTTTTCCGTTATCAGTTCTTGAGTTTTCGATATTTATGAATTAAGAAATAGTTGTTTAATTTCAGGTAATGTTTTAGATAGAATTGAATTTTGAGGCTAAGAAGTACCTACCAGTTGTTAAAGAACAGGTAAAGGTTAACTTTCTATTTCTCTTTTATTAGGTTTGTAAAACATTGTAGATTTCTGTGTACAAGAATTCAGGAGATAATTACATGAGAAGTATTTGCCTAAGATAATTTAAGGTACTGTAGCATTCTTAGATAAGTCAATCATCTTAAATTTGTGAATTTATGATGAATTAAAAAAAAGATTGTTAATGATCTAAGAGTCATTCAAATCAGATTCTCTTCCCAATAATAGTTCATATCTGAGGCTCTGAGCTTAGATTATCCGGACACTTACAAAATGTTATTTTATAAATTTAACTTGACTGATGAAGTCAAAATAATATTATTTCACAATTTTTCCTGAGCTCAGCACATCTTATAAGAGGAATCTGCAAGGTGGTACATGAGGGATATCACCTTGAAAGAGAAATGTGTTTATTTCACATATTAACAAGCCAAACACTCCATGGTAAAATTTATGCTAATTTTACAATAATTTCCAATACAGATAGAATATGCTAATTTGTCATTTTGTTAACCTTTCCAATGAATAGTAATTCAATATTTGAATTATAGTAATTAATTAAATTGTTGCCAGTGAAGTGTCAAATTGTTAAAATGAATGTCACTTAGGTTGAAGTGTAGTAAACAGTATTGTGACAGAGATTGGATCTTAATAAGCAACCAGATTGTAATGTTTAAGACCTTCATCCTTGACTTTAGATCTTGATCATATTAAATATTTGATGTTAATGTCCAGTATTATAGCCATTGATTGAATTAATGATCTTCTAATTGTATTGATCAGTTGGAAACTAATCCTAGAGTTAATATTATAGCCAGGTAATAAGTCAAACCTTCATCATTAATATTACAGAGCAGGGGAAGTTCTCATATATTTAATCTTAGTATATATATAGATCCTTACTGCAGTTTCAGTCAGAGTATAAAAACATCATTTAAAACAAGGTTGTAGGTTTGATAATATAGATATTCTGTACAGATGTTCCTTATAATTTCACTCATGGACTTTGTCAGTGGTCCATTATTTTAGATTATTCATTCTATATATATCCAAATGAATAGGTCTTATGATGGATAGTACTCAGACATATTGGCAGCTATTTTATGGACTTTGTCAAAGAAACAAGATGCAGTCTTTGTTAATCAATAAAATTGCATAATAATTGAAATATTTCCATTCAGTTTCTTTGTACACAACCTAGTTGCTATTTCTATTGAACTGTAAATTTTGATACTCTTCTGTTCTGCTGTGGTTATATACCAGAGATGTTGTTCTAATTAGTTTTATAGTACGGTACTGTAAATGTAAAATAATGTAGGGGGATGATATCATAGGGTTTTGAAGGAATCCCCTGAGCAAAATATACAGTTGGCAATTATCGTGCTCAATTTGTTTAGAATGTTGGCAATAATAATTATTGAAATGAAAGTCAGAGATAGTACTGTCTAGAAGATACAATTAATAAGGGAAAGGATGTTAGACCATATTCTCTTTATTGAGCTAAAATTCAATTGTTCTTCACTAATTTATTGATACAGAATGTTTTCAATTCATGAACCTTTAAGATCTGAAGTTCAATGTTAACAGTTGCTGGTCAATTGTAATTTATTGAGGTCTTGATACCAGTGAATAATTTCAAATAGCTTGTTATGGTCTACAGTTAGAATGATATGGATTGGGTGTACATTTGAACTTATAAACGACCTCTACTTATTAAATGGCATTGAGCAAATTGACTGATCAATTCATGTCTTTGAATTCAGTCCATGTCGGAAATGATAGCATTGAAACAGTGATATATTGGTACATGTTTCTACACTTTGATGATGTTAATGGTTATTGGCTAGAGAATTACTGAACCTCAGTTGTTAGACAATATCCAATATTAACAGAATAACAAGGTTTTTAGTGTGAAATATGATTTATAAGACCATATAATACTCTCACTAATATAATTGAAACTTTGACATTTTCACTCTGATCCTATCATTCTATTTTTGTTATTTAATAACACTGTCATTATAGTTACAATCAATTACAAGAAAAAAGGGAAAGTGCGTTAAGTTAACTCCCACATATTGTATGAAAAAATACATACCAACTTGTTGTCTCTATTTCCATCAATACTTTAGACATGATTCCAAATGACTGAAACCTTAATGAATAGTTTTAACAGGAAACACATCTAGCTCCATTTTCAATCTACAATTATATACTCTGTTACATCTTTTTTTGTACTTAATGGTTAATGTTTTTTAAATGCCAATGACATGCTGAATGATGAATCTGTGGCATCTGAAGACAAATTCAAGCATTAAATGGGGCGGGGCAGTCGGTTAGAGCATTATTCTTCACAAACATGACGTCATGTTATCCTTGTAAAATAAAGATCTTTTTGCTTTTGTTTTGTGTAATTTTTGTTTCTCAAAACAATCACAGTTGGCTGTTTTGAAACACCTACATGTCATGACTGGTAAATAACAAACAAGGTTCACTACCAGATGAGGTTTGATATAAATGAGCATATTAAAAGATTAAGGAGATATCCTGATATAGATAGTTATAATATAATTATCTTTCAAACAGGCTAGCAATGTATATTATAATATAGATGAGGGGATTACCTATAGTGGGAGATAGTTAAGGACACAATGTGTTTAATGTGTTATGTCCGACAATAGTAATCCCAACTATTAATCCTGGCCTTAAAATACCCTCCAGAAATATTAAATATAAGCCTTGGTTTATATAGTTATTAACTAGACGTAAATAGCTATCAAATATATATACTGACATTAATACTTTAAAGCTCAATATTTCTCAATTTTCATTTAACATTTCTTTGAATTCAATATGTATTTAAACCTTGTCAATTATAAGTTGTCACAGCCATATGAATCATGGTCAAATGGTATTTAACTGAACAATTACTGGGGCTGAAATGCACCAAAAAATTAAACCAGAATCAATTCTGTCAGACTGTTATGGGTTTCATTTTGTGAATCAGCCTTGCTCTGACATAATTCAGGAATACATGGTGACACCCTTTTGCATGGCTTATATGTTCCTACTAAGTATTTTAAAGTATTTTGTTAAAACTTTCTAAAGATAATGCCTAGCTAGCACTGTTTTTGAGAGAAAAATTGGCTCTCATTGAAATTCCCAAATTTTTTCTTTGTAGGTTTCACGATTATTTTTGTATCAAGACTTTCTGTCTATCTGATTTTAAAAATTAGAGATAAAATATGACATGTTGTTTTATTGTGAGTTTCTGAATAATTTATAATAATTCCAGATATAACTGTGACATTTATTTATTTTGATAAGGAAGAAGAGAAATATAGGTTATATTTATTTGAGAATAGATATCATTCTATTTTACTGATAATGATGGGGATAAAATATTATTTACCATACCTTATATTAACCTGTTTATTTCATATACATTATTATGATATATGATCATCTCAATTTATTTATAATCAAAACACATTAACATGCTCAAAATCAGGTCAGAAAATCAAACTATACTCTGGGAACTTCAATAGGTTAAGATATTCTTGAAGATTAGATTTTACCATGATAATCACAATATTCCTAATGATGAAATGTTGGTGTCATCTTTAGAAGAGATTATTTATTAGACAACATTTTTTTTATTTTTGCACAAATGAAAGTTTATAGCAGAAACTCACTATTTTGTGTACTTTTCTTTCAAAATCAGAATATCTGGTATAATTTCCCAACAAATTGAATTTTTTTTTTTTATGATGCTGGGCTGATCTGATAATAAACTAGTTTAGACTAACCTGGTGTTTTTGACATCTAAATACAGATTGTTGTTAAACGAATTAAATTTCAACTCTACCATTATCAAGTGTCTTTTCAACGGTGGAAATGTCATCTATTCAGCATTCTTCAAATATACAAGTCTTTTGCACTAATCAATGAGCTATTTTGTGGTTATTTTGGATTGTAAGATATGGTTGTATGGAGAGAGCACCAATATTTTATTAATAATAGACTATTGATAAGAATGAAGTTAAGATCACAGTTAATTGAATATATCAAAGTCAATATTTAACAGTCATTTCAAGTGTTTATATTTTATATTAAAAAGATAATATGTTCAGATTATTATTAAAATTTATTTTAAAAGAACACAATGTAAATAGTAATTTAAGTCGTATTCAACTAGAATGTTCACATGTGAACTAAAATTGCATCATATTGTATAGAATTATTAATCTATATTTGACCAGAGCCATAGATTATTGACATAGTACCAACAGCTGGTCTATTTTGTATCTGCAATGGAATTCTCATATTATTGTGGTAGATTTTTTAAAAAAAAATTACTAAATAACAAAATGAAAAATAATATCATTAATTATGTGGATTTTCATTCTCGACTATTTTGCTACTGTACTGACAGTGAACAAAGCCAAGCAGGAATAAGAAGCCAAAGAAGACAAAATGTATTTGGAGACTGTAACACATACATCTATTTGGCATATAACAATCTTACAGGGCAGCTGTTTCAATGTTCAGGTTTAATATTCTAATGAAAAGAATTAGACTAATTAGTAACTAAAACTTCTAGAAAAATATTGATATCAGGATACAATTTGTTAGAAAATAATTTATGGTACATTTTTTTACTGTATAACTTATAAAAAATAGTTAAACAAGAAGCCAAAGATGAGTCATGACACACAATTCACTAGATTTTAAATGTCATTGCGTATTATTTTCCTCAAAATATCAAAGTAAACATATTTTCTTCATTTTGTCAACGTGTGAAATAAGACAGAGTCTAGGAGATAAGTAAAAAGTTTGACCTCCTTTATCGTATGATTCATTATCTTTATCTTTTATATTTCATTTTTTTGACCAACATCAAATAACTTTTTTTAACACTTATTTTTCACGACTTTTTATCAGCAGAGCACAAATAATATATGATATGATGACAATATGTCAATTTCTTATTTATGTCACCTGCGCCGTGGTATAGCGGTAAGTTGATAAAAAGGGCAGATCCTAACAGACTTAAACATAACAATTTTAAGGTAACTCTATAAACTTGAACATAAGGTAACCTAACATAACAATTTTAAGGTAGCCTTAGAGACCTGAACATAAGAACTTACAGTACCTTTTGGGATCTGAACATAAGAACTTCAGGTAACCTTAGAGACCTGAACATAAAAACTTGAGGTAACCATAGAGATCTGAACATTGAACATAAGGTAGCTTTAAAGGACTTGAACATTGAACATAAGGTAACCTTAGGGACTGGAACTTACATAAAACCATAAATTTGAGAATTAGCTTCATTAGCCTAATTTTTGCATTGCAAGTCAGACAGTTACTGTTACTGGTATGAGTTGGTTTCCCATCTGAAAACTGTGAGAAGTTGGTGACTGTGTGTACAAGATATAATGCTCTATACTGTAGTTAAATCTAGGACTGTTTACTCTGGATTATAACCTCTAGAATTACTTTATAACTTGTAAATATACCACCACCAACATTGACAAAGATTTAAATTTCTTGAAATTTTATCTCTTTAGAACTTAAATAAACACAATGAAATGAGTTTCTTTAAGACTTCCTCTACGTATTACACGACCACACAATTTTTATAGAACTAGTAAATAGATATGTTTCATTTTACACTCTTATGTGATCAGATTCAACTTATTTCAAGATATGTTTTTCAGTATATAATTACTAGAGTATAATACAACGCAATAGACTTGGTCATTGTATCTTAATTTTGATATTGCCACAATACACTGATCTATAGACTTGGTCATTTTGTTTTATATTGGCGTAACCCCTGCTGTATCAACATTTTGTAATTATTTTTTTCCAAATTTGAAAAAAAACTGTGAATTATTGGTTAGATATAGTGTTATGTTACAAATTAAAAAATGAAAAAACTTCAAAGAAGATCATGGTTTTGTGAACAGTTTGAACTTGCTGTGAATATAAAACATTAAATTGTATCAATGCTTTTAACACTTCATACTGCAGCTTGATTGATTAAGACTTGAGAAGTCTTCTTTAACCAGTGTTTTTATCAAGTCAAGTGAAGGCATATTTATTTGAATGATATTTGAATAGAAAATCTGGTAGCTAGTGATAACTGTTTGATGTTGAAAATAAATTCTAAAAAAATAACCCTGAGATTAGTTTTCATCCCAATTCTCAATTTAGTAAAAAGTTGTTTAAAGCTTTTATGTTGAAATTGTATTGATTTAGGAGAAACATGTATTAAAGAAGGATGTTATCTGGAGTAATTTTATAATTTTCATAGCATCAAAAGAAATAAGTGAGCCTATAAAACACAGTAAATTGACCAATTATGCTGCCTGGAGGAAATTTCCCAGGGCTGATTAATGTATCAAAATAAAAATATTTCAACTAGACCTTAACAACAAATAAACATTCTATCAAACAAATTAAATAGTGAAATATATTGAGAATTCTTCTATATTGAATGATGGATGGGAATATTAGCTATAATTAATGTCTATAAAGTGTTATTGAAAATTTAGATTATATCATACTTGTATTATTATTAAGGATTAAAGCATATTTTAATCTTAAATTACAATGATTAGAGTTATTAAATTTCTTTCTTTCTTTTTGTCAAAATAGTTTTCTTTTGACCTTTCCATTTTTTCCCTGATATTCTGCCATAGAATTTAATGATAATTTGAGCAGATTGAAATGGTGAAATATGGGATTGACTACAAGAGACCGGAACTATTGTTTTGAATAAGAAAAGAGAGACTCGCATTGATTTTTCAGCACTACATATCATTTATAATTGGATCATTTTGCCGTTAACTCTATTTTATTTGTTTGCTTGCATGATGTTGCATGAGAGTGAATAATGCAGTATAATAAAAGGCAATTGAAAATATGCATTCATGTAAAAATTATCAGGAAATATTATGATTGGAATCTGAAAGATCATTTGATTTTATTGTTCGTTTTCATTATTTGATTTCACATTATTCTCTTTTTGCAATCAATATAATATGCTGTAGAAATAGTTTGCCATAATGACTAAATGGACGAAAACCTGCTCATTTTGTCATGTTCACTGAGTTACTATTTAATTGACATGCTGTATGGTTTTACACACAAAAGTGGTTGATGAAATATGATATTGAAAGCTGTACAATCTATTTGTGGTTTGCACTTATTTGTTTGTAACCTTAAAACAGATTAAAATTTTGTCCAGTACTCACAATGTGCTGAAGTTATTGCCCCTCCCACGGTTTTTTCTGATTTGTGATTTTCAACCTTATAAGTCTGAAACATGAATTTATCATTATGGCAAAAAAATCACATTTTAAACAGTTATTTGAAAACATTGTCAACTTTTCTGCACGGTTTTTATATCTTATGGCTTAATTCTTTTGAGGTTTCTAATCCAGCCAGCTGAATAAAACTGTGTGAACATTGCTCTAATTAGCTAACACAGTTGTACTCTTTATGAAAATGAAAATGATAAATAACAATGGTCTTGGTGTAATTTTGTAATGGAGAATAAGAAGATAAGCCGATCAACTAGTGTTATTTAATGGACTTGTATAAGAAATGTATTACGTTTTACATATCTTATGTCTTAATCTGGGATTATTAAGTCTAGATTAATATTATCTTTTCTTATAAGAAGTCCTACTTTCATTATTCTTCACTATATGGGTTCTTTGTTCTTGAAAATTACATGATCAGCATTTGGATTTGAAAATATATAATTTTGTATATATGTTTAAGAAGTACTGTACACCCCATTATCTCATATATAAATTTCACTTTCCATTTCAATCTAGGGCTGCAACCTTTCCGGCACAGAAGTGCAATTGTTCTTGTGTAAAAAGTCATGGCCAAGCCCAGTTGTTAACGTCTTGAGAAAACAGGCCTTTCCTCAGCTCATGTCCTGCTGCATACAGTATGTATCTTGGATGTGTGGATGCCAGGTTTCTCCAAGTAAGAATCTGACAGAAATTTCAGCCTTTTTGGTCATAATCTGTTTCCTTGTCTGAATATACCACCATGCATGGGATGTTTTGTGAAATGCAGTCTAGTATGTAAGAGATACATGTACCAACATCCAAATAGAAATTGACATTGTACAAAGAATATGATGCAGAGTTTGCGTATAGTACATGTACTTCAACATCAAACGAATATCAGAGCTTTAATAATAATGTTAGGTCATTAAGAAATTTAGGTTAGTCTTTGTGTGTCATTAACAGGATACTGATAGGTTATTGGTTAACCTTTCAAACTGAAAGATGAAAGTCTCTTTTAATGTTTCTATGTGTAAAGGCCAATACCAATTTTTAGGTAGGGATTGATTGTGAAGCCCATATCCTTTCATTTACTGAGCATTAGTATGTGTACAGTGTGTTAGCATGTATATTGTTTTCATGTGTAAGCTTAAACTGTCTGAAAAAAATGATGGAGGTAAAAATATCTTTAACATGCCTAATGCATTTGCACAATTATAGGTTATTCAGGAATTGCCAATCACAATTCTCTTTAGGGTATAATGTAGATATTGATTCATGGTGTTTTGAATCACAAAGGTGACTTTAGTAAGAAGAGAATCAATGTTCAATTTACAGGATTTGACTGATATGTTTCCTCTTTTAAATTTAATTGTGGCAGATTTCTCTATTGTGCCTGTATTCATTCACAAGTAACATTTCTTCACCCTCTTTCTGTGTTAGTAAATGACCATTAAAACAGTAGATATAACTAAGTGTTATTTTTGTATTATATAAGTGTGATATTAAACTGTAAATGCTCTCACTAAGTGTTGATTATATTTGTTTATGTACATTATGCATGATACAGGCAGTTATATTTGAATATACTGTATAATTTATTCCTATTATGTTACATAAATATGTTGTAGTTAGAATAAATTTCTACTTTTCAGTAGTCTGTGCAGAAAAATCATTACGACACATAGGAAATCATATGGCCAATTTTGTACAAAAGACAGCTCATACATTTTTGAAAAGGGCAATTTAAAAGTAAATTATAAGCATGAACTGTCAGAAAAACTTGGTAAGTGACTGTCTTCTTCATTCTCCAAAAAGATAATGACAATTTGCTTTATATTGAGTGGAAATAAATCTTTACATGTTTTCTTCAAATGTTAAAGGAAATAAATTTGAATTTTATGGCTGGTGTTATATAAAGTTGATATGTTGTGTGATTTATATTGAATATAAGAAATGAAGTGTATTTAGAATGAATGTATTTGTAAAAGGTATATGTCACGCTTGACTATTATTGACTGATTGAGGGGTTTGATGTAATTATAAACTCTTATCGTACAACACGATTACCCCAATCTAACTATTCAAGTATATAAGGAGATTTATATATATGTATTGAAGAAGGTATTCGATAGATTTGTTCAAGTGTAAAATGTAATATGTATAGGTGTATATCAATGTATGTTTATATGATGTTTTTTCTATGTTCGATATATTGTACGTGGATATAATAAATACAAGCCCAGTTCATTATTGCTTGTTATCTGATTTTACTACTCTTGATGGATTAGGTGTAAAGATATTTTATTTGAAGTTGAAGGGGAGGAGTTTAAGTCTAAGAATCTACAAACTTGACTACTGAATGATTTGTTTGATAAATAATTACAGCTGGATTACATATTATAGAGATTTTAAAACATTATTATCATCTGGTAAGAACATTAGGTATTTTTAAAAGTATATGACACTCATTTAGAAATAGAAATATTTTTACTTTCTCAATACTGTGTCATTAGTAAGTCCCTGATGAATTTCATTCCAGTTTTTGCGCTTAACAACTTTCATGTATCTATTCCAGTAAATAGTAATGTTTTGCGATCATATGTTTTCTAGATACCTTTCTCAGCGGAGATGTTACCATCACTTTAGGGCTTCTGTGGATGCAAAATGATTTTTTTCAGCACAAGCTATCTTAACAAAATTAGAATTTTGTTTTTGTCTGCATTGGAATCTAATAAGTTTTTCTACATCAGTCTCAGTGAGTAGTTTCTATAAAGGCTCTCAATGAGTAACTTCATAGAATAATTTGATAGTAGTCTCCTTAGTTCCAGAAGGCTATCTCAAATAACATTGCAATGGCTATCCAGAATACTATGTTAAACAAAAAATGAGTCAAAGAAGTTTAGAATATTGACTCAGAAAAGAAAGCATCTATAGTGGTTCCAGAAGGTGTCTAGGCTGCACGTTACTCAAACTGAGCTTCTCTTCTGGCTTATTAGGTAGTCCCTAGAGCGGCTAGGCCATCTCTGCCAATGAGACATTGTTGCCATTTCCATCCTTATTTATTTACTTCATAGATATGGTTTGTGTTAGTGCAACTTGCAAACTAGTGATTTATCTCTCATCATGAAAAAGAATTATCTGCACCAATCCTGTTGGACCTTTGTCAGAATATGATTGATAATGCTATTATTAAAAGAGATGAGAGCTCGTTCCCACAACCTGCTATATAAAAAATAATGAGAACTTTGTGTCTTTGTTTATGATAAATTATTATTTAAGAAGAATGTTTAACTGTAAATAAAACACCTGCATTATATCAGTATCAGTTGAAGCATACTGTTATTTATCATGTTATATTATATATCTGTTTAAACTGGAATATAGACATTGTTATAACCCTTTATCTTATCATTTTATTCCTTGTTTATGTTTCATTTTCCTCTGATATGTTTGACAAGACCAGATCTTGTGAATATTATGTCCTCTGTGTTTAATCTTAAACTGTACTCTTAGGATGTTATTTATAAGGACTAGAAGGTATTATAAGGAATTAAAGGGCCCATGCTAGATGATCTATTTGATGACGGAACTAGAATAGTCACTGAAGGATGAAAATTAGCATCATTATGTTTGAATGTTATGATCAGAATGTAGATTAAAATATACATGTAATAAATGGAATATATTTAATTGTTACGGTTGAAGTAATCAGTGAATTATTGAATATCAAATACTGTGATTTAAAACACTATTATTAACACAATATAATCTGATAAAAACAGCTGGTAAATATTATATATAGAGTCTAGTTGTAGGTGAATATTCTTGCATGACTTACTCGCCATTCAAAATTTCCTTTCTTTATATGACAGCCTGTTCTATTGAAAACCAATTGCGTTGTTGAAGTTGAACAATGAAATCTACGGGCTGTGTAAAAGCCTGTATCACCTCAGAATAGAATAATTTGAACCTGTTGAATAGAGGTAGAAAAGCGATCTCGCGCACAATAATAACCAACTAAGCTATTGCTTAGAATCTTTTGTACAGTATTTTGAATGTGAAAAAAGTGTTGAATGAAGAGGGTACAAGTATCAAATGACCTGCTTTTCATAAATCTTTTGGAATTTAATAGATACTTGACAAAACAAAACATAGGTATAACAATACATTGTACATAGTTTCAACTTGTATACAGATAGCAACAGGTCACTACGTACAGTCTTAATAATATGTATTGCATGTGATTGATAAAACATATTTCTTTTCATTCTAAACACAACCATTTTGTTATTTTCTGCTTTACTGGATTACTATTCATAGCCAGGGTAAGTTATAGCTGTCTTATAATATCATACATCTTCCTTTCTATTGAACTAATCGTTTTTTCTTTACATCAAAACAGTTTTAAATTGTCATCTTAATGCTTGTGGTTTCTTAATGTTTAATGACATGGATAACATTTAGAGATTTTATGACCTTCAGACAAAAGTCATTTTTTAACTGGACAAATAAAATATGTATTGTTGATGGGTGAACTGATAGTTGCATGTGGACTTGATTGTGTGAGTCATTTCTTTTTTAAACTTTTCTTAATACCAGTGTTAAAGGCTTTTCTTGATACCAATGTTCAAGGCTTTTCTTGATATCAGTGTTAAAGGCTTTTCTTGATAAGAAGTGTTAAAAGCTTTTCTTGATAAGGAGTGTTCAAGGCTTTTCTTGATAAGAAGTGTTAAAAGCTTTTCTTGATACCAGTGTTAAAGGCTTTTCTTGATAAGGAGTGTTCAAGGCTTTTCTTGATAAGAAGTGTTAAAAGCTTTTCTTGATACCAATGTTCAAGGCTTTTCTTGATATCAGTGTTAAAGGCTTTTCTTGATAAGAAGTGTTAAAAGCTTTTCTTGATAAGGAGTGTTAAGGGCTTTTCTTGATAAGGAGTGTTCAAGGCTTTTCTTGATAAGGAGTGTTCAAGGCTTTTCTTGATAAGAAGTGTTAAAAGCTTTTCTTGATACCAGTGTTAAAGGCTTTTCTTGATACCAATGTTCAAGGCTTTTCTTGATATCAGTGTTAAAGGCTTTTCTTGATAAGAAGTGTTAAAAGCTTTTCTTGATAAGGAGTGTTCAAGGCTTTTCTTGATAAGGAGTGTTCAAGGCTTTTCTTGATAAGGAGTGTTCAAGGCTTTTCTTGATAAGGAGTGTTCAAGGCTTTTCTTGATAAGAAGTGTTAAAAGCTTTTCTTGATACCAGTGTTAAAGGCTTTTCTTGATACCAATGTTCAAGGCTTTTCTTGATATCAGTGTTAAAGGCTTTTCTTGATAAGAAGTGTTAAAAGCTTTTCTTGATAAGGAGTGTTAAGGGCTTTTCTTGATAAGGAGTGTTCAAGGCTTTTCTTGATACCAATGTTCAAGGCTTTTCTTGATATCAGTGTTAAAGGCTTTTCTTGATACCAATGTTCAAGGCTTTTCTTGATATCAGTGTTAAAGGCTTTTCTTGATAAGAAGTGTTAAAAGCTTTTCTTGATAAGGAGTGTTCAAGGCTTTTCTTGATAAGGAGTGTTCAAGGCTTTTCTTGATAAGGAGTGTTCAAGGCTTTTCTTGATAAGAAGTGTTAAAAGCTTTTCTTGATAAGAAGTGTTAAAAGCTTTTCTTGATAAGGAGTGTTCAAGGCTTTTCTTGATAAGGAGTGTTCAAAGCTTTTCTTGATAAGGAGTGTTCAAGGCTTTTCTTGATAGGAGTGTTCAAGGCTTTTCTTGATAAGAGTTTTATTAAAGACTTTTCTCGATAAGAGTGTTCAAGGCTTTCTTGATAAGAGTGTTAAAGACTTTTCTTGATAAGAATATTCAAGGCTTTTTTTGATAAGAGTGTTAAATTGAACCTTTCACAAAAAAAATATCTGTTTCAGAGCATAGAATCTGATAATTTGGTGAAATACACCTTTGAAATGATAAGGAGTGTTAAGGGCTTTTCTTGATACCAGTGTTAAAGGCTTTTCTTGATACCAGTGTTAAAGGCTTTTCTTGATACCAATGTTCAAGGCTTTTCTTGATACCAGTGTTAAAGGCTTTTTTGATAAGGAATGTTCAAGGCTTTTCTTGATAATTAGTGTTCAAGGCTTTTCTTGATAAGAGTGTTAAAGACTTTTCTTGATAAGAATATTCAAGGCTTTTTTTGATAAGAGTGTTAAATTGAACCTTTCACAAAAAAAATATCTGTTTCAGAGCATAGAATCTGATAATTTGGTGAAATACACCTTTGAAATGAAATTTACTGATATTCTTAAAACCTGCTGTGACATATGATCATGATTAGGAAGATTTTATGTGTGTTTGTGAAACCACTGATAACTTAAGAATTTATCAAGAATATTCCAAAACATTTTTTTTTCCCTCCTAAAATGATAATGTCCTATTTATCGGGTAGAAAATGTTATTTTTATAGACATGTGTTGTTAAAAAACAAAGATAAAGTGAAAGGTTAAATTTGTTTTCTATAAGAGTTTTAGAGATAAGACTAGGGGAGGGTTAAATGGTTGATAAAATGGCCGAATGACAGAGAAATGAGGTGTATAAACATGTAAGATAGCTACAGATAGTGAAAACTTCTGATTTTACATGGGAAATGAACAACAATAACAAGACACATTGGAACCAAAAATAAAACAACAGGAAGAATGTGAGTGGAAATCCATACTAATAAATAGCAGATCTGAATGTAAAATGTGGAATAGTTGAAATAATTTGACTGGGAGGAGATTACCAATAGTCTGTTAATACAAGGTATTTTCTTAAAGAGATGTTATTATTTGAAGTTTAATAGATCTTAAAGAGTTCTTGTGCCCTCTAGACCTTTGACCAGGTCAGAATGCTTGAGTCCCAGGCTAGTGTTGTAAAAGGTATCAGTAGGGGGTAACATAGGTTGTTTGTTCTGTAACTGGTCTTGAAGAGAGTCAGCTATTGAAAGTTTCTTTCAACAAGATGCTTCTATTAACTTCTGTGAACTTCCTGATAAATCATAAATAAAGAGCTTCCTGATGTTTGACAACCTCCTACCTACAATACTACATATTCTTCTTTTTACTTCTTAATTCATTGTCATTTCTAATACTAACTTATAATAATACTTTCAGGAACCATATTAAAGTCTTTCAATGGAATATTCCAACTACTGGGCAAATAGGGAGCTGAAAAGAAATACATCAGCTTCTAATCATTGATGTCACCTTGATTGAAATGTATCTGTTTTTAGGTAGAAATGCCATAAAATCTTAAAAGGGTTATTTCCAGGAACTATTTCAGAACATTACTCTTAATTTCTAACTAGATTTTGTTGGTCTAGAATTTTTGTTGGTCATTGCTTTCCTTGTTAATGTGAGCAAAATAGATTGTTAATAATGTGTTTTGCTTCAGCTCCATTTTTACAGATAAACCACCAGATCCATACAAGCATTAAAAAGTTGCATGTGTTATGATATCTATTTGATGGAAGCATGTTTTATCATTAAGTACCAATTCCACATTTAATGACCTCCCCTTACCTATCAATTATCACATTAAGTACCTTAAACAGACCTAGTGCCAGATAATAGACTGAGTGTTGCTATCATTAATTACATAATAAGAGTATAGAAGACTGTGGCACTATTCATCATGTACAGTGATTGATGACTACCTTGTATAATAATGACAATAAGATTGAAAACTTATTGGCATTTCTCAGATTTATGTGAACTTTATTGATAATGCCTGTTTTCTACAGAGTTTAATGTAGTGTTTCTGGTTGGGCTGTTATCAAATGTGTAATGTTATTTGGGTTAAGCTGGTGTAATCACAGGCCTCATTAAAAAACTGAACCATGAGAGTGAAGGTTAGGTTTTGGTATGTAAGGTGTATATGACTGTAGATATATAACTATTTCATGCATTCAACATTTCTGCTTTATCAATTATATTTCAAATGTTTACAGCATTCATTCCTATCTTTTCTTTCTCTTAGTTTTTTATATAGAAAGTTATGTGAAGTATGTGTATTAAAAACTTGATTCAGTTGCTGGAAGGTGATTATATTAAAGTGCAGCTGAAAGTATGCTAAGATCTAGAAGTATGAAGTTTCTAGTTAAAAAAAACTGTTCTAATGAAGCATCTAAATTGTATGACTGTTTGGCTGTATAAAAAGTTGAACAAAATCATTTCATTTCAGAAGATTTAATTACAGTGCATTTAAAAATATATTATAAAAAATAGTTCAATCACAGTAAAAAAAAGATTTTTTTTCTTTATTCTACCAGAGTTGCTTTGTTTTGTAAAATGCACTCTTTTACCGATGTGGTCCATTTTTTTCATTTGATGACTTTACCAAAAATGCAGACGTCCCATGAAATCTTTATGTTGGGTTTTTGTCGGCAAAAGTTTCTTTATGTGGCCATGATAGGAAGAAAGGAATTGTTTGTAGAATCAGGTACAAGGGGCTGGTTTGTGTTTAAAGTGACACACTATTGTTTTATTATTTAGAAATATTTGACCGATGTCAGAATGGTACTGCTGGTGCAAGTGTCTGGTCAACAATTAACATAGTTTACCTGTTGATTTTTAACTGTTTGTCTTTTCTAAATAAATACAATGGTTTGAATAGAGGAGGCCAGGTGGTAATCATCACTGCACAAGTTTGCTTGACCCTTTTACTTTCTGTAGATGAGGTGTCAAAAAGAAGATAATCCACTTCAACCAATGATATTTAACATTCAAGATGGTGCTGATCAATGTCATAGACAAGATGGTTAAACTTTATGTTGAATAGTTCATGTTGATATAATGTGTTTAATATTAATAGGCATGGTATAAATATTATGTATTGAAACAGTAATGTTCTTCTGACATTTACCGTCTATCTTCTTTCCTTATCATATATCATGATTGTTTATTATTCCATAATACCCATCTCAACTTGCTTACATTCATTCATCTATCAATAATATTCCATTATTAGATAGATACACTGAGTTCATTCCCTGGTGAATTATTTTCCGGACATATCAAAAACCATTCTAATGAGAAAGATCAAAATTTAAGTTTTATCTCTTATATCTTATATTTTTTCTTACAATAGAGGGTAATTGTTCAATTCCAGCTATCTAGAGCTGTTTTCAGAATGAAACAGAATCACTGAAAGTAATGTTAGCAGGAGTCTTTCCTTCCAAATGTGGAATATTCTTGTGCAATGGTAAAAACGCTAGAGATATTCTATAACGACTATGCAACTCTGAACTGAGCTATTTTCAACGGGTGATGAAAAAGATCCATTTGTAGCTATTAGTAAAACATCTGCAGCAGTATTTCAATTATTGATATTTTATGCAAATTACGCACTAATCAGCCAGGTGAGATTTGTACTTTAAATATCATCTTGTAAAAGAATTTTCTTTTTTAAAATTGTGCACAACATGTGCAGTTACAGCAAAGTAAATTGAACCTGTGCATAAACAGTATCATGCAGACATACATAAAAGGTAGTCATATTCCAATACAAGGCAAGCATAGTTATCTTGAACACAACACTGAATAGCAGATCCATTTTGAAGACTTAAACTATAAAAAAATATGAATATTGTACCAAATGACACTGTAACGCCTTCCAAATCAAGACAGTGTATAATCTTGTTGGAGAAAAACACCATTTTATTTCATTGAATCAAGTATGAAAGGAAGATAGATTTAAAATTTTGAAAGGTTGATGAGTATTTGATATGATCATTGTTATGTTAATTTGCTGGTTTATTCTTCTCTTATTTTATGTAAGAGTTGGTAATGGGCCATTACATTATAAAAAGCACAGTGATTCATTGAAATAATACAAGTGTTATACGATACCATGTCAAAATACACACCACTACCTCTTCAATACAATGTTTCAACTTTTTTCTTCATATTTTACATGTAGGTGTGGTAGTTATATTGAATAAAACACCGTCACATTTTTTCATCAGAATTCAGCAATTTATACACTTTCTAGTGGAAACTGACTTCTATAGAGTTGTTGCCCTTGACTGAAATATTTTACCAAATTGCATTGGGAGCTGTAATACTGATTTCAATCCCGGTTTGTTTATGTATGTGTAAAAGTAAATGACAATCAGAGATATAAACTGTGTTTCCACTGACAAAAAAGCTGTCTTTTTTCTTGCTCAGCTATAGGGGGTGTGTGCTCTTAATCGTTAAATAGTAGAGTAAATGGTAAGTTTTGTATGTGACTGTATGATCAAGACTAAAGTTGTTCGGGAACCAATAAAACTCAGTGTTAACACAACGTGTTCAGCAATAAAGCATAGAGCTAGCTTTCCTTCACAATTCTCAGTGGAAACACAGTTATTTATTCTATTCACTGACAAGCCTGATAAGTACTGGCAGAAAGATATACTGACAAAATTTAAAACTTTTTACTGTATTTGATATGATTGACCTTGATTTATAAATAACATGTTGTGATTTGTTGTTTATGCTGTATTATAAGTGTCAACTGTTACAATATCAAGTTAAATCAATTAAAAACTCTTTAATATGACATAATGTACATTTTATTACGGCCTTTTTTCTTCTAGTTGGTTTAAATATAAACCAGATGTACATATACTAAAGTCAATGAGACATTTTCAGTTTTATATTAATATGGAACCATTTCATATGCATTTAGTTTGTCCAGAAAATGATTTAACTACAATTGTTTGTTTCCTTTCCTCTCATATCAGAAAATATATATATTCCTAACCTCTTCCCATAAATTTACAGACTTTTCTTATCTTACATCAAGTTTAACAGAAAATTCTGCTCTTGCTATCACCAATAGTATTTTTCCAGTAAAAGGTTGTTTCTGATAAGTAGAACAATAATTAAGAACTGCACTGAATTGTTTTCTTATTTCTTTAACAAAAAATGACATTAGACATTGAAAAATAAGCTCCGCAATTCCATTATAAAATTGTTTGAATGCCAAAAGTTAAAATTTGGTGCCAAGAACATTTAACTGTTATTAGAAAATTGGGTAGTAGCCTCATCAGTCTAAACAAAAACCGACATTTATTTGGTGAAACATACTGGCAAGACAGATAGAAAACAGTTCCAGTTAACTGTGGAATTGGAGCCAAAAAAAATCGTGAAGCAATTGTATGTATTTTTTTTGCAACCTCGCTCAACTTGCTTTTGTGTCTATGTGTGAAAGCAGGATAAAAGGCTGGATATCTGAGATTAACGACTGTTGATAAGAGAAACATGATTTTACCATATTGTACAGATGTGGTGTGGAAATCATGTGTAGCATTTGGTAAGTATTGGGAGGAGAAGAAAATAAGAATTTCTGTTATTTTGACAAGAGTTATTTAGAAAGAGAATTGGTAAGAAGAGAAACACATATGGTTATTTAAAAACTATGCCATTTTGAAAGTTTTATGTAATGAAAGAGTAAGGAATTAGATAGAATTTCTACTTGTATTGTTTCCTCAAGGTATGGCTGACAATTGTTCCTTCTTATTTTAGACTTGAGCTATTTTCCTGCCTACTTCAGAGTTTTAGATCATGATGTACTTAAACAATATGAGCTTACGGTATTATAGTTAAAGAATAACTCTGCAGTTTGTTACTTGTACATGACTTATTTGACACATGACTTATTTGACACCTATGATATAAATATGATGACAAAGGTTCACTTATAGAAATTGATTAGAAATTCAATGATAGATTTATTATATATATTGATTAAAAACTGAAATGAATGACTGAAATTGGTACTGTAGAAGATGAAGTATGGTTGTACTCTGTCATGACTAGCTAGTCACTTATTGTTTGTGGTATTTTATCAGAGAGTAAATCATTTTAATATTATCAGATACTATACTGTTGACAGTTTCATCAACACATCTAGATCTTTATCTTTTATTTTAACATATCTTGATGTGTGGATACATACTGATGCATCAAATATAACACCTTTAGTGACACACTACAAGGTAACATCATGCATCTGGAAAGTCTTTTTAAAATGAATGAAAATACAACAAAGTATGGGGTAAATTCAATATAATTCTCAACAAAAATTACTTAAAATTTGAAGTAATATAGATTTCATGAACTTTTAGCTAGAATATTCAAAGATTGGTATACTTTTATATCAGCCAGTGCTTCTATAGGAGAGTATCTTCTATTACACCCAATACCAACTGAGCACGGAAGACCGGTAGATGCCTCAAGACCATTAATTTCCTGTGCAGGGATCCTTTAAGGTTTATATTGAGTTATTTCAGTGCAAGTAAAAATTATATTAACTCTGTTCACATCCATTAATCAGCCCGACGGTAATCAACTATATGTTTCTTGATTATCCTGAAGACATATTTACAAGTCTTTTATAAAAACTGATGATATTCACGGAATAGTAACCTCTGATCTAACTAGAGGCATTTCTTACTGATCTTACTCCTAAATATACAAACACTTGCCAGCTTTAAACAGACTAGAATAGAAGAAATAGAGAGATTCGATGAGTTTCCTTATTTCTTCAAATCGTCATCCTACACCTGGTATAGTGATAGTAACTAGATACTCACCCATCAATACACCTTTCTTTACTTATCGACTTTTTGTTATAAACTACCTTCTTTATCATGGTATAACTGCAAGTTTATCATGTCGACCAGAGTTCTGGTTTGTTTATATTTTAAATATATATCTCTAACTTGAGATCTTAGATTCATATTTTATGTGTATAATTCAGAGGGCGTTGTTTTATGTGAATCTCGGTTCATTATATCAATTTCATTTCTTTGAAACTGTGAATTATTTTTGTAGCGATTGGGCATGTATAAAAACATTTATCTTTTACCAGATGTACTTTGACACGAAAATAAAATGGAGGCTGTTTGAAGTAAAGCTAAAGCTTATCATGTTTATTTTAAAAGTTAAAAAATAAACTTGTCATTTTTTAACTTGTTAAAATGTTGTTATTTGATATAAAGAGAAGTTTACAGTAGAAAATTCGATCTGTATGTAAAGGCGTCTGACAACCTATTATCAAGTAAAAAACCTGCTCATTAAAATTGTTTGGTTTTAAGCCGAGGCAGTTCACATGAAATAGACAGTCTAATGAAATATTATCGTGCATGTTGGAAATGTAATGACTTATGACATAATTTCTAATACTGATATATGCTTATGGTTCAACTTAATCTAAGCTGTATTAGTAACTTCCAGAGCATGCCTGTTATTATTAAAGGGTATTCAGTGTCGGTATTCAGAGTCCCAAAACTGATAATAATTGACAATTTGAAGAGTTGTTTTGAAACCTGATTAATGGTAAATCCATGTGTGTGCATAGGATCAGTGCAGTATATTGGCAAGTATTTCTGTGGAATGTTAGAATGTGAAATTATAAAACGATTTAGTATTGTTAATGTTTGGTACTATTGGCAAGTCGATGACTAGTAACATATGCTGATAGTAACTAGCAAGTTTTTCTATATATCAATGTTGTTTATTCTATCATTGTATTTTAGTAGAAAAGAAACAGTGTAGCTACCGACCTCCAGTCTCCCTTCACTTGAAGACCTTTAGAAATTACGTTTTATTGTTTGATAGGCTCACAGTGAAAAGGAATCATTTTTCTTTATCCAGAAAGAAGAGACGATTTTCTTACCCCTCCTTAGTGACAAGGTCAAAGTTCAGTTGGTAAAATGCCGCTCTCCAATGTAATGGCATGAAACTGTGTATACAGATGTAGATAGGATAAGGTTAAGTTTAGTTGTGTTGTGTTTAGCGTGGCAAGCTACTCAAGTGTTTCTCTATACTTAACCAACCAAACTCTACTCGATTATTTGGACTAGGATTTTATTATTCATACCATTTTACTTGTTAAAACTGTTACTTTGCTATATTTGTCAAGTAAGTATTATGTTAATATTTTCTATGTGGTTGACTAAATGCTATTGTTTAGTAAGTAAATAGTTGTAAAGAAAGTAGGGGGAGGGAAGTTAGAATGTGATAACTACCTAAACTTATTTAACTCACTGTATAGCTGTAATAAATACATATATACATTCTCTATACATAATACAACTATTATGTACAGTTTACTTTCACTTTAGTTTTTATATCTTTACTTATATCATTTATTGATTCAAAGGGTGTTTTCAATTTTTTTTGTTAGATTTCAATGACATGCATGTGACAAATGTTCAGTCTATTCAGCTTTGCTCTTGATCTTTTTAAGATGGTGTTGTCAACCTTGATAACCTATGATTAAAATGACATCAAAGTCATTTAAATGAAGAGTAAACAATTTAGAAACTACCAAATTATTACTGAAATATCTAAAATATTAATTTTGTATTAAATACTGCCCGTTGGTCGACTAGGATACTTAAAGGATGTTATCATAAGTAGAAGGATGTTGCTTGTAGTTTGACTCTGTTAGTTAGGAGAGGGAAATGGATGTTATTACCTTAGAACAATGCTGCAACCTAATCTTTGTCATTCTACTACAGGTGTATAGATTCTGGTCAACTTCAACATTTGAGTTTTTGTTTAAAGAGGCACAGGCTCCATTTTCGTGGGTCGATTTTTCCAAGTCTCAGAAACGGGGACTTTTTTAGCTCAGCAATTTAGTACTGTTTATCACAACTCACCATTGAAATTTGAGCCTTCAAATCCATGTGCATCCATAATTATTAGCATTTGAAAGTTATAATGCCCTACTACACATTATCGATACTATGCAATATATAGAAAAGTCATGTATAGAAATAGAAGGAGAAATGTCTAATTTAAGATATATTTGAAGGAAATATACAATTTTCATACATTTCTAGTGCTTCTGAAGGATACTTAAATATATTCAAGACCCAAATCAACCAATAAAAATGAAGACTGGTCCCCTTTAAGTCCATCATGTCATGGTCAAGGACCAGCTGATATCTAGAGGATATAGAGGTCCTAGAGAACCGAAGTTACTTTGATTCTTGTACTGAATTATGAAAAAAGAAGTTGTTTTTGTAGCTGATAAATTCTATAATAATATAAATATAAAAGAGAACAATAAACTAAAAGGGATGGCTGGTAGTATGCAAAATTTTCATTAACAATAAAGTAGACTATCATGAAAAGATTTCTTACATATGACTTTTATTTTTATGCATATTCTACTTGACCAGGAGTATAGCCTTGATTAATGAATAAGGATCTGGTTTTAATATTTGGAATTAAAAGCTGGATGGAAGAGTGAAAGAGTGATATTATGTAATGAACACATTTTGGTCTACAATTTTCATTTATTCCAGCAATAAAATTTTCTAACAGAGATGTTAGATCTTCCGTTTCTCAGCATTAAAGTACCAATACATTGTATTGAAATTGAAATTTATGGTTGAATATTATAATAAAATATGACACAATGATTGTGTTTTTTAGTGATAATCACCACTTATCATTTATAATTAATCAATCATTTAATCCAATTGGTGACATATACATATATTGCAATATAAAATTATATTTTAAAATTTTTGTTGCATATGACATTTAATGACATTGATGATAATTATGATGAAGTAATTGTGTTGATTTTTAAATTATTTTAACATGGTTTGTAAAATAGATATTAGATTCAAGTATGAACTACATTCAGTCATATTGATAAAATTTACTTCAGCACTGAGCCACTGACTGCCTTCAAATTCATCTGTGAATACCATTTTTCACAATTAATTAACATATTAGATCTGGTTCTCTTGTAATCAACAACGTTTGATATTCTAATGTGCACATATTATCAATATTAAGGGTTATTGCTTGTGTGAAGTGATATGAAACTTTAAACCCAGAGTTTTTCTTGTCTTACAAAAGAATAATACGTTGTTATGAATTCATAAATGTAATACTGACATTATGACAACTGTAAAGAAATTTTAAAATGACTATTTACCTTTAAGCAAGAAGTGGAAAATAAATAAAAACATCATTTGAGACGTTTTCAGAATAAAGATGAAAAAATCATGTCACGAAACAAGGATCTTCTTATCATAAACTAGATATATGACATAGACTAAAACATTTCTCTATTATAATAAAAACTAGTATAATACAATTAAATTTACCTTTTTTCTTCCAGTCTGACAAATTTATGTTGACAAATATATTACAAGTTTTTTAATAAAATTTAATGAGGAGGTTGACCCAATTTTTCATCTTTTTGACAAGAAATTTATCATTGTCTTCTCTTATGCATGACAATTGCCAGTTGGTAGACTTGATGGTAGGTTGATGAAGTATATCTTGGAATTCATCCTGGGTGATTTGTATGCCATTATAATATGGTAAACATCTAATTTTTGATATGCCATTTATATTAATTGCATGTAACATCCATCTGTGATGTCTGCATGTAAATTGAAAATTTCCTTTATTTTTACATTCATGTAGTGATATTAGGTGCTATAGCAAGGTACAGGAATAATTCGGAGCTCCATCTATAGACTTTGGTTGGAATTTAGAATTACAAATGAAGACAAATGATTTGAAGAATATTAAACAAAAACTGATAAACTGTGAATTTGATCATTATTTTGTTTTGTGGATTTTTTTAATAGATTTAGAAAAAAAAATTATTTAAGGAAATGAATTCTGAAATACAAAATATAAGAAATGAAAGTAAAGGAATATATTATGGTCTGTTCTAGATCTCAGTGTATTTTTTGTAGGAAAGCAAACTTTCAACCATCTCAAATTTCAATGCCAGGTGTTTCAGTGTTCACTATGTCAATAAAATTGTGTCATAATTTATTGATATAGATAATATTAGAAGAGGTAGGAGGTTGGGAAGGTGTTCAGTGTTTATATTAAATCATTGATAGTGTTTAATACCAGTCAACCTGATATTGATACTGTCATAATACCATTCATTAATAACATTACATCACTTTATTTACTTCTATTGAAAGGCAAGGGGGATAATTCAAATCTTTTCAAAATTGGCTTTTAGATTTTGGATAATTTTGAGAATTTGAAATTTTTTCTTGTAATTTAGCTCATTAACAACAGATCAGACTTGAACATTTCCACTTCCATTTTTACCGAATGTCAGGAATTTAAATATCCCTTAAATTTGATTTGTCATTTAGTAAAAAAAAAATCAAAATATTAAGAATCTTTCAATTACACTTTCTACTTTCAATTTATTCTTCAATGTGAAAAACAAAAGGTCAAAAGGTTTAAAGAATTTATTATAAACTGTTTGTGTTCAAATTCAAGTTTGAAGAATTAAAATATTATTGTGTCTTCCTGTTGAAAATTCTCTACCATATTTTATGTTATTCATAATAAGTGAGAAATTTGAAATATGGTTTGAATTTAGGATATTTTTATCAGTCTTTATCTAAATTCTGTATTTTATTTTATCTTTACAGAAGAAACCTGATGGAATTTGACAATTAGAGATGGGTGAATTCTGCCAAGTTTTATCATCAGAATGTTTTTAGGATTTACCACCGCAGAGTAACTAGTTTTTATTTTTTTATTTTATTAAAAACAGTGAAAACTTCTCGAAACTGTACATACAGTTCATTATATAACTGATAAAAACCTCTTCAGTATTATCAGCTAGTGATTATTGTACCTTCTACTGGTACTTCTAGTGACTTGAATAGTGATTCAAGTGATTATTCTTTCTTGGATGAGTGTATTATTTTAATCCTAGTGAATGAATTGTTTTCAATTGGAATTATATAAAATGGATTCTAATACATCAAGTAAGTATTTTTTCTTTCAAGTTTTAGACATGGGCAATAACTCTCATGTGTATTTATATGTTTGTTGGCATCAGTTTAGAAGAGAGTTTGAAGATAGAAAAATGGGTTAAAATGTTTCCTTATTTTTTAGAAAATGATGATCTATTTAGAAAAATTACAATCACTTGGTTTTGTTAATTGCATAAGAAAACTGACCATGCTTACTGTTTTCGAAAAAAACCTGATGGTGCTTTTCTTTAAAGGGGTCCACAACTATACAACTATTACTCTCGACCTTGCCATGATTTTGGATGGGATTATATAGAACATGGACATCTCTGAAATTCTGATAAAGAACAAACTGGCCATTATAAAAGAACTGTAGATTAAAGTTTGGTAATCTAGATTTGTGATAATGTTCCTCTAGTCTAGTCATTATAACACAAGGCCTCATGTGTTGTATGTTCTAATAAATTATAACTCTGAACTTTACAAGAGAAAACAGACCTCCACACTGTATTATGTAAAATGGAATGAATTATGACAGCCTGTAAAATATCAAAGATAAAACTTAACATGAGGAAATTAAAGTTCAACTTTTATAAAGCATAATACTTGTTTTAAATATCAGGTTCACACAGAATTTCCTAGATGGGTATTCACACGGAAAAAACTGACAATATTGTCATAAGAAATATAAACCATTTATACAATAGCATTCACTCCATATACTTAGATGTAGGAAAAGTAATAATTATATATCCTTAATCATGACATACAACTATAATGGACATTTATTCATAACAGGCAACATAATTCGTACCAGTACTAAGAGGATTCTAAAGTGTTGTACTCTAGAACTAATAGAAATGCTAAATGCTATGTTTGCATTTATACCCAATACATTTCTAAATATGTAATTAATAAAGCTATTGATTTGAAATATATATCATATTTTGTTTAATTTTTAATGATCAAAGTCATGACAAACGTGAGCTAAACACTTCAACTACAGACCTAATTTGATATAACTTTGATTATTTGTCTGAGTGAAATCTTATAGTTTGTCAATTCTAGTAGGCCTATAACTGACTTATATTGTTAACTATAACAAATTGATCTTTATAATTATAGTTTGTTTAATGTCAAAATTGATTGTAAAAGCCTACATTGTTTAAAGATGTCTTTTAATACACTTTATAGTTTTCTTTCAATACATGATAAACTCACAAGTCATTTTGTTCATAAAGAACTTTGTTAGCTGATTGACAAGATTACATTAATAATTTGGTCAAGATGGTGGATTGAGACTTATTTTCCATATTGTTACTAGTCATTAATTCAAAATTTCTTGTAAGTATTAAATGACATATGTATTCAGAAGAAGATACAATCTTTTAATTTGTAAACATTTGTAACATCACGTCAAAACGTGTACAACATGACATTTTCATAGTTGTCCCCCTTGTTCTCTTTCATTACGGTACCTCACAATTTCTATGTTAACATTAGTGTTACTGGTCACTGCAACATTTAATTGCATCATGAAAAATATGCTTTTATAAATGTATTAACCTCTAAACTGGAAGCAATATTTAAATCTTTTACCCTAATGTTTGGGTTCAAGTGTTTTTAAAAACTTGGCATGATGCAATACCAATTGAAGAGCTCCTCAGATATTCCTGTGTTTTTCTGTTGACTCGATGGAATTTACTTAAACAAACTATTATATACAATTGGCATTATACATTTCACTTTTAATTTTTTATAGAATTTATAGACAAAAGCTTACCTATATTTATATTGAGCAGATGAATTTAAAGATAAATATTTATTTTGTGAGAATTATGGTATAAATTGATTATTTGTATGTAATATGATATGTTGATAAGAGATGTTTGATATAGGTAAAACTAGGTGTGGACTCAATTAGAATCATATTACATCTATTGTTAATTATACAGTAGAATTCATGTTAGCCCATCTACTTACATGATATTTGACTCCTTCCAGTTTAGGTAACATAGTTAAGACAGGACCGTTATCACTCGTGGTATTGGGCCTAATTCTGACCCATGTAAAATAAAGAGTTTATTATTATTAAAGGCATTCAGCTCAACCTTCGTCATTTTGTTCGACACTGTGTTATGACTCAGCCATGATAGGCAGCCATGTTGCCCGGTAAATGGGCAAGTAAAGACAGCTCTTGTTTGGATATTGATTTTGATTGGCTGTTTTTAGTGCGAAAGAAAATTGACACTTTCTGAAGAATGATTGTAATTGGATGAACTAGTTCCGAAGTAGATACGAGTGAGTTAAAGGGACACTTTCATCTTGAAAAGGAGAAACTGTCACTCTATATATCTGAAGAGCAGTCCCAAAGTCAAAGTCCAAGCTGTAAATTTAAATGAGATAGATAGGATACAGATCTAAAATAATACCAATTCTTGATCATTCAAGGTACAAAATATGATGTGTGTAGATAGAATGAGTTTTTTTGCTCAGTTCTGGACACTAGCATCTCATAGAGATTTGACTATAAGTTCTATCCAAGAAAAGCCAAGGAAATTGTAAAGCTGTTCAAAATGTCTTGGCATAGACAGTTATCTGTGAGAATACTTCTAAATGCTTAACAAGTCAATATATAGGATTTATTTAGAGTTCTTTGAACCTAACCAAGTATATAGCTTTTATTGCACTAACAAATATAGGTTTATATCATGGAAAGGAGAAAATTTGGATTCAGAACATTTTAAATTGTGGTATATTGATTAATCATAAGTTTTGATTACAGATTTGCTAGATATGAAAGTTGTACAACAATTGATACTAACATTTGATTGATGATATAATTTTCAAATCAATAAGTTTAATAAGTAAGATTATAGTACTAGATTTAAAATGAAAATGTTGTCAATATGTTAAATTGGCTAGTTACCTGTTGTTATTGGAGATAATGATGATATGTTAACTAACCTTGGCAAATTGTGTGTCACTATGACATGGATTTATACCAACAGAGTAATTTGATTTCTATTTAGTATAAATATGTCCATAGGCTAGTTTGTTCAGTTTGGAGTGGCATATCAATCCTTATTGATCACTTATGTTTACCAATATGTTTTGGGCACAAAAAGAGGGCAGACTTATGTTACTTTACTAATGAAATTTACCTCATTGCTTTAAATGTACAAGCCAGCCATTTAGGTGCCAGTTCTGTAGTTCAGAAGGTGGTCTACTGCTTTTGTTTTGCAATGTTTTTCTTTCATAGTAATGTGAATTTGCAAATCAACATCATAGAAAGGGTTGATTTTTATCATACCACCATCCTAACTGTAGGGCTGTTTGAAGGTAGGTTGGTTGGTGAACAATCTGACCATGTAGTGTTTATAGGACTATAATGAGGAGTGATGAGTGTCCACTTGATCTGTTTAGTACTATTAGTTGATTAGATTAGGATTCAATGAGATGTAATGGTCAAATAATGGTGTGGAGTGGTCAGTGAGATGTTGACATATCCCTACTTAATAAATGTCAATATACAAGCTTAATTTAATAGTCAAGTGTTGTAGATAGTGATATTATCATAGTTTGATTACTCACATCAAAAAATGAAGTTAAAATTAGTTAAAACTTTCAATGCAAGCTGTTTGCAAACAACATTATGATACTTATTGAACTAATACATTCTTTTTTATAGCGTTTAATTATGCAATGTCTTGTAAAAAGTCCTAGATTTTTGTTATTCTGAAATGAGGTTTTAAAGCAATGTACTTTGGCACTGCAGACAGAGCATCTTCCAAGACCTTTCTTATCATAACAGTAGTCCTACCTCCAGAAATGAATTCATATAACTCCCAATGAGTTCTAAATTAGTGAAAATGCTACTGTGGGCTTCCCAGGAGCTCTTGCTCATATATATATCCACCACTGCCAATACAGGGTGTGCCCAAATTAATGTAATTTTAAGCCCTGGGTCCTATTTAGGAAAGTATGGCAACCACAGCCACTTTTACATTCTTATGTTTTGCAGTTCAATCTGAACAACTTTTATTATGAAAGCCTTTATGTACTACATTAGTGAACAGGATGGTGTATACAGATTACTAGTATGGAATGATGCCAATGTAAATGAAATAATAAGATAGTATTGTAATGGACTAGAGACTAATAATTGTCAGTAAGAAATGATAAGGGGATATTTATATTGATAAGAAACTAGACTAGTGTGATTTAGAATACAACAGGTGGAATATTCTACATCATTTCATGAATGTCAAGAGGTCAATTCCATACTATAATTTACCTTTCTTAATTGACATCAATAGCCAATTAAATATTCTGTGACATTGGATCAGTGACATATCAAATTAACAAACAGCACCTGTTGACCATGGTATATTGTTCTTGTATAACGTTCTGGTGTAAATTTCTTATTTGTTTGGAATAGAAAATAATTTTAGTACATAATGACAGTATATACTGTGACATCACAACCTAATAATATCCAATGTGTTATAAATTAGTTTAATAATAGATCTTGAAATGGACTATAGGTGCTAACAGCAATAAAAAAATCAGGAAATCTGACCAATGAAAACTGACTTTATTTAACTATTTTTGTTTTCTGAAATTGCACTTAAACAAGGTGTGTTAGATGGCGTCACTAATTGCAATGTACCACTAATTGCAATGTACCACTTTTTATTGCAATGTGTATGCTGGTATCACAGAAGGTTTTTGAGCACAATGAGGTCATGTAATATTTAGATATATAGTGGCATTGCTGAAACAACACACATTGGTTGAAAATTGGAATGAAATTTATAATATAGGTGTCCCAATATACACACAAAATTTAGAAAATCTCTTTACATCCTTTGATATTTGTCTTGAGGTTATATATTAAAAAGAAAACTGATGTAAATCTTCAGCCATTAGTTAAAACTAGGTTCAGCCCTTGCCCTATATTATATACATGTAGACGTCGTGATCAATTGGATGATAAACTCTATTCATACAGGTATCAGATTATTTTGAATATTATATGCACATCTTCATTGTTGTCAGTATTATCATAATACTTTATTTAGAAATCTGATCAGCACAATCGTTATCTTGAGGATTTTCATGGCGTCATTTTGTCTTTAAGTGTATGTTCATTCTATTTGATACACACATTGTAAGAAAGCAAACAAGGGTTGAAAATTAATATTTTTTAGCTGGAATAAGCAGTTCCGAACTTTAAATTGTAATATTATGTAAAGATCATGTCAGAGATAATGAAACTATTAAGAGGTAATAAAAATTACCAAAATAATTCAGAGTGAAGTTGTTGATATGAAACCTTTATGTAGTATTTATTGTATATATGCTCTGTGTGGTAAATTAGATTGGATATAAGATAATATAACATTAATAAAGAAAGTTATATACTGTAGTACTTTGATCTCTAAAAATAAGTTCTATATAAGGATCTGCTCAAGTTCAGCTAACAAATAAACAATGATGCCAACAAGTTACTATTTGTATACTCTCTGAAGTATATGACATCACTATGACTACCATTAAAATGGTTTTCTACCCAAAATATGGAATATAATTTTGATGTACTGAGCATAAGATATGATATTGCACATACCGGTAATGGGTCTTAAATGCATATGGACATGCTATTCCAATTACCAAGTAAAAGAGATGCAAAGCCACCTTTTGTTTTTCAAAAGTTTCGGAGAGATCCCACTTTAACTGGCTATGTGTGATAACATTGATAACAGAGAGTACTAATGTATAGTAAAACTACCTATATTCACTATATTGTTTACTGAAATAATTAGGTCAAAGGTTAAAAATACTAGTAGGCCTATAGAGTTTAATTTATAAAATACACCATCATCTCTCTTTCATTGTAATTACTTCATAATTAACATTTTATATAGAAAGATAATTGTTCTGACCTATCTTTCTTCTTCTCACCTATATAATATAATCAGTCAGTTTTTATGCTTGATCATGTCTTGACAGAGAATTTTATACTTGATGAGTACCAATTTATTTTACTAATACTATAATAGACTGGAGAATCCTAGAATAAACTGATATATAGGCAATCTTAAAGGACTGTCTTGATATTCATAGTACGGTTGACTGTCAGATATTTCAAGTCGCACACAGACACAGACAGTCTAATGTGTTAAATTAACACAAATTGTCATTTGAAATGTACCATAAACTCAAAGATTCCTTTGTGAAATGGATAATTTTTGTGGTAAATTCGACTGGAAATTATTCAATGAAAGAAACTTCTTCAGGCCAATGAATTACCTTTCTGTTTCCAACTACTTAATGATAGTACATGCTGAAACACTACTGTCTGTGGATTATCAATCTGTTTAAGGTGTTTTTTCTTTTTTCGGTTGACATTTGAAAGACAGGGTGCTGTACATATCACCTTCTTGATTACAACTGAAACATCATGTCACTGAATGAAAAGTTTGTTATTTCTTTTCTTGGATGTTCTTAGTGATATTGAATTTATAGTTCGATATGTTCAGGTGATCTAATAACAAAATAGAATTGTGTTTGAAATCATGTTGTTCAAGATTAAAACTTTAAGTATGAACCTTAGATAAGTTTGAAAACCATGTGATTAGGAACGTTATATAGTTAAATAGTTTACTCTTTTATCTTATCAGTAAATTGTGTGATAGTTTTAAATCGTTATGACCAGATTGTGACATCAGGATTATTGGATACAGGTTACCAAATTACCAGGACCTACGGAAAATAGGTCACAAGGAAACAACATTATTAAAAGTGAACAGATATAGAGAATGACAAACATGACAGGTTTCGTAAAATTTTAATAATTATTTATGTCCTTGAAAAAGATAGTGATAAGACTCGAGTAGCTGTTAAAATATAGGTTTTTGACCGAAGGTTTGTCTTGAACTAGATCTTCATAATTTATTTTAGGTGTAATAAAGGAACCCATTAATAGCATGAATTCTATATATCAGTAAGCTTATAAGGCTTCATTTGAAGGAAGTTGTATACAATATTGTAGGTCTTCAGAGCTTTTTGTGACATTCTATTGAGTCTGATTTCAGTGTGTCATTATCTTATGTAGGCTATTATTCTCTTGTATAAGCTATATATTGTACTTAATTTTGTTTCTTGGTTATGGTGTTATAAATCATAAGCTTTGGCATTTTTTCATGTATTTGGAATTTTATGCATATCAATTCTGCTACAATATTTGTCATCATTTATTTGGCTTGTTCAATGTTCTTATGAAGTGTAATATTAGACAATGCTCTTTTAATGATGTATTAAAGGTGTAAATAACATGGTGTCATCAGAGTACAATATCTAACCAAGAACATGGACAGGATAATAAATAGTCTACAGTAAGGTGTTAAACCAAACTGACACAGATATATGCTAAAAGAATAATCTGATTTGCATTCGTAAAAAATATTACGAAAAAATATATATTTTTTCAGTTATTCTATGGCAAGAATATTTGTTTATATATTCAGCAATTTTATCGTAAGGATATTCCTGTTTATTTCACAGTTCTATCTGATGTCTCAGTCTGATTCCTCCATGTGTGGTATTTCACACAACATTAAAAAACACCCAACATTTGTAAAAATACTGATCATATTTCAACATGTCTTTTCTTTGAAGGCTTCTTACTTACATGACATTTACCAAAAGGTCACTGTCTTTTTGTGAAAAGTCTTCTTTAAAGAATACATTTTTAACCATTTTATTTTCTGACAATGTTGAAGTTTGAAATCTTATGAATGTAAAAGTAAACCATTTGTGTTTGTCGTTCTCATCAATATATTAGGCTTCATTGTAATAGTGTAGTTGGTAATTGACTACAATGTCTTCTCTATCATTTTATTTTTACAGTGCAGTAGAAGCACACAACAGACACGAGAACCTAAAAAAAACTAAGAAATAGATACAGATGTTGACCATCTTGGGCCTAGATTGATTTTTATACGCCCTCATCTCTCTATGAGGACGTATATTGTAGTCACCCCTGTCCGTCCGTCCGTCGGTCCGTCCGTCCGTCTGTCGGTCCGTCCGTCCGTCAACATTTGCTCGTAAACGCTCTAAAAACTAGAGTTTTTGACGGAATCAAATGAAATTTGATATGTGTATACATATTCATAAAACGAAGATCAAGTTCGAATTTGAGCTATTTTCGATCGTTAGAAGCAGAGTTATTGCCCTCGCCCCAAATCCGTCGGTCCGACCATCAACATTTGCTTGTAAACGCTCTAAAAACTAGAGTTTTTCACGGAATCAAATGAAATTTGATATGTGTATATATGATCAGAAAACGAAGATCAAGTTCGAATTTGAGCTATTTTCGATTGTTACAAGCAGAGTTATTGCCCTTGCCCCAAATCTTAAATATGCTATTACTCTCTTAGTTTTCAACCGATTTTGATGAAACTTAAAATGGATCTTATTGGAGCTAAATCGAAAGGTTTGAGAAAGTTTTGTTTTCTCCTGATTAAATTTTTTCCTTTTTCGACTTTTTCGTTAGGCGTATATGGCCGTGGTCCACTATCTTTATATATTGATAGGTATCATTTCAAATTGATGATTTGCCCAGATGACAGATTCAAATATTTACAATTAAATGCTTATTTCTGCTACTGGCTAAAAGGATTGGCAATGACTGACATATTCAACATGATATGTTATGCATAATATGATGTTTATAGCAAATATACTGCACAATTATTAAAACATTGAAATTAAATTTTATAGTTTTATATGCCCTACTTAGTCTGTCAAAGTTGATTATTAGCTTCTACTAATGTTTGATTAAACTGATAATTTGAATGTGTCGTTAGTCACATAAACATAAACTATTTCTGTACACAATTTTTATCTGGAAAGTAAGACAGAAAAAGACTGAAGAAAAATATGATAAAAATGTTTCAGTTTTTAATACTGTAGTGGTGAATCATATGATGTTTATATTGTCTTTGAAGACAAGTTTGTTTTTCCATTGATTATTTATTAATAGAAGATGACAGTCATAATTAGCTGACATTACCTAGAAAACAAGGGCTGTACATTTCTTAAATGTCATTACAATAAAAAGGACTCAATTTTTTTTTCTTTCTTGGTGTAGATGATTTTCTGACTGTGAAAGTTAAACATGTGCTTTTTCCAAGTGGAGAAATAAAAGTGTTTAGTGTTTAGTTTAAAAGTAAAGGTTAATAGACTAAGCTATTGTGTTGTTAAGATAAAGGTGGCACAAACCATTCACTATGACTTTTGTATGGTTTCAGTCTAATGACACAGGAATGGCTCAATCAGAAAGTAAGTGGATTTTTTCCTCAGTATAAACTCTTTCCATGTGTAATTGCTAGCACATGTTGGGAATGTTTTCAAGCTGAAACAGAGTCAAGTTATGTTGGAATTTGACTTTTCTTTTAGTGGAAAAACACAGTTTTTCTAGCCAGTTTCTCAAATTGAAGACATGTTTAAAAGATTAGTGTTGATTATTTGATATTTAATTGAGTTAATTATAGAGAAATATTTTGGTTTCAAAAGACATTTAAATGATACATGATGGCAGGAGGATAAAATAGTTTAAATCATGTTTTTATTTCACTTCTTAATGCCAAGATATTTTAGTCTGGGAACTAGTGGTGATTTACTGATCTTTTTAATCTTTAGTTGAGATTTAATTTTAATAATTTAACTTTACTTAGATTGTCACAATTAAACTAATCATGGACAGGATGGGCGTTGATTGTTAACTAGGTCTATCCTTCTGCCCATTATTATCCTATTATATCCTACCAGGATATTATAATTAAAGATATTGCTGTCCTGTCAAAGTATTTATCACTTTCATTATTGTTGACAGTTCATGGTGGACATAGATCAGGGCTTTTCAAATGGCCCCTCAAGAGTGACCCCTTCTGCTAGCTAAGCTCTATATTTGGCTATATTTTTTCTTAAAATGCATTTGGCCCTTTACAAAAAATAATTGAGAAGTCCTGACACAGATCATATTAATCTTTCTTTCTGGAATTCTTGAAATCACTATGCGATATTCTTAGTTTACTTTTCTTTATGTTTTCTTTACTGTGAACTTTGCAACAATTACATAATATTCATCAATCTTTAGTATACACAATTTAAACAGCTCGTAATAATTCTGTAATCCATCAACCCATTCCACCATTCAAAAACTTCAAATTTCTATTAATAGATTATGAAATGTTAAAATTGGAGAATAGAATAGGCTTATGTTTTTTAGTAGATATAAAAGTTGTATTTAATAAAACATGGAAACATTATGTTTCTATTTAAACATAAGGCATTCAGTAGAAACTAAATGAAAAACATATTGGACTGTTTATTCAATGTTTTTTTGTAAACCAGTAAGGTATTTTAAGTATTGGTTTGGTAGAATACTAGATTGGTACCTGATAGATACATTCTTTTTCTTCATGTCTACTGTATAATTTTCTTAATCAATTCTTCAGGAATATAAGGGCAAGCAAGTCAAAGGCAGGGTATGCTGAACTCCAACCAATTATTTGCATGATCTCGATGTGTAATGTGTTTCAATTCACAAGCAATTGCTGCAAATCAAAACTCGACAAAATGAAATTTATATTGTTTCTTGGCAAAATCCACTTTTGACATTATTTAAATGAGTTTACCTTATTGATTTTTTGTTAAATTAGTTTTTGTAGAATATATATTTTCTTAACATTCTGTTTAATATAAATGAGTGTTTTTATGAACCAATAAAAGTGATATGTATATATAGATATAGATATACTACTACTAGATAAAGGCCGGTATAATAAATACCAGGGCTATCTAGACATGTATTAAATGCACAATTGAACATTTTAATCAACATGGCTTGTAAATCAGTTTACTGTAGAGAAATAAATAAACCATACTGTACAGACTTTCAGCTCTAACTGGCCAATATATTATTTTTAATCAGAATACCCTGCTTTTATTTCTATATTCACTGGTTAATATCATGTTCCTACCACAGGAAAATAAACAATATAAACTTTAAGGTTCTTTGATGTCAGTTTTTGAACCATAACTGTTATTAGTACCAAATCTTAATAGGACCATTTATATTACCCTAATTAACAATCTGTATGACTGCAGAAATTTACAAAACATAGTTCTTGTGGTTAAACATTTCTTATGGAATGTTATTGGAGTATTCCATCCTGATTTTGGATTGATATTGAAAAGGTATCTTGTTAATAGATAATAATATTGCCCTATATGTCTTTTCTTTATGAACTTAGAAGCAGTACTGGGCCCAGTTTCACGAAATTTTAACTAAGATAAAATCCAGATTTTAAGAAATACAGTAATTTGATTGGATAATAAAACAACATTTAAAATCGATTTTAGTGATTAACCAATCAGAAGACTGAAACACTAAAATTATCCTAAGTTAGGATTTTGTGAAACTGGCCCCTGTTACTGATAAAACATTAATCATAAATTTATTCGACCAAGTTACAAATAATACACATAACATAATTCCAGTTAAATACGGTATATATAGTTCAGAAAGTTTATATGTATCTTTATCAGAATATTAATAGATATATATAGAATTCTTCACTGAATTGAAATAATGAAACTACTGTTGGGTTGAGATAAATTATCTGTAAGTTTTCCACAGACTTGTCCTATATTATCTTTCCAGTCCCAGCTTTGATTAAAGCTACATTGTTTATGGTAGAATTATTTCCTCCAGCTGATATCTGGCTGTCTGTAACATCATTGATCTTTAATGAAGAATTTTTCATACTTTTTAAAAAAGGTGGAAGCTCTTAAAATAAATTATAATTTGAAATTACTCTATCTATTAACTTTTATAATGGTGCATTTGAAAATGTCTTATCCAGAATGGTTTTTTGGGCAGACAAATTCTAAATAATACATCAAATAATCATTACGTGCAATGTTGACTCTCAGGGATGCTGAGACAGCTCAAACCTTATCTTTTTCTACCCATATCATTTGTTTGCTATATATGTTAAAATATCACACATTATGTATTTATAATTGTAGCATTGATCTAAATAATTAATAGAGCTTTGGTGGGTCATGACTAACTATTATTACTTTACTGTTATAATTGTATTCCTATAATATGTATCATAAAACACTGTGTTAGTAAAATGTATACCTCAATTATAAGTACCATACAATTTGACATTGATATTGGTTGATGTAACTAACTGAAAGTATGACCATTGTCTATAGACTTTGACATTGATATCTGATGTTGTAACTAGCTGAAAGTATGACCATATACTTTGACATTGATATTTGATGCTGTAACTAGCTGATAGTATGACCATAGACTTTGACATTGATATCTGATGCTGTAACTAGCTGAAAGTATGACCCTGGTCTATAGACTTTGACATTGATATCTGATGCTGTAACTAACTGAAAGTATGACCCTGGTCTATAGACTTTGACATTGATATCTGATGCTGTAACTAACTGAAAGTATGACCCTGGTCTATAGACTTTGACATTGATATCTGATGCTGTAACTAACTGAAAGTATGACCCTGGTCTATAGACTTTGACATTGATATCTGATGCTGTAACTAGCTGAAAGTATGACCTTGGTCTGTAGACTTTGATATTGATATCTGATGCTGTAACTAGCTGAAAGTATGAGCCAGGACTAAAGACTTTGATATTGATATCTGATGCTGTAACTAGCTGAAAGTATGAGCCTGGTCTATAGACTTTGACATTGATATCTGATGCTGTAACTAGCTGAAAGTATGACCCTGGTCTATAGACTTTCACATTGATATCTGATGCTGTAACTAGCTGAAAGTATGACCCTGGTCTATAGACTTAAACATTGATATCTGATGCTGTAACTAGCTGAAAGTATGAGCCAGGACTAAAGACTTTGATACATGTATTGATATCTGATGCTGTAACTAGCTGAAAGTATGAGCCTGGTCTATAGACTTTGACATTGATATCTGATGCTGTAACTAGCTGAAAGTATGACCCTGGTCTATAGACTTTCACATTGATATCTGATGCTGTAACTAGCTGAAAGTATGAGCCTGGTCTATAGACTTTGACATTGATATCTGATGCTGTAACTAGCTGAAAGTATGAACCTGGTCTATAGACTTTCACATTGATATCTGATGCTGTAACTAGCTCAAAGTATGACCCCAGTCTATAGACTTTGACATTGATATCTGATGTTGTAACTAGCTGAGAGTATGACCATAGACTTTGATATTGATATCTGATGCTGTATCTAGCTGAAAGTATGACCCTGGTCTATAGGCTTTCACATTGATATCTGATGCTGTTACTAGCTGAAAGTATGACCCTGGTCTATGGACTTTGACATTGATATCTGATGCTGTAATTAACTGAAAGTATGATATGTGCTGGTGACATTTGATCAGATACAACATCCTCATCAGGGACAGTTAGTTTTGGAAATTAATTGTGTGTGACATGAGTATTGTATTTATAGCTCTCCTGTATATTCTCTATCCTGAATAATTGAGAACAATAAGTACTGCTACTACAGTGAAGATTTATTGTGAGAAGAAAAGAATGATAATAAAATATTCGCCTGACATCTTTCTCTGTAGGGGTGACACAAGTTAACAATAGAAATTTGTTTTTGTAGCAAGGACCAACCATGGTTTCACCAGTAATATGTCAGTATAATAAGAATACTATAATGTCCTTAATGTCCCCCAGTTGAACAATAACACTTGTTCACAATTCTAAATCACATTTCATTTCTTTTCACCTTTCAATAAACCAGTAAAGGTAATCATTCAACAGTATAAATACCTGAAGGATTTTCAAATACTTATACAAACTCCTATTTTGTCAACACAATTTATTCATATTGTCAACCGTCAATTACTCCTTAACATGTTTGAGGCTCTGTACAGGTGAAATTTGGTTACTATTACAGCAATGATTTTTATGAAAGAAAAGAAACCTTGTTATAGCCTCTCAGTAGTTTAGTTTTAGGTGAAATCTTGACATTATTAGAATATGAAAGAGAATTTATCTTGTAACAATAGACCAATAATAGAAAGATTATTTTAATAATAAAGATTATAGATGTTATAAATATTTATAAGTTGAGGTTTAAGGAAAGGAAGTGATCATGTTAATTGTTTGACACAGTTGATATTATCAACAAGGCTTTTAGTAGACAACATTATCTTGGGATAAATGGCACTTTGCAAAAGTCAAAAAACATTCTGAAGTCCCATTAAATAGAACAGGAAATACTTAATGCCTTACACTATTTTTGTCATACTAAATTTGAGAGATCAAGTTTATTGTATTTGGATCAACTCTAAAACGAAAAACATTATAATCTTTATCTGCCGTAGTTGGCTTATCTTACCCTGTCTACCAAGCACTTTTTTCATGCTGGTGGAATATCAAGTATATAGGAAATAGAAACTTTAAAATTTCCAAACTTAAAGGGACAAGATGTCATTTAGATTTTGATCATTAATATTCTTTTGGTAAAAAGAAAACAAAAACTGAATAAACATACTGTAGGTCATTAAAATGTGTATAGAAGCAGAATAATGTTTGATCCGTGGCTGCAGGCAAATTTTTTACAACTTTCATAATAACAAACATATTTCAGTTGTCATAAATTTTATTGGTGTATTGACATAGTTACATATGATTTTCAACAAAAAATTGACAAAAATTGGATGATTTCTGTATTTAAAGGGATTGTAAAGAGGGTTTCTAATCTTTGTATGTTTATCAGGGACACTTATAGCATGAATTTGCACCCTTCCAATTTCCATTCCGACGTTTTATGACGTCACTGTCAGTGATCTACTGGCAGCTACTATTGATATCTATGCAGATCACTGTCAGTGACGTCATAAAAGTTTTAGTGGAATTGCCTGAACCACAGACGTCAGAATGAAAATTGGAAGGGCGTCAATTGATGCTATCTGTGTCCCTGATACACATACAAAGTTTAGAAAACCTTGTTAGAATCCCTTTAAAGGGGATATAATGATGACCTTATTATCCATGTTTGGATTACGAGGGTGAGATAGTGTTGGTAGAATTTGAAGACTCTTGTAGATAAAGTATTTTAATATATTTGTTATAGGTTGTTCTAGTACAAGATCCTTCAATAAAATTTAATGACAGCATTAACCCAATCTTTAAAATATAAACAATTAGAAAAAATGAAGTAGAACATTTAAAAAATTTAAGTTAATGTCAAGTTAATGAATATTAGGCTGTATGCTAAGTTAAATGTTCAGCATTTTCAAGTGTTGATTTTATGGTCTTGAAATTATGTAAATATCCTCCAGAACTCTAGAACTGTACGAAAATCGCATAATCTCTTCAATTATATCATTACCTATTATAAACATTTATCTTTCATTTTTTCTATATAATGCAAAGTCTCACTAAATTTTGAAATACGAGTCGTACTTTTGACGTTCAAATGCTGATAAATATGTCTACACACGGATTTGAAGGCTGAAATTTCGAGGAAGAGTTGTGAACACTATTTCTGATTAGCTTAGCTAAAATATTCCAGGATCTGAGAATAAGGTTGGTCTAACGAATAGGTAAGTGAACATATCCCTTTAATGACTTTTGGACTAAGTTAATAAATATGACGAGTAAATGAATATTAGACTTTATGAGTGAATGAATATAGTGTTCAATGACTCTCAGTTTCTATAAGATTCCCCATAGAAAATTTCTGTGGAATTCCAGTGGAATTCCACTGGATTCCAATGGAATTTCAATGGATTCCAGTGGAATAAAAAAAAACATTGGAATTCCAGTGAAATTCCACTGGAATATTTTCATTCCAGTGGAATTTCACTGGACATTTACTGAAGTTCCACTGGAATATTTTTTCCCGGTGGAATTCCACTGGAATATTTTCATTCCAGTGGAATTCCACTGGAATATTTTCATTCCAGTGGAACCTTTACTGAAGATCCACTGAAATATTTTTTTCCAGTGGAATTCCACTAGAATATTTTCATTCCAGTGGAATTTCACTGGACCTTTACTGAAGTTCCACTGAAATATTTTTTCCCAGTGGAATTCCACTGGAATCAACATGTACATTTTCACTGGAATATATTTATACCAAAAAATTTTCATAATCAAAATTAGAAAAAAAAAATTCATAATTGATGAGATCAATTTATATTATTCATTTGCAAATAAATGTACAGTACATGAAAACATGAATTTTTTGGTTTTTTTTAAATTTTGGTTGAAACATTTCAAAATTTCATCAATATTTGGTGAAAAACAAAATTTCACTGAAAATTGGATGACAGTGCTGAAATTTTTAGATATGAATTACAATTTTGATGATGAAACAAAATTTCACTAAAATTTCAGCATGCCTATAGATACCTTACATTATCTCCTGTCTCCTGTAACATTTTCAAAAGATATGAAGTGTCAATCCATATCCATTTGACTTAATTCTGACGATATGTACATTTAATTTTTCCTTTAACTTTAACATAGATAATGTAGAATAATGTTGTAGCTGTCATAACTCAATGGTACAAAATGGAATTTTTTTCTGAGTAGTTTTTCTCTTTTGAAGATTCGTAAAAATAACAGCTGCAGTGTTGGAGAAAAAATCTTTGGTCTGATGGTTTTCTTAAATTCTGACAGTAGGCCTACTCTTGATTCATTATGATCTTCTCTGAAAAAATGAAAAAGAAAGATTTGTGGACTATGTTATTTATTTAGAAAACGAACAGGACCATGCAAAATAAAGCAAATGAAATTTGGGCTAGTGAAAAAATTATAGGCCAACACATCTTCATGTTCCATGACTCCCTGACAAATACTCCATGACCACCAGGTACTGAATTTGCCATTTTGGTGTATAAAATCTGTTTAATAAAGAATGTTAAAAGTTTCGGAAATAAATGAATACGGTAACTCACCTTCTTGCTTGGCCTTGCATTGTCTTGACAGACTCACTACTGCTACTGTATTAGGCCTACTTGCTGGAGAAATGGAGTATGGATGATGAGGAACGAACTGTTTCTAATTGCCATCGGATCGGGACATATGCCCATCAATAATAATATCATGCCATGGCCATGCAATGCATATTTCGTTATAATGCTTCTTCAGACTTTATCGATATTCCTTCTTGCGTTGAGCTTCTCGTCATCGGAGCTTGATCTGATAATATCGTGTAATTTTTATATATAGGCCTATTTGTTCATTATTATATGAACTTTTACTAAGTTTTTAGACGGCGGTATTCAGTCAAATAAAACGATTGACCTTGACCTTGGTTTTTTTTTCCGGAAACAAAACAAACTCAAACGAAAATCTTATTTTTTTCTGATTCATTTTCACTGGAATTGTACCTTAAAAGTGATGTCTTACATACGTATCATCGCTACATCCTGTCTTGATGCAATAGTGATTTAGCAAACGAAAGAAAGAAAAAAGAATCAAAGATTATCTTCGTATCGCGAGTTATTTACTCGATAAAATTAGGAGTAGGTCTTTCCACTACCGAAAATTGTGGTAAAGGTGAAAGTAATATTTTATTACTATTAGTTACATTCATTTAAATAAACACGTCTGACAATTCAAAAACAAAACTCTTAGAGTTATTGATATTCGAAAAACATGAAGACACGGCGAATAAAGGTTTGTCAACAATGTAAACCTATAAGTTATTATCTTGATGGTAGTTTTCCTTTTGTGTCGGTAGTTAAGAGTCGAATGCCGGAAACGGTTCCATTAAAAACGTATCGATTTAAAAATGAAAACGAAATATAAATAAAAAATACAATGATCGGTCACCGCTTCATGTACATAAAAATGTTTCTTATACTTCGTGGTGCGTAATTTAACCGATTTCTCGTGGTTTTTGGAATTTATTGCTCTTAGAATGACAGGATAATATGCTGGATGGTGTTTCGTTTTGTAAGTATGTGATCATTTTTTAACTTCTATTTTCCCGCTCTTTTCCTTCACCGCCAGTTTCGTTACTTTCTGGCGCCATATCTATTCATTTTCCTTATGACAGGGATTGTCGGCTTTTGGGGATAAGGCATGGAATTCACGATGGAACAGTTGCTGCTATTTGACTAATTTCAGGGAACAGCTCTTCAACCCAAAGAAATTCACAGTTACTAAACTCGTAAGTCGAAGAGACGAAGACTAGGCCTAGATACGGCTACGGATTCTACTAAATCTACTTCGATGTTTATAATTTATACTTAGTAAACTACTACGCATACGGCATTTATAGTTTCAATCCGTACAAAAAAAAGATGCAAAATGTGATTCATTAAATACTGGATACTGGTAGAAATGGCCTAGGCCTACCTACACTCGACATGGTGCAGGTCATTTTAAATGGGGCCCTCACCAGCCTAATTTAGACTTGTTGCCCTTGACTCCCTTGAGTCTTGATAGAACTGATAGCTCTGAAGGTTGTACGTTAGTCAAGATGCCTTAGATAGATAGTTTTAAATATGTATCAATTAAATATGTTTATTTTATTTTAGGTGATGTGATGGAAATTTGAGAAAAAAATTACACCATTAGGCTAGTGGCAGTTGGCCTATAAAGGACCTGTTTGAAACCATTGTAGTATGAGTGAGTGAGGATACAATTTTTCATTTAGGCATCTTTTAACGATGTACAACTTGCAAGACAATATATTCAGACCACTTTTCAAGGGTAATCATCAGTTTGGCCCCTATGGCTATGGCCCTAACCAAAATGGCCCCTGTATAAAGTTCTTGCATCGTCAATTATTTTAATAGTTTAATCAAAGCTGGTAGTGGAGAATCCCTTGCTGCAGTATCATTTTGTATATTAATATATTTTTTTTTACTTTAATTCAATAGATCCCAAGCTAGTTAATTTGAGCCCCTCACCTCAACAGTATAAAGATAGCAGGAAAAATGTAGTTGAAACTATTGATAACTAGAGGTGAATATCAAAACACTCTGTCCTTGATAACAAGAGAAAAGTCTTGAAGTAAGTATTTCCACCCTCAATTGTTTCTATATTAAAGAAATTGAAAATGACCACACACATATCAAGTGGTGGTCTAGCAAGATATTTTGTCGTAAAGTTTTCCAGTTATTGTCTTTGACTTTGTCAAGTAAGTCAAAATTTAACCTTACTGCTATAACGACATATGATTACTTTCAAGTCTTGCAATTTATAGCTGAAATGGGGTCCCAATACATCTAGATAATAATAATTGTATTTATAAAGCGCTGCCATCCAATCTACATGGAATATGCTCAAAGATATTTTTTAAATGTAAATATAATTCTTTACTTTATTATACGTTTTCTTTTTCAGTCCAAAACTTTGCATTGATGCGAATAAGATATCCAGGGAAGAATTGCAGCTAGACCATTGTTCCAAAGTTAAATAATAAGATAAGATATTGAATAAATATATTGAAAGGAAAATTCACCTTTTTTTTCCTGTCATTGGCAACAAAATATCAATTTTAATTTCAATAAAATAATGTTTTTGGAAATTAACCTCTATTTTCACTTGAAAAATTTTGATTTAATGCCCAAATTATGGGGTAATTTCAATGGTATTTTATTGAAATATAGTGGTATTTTGAGAAAAAAAATTGTCACTTTCTTTCAGGGAAAGAATGTCATTCAGTGGGTTTTCCACTGGAATACTAGTGGAATGTCACAGGATTCCAGTGGAAGAATTTTTCTGGAATAACACTGGTATTCCAGTGGAATTCCAGTGAAGTTCCACTGGAACTTCTCTGATATTCCACTGGAATTCCAGCCAAATTCTTCCACTGGAATACCGGTAGGTTTTCCACTGGAATACTAGTGGAATTCCACTGGAAATTCCAGTGGAATACCAGTGGAAGAATTTGGCTGGAATTCCACTGGTATTCCAGTGGAATTCCAATGAAGTTCCAGTGGAATTCCACTGATGTTCCAGTGGAATTCCAGCCAAATTCTTCCACTGGTATTCCACTGGAATTTCCAGTGGAATTCCACTGGAATCTTTGGATATATTTTCACAAGGGTTGTTCAAGTCAATAGTATTGATGGAACTATATAAAGATATATTGATAAAGATGATGTTTATAGTGAATATTTATGATAATAATAGATAACTATCTAGGTGTATATAGAGCATGGTGTCTGACAATATATACTTTATTTTAATATCCATCATAAATAACCTACCATTTGATAGTAAAAGATTAAATGGAGTTTTACGTCCTGCCTTTTTGCACCTGTATGGGCTAATGAAGACAAGAAAATGCCATGCAGTGTACAAGATGGTAGTACTCAGCATAAAAATAGATATTTTCACGATAAAATTATTTTTCAATGATTGCATTGCAACTCCAAATTAAGATATTAACATTTTTTTCATTAGTTTTAATTACAGCAAAACAAAGTACATGTAAGTTTGTTCACCAAAAAAGATAATGAAATATAAAAAATTTCATTCAAAAAGATGCCCAGTTAGTCAATTTCTGGTGTTCTCAAAGAGTAATTGCTGTTGGTGTTGTTCATCATAGATATTCTAGATAAATGGCAGTAAAATCAATCCTCCCTGATTGTGTTTTATATTCAAGTTTTCAAGTGCTTGAATACTGTATAATTAAAGTGCATCACCCTATTATAATAACTGACAATAAAATAACTCCCCTTCCCCTACTTGTGAGATATTTATACCACAAGATATAGTTATGTCATTGTTTGACTTCGAACACATCGTAAAAACGTATTTAAATAGATTATAAAGAAAGCCGTTTGTGTGCTTTTCATCCTAGCTAAACATGACATTTCTTGTGGTGAAAAGAAAAACTTGTTAACAACGATAATAATCACTTCTTTCAAACATTACCTTTCTTTAAACAAAAAAACTTGAATTGTAATTGAAAGAGTTTGAATGACATTTAAAAGTTAAATATTGTAAACTATCTATTTGAAGTCAAGATAGGATTTGAATGATAGTTGTTGTTAGATCTACTTGAAATATTCAATTGACATAAAATGTGTATGTACAGTTTTGTAGTTTTGTTGAATAACATGACAAAATATAAGATTGTTTCAGCCTCAAGATATGTTTGTATGTTATAAATTGTTAACAATCTTGACTTTAATTGTTATCGTTCTGAATTGCAATGGACTCTGTTGTGTTTCACTACAGGTAACGAAACATTTCCAATGATTTTATTATTGTTCCCTTTTATATTTCAAAAGCTTTAGGTCTGTAAAATTTTCATTTAAACAGATCTGTTTTTTGTGTATATGTTTCTGTATGTAATAAATAGCAAGAAAACTAGAACAATGAAAAAGATAATCCATGTCATGTTTTTATATCTCTAAAAACACTTGAAACAGAAAATTGTAAATAGTTTAAAACACTTAAATAATAATTAGATTCCAAAAAACGTCTTGAAATGTATGGCATTTTATTTAAAGAAACATTTTTTGAAACACAGAATTTAATTTTCGGCAGTAATGGATTTTTGAACCCATTAGCGTGGGTAATTTATGCATACCACATGGAGAATAATGGAGGCTGGCGTCTGACTGTAAAGTTAATGATATAGAATTAATTAGAAGAAAGCTGTAGAAAACCATGTATCACTTCAGCATGTTATAGGGTATATATAGCCAATATAACCATAACAACATATGCATTACAATCATATTACAATTGAAAGCTTTCTAATTTATTAACGTCGACAAGTCTGGTGTAATCAAGATTGATTAGACAGTCTCGTAATGATACAAACACAGAAAAAAACACTGGCTTTCTATTCATATCAATACCGACCATATAGCTACCTCACAGTCAAATAGATTTGGTAAAATCATTGAATATGCGATCAATCACCCAGCAATACTTGATAATGACACTGCCAAGGGCCTTGTCTATTATTACTTGTGTTTTATATCATTTGTCTATCTCAGTCTTATGGTTTTTATTTTTTCATATTTTAATTTTTTAGAATATAATGATTGAAGAAAATTTAAATCATTTTTTTTTGTAAAACTGAATAAAAAACTAATTTAAAATTCATTGTCTATATAATAAATTTTATATATCGTTATGAGACTTGTTTTTACAATTTATTTATAAATATAATAAGACAGTCAGTTTAATTTGCACATTGTTTTTATGAAGGATCATTGGTTTTAGCAAAATTTTATAGATGACTACATATTTTCAAGACGTTACAAATAATGTTTAATTGAATAAGATTTTGTTAGTGTGATGGAACCTTAGAGAAAATTCTTCTCAAATTCATAGTTTATCAATAGTCTGAGACTAGATTCTACTGAAACCATTCATTATATCAGACTATGATTTTCTTGTGAAATTGATGGAAAATTGATGATAATGAAATGCTACCACCAAAGATGTTCATTTCTTTACATTTAGCATATAAAATATCTGAAATGTTCTTACATCTTTGGAGGTTTCTACATTTATTATCTACTATCTGTTTATCTTGGTATAAAAAGTGAAATTACAAGTCGAGGAAGGAAATAGGATGTAAGATTTGAAAACCTGTAAAATATAATGATAAGATCAGAAGTGAAGAAATTTTAATGGAAGAAAGAGAATTGGAAGTGTTTTTTCATTATATTGTCTCAGTTTGTTATAAATCAAGATAAAAATAATTTTAAACTTTTAACAGCATACCTATTGCATTGTAATTAAATTATGGTTAATAATGAAGGAGTATTGAATTAGATTTAAAAAAAAATAATGAGGTTTGGGGGTCGTCTTGTCAGTCTAATAGTTTTATTTACAGACAGTTTGAAAGCTATTGTTAGTAAAGAATCAATCACCCTTACTTAAACTATGTGTTAAACACCTCTTAATGATTATATTTTGCTTTTTTCAGATTTTGATCTCAATATGTTAGATGAAGAATTGGATATATGTTCCACAGAACAGGTAAGGATTTTATATGTTTCTTTTAATTGGGGGTCTCTGTCTAGTCCTCACATTGGGTATCAAAAGTTTGATCTCATCTGCATTACATACAATTAAAAACCGAATGCAACAATACATACACCACTATTTTAAACTAAGATACAAAGCCATCTTCATATTTCCTCTACCAACTGATCAAGCTCAATTGTAGCTGTTATATTCTGCGACAACAGTTAGAATTTCCCAAGTAGATATTGAAGCATTTATTTTATAGAAGGATTTGGAAGCAAGCTAATTCTGAAAAGTAAAAGTATAGCTGGAATTTTATGAACTGAATAAATAAATATATGAATGATGTTTAGAACAATTTCTGCTTTCATTGCAAAATATCCCTCATTTTACATAACTCGCAAAAACACTTCAAATATCCTAAAACAGTCAATTATGAAATAAACTTCATCTTAATAAACAATAGTTTAACAGTTAATGAAGTGGATAAACAGTGGTATGTTGTATTGGACAAGGTCTAAATAAGCTGTAATAACGTGACAATGCTAACAGTATTTAGTGTTGGAATGTTTTATTATTAAACTATATTAATTGTTTCTGCTTCATTAGCGATGATAAGTTGGTAATTATTTTATCTATATTAATCGATAAGCTTCTATTCTTCTAACTACCTAGGTGGTACATTGTATTTACTTTTATTTTATTATTCTATCAATTATCTATTAACCAAATTTATTCCACTACATTTCATTCCTGGAATTTCTTTTCTTTCTGGTCAACTACATTCCATCAACATTTTTGTCATGCCAACAATTATGAGTGATTTAAGTAGCAATGACTGAAGAAAATGAGGATATGGGTCATTCCGTGATGATTTTTTTGTTTTAAATTTTAAAGCTGATTTATTATGCTACCAGGAAATTTTCCTTTTAAGGTCATAATATTGCCAGTATTTGTTACTTTATAAAGTGTTGAATTAAAGTAAACATACTCTCAAATAGAACCTCATACATCTGAAGTCCAAGAATTCACTTTTCAAAACAGTTTTTTCTCCTGTGAGAATTTGAAAGAATTTTCATCTGGAGCATGCTAACAGCCTCAGCTGAAATCTGGTCAATTTGTTTTGTTAAAATTAATGACAAAGCTAATTAGAGGATTGAAAAAAAACTTAAATTGCTCTCATGCTTTATGCTTTATCTGCTAAACAGAGCAAATCCATGGGTTGAAGAATGATCTACATTAATACCAGCAGTCTGTTGCCAGTTATATAATTCAAATAGATGTGACATATTGTATTATAGTGCTTTTAGAATATATTTGAAATAAGAGAATTATAATTTGAAGAACATAGAGAGAGACAAATTATTGAAGCAGAAATATAATAGATATATTATACCATTCAGTTATATTATCCACGCTGGGTTTAAACTCTCAAATATAACTCCTATAAACTTTAACTGTTGGAGATTGTATGGTACAAATTATAGTGCTGGCTGGCTGACATTTCTAAGTTTTCAATTTGAGAATTAGATGTAAGCTGGTGTCACATACCATACAGATTGGATTACAGGATAATATGTATATCCTGTCTGTTCAATTATAGTTCAATTAGGGTTAGATATTGTTGTATTAATATATGTTATACAACTGTTTTCTTGGCCTACCATATAGTTTATAAGTTTTATTGCGTCTCAATGAAAATGACTAATAATCACACTGCAGTTACATCTGATGGCAATTCATTTGATGTAACCACAATTTCTTTAAGTTCACTATATTCAAACTTCAATTTTTTTGTTGTCCAACTCAGTGTGTTAGACGCTTGTTAGTCCAAGGTCCAATCCAGCATGGGTTGAGATGATGCCTTTGGTAATTTTCAATCTAGTTTCCTCTGTTTCCCCATACAGGTCAAATTAAAATAGTTTGATGGGAATTTGATGTAGATCTTACAATGAATCCATTGTTTTCTATAGACCACCCACCTCTGTAACATAACGTTTTATCAATGAATTGTATCATTTATCCCAGTGATAAAGTTAAAATAGTATCAGAACAGTCATAACATCCTGAAATTTTAATAATTAAACAAGATTTCCTGAATTAACATCGTAATAAATGATTAACTGTAAGTAGGGTAGAGTATTCTTCCCCAGGATGTTTTTTTCAAAATGATTTTATTTTGTTCAGTTTGGGCTTATTAAGATAGTTTGCGATTAAATGTGACAATTTTTTTTGCCAAAATAGTGATATTTCTGTACTTTTTTTTACATTTACAATTGTCAAGGGATCTTTAATATAAACAGTAGTAGTACACTTGGCCTTGAATATTTTTTTTTCATTGATGTGTTCTATGATGTTAACAAAGCCTTTGATATAGTAAAAAATACTTCATTTCTTTGTTGTCTACTTATGATAGTTGAAATCAGTTTAACTCATTTTAATAATTTAATCAAACTAAGAATAAAGGAAGACAAACAAATTTGATTATCATCCTACATCTACTTAACAACCACTCATCTTAGTTTCCTACTGATGCTACGGAAATAATATATCTCACTTGTTATGTAAGTAATGTCAAAATCTAGGACAATTATTTCATCATTATATAAACAATATGTCATCTGATTCATAATTTAGTCGAGATTAGCTGTATTTCATTATACTGTTCATTGTTTTAAAAATTTCCATTAAGTCATCTTTTATCAGGTCATTGCCAAGTATATGTCATCTGTTTTATAATTCGGGCACAAATCTTTTATAAATTTTTGGTTTGTCCAGATTGCTAATAGAACCTAGTCTGTTTTAATCACTAAAAGAGTTTGTCATGGTTTCTATGAACATTTGAATTTATTCTAACTTTATTATATCATGTTGATCATTTAAACAAGCTGAAAGCATCAATTATTAAGTGGAAAATGACATGAGAAGATGTGTTTACCCCCTGTGTTGGTGATTATTGATGATTATAAATAGCCAACTAACACAGCTATAATTATACTTAAATCTTTTCAATCTTTAGATTAACCAGACATTGATTTTCAGTCAATTTCTCAAATATTACCATGAATTATAATCATAAAGTTTCCCATGCAAACACACATTCATTGTGTAAGAAACGTTAGATTAATATGGCTGAAAGCACTGACTTGAAATGTGACATGCTGACTGGAAACGGTTGATAGAATTGAAGTGAAATCTTGTGAAGCTTACAATATTTTTAACGGTAAATTATAGAGTAACGTTTGTTAGAGACCAATTACACAGATTGATCCTTTTACTTCTGATTAATTTTCCTCCATTCACAAATCTTATTTATTGCACTATTTATGAAGCGCAAAACTTGAGGCTATTATATAATTATATTCTACAATGAATCATTTCATCGTTTTTTAACATGGTTAGTTTCAGACTTTTCCCTTCACAATTCTCAGTCATATTACAAATATTGTTCAATCTTTTGTAGCATCAAACATGAAATTCTATTAGAAATTCAAAATGTTCCGATCATGGTGAACAAATTATATTAAAAAATATAAATAGAAAACAAAGTTATTTTAATTTTTATTTGTAGGGGAATACGTACATATCAATTTCAGATTCATTATTTTAAATAGTCACATTAATTATAGTTTAATTATTACAGGTACAAACAATGTCTGGCTTAATTTAAACCCAAGGACAATTTCAAGAGAAAGTCCTCAGTTTGTGATTGATAAATTTCTTTCCACAGTTGTCTAATAGCATTATGTAGATTCTAATGCAGATAATGGTTTATTAATCATTTATTCAGATAATTAATATAATGATGGTAATGTGGGAAGTCTGTGGTTGGCATCAGGTGTTTAGTTACCTCTAGTTAACCTGGTAAATCTAAAGAAAATGATTAGGAAATGAAGCATGTACATGGTATTAAGTTAATGTGGTGTTATGAATATACAGATTATTTTCACTGACCCGTTTCTTCACCTTCCTTTAATTCCTGATAAGAAGATAAAGCAGTAAGGTGAAGGTTATGGTGAAAGGTTATCAAAGATAAGGACTAATTAATGGATAATTAGAGTCTGTAATTAGTATGTAAATTACAGGTATCTATCTCTTAACGATGATAATATAATTAGGTGTAAATATAATTAATATACCTCCTAGTTAACATCTTTGATTCTCATTATTTAGAATGAATTTAGCTATGAATATTAGCTCTACAATGTAAATTGGAATAAGCATAAATGATTTTTAAAAATGCTTCTTTAAATCGCTATAGATGACAAAGTTTTAAAATGCTTCTTTAAATCGCTATAGATGACGAAGGCTAATCATTTTAAATGAAAAAGCATGAGCAAAGATGACTTATTTAAGGTCATCTTACTTTACTTTCTGAACAAACACCAATTGATTGAAACTATTTAGCAAATGACATCATGTAAAAAGCTATCACTCTAACCATTCCAACTGTTCTGTACTAGTAGAGATTGATTCTTTGTTATTTTGAATTAATTTAAATTGTTGATATGTTTGTGATTTTGACTTTGCTTAAATGAGAAACAGATTCCAAAATGTTGGTAAACAAGATGTTTTGTAATAGGTGATAGATAATTACCATTGACATATCTAAACAGAGGTGGCTAAGTAATAGTGTTGTTGATGTATGTCACATGTGATCCTAGATTTTTACATGCAGGTATTACTTTAAACTTCCTTTTGTAAGTGGTGGATTCATAATGATACAACTGCAACTTTTAGTTAGTGATAGTTGAATTACATTAATTCATATCTGTAGAATTGCAGGGACTTCCTTGCCAAAATATCATTCAGTTCTCAGTTGATCAACTCCAGGTATTGCATACATCACAGGCCCGTAGCCAGGAATTTCCAAGGGGGGGTTATATGGACTCGCAAAACTATCAAACTCAACCTTAACAGTCACAATTCAAACAGAATGTCTACTTTAACAGTGCTTATTTGTTTTCAAGGGGGGGTTCGTCCGCCCAACCCCCCCTGGCTACGGGTATGCATCAACCATTTTGAAAGTAGAATGATCAGAATATGAAGGTTACTAATATCTGTAATATTCTGGTCTAGAGACATCATAGAAGATACATTTTTTATCATTACCATGATCAGGAACTCTATCTGAATTCTGATCATATTAATGATAATAGTATATTAAAGGGCCATTCTGCTTTTTTGAAAAAAGTTTCCAATATAAAAAAAATCGCAAACGCTACCTGAGAGTATTTTTAAAGTATGCTTATTGTATCTCTGTATCTTCTTGATCAAACTGAATTTGGTTTTAAAGGGTTAATTACAAACAGGGAGTACTTATTGTTAATTAAGCAATTTGACCTAGTTTTGGTGTTTGCCCTTTAAATGGCTCAATATTTCTGGCTGAATCCTTTTAAATACACAAGAGGGTCATTTCTCTACAATTAGGCGTTTATTTTACTCAAATCCCTTCAGTAGTTTCCTATCAGCTTCCAAAAAACATAACACACTTAAAAACCTTACATAAGGTTTTTAAAAATTTTAGCATATTTTTAGCGTTCAAAAATTAACGGCTGGATTATTTTAGTTAAAACTTTCAGATACATTAAAGGGCACATAGTTATAGATTTTGGTGTAAAATTTTCACAAATTTGAGCAAAAAAATTTTTTGACCTAAAAAAAATTCAGACTGCCCCTTTAAGATATAACAATTGATGTCCAAGAGATATCTCATGGAATGAAGATAGACCAATTACTTTTTTTAGCAGCCATATTTTCTTAGGATATAAAACTTTTTTAAACCAATGGTCCAAAGATTCTTCCTTAACCTTACCGTATTGCACTATTTATTGGACATACAATTTCCTAGAAAATGCTAAGAATATAGGATAGGTATTGGATTTTGTCTAGATTAAGTAATGGCTTATAACGTAATTTTAATACAGAAGTCTTAGAATCTAGGATGGGTTTTGGATTTAATCTGGATTAAGTCTAGTATACGTCTGTGAGTTAAGAACAGCTAGTTACACTGATAAAGAGTATTTATAATATATATATTGAACAGTGAGAGGTAATAAGTGTCAATATTATGTCATGACTGAGTATGATTTATATACTAATAACTCTACCTTGTCTTCAAACAAACATTTTCTTTTCTACCTCACTATAACACACTATCTTATTTTTTCTCTAACTCAGTATATCGGTCAATAAGTATACATTAGTACTTGAGGCATTCAACAAAATGGCTACATCTACTATGAGTTCTACAGTATTTAATTTTGGCTTATTACCATTTCATTCTGTAAGTATATATATATTTGATCTTTTATTGATGTAATTTTAGTGAGAAAGGGTATGCTGCGTATGCTTATACTTTAGTTGTGACTGTTTAAAGGATTTATATTATATTCCATGGAATTACTAGTATTTATGTTATGTAACATATTACATTTTTTCCAGCTTAAAGTGCAATAATGTCAGGTACCGTACATAACCCCTAAAAATGACCGAGACTGTTACATACGGTAGTTGACTGTATTATCATTAAACTGCTATTTTCTTTAAGATTATTTCTTGTGTAATGATTTTTCTTAATATCCATTTTTAGCATCCATTACATATCATTTGAACTTTCCAGGATAAGTAATGTCACCGCACAGAATTGCTTGACAACTGTGTTAATAATAATTTTTAAAAAAATTAAGCATTTATATACCCAAAATTTTGATATGCTATATTCCTCCTTGTTATTTTTGCTATTCTCTCTTTTTGTGCAGATCACAATGGATTTCTTATTTTTAAATAATCAGGACCTGGTGCCTTATTGTCGGAAATTTAATCAAGATTTTAAGAAATACAGCAATCAGATTGGAGAATAGTATTCAATTTCAAATGGATTTTAGTAACTGACCAAATCAAATAACTGGAACGCTAAAATCATATTAAAGTTAAATTTTCAAGAATAAGGCCCCTGATTTTTTTTTTTTTACAGCGCTTGACTTTTTTTTTGTATCAGTAATAAGAATATGAATGGGATGAAATTCTGGCTCTGATAACAATCAATATCTATTATAAACATTTCACTTTCTTGTCTAATTAACAGAGAAAATATTTGAGATATTTGAATGTATTCCATATTTCTAAGATTTTCTACATAGTGCGAATTACTCAGTAAGACAAGGATTTCTAAATACGGTATATATGAATATAGACATTAGTTGTAGATATTACAGGAGTTTGTATGGAAACTAATAGGTTAAAATCAATAAATTACATTAAATTATATATCTTAGTATAAGGTTCAAAACACCTTTTCATAAAAAAAAGAATCTGAATTTAAAAGTATATGTGTTATGTGATTAATATATTAGTGGTATATTTTTAGATTAAATAAAAAGTAATAATTCTAAAGAAATATAGAAAATTTTATGTGCTATATTAGTATACATTACATAAAAAATAAATGTAATTGAATTATTTTTGTCAGAAGTTTTTGCATTATTGAAATAGATGCACTTTACTTACTCTAATTACATTTTAAGTTAGCATTAAAAGAAAACCCCAAAGAAATGTTATGTTTTTGAAATAATATTTCAAGGATAAACTTTAAAGACTGTTTCGTGTATGATTTTGTTTTGTTGGATCTTGTGTAAGTTTTATATGTGTATTTATAATTTGAAATATAGTTTAATCTAAAATAAAGTTAAAAAGAAGTAGAAATTGAAGTGAAATAGATTATAATGATATGATATAAGAGTAGGTTAAGAGTCAGTGTTTATACCTAGTCAATATTTAGACAGAAAGATAATAAAAGTAAATGGTTTAGTAAAGGTAGTTTATTCAGCCAATGTTTAAAGGTATTGTATATAGTTAACCTTGTAGAAAGGAATCTAGGTAGATATTTGTAGGTTGAGGTCACTAAGTACATGTTATAAACAGGTGTAAGAAGTCTGACTGATACTGATACTATATCATATAAAAACAATACATTACCTTCACACACAAATAAATATGAACTTGGGGATCATTAATTTGTTGATTATAGTTGATAATTTAGATTTTTGGGGTTAAGAAATTAAATGGGAAACTTTTTGCTAATAAGCATTAGGTGATCTGAGACTGGTTCACTTTGTATGAGGTGGTGAATTTTAACTAAGACTTTTTTCATACAAGGTTTACCTACCAAAGGGTTGGTCTTCAAATCAAGGGTAGTTAGTACACTCTCAAAGTGTCAAGGGCCTCAAATGCATTTGTGGGATCCTACGGTGCAGTAAGTAAAAGCTTCGGATTCCTGGAAATAATGGTGATTCTGAGATTAACTTTAATTTTAACAATTGAGAAGTAATATTGTTAATCTTACATATCAGCATAATGCAAAATGTTTGAACACTTTATAGTTAAGCAATAATCATTTCTTGTTTTTGGTGAAATCGATTTCAGTTCAAGATATTTTGTATGTCAAATGTTCAGAAAAAAAGTCTTCTAGACAAGACAACATGAATGAAATGGGATGAAATAATTTTGGTTGATATTTATAGCCAAAAACCTCATAACATCCCTTGTCTTCAATGGCTTCATTGTCTTGTTGCACATATTTATGTCACAACAGAATAACAGTGACATAATCATGATCATTTTAAATAGAAGTGAATTTTATCTTTCATAAAGCATTTAAAAATAATAATGTACGAAGAAAGCAATAAGTCGGTCATCTCAGTAGCAAATTTGATTGTTGTTGCTAAAATGAATTTGTGATATATACACTTACATTTTTTTAATTTTTATTTAATTGAATAGGAAAATTAGTTTCAAATGCTAAGGCAAGTTAATTCCTATAAAGTCTGAAAAAAAGTTATGTGTTCTAAAGAATACTGCTCATTAAGCCTATCCTGAATTTTCAGTGTTTTGTGTGTTGGAATGATCATAACAGTTAATGTAAAGTTTATTTACTTTGTCAAAATGCCATAGAACAACTCATATATCTTAATTATTTTATCATATGTGAATTAATTTAGGATTAATCAGAAAGTTTTATTCTAATTATATTATATTATATTCTTGTCCTTAAATGACAGTTTTTATGTAACCAGTGTTATGAAGTGTGTGGGTGATATTAGTAGACTAACACATAATCATATTATCCAGTCATATCAGGTTAAACAATATGATGTATTGCAATGTATTAATGTATCAATATAAACATTCGGACATAGACATAAAACATGAATAAATGGATATTCCAAATGCTGAAAAAATTAAGAGTATATTTTTATATACATATATGTAAATGACAAAGCAGTAATTTAAACCTAGAGATCTTATTCACGCATTGGTCATCTTGGATCGATATCAAGGCTCATAATGCAAACAAACAAAAGCAGCGTCTTGTCACTGCACTGAGATCTACTCCTTGACGTCTTTAATGCATCCCACTAACTCAAAACTTATCAAATTTAACATCGTTTAAATCAGAATTTATTACGCGATTCAAAAATACTTTTAGAGGACAGAAATGTTTCTGAAAAAAGAGCTGAAAAATCAGGTTTTAGCCCATTTTCTCACTGTTGATGGGATTTAGGTGACATCATATTCCTATTCATTCATTTGACGTATCATTTTATGAATGGATGATGTAATTTGCGTAATGAACCTCGGTTTCAAAATGAGAAGTGAATAAGTTCTATTAACAATAAATTGTTAGTAATATTTTTTATTATATGAAAATATTCAGTAACAAAATAGCAGTTTTACTTTTGTCTATAGATTGTCTGTAACCTTTGTATCACAATGAGTATATGGAAATACCATTAACTAGTACTATAAAAGGTCTTGTGAGAAATAGTAATAAGAATATTGGAGAAGTCATGTAATAGAAGAAATAAAGTAAAATATTTAGAAAGAAATAGAATATTGACTAATGATTATGTTGAAATTGAGTCAGTGTTGAGTTCACACCAATAATGAAGCTCTACAGTTGATTATATCCATCTGTTGCTAGAAATAAATATGCCAACTATTTACTTAAGGTTTTTTGGTGTTAGATTTCGCCTGTTGAATGTTTATTTGCAGTTTTTTCATTACTTCTGCTGTAAGAAATACTAGATATACATATTCAAATTGGTTCTGACCTCAGTTCTATGTACTCTTTTACTAAATAGATTCCCTGGATATTTCAGATTTGAATTAGGAATAGTTAAAAATTAAACTTTTGAAATTCAATGACACTGAACATAAATTTTGTGTTTATTATTTAAGAAACAATTCCTTTTGCACTAAGCAAACAACCTTAAAACCCCTTCAATTAAAACTGCATTTACACAGAAATTTAGACTTACTAACTGTGTATTATGGAATAGAAAACAAGTTTATAACTTTCTCAGAACTGTAGTTTTTACAGGTAATGTGAATAATTAGAGAAAGTATTTATAGAAATAAATAAAGTCAATATGTCTAATCTTAACTTAAATATTCAACACCACAATTACCAACTTGTTTACTTTTTTAAGTTTTTATCCACAACTTTCATTTTCAATCTGATCAATTTACAATTGAATTATTCCAGTCAGTTCTCTTCTTTAATTTACATCTAAATACATTGAAACATATTCCACATTTTATTGCATTAGCCTTGTAGGTGTAGTTATATGTAGTTACATTCAACAGGCAGCAGGTTTCTGTTAGCTCATGTCAATATTAACTCACTATTTCAACAAATTTTACTCATTTTCTTCCTCAGCAACTGTTTACTCACAGCTAATCTCTTTATGTACTGTCTCAATAGTCTAAATAACACACGAATCTACGGCGTGAATAACAGTAGCATGTTGTGGACAGAACAACTCTCTCCGCAATTCACACTTCTTTCATCCGTGGATTTCTCAGATTTTTTCTTCCCTCGTTTTTTCCTTCGACATGAGCCAAGCCATTTCCGCATAGTGTTCAACTGTTTGTAACATTGAATGTGAAATTTAAGTCGTTTTGTTAAAGTAACAACATGTTTTCATGGTTCAAATCTTGTGGCTAGTTTATTCTTAATGTCAGGTTTGTTCGTTTCTTCTTCAAAGAACATCAAGATTTTAGATTTTATAAAAATTATTTCACTTTGGTATTAATCTGGTCATTTTCTTTGAAATGTGCCTGATATTTACATTGTTAATTGGTTGAAAGAAGTATGTGTGTGGATTGGAGAGTAGTTTTTCAAAATGTTAACTTTTCCAAGATGTCTGATTTAAGCAAATCACAGACTTGGATAAAACATCTTTCATAGTTTTAATGCTGCTCATTCAGGAATTATAACCAATTGATGTTCTTACCCAGTTCAAAACAAACCTGTTTTAATTTTTTCAAGGACACATTTTATTTCACAATAAGGCAGTTTCAAAAAGTTCTTAAAAACTCTGCTACTTGTTTACGAAGAAAAAACCTCTTTATTTGAAATGGAAATTTTTTAAGGTAAAGAAAGACCACAACAATTTTAATGTTTAACTGAACTGAAGTTTCAAGTTAGATTGAGGACGTTACTTTGTTTTCTTGAACAAAAGATGACATTTAAAGGTTGTTTATTCAATGTACTGTAGAGATATCTCTTAAACTGTCTTCATTCAAATATATTCTCCAAGGTTTTCTAGTTTCTAGGCATCTAATTCATAAATTTATGTAACAGTTTTTGCACTCGAGGTCTAGTCTAAAGAATTATATATATGAGTGCTTCAGAACCAGGAATTGTTTTTAACTATTTGAATTGTAGAAATTCTTATGACCTTCATTAAGTTAAACAATATGTATCTAGTTTCCTGATTTAAAGTAGTTTCAAGTAGATTTTACTTCAGTTTTTGTTAAAAATTCAGATTTAAGGATTACGACCTTGGTAAACAAAATTCTAAATGCCCTAAACCAATCCCTTACTTTGTAATAATTGTCAAAGAAAGCGCATATATAACAATGGTCCTATTTTGTTGTTGACAAACAGGTTGTATTATAAATGCGTTTTAAAATTTGTTTTGGTTAAAAGAAAATATTATTTGATGTTTGTGTTATAATGACAAGTTGGATGATAAATGTATGTTGTGGTAGCTAGAAGGTATAATTTTTACTATAATAAACTAAATAACCTTTTAGACATGATATGTTATAGATCTAGGTCAATAACCTGTTATATTATTTATATAGTAGATATTTCTTATTTACTCTTTAATTGATCAGGATGTAAACAGTTTAATATGCATTATATTTTATTAGTAGTTAGGGTGGTTGAAAGGCAATGAGTTGCTATTAATCAAAAGGCACAGACAGAGGGCTAAATCACTGTTCACTTACTTTTACATTGTTAAAAAGTCTACAATTTTTAACATTAACTTAAAAATCAAAATCTGGTATGATCAATACCGGTACTATATAAAATCACAAGTTTTCAAAATGAGAATAATCAATTGCAAAATGTCCTTGTTTCTATGCTTGTATGTCTCGTTCATGCATGAAGGATTACAGTTTTTATTTGATATAAAACCTGTATTGCATAACAATAAATGTTTAAATATGTTTTAGATATTGGTATGTTTGTATTATACTGAATTATGTTTTTATTATTCATATTCAAGAGTTTGGTATGTATTAGTTTAAAAAAAAATCTATGTCAGTTTTGCTGGGAGCATGAGGTGATTATGTGACAAGTCCTTTTTATTTTTTTCAAGTTTTGATACTAAGTGTTTTCTTCATAAGGTTTTTTAGAGAATTTTCGAAATGGTTCAAATTCTTATATTTTTATGAAAAATGTTTTCAAAGCACTTTCAAGCACTATAAGCAGTGGTGAAATTTTTTTATGTTTTCAAATCTTCAAATTTTAGAAAGGCGTATGAAGCAATATCACATAAGATCTATTTCAAATGATGCCTGTGGAAATCTGTCTAAACTCAGAATTTAATATTAGAAACATTGTTAATTTAATACTGTTGATGGCGTAATAAAAGGCTTCAGGCCTTGTTCTATATTTTGCTGATCTAAGTTTTACAATAGTTTTTACCTTATTTCAAGAAAATTGACGTACATAGTGGTGACATGAAGATGACAAATTGTTGAGCTATTTATTTTGTTTGTAGGAAAATTTTGTGGAAATTTTAATGTGTTATCAGTTGAAGTAATGTTCAATCATGTGTGTTATTGAATTTCGTTTTATATTATGTTTAATATCAGTTTTGGGTTGTTTACTTTATAGAGATTTGAAATTTCTACTTAGTACTGTTGTTATCATGGACAATGAATGTAGCCAACCTAGTTTTGTCATATGACATTTGATCTTTCAGATCACCAGAAAATTGGTCATTCTCACTATACAACTGGGGCCATCAAATTGGTGTGTCTTCTTTAAAATAGCAGAGTTTTATATTAAACAACAGTTAGTGAAGACACCTTAAATATTTTTAAACTGTTTTCCTCCCTTATCGGTATCATTCTAATAGGATATTAACCTAGGCTCCATGTGTTAGAGGCCATGACAGTTAAAAATTGTAAAAGAGAAGGCTAATAAATCTGTCATGTTGAATTTTCCCTCATTGCACACTGCATAATGTTTGCCTTCCCATCATCCCAAACAGGCACAAAAAAGTAGAACATGAGTTATCGTTATTCCCTCCAATTAGTATTGCAGATCTATTTCACCCAATGATATAATTGTATTGGTAATCCTAATTCTCAAGTAATTTGATTATTAGAAAAAATATTTTCCTTCAAATTCGGGTGTTATATATCAGTTAGAATTTTGTAGAGAAATTCCAAGTACCAGTTGAGTAATGAGATTACCAAATATAAGTTGAGTTACTGTATTTAATCTAGTAATCAACTCAGGCTGACATGTCACTATGATGATTGACAATATAACAGCTGTTAACCTAGCTCCCATTATTCTATATGCTGGTAATTTTTTCTTCTCATATCAATTTGCAGTCAATTTAACTGGTTTTTGTCATGAAACTCAATCAGTGATATGAAATGAATTCTATCTTGACACAAGATAAAGCTATGCATTGAACTTATGAGTTTAGCCATGACATAGTCAACACTATCAGCCCTGACTATAAAATAAGTTTAATTCAATGACATGACATGACACAAATAAAAGGCTATGATGACATAAGTAAATCAACCTTCAAAAATTTGTCCTTGATCTCATTTGCTGATCTCAAAAGTTTTGGTTCCTGAAACTGAATGGTTTGGCAATTTGCCCGGTGGTAACACATGAAAATATGAGTTTATGCTAGGACATGGATTGAATGAAGCTGTGAAAAGAGTTTTAGCTATGATATGTTTTTAACATGAATGAATGAATGAGAATCAAATAAAAATGCAATTATATTCATCAATGGTTGAAATGGAGCAATATCACAAATTACATGATGAAAGAGAATAGATTAAAGTAGAAAGAGAATGATGATGTTGATAACATCAAACTTCTATTCATTCTCAGTCTAGTCTCTTAGTCAACTCATTCATCATAAAAATATCTGATGATGCAGTTTTAGTGATGTTTAATGTGTCAAATACAAAATACATTTAATTCTTGATATGGTAGTGAATTTTCATGATTCCAATGAAAGTACCAGAGATATATATTTCACTTGTGAAATGTTGCATGAAACCTAGTTAAACCAAATTAAAACAAATTGACATAATGATTCCAGTATAATATCGAAATTGTATGTGTTAGCAATAACAGTAGCATATTTAGAGGGGAGGGGCTGAGAATTTGGTTAATTTTCAGTAACAGTAGCATATTTAGAGGGGAGGGGCTGAGAATTTGAGAATTTGGTTAATTTTCAATAACAGTAGCATATTTAGAGGGGAGGGGCTGAGAATTTGAGAATTTGGTTAATTTTCAATAACAGTAGCATATTTAGAGGGGAGGGGCTGAGAATTTGAGAATTTGGTTAATTTTCAATAACAGTAGCATATTTAGAGGGGAGGGGCTGAGAATTTGGTTAATATTCAATTGAAAATCACAAAATTTGAGCATTTTCATACCATGCTAAATTTACCCTCCCTTAAAAAATTTCATATAACAAAAATTACTCAACAATAATTATTGTTTTTAATTCTAAATATGTTCTGAATCTTGACCAAGTTGTAATCTAATCCTTGTAAGACATTTGGAAGTATCACAGCACATTAAGAAATAACAGTTTTTATGGATATAGACTTCTAATTTGTAACCTTTTCCAATTTCCAATAAAAGCAGAAATTATGATATAAACATATAACCAGTTTATTTGTGTAGGTTTATTTAATTCAATTATTTATTTGTAACCTAATTATTTCATTCTGTCTCATACTGAATTGCTTTTATCAGTGTTTTAATGTAGAATGTAGACATAATATGGTTTATATCTTGTGCATTGCGTCAACAATTGATTTTCATGCCATAGAAAATCATAATAACTAGGCTTTCTAACCATGCAGACTAGGTTCATATATATTTACCATATGTTTCTAAATGGTTCATTTATCTTTTTACTGAGACAACAAGGCTCATTTATTTTAAATGCTCTTTTAGCTTTTGTAGATTTTATTTTTAGAGACTGAATCTGTAATTATCAATGCAATGGAAAATTGAGGAATAAAATAGCAGTTTTGCAACTTTTCTGCTAATTGAGTAAAATATCAGACAGGAACCAGCAACAATATTGCATCATTTAATTACAGAATTGAATAAAATAATATATAAAATTGAATAAGACAATTTATCATATAAATAGGACAAATATCCCTGTGCTAAGCCCATTACATATAAACACGTATCAACTCGGCATTACATAACTATGCAAATTAGGTAAATTAGGTCAATATGCAAATTAGGTACCCGGCATCCGCACTACTTTTTTTCTAATAAACAAACTCCAACTAAAGTTTTGAACCTTGTTTACTGTTCGTATTTGTTTTAATAATTGTATTAAACAGTGTTCAATGTATTTTGTCTTTATTTTTTAACAGGATTTTAATATCACATGTTTTACTTTGTGAACTATATCGGTCGCGCAATAATACTAATCGGCAAGGCACATTTTACAGAGTATGTATTCATACACAGTCCAGTTTCATATGTCAACGTTTTCTTGCATATAATACCTAAAAAAACATAAAAGAACCTTAATTTGGGATACAGTGAGGTTATATGATAAATGGAATTCGCCACTCGTGTTTTTGAATACGTGAAATATCAACCTCGTCTAAGATAATCGGTATTTTTCTCAAAAAACACTCATGACGAATCCTCTATATATATAATTGAATAAGATAAATATAAAATTGAATAAGACAATATATAAAATTGAATAAGATAGATATAAAATTGAATAAGATGAATGAATAAGATTAATATAGAATTGAATATGATGAATACAAAATTGAATAAAATAAAGAATTGAATATGATGAATACAGAATTGAATAAGATAAATATAGAATTGAATAAGATGAATGAATAAGATGAATTAGAATTGAATAAAATAAAAAGTAAACGAATGGGTATTATAATCAAGTCTATATTTAATTGTATTTAAAACGCCAATAATTGACCTATATATAAAGACGACTACGTCACCACTATATTATATTATTATATTATATTATCCACGGAATCAATGAGGAATGTAGAGTATTGTGTAAGGTTAAAAAGAACTGTTACTGGAATGTATTGATTTTAACTAGCAGATATAAACAAATATATCATGACTCATATACTTTCCTTTAATATATCTTCACACTGCAGTTTCTGCCAAGATCTAGATGGATCAGACAGTTGCTCTATATAACTTGAGGGTTTGGATCAAATCCAAACATACATTTTGTATTTGTCAATCAGAGAAGCTAACATAGATAACGTAACAAGTCATTTGGATAGGACAAGAGGCCAAGTCTTCACAGACTGTGATCTCTTGCCAGATTAAGATTGAAAACATTCTAGATTAAAGCTGTTGCCCTGGTAAAATTAAAATTAGAATTTTATGGTACTATAACTTACTGGCTTAATACTCTAAATTACTAATATATCTACAAATACTGTGGACAAAATAATTAAGTTAAATAATGGCTGAATAAAGAGGATAGTGGCTGCAGGCTAAATTTATAATATTTACCTATAATGTTATTTGATGTCTAGACTTTTATGTATATTTTGGCCATTAATATAACTTTATAATAAGATATTATTCTTTTGTTTCACTTTTCTTTATTCAAATAACATCAAAAGAATTTAAGCTTTTGGTCCAGAGCCATTCTTTTGAAAATTGACATTTTGTAAAAGGTAGACAACTTGCCCCGAGCTCTACAAAATACCATTTATAAGTTTAAAGTCCTGTTAATAATGGAATTTAACATAATCCATAGCAGCAAGTATTTTATTACTTAGATTATTGATGCAATGAGAAAACAGTAGGCATGCAGCAGTAGAATGTCTGAATCAGTGGTTCATGGAACTTGGCATTGCAGAGTTATTTCCCTCTATTGAACTCTTGAAACAATTCTGTAAGCTTTTAGTGATTTGACATTTACTGAACTAAATTCAATGCAATGCTCACTATTTTATAACGCTTGAGAATTTAGTTGACAGAAAACATGAAATGAACTCTTTTTTATCCTTTCAATTAAATCTAGATACTGTGTACTGCAGGCTTGACATTTGGAAATTAAAAACAAGAATAGGCTAATGCTGTCCTGGCAAAGTTTTCTTCATTGCACACAAAGCATGGTATTTGCAAGTCCTGAAGGCTCGATCAAGTTGCAAGAAATAAAGCCTTTAAGCTCCATTTAATTTCATTTGCAGCCATGTCATTGAGAAATATTGAAGTTTAAGATGTAGGATTATAAAACAAGATAGGATTTCTAGTCTTTTATCATATCATATTGTATAAAAAATAATCTATATTATAATGTAAGGTCTAACTGTTAGATTATTTATTTAGTAAATACTACCAGTTTTTATATCACTGCTGTTGATACTATTGATTTGATATTATTTTAATATATTGTTCTATATATCATGGTATTTTTTGAAAATTTATCATTTGTAATATTACAAATAGCAAATGTTTCACCAATTATTTTAAAAAATGTGTAATAACTCTAATGAAAAAAGTTTGGTTTAGCTTAGTCTTCAAGAGTAAAGGATTACGATTAGGGAAAGCACCTGTCAGACCTTCGGAACAGTCCCAGTCTTACTGATAAAAAGAATTACATGTTTTGTAACTTTTATTGTGACAATTTATCTGAATAACCTAGATATATAAAATGAGGGCATGTTATTTATTATTCATTGTATAGTTATGATTTATAATGACAGTGACTAGAATATGAATCAAGGTTTTTGTTCTGAGGTTATGTTAAATAGGTTAGGTCAGATAATAACATATATTAGGTCACTTAATAACAACAAATTTACCATAAATAATAAATCATAATTAATATTAATTAATAAACTTGTAATTATTAGCCAATTTGTTCATAATTTGACAATTAAAAAGGGAAAGGGTGCAACCTGACAATTACCTTCTGATTTCTAAAATTGCTAATTCAGTCATATTTTTGACTGCTTACTGTAAACGTTGTGTTTAGATAGCCAAGACATAAGCCTATAACATTTATAAAGAAAATTTTACGTAAAGATTCCAAAATTTGATGATGGTTTTCAAAATTGAATCATTATTGCTGGTATTTTGTGTTCAGAATAGTAATTTGTATATGAAGGGAAATAACTCTATTTTCTTTTTGAACAGCAGGATTGAAAAGGTTGTAAAAAGTATATGAATTGCTTTGCTGGATACTTATTTTTAATAAATTCTGTATTTCTTATTGATAATTATAGGTGTGTCTTGAAATTAAAATTGTTGAGCAATCTCTGGGGTCCTGATACCAACTGAAGTATATCTCTAAGACAATTCATTAGGTAGAAGGAGTTTATAAATAGCTGATAGTTTATACTTTTCATTCATCAATACCATCTGACAGATGGTATATAAACTAAATATCATTTGGTAAACAGATTACATCTTATTAGTGCCAACATTATTTCACTTGTTTTCTTCTCTATAGAATGACAGCTCTAGACTGTGATACAGTATATCATGATGTCTGGTAAAATAGTCAACAATGATTTATGACTTATGCAATTAAACCATGAAACTAGCAAATATTATGAAGTGTGAAGAAATGGAAGGAATTTTTACATGTATTTTTGTTCTTGGCTTACATAACTCATTTGTCTTATATTTTGTATGGTAATTTATATAATATATAACATGTTGTGTCTTGAGAGTTTCTAAGAACAATCATACTGGTTGTACCATTAAGCTGAAAGTCTCTTGAATCTATTCTACATGCAGGCATTAAAACTGTATATTTTTATGAAGTTCTTATGATTTATATTAATTGGGTCATTACATATAAGAAAATAAGAATTATGAAATATACTGTAACATCTGTTTATAATACAGATGCTGCATACAGATTACACATCTGGACAGTTAAATATGTGAATGAAATTTTTTTGCAATGAAAAAATGTGATATTTTTTCGTATGATATATTTTGAAGGCCAGGTATTAGTTGATTAATTGCTAAGAAAAGACATTTACACACAAATATTTATTACAACAAAACGTAAGCTCAAATACAGGGTTTGGGTACAAATAAGAAAAAAGAATTTGGTACAACAGATGAACTAATAGGCATATCACTATTGTAGATATTGGAATTAAAATAGACTGAGGCATTGGCTTTGGCAATTGGAATATTACACATAGATTTTGGTTCAACAAAGGGAAGGATTAGACTGAGAATTTGTTGATAATGACAGTGGAGAATATATTTTATTTACAAGATGTCTTGATTAATAAAATAAATCATCTAATTATATAGTTTATTGTAACATTAGAATAAAATACAACACAAAACAGGAAATCAAACATCATTATTTAACCTCCATTTTTTTGACCTGCTATTTTTTTTCTTGAACCCAACATCAACCAGCCCTTCCTGTCAGCCATTTGTAGAAATATGGCTTTAATTTAGGAGCAGTTAGAAAGTTAGGTTATAAGTTATTCTAGCCTCACCCTTGATCTTTTCATGGCTACCCCATCTGGTTTACTTTTATTTCAATGTAACGAGACAAAAACTTGTCTCTTTTCAAAGGTTATGACTACCCAATGTGAGAACTTTCACTTTACTTTAACTGAATTTAAAGTATTCATCATAATCATCATTATACAATTATTTTTCTGAAAAACATACAAAATTTGTATAAAAAAATAAAATGGTTGAGAATTTCTTTGTTCTCTAAACAGTATAAATGAATACATTTTAACATAATTTTGTATTTCTCAGGCTTGAGACAAATACCTTATATTCTTTTATTTTAAAAACTGAATCAAGAGAATGTAAAAAGAAAAATTGCACTACATTTATCATTGCTTTCATTTGAGCATAATCAAGTTTTTTGGTTTTTTTAGTTTATTGAAAATTTCTCAATGGGTATATAAATACAAAGTAACTCAGATTTCAAGTGCTATTCATGACGGGGACACCAATTGCTTTTCGAATGCAGGGGGGAATCTAGTGGTGATAAATTTGTGACGACACTTCTATGAATGGAGATGGGTCGCCAAATGAACGAATGATCTTCCTGTGTTTGACCATGCATTGTTCCAATAAGATGCCACAGATTCCCCCCCTAGTGTTGTGATGTCATCTGTGCCCATGATTTATGCAATATTATTATTTATAGAGGGGTTGATATTTATTAATTACTTATATTGTCAAAATATTTAAACATTTCAATGTGAAATTTAACAAGAATTATCTAAATTTATTTTTCTTTATTTTCAGAGTCTATCAGATGATAATGTGAAGATGGATATTAGGTAGGTGACAATTTAAATAGTTTAACATGATTAATATAAACATTAACATAGCTTAAACATGCAGGATATACAATATAAGATAAACAACATCATAGATGAAACATCCAGTAGTATATAAATAATTTGGGGCCTTATTCTTAAAAAATCGACTCAACTAAAATCAAAACCTCATTTTAAGATTTTGAGAATATGGCCTTTGGTTATACAGTAATTCTGCTTACCTAACATTCAACTTAATTTAAAAATCCAATATGCAACAAGCATCACGGCATGAAAACAACATGACATAGTATTTATCTTTAGCATCTCAATTTTATATAACAAAGAAATTGTTTTACGCAATAACCATGTCACTGAATTTTTTTTTGCACAATTCTTCAATCATAAAACAAATCACTATTTTTTATTCATGCAACAAAACCATTTACATTTTTAGTTATAAAAAATGTGCATGATTTTGTAAATGTTTATCATTCAACCATTTTTTTTTATCATAAAATACAGACCATAAAGGTATTTGATCTCAATTACCTGCAGGCACATTTCGGCATCAGTGGATATAGATAAAACTATATGCTTAACCAACTATTAAAGCTTAATTTCAGCCATCTGTATTACTTTCCAGAATTAAAATCAACTTCCTCTTCAAGATATTTTATGATTCAATATGAGAATATAAATTGTATTTATTGTAGCCTCCTTAAAGAGAAGGAAAATTTGATAAGTCACTGTGTAGATGATCTGTAGTACTATCGCATCATGAGATTACCCAATAAGAACTAGAACAGTGATGTCAATGAGTCCCAGAGTGTTAATAACTTAACTCATATTCTAAAACTTAGTTAGTTTACAAACAATCAGATTGGTATTACTATTCTTAGTCACTAACGTCTTGTAATAAATTGAATAAATGAACCTTTCTCAAATATGTCAATGATTGAAATAAGATTTGGTCTTGTGTTCTTCTTTATCATGACTTATAAAATAGGTAGCATTGTGGTTCAACTTCAAACAAGATCTGTAAAGCTTTGATGTAACCATGCATACATCCAATGGGACAACCTATGATAGTCTTCATCTGTTGGTTCAAATACCTTCAGACTTTTATTATTAACAGTAAAATTATATAATTGTATTTGTAGCTCTGGGCTGGGATTAAAAATAGAAAAAAGTAAAAACATGCAACCTAAAGGTCTGTCCTAATCTGGAATTCATTATGTAGATAGAATGGCAATAGAGGAAAATGGTACTTACAATGATAAAGACTAGTTCTTTACTTAACCATTTGTTAATAATTGAATTCTATACAGATTTAAATTCAGTTGACTGCATGATAAGCATGCATACTTAAACTTTACACTTTCAATTTAGTCTATATGGTAGAGATTAACCATGCAGTTTTTTAATAAGTAACTACAATCATGTGTTAATTTTTCAGCTTTATTTATAATGACAGTTAGTCAATGTGTTCTTCATGTGTTACACACAATCAAAAAGGAGAAATTTTTATCATTTGACATTTACCAACAACTGTTACTAACTCGGCAGCTAGAGAGTTCTAAGATTGGCTGTATAGATATGAAATGATGTACACCCTAGCAAATATAACAAACAACATATTGTAATGATTGACAATACCACTCATCAACTTGAGATAAAAATTTCAATTTAAAATTGAAGTGTTGACAGATTTTAAACTGCTGGTGTCAGAGGAGTAATTCAGTTTTTGACAGACTAGTCCATATGCTGCATTGTAATTCCTCTAACCATTCTTACTTCCCTGGGGTGGATTTCAGGTCCTTCATCATTGATATATGATACTTTTGAAGTACTCTGTGAATTTGAGTTACCTCCCTTTCACATTGCCTGCTTGAAGCCTTGCCTAATTGTTTCATCCAAATCTGTAAATTTCATGTTTCAAAATGAATATCATGTTTTGTGGAAGAGACTTAAAGACTTGTTATGTCTACTAAAAGTGTTATGAGAGAAAGTGAGTTGGTTTTGGCCATAAATTGTTGTAATTAATTGGGAAGATCAATGTTAGCCTGGTGGTATTATTGGTAACATATCAACATGGGTTCAATTATAACAATGGAATAAAACACATATCAGATAGCTAGACTGAAATTTAATTATTATAAAATATACTTTTCTCTCATAGCTCTCACAACTATCATAAAATCCTTCCATTAATTGGACATGAAATTCACATGTATGTTAATAACAATAGTAAGGGAACTATTGATGAAGATTGTTGGCTGGTGTTTTGAGGACGGTAGATCTAGACACTAACTCAACCTGCTGATTTTTTAAATAGAAGAACGAGATGTATGTTGTGATAATTTCTATTAAAACATGTTTTTCCTTTTTTCATTATCCCAAACAAGATGACATGGAGTTATTATATTCAGTCAGTCGTTGAATTTGAAGATGATTGACTATGTGTATGATAGTCATGCTTTACGATTTCCTATTGTTTACTTTCACCTTGGGTTTAAAAATCTAATAAAATATTGAATCTTATTGAAAATTTTAGTCATAGCATAATTTTGTATAAAACAATTTATGCTCATGGTTTTTATTTTTTGAAATTTATAAAAGAAGTTATTAAAAAAGATTAAAAATATATGTTTTTGTTTTCATGATAGACCTACCTGGCTTAGTACTGATCTCAAATCAAAGTTTGTTGGTACAGACCTTTGCATTAGGTTGTATTTATGTAACATACGGCTTTGGTTTTTTGTCAAAGTTTTACTCTATAATTAGGTATTTTGTTTTAAATATTTGATAACATTTTAAAACATCAGGGAATTTCTGAGATTTGATCTGTATATGAGAGAAACTTTGCTTGTTTTCTTAAGAGATGCTTTGACCTTTTCTTCTCCAAAATTTGAATTCAAAATATTTTCTCTTGAAACAAGATTTGAATTTGAGCTGATATTTTGAATAAAGTATGAAATCTTTAAAATCTACATCTGTTTATCAGCAGATTGTTTTTGATCTGTGTCCAGATTCTGATTTCATATTCTCAACCCCAGGATTACATCAAATAGATGATAAAAATATAGACAAGTTTATTTATAATTTATAATTTCTCTAGAAATAGATAAAAAATATACTGTGTTTAATATAATTGTAATCAAATCTTTACAGCAGATGGTTTCTAACTTAACACACTATATTTCTTTTGTCAGCTATATTTTTATCAATTTTCTTTCTTCCAATTTTAACTTCTTATTTTCTTCTGTTTTATCTTCTACCAAATTTTAATAAAAAGTACATGTATGTTTAAAGTTAAAACTTTTTAAAAAAGATGGGAAAAGCAAGAATAGTACTTTCCACGTGGGTACTACTTGTTAGGATCCGATATGATTTAAGTGGAATAAAAATTTCTTGAAGCCAGGAGATCTGTGAATATATTCAGGCTATTTTCAATGAAAATTAAACAAAGATTTCCTGAATTTAAGTTTTATCATATGCTAAAGATATATTCATATAAATATTTATGCAGATATTTCACATATATCTCTTTCAAGTGGTGAAAAAGTCAATGAGATTTAGAATTCTTACTGTATTAGCCTTCCAGTGAAATCTGTATTGATAAAGGGTGTTGGTCCTTAAGGATATTTACTTCTGTTGTTAATTACACAATTCCTAGCATTAAACACTTGTAAGCGCATAATTACATTCTATTTTTCTCAAAAAAATTTTCTTATAAAAGGGTTAAAAAAATGGAAATCTGTACAAGCAAATTTATTTTGTTCATCAAAATGGCATCCAAGCCATGACAAAATTGAGAGTAATAGTTGTATAGTAGTGAACTCCCCTTATAACGAATCCATTTAGCTTCCAATAATACTATGTTGTCATAGTCATGTTGTTTTTTTCTATTTATAGTAACTCTATATCAGGTACAGGGTATCTTTAATTTGAACAATATTTGCAACAATCTATAATAATTATTATATTGTGTAACATGCTGCCATACTTCAAAGGTCCAAAAGAAATATTTTTTGACACATTTGAAAAGTAAAATATGAAAAAAAATATACTGGTATTGATTTCTAGATTAAATAAAGGTTGTTTTTTTTAAAGCAGAAATATTGGTAGTTTGATTGAGTGAAATGATTCAAGAAAATGGAACATTTTATATGAGTTAATTTCTTGTGAAATATATTAAAATGCTTATAATTTTCTGATTAACTGAAATGATGTGAGGGAAGAGAAATATTTGGTAAGAGATTGTCAGTGCCTTTTAATCATAATAGTCGGCTCAATTATTTTGTCACTCAAAACTATAAACACTTTAGATATTTGATTGGCACTTTATTATTAAATAGATGATATTTTTCAGTAAAATAATTAAAAAGTTAGTGTTGAACTATGGTATCAGAAGGGTTAATCTAATGAACTAGGAAAGTTAGTGGACAATCTGTAATCTGTATTGACTTGATGACCTGTCATTGTTAAATTAACCCTCTACTTTCATTTGATATTGTTGATGATATTTATTTCATCCTCTGGTCAATTTGTTGTTGATAGATTGTCTATTTGATAACAGTAAATACATGTAAATAAGCTATATATTCTCTATACTTGACTGAGTAACAAAACCGGTAAAGATTTTACTTCCAGAAAACTTCTGAATTCTAGTCCAATGTTTTTCCAATGTTTATTTTACCATTTAAATTCTAAGAATGTCTTCAAATGTTAAAACTAAAACTAAAAAGAAATATTAGGTATATTTTAAGTACGCAAAATTTTAGTACACAATAGAATTTTCTTCCAGACTTCATACCATAGAATTGATAGCAACGAGTCATACTGGGCAACTATTTTTTTTATCCTCATATTTGTATGGATGTGATTAAGTTCGCGTACATTTCTCTACCTAAGACAGATGGGTTTGGTTTGGTGGCAGTCATATTTCTACGTCCATATGGTGGTTAAAACCAGGCCATAAACCTCGGAATGTGGATGGGAATTTGTTGGTCTTTGTAAAGAAAGACCAAAATGTTGGTTTGGGTTCACCTAACTGAATCCAGATTGTATTGTTCTATTCACAGACTGAGGTGAAAATTTGGAAATTATTTTCACATTATTTGTAATGAATAATACTAACAATGTTTAGTTTAGTAATTGCTGTCATTGTTATTGTAAACTTAACTTCATCACTGGGGCGTTGATTTATTCTATTTTATAATTTACAAATTATGGTAACAAATACAACATCATATTGAAATGTTTTCATATCAAATTCTATCAACATGTTTGACAGTTTTTACTCGCAGCTTTATTTAATTATTGAAAGTTTGGGGAATAAAATTTCTTTGTTATCCATGAAATTTCTTGCATTGATTTTTGGGAAGTTATATGTAGCTTTAAATCCATTATTGTGCTATTCTGCATCTAGACATTTCTGGAGAGAATCTTTCAGGCATCAGATGCTACAAATTGTCTACATTGACTAATTTTACTCTATATTCTTGTGGAGAATCCACTTGGCAGTCGGTGTTCAATTAAATTTTTATGTTGTTTTTAAAAGTGAACAATTAAAATGTACCTTGTACCTGTATGTTGATAATATCAGTAATTTACCTTCAAACAAAACCTTCATTAACAGTAATATGTACTGCACATTAATTCCACATATTTTATGCAACATTAAAATCAGTAGTAATAATAATTGATTGATAAATATTTATCATTCTTATCAGTGTGACCATCTAGTTAGCATCAGATGAATCTAGACTGAGGCTAAACCTCAGATCTCCTGATACAATGTTCCAGAGATATTCCAGGGTGTGATAGAGAAAATTGATGTCAAATTAAGAATATCTGAAAGATCAGTATCAATGAATATTAAGGCACAGTGAAATCAGAAAGGAATCCCAGATGAAAGTGAAATAAAGATGGCAGAAGATAAAAGGAATTGATTGAAGAATGGTCTAACAGGGGAGATAATAAACTAATCCTGTCTTTATCAACAATATTTCATGTTATTAGTCTGAACTGAGTAAATCACTATATTGACCTCTCTCCTATTGTAAATAAACAAATAAAACATTGTATTTTAATCATGTAGTGTGGTCTCAATTTGTTAACAGCATCTTGAAGTAACATCACCTTTTAAAAAAAGACATGTTCTGTTGTGTTTAACTATTATTCAATTCATATTCATTAGACATGTTTTATACCAAAATTAGCGCTCAAAGTAGTCCACTTCTATACATTATTTCTAGCCTATTGGTCATGCTTTGGACAAGAATTTGGGATAACAGAAATGTTTTGCTTGTACAGAGTTTTATTATGTAATGGTTTAGAGAATAAATTGCTGAAAAAATGAGTGAATGATGTAATATGTTGGTTTATAAAAAGTTTAAAGGTAATAATGTTTGTATTGTTGATGAAATAGAGATGTTGGTCTAGGTTGATGTAAATGGGAAATGTGACATGAATACCCCCAGATCACTGACTCTATATAAATATACAACACATGCAATTATCAAATACACATTTTCTAGACATATATAATTTCTAAAATAATAGCCAGTACTAAATGGTTACACCAGTTACCTGCTGTTTTAGGGTGGAGAAATTTGTCAGATTTTCTAAAAAAAATACAGTATTGTGAGGATTTATTTTGATAAAAATTTGTTGTTATTGTTTGTGATTGTGAACTGTATAGAGTAAGGTGCAACAGTATTTATATATATATATATATATGTGGAGAAACTTGAATACACCACCAATAACATGATGAACTTTCAATGAGGTTACCGGTATATCATTAGTCAAAACTCAAATCATATAACTTATAAAAAATATGAGATAATTAGATTGAATCATATATGTTATAACAGATTTTCTTTAAGTTTATCAAAAATGCACAGAAATGAATGTCATTATTTATAGCTAAACATATCCTGAGAAATGCAATCTACTAGGGATTAGGGTATTGTTACTTTCAGTAACACTTATGTTTTGTGACTATTGGCTTAGCTTGGCTTTTAAATATTGTCTCTTTCAGAGAGTGCAAATAGTTAATAATTTTGTATGCTATTTTCATGATAAACTATTTCAGCATCTTTCAAACATTGGGGTCTAAAATTTTTAATTTTAAATGCACAGTAAACTCTCAAGAGATAAAAATCGAGTTGAAAGATCAAAGGAAATAATGATATATTTTAAAAGGAAAGTCCTCATAAACAAATTTTTAAAAGTATGTTAATTGAATATAAAAAGATCTGTTGACATATTCACAGTTGGGGAAAAAGATGGTAGATTAATATGTTATTTGGTAAAAAATATGATGAATATTGTTGATTGCCTGTAGATGACGTAATATTACTGTGTTACTTTAGACTAATACACAGCTTGGTAAAACACAGCTTGTTAGAAACAAACAACGGAAATATAAAAATTTAAATTATGATATTTGATTATGAGGTTTAAAAGGTTAATCATAATATCCTTTAAAAGTTGATATTATACTAAGTTACCTTGATCAATAAAAAATATACAGAGGTTTGGTTACATAATAAATCTTATTGAGCACAATATCAGATGTATACATACTGTTATTAAAGGGATTGTCCTATAAATATGCTATCTCGAAGCAGGATGCAGTTTTACCATACTATAAACACAAAAGCTATGCCATTTTGTTAGGCTTTACATGCTCAAGTATGAAATCATCTGCTTTTTATTTGCTGAAATAAGTTGTGACCTAGAATGAACCATGACAGGCCTCATTATGCCAACTTATTATCAACTCTTAACACTTAAGAAAATCTTTTGAACAAGAACTAATTTAACAAAATGCAAGTGAATAAAGATTTTGTGAGAATGAAATTTTTTTTATGGAAATTAAGAGTTAAAAAATGAAGAAGTATATAATATTGTTGATAGAAAGTGAAATAAGAGGCAGTTTACTAGTCCACCTGTCATACAATATATTTAACTTTATATTCCTATATATATTAATAGATTTCTTTCTACCACCATCTGTTGAAGAAACCTGAATACTGTTGAATAACATCATCTCCATCAGCATTGTAATCTCTTTCATCAGTCTTCTGACCATTAGCTGGGGTCCAGGTTTACCAGATACCTTCTTATTTCTAATCTACCACTGTTAAATTGATAATGATGATAACCCAATGTCTTTAATTCCAATCTTTCACTCCCACTATCTCTAGTTTTAATGAAATTACCTAAATTCCTGGTAATTAAGAAGAAATTCCAAGTGAAAGTGTTGATGTATCTGTGTATGTAAGAGTGGTAGTGTTTGTAACAGGTCATTAATATCAGTAATTATCTGTTCACCACTTAATGAGCATTGTAATTTTTAGCGAAATACTTTCTGAAAATACTGAAAGTAACCCTAAATGTTATTGGCCTACTTGTTATATCTTGAACATGCCTAAACATTTTGACTTATGACTTTCATGCTTATATGAACTAAAGAGCACTTACTAGCCTATGTACTATTGTATTTACCTATTGTGTTTATTTGTATAATAACAGATCAGTGATATTGTGTATCAATAACTAGGTAGATAATGGTTTCTAAATACTATATATTGTACTGTTTTCCATATTTTCTATGTACATTCAGTATGTGGGAACCCCTAACTACTATACCCTATAGTATATGATTAAACATGACTAAAAAGTAGATCATATTTAAACTATGTCTTACAATAAGGGTTTGGTAACTGGTAAAAATGATTGCTCATAAAGTAAAAGTTAACAATTGGCTTTGAGAACAAAAATGTAAATTATCTGTTTTTGAAAATTTCATAATACTAAATTTTTACAACCTACTTCAGTAGACCAATCAAATTATAATTTAACATGGCAATTTCCAAATTCCATTAACTGTATCTGCCATCATCTTATAATTTTTCACATTATATATTCCAATATATCTCATCAGTTTCCAAATACGTTTAATCTCTTCCCAAATACATTATCTTTTAGTTTTCAAACAAAAGATTTTGTATTCAATTTCCTTGTTTTTCATTTCATACCCGAACTGTTATATGTATATTTTTAATAATAAAAAGAAATGCAGTATTTATTTAACAGACTGTGATATCAACTCTTTACCAGTCACTGTGAAATAGATTAACCCTCCAGTACCTATCAATATTTATATATTATGTAATAATGGATAAGCCACTATTTAAATAAAGAGATAAAGTGTTAAAATGGAGATAGGGTGTCTGTTGAGAGGGAAAGACTAGATTGACTTGATGATATCTGCTGACAAGTCTTCAGACAGACAGACAGCAGTACAGCAGACAATGTATCAGCCACATGTAGTTGGAAGTTAAAAGTTTTAGTGTGCTGTACTGTATGAAGTAGAGAGTAAAATTATAGAAAGGTAACAACTAGTGAGAAATATAGTTCGTCATAGTCAGTATACCAAACCAACCTCGTGTTTACAGAACAATAACATTGTATATATACAATAGTTAAATATTATTATGTACTAAATACCATTTACCACCGTAAGTCAGTGAAGTGATCAGTCTAAGATTACCTGATATACTTTACCTCGTTTTTACATTGACTGACAATACTGAAATCACTGTTCTCTTCTAGGTAATTGTCCTGTGATAGAATATACAGGAGATATCATCTGTGCTATAGATTTTTTTAGGAGTTATCAAGTTTTTTCAAGTGATGTCAGGTTTTTGTAGTGTTAATGTTGTGATGGTGTAATGTGTAGAAATAATGTGTGTTTTAATTGTAGGGGTGTAATTGAGAAAACATGTAAAGATATATTGTTATATTCTGCCTATTGTTTATCTAGAATAATACGGGTATGAATGAACCAATGTTTAAGAAGTAGAATATGGGCCAATGTAAGTTGTGATACAAACTGCAGTGCATTGTGCTAGAATTTAAATTACGTTCTCATTGACGTGGTTGGTGAATGAATTAAAACAGATTAACATATGAATTAAAGCTACAGTAGTTTATAAATAACTTAGTTTTTATACCAGGCAATATAACATACTGATGGAATCGGTAATGGAATTTACTCAAGTGTGAATTGTAAGAAATCTGATAATCAATTCCACTATGATTGAAGTTTTGTGACAGTTTAAATGAAATAGAGAACATTAAGGAAATGATACAGATCTAGCAAAGTTTCCCATTTGGAATTGTTATTGTTAGTACTAGTACCTAGAGAATGACCATTATTAAGCCTGTGTTATTGTTATTCAGGATATTTTGATAGTTATCTACGGTGCCAAGTGTATACCACGTTGTTGATTGGTACTATCACACAGTTAAGTGTTTAAAGTATTCTACTCAATGAATTTGGCAAGTTATTTGAAGACAAAACAATATTCTGGATATTAATAATAAGATATGATAATAGATAGCTGTTATTGATGGTACTGTGTTGTGATATGTGGACAACCGACCAGTGAAAAGGGGAGGGAATATCAATATATTTAGTTTGAATGTCCAGTATCCAGTGGCTAGGAGAACCTATTACTCAGTAGGGATAGTGACTGGTGTACTTCTATGTATTCATTTAGTTAATGAACACTTCATTCATTAACAAGTCAACAAGAATTCCAAGATAATATTCATAATGTGTTTTGAATAAAGCAGAACGTCTATAGATATTATGTTTTGAATAAAGCTAAACATTTATAATGTGTTTTTGAATAAATCAAACTTCAATAATGTGTTTTTGAATAAATCAAATGTCTCTAATGTGTTTTTGAGTACAGCCAAGTTTAAAAGTATTTTGGACATCATGTGGAGTATTATTCATGCATATCAACAATATGCTAATATGGGACCTTACCCCCTACCAGCTTTACCTCCTAGACCTAGGTGAGTTAATTTTCAACATCATTCTTTACTGTCAGCTAGATTTTATAAAGTCATAAACAAATCCAGTCCATATAAACACAGTAATTATATCTGTACCTTCAATTGTTATTCAACCTAGAATAAACTGTATTGTTAACAGTCAAACTGTACACTAACTTTACTCATACAATGATTCTAAACATGCTTGTCACAGGCTTTCTGTCACATGTAATTTAAGACTGTAACTTGGTGCACTAAAGCTTCCAGTTCAATCACCTATTGTAATTTAAGTGTAAAACGATTCTCAATATCCTTAGAACTGTTATACTGAAGAATTGAATCTCTCAAAAAATACACTTGTAGTTATGATGACATTTGAAATCTGAAATCTTACATTAATTGTTTATTTTGTTAAAAATTGTATAAATTCAATTAGTTTTGTGAAATTCTAGTAGTTTAAGTCACAGTCGTAGAGTAATATAAGGTGTCTTGAGTAAAAACTATACCCTTTGTCACTAGAATAAAAAATGCTACTAATTCAACATTCACGATTTATTAATTGTTCTATAATGATTACGAAACAAAAAAGGTGATTTTTTTCAGATTGAATTATGATGTAATAGATTTTTTATATTTCATGTTTATTTAATGTAAAAGTGTTGACTTGACATTATAATGGTATGGAGATGTATTGTAGTTTAATTGATTAGATATTTGAAATAAAATATTGATCAAGATTGATTATTTTCCCTGGGTATATAGAATATTCTATTATTTAATAACCACTTCAATATAAATATTTCTACTTTTTACACCATTAAAGACAGTTGAAATGGAAAGTCTATAGATTTAGTTAGAATGAAATGCAATACTTTATTGAAGTATTAATGTTGTCAATTTTGTGAAATTATATTTGGTTTCATTTGTTTTCTAAATTATTGTGTTTAACACATCAGTTCTTATTTAAAGAGAGGTGTTTCCACACATTTGAGTTTTGATGCACACTTTTCTTATTTTCTAAGGCAAATTAATTCATAATATTAAAAATCAAGGACTCCCTTCTCTTAGTTATTATTTTTTATTTTGCAATGTGAATAACAATTGTGATGGTTGTGATGACTGACCATGTAGTTAGCCTTAAATACAACTGGTATAAGCAGTGGAAAGTATTCATAAAATATTAGCAGTTTTACAATGTCTTGCTTTCAAGCAAATTTTCAATGGTGATATCATGGTTACTTTTTTTTTCCTATTGCATGAATTGCTGACCTAGCTAGAAATCATCTTTTAAAAACCTTAATCGTTCTTGTGATTCATATATGTTTTCATTTTGTACTCAGTGCTGTTTAACAATTCATTTAGTTTACACGTAGTGCAGTTTAAAAATTCACTTAATTCTCTAGCTTGCCTATTAAATTTCTCTATTTTGTACTTCAGCTATTTATTTTTTAATTTATTCTAATACATTGTTTATAGCTACCAGTAAGTTAAAGATGTGTCATGAAATAACTATAAAAATATAACATTTAACCGGGTAGAATACATTAAAATATAAAATAACATAGATTAATGATTAGACAATATGTTAATTTACATTATCAACTTATAATTTATTATATTAGCTGACACTTTAGGTCATCTTAAAGTCTTGACCTTCATTACATAGAATATTCAAATAGTATCAAATTGTTCTGTTAAAATTATATGATGTTCATCATCATCTTGTGTTAATTTTATGCATACTTTGTTTTATGATGCAGAGAAATGATAAATAAGAGCATAGTCTTCTTACTTGGAGCTAAAATGAATATTTTATTTGTATTCATTAAGCTAAGATTCCATATATGCATCAAACGGATACGTCATGCGTTAAAAATGCGTTTTAGAGAGTATGATTCCATATATACGGTACCGGTATCCATCAAATTAATGGTCTCTGTCATGCGTCAAAAAACAACCATTTTTAACACATGACGCGTATATGGAATCTTAGCTTTAATTGTTTTCTAATACACCGTTTTTGTCATTATTTTGTGAAAAAAAATAATGAATAGTTTGGCTTATGAACCTTGACTTTTACTCAGAAGTATGAGGGTCATATTCTGACTTAGTTGTGGTATTGAGTCATCCTGCTGGCTCAGACGTGAACATCAGCCATTTTCAGTTGTTACATGTCAACACAAAAAACAAAATGGAGGAAGAAAAGACAAATGGAGGGGGTACATGCACAAAAAATCAACAAACAGTTGTGCGGACATGTTTGAGGTTATAACATTTGACTGGTGTAATGTGCATTTCCTGTTCTCTATTCAATTTAGACATGATAACATTCTTTCTTATACATTGAAGACATTTTGTTAAATTTCCTCTTAGTAACAACTTTCCTTATTGTCAGATAAAATACACACAAAATGTCATATTTATGTTTAATTACTTCATTAGATACAGTCAAGGGTGTAGATTTAGGGGGGAAAAAACATCTTGCTAACATCCCAGATCATCTTTTAACATTTTCCTAAACATTTTGGCAAAATTTGTATGCTTCTTTTGTACCCCAGATGAGTTAAATTCTTGTGGATTGAAAAAGAAAGCAAAGTTCAGTCTACCATTTATTAAAAGCTTACAGCTTATGGTTTTTGGGTAAACTTTAAAAAATCTTTCAGATGTTTGAAAACCAATAATGAATTTCTTCAAAGGGATTGTGTAAGAAATTTAGCTCAAAGGAAGACCAGAGTTTAAGAAAAATGTTTGACCGTTTAACTATTTAGTTGATAATTAGAATAATCTTTGTCAAATGACATAAAAAAAGAAGAAAGATAGTGAAATGTTGCTGACATATTTCGAGTGATATAATGGTGTGTAGGAGTGTATGTGAGGTAGAATGGCAGGGGTATGAAGTATATGTAAATATCTCGCAGCTTGCTGCCGTATGATCATAGAATAATATCTGCTACACCTCATTATAATAACTATTATAATCTGGAAAATATCTCACCTATTTATACTCATATCTCTTCTACTTCTATTCTTCAATGAGTGTATTTTGGTACCACAATGATTTAGTACAACTAATACTTGGTACCGTACCATTAGATGCCTTTTAGATTATTTCTTATATTTGATATACAAATGTTTGTATCAGTCCTACATTGAATACTATTCAATTACTGTTATTCTTTAAATACTTTGCAGTTACTAGCTACTTTTCAGTTTACTTTGAATTTCTAATTTTCCTCTGAAAACTCATTGCGAATAAACTGTGATTATAGTTTAAGAAAGAAAAGGGATTCTCGTTTCTGATTTTATGTGAAAAAATTTGAAGAAATGTTTGAGAACTGTAAGAAAGCTACAATTATTGTATCTTATACAGTCGTTATATAAACTGTTAACATAACCATTAATAAAAACACAGTCAGACTTACACTCACAACTGAGGTGCCACATATATTCTCAAATCCATTCATCTGCTAGGAATTTTCTTTTGATATCTATCTTGGCCATATATCACAATCTGAGAGTGATAAGAGTTATCAAGACCCCCTATATTCTACTGTTTTAAACAATGATTCCACAAACTTCAACTTATATACTGTCTATTGTTTGAAACCTTATCTTTAGATAAATTATCATGTACTTAAATACTCATTTATATAATTTAAAAAAAACTTTGAGATTGATGAATGCATGGATTGATGTTTCTTATTGCTATGTATTGTCAGAAATGGTGGTTTTAGTTGTTGGTTTATTTTGCCTGGCAATTCTAGAATAAAATTATTCCCACATGATATTTAAAAGTTTCTTAACATTTTGCAAAATTCTGTTAAATTTAAAATTTTAACAAGCATTGTGGCAATAATAAACCATTAACTTATATGTGTGTATACAAATTTCCAATATTTTCCTCGTATTATCTGTCTATTAATTGCCGGGTTTCATTCTATGATAAATCGTTAAGTTTATGTTGTGCATGTTTGGTTTTAAATTTTCTGAGACGATTTAAAATGAAAAAGATTCCAAGAGCAGAGAAATAGAACGTGAACTTCCATTTTATTTCTAATAGTAATTACATTATATCATTCCTGATATTATAGAGTTTTAAAACTGATTAATGATTATAATTTACCATAGCATTATATTCACTGTAATATGGTTTTTTATCATCAAAAGAAGCCTGGCTCAGTCTGACAGATAATTTATAGACAATCATATTTTCATATAATAATCTTTTCTTAAAAAGCCATTATTGTTGACAGTTATTTAGTAGTTAATATTTCTACATTATTTTACAATTAAATATTCATCAGCAAACTGTCTCACATTCATTAAGTTTTCTGACTGGGTTTGAAAAATGGTCATGATTTATTTACCGCCTCAATCAAATACTGTGAAATCTAATTTAATCTTAATATAGACAAAGTTCATTTGAGATGATAGATTGATGAGAATTATTATAACCATATTTCATGAAATACATCATATTATATTGATCTTTGACCATATTTGGTAAGAATGACCTTATTTCAGGATGGCCTAAATTCCATTTTCTGGTCAGATGGTTGTTTGGTAGGATTGAAATATTAAAGAACTGTTAATCTGTTGTGAGTTACTGTGTGTATATATCACAAACACCAACTTTACCAGGCTCAGGGAGTTTGATGCTGGCTCATACATATAAAAGCCTTTGGGTTTAATCCTGTCAAGTCACGAGATACTTTTTTTTAACCTGGTTTCCTACTGTTGTAAGGCAGTTTTGAGTGGAGAAAGCGTTGAGCTCGCTGTGCTTGTTAAAGAATTCTACCATAGCAAAATTTCCCTCATTGCACACTGCATGAGATTTTCTAATTCTCCTTTAGCCATATGAATGCAGAAAAGTAGGACATGAACTTCGTTACTTATTACTAACTTAAGGAATTTATAACCTCTAACATAATTTATATTTGTGGTATAATATTTGTTGTATGTTCTGTGGTTAATAATGATAATGATAATGTAATAAGCCTAGGTAGCGGTAGGTAATTACATACACTAGGTAACTAGGTTTCACTCAGGTTAAATTAGGTCAATTGAATTATAGAAATCAAGTTAATTAATGTTTTAATATTAATTAAGAATATATTGATTGTATAGTGGGGTTTATCTGAGATGTGGTCATCCTGTGCCTCATTGGATAGTAAACGAGAAATTAATTTTATTTTATGTATTTGACCTACTTTCACACAATAATGTTTGTACCTAAAACATGACTTGATTTTTTTTAGCAGCAGATCCCAAATAAAATGCATAATGCGAACTTCATTTAGTATTCAGCAAGAATCCAAAGGCGTTTTTTTTTTCAAGCTAAATTTTATAGGAAATTGCATACAAGTGAATTAATGAAAGTAGGGGAGAGTTGGGGATTTATTAATTTATTCTAAAAAGTTAGCTTGAGAGAAATCTTGTCACTTTTTTTATAAATAGATGGTCAATGTATCATCATAGCTTTTTTATATCTTGAAGTTTATTTTTAAAATTATAACATCAGCATTTTTACCGTGATCTTTAACTCCAGTACAATTTAATTATGTCTGTTAATGTATATTAAATTGTTTGTATGTACTATGATGAACTGTAAACTAAGCACAGTTATCTCATCTAATCTAAAACACAATAAATTTCTCTCACTTTCTTTCATTCTACAACATTCTACACAAAATTTATAATTGTCACTTTGAAAGAATTTAAGGTCACCAGTTTAAAATGTTTTAACTTTCCATAATACATCTTAAAAAAGACTAAGTATATTTGTAATAAAATATGAAAGCTTGTTAAATTGTTGTCTAATGTTCAATATTGTACATTTTCATTCTGCTAATAACATAGAGTGAATGAAAAGACAGATTTTTCCTGCATTGTTTTAATTGACTATAAGTCATACACATCCACAGGATTGAGAAAGGTTTTTTAAGGTAATATATTGGTCATAAACTGACACAAAATCATAAAATAGTAAGATTTCTCAGGTAACCTGTTATATGAATTGTACCTTGGTCAACCCCAGTCTAAAAGAAAAATTACTTTATTCATTTTATTCACATTATCTGGATTTTACCACAAAAATTATGTCTGCTGACAACAGTGATTCAATCACAAAATTGATATTTTATATCTTTATCTTTGCAGTTTTGTGGCTTGAATGTGTTTTTGGTTATTTCTATTAATGAACTACAAAAATTGACATTATTATTTTACATTTCTATTTGTACACTTTAAAAGTAACATTGCACTTGACTTAGTCCACCTGTACAAAACTAGTAATTAGTAATACAAATTACATGGTCAGAAGTCAGTAGAATGTGTACGGCTGTTCAATAAAACGTGTACATTACTAATAATTATATACAGCAAGTATCAAATAATGACTCTTATGTAGGGCAAATTTCTAAAACTTTTTTACTCTTGATTACATTGAAATTTAAATTGATTCTTACCTTGCTTTGAACTACGTAATACAAAACATTGCCTAATGGTTCTAATTTTAAGCAGTATATGGGGACTCTATTAGGGAAACATTGTCAATGAGTTTTATGGTCTAATGGTTGTTTTGCCTTAATAGGGTTTACACAGTATGATGTTCCTATAACTGCAGAAATTATTTTATTATGGTGTCAATTTGTGTGCACTGAAAAGTCATGTCTGAGAACGTTGTGCTATACTGTGTGTTGGGGATCTGGTCTGAAGAGTTTAATAAATAAGATGTAGATATAGAACTATAATTTACCTGGTTCACAACACCTGTCTCTCTATTTTTCTTAATAATTAAATAAAGAAAATCTGGAAATCTTAAAAAGCCATTGAGTTTTAATTAACCTAGAGAGATTTTTAATTGTCTGTTAGTTCTGCATGGATAACCTGTATAGGAAACAGCCACCAGACAGGTGAGAGGAATCCAGATAAGAATCATGATACTTATATTAAGAATATTGAAACTGAATAGTTTTAAGGGATTGAAAAAAGCATATTCATGAATGTATGGGTCACCTTCTGTGCCAGTTGTATACCTGTGGTTCTGCTAGTTATAGAAAAGCTTGACCAGATTGTAACACGGTCGACTTGTCAGATTTGGATATTGGATTAGATCTGATACGAGTTAATAAATGTCCACAAAACAAATTTATTGGTAATGGACAACCACTTTTTGAAAAATGCCCATTATAATTCATTTATTTATTAATATAAATTAAAATTCCTTAATAGTTATGAACTAATGTACAGATGCTTTAAATTAACCTTGTTCTTTTATGAAAAAAACATAATGCTTAGTGCAAGAGAAACTGCATGATTTTTTGTTGTTTGAAATCAACCTTGTATTGCCACACCCAAATAATGCTCAGTATTTGTTTATATAAACGTATAGATATACAGTGAGTGAATAATGTATATTATTGGAATATATATGGTAGATATTAACTTTCTCTATATCATCTATAAACTACAATAACTTTCAGACAGTGAGTTTACATTCCCTGTACCGTCTGCCAACATACTTCTGCTGTAACTAATCACTGAAAACAGATTTGACGTGTTGTGAAGAAAACATACAGTAATTTATATATGCCAGAATATTATGTTATGTAGGCAAGTTAATCAGGATAGAATTAAATCATTTCCGCTACTAGCATTTCTCTAGTAATCACAATTACTTCTTACATCTTTATTTTTCAGGCGAAAAACACAAATCGCTCAAAGAGAAACAACAAAATGGTTGTAATATTTATATGCATCTTGAGAAATCGCATATTATTCCCTTCCACTACATTTATATGTAATTAGATATCTGTTTCTCTTCATACTTCAACTCAACTGTGGTCTTTTAATATTAAATTACCTTGTGATGTGCAGATTTGAAAATTTGATAGAAAATGGTTGTTTATCTGTATTACTATAAAAGCGGCCATTCACATTTGAATGACTGTTTTGATTTTTGTTTTATAAAATAATATTGTTTCAAAAAGTCAGCAAAAACAAGTTGTTATTTGACATATTTCTGGTAAATTTTGACATTGATTTTTATAATAAAAGTTAGGTAATGAAAATTGGTCAATTTTTCTATGGAAGTTCTCATGACAGCTGTCAGATTTGACATTCTGTGTTAAAAAAGAGAATAATTGGGTGGAATGAAGCTGTGATTAGGGTGAATAGTCGAGTAAAAGATTACCAACTTTAAGTTAATATAATTTCAGTATAATTATAGTTTATGTCATTATCTCAGTGTGATATAATAGTATAGAATAAACATCTGACTAGGCTAGTATATTCTTTCTACATTTAAATGTTACTCACATTGGTTTCCTCTACACTGAAAAAATATAGATACACATTTAAAATATTAGCTGTGTCAGTTGACAATTCTGTTACAGGGGGCATGTGGAAGCTTGAGCTTGTCTTACTAACTATACCCATCAAAGTCCCTTTTAAAAGTGCAAACTTAATACAGTTTTTGGACATGGACAAAAGTTAAATTAAGGATTGATTGCAGATTATTTTGCGTTCATTGGGTGATGAACGCAGAATTTTCACGTGTTAAATCGAATGAATGGCAAAGCCATTCATGTCAGGTTTAACACGTAAAAATTCGGCGTTCATCACCCAATGAACGCAAAAAAATCTGCATTCAATCCTTATATTTACATTCGGTGGAGTTCGGGTATCTTTTACCATATTTTAGTGGTAAAATTATAGCTTTAATGGCTATAATGTAGTTAAAATTGTAAGAAAATTGGGAACGAAATCGGCAACAAAACTCCTGTCAATTAACATGACGTCAAAACTTGGATGACGTCAAAAAGGGAGATCGTCAAGGCAGATCACTCAAATAGTCGACATTTACGATTGTTATATTCATTGTTTGTCCAAAATGAGACTTTATTTCATATCAAATAAGTTCAAAATATCTTATTTTTCGATTTCTTAAAGTATCCAGGCCGATTTTTGATCCATCATTTGTCTATTCTTAAAATAATGATGGTGTGTATTCATACGCTACAATCTACGTTGTTAGGGAAGATTTTGTTTAGCGACGTCACGGGAGATCACTCTAGAATTTTGCGTTCATCGGTAAATGAATGCAAAATTTTCACAAGGGTTCACTGTAGCGCGTGACAATAAAATGTAAATATATAAAAATGATCTTTGGGAAAGTCTTGTCCGCCAACAAAATGTAACATTAATGGAAATTTTTTGTAGAAATTCAATGTCAAAAAAACTGATTTAAGTAGAAGTTACAATAGTAGCAATACCTTGTTTTATGAGGTCATTTTGTGCCCTAAATCAAAAGAGGAAAAGTAGCAAAACCCTCTCACTTTAAGATATTGTTCACACAATTCAACTTATTCTCTCAACTGGAACAGTATTGCATGTAACATTGACATCAGTATATCATGTTATTGAATGTCGAGTTGAGTTTATTATAATTATAAAAACTCCAGTGCATCAGTCGATTTCATCTTGATTAAATCATTAATATTTTAAAACATGCAACTTTAAAAATTCCTGGGATGATAAGACATTCCATCAACATGTCATGTACTTTATGGAATATCAGTTTTCTTGTATAGATAATAGATTTTTACCTGATAAACAATATTTATATCTTATCTATAGTTTATATAAATATTAGTTAAAACCTGTAATATTTTTCTTTATTCTGACAAGACTTTTAAAATAATTAAAATAATGGATGTTATGATAGAAATATTAGATATAAGTAATAATAAAATAACAACTACTATAATTAATAATCAAAAACATCTTCTACTGACGTAACCTTTCATGTTTTCTGCGTATTTCTATATGTAATTTAGTTAATTAGAGGAAATAGAGATCTAGGATAATTCAAAACAAATTTATCATATAAATAATTTGATGATTGTTTTTCTCTCAGAAATGTTTCAGATAATTTTGACATTGAATTGTGATGTAATAGAATTTTTGTGAACGTTATTTAAATCACATTTTTGTTAAATATAAATATAATCAACATTTAGAAATATTGGTGGTCTTAATATAAACTTAGTTAAGGGGAGATAACTAAACTTAAGATGCAGTGATGTAGTTTGAAAATAGAGTTATGTCCCATTATCTATATAGTTCAGACAATGTAACTAATCCTTTTCCTAAAGTGAAATTTTGTCTGAACATACTACTTTAATTCAAAATATCACAGTCTGTTAAAAGATGCTAACAAATTTCTTACTTTGAATGTTTGTTAGTTAATATCATTGAAGATTTCATATTGTATTTTCAATTAACTTTGGTTTAGACTAGAGCTAAAGGTTACTGGTTACTGGTACTTCATTGAGGGAAGTATGAGTAGGCTCATTCAATCTTTAGTAAAAGTTTCAAAATGATCAGAAATTTGTTCAACAATATGATATGAATAATATTGTTAAACATATAAAAATAAATTGATCATCTGGAAATGTCTACTATTATCAGTTCACATTGTAATGTAAAAGGGAAGTTGTAGACTTACTGGCAATATGTGACCTATTTTAGTATAACTTGTATAATATGATGGAAGGGAATGTAATATAAAATATGTTGATCATTACTTGTCAGTTATAATGATAATAAATAATGATTTAATGTTCATCACATCATGTAACATTTTATAATTAAAATTGCTAGTCTTGCATCAAATTGCACCCAACAACCCTGAACATGAATTCTGTGGTTAACCAAGATCACTTGTAGAAAACAACTGGTTAGATGATATATAACCATGGTTAGACCCATAGACCTTGATATTATACAATCTTACTGTTAAATATATACTTGAATTTCTACTGCACTCAATGAACCTATATATAACATTATGTTAAGTCAGTCAATTGAATGAGTGGAAACTGTCAAAATCTACAGCAAATTCTTGAAAGCTCTTATACCTTGAATTAGAAATTTCAATTTGTTATATACCGAATGAACCCTACATATTCTTAATATTACTATGAATATCCTTTAGTATCCAATTTTTTGACAATATCGTTAACAAATCATTAAAGAAATGAATTCATCCATAACGCTAGAAATTGATCAGGATTGAAAACGTTGATCTATTCAAATCAAACTGTGATTGTACTGTTAACTTAATGTGAAAAAACTTTTATTGATATTATCTTGATCTATTGTGAAAAATGTGATCAGAATGTTCAGGGAGGTCAGATTGTGAAAGAATTTTATTAGTACTTATTATATATTATACTCAATATGTATAGATCATTCCAATAGATTATTAGTATTTATATTTCGTATATTTGTTATATTAGTAATTACTGAAATTATAAATTCCTGCGAAAGATTTGTAGTTGGCCCTATTTGTTGTTTAGAAAAGATAGTAATTTTAGGAATAACAAAACTATTTATATGTACTTAATTTCCCTGTACTGTGTTTCATAATTTGTATTGATAAAGATTTGGTAGACTGTTTTATTTTGGTGGGGTTTTTTTTCACCATTTAATGTCCAATGATTACATGTAACAACTATTAATTGAGGTCTGGGTTTATTACAGACCTGCTGCATTGTTGGGTACACTTGTCCTCAATATTTCATAACTTGGTCTTGGTCTGATACAAATTTCTGCATTTCCTTTAGTTAATTATTAAAAATGATTTTGTTTTTTTTATGTTTTAAGAATTTTTTCATCTAAGGTTAAAGAAAGTTAAAAAGATCAGAGAAGAAAAGTTTTTGAGTTTTTCAGTAAAATAAATACAATTTGAAACAATGGCATTTGTCTTGAGTTAAATTGGAGACTTTTTTTGTTTTAATTATGTGGAAAACACATGCGTGAACCATTGAAGTTGTTGAGATTTAATTGTATTATTTTCAACGTTGTTAGAAAGATGATTTTGGGTGTGGAGGAAACTGCAAATTTCTTTTGTTTATGTACATGATTTATTTATTTTTATTTCTCCAACCTGGTAAAGGCTAAAATTGAGTCACATGATCCAATTAATGTTGTGGAGCAGATGAAACAATACCACCATTGTTTTGATGAAAGTCTGTTCAACTTGCAAGATGGTTTCTGCAACAAATGGTGCTCATTTGGGGTTTTCAACCTCAGCTACACTGTAATTGATACTCTTTATATGAATACCCTTCCTTACTTTCTGTTATATTCAGTACTTTAATGATTTGGTAGTTTGGGTCTTCGTAATTAGATTTCAGCTGAACTCAGAACTGAATATGAAAATATTTGTTCACAAGATTTTGCTTTTGAATATTTTGGGAAATCAAGACTTAAAACCTTTGCGAGTTTATGATTTATTCTTTCATACATTTTCATTGCATGTCTACATTCCATTATGTAAAAAACCTGCAAGGCAACCAAAAATACTTGTAACCCAACTAGGCCAGTCTGACCACAGAAATAGCATTGAGTAATTAACCTGGTTGTTATCATAAAGAAGTAGTTTGATGTCTAAAATAGATTTTTATTTTAAAGTTTATTTGTAATTTTGTTGATTTATAATACCATAAATGATGTTAGATAATATGGGGCTATATCTTTCTTTAATGAATTTTTTTTTTTTTTTTTTTTTTTTTTTTTTTTTTTTTTTTACAATTTGTCGCAATGTACTTAATCGCTTGAGGATAATATGTCCATTTAATACACATGTACTTGTGTATATTGCTATATTGTATATCTTAAAAAAATATCCAGTAGCCTGTGGTCATGTATTTGATCTCTAAATCATCAAATTCTGTACACTAATCGCTCGAGTATAATATGTCCATTTAATACACATGTACTTGTGTATATTGCTATATTGTATATCTTAAAAAAAAAAATATCCAGTAGCCTGTGGTCATGTACTTGATCTCTACATCATCAAACTTTGTACACAAATTTTTTTTTTTTTTTTTTTTTTTTTTTTTTTTTGGTGTCTATATGTTGTATATTGTATCTATGTTTGTCCCCATGGGCTGGGTGTGACACAGGACCGTTACCACTCGTGGTATAGGACCTAATTCTGACCCATGTAAAATAAAGAGTTTATTATTATTATTATTATTATTGTCTCTCAGTTAGTTTGACTTAATACATCAACCAATCATAACTTTTATGTATGGTATTTATTCATTCATTCTTCCAGAAAGTTATTCATTCAAACCTTCTTCCAGAAAGTTATTCATTCAAACCTTCTTGCACTTATCTAATTTTATTCATTCATTCATTAAATCATTCATGCATTCATTGTGTAGAAGTATATGTGTAAATATTTGTGTTTGTTTATGTCAATATATAATGATAATATATAATGATAAACTGATTAATAAGTACAAGTTGACTGTTAGTTATACCAGCCCACGTTACCCCCCTGGTTATAACTGATCTATTTCACAATCACTAACCTAACTAAGCCTACAGCCATTTTTATAGCTTCATTTCAATTGTCACCAATTTCTATCTCTCTTCTTCTAATTACCCTTCATCAATATAACATACACAGTCCTCTCAAGTCTTCTAATGTATTTTCACCAAAATTTAAGGAATCTTGAACTTGGTTTTAGATTTTTTCCTTATCACATTGATTCATTATTCATCTTACGCTTGTGTATTTCTGAGTATCTTTAAGCACTGAAACTGAACTATGGATGTCTTTGAGAAGTTTGATAATGCCTTTTAAATTACATTAAATGAATTGATGAATTCCAGAATTCAGTAAATACATCATCTGAGTTGCATGTTTACTCTTTTTCTGTACTTGTATAATAATATATTGCATTTCTTTATAAAGAGAGTTAAAAAGGTTAAAGTCTATATTCAAGGATCTTTTAAACAGGATGTACCTTATGGCCATAATATTTTCTTCAATCTTACATAAAAAATTAAATATTATTTAATGGTTGGGTAATTTGAAATATATCTGTAGTCATTAAAACATATAATATGCTACAAGGAGTAGAATTGGCTCCAGTCTTATCAATACATAATAATTTTCACATATTTTCAACTTTAATGACGCAAATTCAATCTGAAATATCCATTGAGAAGAACATGTTTTTAACATATGAATACTTGAGGGAACTATTTTATACTTAAAACATATCATTATTTATAATTTCTATGATGAGCTTGGCTGATCAAATTTCAACTACTCATTCAAATCATTTCAATACATATATTGCTGTAAATTTCACATTTCACATATTTAATTCTCTGCTATTATAATACTATGTTTACACATAACACAATGCAAATATTGTATATATGATATAAGTAGTCGAGTAATGGATTAAACTTTCAAATAGATTTTTTCAAATTATGATAATGGTTTAAGATAGTGAACAATTGAGGTTTTAAAACCCAACCTTCATTTCAAAGAAAAATTGTTGATGATATCTCTAAAGAGTTTGATTGTCATCTAGCAGGTTCTAGGGTTAACAAGTGTGAGAATTAACACTACTCTCCATGGCACCCATTTACGTAGCGGAGAAAAACCAACAGCCTGGGTACAGATGATAGAAAATAACACAGCAAACAGCTTTATCAAGTTAAATAATGCACTTCTTTTGTTTAATTATCTAACAAGTAAGACTGATTGAAATTCATGTCACAGATATATTGAAATGACGTTAAACCATGAGTCAGATTGTGTCATCTAAGCTACTTCACAGTATAAAACTAATTTTGGAGGTTTCTGACCTCAATAATGTTAAATTTTTTCAAACAGGTTACACATATTATATTTAGTTATTTTAACATAGAAATTTGTTTACTTGTATATTCAATATTTGAGGTATAAGCTTTATAGTTATTTAGGCCAGTCATTTCTTTTTATAACTTAGAGTAAGGTTTAAACTTTAAGCCGAACATACTGTGTTAAAGGTTATTCGGTACATTTCATTTGGCCCACATTGCCTTCAAGTCACGCTAATTTCCTCACTTAAGCTATTCAAGAGCACAGTTTATTTGAAAAACATTTTGAATTAATTTTCGGTAAAGAAACCACTTAAAAATATCATCAGTATTAATAATGCCTCATGTCTTACAGTTTTGTTATTAATTTTATATTTTTACTGAACTGAATTCTATAGAAAGTTTACAGTAGTGATTATTAAAAACAGAATGAGATGTCAACAAAATACAAGTTGAAATTGACCATGTCTTAACTTTAGTGTAATTGTTAGCATATGTTTTTGGTTCTGACAAAAATCTTTCAGACTTTTTACCATTTTCCAGTACAATATCAATATTATTTTAGTGGTGTTATTGAGTGTTTTGGGAGTATATTTATATCCTTCTCCTTCAGTTGATTGTTTTTTATCAGACCAACTCCATCTGGTTGGCATCAAGTCAACTGAAATGTTGACAATTTTATCCTGTTGTTGGTGACATGTTGTGGAGTAAAATATTGGTTGTATTTACTGGTACCAGCAAGCTAAACATTGGAATTAATTCCACTATGTACACCAGTTTGATATCAAACCAACAACCTGGTCCTCATTTCAAATTAAAATGGTTTCTTCATGCTATTTCCACAAGGAAAGGGAAAACAATTTTCATGAGAACTATGTACTCACACAAGATTTTTTGCTGTGATATATGACCTTATTAAATATCATAAAACTCTGAGAAAAATGTAATGCTACATACAAATAAGAGTTGTTGGAACTTTTGTGTGTCCAAATGACTAGGACAGTATTACAATTCCCTTAGTTATCATCAATATTAAAGAAACAGATTGTTTCTTTGCTGTTAATGATTGATCAAATATGGCTATATTTTGAGGGCCATCACTCTTCAACATATTGATTAGAGTCAAAATAAAACGGCCTAAGAAATTTTTCAAAAAAGAGTTTGTTTTTCGCACCTTTTTTTAATATAAGGACTATAAAATGATATTCCCTCAAAATAAGATATTTTTCTGTTCAAACTGACAAAAAGGAAGTCCTTTTCTTAACAATTTTCAATTTGAACCCTAATATGGATCAAAGTTGTGAACAAGTAATTGTAGAAATTCAAATTTCACTTGCTAACTGAGAAAATTCATTACGTTATTGGATATTAAAAGCTGGTTAAGATGGCTTTTTAAAAGTGTGAAAAAAAATTATTTTTAACAAATTACCTTGGAAATAAGAAATAAAGGTTTCAGTTTGGCTAATATAATTAGATATTATAAGTAATTTACTTGAAACAAACTGTGAATATACGCTGGTAATTAACAAACTTAGACTGATGAAATAGGTGACGAACTTTAAGAGTATTTAACTTTTCTTTACCTTTACAAACCTAATTAACTTTATTTGACCCTTCATTTACAGTCTTTGTAGTACCTTCTATATAACATTTTTGACGTGGAAGGCAAAAGACATGTTTTAAAAAAAGATGTTAACACAGAGAAAGGCTATGTTAAGTTGGGTGAGGTAATCTAAATACTTGCACGGTTTAGAATATCTCACCCTTTAACATATGTGAGCACCATACAGCGAACATTATACAGGCCAGTTAGTACATATTGTAAATATAAGAAAATGTCAGTTGTTAACATAATATTTTCCTTCAAATTTACTTATTTCTTTAACATTCAGCCACGAAATAAAAACATAAAGTACCATTGGTTATCTACTACGATCATATTAACAATACATATATAACATTACATATTTTAAACTTCAAGTATTTATTTAACACCTCCGATTCAAACAGAAAAAGAATCCAACATATGGAAAGTTGAAAGGGCAACAAGATGATTTTAAAAGAAGATGTACATGTTCCATTGAGTGCACATTAAAAACCAGAAAATGGTAGAAAAACATGTTAGATTTTGCTTATTTATAGATTTAGTCATGTTTCCTAGTTTACAAACTCTGCAATGATTGCTGACTCAGAATTGATGTTTCTGGATTGCAATGAACACTGTCAATACACACCCCTGTTTTAACTAGCAACTTTAAAATCATTCCATGTTTGCTACATATGATGTTGAATGAAGAAATCTTGTAAAAACATACACAACATCAAATATATTTTAATGAAATGTGATTCTACATTAATACCGGTATTTCAAAATAGAGCATTTTATATAATTCAAGGGAAGTGTCCTTGTTTACCCTGTTGTCTTATTTTCTCTGCTGACTCAATTCATAATTCATATATTATAGATATAAAATTTTATTGTTTCACCTTTAAAAAGAACATGTTTTTCTTTAAAAATGAAAACGGTACAAATGGTTTGACAATGTTCGCACTCATTTACCCAACATGTAGATTCAAATTCATATAAACATTTAAGTCAATAGATATACATAATTCATATTTCAGTTATTAAAAAGTACTTAACGACAGGTCTTCAAATAAAAGTATTTTGATATTCCTGGCATTTAAGATGTCTCAAAGATTTTGATGTTTAAATTATTTGTAAGGAAGCCTTAAAGGAAATCGAATCAGTTTTAGAATAAAAAAAAATACAATGTACCGGGAATGACTTCCATCTCATAATCTTATGATACACTCATATTTAAGATTGGTACAGAATGACAGATATGACCAGTACATCTTTAAGGTATTGTAACCATCACATGAATAAAGATGAATAAATTGCTGTAGTCAGTGGACTTTGAGCCTCTTGAACTGGTTGATTAGTGATGGTTGTACTAGGCCCAATTATAGTTTATATTGGTACACCATCAAACACCCTTGCAGTCATTTTTACTTATTCTTTACAAATTTCTTCTTTTCTTGCATGATTTACTCAATTTAAAAACTAATTCAACATACTTGAATCTTTCTTGTTATCTATTTTATTAATTAGTGTTATTCTATAAAATTATACACCCATGTCTTTGAAGAGTTTAAGAAGGACAATAACTTCAGATTGATGGAGAGTGTCTTTAGTTAATGTTCATCTACATGCTCATCAAAACATTCAAATTGTTGTGAGAGAAAACATTGAACTATCTTTGTCATCTTCAGTATTCAATATGAAAATATTTTTATTTAAAATACTCCTTCGTTCTGTACTACACCTGTTTCTGCACCACTAGTGAAACGTGAAGGTGAATTTTAACCTTTACTTGCCTCAAGGAAAGTTTGTATATTGCTAGATAAAGTCGGTGATAAAAAAGAAAATTGACATCACCAATGACGTTCATGTTCAAATTTTTCATTGATATGATGTACCCATCTATGACAAAACATATGACACTCTGTCAAAGACATTTCAATCAAGTTTTGAGAGGGATGTTGCCATGTTTTGTAAACATTATTGATATTAAATTGAGCATGATATTTATGATAAAATGAAGTGATTTTAAGTTAAAATTCAGTTTGTTATTTATCACAATTAGCTTCATAAAGCTGATAATATCAACTGCTTGTATAAAAATAACTTAAAACCACGAACCACTTTCGATACCATGTGTCATGTACTGGTTTTTAAAATCATCTTTTTACGTGTAATAAAGTTTATTAAGAAATCCTAGCATAGATATAAGAACATTATGAGGCTAATATAACTTGTTAACTTAAAACCTAGAAGGTCCAATGTTTTCATTGTGGTTAAAAAAAATTGCCTCATCACATCAAAAATATGATAAATGATTGAGTTTTAGTTCAAGGCTATTAGGTGTAACTGAAAATTATTTCTTTTCACTTCTTTTTATTTTTAAAGTATGATGGATGGCTTGTCTTGAATTCAAGTTTTGCTATGTTTTTAAATTAACTTTATTGTTTGACTTATCTGACATATTTCATATATCTACAATATTTAACCAAGTCTTAAAGACATTTCTGTTCGTCCATATTAAAACTACAATAAAACATCTAAATAACTCTTTCAATATGCACAAGTTTTGAAATTTGAAGATATTCAACAAGATTATTCCTGCAGCCTGGAATAAGTAAAAAATCTTTTACTGTAGTATGTTAAAGATTAGATACGATTTGAATCAAGTTGACTATATACCAATGTTAAAACCTGACTATGAATATAAATGATATAAATAATAATGATTGAAATATACTGAACTATTGTCAGTATTATATAGTATACAACTAGTGTAAGATTCAATCGATAGTTAATAAAGTGGACTGTCAACAAATACACATACACCTAATTTATACTCTATTCAATCTTAAAATAATCTTTATGCTCCTTGATTGTTAGTCCTACGTGTTTCAACAGTTCGTCCTATTGCTTGTCTCTGTACAGTTCAAATATTATTGAGGACCAAGGATGTTAACCTTTTAGTATAAAGTAGTTAGTATTGAATGGTAAAAATAATGTTGTTAGTGTTGTATTGTGACAATAAATCAATATAAACAATGACCAGTTAAACTGACCCAGTAGTTATTAATCTAACACTAGCTAGCCAATATCAGTCTCCTACAGCTGATTAGACAGGTACTTAAAGGTGAAGTAAGATGGTCAACTCTACTGGTCGCATTTTATCAGACACCATTCAAATCAGTCAAATTAGACCAGAGGCAAACTGATAGGAAAAATAAAGTTGGAGGGTAGCCTCTATTTTATTCATTGCCTATATAAGGCATCACCAGATTTTTGAATAGTGAATACTTGAATGGATGTGAATATAGTACATAATTCTTACACAATTAATCATTCTTTTAATTTAATATATATGTGAGGCAAATCATACATATACCCCTGCTGAACCAAAAATAAAATTCTGTATATGTGTTTTCTATATAAGTCATATAGTCTTACTAAATGACAAGTCATATTTTTTACTTCCAAACGCTGGATGGATGGATAAATAGTTATTTCAAGGATAACATTTCAAGAGAGAGTTTGGAACATAATTACGGATTAGAAAAAAATTCCAGGTTCTGAGACTAAAATTGTATTAGTCAAACAGTTAGTGAACATATCCCTTTAAAGTATTGAAATGATGAAATACTGTGTCTTAAAAATGTTTAGGAAGACTAGGTCAGTGGCCAACATCAAGAAACCATTACTTCTTAAACTATCGATTAGATACCTTGAATAACAACTAAATAAACAACAACAACTAGGATTGATCTGTCAATATTTATTGTTTATGGACCACCTTTGTTAAATCTTCCTGGTCTTGTTAGTTTATGTCTTCATACTGGTCAAGATTTTAATATATTTACTCTCACAACAAACACTGGTCAGATTTCACACATTGATTTATACTTCTGGACAATTCTTCCTTAATCTTTAAATGTTGAGGAAGTTTCGGGAGGACTGTGTACACATGGCCTTGGCTGTAAGCCATGGGCTGCTTTTTGTGTCAGATTTTGCCTTTGAAAGTGTATTTAGGAAAATATTAATTGTTAAATATTTTGGAAAGCAGAATCAAACAAAGCTATCCTGAACTTAAACCATTTAAAATTTTGAATTTTTACTGGAATCTGATTTATATGTAGGTCTATATTAGAAAAAAGGGACAAAATAAGTAATAATTTCAAAATTCTTATTACGTTTCTAGGAACAAATTTGTCAAAGATAATTTCATTAGTCTATCAATCTTAATTGAAGGAAGTATGGATCATTGGCCTAATTCTTCTCCAAGTGAAAACACAGTACATATTTATTGATTTATATGAATAATAAAATTGGAAATTGCATTTGCAGATGACGTGATTGACCTCATAAAAAATGATTGTTTGTTTGACAATAAAGAAATCATGAAAAAGGTTTATCAATCAATGTGCATTATATTTCCTATATTTATACATCACAGTAAAATATATAGGTTATTACAGTTTGTGCTGGTACTGTTCTGAAGTGAACCATAGATTTTACCATCCTGGTTTATATTTTTACAAGAACAGATGTTACCAACTTTCTCAACATTTTATGTTCTTACATAAGTTTTAACATGAACACTTATTGGCATATTGAATTATATGATTACCGGTAATATAGATCCAAGTTTAATGTCTTGATTCTATTATGTATATTCTACATGGATTGTTCAAAACCTTTTTAAGTTTTGATGCTTAGAACTATCTAAGTTTTTATGTTTTATGGTAACAGATTTGCTTCTACTGACATCTTCAGAAACACTTACTCTGCTGCTTATAACCTGTTACACATCTGTTTGTTACAATCTTGTATGCAATGAGTAATTCAATATAACATGATTTCTTAGACTCATTCAAATAATTTTAAAACTGTAAATCTTGTGAAGAGATATTCATGCTCTAATTCAGATGTAAAATAAATAGAGAGAGAAATTTGGCCAAGTTGGAATTGATTATAGAGAAATATTTATTTACCATTTAACTGTTTATTTAGTAAGTGTATGAAATAATAGACTTAAAGACAGGTAGCTAGTCATCTTATTCTACTCTTTGATCTTGAAGAATATTTGTTGATTTGATCAAGTTGAGATAAGTCTAGGAACAATTTACATGTTCTAAAGATGATAGAGGGAAACTATTCACAGTATTTTTCCACCAATACTTACTGCATCTGATTCAGTATATATGATACCGCTATACTTGATTGAAATAGAATATACCCTTAGTAAAAAAAAAATCATTATTAATGCCACATGTGTACCGCTTCACCCTCAGTTAAAGTTGATTTTTCAAGGCTTAGCGCCAGGGATATACTGGATAATGAGAGGCACTGAGTTTTGGTTGGCTGGAACCAAACTTACATACTGACAAGATCACACTTTATAATATTAGTGAGGAAAAATTATCTTATTAACTATAATGAATTTGTAACTCTCTAGAGATAGAAGGAGAGATTGGCTGGCAGCCAGTTAGACTGATGATAGTATAGATAGAAGTTTGAGAAATATAAAATATACTTCTAGAATATATCATCTAGATCATACAGATAATATATATATACTTATAATTTAATACACAACATAATATATCAACTTTTCAACAACTTTTTGGGAGTTTCCCACTGATGCCATCTAAATCTTGGCTATGTCATTGCTACTTCATTATACTATTTATTCTAGCCATGGAATTGTTTCAGCTATATTTTTGCAACATTTTTCATTAATTCAAAACCTTAAATTCCAAATTTACCACAGCATCAAGAAATGAATTGTCACAAGTTATGTGATGATACAGTAAATATGAAGTCTGGAAGCTTTACCAAGAAAACAGCATGCATAGATTGTATTGTAGAACTTCCATCTTGTACTGATTGAAATAAACAAACAATAGAAATTCTTAACAGGAGGCCACAATTACCAGATAATGTCTGAACTATTACTGTAGACTATCATGTTGTGCAACAACCTTATTGTAGGCATAACGAACGTGGTGTAGGCAACAGAATTCAATCTTGGCAAATCTCAGCTTGTCACCATATGAATATCTATGTTATGTTAATTCATATGTGAAAAGAAAACATAACAATTCTTGTATAAGGTTAAAACATAATGTGCAGTGTAATAAAATTGATGTTGGCATAAAATAATAAATAAAAGCTAATATATTTCATATATTCACCTTATCTGTCAAGTTTTTACCATACCTACCTCTTGTTTATTAGGTTCATTCTAGGTAACCTTTTTTTAAATTACAGTACAGTAAGTGTTTCTAAAAGAATACTTTAAGTACATTTTTCAATTGATTTGTGATGATTGTTGGGTTGAAAAGCTAACCTAAATCTAAGGGTTCACACGTCATTTTTCTAATGGAATCATCCTGGTGTCTTCAAGTTATTTATGCAATTTGGAGGAGCTGACATGGAAATTTCAAGTAGTTAAGTTCCCAAAAAATTGAACTAAAAGTCAGGTCCTTGACTGATAGAAACTTACTCTGCTGTCAGGCCTTTAAATTACATGTAAATGTCGTGCCCAAATTTTAGAAAATAAAATGTTGCATCTTGTTTCTTAAACACTGCAGGGCAAAAGATGCCAACATCTTCGAAGGCCTGTCTGTTCATAACATAGGTCCACTTCCATAAATGAAATTATGTAACCTTCAAAGAGTACTAAATAAGTACAAATGCTACTGTAGGCTTCTGGAGCTCTTGCTGCCTATATATCCACATCCTTTCCGCGAAACAAGGTGTGCCTGAATTAATTTAATCTTTAAAGTCCTGGCTGTCCTGACAAAATTCCCCCATTGACCATTTTAATAGTCCTATAAGGAGCAGAATGTAGGACTTATAAGGAGATTTTCATTTTTTTCTAGCAGAATTGACCAATGTGTTTCAGAGGAATAGACAGGGAGTGGAAAAATAGAGCTGTAGGTCAACTTTTTGCTAATTATGGATTATTGGTCTAAAAGGTAGAAAGATACAAAGTTATGTTTTTTCTCTTTTATAATCTTTAATAAAAAGGATAAGTACATTGAATACATATTTATTGAAGTAGAAACTATAGATTAATATTGTTAGTATTTGATGAATATTAAAATATAACAATATATTATAAGAGATTATAGAAGTAGGGGTGTAAGATAGGTGTTATAAATCAGGTAAAGATGATATATTGTCACTTATTACCATCTGATTACCCAATAACCACTTTAATAACACATATTTCAAACACTTCATCTCTTTAAACACCTATAGTGTTAAACTAGCTATATAGTTTCACTTTCCTATTCTTATATTACAAGTGAGGCCCCCTTCTCTTTAAGTAAATCGACTAAGCCCTCAGGCCATGTTTATGTATGAAGGTAGCTGGAGGTTGGACTGCCGTCTTGATGAAGTGTCTAAGTAAATTATCTAGTGTTCTATTGGTTAGAATGTGAAGTAGGATTAATCTGATTGGTTGTAAATTGAGAAATGTACTCGGTAACCCCAGAGACATGATTTGTTTACTGTATGTTAAACTGAGGCTGTGTTCACCTCATTCATTCAATCAGTTGATATTCTAAGGCTTGTATTGATAGTAGGCTACAATCTATCTCTCTACATTGCTTTATGTACTAGATCAGACTAGTTTCCCAGAAGATTCTTTACCAATTCTTTACATTGGACAAATGATGATGTTTTCGGAATATGCGGGACCGACTTACGGTCACCGACCACCAAGAATGGATCCCACAAATGATGTTTTCACCTGTCTATTTGGAGATTTGTTTGTCAAATGGTAAGTGAATTTATCAACACTTTCACGCGTCACCTCTCCATCAAATTTCATTCAAATTCAACTTCAAATGTTTACATCCTGTTTAAATAATTCAAGTCGTAGAAAGAAAATGGCGAACTGAGAACGTGGGTCAACTATAAGCCATGGGACAATATTTTGACGGCTGAAATTTAATTTTCAAGAAAATTTGAAATGTCAAACATGCTATTTTGAGTTGAGATTTTTTTCTCTATCAACATGAAAAGGAAGTCGGGTTCACACCATTATTTTTAAATGTTATTGGTAATAGAGTTTTAAGTTCATCAGGAGATACACAGAAGAAAGAATTTGGTCATTCTATTGAAGATAAATACTTGAATCATATCCCGACTTGTACACACCTTGTTTAAATCAGTTTACAAGTAGTTATTGAGTAATAATTTAACAATAAAAGGCTTGGCCTCTTGTTTAGTGAAAATCTTGTACATTGACTAATATAATACATCCTCATCAGTTAATTATGAATTATCTTTTTTAAGTAAAATCAACCTTGATGATTTTTTATTTTAAGTTAAAGCATCAATATTTAGTATTTTTGGAATTTTAAAACTATATCAATTAATCAGCATGTGAGATTGATGAGATATAATAATTATTCGTAAAAAATATGAAATTTTTACAGCAAATACCAATTACCATACTAAAATAGTTAGTTAATGTGATGATTGTATAAGATAATGATTTAGTGAAATAATAATATATGAATAGTTGAATGTTACACTGGAATTACCAGTACGATAATTGACATATTGAATAAATAGAATAATAATATTCTATTCAGATAGACTTAACTTTAACATTTAAAATAGCACTGATTGACATTTTGGCAGGATTAGGACAGTGTCCTGTACTTAATATCATATTAAATATTAAAATTTGAAGGGAAACTAATTTCTTGTTGTGTAATTGTAACCACTTGAAATTGTGGCATTTTATCTCGTCAATATGATGACAAACTGTAGTGAAATATCCGTAACATGCTATACGGGTACCCAGATATAATTTATCAGAAATTTTAAGATAATTATTAATATATCAGATTAGGAATTGATTATACCACGACAAATCCCTGATATATGACAAATATCTATTTATAACTAAGTTTTTACACGACGACGTCAATTGGAATCGTGAATAACTGATTATAAAATATATATAACTAAAGTTTATTAAAACCATTATGTAATTATCATCACAGCCTTTGTCTTCAACTTGAAAATAACGCTACACAATTAATTTTTTTATTCAAGCTATTTGTAAGATCAAAAGAGTCATTTTTTTTTAGTAAAACAGATGAGTCTGGGTTGACTTTAATAATTAAACAAATCTTCTTTCATCGAGGTATTTGAATATGTATGAAAGAGAATATGATTGACTTTTACATGTATATCTAATAAGGAATTTCCTTTATCAACCTGAACAACGATTCTATTCATTGATCAAAGAGGCAGTATTTAACTCTGTGTATCCTGTTGTCATGTCAATTCCAAATATCAAAGTTTAATTTCTATATCCTTTTTTAGCATCAAAGACAATTTTACCTGAAATAAAAATTATTTATACTATAGGAACAAATTCACTGAATCTTTGCAGTGAACATGTCAATCTGATAAAAAAAAAAAAAATCTGCAGAATTGTGTGGTTACAAACCGAACCGCATGCTCAAACTGTTATATAAAATATTTGATTTAATGTAGTTGTGATAAAATATTTGGTATTCACAACAGAAAGTGTCAGTGTTTACTAGTTGGAGATCCACCATTTTAAATAAATAGACATTTTATTTGGTGTGAAAGCTGAAGGTTACTGACATGGCCAGCAAAGGTTATCTACTAGATTTATAAAACCACTGCAGAACTATTGGTAAAATGTTACTGATTGTATAAGAATTTGTCAGTTGTAAGTAACAAATTTAAAACACTGATCAAAACCTAGGAAACCTTGAATGTTTTCAGATAGATTTTAGAGGGTGGCTGTAGCCATTAGAATACTAAGAACATTTTTGACAATAATTGACTGCAACATTTTACCATATGATCTGATATCTGCACATGAATATTAGTTTACCAGGGTTGTCCCAGTTGTTTATGTGCCAAGAGGAATTTAGAAATAATACCAAACCGCCTCATATGGTGTGAGTTAGACTAGGCTCATAACAATAGAAGCAGTGTTGAAACATTCAGTAGAGACTAATAAAGATTTCTTGGTTAACAAGTTTGTTGACTTGTCCGAATATTTAAACCCTGGAGAACTGTGTTCAAATAGGAGAAGAAAACCTGTTTAAATATGTCATGTTTATTTACAACATTCAGAACTTTTTACCAACCCCATACTCCAGTCTTTGTCTTTCCTTCTTCTTAAAAAGCTTAAAGAAAATAAGAAGAATTGGCACATCAACAAAGTTTCTCTTTTCCCTTAGACTACTAATACTGACAAATCCTTGTTATAAATGAGTTCCTTGTGACTTGACAAAGTTTTTAAGTCTGTTAGAATTTTTCCCTTGATAATCTAGTCAACACTAATTTCCAACAAAATTTTAAACATTGTGGAAAACAAGAGGATTATTTCAAGTCACGTTTTTTGAGAAAATAAAGGGGTTAATTGCTCAATAGATCATTTAAATTATGTTGTTGATATGAAATTAATGTGAGCTGTTTATATTTAATATATTATCAATGAACAAAGCTAGCCTTTATAAAGCAACATTTGACTTGAGGCAGTTTGTCACTTCTTCATATACCTCAACACTTCCTTCTGTCAAACTTTAATCCTAATTGACAACTTAAACAATTTCAATTGAAAGTCAAAGAAATTGTGCAACTTTTGTTTCGTTTGTTCCGTTAACATTAAAAGTGATATAAACAGTAAATCAAATGTCGTTAAATATAACATGGTGATGAAATTTGTAAAAAAAGTGATTTAAATGTGATGTGGTCTAACAAGATTTACTTGTTCCTATTATGTTGATTATTTTAACCATCATTTCTAAAAACTTAAAATACATATTGACAATGAAATATATTTTATAATATAATTGAAAATGAAATATTTTTATCAAGTAAAAATTGGATGATTTATCAACAATAAACAGAGTAAATACAGTTAAATTCAACATTAAACTTGTCATTTGATTCTTGAATAAAAAATTTCTTGTCTTTATTTAAAAAAGTATGACAGGTACTGACGTCACTGTTTTGTTTTATTGATAACCTTAGTTTACTGAAATTTTTAAAGTTAAATTTTTTATGCAATAGTACCAAATATTTGTAATTTTTTCTTGACACTAAATTAGTACTGTAAAATTAACAGGCCAATTGCCAGATTGTTATGTTACCATTAGCGTCAAGATAATTCAATGATAATTCCGGGGTATAAAAATGAAGAGTTTTTTGTATAAGAGCGCAATAAGTGTAGATAAGAAAGTTAGATACACATGTTTTTATCATAATATGAGTTTAATATGGGAATAAATATATAATTTGGCATCTTGTATCAGAGAAATTTTAATAATCCATGTTTCAACAAGATACATCAAGTACTCTTTGTCAAATTTGAGTAAAAGTTTTCAAACTGTATCCTAACAAAGATAAAAATTTACAGTCTCTAATAATGTATTTAGTTGTAATAAAGGAAAATAGATTTATTTTGTCACAAAAGCTGGCTAGGTTTTTGTCGATTAGATTTTTAATTCAATAATAGGCAGGTGGTGTGTGCCCTATTTTCTAAAAACTCCAGGGTTTGTATTTAACTCATCATGAATATTCACAATACATGTAGAGACAGAAGACAAAGCAATTAGAAAAAGATGTTAATTTATTTTGAAACATTTTTTTTTCCAAAGATTATAAATGAGTATGTCAAATTGAGGAATTGTCTGTTAATAAAAAACAAGTATTTTCCAGTAGTTTTTGAAAGAGACATATTTTTTGTTAGTGATAGTGACTAAGATAGATGTAGGTTGTAAGTTAAAGTGAGTAGGAGTCCAATATATAATGAGTTTTACTTCTCACAAGCTATGTCCTACCACCCCATACCTGAATATATTAGCCCTCTTTCTATGAATATTAATACCTTATTATCATAATGAAAAACACTATTACTATCTAATAAGTTTTCTTTTCAGATTTCAAGAAAGATTAAATTTTTTTGCCTTCATTTTAAGAAAATGAAGTGAAGCTGAACATGTTTATTACATCTTTTAAAAAAAAATATGAAATCCTCATTTTTGAATAATGGAAACAAATTGAGGTCTTTAAAGAGTCACTAAGTCGCAAATGACAAAAAATATGATATGAACTCAAATTGTAAAGTAAAATATTTACAAGAAAATGTTAAAATATTTACAAGAAAATGTTAATTTCATATTCAGTATTCTGAGCTAAAAGTGCATTGTTATTGCAAAAGAACATTTAGGTATTATCTTTTGTTATATTTACTGGACTTTGTTATCTGAAATTGGTAATATTTGATAATTGCACGTGTTGTTTTCACCATGTAAATATATTTGAACAGAATAAAGTTATATGAAACCATAAATTGGTATATTACTAGTATAGTATATCATTTAGTTGTGATAATATGAACAGTCGGACCATTTTCAAATTCAAGATCCTGATTTTTTCTAAAGAAATTTGTTGTCTGAAAATTACAAGGTCTTGTTGAATTTCTATTCAAGTTTTGTTCTCTTAATATTATATAAACAATTTGAGTATTGTCCAGGCCCCATACATCTTGTGTTGTTCTTTCTTATTTCTGACTCAGTTCAACATTACCAAACTTTGTCTATGTTACCTTATATCAATATTGAACTCACAGTGAAAAACATCACCACATATTTATGCAGCGAGGCTAGAGAATAGAAAATGTCTTTTCAATTTCCACTAAAATAAAGTGTATAGAATTTCAGCCATTTTTTATAAGAGTTAAATCGTGTACAGGCCAGATGAAAGATATACATTATGAGTCAATAAAGAGCATAGAAAACTCTCGGTTAATTCATATACTTTCTTAACTTTCAACATCTTCCTTTAAAACTCCTCGTGTTTGTTCTCTATAGAAATTGAAAGGAGAAGTTTCTTTAGAAATGTTAACAATTTGAGGGAAAATACAATAGATATATTTTGTTAATTGAAGTAATGTATATTCACTAAGTTTAAATGGTTTGCAAGTTTACTATTATCTGATCAGATTTCACCCTTCTAGCTATTTTCACTTGATAACTTAGCAACGTCACAATGTTTCAGCACGTCTTGCTGACTGGTACTGTTGACATTACGTTATTCACTGAATAGAAACGGAAAAAGTGGACTATCAAACATGTTTTATTTACACATACATACAACAAGAGACAATCTACGTCGAAAAAAACTTCAAGTGTGAACAGCACACACCTTTCATTTTTGAAGAATTTCACCTTCAAAACTATATTGTGTATATTCTTTTGGGTGGTATATATTGAAATCTCTTTACTTCAGGCCTCTTGATACTTGTCTCAATATATTTCTTGTGTATCTCAAGTCTTCTTCAACCCTTCTAGATGATTGTATACAAATCTACTTCATTGCTTCTAATAACATTTCATTTCTTTTTATTCACGTAAATAAACTAGCTTGGATGGGAAAAAAATGTGAAAAACTTCATCTTGACACTGTAGTGTGATAAATATCGCTTGTATTTACCTTTATGGTTGTATATCAGGTGAAACTGCTCAAGATAAATCAAAATATCAATACAATGAATAGGAATACAGCGGAAATAAATATTTAGAAATTCAATTGATAAATATACTATAGCAATGTAGATTACACCCTACTGTTTGAACTCACAGATCTCTTTACCAAACTTATCTCTTCAATTTTCACTCTAGATTCACAACTTAGAACTCGGTATGTATCTGGAGTTCGTTTAGTTTCTCTGCTCTAATTAATAGTTTTTAAGGATGGGTTATTATTAATATTTTAAATTGAGTTGGGTGTCTATGGTTAAGTTGTTGGTGGTAACTAAAGTTTGATGTGGTATCATCTTCTACAATCTTTAAGACGCCTTTTCTTTTTTTCTTGGAAAACATCTTTTCTTGATTAACGAGCTTGCGGTTAATTTTGTACTCAAAAACCTTTGATAAGTGTTGTTTAAGTTTTATGGTTTGAGAATATAGGTCAGTGAAAATGGAGTCCAGAGCTAAAGTAATTTTACACAGATTAATTTGGCCATAAACCAAGAATGTTAGAAGATTATTTGACAAATTATTTGGCCTAAAAGATTAAATAATGATAAATTCGAGTTGTTTGGTACTAGATTGTTAACTTGTTCATAAATTTCCTTTTATCACATTCTAAATATTCCATCAATTTACACTTTTCTTTTATCTTGGTGGTAAAATGTAATAAATGTCTACTATTTTTTTGTATAATTTAATAATATTTGTACCTGAAAATAACAATTTATTCACTTTACTTCCCACTTGTAAAATTACAGGAATTTTAAGCATCTCAAAGATAAGTTCTCTTATTCTCTATGGTACTCAAATTGTATGTTGAAGAATGAATACCCTGCACTGTTTTGGATTCAATTCATTAAAAAAAGAACAGATTTGAAACCCAAAGTGAAAATTGAAGAGATATTAGCAAAAAACGATAATATATTAAAGAATTGTTTAAGTGCAATTAGGTCAATTAAAATTAATTCAGTGTCTACAATTTGAAATCCATCCAAGGTACTGCATGTTAATAATGAAAACAGATTGTAGCATATTTCTGATTCAGGTCTAATGAAATAATTTCAGTGCAACTAGATCAATAAGAATTTAAATTTAAACTGGCCACTAAATTATTCATTGGTAAGTGAAGATTTGAATAAAGGAAGGAAGAGTGAAAGTATAAGGAAATATTATGTAATGAAATGGATTACTATAACATATGAAGTATAATAAACTATGATTATGTTTTTAAAACTGTACAGGTAATATAAAATAAAGTTAAGGTAGAAAAGAACAGATGTATTAATATAAACATGATAGATATTAACTGCTATATGATCATTTATAATAACATTGATGATTATTGTGTGTTATTGTTGGCAAGTGGTATTATGTATCCATATTGTCTGTCTAGGTGGTTTTGTTTCATCTGTATACCACCACTGGGTTCCTACCTTTATCATACCTCTTACATAAGATGTTGGTGATGCACTCAATGTATACCGACCTACCAATATCATCCATACCAAGAAAAATGCATTTATTTTTTTAAAATGATAAATCAAGGAAGTCTTATGTCAAGTGCTTTCACATCTACTAGGTTGTAAGGTTGTCATTAACTACCCTCTGTCATCTTCTGAATTTGATTTTGATTTGATAAGCCATGATATTTATACCTGGTGACAAACTAGATTTGATTTAATAGAAATTTGATGACAATTATAGCTTGCAAAGTGAACTGCTTGACACAGTTGTAAATTTGGTGTCCTATTTCACTTTAAGTGTAAAACTTAGGGTAGGTGAAGAATTTTCCTGATGACTAAGTTGGTTACTCTATAGTAATAGTTAGGGCCTACTCATTATTATGGCAGTCATGAGGTGTTGAGAGAAGTTTGTGGTTCGTTTGGCTAGCCAAGTCTTTCTTATCTAATAGCAGAATTAATTCCTAATGAAATACTAATGCTAATTTTATAAAGTCACCTATTTAATCTGGTATATGTTATTCTAGTTGTGTGCTCAGTCGTAATGACTGACTGAAAATACTGATTGTTCACTATAATTGAATGTGGCTTCGTCAAGCGGAAGGAGATTGCTCGAGGCTTTTTAGTTAACTTTTATCCACCCTACCTATTGTGAAGTAAAGTTAGAGCTGTGACAAAGCCAAGGTATATAGAAAGCTTAGTAAGGATTTGTTCAATAGTAACTGTAAGGTTCAGTGAGTTGGTTGAGAGAAGTTCTGACAAGCAGTACAATGAACTTATCAAAATGAACAAAACCCTTCCATACTCATGGAAATGCTTTCCATTTCGTTCATAGACATTTGTCAAATTCTATTCTGTTTGGCTTCAAATTCAATAACATTATTCATAATAACTAATTTCAAATCATTGATAATTTTAAAAGCTTTTGTGCAATATTATTATTGCTAGGTAACAAAAAGCTAGGATAAAACTGTGAATGTAGTCAGGCTAGTAATTGAATAAGGTAATATTGTCTGTTCACCTGAATAATAAATTATCACACTGTTCTGATTCCAAAATTAATCCTCAGGTTTTCATTAGAGATGAAAATTATTATGATTACGGCTAAGCTCTTCTGATGCCATACTAATGAGTGTAGTGTTCAAAATTAAAGAAAACTTTTGATAAAACAAGAGATGAGATATTAGTCTACATAGGCTAAAACTATTTGTGTGCTCATTAACAAGTAATCTCGATTTAAAGCAGGGATAATTGTGATATTTATCAACCATTATGATATAATCACAAAATAGCAGTTTTCATTATCATTATATAATGTATGATTATCACTGTCCAGATTATCAAAGATTTGTAAGGCCTTAAGGGGAGTTCCTGATGATGATAATCCAACCTAACAAAATCTGAGAAATCCCACTTGCAAAGCACTTTGGTGAGATGTTGTGTCTGAACTAAAAGATTGCTGTGTAAAAACAATTAAGGTGCTACAATAAATTTTGAGCTGTTATCAAATAGATTTATATATGTTGTGTATGAAAAGTAATAAAGTCTACATATTTGTCTCCCCATGGTAATACTGACATTTCACTACTAGTATGCATCTATTAATTCTTCCAATATCAAATTAGAATCACATTCAATAAACCACTATCCAATGTTTCATCTGATTTTAAATAATTTAAAAGCAAGGTAGACAGTATTTGTTATCTCGTCAATATAAGGTATTGTTTTAATGACAGGTATTCCTGTGAGTTATTACACTACTCTATCATAAAACACGATTAAAACATGATTAATTATTGTATTCATTCAGCCATCTTTACTCTATTTAATATACATAATGTAACATATTAGATTGCAAAAGTCTAAATAAATTGTTAAAGTATGTAGAATGTAGATAATAATGTTAAAGTGCAACTTCAGTTGATAGGGTCTTCATGTATTCATCATGTAGACTGTCTTGTTGTTGGTATGTTTGTGAGTTGTGCTCATTGCAAAGACAAATGGCCGAAATTCTCCTTCTTGCCTTTATAGAAGAAAAAAGGTGAGAAATGTGTCACTGTGTGGTATGTGTCATGTACTTAAATACTCATTCCTGTCAAGATTCCACTAGATTTTGCTACAATTGTTGAGAACAAGAACTTCCTTCAGTTGATTTCTTACAGCTTTGTTTTTGACATTTGGGAAATATTGTATTGCTACTAGCAGTTGAAGTCATTGTTTAAAATAGTAGGTGTTGCTTGTAGCAAGTCATTGCATAAACAATATTTTGTTTTCTTAAGAAACAAGTTTGGACAATTGGTTGTATTTCGTCTATAATAAAACTTGATGGAATTGCAGGTGTTACATGTTTTCTCCTTGTTTAGCCAATATTTATCTATTTTAGAAATATTTTACCATGAAAACAACAGTTGAATAATGATTTTTCAAAGCAATTTTATAGAATTCTTCTATGCAAATATTTGTCCAAATTTCCTTTGAATAGAAACTAGTTCAATCTTTCAGATCGGGTTTCATAAAAAAGAATATGAATTTTTTTATCTTAACAAAGCCTTATCGTATTTTACAAATTTCAATGGTAGGAGAGACAAGAATTTGTCTGTTAAACTGTACATTTACTGCAATGGTTAATACTAGCGGTATTACACATGACACTAAACCAAGATAAACAACAGACAAGATTAGCGCACATATTTAAATCCCTTTACCCTGCCATGTCAGTTTTTGAAATAGTAAAATGTATGCCAAGTGACTTTTCAACTATAGTCATAACCTTCTAAAAATCTATGTAAATGATGATATCATAAAACATATCTCTCAAGTTAAAAGTTTTCACTTATCATGGATATCTTTTATGTTGTAAAGTTGTGGCATCTTTTACATACCATCTTGGTTATGAATTAGCATAGCATTTGGCATTCATTGTCAAACAAAGATGGGATGTTTACTGGCTTGAAGCATTTCTTTGAAGAGCGATATTAAACGTTGTGAAAGGCTTTTAAACTTTGTTTTGGCTTGGCGAGTATTTTCTTCTGTACGTGTTGGGGGTTCACATTGGCTTTACATTTCTTCCTTCACCTTTTTCTTATGGACCAAAGGCAAAAGCTGGCAACCTATTAAGTGTCAATATTGAATTTAATGTGTTTGTGGGAAATTTTGTATGATGACTGTATAGTGTTAATATAGACTGGATATCCTAGACTAGACTATCCTGCTGCTAGATTTCTATTCAGATAAGGTTTAAGAGAAAGTTAAAGTTTTAAAGAAAGAGTAACAAAATAACGCCCCTCCATTCTCCTGACATGCCATGTCATATGGTGATTAAAATAGAAATGATTATATTCAGTATGTTGTGATGATCATGATAAAGAAATAGAATAGAAATCAGGCTGGGTTTGAATACCACTCGACATCAATTTACTATTCAACTTAAACAATTCATGATAATATTGACTAAAAGACGTCAATTTTTTTTCTTTTCAACTCCTGCTGTTTTTTAGTCTTTATCCAGAGTAAATTAGGCATAGCCAACTTGAGCTATACAAATTATATAGACTCATAGAAATCATGTACACTCTAAAAAGTCTTCTCATACACTCAACACAATATCTCATTTTTTTATTGAAAATCTGACAGAATTTTTCCATAATGATAATTTCGCTCTAGGTAACAAACACATTGCCCTGAAATTTAGTTTTCAACCTATAAATTCTTGAGAAAAGAATAAATATAGGCAGATATTAATTTCATATTGTTATATTTTTATGTTGAATATAAAGACGAAGAACAACCTTGTTATTATAATGGTAACTAGTTTATTATAACCTTTACTGAACAAATTAATCTTGACCATAAACTGTCCTGTACAAAGGTTGAACAATTCAGTCTCATCAAATAAAATTGGGCAAAATCTTTTAAATATTTCAAAAAAACTAATGTTTGATAGATTATCTCCATATAACACTAGAAGATGGTAACATATCCCAAACATATTGACATCTTTAGATGTGTTCATTGTGCTCTCAAGCTCAAAATCACTGGGATAAAAGTTTAAAAAAACTATATATATCTGTACACATATACAATACAAATTGTAGTAAAGGTGCATAAATCTACTTTTTATGCTCATAATAGTTGGTCTTTATAAATTGAAAGTAAAATCTGAGAGAAAGTTGAGTCAAGTTTAATGATTATAACATAATATTATTGAGCGATGGTAGTTAATTTAAGTTAAGTAATGAACTCCCAGTAAACATGTTCCTTAAATATTCCAACAGATGTTCATCTATGTAAAATAAACATCATTATAAAATTCTCTATATTTTAATTTCATAAACATAGACTGTACACTCTATATATAGCCACTAGCACGCTATACAGATGATGCCTACATTGAAGAAGTATTTTCCAATATTGATAGAGGGGTAGATAAAAATATATGTTTGAAAAAAATTGGTGGCTCAAATACACCTCGTATTTTGCGTCTGATCTTCTTTAAGTCTTAAAAATTATCACTCTTGAAAAAAAAAAAGATTTCACAACCAGTTAAATAAAATAAAATTCTATGGTCAGTGCTTCATTCGATACTCCATGTGGTCCTCATTTGACCATATATAAAAAAAGAGAACAAATAATGTTTGGACAAGGCCATGTGTCCCACAGGATAATGGCAGCTAATAATGTTTTTCTTTCCTTTTGCACTGTGTGTAATGTTTTTGGGTGTTTCTGGTACCAAGTTTATCCCAGTCTCGTGTTTACATAAATTATACCATTATTATTGTGCATATGTTCTAAATCTGATCACCAGATTTTTTATATTTCTTACATTATTTGTTATAAGTACATCTTTAAAGACCTGTCTATAGTTGATCATATCTTATTTGATTAACATATAGTCTTTTAAATCAATGTCTTAATAAATCATGACAAAATGTACGTAAAAATTATTCTGAAATTAGTTTGTGATTAATTTGTAGAAAAAAAGTCTCCTCATAAATTTGGTTATGAAAAAATAGTCAGTTTGCTCTTATCATAGTCAATGGTTAATTTCCATTTTGGTAAGTGATAAAGGGTAATTTAAAGTTACTATATCAGCTGTATAAAGGTAGACTTATCACTTTAAAGTTCAGATGTAGATCTTGAATGATTATAGATAAAATTTTAACTCTTTGATTTCTTGCTATTGATCTGAAACTATTCACTGCAGCGTTTTATTACTACTCTTTATAGGTCTACTAGTGTTTTATATATATACCTACTTTAATATACACCTGACTTTATAAAGATTTGCACCTAATAACCTCTAGTCACAATCTAAAGGTCATAACCTTGTATTTGAGTCAGCCTTTAAACAAACAGTTTTTATCATGATATACAGTGAGTTTTTCATGACAAATTCCTATTGATATTCACCTAAACAGATTGTCAATCAATTTAATTTGATTTGATTTGTATCTGATAAGAATAAGTAGAATATATTCTCTTAATGCGAGTTGCAACAAAAATCCTAGAGAGAAAGAATGTGTCGGAATTTATTCACTTGGTTAGAAAGAAGTTTTTTAATTAGATCGTATTTAGGTCAGATTGTAGGCTGTATTGAATTGGTTGAGAGGTGAACCAGTACAACTCATTATAAGCTCAGTAATAGTTTGTGTTAAGGCCACGCACAAAAATTCCCTAGTTTCTCCTATAAATATCCATTGCCTTATAACATTAACAAATTTACCAATCTTTTCTACTAATATTTTAAATGTCAGTAGACTAATTAAGTAATAGTTAAAAAATTTACCATTTTGCTGGAATTTAATGAGCCATAGTATACTGTATAGAACTAAACGCTGATCAGTAGCCAAAATCAGGCATGGGAAAACAAAAACATGAAATTTTCATTTGAACTCATTAAATTTGTAATGAATGCCTTTATTTTGTTGCATGTTAGTCCACAACACTGAATAACTACCAGATGAAAGAACAAATGATAAATCAAAGTTCTTTTATGTGAACAAATCATTATTTTGCCTGCAAACAAACAATGGGTAATAAAGAGAATTATGAGAAAATAAATATCATTACATTTCCTTTAATATCATATATCACTGTAGATTACAGACCTACAGGTTATAGAGCAGAGTACTTAAAAACTGTAATTAATACACAACCTTAAAGGGATTGTAAAGTGTATTTCAAAACTGTATCTGTATCGGGGACACTGATAGCATCAATTTCCATTCCAACGTCTGTGGTTCTTGCAATTCCACTAAAACTAATGTGTTTTATGACGTCACTGACAGTCATCTACCTTCTATGCAGATCACTGTCAATGATGTCATAAAACGTGTTAGTGTTAGTGGAATTGTAAGAACCACAGACGTTGGAATGGAAATTGGAATGACGCAAATTGATGCTATCAGTGTCCCCGATACACATACAAAGTTTAGAAAACCTCTTTACAATCCCTTTAATACAGACTGTAATTACTTCACCAATACAGATATCAGATCCATAGATATATTCACATATGTCCAGAATCCAGATCACTGATCAGTAATATTTTAACACATGATATCATGATGGTACAGAACATATTCAGGAATACTGGTGAAAATAAACTGGACACAAATACATCATACTGGTACATCATATTTTACAATACAATACTCTATAATAATAATTCATCCAAATCATAACCATTACATTTCATTCGAAAATAAATTGTTAAGATGTATACAATGTCAAGCTTGTGTGCTAAATTTTTTGTTTTTTGTGTTTTTTCAGTTTCGAGGACTCCAACAGTATGGAGTCCCATCCATACCGACCAATGGACACCACATCACCTGACAATGTTTCTAAGAGTAGGAAGAATAAAGAAGACAAGTATTGTGGTGTGTGTGGAGACAGGGCTCTGGGCTACAACTTTGATGCCATATCCTGTGAGTCCTGTAAAGCTTTCTTCAGAAGAAATGCTCCCAAAGGCCTGGTAAGTGTTAACCTTTGCTCTTTAACTAACATGAAAACTGGCCTATGATTTGAGCATTGTGAAGAAAACAGATTGTACAATAAACAGTATGATTTTCAACCTTGAAATGTAGTTACTGGACATTATGTGTCCTTCAGATCAATGAAAACCAACATGGCTGCCAGCATGTCTTCATCCTTAATATCTCTCCCATTAATATCAAATATGATAGACTTAGAGGATTCCTAAAAAGTTGGAAAGAAATTTGAGCACCACTGAAAGCAAATGCTGACCCTTCCAGAATGTCTGATGCTACGCTCTCTAGGGTTTGTCAACTCATCATCCCTTCATGGGAGTCTACAAAGCCTATTTGGTTCACTTCATATTTATCATGGTGGTATTTATGATGAAATGTGAAGATATTTACAACATGGAGGATTGTGTCAAAGTTTGTTGTTGATTTGTGGAAGATTATGGTTAATAAAAGTCTAAAAATGGATTATTTGGTATTTACAATAGTCGTTTATCTTTTATCATCTCTAAACCATAGCCTGTATGGATTACATTAACTTTTACACTTCTTTTACTTTTCTATTAAATGTCTGCCAGCTACCTCTATGTCTTTTCTCTAATGTAGCTATCTGAAAATGTCATCAGCGGAAATGTCTGAATTCCCATCTCATCTAACCTTTTTATATTGAACTTGATGAAACATTTGGTAATACTTATGAAGATAGTTGAAGTCACTGATGAAATCCAAATATTTCTCATCAAAAATTATTTTTACACCAAGGAACAATTGTTGTTTTCTACTTGTTTACATGACTTATTCTATATCATGTTGATATCTACCTCAACATTACTGTTTTTCAACTTACTCAAACTTCTTGTTGAAATTTCTTGGGACATGACAAACAAAAGGTTTGCCAAAACTCTTAATGATTGGCAGCCATCTTTGTTTAGGGAATAGATTTTTGCTTGTAGAAATGTGAAAAGAAAGGCAACACCCATGTTTTTGGCCTCATAAGGAAAGTAGATCAACATTTGGACAACATCTTGTTATTTACCGTATTGTTTTCTGAAGGTTCAGTTAGGACAAAGTGACAGTTTATTTGTTGTTCTGAGAAAAAATTGTTTGTTTCAACCAATATTGGAATGTTGTTCAGTGGAGGTATTTTTGTCACATGATTGGCATGACAGCACTTGAAGAAAGTGACATTGGACAAGATTTTGAACAACTTGATCTAAATTATTTCTCTATATTACTATTCTACATTTTCATCACTCCTTCCATGTACTTGTGATCTAGCAAGTACCTAATGAATGAATTTCCTCTCCGCCAAGAACTCTGATTAAAACACCACAACTTGAAGCTTGTTGAAGCAAAAATAATGTTAGCTATATCCACCTTTGACAGAGAAGCCTGTTTTTGAAAAAAAATATCCCAAGGCAGGCACTTTGTAAGAAAGCAAGTGTTTATCCACTACATGCATCAGAAAGACTCTTTGAACTACCGATACATGTACTTTCAGCTTTAGATAGATACTATAAGTTATAGTTTTTGACAGTTACTGCATCTTCTTACAATTTACAATAATAGTTGTTTAAATTTAATTGAAATGTTAAATTGTATGAATAAAACATACAGTATTTTACTGTTTGATAAAGTCCTATAAACCTAGATTTTACTGCTATATATATTCAATGGTTATAGCCTAAGGTGTTTTACAATAGATAATATATAGGCTGTCATGAATTCAACATGTTTTTACTTACTTCTTTCTGGTAGAACCAGTCTCAAAATAAAAAAGGCCTGAAGGAAATTAAATTTCAGATTATACAAGATACATACAATTTTCATTTCATTAAAATATTTGCTTATCTATTTGTGGTTTTTTGGTACATTTGAATAAATACAACATGAGTTAAAGTAACCAGACATAAGCTTAAAAATCACGAAGAGGTGATTGTAACTTGCTTCATGATAAGAATTAGTGAAATTTCCAAGTTGGCTTATCACAAAACACTTCAAAACTATCAAATTCACTAATGAACTTTTCTGTTCCTAACCTGGATGATCACTGTCATGCAGTGAGCAATGCGAAAAAATCTTCTAGAACAGTATTTCTTACTACCAATGTGTATCACCTCACCTGTTGTACACAACCTTGATTTTCAGTTCAATGTGAGCACCTTGAAAATAAGATTTCAGACAAGTTACATAAGAAAATGAAAAATGGTTCTTCCTTTTATTTAAAGGTGACTGAGATATTTAATATTTGTGAAATGAATAATATGGTGTAAGGTATTGATAGTTTTAAAACTAGAAGAGTATTGAATTGATTGAAATAGATAAGGACAATATAATAATCAATTATAACATGTTACAAGTTGATATTATCTCACATCATATATTCAAACTTTATTATTTATCAAATAGTTACTATAGAAACCAAATGCCCAATTAGTTTTTTATTCTATTGAAACAGAATCTTAATGTTGATCATTGTATAGGAGAAAAATCATTACATGTCAATCATTCTATTCAAATCTAAAACAAAATTCAATTTGTTGAGTTGATAATCAAACAAGACTTGATTACTCCAGTATCTTTAATCTTTTGTTCTTTTTACCATTCAAATTCTATCTTTCATGTTATTTTCAATATGTTCCAACAACCTGCCATTAAACTATATCTAGCTGATAATTAAAATAAACGCTGGAATAAATGAATTATAGTTGAATTAATAATCTGTTAACATCATGCATCGCATATTTCAGATATTGTTGAAAGTTAGTAACAGCTGGTTGAACATCTATCAACCATTACTTTTATTCTCTGTTACATTATTGAAACTTTGATACATGAAAATTACATAAAATTTAATAAATAAAATCAAAAGTTCATTTACGTTTCTTCCAATTAACACTAGGATTAGAGGTGCTATGTACGGTGCCCTGTGTACAGATGTTCACATGGCCGTCTGTTAGTTCAAAGAATCTAGCAGCTTATTCAGATGTTGATAAAATTGTGCCTACATATTTTGTAACCTTTGAAAGTTCAATCTCTAAGATTATCAGTTTCAAGGTCTTATCAAGATCAAAAAGGAAAAAGTCGGAAATTAGTTGTACAACTTACAGGCATATCTGCAAAATGTAGATAAATGCATAAGGTTTTGTCCTAGGTTTTGTCTTAGTTAATTTACTTAGAAGTTTAGAGGCTACAGTTTGATTTCACCCAACAAATGTTCAGATTGTTATCATGGTACATAAACCTGTACAAATCAAACTTGTTTAGTTTCAACATTTGTAGAATTGCACTGAACTTAGGATGAGAACCTAACTATTTTCATGGTATGAGTTAAGAATAGTGGTTTGATCCAAGCCCAGTACTTATTATTATACAATGTATGTTGCAGGACTACTTTAAGTGCCCTTATGAAGAAAAATGCAAGATGGATGTATCAAATCGAAGGTTCTGTAAACGATGTCGTCTACGGAAATGTTTTGAAATTGGTATGAGGAAAGAATATATTTTGACAGAGGAAGAAAAGACAAGGAAGAGAATGAGAATAGAAGAAAACAGGTATGGTAAAAAAAACAAAATGGCTACCAATATTAACCCCTTTAACTATTCTGCTTCTCTAATTACAGTACAGTGATATGTGGCTGTTTCTTAATCAACACAATTTTATCCAAATTGAATCAACAAATTCTAAATTAATTTTATATTCTGAGTTCTAATTCCTTTTTAGGGTCATGAGCCAAAGGTCACAGATTGGGGTCAAATGTGGCCAATCATCAAATCAAAGGTTAAGATCACTTTTCTATATTATTAAAAACAGCCTTATTCAGTGTACTGTAATTTGATGCTTATAAACTATAATATGCTCTTACTATGCTTGCTATACCTGTTTCTTTATTCCTTATGATTATTGTTTTAAGATTTATAAAATTATTCCAACTGTAATAACCACATATATATCTTAAATAATCTTCAATATTTATTGGTAACCATGACATTGAATATATTGACCTCTTTTAATGTGTAGAAATTATTATTTCAGACGAGAAAAAGAAGTTGAAAAGTTCCGACATCAATCAGGTGATGTAACATCTTCCAACAACAGATTACGACCTCTAGATCCAGAAGAACAACAGGCTATCAATGAATTGATCACTGCCTACCAACAATCTCTGGAAATATGTGTAGATAATGATATCTCACGAAATAACCCGTCCATGACTGATCTAGTCAATATTGCTGAGATCAGTGTCCGCCGAGTTATCGATATGTCCAAAAAGATTAAGTCATTCAAAGCTCTCTCACAAACGGATCAGATCAGCTTACTTAAAGGCGGTAGTATAGAACTGCTTATCATTCGTTCAGTCATTACCTTTGATAGAGAAAAACAACATTTCTTGGATCCATACGATAATGGGAAATATGCCATGACTGCTGAACAATTGAAAATGGGTGAAGGGTCTGGCTTATTTGATGAACATATGAAATTTGTGAAGTCATTAGCTATGGATTTAAAAGCTGATGAAACTGTGCTCATTCTGTTGCTGGTCATTTCACTATTTTCACCCGATCGTCCTAGTATCAGTGATAAAACCTATATTGCTAAAGAACAGGATAAATATGCCTTACTACTTCAACACTACTTGGAATCGAAATATCCTGTTAGCTACGTCCGCACAATTTATCCCAAGCTGCTCATGAAACTTACAGATATTCGAAATTTGAACGAGGAACATTCACAAGTTTTACTGAAAGTCAATCCAGAAGGAATTCAGCCATTGATGAAAGAAGTACTAGACCTCAATGTAAATAAGATGTAATGAAATCGCAACATTAAACATGTTTGTTTTGACTGTATCAGTCTGAAGGTGCCTCAATCACCAATTTTTTAGACACTCCAAATTCTAGTTGCTGATACTACTACTGGAATGATCATTGGAGTTTGGTCTCTGGCATTTGGTGCAACAAGATGGTTCTGGCAGATTAAAGTACCTCTTATTGAAGTCTTGTGGCTCATCATGTGAATAGTCTATAAAGAATATGTAAGACTTGTATATAAAATATTGTGCAGTCTATAGAGCACACTAATATAATCAGATTTATATGACAGAAGTTTAAAAATATAGACTGAAAGTTTAAAGTGAATGAAATCTATTTTACTTTTGGAGTTGAAAGTGATTGACTACTATTTTGTCCCAACTCACAATAACAGAGTGCTGTTTTCAACTAACAACTCATCATTTGTTTGTGTAAGAAGTCATTCTACTCAGGAAATTTGATGTAGAGTTCACAAAATCTAGTGTATCACAGTCCAAAGTGAAAGCTGTAGAGTGTTTACACCAAAGAGAAAAAGTTCCATGAGTTAACTGTGATTTCTTTGAGCATTGTAGCTACCTACTTAAACAACCTTTTAGAGAGATGACTGAGAGTGATAGAGCACAGAGTTTACTAACTAAATAACTATTATACCAAAGTTGTATTTTAACATAAACTTTGTCAAAATTTCCTTTCAATAACTCTTAAAATCTAAAATGATACAAACTAAGGACAAAAAACAAATGTGACATTAAAAAGTGCAAGGTTATACTGTAATGTGACAGTATATAACACAACATAGCAAATTTCATCTTCCAATTAAACAATGCCTCATTGAATAATGTCCTCTTCTTGCCCTGTTATAATGGATATTATCTGTAGAATGGTTGGTTTCAACTCACTGTTACAAAGTGAGAAATATTCACATTGTTTATATTGGTGTGTGTTTTTGTAAATCTCTCTTGACTAAAAACAATTTGTTTGTAACAGATGATACCTGGTACCAATGGAAGTTGATATTGAGTAATCCCTCCTTAACAATGGTGCCCAATACTTACTCTAGTTTAACTTGTATGAGTATCTGGTATGAGTAAAAATGGTAAAGGAAGTGCTGTGAGTTTAGACCCTAGTAAATAACATTGTAAATATACTGTATTATTTGATTATCATCTAAGTCTGTTCATTTATTTCATCATGCATTGTATAAAACAGTCCTTAAAAATTCTAAGCCAGAATTAATATAGCAGCCATTTTGTTTTAGATGAAAGTTCTATGTAGAATATTGTTGTTTATTTTTAGCTGCTATAAATTTTGTTGTTGCTATTGTTTGCTGCAGGTTATTTTCTGTTTATTTATATTTAGCATGTTAAAGGGAAACTATGAGGAAGTTTCTCAATGTATAATCATCATAAAAAGTGCTTATTTCCTTTGTTAATTCTTATTTAAAGTACAGGTCTGCCAAATGGTTGATGTATTGTATAATTTTATAAATGGCAAGATTGTGGCTTTAATTTCTATCTATAAGAGTTTGTTTTCAGAAACCCCAAAACTGTAAGATATTTAATCTTTAATGTTTCATTGGTCAATCATGGCATGTTGGCTAATGACTATTGAGCATTGGTTTTTGATATCTTACAGTTATGATGTTTATGTCAGCAAACCTCAGCATACTTCAAAACATTGAATTTTGACATGCCTCTTAATGGAATAGCACTAAGACAAATTCCATTCAATGAGATATGACTGAATACCTTGTTTAAGATTTCATTATATTAGTTTATGTTTATGTTTTGTAACTATGAATGGTAATGCAAGCATTAAGTTTTAGTTTATCATGATATTTATCATTTTATGTAAGATTCATTTTTAAATTCACTTGTTATTCTCAATGATCACTGCATACAAATACTGATTGTAATACCGGTTATACGTGACACAAGATGCTCGAGTTATTTAGAAATTACTCAAGATCTTGTCTAGAAACATATGCTATGAAGATTTTGCTTGTGAGATTTTTGTATGTATAGTGTAAAAGGTAATTTCTGAATAAGGTTGATTAGTCATGTTTATTACCTATCATTGTTAAAATAAAAAAATATTCATATATTATAAACATATATATAATGATGGGTAGGAAAATCTCAATAGATATATAAATACTATATACTTCAATTAAGGGTGTTATTTTTGAAAACTCAAAATGATTTGAATGTTACAGTAATAATATCTAATCCAAGGTTTACTAACCAAATAGAGAACTGTTTCAAAATTTGGTTTTCATCATCTTCGGTTTTCAAGAATTATACCCAGAAGATTAGATTATCAACTTTTTGCTACCTTAAAGCATCCTATATATTATACCCTTATTTTCTTTTTGTGCTGTTTACTTTCTGTACTGTTGTATAATATTGAGTTGGTGAAAATAAAGGAATAGGATATGCTAAAGAAAGATAATTTTCATGTTGTAATAAGATAAAAGAAAAATAGCTGTTAGCAATTTGTTCAGGTATATATTGATTTTATTAATGATTTCAGTGTAGTTCTATATATCATTGAAACCTTGAATAAAACTAGACACTTTTCTTCTACCTGGTCTCTTTTCAACTAGTAAATTTCAATCAATGTCTACACTACAATATCATGATATTTACTCACTGTATTCCCTCTGGCTCTTTTTATTTCTATGGTAAAATTCAAGGTAAAGATATTTAAAACATACTGTAGTTCAGTTGATCATATAAAAAGTGTCTTTTGATGTCATTATGTTACTACTTTCTACTGCATCTTTAATGATTTTTCAATATTATTCTATGTACCACATATTTTTGTTTGCTAAGTATTTAAAGGGTTTGGTTTGGGTTTACTTGTATCCAGTGCCATAAAATATTCAAATTCTATTTTCGATCTTTGTATATATTTCTTGATGATTTTAATTTCAAGCATGTCAGTCCAATTGTTTAACTTTGTTAATAGTCTTTATCATTTTTGGAGCTCATATTGGCACGATTTCTTATCAAAAATATCCCACCTCTTCTTTAGTAAGTATTTTTTATGGTTTTTAGTCAGTCTTTAGAATACTCTTTATATTTGACTGTTTATTCTAATAACTATGCATTCACATACAGTGAACTTTTAGTAATATAGAAAAATTTAATGGTATGGTGTTCACTGCATGGCCGAGCGACCTTCCCTCGCTCTTAATTGTGTCTTCTAGAATCCTGTTCTCAATTTAGAGCAATAACTTTCATAGAATAGAATTTTATTATCAAACTTTATTACAATTGAATGGTTCATATTGAGGCAAAGATATATTTGGAAGCAATAGCATGTTAATCTTTTGATAAAATTATCTAAACTATTTAAATTCAGATCTTCCATTCTGGCTGTGGTAAGCTTTCTTGACAAAAATTCCTTTAAGAAACTGGATCTGAAAGCAAGCCAACTGTAATGATAATGTATAGTTATTGACTATAAGAAATATGACTATATTAATTATAATAATTCTGATTAATGACTCTTTTAATTACTCTAATTAATTACATCAGATATGTACCATTATAGTTCATATGTAGATCTTCCTTATTGTTCAATATAGATTCAGCACAAATTGAAAGATTCTCTTGGCTTTTGTCCTTGTGATAGCTTCAAATTATTGAAAATAAATAGATTGTTCCTACCCTACTTTGTGGTTTTACTATACTTACCCATGTAGAAAAACTCCCCTACCCAACTTGTACCTTCTTATTAAAGGTTGTTTGACTGGGAGCAAAGTTCAGAAACATGTTACCAGTAATGTTTGGGGTTGGCAAAGCATATGTAGGGGTTGGTATCGAAAGGCATTTCAATTCTATACACTATAATATGGTAAAGGAAGTGTTCCAGCTGGATGAGAACTATTGAAACCATGAAGAGTACATGTCATGACATACCTTTATCATCAATAATATAAAACATTATGGTGATCTTGTAAGCGAAGCGTTCCTTTCTGCTCGATTATTTTGAAGTGTTCAGAAAAACTGAAAATCTGAAGTGAGTTGGTGAACATACAAGGGCGTGGATTTGGGGGACGAACCTGGATGGTTTGTAGAGTCGGATTTGAGTTGACAATAGACACTTCCTACTCTTTCTTACTAATTAAATTATGGGGGGAACGAGACCCTCCCCCCCCCCCTTCCTTCTGCGTTAAAAGGGTAGGGTGGGGGCACATATCTTTTAATCGACCAACACTTTGGTACGAGACAAAACTGAACTTTATCGGCATTTCTGTTGATGGTTCTGGCAAAGAGTCGAAAGAGATACAGACCTACATGATGAAGTTTTTCTCTATACGAAAATTATCCCTTAAGGACCCTGCAGAATACAAATTACAACAAGCGGAAATACTTATATTAAAAGCATGTCGGTGGAAACCGTGGATGGCATCTGAATAGGTCTGATTCTAGTATTTATCACTCAGAATTGTTCTAAATTGACATGAAAAGCAACCCTTAGAACAAAGATGTCTTGAAAAAACACATAAGTTTGTGCTGAACAATCCATAAAATTACATAAAACATAAAACAATACATAAAACTTGCTAAGCAATGTTAACAAAGTACAACAATCTTCAAACATGCATTAGGTTTAAAGTAAAGTTCTTGAAATATGAAAACCAACATAACAACATAAGATTAACTTATTATCTAACAACTTACGTCCAAGTGGTGTTTGAGTTTAAAACATATTCAGAACGGCGTTCAATTATTTACAATTAAAATACCATCAAATCGAAAGAAAGCGTCGAATGTTAACTGATTTTTCTGTATTGTGTGTATTTTGATATAGGCACGCCCTGGACTTTAAACATGTAATTAAACAATTTAAAACTACTTGTAAATTTCTTTAAAGCTAGGAACAGCGCTGACATTAAAGACACGCTCGTTATTTCATGAAAGAACATCAAAGGAAAGACAATTGAAAGAAAGGGAACATGTAACAATAATAAAATATTTTGAAACGCCAACGAAACGCTTTAATTGTAATGATACAACTGGAGGAATAGTTTCCGAACAGTGGGACATCAAGGGTCGAGTCCATTCAACATTAAGTCCTTATAAAAAAAATTGATTTTGTCATTGTTCTCTATGGGTTGGAATAATACAGTGTCGAATATTTTTGCTGTTCCAACCTACATAATGGAAAATTGGGTTAGTTTTGGACCAATTTGAGCATACTTTTTTTTTTATCATCATCGTTATATCACTTGTCATGAATAAATTTAGACTGATCGCTCTGAGAATCGAACGTTTTCTTTAATTTAATTTCTAAAAAGTATTGCAAATATCAAATATACATAACCGTAGGGGCCCACGACTCATCGAGGGGCAGACAGACTTATTGCCAAAATTTTAATGATATTTTGCCCGATTTTAGGGATTTTTTGCCCGAAATCATAATATTTGGGATGGGCAGCTGCCCCCCGCCCCTCCTGTCTCCTACGGCTATGCAAATATAAGGCAATAATATTTCTTTATTCCATTCGAAGAAAACCTATCATTGCACTATTGGTCTGAGAATGATGACTATTGCGTATTATGATTTATAAAAGAATATATGTGAAGTAACACTGACATCGCCAGTTGCGGATTATGGATTTTTTGGGCCGTACAAGGCCCATTTTTTCAACTTTAGTGGGAGGGGGATTGGGATTGCTGTTGTTGTTTCTTAAGAAAAAGCGCGATTAGTAACATTTTTTATAAATTCTGTAGGCTACTATTGTATATTCTATTGGGGGAAGGTAATAAAAACGAATTAATGTAAGATATTGGATTTTTCAGCTTGTTTTGGTCAAGACGATGGTCCTTGAAACACTTAGCAGAAGAATTTAGCAAGGATTATATTTTTCAAGATGGTTAAATTTGGAATGTGAGAAAATTACTTTTTCTAATTATTTAGTTAAATACTAGAAATGTTGACTTTCATAGAAACGTTGCCTTCACGCGATGGTGACATGTTTACTCTGGCCTGGATCTCACCGGGTCACTTATCAATCAACTTCTAAATGACCAAAATGGTCACCCGTCATTGACCTTGCACTTAGTGAACCCAGATATAACTAGAACCGTGCGACGGTACCGAGCAGTGCGCATCCGGTTTCGTCCATGGGTGAAAAGTTACATTTTCTATCCATATTGCGAAATTTACAGAACATAAATATCGGCATATAAATTGTTTATATTCGGGAGTGAAAAGTAGAATGACCAGTCCACGTTCAGTAATGAAAAATGGAATAACAAGCGTATGTTCGGTAGTGAAAAGTCATCTGATTAAAAAGTCGTTGTTTTTATTTATGTTCATTTTTATACATCATTGGAAGTAGAATTGTTAAAGAATATTTATTAATATTTTTCATTATGCAATATCATACATATAAAAGAAATGAAATGAAATGAATGGAGTTTACGTCCTACTTTTCTTCACCTATATGGGCTAACTGAGGACGGGCAAACGCCATGCAGTGTGCAATGAGGGAAATTTCGCTAGTACAGCGTCATTAGCCTGCTCTTATTTTCGATTTCCAACTGTCGAGGGGTCTTTAACGTTCACAGCCAATAACACACGGTTTATTGTCCCATCCGAACGACTAGGCGCTTTTTCCATGTCAGCTCCTCCGAAATGCATCATTGAGAGGGTGAAACCGGGTTGAAAAATCAGAAGGCATTTTCTCGACCCATGCCGAACCCTGGACCTTCAGCATAGCGAGCAAGCGTCTATCTCACTGTCCCACTGCGGCTCCCTACATATGATAGAGCCAATTCTTGATATGATCCATAAATGACATCAGAATACTGATTGCTAACTTCCATAAAGGTAAGTTCGCAGCACAGCTCTTAAAGCCAAAATTCTATATTATTATTTTTTTAGAAAACATTTTAATGGTCAACGTTTTTAGACATGCAATTTTAAAACTTGTTTTTTAATAAATGACAGAACCAGATTTTTAGAACGGATTTTCTTCTTTTGGCATTGAATCGGTATCTACTTCTTTTAGACTTTTTGTTTATCTTTTTTAGTACATAATTTAAAACGTTAAAAATGCAAGTTACAATGTAAGAAAGTCAAGTTAAGCATGGTACAATTGTCAGTTGAAGGGAGAGAACTGCATTTAAACATACAGACAACAAACATTTTTCAGTTGAAGGGAGAAAACTGCATTTGAACATTTTAAAATACTACTCGGACCAGTGAGAAGCGTTAAAAGAAACACTATGGTAAATTGTAACTTTCTAGATGTTGGTATATTGATCATGTATCGTATGATGTGATGAGGGAATGATACGTTGTATTACTACAGCGTAGGCTCTTACATATTGTCAGATATAGTAATATAAAATGATCCTCTCGAGGTGTGTTACACTTATTAGAAGCATACAGGCTAATAGTACTTCCTGGTCATTTGAACCAATAGATTTAGAAATAGCTTTGAAAGTTTCAGTCTAAATTAAAATTCTTGTTCCAGAAATATAAAGAAATCGAAATTAAAAAATCAGTTGCCACAAGGTTGTTGGCCATCGACTAAGGATTTCATAGACACCGATATAATGTAAATTAGATTATCCCCTGAGGTCCCATTTTGAGTTTTATAAAAAATTAGTCACAACAACATGGCACCTGACATAGTACTTCCGGGTCGGATTTTATCTATATCTTTTCTGATGACCATTTCTCACATGATGCAAAAAGAAACTTTCAAATAATTCGGGCACTCCAGAAGTTAGAATTTCAAGTTTACAAACAAATTACGTCAAAACCGGAAGTGATATCAAAATTTCAGAAATATTGTTTTGTTCATTATCAAATTGTTTATCTACTTGTAAGTTTTCAGATCGATCAAAATCAAATTTCCAAAAAACACGCACAGTTACAATGAAAATTAGCACAAAATTTGCAAGTTTTAAAAAGTGCAAATTTGATTCAAATATTTTGTGTTATATATCATTTGAAAGAGCAGATTTAGCATAGTAAATATGTCTAAAAATTTGTGACGTATGTTTATTAGGTCACGTGACAAAGCTCTTTAAAGTTAAAAATTACAATTTTCAACTGGCCATTCAACCGGAAGTTAACATCAGAAATCGGAAATGAATATACTATTTGATAGATCTCGTTAAGGGCAATAACTTTTGTACAGGTCATCAAAGGTCAAGGTCACTAGATATCAGCCTTGAAAGTTTCTGTCATTACTGAAATTCTTTGTCCGGAAATAGAAAAAAGTCTAAATCGAAATTTAAAAATCCGCTGTCATAAGGTTGGTGGCAATCGACTAAGGATTTCATAGACACCGAAATTGTGCAAATCCGATTATCCCCTGAGGCCCCATTTTGAGTTTTATAAAAATTAGTCACATCAACATGGCGTCTGACATATTACTTCCGGGTCAAATTTTATTATAAATATCTTTTATGATGACAAATTCTAACATAATGCAAAAAATTTTTTTCAAATATCTCCAAAACTCCGGAAGTTAAAATTTCAAGTTTACAAGCAAATGACGTCAAAACCGGAAGTGATATCAAAATTTTGAAAACACAGTTTTGTTCGCAATAACAATGTCTATATGCCTAGAAGTTTTCATAGCGATCGAAATAAAGTTGTGAAAGTTGAAAAAAGCGTTAAAAAAGAGTTGCAAAATTCAGCGTCAAAAATCAAAAATTATAAGTTTTTTAGTGGTTATCGTGTAGAAAAGACATAACTGAAATAAACCAAACAAATTCCATCGAAATCGGTTGACAATTGTAGGTAAAAATGATAAAAAACCGAAAATAGACATTTTGTGATACCTCATTTCCGGTTGGACAAAACTGCGTCATTTAACATTTAAGCCACAATGAGCAGCAAATTATCGAGGGAAATCGTGTCAAATTTAGTGTGACAAGCTTCCTTCATGCCGAAATAGCGAGACCAGAAAACGAAAAAAAAAAAAAAAATAGTCAATTGCAAAACAATGCAGTGCGTTCGAAGAATCGAACGCACTGCAATTACCCCAATAGTATTGACTGCTTGATGACCACCGTGACTTACCGCCGGCTTAGATTACGCTAAATTGACCATAGTCATAACATAAAGGTCATTTAAATGGCCATTCGATACAGCTGATTGGGTTCTAGAGTTTCAATTTTATGGTTCCAAAGAAAACAATACGATGGCGATAAGCTGTAGTTGAGGTGTAAGAGTGATATAGAAAATAGCTGAACGAGTTTTTACACATGGTTGGTTGAAAATTAAAGAGGAAAGATGTTGAAATGATTAGATTAAAAAGTTAATATTGGTCAGACTAGTCTTTCAATAAATACTTAGAATGGTCAATCTAAACACGGTCACGGTTTCAAATATTTCAATTATCTACAAGATAAATGGTAATGTCAAACGAAATGCCAAGTTTGACGTCTTTATTTAGACTGGAAGCATGTTTCAAGTTAATGAACGCATTCCTGAAATACATGTCTCATTTTATCTGCTCATTATATCAACTAATCAATTGCTGTTACGATTTTATCATAATTAATCAGTAAAATACCACTCCATAAGATGTATCCAATATTTTTTCCGCCCGCGTTAGGTGCTGGTCAAATAAAGTATAGTAAAGTAAATTCTTCATTTCATTTTGGAAATTCAATGCACTATACATGTATTAGGGAGATCTCTAGTATTAGGGTGAATTGAGACGAGTCTCAATGAAAGCACTGGCCTAGGTCACAGAGTAATTGATATTGATTATAATGTGAAAAATAAGCTGTTAGTAATGAATACTGAATTAAAAAATCAAACACACATATCCACTCAAGTAGATACAAAAAAATAGTACTGTATATACTGGTACCAGACCTAAATTTTATCTGAAATGTATTTCCTGAAATATAACTTAGAAATTAATTAATGTATTAAATTATCATGATAAAATATCGGCTTCTAGGATAAGGGGGCAAGTCTTCCGTGAACGAGAAAATTGCTCAAATTTTGGTTTCTTTTGTAAGCTACAACTAAACGTTTTGTAAATACATGGGGAAATTCATTTTGTATAGTTGAGAATAATGACGTTTGACTATTATGGAGGCGTTGGTAGCTGTAGAATTAAATTTCGTTACAAAGGGGATCATCTGATTATCATGTTGAATATTTAGTCCATTTGGCATTACAGTCTGTAGTTGGTCGATCCAGTAACTTTCGCGTTGTAGACGTCTAAGCTTAGGTTTGATACTTGGTGACGATGGAACTGCTTCTATCGGAATGATGAGAAGGTCATCAATGGAATGATCGGGAAGGTTAAAATGATTCGCAATTGGTCTATCTTTGGCATGCACTATATCATAGCGATGCCCATTAAACCGCGTTCGGAGCGCGTTTTGAGTCTCGCCAACATACTGTAAATCGCATTTTTTACAAGAAATTAGGTATATGATATTCTGATCTCCGCAAGAAAGTTGGTTATTCATCGCAAATACTTTTCCGTTTCTTTTATTTTTGAAAAAATGAGTAGTATGTATGTGTTCACACGTGCGACACGTAGAACCTCCACATGGAAATGAACCGAATCCAATAAAAGGGGGAGGGGGGTCATTTATTTTTAAAATATCTGAAAGCGTATCGTTTTTAATTTTCCGAAGAAATCGTTTGGAATAGCCCCTCTCCCTTAATTTGTCAAAAACTAGTTTACATGCGGATTCAAAATCGGCATGTTGAGTACAAATTCTATAAAATCGTAGAATTTGTGATTTAATTATTCCAAAAAATGTGTGCTTCGGATGGAACGAGCTTTTGAATAAAAGTTGGTGTGTATCGGTTTCCTTGAAATATACTTTGATATCTAATTTTTTACTTGAAAGAAAGTCATCGCCTTTGAACACCGTAGTGTCCAAGAAATCCATGCTGTATTCGCTAATATTTGCTGTCAATTTCACAGAAGGGTGGTGGTTATTTAAAATTTCGAAATATTCCCAAAATTGTTCTAGAGTATCTGACCAAATGATAAAAATATCGTCAAGAAATCTTCCATAAAATAAAGGTTCAAACGGTGAGATGTTTGCTATCTCCCTCTCCCACTCAGCCATAAAAATGTTCGCATAACTAGGGGCAAATCGTTTGATAGTATACGATACACGAGTTACCTTAGTCCGACTCTTTCCCCAGCCTCTGATAGCTATTTGGACGGATATGGCTGGGAGAGAGTCAGAAAAACTAGGCCCCAAAAACATGCGATTTTCCGGACCTCCCCTGTGATTCTCATAGGTCCGCGCTCACGCAGTAGGGTAACTGATAACTGTCTAGCATTATTGGAATGGATGAAAATAATTTGTCAGGCACATTTATCTATCTTAAGTCACCCAGTATTTATGGTAGCACTAATGTCAGAGCTATATTGTTCATTAAGGCTGGTTGAACTGTTCTGAATGGTCCATCAGTGCATATATATATCAACACTGTACTTAAATGGAGAAATCAATTTCTTAGTATTAGGGTGTATTGGGACGAATCTCAATGAAAACACTGGCCTAGGTTACATTATTATCACACTAGGTTATATTATTAATTATGTGAAAGTTCAAGTGTTCTGTCGCCCAGCTTCCGCAGCGATGTTGTCTCTTATAAGAGGATAATGATACAACAATGGGGTCACATTTGGATTACCAATTTGTTGTCGTTCATCTTTACTCTTTGTGTTCTGGTGTCTTTGCTGTGGTCATTTATTGATTCCTTCGTACACTAAAATGTTTGGGTTTCGCCCTGGGTATTGGTATTGCTGATTTTTATCATATGTACTTGTAAATGTTCAGTTTACGAAATTACCGATACTAAGAGGTTACTGAAAACAGTGGGCATGACATGCTGATGAATACGAGTTAAAGTGGAAAGATGTTCATCATGATTAGGCTATACTGAATAACACAGTCTTTATGACGTCTGTGGTATTCACCAACCTGGTTTTTACCTGGCTGATTAACTAAACAAGACAGTTGTATTGAAAAACTTTATTTTTCCATTAAAATAATACACTCATCAATCATCGTGTTTTCAGCAGAATTGAAAAGGAAAAGCATTTTTGAAAAACCCATCATCATATTGAATAATGGGAAAAATACCTGCTTTTTTCTCCTCTAAAACTAGTAATTTATTGATAAATGTAAAAGTTTAGTAATTGTCGTTAATTATAAAAGGGTTGTTAATATTACGTTATTGTTCTTCACAGACTACTGACAGTAAAAATCCTTTATTTTAATCAATAATCCTTTTATAATTGTGCAGTAATAACCACAATGGATAGTCATGCACCAGCGATTCCTTAATAATCATTTCTTTAGTTAGATGAGTTTTCTCATTTATTAGGAGATTAGAGTTTGATAATCAGTGAAAGAATTATTGTTAACGAAGAGACTGTACACTAAATAATATTTTATACAACAAATCTACTTCTATATTATTGATTTGTGAACAGGAAAAATCCCTTACTAAACAGAATAACAATGGTATTTAAAATGTCGAATTCATTAAACTTTTATTACATCATAATAATCCCAGCTCTCATCAGTTGTTTTTCAATCCTAATTACAAAAACACGTGGCAAAATCTCATCGTGGACACATTGGTAGAGTTGATGTAGAGTATATTGTCCAGTGGCGTAGCCGGTCTCATATGGACACATCTGCAATGGACAGTCAGGCCCGTAACCAGCCCAGTGCTAGTGGACAAACGTCCAAACAAGGGGGCAGTTAAGAAGACTTTTGGCTTTAATTTCGAATTTCAAGAATTTTGCAGGGGAGGGGGCGAAAATAAAGGAATTATTGTAGGTTGTAACATTTTTCGAAAATATATCTATTTCAATTCAATACACAATTAATAAGACATTTGATCATACAAAGAATTCTTTCAACAAATCAGACAAAGTTTGTTTTGTAATACACAATAATGTTTCAGTCTAAAACAGTTCAACATGAAACATTGCGAATAGTTTTCATAAAATATTTATAAAGCATGGTTCCTATTGCATGATTATATGATTTGTTTCATGCCGGCGAGATAAAAACAATAAATTCTTGTCACATGTCAAAATAAATAGAAAATATTCATAAAAAATTCTATTATTTCCTGCTGAATTGGTATATTTTTTTCTGAATATATACAATAATGAATAATATATATATATTGGATGATTGACAGACTATGACGTCTGGTTTTATCATAAACAGTTAGTAAACCGTGACTAAAACTTTCTAAAATACATGAAGATGCATGTTGAAGATTATCAATGTAAAGTAAAAGTACACGGGGTCTCGGTTAAATGTCTCGTACCATGGATAATCTCTGTATTAGTACATCTGACTTACTTTGCCACGAAGAGGCGGGAACACAATTTCAAGACCAAGCAGGGAACTGCTGGATCGTTCCTTGGTTGTTGTAACAATAAACTGCTTTGAACAATTTGAATTTAAGGATTTGAAAGCTTTTAATAATAGACTATAGTTTGAAGGTGGTATATCTGATAAGAAAGTTACTATACGACAGACAGTTATATTCACGTGTAGAAAATCAAGATAAGCTAAATTTTGTTATCAGTTCCCAGAATTTTTGTGAGAATTTCTGTCGTCGCTTTCTTTCTGATATAATAGGAGAATTGGCATCACAGAGAAGGAATATTGCAGTAAACTGTCACATAAATTAACACTGATGTTAATCTGAAGAATCAGAAATTACCAAGTTTAGGTTAGACAGTACATTTCACCAACATATTATGACAGCTGTAGGCTGATTGTTGATATGTATATAGGTTACGCATAATAAAGAAATTCACAAATATTAATGGTGCATGAATCTCTATGCAAATGTTCAAAGAACTCTCAAGATGTTAACATGTATTGTAGCAACAAGAACGAGTTTTAATTTGTAACCTGGCCTCAATTAAACAAATTCAAAATTCCTGGCTAAGCATTGTTCGTCCACAGATAGCACTAATCGGGAGTCTTACGATGTTTAAAAAAAATATATATTAATAATTCAAAATTAGCATTTCAGATAAGAGATAGAACTTTTGGACTCGTTGCATTATAAAATGACATACCAGTAATATCTTTCCAATAGTTACAGAAGATCATTTTTACTGTAGGGAAGCCATACCTGTAGCTGGAATAAAATTTTACAGACAAACGCATATTTCAATCAATAATTTCTCCCTGAAACCCCACCTCGACTTTAACCATACATATTTGTGACTTAAAGGCAGTAAGTTAAAAAGGTGAGATATAAAACACGTAATTTAGCTCTAAGTTTAAAAGTTACATGTTAAAGCATGAAGTTTATCACCTTTAGTAAATTTTGACTTGTGTTTATCTTCTACTGATTGACATCTTCACCCCAAACCCTCCAGACTTGACCTGACGATCCTGACGATAATAGATCAATGCCCCCTAGCGTGATTTATATTTCAACAAAGACAGGTAACTCCATCTCTTGTTTTGCTCCAATGAATTATAGTTTGACATTCCATAAGACTATATTGATGAATGAACACGATAATCGTATAATTAGTAGATATATTGTTCAGATTAAACAAAGGTGAAAGGTTAACATTATAAACCTAAATTTTAACTGTTGACTTTGCGTGCCGAAGAACAGTAATTTTTTGAAAAAGAAAATGACACGCAAATATAACTAATTAAAGTGTTAAGTGAATAACAAATATTCTTCAATTGAGACTCCATTTCTAAGCCAGGCCATGGTTGTTTCACTTCAAATTATAATTCAACCTAGTTTTCTCGCTGTAAGAAAAAAAATCACCAAAATCACCAGTTGAGCTGAAAAATAATTTACATAATACCTGAAAGATAACCGTTTTTTTTATAATTCAGCTTTGCTTTTGCGTGACATGGAAATTTTGGACTTTCGATTGTGTTTCCAGCTCAATTTGCAGTGACAAACGTAATGTCATAATCAAGTTTCTTGATGCCTATACATACTTGTGAATGTTAGATCGACTAACGTACATTATTTTGGAATGCCTATAGTTCTATACGAACCTATGGCGGAAATTCGGGAATGCTCATTTCCACTGCTTGAACGCCTCTTAGGTCTTAACCTTTATAAATTTACGTTTTTCGGAAATTTCGCAGAATTTTCTCATTGATGGAATGTAAAAACTTAACGAAAAACTCCCAAAAGTGCCGTCTTACACTGAAACAAAATTTGAAGCAGTCACAGACGACGGAAGTCGGAATAATTAAAATGGCAGCCATCACTTTCGCTAGGAAACTTTCGATCAAAATAAAAGGTATTATTCGAGCTAGGGGATCATTTAATTTACATTTTTATTTAATATTTTATGAACATGTATCGAGATGTGCCGATTTCCAAGGACACAGGGGCTTATGAAAGGAATTGAATTTCCGCAATGACATGATACTGCATGGCAGTCTGACGTTGACAACTCAACGGCAGGTTTTATCTGACTATGGGATACCATAACTATACCATAACCCAATGTTGCAAGAAGATATTGGCATTAGAACAATCCGTTTGCAACATAAATTTTTGTTTTGTATCACAAGTCATGGGCAAAGTTTGCAACTCTAATAGTTAATTTTATAAAGTACGAGAAAGAAGGCTGTTAATTCCATGAAGAATTGAATTCGGGTTTCGAAAACAAAAAGTGCTTGGTATTGTTTTATATTCCTTTGAATTGACCTCAATTTGGTGTGGTAATACGTAAAACTACAAGACCCAAGACTGAACCTTTTAGTCCCTGATTTAAAACGCATTTAGTTTTATAAACTTATTGTAATTAGTGCTTACAAAGTAAAGACAAGTTTATAAATGGATAATGTAAATTAATGCGATCACGTTGTAACGACTCTCCTCAAAGTCATTCACCATTGCCTCAATTCTAGTACATGAATAATCTCATTAAAACTTCGGAATGACGTCTGATTTACCATTCTGTTGACTGTTTTTATTGCTTACAGCAAAATACTTCCTTCATTAAAACATGATATTAAACAAACGGTCAATTTTAATAGGTTAAACTTGTACGTCGACCTATTCATACAGACCTAGGGCTACAATATCTGCGAAATAAGTTTTTAATATGATCGAGCTAGAAGCTGAATGGAAGTGATTGCCCAGGCCTGTAATTTGCCGATTCATTTGATTTTTTGCTCTCATATGTGGTTCTGCTGACTCCTCTACTGCCTTTATAAAATTATATGCACAGTTTTGAACGATGGGTCCCTAAAGGCTTGTTTCAGACAAGCTTGAAACAGTTCTTTATCACGTGATATACCAAAGAATGCGTTTGATTAAACTGACTATCAATATGTTGCAGATTAGTTGCCCAGAATTTACTATCGCCATAATTCCCTGTACTATATTATATGAATTAAATGTAGATCTGAAAGTTGGATTTCTGGTTTTGTAAATTATGAATTAAAACAAAATACATGTAGTGTCTGTAAAACTATTTTACATCGAACATAGTGAATGAAATTGTCGTGGTACTTTTTGGTTCCAAATCCGAGATTTGAAAACCGAAAATTTGAAAGTAGCAGCTAAAAAAAGCAAAATAGAACCACGCCTTCAGTAGGATATCACGTCTGTCTGTCTAGTATTATAAGAAATGGTCGATGAAGAATGTTGGTTGAACCTTCATCTTATGATATATTATAACAGAAAAAACAACTGTTGGTGGCCTTATCTGATGAACAAAGATTTGTACAGACCATAAAACCAACTGGTTTACACTCAATGGCTTCACTAAGTACAGATTTTATTGTTTCCATCATCACTTCGTCATTCCAGCATACATACCATCAATTATACAAAATATCATATCATATAGAAAACAGTTACCAGAAAATATCTTAAAATACTCATTTTTTTTTCAAGTCAGAATCATGATGGAATACAAAGTAAATGTATTTGTCTTAGAAAATTATAATGTATGAACATTCAAGTTTGCATGAGAAAATGTGCGTAGCACGGATCTTGTAACTAATATGTTGATATTCTGCACAAACACTTACAGTATAATGCAATTTCAAAACACATACGTCCAATGCTTAAATTATACATGATAACCCTGTAAAGTTTTACTAATTACTCGGAAGGAAAAGCTCCTCACAGTTTGCATACATATATAAAATTGTTTGAGGTAACGTGTTAAAATATTAATAAGGATCGACACTCGGAAAGGGTCTACGTGTAAAGGAGCAATTAACAGGAAGTATGTTCAGGATGATACTATTATAAATACCACACGAAGTTCGCAATCCTAATAATGCCATGATAAACATCCTGCGTTTGAGGACTATTTTTTAGATGAGTTTTGATGGAGCTGGAAATTATATCAAATAAAAATTTACAAGAACGATGGCGATAATTCAACAAATTCAACCGACATTTCAATCATGCACATTTGTAGAGGTCTTATTTCCTGCTTGCCTAGTGTTTCCCCACTATTTATATAGAACTTTTGCTTCATTATGTGAGTTATTAAGGGGTTGAATGTTGAAATGTGGATACCAAAATCAACCACAAACTGTCACTGTGATGGTTGCTCCTGCTTTCATTTTTATACGCCCACATGTGGTCGTATTTGGTCGTCACCCATGCCCGTCCTCCACAATTGGCTTATGAACGCGATAGAGACCAGTTTTCATCTGATTTTAATGACAAGTTCGAATTTGAAGATTTTTCGATGGTTTTTGAGTTATCGTCCTTGACTTAGTCGAAATGCGTCGAAATTGGCTTGGTTTGAATCAAATTTGGTGTGATCATTTATATTGATGAGATCTTGGAAAAGTTTGAATTTGACGATTTTTTGATGAACGGATTTTTAGTTATTGGCCTTGACTTAGCCAGAACGTTTCGAAACTGATAGTTTAAGTTTTGTGATCGAAAGATATCAACCATATTTTTGTCTGTATTACATTTTTAGTACGATTTGACACAATTTGGCGAGCACCCTTGATATACTAAAAATTTATCAGGGAAGTGGGCGTATCTTGCTAGGCAACCACTTGTATATTTATGTTCTGAACATTATTTTCAGTATATTGTCGTCATACGTATACAATTGCTGAACGGAACTTTGTATGAAATCCGTAACAGCATCTGGGGATGAAAAAAAGATTGCGATTGGTGGTCGAATGGGTAGAGTGCACTTTGAAAAGATTGGTATAGGTAATTTGATCTGATCAAGATATCATAAGATTTGGTGCTCTGTGCGATCGTTTGTTCAAAGGCGTACCTTGATCGAACGAAGAACAAGTCAAAGCACCTTGTCGTGAGATCTGTAGGTCAGAAGAAAAATTCCTGAATACAACAATAATTCTACGATATATTACTGTAGATCAGCCTTTGCTATGTTAATAAAATATTTTATATTTATTAATTATAATGATACAATCCGTACATCCTATCAGAAAATAGAAACGTCATCTATAATAGATGAAATTACCCATGCTAATTCTATTAAAGTAGAAAATGTGATTAAAACTTTATAAAAAGTAATAATTACATGCTACATTTCGTACTCATTATAGAAAGGTTATAATTAATTATATTTATCCTCTATCATAATATTTTTTTCTTGACAGATTCCAATTACCAACAGAATTACTCACATTCAGTTCAACATAATTCCACATATTGCATGCATTAATAATTTGGATTACACAACCCTTTTTCTCAAAGAAGCTTTTAATTCATGAAAAACAAATCCCAATTTTCTGATTGAAATACAGAGTTGTCTCTTGATAATTTTTGTATTCGTTGTCATTTGAATTTTCACCCGATTGACAATCTATTCTAGTATCATTCTTTTCATTGTAGACAAAACTGGTATATAGCAGAACAATTTACTGTCTGAACTTTGTTAGATCATAGTATATTAAGTAAAAAAACATGAAGGAAATATTTAGATCTCTATTAAATCAGATTGTCATGCCCAGAGCATTTTCCTTTTCGATTTACATGAATCAAAACGTGCCATTGTCGTTATTATTTTTATCAGAGCACGCTGCGACTTCTGTGCCCCCGCCTTTTATGAAAATGCGCATCAAATAAAATCCAGAAACCAAACCTGAATATCAAACCGAATATGAGGTTTCCTTTCAGGACAGTGACATTGAAATTATTCCAAATACAAAAAATTAGAACAAAGTGAAAGTATAGCCACGATACACGATCATTCAAAAAACGCAGAACTTCATGGCTTCATTATTTATTAAGCCCACGGCCCCGGAAGCAAAGATCTTAAATACATTTTTATTTGCAGTTGGTGATTTTCCTGAAGCCACTGTTAAAGTGTTTTAACGGCTTCTCTTGTGAATGAAGATATGCTTTTTTCAATGATTTAACATTCTAAACGAAAATTTAAACTGTCTGAGTATCATCAATTAAAGAGATTGTAAATATGTTTTCTATTTTTTTTTTAATGTGTATTATAAGCATTAATTTACACCGTTCTTATTTCCAGTCAGATATCTGTGCTTCCAGACTTCACACCTGTGAATTATTCTGATATCACAGAAGACTTTACTCATATACTCTGTAAAGCATGCCACATTATCCAAAACAGGATCTTCATCATGATCTTGAACATTTTGAAAACATTGTATCCAAGATTAAGATTATATTGGATTTTGTTTGGAAAAACAGAAAGATATCGCATTAAGTTTTGCTTCAAATTCTTCAACTGTGTAAACTTGAAAGAAAAAAACCTTATATTCAAGCGGTGTATGCAATATTTATTTTGATTAAATTGCATTATAATATTTATCTGAAGGAAAATTTTCTTCTTTGTTAAACAAAATGACGTTTAATTCAGTTTGCTGATAGTGTATCGTGATACATTATATACCCGTTTCTTTTATTATTAAAACTACAGCCATCAATGTTTTGTTTTGAAGATAAACTTAACGTCACCTTTCATTGTTCAGACTTTCTCTTCTTTCTCTTGCACAGGATTCGTAAATTTATGAAACGGCACATACACCTATTATTCTGGACCGTGAACATTACATAAAAAACTGTTTGATATAACAGAATAGACTAAAATACGTGCTTGAAATATGATCAGATGTTTTGATATTTTACTTCTTTTCCCGGTCAGTTAGTACATTACCCCAACAATATTGTGTGGATGTACCCAGGTTGTTCTACCAACCGCGCACTCTATGATATTTGTTACTGATATATACAGGACGAAGGAGAATTACGTGTGTTTGCTTACAGACAGATTATTTTATTAAAGGGGCTAATAATCATCATAATAATTGTCTTACTTTAAATATTAAACAAGATAAATCTTAATTCAATTAATGAGATTGATTAAATTGTTTTTTACCCAGAAACTGAAAGTAGAGTATTTTGTTTTAACATTAATATGACACTTCCGGTTAAACCAGATGTGATTGTTTTTTGAAACCTGGGTGTATAAAATTATTCAGCTGTTAAATCGTGATTTGAAAAATTATTTGGAAATGGTTTGAAATAACATTTCAATCTAATCTAATAAAATAATATTATAATTCAAAGTAATTCACATGTAAATCTAATAGGGAAAAATTTGACATTAGGCCTAACCATGTTTTATCCCAAAAATCAGTATAGTACCATATCAGCGCGCCCTTGGATTATATTGGCAGTTTAAAATTGTGTCAAAATAATAGTGAAAACAATATATTACTAAATTTAATTTTTTTATGATTTAGTGTTTGATAAATCTTGTAAGGTAATTGCTACTCTATATAATAGAAATTTCGTTCATTTTGCGTAAACGACTTTTTGAATTTTTTAGCATAATATGCAATTCCCATCTCATATCGAATCATGATAAATCATCTTAGGACTTGATATTAATATGTATGATAAGTTATAAGTTAAGAGGGGTGGGGTGGGGTGGGGGTAAGGGTGGTCATGCACTCTCCCCCCCCCCCCCAATTAAGGCTGGCCTGGTCTTGCCCCCCCCCCTCCCACTTTGAAATTTCGTACAATGTTACATACGGATACCTGGTGCTGGTAGCCCCCCCCCCCCCCTGACAATTATTTGGCCCCAACTCGGCCCCTCATGGAAGTGCTGGTAAGCTGAAATTTCCAGGTAATTTTTTGTTACTGAAGAGTTATAAATTTAAAGGAAAATAATTTTGGCTGCAATACTGTTTTCTTTATTTCAGCTGGAAAAAGGCAATTGAATAATTTTAACAGAAGAACTAAAATTGAATATACACATTATAATATTAACCAAGACGTTAAGAAAGAAGTAAATACCAACCGACAATTAATAGTACATGTAATTATTGGGTACTTTTCTAAATTTTAAATGTTTGAGGATGGGGATAATTAAACAAACTTGAGTTTGAGCATAAAATTAATCATTTTCAGTTCAAATTGTTTGAAACAATTGTAATTATTTCCGATTTATCATAAATCACTTCTTCATTTTAAAAATGATTCAGAGTTCATTTTTAGTACGAATTGTTTCGGAATATGGAATATCGAAGGATGAACAGCAAGGAATATTTTTCGTAAAAACTAAACATATTGTTAATGTCTTCAGGCAGAAAACGACAATTTTTTTACACATATTCAAAATAATATCTTACAAAATTCTAAATATGAAGGATTTAAAATATATTTTTTTTAAACTGTAATGATATGCTTCATGACTTATTAATATTTGATATCTCTATATCACACGATTGTCTTTTACTCGGGGTAGTTCCGTATTATCCTTAACAAGTTCATCACTGTATTTAGTTTTTTTTCTTTAGATAATACCTTTATAAATTCAAAATAATATCTTTATAAGTTCAAGATATTATCTTTATAAGTTCGAGATAATATCGTTATAAAGTTAGTTCAACATTATATGGTTTAGTTCAAGATAATATCGTTACCAGTTCAAGATAATATCGTTACCAATCCAAGATAATATCTTTATAAGTTTCATATAATATCCTGCTTATCAGTTCAAGATAATATTCTTACCAGTTCAAGATTATGTGTAGGATAATGCATGGTTTCGAGGGATTAGTTGACATAATGCCCGCGGGTTCGGGAAAGCACGAGGGCCGAAGGCCCGAGGGCTTTCCCGAGCCCAAGGGCATTATGTCAACTAATCTCGATAGAAACCATGCATTATCCGACATATAAACCGATTCCTGATTCAATAATTGGTATTTTGGTAAATATGATCAATCAATACATTTAACATCACATGGGAGATAATCCATGTAGTGATTGTGGTGTGAAAAGATGTTCCAGAATTTTCAGAAATATTTAGAACATCTAATTTTACATTAAAAAATTCTAAAATGTAGTATTGAAAGATATTAATCCCCCAGAAAAACGCTCGCACTAAAAATCTAGTTTTAAATTTTTAAAACCACTTTTAAAAAAATAATTGTATCTCAAAGATGACCAGTGAAAATCATTACAAGAAACGTGAGGGGTATATATTGTTGTATCAACCCAATCTTTATCAGAGGAAGATAGAAACCCTAAAATGATCACTGAGTTGTAGTGATTAGATTCGAATGCAAACTTTGTCACAGGGTAGTGATTGCATTTGATTAATCGACTTGATTTTGAAACTTCAAAATTAAGTTTGAAAAAATTAATCTCTCTGACAAATGCATTGGTGTAATAAGATAGAAGTATATTCTCTCGAATGTACTTTGGTAGAGGGATATTATCTCTAATATACCTGTCCACGGGGGATATTCTCTCGAATGTCCCTGGGTTGAGGGATATTCTCTCGAATGTCCCTGAGTGGAGGGATATTAGTGAAAAGAAAGACCTGCCATAACAATGGGATGACGTCACAAGAGGTTTATATATCTTTTTAAATTTAAGAGCATATCCTCATAAAGTTAGTTCACATTATATTATGGTTTCCTTTAGTTCAAGATAACATCCTTATCAATTCAAGATATTGCTCTTACCAATTCAAGATATTGTTTTTACCATTTCAAGATAACATTCTTACTACAGTTCCAAGATATAATGTCCTTCTATTTGAAGGTAATATCTTTGAAAGTTCAAGATAATATCCTTACCAGTTCAAGATATCATTCTTATTAGTTCAAGATTATATCCATACTAGTATGTTCAAGATTATATGATCCATACTAGTATATGTTGTATAACATAGTATTAACTTTTCGTCACTATTCACAAAACACTGTAAGAAAAAATATAAATCCGTACAAGCAAGAAAATTCCGTCAATCAAAAATCCAATCCAAAATCGAGAGCAATAGTTGAATAGTAGTGGATTTCTCCAAAGAAAAATACCATCAGGTGTTTCAAAATATCCTGCGATTGAATATCAATTAATCCTCTTCTACGAATTCCATTTTTTTTAAAAGAAAAGCTATTTTAGCCATTCCTCAAAACGTTTATATTATAATGAATTCAATGATGTAATTTATTTTAATATATTTAACTTACCTGCTGAAGTTTTATTTTAATTTAATAACATATTTAGATTTCTCAGATTATCCAAATTCATTATTAAAATAACCGAATGATTTTTATTCTGATATAGGAGACTAGAAGACAGAAGAGTCAATTGAACAATGAAGTCTTCAGTTGTGATGATGGGGGGTCAACCTACTCATGAAATAATGTTAGTTTTTATGAATAGAAAATATTATTTAATTGAGTATTGACAGTCATAAATAATGGTCCACCATTAGAAATATCTGACTACCAGACGCCACAAACCACAGGGAACACAAATATAATGGTGTCCCAATTTCATATACACAGACATAAGGTAGACACGCGATTAAATCTCCATTTTCATATTTAAAAGAAATATGATGGATTTATTGTTTTATATAAATTACATCTTAATAATATATCGCTCTGCTCAAACCATTTGATATTATATAAAAATCTAGAAAGTCAATTCATTTACAGATCCTGCATTATAGTTCTTTTTTTCTTTTACAAATTTTTGTATATTTGAAGTTATCACAATAATATACATGTATTGCAATATTTTGAATGTTTAGCAGGCTTTATGGTTTACATTCCAAATTTCAACGAAAAAGCCATTAATATTTTCTATGAATCGTGTTTTGAATAAATTTATCAGTCGTAAAATTTTAATTTTTCAAAACATGATAATCAAAAAAATATTTTTCTTTTTTTCTTTTCAGTGTTTGGAAAATATTATAAGCCATAGTTTTTTTTTAGTTTTTTTTTAATAAAGCTGCTTACTTTTCTGTCAAACAAAAACTGTCTTTTTACGTTGAATTAAAGGATAATGAGCGATAAAAAGTGTAACCAAATTATCTTGAATGGTTAGCAAATAATTTGCCTAAACTTCAACACAAGATATAAAGTGTTTTGAAATGCGAAAGTTGATTATGTAAATTATAAGTGTTATTGTGAATTGAATAGGTGAATTTAGGTCTACACCAAGTAACCGCCTTTAAAAGTTTTCTCACCTATTTTCAATTTGTACATGTACTGTAGACGACAAAATTAGACTATTACAAAAACGACCCAAGTATAAATTAATGCCCAAGCCTAACAATTCCGTATAAAAACAAATCTATCTTTTCCGGGGCATTTAGGGCCCACATCTTAATTCCATCCTGTTAAAATTAAAGTATCCTTACCCCACATTAATTGTATCATTTAAGAAGACCGATTGTATACATAATATCTGATTTAAAAATGCGATGGCAAAATCAAAAGATAAAATACACTTTTGATAAAAATTAATTTTCACATATTTCCATTAATCAACAAAACACAATGCGCTTTCCAAGTGTATTGGTCTAGAAATTTTAGATTAAAACTAGGCAGTGTTTACTTACTCTTCTAATCACTTTTCATCATTAAATGCTTTTTTTTTATTATTATAATACAACAATTATTATGATCAGTTGCGTCCCTTGAATTATCGAAATTGGACATTAACTTATTTTCGTCAGTTACTTCCCTTGAACTTTCTAGTTGACGCTTTCTTCATGTTCTTGTTTTGTAGATTTTATAGAATATATCCTCTAGTTCAATATCATAACAAGTTGTTATAGATTATATCCCACAATTCAATATCATAACAAGGTTTTAAAGATTATATCCCACAGTTCAATATCATAACCAAGTTTTATAGATTATACTCCACAGTTCAATATCATAACAAGGTTTTATAGATTAAATCCCATACAGTTCAATATCATAACAAGGTTTTATAGATTATACTCCACAGTTCAATATCATAACCAAGTTTTATAGATTATATCCCATACAGTTCAATATCATAACAAGGTTTTATAGATTATACCCCACAGTTCAATATCATAACCAGGTTTTATAGATTATATCTCACAGTTCAATAATCATAACCAGGTTTTATAGATTATACCCCACAGTTCAATATCATAACAAGGTTTTAAAGATTATATCTCACAGTTTAATATCATAACCAGGTTTTATAGATTATACCCCACAGTTCAATATCATAACCAGGTTTTATAGATTATATCTCACAGTTCAATATCATAACAAGGTTTTATAGATTATATCCCACAGTTCAATATCATAACCAGGTTTTATAGATTATATCCCACAGTTCAATATCATAACAAGGTTAAAGATTATATCCCACAGTTCAATATCATTACACGGTTTTATAGATTATATCCCACAGTTCAATATCATAACAAGGTTTTATAGATTGTATCCCCAAATTCATTATCATAACAAGGTTTTATAGATTATATCCCACAGTTCAATATCATAACAAGGTTATATAGATTATATCCCACAGTTCAATATCATAACAAGGTTTTATAGATTATATCCCACAATTCAATATCATAACAAGGTTTTATAGATTATATCCCACAGTTCAATATCATAACCAAGTTTTATAGATTATATCCCACAATTCAATATCATAACAAGGTTATATAGATTATATCCCACAGTTCAATATCATAACAAGGTTATATAGATTATACTCCACAGTTCAATATCATAACCAGGTTTTATAGATTATACTCCACAGTTCAATATTATAACCAGGTTTTATAGTTTATATATCCCACAGTTCAATATCATAACCAATTTTTTTTAGATTATACTCCACAGTTCAATATCATAACCAGGTTTTATAGATTATATCCCACAGTTCAATATCATAACCAGGTTTTATAGATTATACTCCACAGTTCAATATCATAACAAGGTTTTATAGTTTATATATCCCACAGTTCAATATCATAACCAGGTTTTATAGTTTATATATCCCACAGTTCAATATCATAACCAATTTTTTTTAGATTATACTCCACAGTTCAACAATATCATAACCAGGTTTTATAGATTATATCTCACAGTTCAATATCATAACCAGGTTTTATAGATTATACCCCACAGTTCAATATCATAACCAGGTTTTATAGATTATATCTCACAGTTCAATATCATAACAAGGTTTTATAGATTATATCCCACAGTTCAATATCATAACCAGGTTTTATAGATTATACTCAACAGTTCAATATCATAACCAGGTTTTATAGAATATACTCCACAGTTCAATATCATAACAATATTTTATAGATTATTATCTCACAGTTCAATATCATAACCAGGTTTTATAGATTATATCCCACAGTTCAATATCATAACAAGGTTTTATACCAGGTTTTATAGATTATACCCCACAGTTGAATATCATAACAAGGTTTTAAAGATTATATCCTCTAGTTCAATATCATAACACGTTTTTATAGATTATACTCCACAGTTCAATATCATAACAAGGTTTTATAGAATATATCCCACAGTTCAATTCATAGCCAGGTTTTATAGATTATATCCTCTAGTTCAATATCATAACAAGGTTTTATAGATTATACCCCACAGTTCAATATCATTACAAGGTTTTATAGATTATACCCCACAGTTGAATATCACAACAAGGTTTTAAAGATTATATCCTCTAGTTCAATATCATAACACGGTTTTATAGATTATATCCCACAGTTCAATATCATAACCAGGTTTTATAGATTATATCCCACAGTTCAATATCATAACCAGGTTTTATAGATTATATCCCACAGTTCAATATCATAACAAGGTTTTAAAGATTATATCCCACAGTTCAATATCATTACACGGTTTTATAGATTATATCCCACAGTTCAATATCATAACAAGGTTTTATAGATTATATCCCATACAGTTCAATATCATAACAAGGTTTTATAGATTGTATCCCCAAATTCATTATCATAACAAGGTTTTATAGATTATATCCCACAGTTCAATATCATAACAAGGTTATATAGATTATATCCCACAGTTCAATATCATAACAAGGTTTTATAGATTATATCCCACAGTTCAATATCATAACCAGGTTATATAGATTATATACCACAGTTCAATATCATAACAAGGTTATATAGATTATATCCCACAGTTCAATATCATAACCAAGTTTTATAGATTATATCTCACAGTTCAATATCATAACAAGGTTTTATAGATTATATCCCACAGTTCAATATCATAACCAAGTTTTATAGATTATACTCCACAGTTCAATATCATAACAAGGTTATATAGATTATACTCCACAGTTCAATATCATAACCAGGTTTTATAGATTATACTCCACAGTTCAATATTATAACCAGGTTTTATAGATTGTATCCTTTAGTTCAATATCATAACAAAGTTTTATAGATTATATCCTTTAGTTCAATATCATAACCAAGTTTTATAGATTATATCTATAAAATTACATCCTTGTTGAAGAAAAGATTATATTTCTCAAGATCTTCCTAGTTTTTTAAGGTGCTTTCACAGTAAGAAATGGCTTATGCAGTACATTTTAATTTCTTAGGGCTAATTTAATAAACCATACAAGTTGATCAATGCCACCAACGATTCCACCTATCTCGTCAAAAATCACTCTGACGCTATAAACAAATACACAGAGGAGGATGTTGTGAAAATATTGAATTTTTTGATAGATAATATATTTGTCGAATTTGGCTGAGAAATTTTTCAGCAGGTAATTGGTATTCTTATGGGTACTAATTGTGCTCCTTTACTTGCTGACACATTCCTCTATTCTTATGAGGCAGAATTTATTCAAGGCCTCCAAAGCAAAGGCAATAAACAACTAGCTCGTTCTTTCATTTCCACTTTCCGATACATAGATGACGTATTGTCACTGAATAACTTCGCTTTTGGAGACTTCGTAGATATAATCTACACAGGAGAGTTGGAAATAAAAGACACTACTGATTCTAAGACTAAAGCGTCCTATTTGGATTTGCTTCTCGAAATTGTAAACAACCATGATCTTTGTGTCAGATTGTATGACAAACGTGATGACTTTGATTTTCCTATTGTTAATTTTCCATTCATGTGCAGTAACATACCACGATCATTTCATAACTGATCCACTATGCTAGAGCTTGTTCTCTTTATAAGGACTTTCTTGCAAGGGGTCAGATATTAACCGTGAAATTACTGAAACAGGGTTACTTGACACACGTTACGGAGAACTTGTCAAATCTGTTACTTGCATTTTGGCGGATTTGTTTAGTCAGGCATAAATTGATCTCGTTGCACCTCATGTTTTTGACCTTTATGGTAGTGGCGGGTGTTGCGCACGAAGCAAATCATGCTTACTCTTTTCGAAACACCTGATGGTACTTCTCGTATTGGAAGTCTACTACTATATAATTATTGAACCTGATTTTGTCATGCTCTGGACGAGATTTTTGATTAACGGAATTGTTTTGCTTGTAGCCTACGGTTTTTTATTATTTAGTTCGATTATTTTGGTTTTCCAATCGTCGATTTTCCAGCAACATTCCCATTCGCCAGATATGATGGGTATGTATCTCAACATTTCGGTAGACCTACGCTATTTATCTCTACGCTGATTCTTGGCAAGATCGAGAATTTTGACCAACTAGTTAAAACCAGTTTTAAGAAATTTTACGGTCCTCATCAAGAAATTTAAAACATGTCTGTTTCTCCTGTCATCTCGTATGTTTTTGTTAAAACTTTGACCTACATTTTGTTAAAACCTATTTGGTAGTGCAGTTACTTCTCTTGGACTATCATGTTTAATTTTTTATGATTTTAGAGGAAAACTTTTTTATTACTAGTTACTTCCCTTGAACTATTAACTTACAGCAAAAAGTAAAGTTTTTACCTTCATATTTTGTGTCTAATATTGAGCAGCTTACTCTGCTAAAGACTTGAAACCACTATTTATTATGAAACATATGCTCATTAGTGATAATCGAAATACTTCTTCATAAGATTATAATATTGACCAGTAAACTATTACAACTCTGCTTGTTATTAAATTTTAGTTATTGAAGGGAGACAACCGTACTTTTTCTTAATCTCAGACCGAACCCGTTTGCTAAAATCACATTATTTCAAGGATTGTTTTATTGGGGGGTTCTGTGTTCATTGTAAGATAAAGTGCATATTTAATTTCGTTAAGCAATTACACAACTATTCTTCGAGTTTTTGTAGGCATCCGAATTTGACGAGCACCATGTGACCATATCGTGATCACTCTGAATTGAAGAACTCTTTCATTTGGTTTCTGTGTTTGTAGGGCAAGAAAGGCAAAAAACTCTTAAATCTGAGCCAATTAAGATTTTTTGAACAATAATGAAGACTGTCACCCACGATTTAGGATGTTAACACCGATGCACTCAGCATTATATATTCCTAATATTCCTTTCCTTGTTTTAAATTTGTTTACAAATAGCCTACAGTTTTAATAAACGTAGAGTGGATATTGATTCGACGGTTGAAAATTATTTTAGACGGCATGCAAACCATTTTTCATTTTTTTAATAATGGTTTTTGGTTATAAGTTTTTCCCCATGACTTTTTGAAAACGTGTCTAGTTTGGTTTGTAGGGGCGACAGAGTTTACAGTTTGTATCCAATCCTAATACAACTTGATATGTATTTATTTCTATTTCTCAGTCATAGATCTCAAGTTCAAATTTGAGTAAATTGGGAAATATGCAAGAAGGCTTGTCAAAACAATGACATTGCTTGTGACGATAGTTAATACCGATTCGAGTAACACAATTCTGATTTTCATTCTGATATTGAAAAAGTATTAGCAAAGATTTGTAATATTATGATTTAGTTATCTCCCCTTAAACATTAACATTGCTAAAGGATCATGCATCATATTTTGTTTCGACCTTCAGTCCTTTCTAATTCATATGACTTAAACACAAAAAAAGAAGAAAATTGTGACCAATAGCCGTACAACGTAGTTATTGTGACCCAGGTAAAATATTGAATTGACACGTGCTGAAGTTATAATTAAGCTCTAAGTAGGTCGTTTTATATATTCAATGTATCGAGACTGACACACTTAAAGAATTGCATATTAATGTATGAATGAATGTATTCAACAGTTAAAGTCGTTAAAATACTTGTCTAACTAACCAATAGATTTTCTTCTGTTAATATTTACTCAGATATAGGCCTACCATTGAATGTTAAGAAAAATATATTATTTAGCCTACATTCTCGTTTTCAATTTCGGCCATTCATTTTGTATCTATGATCATTACATACAGGGGCGGATCCAGCATAAGAGTTTGGGGAGGGCCATTTGCAGGGGCGGATCCATGATTTTGGAAATGGGGGGCGTATATACAAAGCTGTGCCTAGCGCCGCGAGGAAACAATTTTTTTGACCTTTTTTATACGCCCACACATTAATGTGGGCGTATATTGTAGTCGCCCCTGTCTGTCTGTCCGCCTGTCCGCCTGTCCGCCCGTCCGCCTGTCTGTCTGTCCACAATTGTTGTGGACACGATAGAGAGCTGGTTTCTTGATGGATTTTGATGAAACTTGCTGTAAGTGTTTGTTATCACCCAAGGATGAACCCTATTGAAAATCAGACGAATCGAAAAATATTTCATGGGTTATTGCCCTTGCTTTTGCAAATATGTTGTGGACACCATAGAGAGCTGGTTTCTTGATGGATTTTGATGAAACTTGGTATGAGTGTATGTATTGACATTGGGATAAACCCTATTGAATATCAGAAACATCGAAAAAATATTTTATGAGTTATTGCCCTTGTTCTTTAAAACATGTCAATTTTTTAGCCTTTACACTCTCAAAGTTGTGGACACGATAGAGAGCTGGTTTCTTGGTGGATTTTTATGAAACTTGCTGTGAGTGTTTGTAATCACCCAAGGATGAACTCTATTGAAAATCAGACGAATCGAAAAATATTCCCTGGGTTATTGCCCTTGCTTTTGAAAATATGTTGTGGTCACCATAGAGAGCTGGTTTCTTGATGGATTTTGATGAAACTTGGTATGAGAGTTTGTACTGACATAAGGATAAACCCTATTGAATATCAGAAACATCGAAAAAATATTTTATGAGTTATTGCCCTTGTTCTTTAAAACACGTTAATTTTTCAGCCGTTAAACTCTCAAAGTTGTGGACACGATAGAGAGCTGGTTTCTTGGTGGATTTTTATGAAACTTGCTGTGAGTGTTTGTATTGACATTAGGATAAACCCTATTGAATATCAGAAACATCGAAAAAATATTTTATGAGTTATTGCCCCTTGTTCTTTAAAACATGTTAATTTTTCAGTTACACTCTCAAAGTTGTGGACACGATAGCGAGAGGGTTTCTTGGTGGATTTTTATGAAACTGGCTGTTGGTGTTTGTATTGACCTTCGGATGCACCTTATTGAAAATCAGAAACATCATTAACTATGTGACTGCTCTTAATCATTTTAAAATGGAACCTAAACGTTGGTTGCCCTTGTTTTATGCATATTTCAGTGACATGTTTGTTTTTTCCAGAAAACTTGAACCCATGGTTTTACTCTTGTAAAAAGAGAAAATGTCATTCTCAGAATCTTTCATTTACTGATCACTCTTGTCAACCCCCGGACGAATTGGCTGCCATTATAAAAGTGGGCGTATTACGATGGCCATCGCTATTTTTTTGGCTTAAAAACATAGAAAAAGTATAAATTGTACTAATTTAACGGTTTCTGACGTGGACCATGTATGTTTCATAGTAAACGTTAATGTCGTATTCTCAACATTCTTAAAAAAAAAAAAAAGACAAAGTAAAGGGGGTCGTACGCCCTCTACGCCCCCCTGGATCCGCCACTGATTCGGATAAAAACTTGGGGGGGGGGGGGGCCGGGGGCAGAGCCCCTATAAAATTTTTAATGACCACGCCCCTCAAACTCTCGGAGAACGCGGGCAGCGCCCTTTCTCATGTACTTACGCAAGGCTCTTTGATTGTTTTATTCGCCTAAATTTCCACCTGACATGTGATGTGATGCGTTTCACGTTGTGAATGCTGAAAAGTAGGACGTAAAACTCCATTTCATTTCCGAATCACAAACTAGTTTCACAAACTAATATATTAATACCTATCATGTAAATTACTATGTTATTTTTTCTCACATACCCTAAATAGATATGAGGTATTTAATTATGAGATTATTGAAAGATGGGATCACTATTCAAAATGGGTCGCCTTCAGTTAAGATTGATTTTTTACTTTGGTCGCTAATATATTTTGAGCCTTCAATTTATGTGCATAATATGTAATACAGAATCTATCCTACAATAAAACTATTTACATTCGTCAAATTGAATTATGTGCTGAGTTACTTTGCACATTCTGTTTTATAGTTTTGAAGCAGAATTATAAAATAAACTAAAAAGGCATAAAAAAAATGTTTATAAGTTAATGAAATTCATAAAAAGCATTATAAATATAAGCTAATGATGATTTTTACTCAGCATGATTTCAATCATTTCATATTTCAACTTTACTTGTATTGTATACTTCTCTGTCATGTTCCGTTCATAAATAATATTTTCTTACTGACATCAATGGAAAACCAAGAATGTGTTCAGTATGTACATGGAAATAAACGTAAATAAATCAAAGCACCAAAGAAAGACGTGATTCCTTTTCTTAATGTTTTGAACTGGTGCAAAAGCACCCGCTCCTGTAAAGTTAGCTTATAGTATAAGAAATTTATTAGATTTATTAGCCTTATATATACACTAACAAAACCGGCCGCGAGGACGCCCGGACAAACGAAATTCTCTTATAAGAACCTAACAAGTTTTCTACATCCATCCAATCAAATTGTTTGTTCTCCTCCTTTTTCTGGCCAATCACGACGTTGCATTGATGGCATTTATTTTATGGTTAGAAAATAGGCTACACGTTGTTGTTATTTTTTTTTAATTTACATGGATTATGGCCTACGTAGCCTATGTTTGACCTAAGTTTGACGGTGTCATCTAACTTGCCGGTAAGTCTACTTTCTTAATCAGCCTACAAGAACAAAAGAAGTCCATGATTTGGCTTTGAAAAAAGTGACCTATAGGGCTAATACTGGGCGTCTAGGCTAAGAATTTTTGTAAATTTTATTATCTCTTGGATTCTTTGCTGATAAATTCTAGCCATAGAGTTTAATACAGTTTCTATAACTTTACGTTTATAGCCTTGTTATAGGTGTTATACAAGATACTGCCTTGTTTATTAAGTCCTCGGTACGTGCTTCATTGAAAATTTTTATGCATAAAATTTAGAATCAATTTATTCGTATTAGCCTATATCCTTTTGTTAATACTAATAGTTTATATCGTAAAAATTGAACCTTATAATTGTGACCACAATTACCAAACGGTTCGCCGTGGATATTCTGCCAACGAAAAATAATTAAAAAAAAAACATTACGAAAAAAACAAATGTTGCCGAATGTCTAGTCAGATAAAATCTGCCATTGAGCGGGTACCGAATGTCCAGTTATCACGTGATATTTCAAAATGGAGGACAAGCGTATCTTTAAATATTAATATGCGGCATAATATTTATATTTAATGTCTTACAGTGCATCCCCTTATCTCTGCATTGATATGTTACTTGCCCAAATGAACGATCAAATCTGGCTAGGGGCCGTAGGGGCCTGACATACCTTGTTGACTTTATGAAAAAAGGTCTCAAGGTCCCAGAATTCAGGAAATAAGCTTATAGTAGATAGCAGGATAGGCTACAGGCATTGGATTGGAATGACACATATCTATAGATGTCTTCAGCTTCAATTCCTGTATATAACTGCTAAAGGCACTATACTGTTTTCTGCATCCAATCCAAAATTGCATCCAGAGCTGTTTACTAGTTAGTTTTAGTCCGAAACTTGCTGACTCTTTCCCCAGCCTCTGATAGCTATTTGGACAGATATGGCTGGGAGAGAGTCAGAAAAACTAGGCCCCAAAAACTTTTGTTTTTTGCGGGTGTGGGGTTTTTAAACGTATTTATTTACCTTGAATCCACAAAACTTCGATATATTTGGAAAGATTGATGATTTTGTAGTTCATTTATACCATCATTCCCCCCCTAGGACATGCAGGTATAAAATTTGTGGCTCGCCATTGAAAGGTTGCACGTGCAAGGTGTGGAAAATCGCAAGTTTTTGTGGCCTAGTTTTTCTGACTCTCCCCCAACCATATCTGTCCAAATAGATGTCAAAGGCTGGTAATAGGGTCAGCAAGCTTCGGACTAAGTTAGTTTTTTAGTGGGTATGGATAATGGATTATCAAAAATCCAATAAAAGCCAAGGCTTCATCCACATTCTCATCCTTGTCAACTTTTATGACACAGGTTTGCAGACAATATTGCACATGATACAACATAATATTTCTACTTTGTCTTGGCGTGTCATAGTGTACACAATCGAAAGTGAAAATTGTACAATGTTCGGGCTATTTGTCTACTAAATGAACTAAATCACTAATCAGGAATAAAATCATTATTGACCTATATTTCTTTTGGCTTGTAAAAACAAAATACCCTAAATGTTCATTGTCACAATAAAATGCATCATTCTTTGCAATGATAAAAAAAAAATAACTTATACAAATGTATTTTTGATTTCAATTATATAAGGATATCTCTTTTCTTCGAAATTTCAACAATATACCGGTAAGGGTATCTTTCTTTTCCCATGATTTCGATATACCAGTAATGATTTTTCTTTTCTCCACACAGATACTGGTATTGATAAGATCAACATACGATCCTCATCATGATGTACCGGTAAACGAATATGAAAAAAAGAAGTGTGGTTAAATAAAGGATGTTTCAGGTAATAGTAAGATTTTAGCATTCTTATATACATAACCTAAAAGTTGTATTAGTTATTGCCCTTGGTTGACTGGTACACTTTCAATTGGAAAGAAACTTGGTATATACATGTCTGGTGAAATCGGGGATGCATTTGATTGTTGTGATTCCCAATATTGCTAATGACTTTGACTTAGTCAAAACACATCAAAATTTGTTTATGAAGGTGACAGATAGAGCTAGGTATTTACTACCAAATTGAGATTGATAATCGAAGGCAAGCTACCAATCAAATATCAATTAATAATCGAAATATTTTAATTGAGAAATCTTATGACCTTTGCCTATTGATGTTTTTGTACCTGAATGTTTGTTATTTATCAATATCGAAGATATATGAAACTGAAGGAATGTTTAGAATTTTTTATGATCATCATGATATAACTGGATGTGACTTGTCTGATTATTGTGTAACAAATTACGTTAAAAAATAATTTGACTGTGAACTTTAATCGATTAAAAAATTTGATAATCGAAATTTATTTACCCAGTCCTAGTGACAGAAGTGAAGATCTCAATCAATTCAAATGAAATTTGTTAGTTCTATTTTAATTGGTGAGATATCAAATGAGTTTGATTATCCCATGACAAATCATTGCCTACTTGCCCTTGAAGTAATAAAGAATAAAATTTGTGAGATAATTTGTTCCAGTCAATTCAATTCAATTCATTCAGATTAAATTTTCATTTCTTTTTGAAATATTAATTTGTGATTATCTGTATTCAATTTTCTTTCAGTTCATCAATATGGTTCCATGGACGATTCATATTTAATATTTTTATAGTGTACAATAAAAATTTAAAAACCAGCAAAGGGATAATATTGGTTAGATGGTTTAATGGCCAATCCTATTCAAAAGGTATTTAAATTAGTAATATGACTTAATTATTGTACTTATGTTCTGGTTGACCAAATGAGTTATAGTTGTACATTTGGTTCTATGGCACAGTCGATTAGAGAAATCTTTACATTTACTGTCAAGATCAATGCCAAGATGTTTGGCAAAGAATGAACTGGAAGAATATGAGTCTCTTCGGAATCCAAGTTGGTGTTGGAAAACTAACGTAAAATTTCAGCAAAATAAACGCCAAATTGTAGGAAAATATGTCTTCTTCATATCTGTAGGCTTCAACTGAAAAAAGTGAGCTGTTGTAAGGTTCAAAACACTGAACACCAGAACTAGTTTAAACTAAAATAAGATTTTTTTTCATCTTTTATTTCAGTTTGTCTAACTGATGATGAGGAAATGGTTTCTTACTACAAAGAGATTTACTGAAGCACATGATGAATTATTGCACAAAGCCATTATATGTCATAATGTGACTTATTGTGTTTCTACTGCATTTCAAAACACCAAAAGTTTAATAGCTGAACATGTTTTCCAGAGAGAGAAAAACGTTCAATCCAACCTAAATTCAAAGTTATACAGAAAATGAAGACAATGAGAATTGAGCTGTGATAAAGCTTTTTTATGGTGGAAAGAAATTGCCTGTAAAGAAATCAATTCTTAATGGGAAAGAGGGTTATACTTTCAAATGATTTTTAGCCCTTTCTGGCAAAGCTTTGCTGACAATAATGAGCTGTTGTGAATGTGTATTTTTGAGGTGTTCCGAAAGGAGTTCTTTCTGTCAGGAATTGATGAAATTAAAAAATGTACTATTTCAAGGAGAAATCTGCACAAATTTTACTTATCAAAAACTATGTAAATGTTATTTTTTCTAATCTTGAGGATTTGGTTGCTTGAATTTGAAATTGAGTATTCTTTGCTTTTGGAATGAAAATTTACATGTATTTAAGCTTAATCTAAAATCCAAAAATATTGTAGTCTAGTTTTGATTATATCTAAAATAGATGATTTCTCATTTTTTACATACATTTTGAACAGTAATGTATTTAAATAAGTATTTTTTGTAAAATTGCTTTTAAATAATTGTAAATTAAGCGTTGGTCTAAATACGATCATACCTATTCACCCAACCATATTATAGACAAAAATTACCATTTTTCGTCTGTTTATAAAAAACATCACACATGCTGAGCTAAAATATGATCAAATGTATGCACCCAGAACTTCAGAGCTTCATGATTTCTGTGGTTTATCTGTATGTCGAAATTTTGGCTCAATAAATGTCAAATACTCCAAGACCAGATATCATTCTATGCAAGAAACATATTTGTCCTATTTCTCCAGCCATTAGCACTGGCATAGTTGAGTTGTAAAAAGTACCACCATACAATGTTGATTAGCTATGTACAGAAATAGAAAATCTAGTGTAATACTTAAACCAAAGAAACTGTATGGTAGGCCTAACAAGTGTGCTAAACAAGCGTGCTAAGTTGTATAATAAAATATTTTGCTGTAAAAAATCCCGACCAATGAAATGATTTATTATTAAATGAATAAACTGTTAAACATGTATTTTGATTTAATTGTAATTTCCAAAGAATTCAGTAGCAAACAGATGAAACCCATTTCTCCAAATTTTTTATTGGAATCTTTTCTTTTAATCAAGTGCAACCTGGCATAAACATAATACAAGACACTTTCAAATCCTGAGAAATATCATTTGTCAAATTGATGTTGCACCAATGGCGTGGATTTGTCTAAAATGGTTGGTATAGTCCAAAAGTACGTCGAGTGCCCCCACTAGTAAACAAGAATAGCATCAATTCGGTGCACATTTCCAATCATTTTTATACGCCCACATGAAATGTGGAGCGTATATTGCCGTCACCCATGTCCGTCGGTCCGTCGGTCTGTCGGTCCGTCCGTCCGTCCGTCCGTCCACAATTGCTTGTTAACACTCTACAAGTCACAATTCTTTACGGATTTTGACGAAACTTGCTGAAATTGTTTATTATCACCCAAGGATGAACCCTATTGAAAATCAAAAGAATCGAAAAATATTTGATATGAATTATTGCCCTTGTTCTTTAAAACACGTTCGATTTTTAGCTTGTTAACACTCTACAGGTCAGAATTCTTTATGGATTTTGACAAAATTTACTGAAATTTTTTATTATCACCCGATAATGAACCCTATTGAAAATCAAAAGAAGCGAAAAATATTTAATATGAATTATTGCCCTTGTTCTTGATTTTTAGGTTGTAAATACTCTAGAAGGCATTCTTTTACGATTAGATTTTAATGAAAGCTATTGAAATAGTTTATCACAGGATAAACACTATCGAAAATCAAAAAATATTTGATATGACTTATTGCCCTTCTTGTATAAAATAGGTTTTAGTTTTTAGCTCATAACAGAGAAGGATTTTGACTAAACTTGATGAATGATTATCCCTTAATGAAATCGAGAAAACAATTGTTTGGACGACACCTAATTTAAGTTCTGAACGAAATGTAGGCCTCTGACTACAGGTTGAATATTTGATGGTTGCTGTTTTCTGCCAAATGTTCTTTTTCAAACAAAGCTTCCAGTGGGCGTATATTACCTTGCCTGGCAAGCTATCTTTACGAGCCGTAGGCTGAAACTAAATTAATCATGTGAGAGGGGATATTGAGACCATTTCGTCCCTAATTCGCCCCTCCTTTATGAGTTCATGGCTATTGGTGTGTAGAGATACTGATACAAACGCAATCAATATGAGCACCTCCTCAATAGGTATTGAAACCTTCAATCAGAATGATATTAACACCGACACTTTTATTTATCCAACCTCTTAAATACAGTTAAGATATACATATACATGGCCGATGCTTTGTATTTGCATATTCCAGAGATTTATTTTTTAGAAGAATGAACCAGAAGAGCATTTTTTAGTCCATTAATGCATAAGGTTGAGAGGAATACCGTAACCCTTGTATATATAGTAATTTAGATATGTTAAAACGGGCATTTTATCGCATAAAAAGAGAAGGAGGGCAATTCCATGAAAAAAGGTACATAGTATAAAAAAATAATACTTCACAAATAACCTCAAGTTTTATATTTTTATATCAACGATATATTGAATTTTAATATCTGATAAGAATTTACTGCAGAACTACTGTCATGTGACCTGGCGGCCATTTTGAATCTTAGCCTTTAGCCTAGAGATTTCAAGGTCAAACAAATAACAAAGATTTAACAGATTTTTAACAAGAAAAAGAGATCTATTCAGGTAAGAATCTGATCAAATATATCAAATAGGTATTAAATATTAGATATACTGCATTTTTTATTCCATATTAAGGCTAAAAAAAAAATTATATGATTTTTATATTCATATGTATCATCGTTAGTCAGTTACACAAAAAGTAACAAAAGTATTTTAATGACTAACAAATATTAAAATTTAAAACTGATTTACATAAAACCTTCTGATATTAGATGAATTAGTAAGATTAACACTTGGCCTAACTTTGGATGATTTGAGAGTATTGAAATATAAGTGTAACTGACTAACGTAACTGACTAACGTAACTGACTAACATTGCTCAATTCCTACAAATATGATTTTAAGATTCGTGATTGTGTTTATTTGATCAAATCATGTTATATTAGATCCATTTCAAAGGAATTTTGTTTTTTTTTTCAGGAAATTATCGTGCAAAATATTCAAGATGCCACCAACATCAAAAACACCTAAAACTGCTGCAGAAAGAATGAAATCTTTTAGGTTAAGAATGACTGAAGAACAGAAGATATTATCAAGGGAAAAAAACAAAGAAGCTAAAAGATGTGCAAGAATGAAATGGTCATCCAGTAAAAAAAAGGAGGAAAAAGAATTAGCAATGCTGCGCATGAGAAAGATAAGAAATGACAGAAAAGAGAGTGGTGAAGGTTCTAAAAATATGGAGAATGCACCACCATATGGTTCCATCCAGTCTCTTGGAAAAGCCGTGAAGAGAGTGTCTGATGTTCTTCCAAATAGTCCCAGGAAGAAAAATGCTGTTTTGAAGAAATTGGTAGTTAAATTCAACGTCATCCAGAAGTCGATAAATCCAACATCACCTGTTCTATCAGACTTGGAAAAAAAAGTTGTCGACTTTTACAATCTTGATACGATTTCTAGACAACTTCCTGGAAGAAAAGATTTTGTCACTATAAAAGTTGATGGCATTAAACAAAGAATCCAAAAGAAAGTTTTGACGATGACTGTTATGGAGGTTTACCAACAGTTCAAAATGGAAAATCAACACTTGAAAATTGGAAAATCAAAATTTGCCAGCTTGAGGCCACAAAATGTTGTGCCAGTGTGTGAGAAAGATCACAATGTATGTTGTTGCATCTACCATGAAAATTTTGAACTGTTGGTGAATGCAATGAAGAAATCTCTACCTCTTCTCCCCAGTTCTGAAGATTTGATCAAATCTGCTACCTGCAGCCATGAAAAAAGCTGTTATATGGGAGAGTGTTTGGCCTGCAGTGATACAGAAAATATGATAGCTGAATATTTTCCAGAGTTCGTAGATTATTCAACAAAATGTGAATACTCAAAATGGGAATCTGATAAAAAGGTTATACTTTTTGACAGCCTTCTAAATCTGAAGAAGATCCTTATTTCAAGTCTTCCAATAATGAAGAAGCATGTCTATATAGCAAAAATTCAATTGACCCAAATAAAAAAATTAAAACTAACATTACATCATAATGAAGCAATTTTACAAGAAGATTTCTCAGAAAATTACAATATCAAACAACAAAACGAAATTATGACAGCTCATTGGGCTTCTTCAGGGGTAACTTTGTTTACAGCTGTGGTCACCACTCAAGCTGGGAGCAAATCTTATGCTATTATTAGTGATGAACTTCATCACGACAAATATGCTGTGTCAACATTCAACAAAGCCCTAGGTCAAAAGATATGCGAAGAGGATCCAAATATTTCCAGTCTACATATATTTTCTGATGGTGCAGGCAGTCAGTTTAAGAATAGATTCTCAATTTCAAATTTACTGCATTCAGATTGTATACATGCCAACATCTCAGAGGTTGATTGGAGTTTCTTCGGAACAGCTCATGGAAAAGGTCCTGTTGATGGCGTTGGAGGAACTGTTAAGAGGGCCATATGGCGTAGAGTGCTTAATGAGAAAATTATTATAAATACTGCAGCTGAATTTGCAACAGCTGCTGAAAATGCTTGTCCAAATATCAGTATTATTTATGTTGGGGCTGATCAAGTAACCAATGAGAGGAACCGTTTGGAACTAATATGGGAAAAAAAAATCCCTCATGCAATTCCCCATATACGTAGTTACCATTTCTTCAAACCAGTGTCTAAGTTTGCTGTGGAAGCTATGGATATAAGTCCTTTTATGGATACAGTTTGTCCTTCCTCGACCATTGTTTCTGTGTTCGATGATACAGAAGATTCTTCCGAACTCTCTAATGATTCCAATATAGAACCACTAACCAGCTCCAAGGAAAATTTAACTAGCGGTACTGATAAAAGTTCTGAAGTAAATGTCAAAAATGAAATGTATTATGCTGTAGATTTTATTGATCGATATTACATTGGTCGTGTTCTTGGAGCAGCTCCAAGGTCAGGTTTTTGGAAAATGAAGTTTCTACATAGATCTCGAACAGATGGTATTCTCCATTTTGTGTGGCCTAAAACCGACGATATTGATGATGTTCATCAATCAACAATTTTTCATGGTCCTATAGAATTAAAAGGATGCGGTGACTTTACGATTCCAAACATTGATAAACTTGATAAGATATTTGAAGAATTATAAGCATCTAAGTAATACAAATTATAAGTCACCTTATTATTATCTTGTTTTAAAATCTAATAGAGCAAAGTCATTAAGCGTTATTTGCACCTGAAATGAATTTAGAATTTAATTTTAACAATTTCAATTAGTTTTTTATAAGTTATTGTTATTTTTTATATTATATTGTTAATGATTGTGTTGTATTAGTTATCATTAAAAAACATAATTTAATGAAGTTATAAAGCTGGATTTATCTCAATCCCTAATCAGCCATTTGAATGCATTGGGGTTTTTTTGTTAGTCAGTTACGCTTAATCAGAGTACAGTTTAGAAATGATGATTCACAATGATGAGGATATTAATTTATTCAAAATGCATTCTTATATTCTGCACACTCCGCAAGGCAAATATTCTGACAAAACATTCATTCAATTCACACATGTTCGTCAGTTACAAAATTGAGTTCGTCAGTTACACAGATGAGATACTCTTACACGATTTAATTATGCCTGCAAAACCTTTTCATGTGCATATGATATACCCCAATCAAGTTATGTCCAAGTCTCTAAAACTAAATATGGAATATAAGTCTTCAATTCAGAGCAAATTAAGCTTTTTTAATTAGTGTCAAAATAGAAGGAAAAAAAATGTTCGTCAGTTACGAGCACTTCAAGGTATTTCAACAGGTTTTACATAATGTTTCAAAATGAAAACTTGTTTTCAGAACAAAGTTCACCATATATCCAGTAAGAAACATGCAACACATTCGTAGGATTTATGACATTTTTTAGATAATTCATCAGATACCTTGGAAGAATCTGTTGCAAATGTTAGTCAGTTACAATGGAATTACCCAGGAACGGCATCAAAATCGTGTGTCATTGATTTTGTCTTTCAAATTCTTTCGTGATTTTTTTGTTTTTCATTGAACTACACTAGTTTGTGCCATAGATAATAGATTTATAGTTGATTTTCAGCTGAAAAACATAAAAATGTTGATATTTTTACCTCGGTTAATTCCGCAAAAGTGGTCATATTCCGTAACTACCAATCGGATCAATACTAAACTTGGCCATTTCATTACATATATATAGATCTTGCTACCCTCCAAATTTCAGATTTCTAACTCAAAAACTTTTTGAACCGTAAGTCGACGAAGAAAAAAATGCGCTGATGTAAATTCAGAAATCGAGTCGACCTGACGTAAAAATATATTTTAATTTCAGCAATATTTTCCCTATTATTCCGATTGCTACGAAATTTTACAGTTTTGTGTAAAAACATCTTCTTTAATGAAATACCAATTTTGAAGGAAAAGGATAAAAAAATAATGAAGTTAATTAATTAAATCAAAATTGCATGATAGTCTAAACACCGAGATGTACTCAATTGGACACAGATGAGAACACGAACTACGTAAATATGAGAATATAACGTTTCTTTCATAAAGAAATTGCTTGTTTCAGTCTGAAATTCAGTTCGATTACCAATCAAAATTCCATGCAAAGGACCAATACGTTTTTTCCCCGGAAAGTAGACAAATGAAATGCTTTTCAAGTATTATGACCTAAAATGTAGTTCTTTGACCATGAAGCGTTATTTCTTTTACTATATGTGCGTATTCCGTTTATCTTAACAATAAAAGCATGCTAATTATCTGGATATAAAATTGATTTTCCCGTGATTCGAATGCTCTCGGAGTCATTTTCGAGATAATCAGGATTTGAATAATTCCGGTTCATTTTGGCCCATTGCGGGATTTAGAATATCTTAAGGGCCAATAATAGTTTATAAAGAAACATTCCCTTTTCCAGATAAAGGAATTGATTTGAACTTTAAGTTAAATGATTTGAAATAAAATTTTCAGAGCCTCTTATTCAAACATAGTACGTACTTATAATTTCAAGCCATGGTGAATGAAATAACGTCAGCTGTTCCCTTTATAATGTATATCTATTTTCCCTCTTTGAAAATTTAGTTGCATTCAAACAAAAATGATGTTCATAATTTTAATATGCATGTATTTGACTAATATATGGAGGGGTGGAATCTTATACTGTAGGCCTATACACCATCTATATTCTATCCACTGACCAAAGAGGTTTAAATTAGATATTTGTTCAACTGATACTCCAAGACCAGCTTATTTGAAAGGATTGACATATTCGTCTGTATATCAAATCTGCTTATTCTAGGCTAAAATTCAAGATTGTAAGATCTCATTTTCTATTCATTAGGGGACTGCTAACAAGTTAAGGGGTTGGCTCTACCAAACTTGACATATCTCATATTACAGTTTGTTTTACCTTTCAAGTTCTGAGACCAGACCAGAGAAAAAAATAATATATCACATTAACATTTTTATAAGCATTTCTTTGATATTCACAATTAAATAACATACATGTACACGTACATTATCACACGCGTATGGTTTATTTTCTTCTCGTAGTGCTCCTACACACAAAACTTGATCTAGATGAACGTAACAAACTCAAAAGATTCATTGTCCATTTAAAAGTAATGTTCCAATTGTGTACAATTTGATGAAAATCGTCTATTATCAAATGCAGTGTCGTAGAGATATCACCCACGAAATGTTTGAGTGCAAATTTGAACATAATAGATATCAGATCTCTCCAGAATATCTTCTTATAACCTGTTCATTCAACATTCAATTTGCATCTAGTTAGGACGGGTTTTAAAAATCTGTTAAACAGTTCCTGGTTACCTGAAAAGAAAACAAGTTCATATTCAGTAATGTATACAAGGAGAGTAATTACAGTAATGTATACAAGGAGAGTAATTAAAAGAAGTAATATAAAGAGAGTAATAAAACGAAGGTATACAGGAAGAGTTAATTACAGTAAGGTATACAAGGAGAGTAATTGCAGTGGTGCCATGTGAGGAGAATGAATGCATAGGTGACATAAGAGGATAGTTATTACAGGGAGGTATACAAGGAGAGTAATGATAGTGTATACAAGGAGGGTTATTACAGGGAGATATACAAGGAGAATAATTATAGTGTAGGTATACAAGGAGAGTTATTACAGGAAAGTATACAGCGAGAGTAAATACAGGAAAGTATACAAAAAGAGAAATTACAATAAGATATACAAACAAAGTAATTACAGTAAAGCATATAATAAGAGTAATAACAGTAAGGTAAACAAGGAGAGTTATTACATGAGGGTATACAAGGAGAGTAATTACAGTAAGGTAAACAAGGAGAGTAATGACAGTAATGTAAACAAGAAGATAATTACATTAAGTTATACAAGGAGAGTAATTACAATGAGGTAAACATGGAGACTAATGAGAGTAAAGTATATAAGGGGAGTAATTACAGTAAGGTAAACATGTACAAGGATAGTAATTACAATGAGGTATACAAGGAGAGTAATTACTGTAAGGTATACATGAAGAGTAATTACAGTAAGGTATACATGTACAAGGAGAGTAATTACAATGAGGTATACAAGGAGAGTAATTACTGTAAGGTATACATGAAGAGTAATTACAGTAAGGTAAACATGTACAAGGATAGTAATTACAATGACGTAAACAAGGAGGGTAATTACAGGAAAGTATATAAGGAGAGTAATTACAGTAATATAAACATGTACAAGGAGAGTAATTACAATGAGGTATACAAGGAGAGTAATTACAGTAAGGTAAACAAGGAGATTAATTACAGTAAGGTAAACAAGGAGAGTAATGACAGGAAAGTATATAAGGAGAGTAATTACAGTAATGTAAACATGAAGAGTAATTACAGAAAGGTATATATGTACAAGGAGAGTAATTATAATGAGGTATACAAGGAGAGTAATTACAGTAAGGTAAACAAGGAGATTAATTACAGTAAGGTATACAAGGAAAAAAGTAATTATAATGAGTTAAACATGGAGATTAATGGCAGGAAAGTATATAAGGAGAGTAATTACAGTAAGGTGAATAAGGAGAGTAATTACAGAAAGGTAATTATGTACAAGGAGAGTAATTACAATGAGGTAAACAAGGAGAGTAATTACTGTAAGGTATACATGTACAAGGAGAGTAATTACAATGAGGTATACAAGGAGAGTAATTACAGTAAGGTAAACAAGGAGATTAATTACAGTAAGGTATACAAGGAAAAAAGTAATTATAATGAGGTAAACATGGAGATTAATGGCAGGAAAGTATACAAGGAGAGTAATTACAGTAATGTAAACATGAAGAGTAATTACAGAAAGGTATATATGTACAAGGAGAGTAATTACAATGAGGTAAACAAGGAGAGTATTTACAGTAAGGTATACATTTACAAGGAGAGTAATTACAATGAGGTATACAAGGAGAGTAATTACAGTAAGGTATACATTTACAAGGAGAGTAATTACAATGAGGTAACATGGTAAATCAGGAGAGTAATTACAGTAAGGTAAACATGGAGAGTATATAAGGAGAGTAATGACAGTAAGGTAGACAAGGAGAGTAATTACAGTAAGGAAAACAAGGAGAGTAATTACAGTAAGGTATACATTTACAAGGAGAGTAATTACAGTAAGGTATATATTTACAAGGAGAGTAATTACAATGAGGTAAACAAAAAGAGTAATTACAGTAATGTAAACATGGGGAGTAATTACAGTAAGGTAAACAAGGAGAGTAATGACAGTAAAGTATATAAGGAGAGTAATGACAGTAGATAAACAAAGAGAGTAATAACAGTAAGGAAAACAAGAAGAGTTATTACAGTAAGGTATACAAGGTGAGTAATTACAGTAAGGAAAACAAGGAGAGTAATGACAGTAAAGTATATAAGGAGAGTTATTACAAGAGAGTATACAGGGAGAGTAAATACAGTGGTGGTTACTACAATAAGGGATATGAGAGGGAAATTGAAGCTCATATAATCACAGAACTGCATGATTAAGAATTGATAAATAGGCATAAGTATAGCTGCATGTAGTGTTGTTGATGCCAAAGATATGACCATTCTACACGATATCACGCCCAATTTGATCCATTCTTGACATGATTAACTTTCTTTTATCATTAAAGGAATATATCCATCTAAATAGTTGTCTGCTCTGCTTCATAATAAATATCTGATTTGCATCCACCTACAATTGAACAAAAAAAATGATATTATGGATACAGTGGGAGTTATTACTATTAGCCTACCTTTTAAAAAGGGAAATTCAGTAATTTTGAGGGTGGCATGGGTCACGAATACATATTAATTATAGTCTTCAGAAGTACTAGAATCGCATATGGCCTTAAAATATAGGCCTACTAAACATTTTGTCTATATGTGTTTCTATATATAAGATAAGGCATAGTCTTATTAAAATACGAGTCGTATCTTCGACTTTAAACGCTGTTAAATATGGATACAAATGGATCTGAAGGGAGAGGAGGGAGAGCTGTGAACGATATTACTGATAAGCTAAGCCAAAAAGTTCCCGTTTATGAGACCTCTTAAAATATTAAATTTGGATATCTGTGAAAATTGAAATAATCAATAGTAATACTGAACTCCCTATAACTGTAAAAGGAGGGCTAGTAGGTCAAATGAATTACAGATAGATATGATACGGTATTTTAAAAGGAACGGACCTGATTAAAATAATATAAATAATATTGATAATATTATATCACTACCTGGTAAATAGCAACTGCCATCCTGAACTAGGCTAAAATTTGTAAATAGCCACTGCCGCACTCAAGTGATAGGCCTTCTAGGCCTCAGGCAATTATTCTAAGACGACTGTAAAAGCTAACATACAATGATCATAAGACCCAATACCTCTATCATCAGTATTAGACCTCACAAATTACATTCCACAAAATAGACTAACGTTTTCCAGTCGTAGATCGCGTTCAGTGGTTTCGAAAACGTGACGTGCGGAATATTATGTCTCGATTATTTGTTACTTTTTGCTAACTAGACAGTTAAGGTGAACGGGGCGAATGATCGAGTCTAAGATGTGCATTGTCGTGGCTTTATGAAGTCCGAAACATGGTGAATCTGAAATTCTATTCCCAGATAGATTTATTCACGCCCATTACTCCCTACGCCTTGAATAGTATGTAAATCTGAACAATATTCTGCACAGCTTCCACTCATCATTATATAAGCCGCGGTCCCCCTTTTTCATCTTAAAATATTTTTGTCATTTTTATAATATTTTTTTTTTATAATTTCGGAAATTTAAAAAAACCAGTGGTGTTTGTGTGGTGAGGGTGAGGGTGAGAGGTGAATTTTGAGGCCCTCCAACACCCACTTCCAGAGACACTCCGCGGCTTTTGCTATTAGTCGAGAGTCGAAACTAGTAGGTATATAAATGTCAAGTTGTACCGGACTAATGTCACAGTAACCTCTTTACTTTGCGACATTACGTTCATAATGATATATTTGTCGATTGAAAGATTATACTCGGTAAAACGAAATATTTGGCAACAATTTGAAATGATTTTTATAATAAATATTTTTATCAATGTTATTTTCGTCTATGACTTCATTGTCGTAAAATTTATGCTTCGTGGCTTGGCGCTAATTTATTTTTTAGTACCATGCAATGATTGGATGTAATATATGGTATTTTGATTGGATGGATGTAGAAAACTTGTTAGGTTCTTATAAGAGAATTTCGTTTGTCCGGGCGTCCTCACGGCCGGTTTTGTTAGTTTATATATAAGCCTAATAAGTCTAATAAATTTCTTATAATATAAGCTAACTTTACAGGAGCGGGTGGCAAAAGAGACAGATACTGGCAATTTATTTTTAAAAATACTTAGGGGTATGTCATAAATCAAATGCATAAAATACAACAATGGCGCCTTTTAAAAAAGTTTAAATTTGACATAATACAAGCTGATAATCTAATGTACCAATACACACATTTGAAGTGATTATCCGACAGCCGATTCCTCCAAATATAACAGCCATAAAACAAATAGCTTCAACTGGCGGAAGTGATTCTATATCTAACTCCTCACTCCTTTCAGACTAATGGCATTTCTCATGTAGACACTATATCAATATTACGACGTCAATATTTTATTTTATGAAAACGGTTGACCCCACTTTCATTAATGGTACATTTTTTTGATTCTCTTTCATGGAAATGTCGGTCCATATAGACTCCTTATAGATGTTGCCGTGGACGTATATGTTAGTAAAATGCACATCATTTAACTTGAAGAGTCTTTAAATGGATTGCAAAGAGGTTTTCTAAACTTTGTATGTGTATCGGGGACACTGATAGCATCAATTTGCGCCATTCCAAGTTCCATTCTGACGTCTGTGGTTCTTGCAATTCCACTAAAACTTAGTTTTGATTTTTTAGTCTTTTCTAACCCAATTCGGACAATTCGGGAATTCGGAATTTTACACCCACCACAGGTTGAAATTCCATTGTGTTTTGTGGAACATTTTAGTTATTATAAGCGAGATCTGCTGGCGGACAGAAAAAATAGTAATTCAGTTATGAAAGACCGCAATTTTTTCATATTAAAATGCCAGTGGCGAGATATCTTCCTGCTGTGAAATCTAACAATATATTATCGGGATATCATTTGGCTTCTACTTAAAGAATGAAATCCAATTAGTCTTCACGGAAATAGAACTAGAAACATCTCATTAGTACAAAAAGAAAAGATTATAGATTATTGAAATAGGGATACAGGTCATGTAGATATGAAAGTAAACACTTAAATAAATATCAGATACGGAACAAAGCTAATTATCAGTCGCACAGATATGAATTGGTGTTAAATTACATGTTTTTATATAGAAAAATGTAAAAAAAAATCAATAAATAAAAAAGGGGATACGAATTATATACGAATATAGACGAATCAGTTCGATTGTATTGATATGAATAGATAAAAGGAAAGGATTAATACGAGATCGAGAGGGATGAATACAAGGTACAATCAATGTAAAGAGAACGGGATAGAAGATATAATCAAACTTAAAGAGAAAGTGATACAAGATATAATCAACCTTAAAGGGAAAGCGATACAAAATGTTATTGAGGTAAAGAGAAAGTGACACAAAATATAATCAAACTTAAAGGGAAAGTGATACAAGATATAATCAAACTTAAAGGGAAAGCGATACAAAATGTTATTGAGGTAAAGAGAAAGTGATACAAGATATAATCAAACTTAAAGGGAAAGTGATACAAGATATAATCAAACTTAAAGGGAAAGTGATACAAGATATAATCAAACCTTAAAGGGAAAGCGATACAAGATATAATCAAACCTTAAAGGGAAAGCGATACAAGATATAATCAAACCTTAAAGGGATAACAGAAAGTATGGCAAGATGTAATCAAGGTAACAGAAAGTATGGCAAGATGTAATCATGATAACAGAAAGTATGGCAAGATGTAATCAAGGTAACAGAAAGTATGGCAAGATGTAAAGGAAGAGACATAATTTCGGAATGAGGAAAGCAAATCAAGGTCAAGAATCACATAATGTCATAATATGTCAGTGTGCTCTGCAATGGAAGGTCAATGACAATGACTTATGTATGGAAATATAATTTGAATATATCACTACATACAATCTGTTATAAAATTCATGTATGACTTTGAATTTATTGATCGCATTTCTCGGTACGACTGCACTCGATTTGTAATCAATAATGTAACCTATCATTTTCGTGAAAAAAAAAATCGCTTTTGAAAGTTGAAAGTGCCGCTTGTTTTAAGTAAATATATTCACATATTTTTCTTCCATAACAAACAGAAATGTATCACTTGACCTGATCAGAACTAAGTCACGGATTAAATAACTATGCATTGTAGACCGATTGTTAATTCCGAAACATCGTTAAATTGTATCAGTTATTGATTCATTCTATTTAGCAATTTTTACTTCATAAAAATATTGATTGATCTAGTTATAAAGAGAAATTTAAAGTATATTATTCGTGTTTATTTCTTCAATAACAAGAAATATATTATTGACTTAGTAAAATATCAATCTAAGCTTTAAAAAAAACTTTAGATCTGGTGATAGTAAAAATCCGTACAAGCAAAACAATTCCGTGAATCAAAAATCCCATCCAGAGCATGACAAAATCGGGTGCAATAATTATATAGTAGTGGACTTCCCATACGAGAAGTATCATCAGGTGTTTCGAAAAGGGTAAGCTTGTGTTCCTTAAAAATACAATATTTGTGTTAAGGTGATATGAGAATAAAATTCTCATAAAAAAGCACTGGCCTAGGTCATGAATCTAGAACTATATATTTTAAAGTGCAGTTAATTTATTAGTATATTGTGATAAATAAATAAATAAGTAAAAAGTTGCATAAAAAGCTGGTGGTACCGACTGGTCACAATTATCTGGAAGGAATATAAAACCGATATACACAAAACTGTCTTCTTACAATTCCTACTTAAAATGAAGAAAATTTATATTAATGTAAAGCTTTTCAAAGTGATAGGCCTACAGTTCATCCTCTAAAACAGATTTCCTAAAAAGTAAGGACGATTATGATTATAATAATATGAGTTTAAGCATAGTAAAGTCGGTATTTTAAATGGTCAAAATGTTATGTCATGTCTAAAAGCGGTGTAGTATGGGGTGGGGTCGGATCAAGTCTGCCATGGACTAAATGGTTACTCAAATTTTTGTTTCGCTTATAGGCGGTCACAAGCCTCTTGGTGTAAACATAGGGATACTGTTCCTGAAGATTCTTATAGTGATTCTTTACTATTAATGATGACTTTGTTGCGGTATGATTGTATGTTACCACAAACGGAATAATTTGGTTATCGTGTTGTATATTTAAACCATTGGGATATACAGTGCCGAGTTGGTTCATCCAATAGCTCTCGCGCTGTAATCTTCTGCGTTTAGGCTTGATATTCGGAATAGCTGGAGAGCAAATTCTTAACCTTGATTTATTCAAAAATAAAAACGTTTTTTTAAAAATGCAATGAAAAATAAATGTAGGTTAAAGAAATACTATCTCTTAAAATTAGCAAAAACATGAGAATCAAATTATTGAATAAGCTTTAGACTATTGTTAGAATTTTTCAATGAATATATAACAGATTACTGACTTTTCCACTTACGTGAACAGGTATGAATTATTGCATAACTTACCCATTTTTTGTACTGTAATATTTTTTTTTGCTATATGCTTATTACAATTGATGCCCATGTCGAGTATGTCAAAATCAATTCATCAGAGATTTAAACAGCCCCAAGAATAGTTTGTAATAGTAAAATCGTTAAAATCGAAGTTTTAATATGAATTGTTTGATTTAGGATGATTATAATTAAAAATTTATGAAATGTCAAATCGATGAATAGGATACAAGTTAAATTTTGAAGTCTATTATCACATTAAAATAATTATAGACCTTTATCTACGTGAATAATAAAAATTATATATCTGGATATCATGGGAGTAAAGCAAAATTAATTCTTGGAATAATTATCTGAGCGCTGTAGGATATACACCAATGATATAATGCGTTATTGACACTGTGGGATATTCAAAGCAGTAACACCATTCGTTCTTGAAGCTGCGAGTAACACCATTCGTTCTTGACGCTGTAGGACGTACTAAAGAGTAACACCAATTAAGGAATGAATGTGGATCTTGTTATCGTTATGGGGAAATAAACGCTGGTTTATCACGTGACAAGATAAATGACCCGGCGAAGCGGGTCATGTACGTCTTGTCACGTGTAAACCAGCGTTTATTTCCCCATAACGATAACAAGATACACATTCATTCCTTATATTTACATTCGTCAAACTACTCCACAATTTTCTATTGTTTTATGTAAAAATACTGAAAAAAACTATGTTTTTTTAATTCATCGGCATCTGTCAATCAAGTTGACCGGCCCCGCCTTGTTTTACTTTGAGCCAATAGATTGTGAGTGCTTTGACGACGTCATAGCGTCACTAGCGTTTGCGTTGACGACGCCAAAGAGTCACGTGACAAAGTAGCGTTTATTGAAAAATAAACGCTAGTTTGCTAAACTGGTTCATTGAAGGGAGTGATAGTTGAAATGTAAATATTCGTTCTTGACGCTGTAGGATATTCAAAGCAGTAACGCCATTCGTTCTTGAAGCTGCGAGTAACACCATTCGTTCTTGACGCTGTAGGACGTACTAAAGAGTAACACCAATCATTCTTGACGCTGTAGGATCTACTATAGAGTAACACCATTCGTTCTTGACGCTGCAGGGCGTACTAAAGAGAAACACCATTTGGTCTTGTTGCTATGTACACATAGTAACACCATTCGCTCTTGATGCTGTAGGATGTACACAATAGTATCACCATTCGTTCTTGACGCTGTAGGATATACACAATAGTATCACCATTCGTTCTTGACGCTGTAGGATGTACACAATAGTATCACCATTCGTTCTTCACACTGCAGGATATACACAATAGTAACACCATTCGCTCTTGACGTTGTAGGATGTACACAATAGTATCACCATTTTTTTTTATCTTAGAAAATGTTTATTTACTAAATAATATATACATAGCATAATTATATACAAATATACGATATAGTACGAACAGTGGCAGGTTATATTTACAATTTGTAAAAACATTTTTTTTTTTTTTTTTTTTTTTTTAACAATAGTATCACCATTCGTTCTTGATGTTGCAGGATATACACAATAGTATCACCATTCGTTCTTGATGTTGCAGGATATACACAATAGTAACACCATTCGTTCTTGATGTTGCAGGATATAAACAATAGTATCACCATTCGTTCTTGATGTTGCAGGATATAAACAATAGTAACACCATTCGTTCTTGATGTTGCAGGATATAAACAATAGTAACACCATTCGTTCTTGACGATGTAGGATCTACACAATAGTAACACCATTCGCTCTTGACGCTGTAGGATGTACACAATAGTATCACTATTCGTTCTTGACGCTTCAGGATGTACACAATAGTAACACAAATTCGATCTTGACGCTATACAGGATGTGCTAAAGAGTAACACAATTCGTTCTTGACACCGTTCGTTCTTGACTCTGCAGGATAGTAACACAATTAGTTTCTGGCGCTGCGGGATATACACAATAGTTTACATTCGTTCTTGATAAGGAGTAACACCATTCGTTCTAAGCGCTGCAGGATAAAACCATCTATATAGCCTAGCATTATTGTGTTGTTGCATTGCAACTTTAAATTTAATGCAATAAGTCAATATTGACTTGTAAACAGATGTCAGATTGTTAAAGTTGTGACCTAGTTGTGACACTGAACGATTGACACACAGGTACTTTTGGTTAAAATTGCACTGTTTGTGGTTTTTATTTTCTGTGAAATATGTTGGCAAAATACTACTTTTTGTGGTGTTTTAAACCCATGCTATTGTTTATGGTATAAGTTTTAAGTCAAGCACGTTTTTAACGTATACTATTTGACTTCAGTACAAGACATTGATAGATATTTTAAATCTTCGACGGAAGTAATCCGCATTTCTTTCTTTTTTTTATTAGTGGTGTCTTATTCCGAACAGAATTATCGACTGTAAACGTCTCAAAACGTTTTACTTCTTGGAAACGAACTAGTAACACCATTTTAGATATTTTTTCGTAATTAGATACCGTGTATGTTTTAATATGCATTACGTATATTGATATGTTCGTGATGTTCAGAAGTTTACTAACATGTTTTTATCAATTTATACAACATAATTTTAAAAATTCTGTTTATTCAACATGTCTTATAATACATAGAAATCTGTTCTCATTGGTATAGCTCAATTATCAGTTAAGGAGAATTCTGGAAAATCTTTCGTGATGGAATTAAAAGAAAAGAAAATGAAATGGTTTCGAATGACAGTTTTTTGCTCAGCCTCTCTCTTATTTTATTGATAAATTTACAAAAGAAAGTTGATTCAAACTACTTTAACCAGTAAGCGTTTCAGATTAAAGCGTTCTGGTAGTAAAAACAACCTCGATGGTCTCCATCGAAAATGAAAATCCCCGCCAGATGAATTGTACATCAATCCATGTACGACATTGGGAGAGTTTGCTTATCTGCACCTGAGAGAACTAATGAAGAGTGCAACGAGAGAAATTATTCCAAGACAGCGACATAAGCCAAACTGGGGAAATCATAGTTATCGGGTTTGATTCGAAGTCATCACCTGCAACTGAAAGATAAACATATACCCTCAATTCTGCAATCGATATTTTGTTCCTGTACGTTTGAAGATATGTGAAATCAACTTTCAACTTAATTGGTAATAATAATTTCCATTTGTATGTATATGGTCTAAACTGAAATGGTGTTTTACATACCTATTTTCTGCACTGGGTTACAAAAATAGATATATAAATTTCTAAGGTAAAGACATTCACTATTTACAGATGTTGGTGAAAATAATTAATAAATGTCCACTTAACAAAATCTTTAAAATTGTGCTAAACTGCAATTTTGTTGATCCAAGTATTACAATTACAAGTCTTTTTCAGAAATGGTATCCTTTCAATAGTTTAATTATATATAATCACATTGTCAGTGTCATGACATTTGTTGGGAAGTATTTAGAACAGGAAGAAGGATGTAACATCATGCCTGCAAGAGTCTACACTGAATCACCTAGACTATAAGTGATGCCCTATAGCCATACCTCGTTTGAAATCTGTTATAGACACTCACTGGCCGATTTGTTTGAAAAAGAACATGTGGAATTTGGTCAAAATCGTTTAAGATCTAAAGCTTTTACAAGGTAAAAATCAAGAAAACGACATATAACGACTCATAAAATACATGTAATTTTCGTTTCTGATAGGACTTGTCTTAAGTTCATTACTAACTCACACCTAGTCTCCTGAAAATCTCATTTGATATTTTTTGATTTGTTCGTTTATCATCTGGGGCCTTATTCTCAAAAACTAAACTTACAATGATTTTAGTGTTCTAGTTATTTGATTGGTCAATCACTAAATCGATTTTAAATTATGTTATATGATCCAATAAAATTGCTGTATTCCTTAAAATCTTGATTTTATCTTAATTAAGTTTTCGAGAATAAGGCCCCTTGTTATAATAATCAATTTCACCTCGGATAGTTTACATCTGTTAAGATTGGTGCCGTCTAGTCTTTTAACAAGCAAATCTTATAGGTTTTCAAGAACAAGGGCAATAACTCAAATAATATAAAGTTAGAAGTGTTTATCATTAGAAGGTATCAATTAAAATCTGTCAAAAAATCATCATGTCAACAGCAATTGTTGGACAGACTGACAGACCGATATACACACACAAAAACATGTGGGTTTATAAAAACAAACTCCATATTATATAGGTAATCAATGCCAAATCAATTATTATTAACACTAATGACGTTTTCACTTTACATGATGGCAAACATAGAATTTAAAAATTTAAAACTTAACAATGTAAATACATGTATTGTAAATTTCCATAACAATATGTTTAAAATAAAACTATGTACATAAAAAGCAGTATTAGTATGGCACTTAAAGGCAACAATAACAAATATTGGTAAGATAGTATTGCTAACTGTCAACTCATATTTTAAAATACATTGTCCAATTTTATGAGTACAGTAGTGGTTTAACATGTGTGCATCAGAAATGTAAAATGTGAAATGAGCTGAAATGGAATAACATAGCTCTACTTTCTTCACTGGGGTAGGTAGGGAAACACCGTGTAATGTAAAATGAGTGATTTTCGAAATTTCACTTAATATATTAGATAGAATAGAATGCATGATAGACAACTCATTCTAAAGATTTATTCAATATGGCTATTTCCTTATAGCACACTAGTTCTGAAGTTTATAATTGAGACTTGAGTGATTTTATGAGCTAAGAGTAAAAAGTTAGCAATACTTTCTTACAAAATCACATTTAGACACCTGTGCAAATTGTTACAACTTTATGAATACAGAATAATTCTTAAGAACATACAATTTACCTGGACTCTGAAACAAACAGTTTCTAATTCTAACATTGCCTCAAAAATTGTTTTTCCAGATTTTAACCACAAAAAGAAAATTGTGCACTAAGGAAATGTTTGAAAATTTGGCAACAGTAATGGCTAGTGCAAAACATTCAAATTCTACAATATTTACAAACTGTAAGAGCTAGACTTGTAAAAAGCTTCAATACACTAAAAGTTGAATTTTTAGAACCAGTGCTGAACTGAAGCCAATTTATTTTGTAGGTACAAGCTAACAATTCCTGTTAAATGTTGATTACCAAATATAAACAAAGAAATAGTAAAAAACAACACTATTTCTTTTTAAATACTGGAATGTAACCAGCAAAATAAAGACAAATTAAGCACTATTCTTGAACTATTTTGAAGGATTGGGAGCTTTTATACTAAAACAATGCACAACACTTTACGGTACAATGTATCTTGTACAGACATTTTGTGATCTAATTGTCACTTTTTAGAACAAAAATTCTCCAGGTTTTCAACAATTAAATTAAAATTTGTTTAAATAGACAGAAGTATTTAGTAAATTACAGTTGTTAATAAAGATATATCATATGGTTGTATGTAACAAATGACATAAAAAGATCAATAATATTCTAAACAATAATATTGATTTGAAAATTATACAAATCTGCATCAAGCAGTGAATTCACAAAGCTGTTATTTTAATTCCATATCAATTACCATCTTACAAAAGAGCTCAATTCAACTCTTTCCTTCACAATATATAAAAAATGTTGCAAAAAAATCAACCATGATCTCTAATTGGTCAAAATCAAAGTCACAATTTCTACCACTTTCAGAACTTTTCTGAGAAATACGTTTATATATATGTCCACGTATATCTATTTATTTCTAGTGCACGTATTTGTTAAAATCAATGAGGTGGCAGGCTTATCTGTACAACTATAATGTCAACTCTCTAGATATCTAAGATGATCTGTTTGCAGACAGATCTAAAGTTTTCTGACAAATTTGGAATTGACCTCTGTCAGTAAATTAAGAAGATAATAAATCGCTACAAAACACTAAAATAAATTAACATTTGGTTAATAAATATATCTCGCTATGTAACCAAAATTACAGAGTATAATTATTTTCCCTCCAGTATAAAAATTCTTAAAATAACAATGACAATAGAAGTTTCCTAAAATATAATAAATTTATCAAGATCAAGTAATCACTTAGTTTTATCACTTGTGTTCTCTTTACTTGTAACATGACACAAGCATATCAACAACATAAACAAATCAACACAAACATATCAACAACACAATGTACTAAATAAAATGTAGGCACCTGCTTACAATAAACTTTTTGTGTAGTGTGGTCACTTGATTTGCACTACAATTTTCAATCAGACGTCAGTGATTCTTACATTCCCACTAAATCTAAAGGCTCTTTTGCAATATTGAAGTCATTTAGCCAGATACATCCAATGGGAAATTGACAAAGAAAGTCATCTCACCATCAAAAACAATTACAGTCTAACTGCTAAAATTAGCTGGTAGTCTTAGCTATCTATTACTATGATAGTCCATCCAGCTACCAGTAGAGATAACAGTCAAACTACCAGCTAAGATAGCATTCAAACTACAAGCTAAGATAACAATCAAACTACCATCTAAGATAGTTATCAAACTACAAGCTAAGATAGCAGTCAAACTACCAGCTAAGATAGCAGTCAAACTACCAGCTAAGATAGCAGTCAAACTACCAGCTAAGATAGCAGTCAAACTACCAGCTAAGATAGCAGTCAAACTACCAGCTAAGATAGTAATCAAACTACCAGATAAGATAGCAGTCAAACTACCAGCTAAGATAGTAATCAGACTACCAGCTAAGATAGCAGTCAAACTACTAGCTATGATAGCAGTCAAACTACCAGCTAAGATAGCATTCAAACTACCATCTAAGATAGCAGTCAAACTACAAGCTCAAATAGCATTCAAACTTCCATCTAAGATAGCAGTCAAACTACCAGCTAAGATAGCAGTCAAACTAAAATCTAAGATAGCAGTCAAACTACCAGCTAAGATAGCAGTCAAACTACCAGCTAAGATAACATTCAAACTAAAATCTAAGATAGCAGTCAAAGTACCAGCTCAAATAGCATTCAAACTACCATCTAAGATATCAGTCAAACTACCAGCTAAGATAGTAGTCAGACTACCAGGACCTGTTAATATAGTAGTCAAGCTACAAGCTAAAATAGCAGTCAAACTACCATCTAAAGATAGCAGTCAAACTACCATCTAAGATAGCAGTCAAACTACCAGCTAAGATAGCAGTCAAACTACCAGCTAAGATAGCAGTCAAACTACCATCTAAGATAGCAGTCAAACTACAAGCTAAGATAGCAGTCAAACTACCATCTAAGATAGCAGTCAAACTACCATCTAAGATAGCAGTCAAACTACAAGCTCAAATAGCATTCAAACTTCCATCTAAGATAGCAGTCAAACTACCAGCTAAGATAGCAGTCAAACTAAAATCTAAGATAGCAGTCAAACTACCAGCTAAGATAGCAGTCAAACTACCAGCTAAGATAACATTCAAACTAAAATCTAAGATAGCAGTCAAAGTACCAGCTCAAATAGCATTCAAACTACCATCTAAGATATCAGTCAAACTACCAGCTAAGATAGTAGTCAGACTACCAGGACCTGTTAATATAGTAGTCAAGCTACAAGCTAAAATAGCAGTCAAACTACCATCTAAAGATAGCAGTCAAACTACCATCTAAGATAGCAGTCAAACTACCAGCTAAGATAGCAGTCAAACTACCAGCTAAGATAGCAGTCAAACTACCATCTAAGATAGCAGTCAAACTACAAGCTAAGATAGCAGTCAAACTACCATCTAAGATAGCAGTCAAACTACCATCTAAAGATAGCAGTCAAACTACAAGCTAAGATAGCAGTCAAACTACCAGCTAAGATAGCAGTCAAACTACCAGCTCAAATAGCATTCAAACTACCATCTAAGATAGCAGTCAAACTACAAGCTATGGTAGTAATCAAACTACCAGCTAAGATAGCAGTCAAACTACCAGCTAAGATAGTAATCAAACTACCAGGACCTGTTAATATAGTAGTCAAGCTACAAGCTAAAATAGCAGTCAAACTACCATCTAAAGATAGCAGTCAAACTACCAGCTAAGATAGCAGTCAAACTACCATCTAAGATAGCAGTCAAACTACAAGTTAAGATAGCAGTCAAACTACCAGGACCTGTTAATATAGTAGTCAAGCTACAAGCTAAAATAGCAGTCAAACTACCATCTAAAGATAGCAGTCAAACTACCATCTAAGATAGCAGTCAAACTACCAGCTAAGATAACAGTCTAACTACCATCTAAGATAGCAGTCAAATTACCATCTAAGATAGCAATCAAACTGGTAAGGGGATTAATTGGTTATATGTATATTAATTTTTATCTGTCAACAATTAATTTAAAAAGAACCACATGAGTATAACAATATAAATGTGGTTTATAGGTTGCAGCCATTTATTTAAATATAATTTTATGAAATAACTTAAAAGTGAAAAGATCTGAATTCAATTTAATGAATAGTTCCATTGCATGATATCTGGAAGTAAAAGATTTTATATGTTTGCTGATCTTAAAGCCAGGTAGGTAATGGCCCCAAATTATCACTTCTAACTATGTATGTCAGAAGTATGTTAGTGAAATGTAACTAAATTGGATTAATTTCAATTGTAAAATATATCTTAACTCAGATATTTCTTCATAATATTAAAATAAATATATTATTCAATTTTATTTTTTTTGTATTTTGACATTCATTGGCAAATACATATTTATCTTTGCATTCTTTACTCTTTTTTTTATATAAAACCATCCATAACATTTAAATTTTAAACAAATATTTGTGAGAAAAAGGTGGTAACTTCACATGTTTTGCAACTCTATGAAATATATGCAACCATGTAACAGTCAAATATTTAATTAAATGCAGCAGATGTGACTTCCTACATACAACTTGTATTGATGTCATCAATTATATAAAATTTTCATCAAAAACCCCCTGAAATTGTTTAAAGCAAAAAACATACTTTCGTATAGATTTAGGTTTGTCCACTATTACAAAGATTACATTATTTACACAGAAACCAAATTCTAAATGTCTTACAAGGATTATATCTTATTGCATGTTTATCGAATATTTAGATAGCAATATTAAAAATATAAAACAGTCAATTATATTATATTGACTTTTCATTTAATCCACTTTGTAACTCTTGATATTTGCCTATTTTTCTTAAAAAAATCTACTCAATTTACTTGAAAACATTTACAATAAGATAAAAAAAAAGGGTTTACAATTCATCTTTAATTGAGCTTTATAATCTTCATTTTATACTTCAGAATAAAACTTATTATTGTGAACAAAGATAATAATAATGATATTGTAAAACATAAACTCTAGTAAATTTACAAAATACAAGTAATAGATTGAAGACAACCCATTTATTCATTTCTGTGTTCTGAGATAATGATTTGAATGGAATATACGTGACTTCAACAAAACAGACAATCTAAGACCTGGGTTTTCAACTGGCTTTCTCAAGTAAGGTCAGTGGAGCTAGATGCATATCCACCAAGACAGTACAAAATATTACAATTTTGTTAAGACCTATGCCACAGTTTGTGTCCCCTGGAAAATGTCCAAATGTTCAAATGTCAAGTCTGGGACATGTTGCCCGAGTTCAAAACCCAGGTTCTAAGATATATCAAGTTTATAGATTAAGATGTAGTAATTTATGTACTAAGACTAGTATTTATAGATGCATTTTTCTTCAATCCCAATTCTTTGCTGCAAATGATGAAAGCACTGGTAGCCATGATTTCTGGATCAACACATATATCATAAACCATTGAAGGTTTCTAATTCATTCATGATATTTTGACAGAGTATATTGTTCCACAAATTAATTTATTAGAAATAGAATTATACCTATGCTGAAAATAATGTTCTGATACAAGCCAAGTCTAAGAGATATCTTTAATTTGTCTTAGCCTGAGGTTCTTTAAATTCAGATTTCAGAAAATACATTGATCTCATTTGTTGAGAAAACTGGGCTTAAAATAATTCTCTAGTTTGACTTGTTAAATGACAGGAGTATTAAAATTATCTGAAGATTCTGACAATAATCAAAGCCCCAGGCAATAAGAAACAGACGGCTTGAAAATCCGTTACAATTCTATTAAGTATAAGTAATTATAAGATCACAAGGCACCTAGAACCACCTCTGTAATCTCTCTATAATATGTCAGTGTGGTAGTAATAACATAATATAACAGCTGGAAAATTCCTTTACAATTGATGACTGTCACATTAACTTGTCTTCCAGTTAGCTTCATATCTGTTATTGAGGAAGTAGCGCAGAATTACAGAAAAATCCATTTTATTTAAAAAAAATTAACCTACATTTCACTGAGACCTAGTAAAACTAAAACTAGAAATAGTCATGGAGGATTTTTGAGGATCAAAGTATTACTAGATAATGGAAACACAAACTTCTGTTAAACCTAGGTTTTGTTAGTCATCATTTGAGATTTAATATTTCCAGCATGATTGGTTCAATTTCTGCTGGATCCACTTGTAGCAGAACTCGCGCATGATTGTCACTGATTGTTTTTAATTCATATAGTTTACTTAATATTGCTACAAAATAGTTGTTAGCGAATTCAAAAGAATATACGTTTTCGAGATAATGTTTGAGTAAAATTAAATATCTATCTTGTATATCTGCCACCTTACTGCGTTGTTGTATATTACTAGCATCTGGATTAAATACTATCATAGTTTGTATAAGTGCAAATAATTTTGTATTATTATTAACCAATGATTTTAAGCCGCGACAATATTTGATATGACTTTCATATAAATCACCATGACGAGTCGTTGTTTTCAGTATTTTGGTAGAAATTTCACCATTTGGGGTCATCCAAGAGTCTCTTTCGACTATGTAAAAAGCCACAGATCGTAATAAAAGTGTGTTCACAACCGATGCTTTTAAAGCATTTATTTGGTCTTCCTGTCGAAGTAGATTAAAATCAGCCATTCGTTTCACAAATTTTATCAAGCGCCGCACTGCAAACTCTGAGTTGTTGACCAAACTACTTTTGGTACTAAAGTCATCTTCTGATTGTTTGGGATCAGTTGTGGGTAAGGGACAACCAACTGTTTCTTGATATGATATAGTGATATCTTCTAATAACTCCTGTTCTTCCTTTGTTAATGTACGATATGATAGAGCATCTGAAGGTAACAGGTTTTTAGGAATGTGATTGAATAAATCAGTAGTATTGTACCCTGAACTACTCGGGCTTTCATCATATGATGAAGAACAGGCATTAGAAGAATCAACAATGGGAGGAAATTCAAAGTCTATGGGTTCCTGTTTTATAATCATTTTATCACGCTCAACTCTTTTCATCCGATTTTCGGCAACTTTAGCCATCCGCACACGCTTTTCATTTTCACCTGAAAAGATAAAACAGACTTCATTAAGAAAGTAAAAAATTTCAGACTAAATCAAATATCAGGTTTAATTTTTAAAGAATTTTCTTAGCAAATACTGGAAGGCTCTGTTCTGTAATATTAAGATTCCACTTGACTTTCTCCATGGTTTTACATAAATATAGAACTTTTAATTTTGTCTGTAATTGAATGGCAAAATAAACATCATAGGGATGTAGTCAGCATAAATATGGCGTCTCAAAAAAAAAAAAACGTCCCCCAGGTTTGACTGTAGATATCTCAGCTGCTGATGAACAGTTCTGTACTTGAAGTTAATGACAACTGTGACTACTTGATAATATCAAACGAGGTAGAAGTAGTCTGTTTAGCTAAAATAAGTTTAAAACAACCCTTATGATAATGTCAATTGGGCAAAGAAAAACAAATCTCTTTAAAAGGAAAAAAAATCACTTTCATGAGATAAACAATTAATTTCTTAAATTTTGTGTATATCATGATATTTAACATGTTTCTATCAAAAAAATTGCAACCAAAATTGTCTAACAAACACAAATCAGTCTCTAATAATCTATTAGATTTAAATATTATATTTTCTGTTAAAATTTTGTAGATTATGCTATCTGAAACTAAATTACAATCTTAACAAAGCCGTTAAAGGAATGTCTCACTGAACTGAAGACTGCATGATATTTATAATCACTGCCCACTTTTACCCTTCCCTTTCAAAAATCATGCAAAAAGAAAGCTTATTAATTGCATCATTGTTGTGATTAAATAAACTTCAGTCAGATGACTATCATGTAATAGACAGGTTGAGAAGATATTTAGATTGTCATTGAAAGAAGACATTATAAGAGTATTTACACTGCTATCAACTATATTTATCTAAACCTTGTTACTTTGTCAATCTGACACAAGACCTGAACCAACATAAAGCCATAGTGATTATAAAACTAGGTGACCATTTCAATTAAATCACAAATTTTTTGCCGGGCGTAATATGTACGCCCATCTTTGTTTTCATATTGATTTTTTTTTTTCGTCCACCGTACCTCCTACTTCTATAAAATATACGGAAAAACAGACTTCATGACGCTTATTACAATATAAATGTAAAACGAAATTGATCTGTGCAACATGAAGCGACACGAGCAACAAATATAAAATGGACCGTAAATAACATATTTATCAGTTGATTTTGCTTGAATTTCCTTTATCGTATTACTTGTTATAAAAGACGAATGATAGTACTTGAAAATATTCGATTATATGTAATTAATGAAGTTATAATTTGTCCGCCATATTGGTTAGGGAGGCCTAGGATGGACTAAATTACAGCATGCTTTAAATTTAGCTTACTTTAGCACCCTTTAGCCACACCCACTGCTTAATTGACCACATTTCTTATTTATGATCCTATTTTCTTCAAACTTAAGAAATTGTTGTGCGCAGGTGCATTAGCAACTTTCTTATTGCATGAAACTTGGTATGCATACATAGAACCGATTCAGGATTTCATGGAAATATAGAATTTGGGCAGTGCCAAAAGCATTGCGAACTTTTTTATTTCTTCAAACTTGAGATGTACCGGTATGTCTATAATCATAGTCGAACTTGCATCATCATGTTGAAATATATTTCTCGCACATTGAAACATCAGTAGAGTGCATGCACAATAAAAATTGCTCAACCTGCGTACCTGTATGTCGTAACACGCCCTGCACCAGTACTGTTAACTGTACAGTTCTAGTTTTTTATTGATTTTTCATTGTAAGCTACTTTATCCATACCAAGAACAGTCTGACATTCACATACAAAAATAATTTCCTCCAGAAACTAAGAACGTGACTTAAGCAAATAAATTGCTGATAGAAAAACTTAACGAAAGCCGAAAAAGAATGAGAAATTTTGTAAATCCAATATTCACTGTTTTGAAGAAGGACAAAGAAAACTAGAAAATCTTCCATTTGAAGCAAAGTAAATCTTTAAAAATGTTTTCCATTAGTTTGGAATCCCCTTCAAACAGAAATTCATCAAACACAAATTGATGAAGGAAAACCAATGACGAAATGTAAATTTAAGCTTCATTTGTTCAATTGATTTGGAGTAGGAGTCAAACAAATGCTCATCATAACATCTAATGAAGACCGATATTTTGGACACATTTTTTAAACCACTTTTGACAACTGTCCTTGAACATTATCTCTAATAGATAAAATAGCGTACATGTTAGATTACGTGACTCATGTGAACAGGTTTTAGGAGGGCTGTGGTTTGTCTGAGTGGTAACGTGACCTTAAAAACTAGGTTAGTCAAATGTCAAGAAGGTCAAAGTATGCTTTCTTTTCTTTTATAGCATGTTTTATGATACATGTACATATAATGTGGTAATGTGTTAATATGGTAGCAATGTTCTGCTTATCACTGACAATTAATGAAAGTCAAAAGATGTGAATAATCAATCTCTAATTGAAAATTAAAAAACTTAAAGCTCACAGGTTATTCAATAACCCAGTTTTCTAAATTCTCTCATTAAAACTGTCTCTCTTGAAAGTAATCAATGCAAAACTCTGAACCAGCTAATTTACAAACCCATTTCAAATATTCAGTGAATCGATACATTCTCTTATTCAATATAATACATTTTTTTTAAAATGATCTTTTTAAGATACCAGTTTATAATATTATAGATTGCTTTTAAGGTCTAATGATTTTTAGTTAATACATATTGGAGTTATTGGGAGAAAGAGAATCTTTCAATTCAATGGTTTGTATGGAAAAATATTGCAATTAAAAAAAAATTTCACTTCAAATTATGTAAAGAAATTTAAATATATTCAATGTTAATTTATTCGAACATCTGCTCAAAAGATACTGAAGCAGTAATTTTAGTACTAATGATCCATCAAACAAATCTTAAAAGATCTTCAATCATCTAAGTACACAGATCAATGTTAAAATAGTTTTTACCCTTAAACAAATGAGAAATAATACAAAGTACATCATTAATACAAGGAAATGTATGTTTTATTTGTAATAGAGCTAATACAGATGTTAATATAAGTTCTGATCACATGGATATCTATAGAAACAACCATTCCCATCCACAAACAATTATAATGCATTAAAAACTTTGAAAAAGATGTGATCAATATTTGTATAAATTAAAACAAATTTTTCTCTTTCGAGTTTTAAAGCATCGAAAACAACTCATTGAAACAATTTACTTCATAAAAGTGTCAGGCTTTCATTGGATGAATCTGGTAACATATAATCCAATCAAATCGTCCCATTTATAAATTTTAGTGATACAAGAACTGAACCTTATGATGTCATAGTATAAGACAAAATTTGTAATAACTTGACATTGTCATTGAAAATTAAAGGGGTTGTGCAAAGTCTGTTTTATGATTTAAAACGTTAAATATACGTTTTTACAAAATTATGTCGTTATTTTTATTTCGATATCTCATCCCGTTCTCGAGTTATCATCAAAAAAACACCTGTAATATCATAGTAACGGCCCTTAGTTACGCCATAAAAAATCATCGACTGATTCCGTCATTCATCGGAAAATGACGTCATACCCAGAACCAAACAATGGCCGACATGCAAAGTCACATTGGATTTATCGAGTGTCTAACCGTTTTGTGGCTATGTTTGAGAGTGATGCGGGTAATCAGTTGTACATATGGCTGAATTCTAATGATTGGATTGATCACCAGTGAATTATATTGAGGTGAAGAGCTTTGGATCGTTGTTATACGCTTGAAGCGGTCTCTAGCTAAGCCACCTGTTTTGACCGACCCGGCGACCGATGGCGATACCGACGATGACGATCTAATGTTTATGAATATAACAATATAGACGGTGGTCGCCTCTGAATTTTCTCAACAGGTAGTCCTGATTATTTCTCTTCGTTTTTTAGGCCGGAAAAAAAAAATGTCTTGGTTCTCAGGCACCGCCGCATGGACGAAATCGTCACCGCCCGAAGGATTTTATTTGTATTTCAAAAAAAAAAAAAAATATCGCGCCCGCATTTTGAACTATCCATTGTAGTCTTACTTCCTATAATTAGACATAGAGTTATGTCCCTTACAATATTAGAACATAAGAGATATATCCCGAGAATCTACCGCGTTCCAAATAATAAATGTCACGGACACATCTATTATCAGTAGAATAGTGGACATATTTGGTAGATATTTTAAATTGAAATTTTATACCGATCAAAACGATCGAAACTTTATTTAAACAATTTATTAAACCAATCTTCCCGTTATAACATTGACTCAAGGTCGCACGCGTATGAATCTCGCGATTGACAAAAGGCAAAACTAGTCGATAAATTTAATGGACCGATAAATTTTGAGTCTTTCAAAAGCCAAGGTACTGTCATACCCAAAATGGATCTATTTAAATCTGTCATCAATTTGATTTTGATCGACCTTCAAAAATGTATAAATAATGAACCATTGCAATGAATTCAGATAAGAAATCTGCTAATTTCCCGTGTCAGCACTTTGATTCTATTTATAGTAACAATCAACCTTTATTGCCTCCTTTGTTTCTGTACAGATTCTAAGCCCTCCTCAATCTAAGGTGTGACAAATTAACGGGATCTCATTGTTTATAGTCACCCAACCTCATAATTAATAATAATAAGTTCCATTTTTTAGAATGAAAATATTATGTATTGCCAACTAAAAAAAAAACCGATAAAAAACATCTTTACCGTCTTCCGACGAAATATAGGTCACTTCAAATTTTATCCAAAATTTTACCGCTTACATCAACTTGATACCAGTTGTTTAGTCCTTTCATAACCAAATTATAAAGTACTTTCAATTTCTTTACAACATAGTCATAGACTAAATTTCAATAAAACTGGTTCAAGTTTGCATATTTATTGTTCTGACATTGCATGAACAAATATTGCTGACGGCATGATTTTATACATCGATCTAGCCATTGGTACCAGTATCAAATTTCATAACGGAAAATATTGCTACCGACGATCAAGTTGTATATTGTCTTCGAGATAACCAATATTGTCTCCGAGTTGACCGAACACCTATAATATTATGTGCATTGAAAAAAAAAAGCCTCCCTCACGAACATATTCCTTTTTATTAAATGTCGTGTCCATTTTATTTTCACTGACACCAAAATAAAAAAAAGCCTCCCGCCCGCACCAATTTTCAGAATTCCATTGCCTGAGAACCAAGACATTTTTTTTTTTTGGCCTTAGAATAGTGTTTTAATTTTCCGAGAATATGACTTGCTTAGTTTGCCCATGCCATGACCGGGTAGAAATAGGCCCTACTTTCAGTTTCACTTCACTTTCAGTTTTCAGATGGAGCGGAGAGATGAGAGGAGTGTGTTCATTTTATATTTCTATGCCTGGGTCCAAATAAATATTAAGACATAATGTCACATGCATTCGAAAATAATTTTGACCAGACAAATGTCCTGCTAATCTATCTGACTATCACAGTTATGAACTAGGCCTATTTTTCTTTTTCTTTTTAATGCATGTTTTTTTTTGTGTTTAAAATAAATGTTCCTGGCTAAACTATTCTCAATATGAAATTTAATGCTATTATTTTTTTCTTTGTAGATCATGCAGATAAATGTTGAATAAAATATGAGAGTTAAACATTTAACATATTGGTGTTTTAAATAGAATGAATATACCAAATAAACATTATTAAAGTACAAGTGACAATGACTATTCCCAAAGAGAAACCTGCCCTGTCCTACCTTGGTGGCAACACTGCCACAGAACATTTGCCTCCATGTAAATGATTCAAATCATATGTAAAAGTAAATAAACAACTTTTTTGATATACATGTATTTATTACTTATTAGTTATGTAACCATAGATCTGGGGCATTTGGTTTTTTGATAGCAGATAAGCCCACTAGTGAATGTTTATTCTTTTTGGCAATGTTTGGAAATTAAAATCTGAATATGTATCTCTTTATGTTCCCACACAGCTCCACACTGATGAACAAATTCTTTTAGTCTTGTCTGGCCTACTAAATATGTGCTTGAATGGTGACTTTAAAAATATTAAGCCCAGCCTTCAACTATCCTACGTAGTGTGTGGGCCGATTTAAATTGACTTTAAACACGGATATAACTGTCAGGCATATTCTCCAGAAACCCCCGTCTCCTCGCTATTATAATCTCATTTACCGCCGCCATTTTTATTGTTGTGGAAATGACGCCACGTGATCATAAAATAAGTCGAAAATGTCGGTTTTTGACAATTTATATATCAGTAGGCTACATATCCGAAAAAATACTGCTGTAGACATACTAAATAGACAATCTTACCGCATTAGAAATTAGAAAATGAACTTGGCACAACTCTTGAAATCTCAATAATAAAAATTGGCACCACCAACCTACCCACCCCAACCTCAACTATAACTACTCCAAGCGTTGATCTCGCTCCCTTTGATTCACTATTCGGAATAATTAGTATTCGTACTAAAATTGGAAACCATTATCATTAAGCACTGAGGTATGGCTTATTTTACTTACCATTCTGCTCAACGACCAGCACGAAGCCAAGGCCCGTCCTACACCCCTATTCGAGTCATTGAAGTTAGCTTCTTCACCTCGATGAGGCTTTTGATATAGGTTCAATTTCATTACACCCTTTTTAGGCGTGATCTGAATCAAATTCGCCCTGTAATAACGCCCAGGCTTCGCAAAAGTCAGTTGATTCGGAAGAGGTATCCGACGTTTTGCCATAGTGTACTGCTTCCACTTTGACGTTATGTTCTGGGTATGACGTCACTTACGTAATGTGATAACAAAGCGCGCCATTTTTTAAGCATCGCTCGGAAAGTCCGGTTTTTAGTCGTTTTTGAGGAAATAAACTTTTTGAGAAATTTTTTTTTTGTTTTTTTGTAATCGATCATCAATCCATGAGTCATTCAACATGTTTTTTTAAAAATTTCAAAATGACTTTGCACAACCTCTTTAAGCGCCAGAGTTATGTATTAACTGGTTATATTTAGTAAACCTAACGCACCATAGTCATCCCTTCATTATCTATGGATCGCGTCATTAGTGTAAACGAACTGGCTCATCAGTTCTAGTTACCTCCCTTACGCCCTCTTAGAGTTATCTATCTTGGCAGTAAGCCACGCTGTATCATTGTGTTGTTTATATTACAATATATCTTTAGAATTTCACCTTGGTTGAGAATTGAATACGTCCAATCGTTTGTCCGTCCTTCATCACAACTGGCGTGGCGGCAGAGCTTTGTAATCCACGAAGGTCAACAAAACAATTCAACGTGAGAGGACTTCAACTTCCGGACTTGTTTATCGTGAACAACGACAATTCTGCCTTCCCATACGAAGTGAAGACCAAGGTTCAAAAACTTTTTTTTCTATTGTTGTATTGTTTTGTATTTCACCAATGGCTACCACTCCAAGAGCCCCCAAACAATGGTGCCTCACAAAAACAGAAACTGTTAATTCCTTTGAAAATTGGAAGCAAAATCTCATTTACACTCTATCACTAGATGAAAACTTTGCACAATTTTTAGTGGCCGATTTTCACTGGCTAAAAAAAACCCGGGCAACGCCATTGAGAGGTTTTACCAATGACAATGATCGAGTTCCCGAAAACAGGCGCAAAACTGCACAACAGAAAGTTACCATGCTCGAACTCCTTCTTGGCCAAATCGCAAACTATTGTCCAGTCATAGCCCGAAACTCTATCGTTAAAAATTCCACCAGCATGAATGAAATATGGCAACAAATCAGACTCCATTATGGCTTTCAATCAACCGGAGCCCATTTCCTGGATTTCTGTGCAATCACCCTCGAACCCGATGAAAGGCCAGAAGATCTTTTCCAGAGACTAGCTGCATTTGTTGAGGACAATCTCTTGCGCCAGGGCGGCGTTATTCAACATCATGGACAAGATATTGCCGAGGATGAAGAGTTAACCCCTACTATCGAAAACTTCATTGTGCTCACTTGGCTTCGCCTTATTCATCCCGAACTACCCAAATTTGTAAAACAAAGATATGGAACTGAGCTCCGTACCCGTACCTTATCCTCAATAAAACCGGAGATTTCGCAAGCTCTAGATTCATTACTATTCGAAATACAAACTTCTGATGATGCCCGTGCCTTTCGAACACAGTCCACGAAACCAAATAGTGATTTTAGACAATCTCCAACAAACCGCCATATGTACAATAAACCCACCGGTAATAACCTTCAATATCGCAAATTCCAGAAAATTTGTCCATTATGTCAACAAACCAATCGCCCAGATTTCCAGCATTTCCTCAGTATGTGCCCCCATCTCCCAACTCAAGATAAAAAATTTATTTCTAAAGCCCGCCAAATTACCAATATACTTGATGACGAGGACTTAGACCCAACATGTGAACCAATCCAATCAGTCGAGTCGTCAGCCCTCAGGGTTCAAGTAAGACAGTCACCATATTTAAATGTCTTTTACCAACACCATGTAGCTCATCTTACCATTGATAGTGGAGCAACAGGCAACATGATGCGACAAGATACTGCTTTAAAATTCCAAGTTCCAGTATCAAAATCTACACAATCTGCCCATCAAGCCGATGGTTCATCCCCTTTAACAGTAGTAGGAGAAATATCCCTCACCTTTACCATCGACGGAAAACAACTATCTTTCGAAGGCCTTGTTGTTGAAAATCTTGACGTAGAGATACTCGCAGGAACCCCTTTCATGGAAGCTAATGATATCAGTGTCAGACCTGCTAAACGACAAGTACTTATCGGTGACACTGGCGTTTATTCTTATGGCTCTACTCCACGGTCAAACTCTCACCAAATCCGTCGAGCTGATGTCTTACGTGCCCCAAATCAAACTACTACAATATGGCCAGGCGAATTTGTTGAACTTGATCTTCCAACGCATTTAGTATCTGAACCTACACTAGCATTAGAGCCTCGTGCTAGCAACAATCCCAGCAAAGATTCCGACATTTGGCCAAATCCGGATATCATATCAAGTGTCTCAGGCAAAATCCGCATTCACAATTCAACCGACTCCCCACGGGTGTTATCTAAAAATCAGCACTTCTGTCAAGTCCAACCAGTGTTTATCACTGATGACAATGGATGTTTACCTTGTGATGATCAACCTCCGACAAGCCCTACCATAAACTGTCACTCTGCTTCCCCAAAGCCATCCAATGTGCGATTTTCAGAAACTGTATCAATCAATCCAGATAACACTTTGTCCCACAGTGACACTCATCGCTTTAAAGAACTTTTAAACAAATACGATGGTGTTTTTGATCCAAATTATCCTGGGTACAATGGCATGTCTGGTCCTTTCAAGGCCATAGTTAATATGGGGCCAGTTCAACCTCCTCAACGAAAGGGTCGTATCCCCCAGTATTCCAGAGGAAAGTTAATTGATCTTCAAAATAAATTCAACGAATTGGAAGAACTCGGGGTGTTTATCAAACCTGAAGATGCCGGAATCTCCGTAGAATATCTAAACCCCTCCTTCCTCGTCAAAAAACCCAATGGAAGTTTCCGATTAGTAACCGCCTTTGCTGACGTTGGAAGGTACAGTAAGCCACAGCCGTCTTTAATGCCTGACGTGGACTCTATTCTCCGTCAAATTGCGAAATGGAAATATATAATAACAACAGATTTGACAAATGCTTTCTTTCAAATTCCCCTCGCTAAAGATTCGATGAAATATTGTGGAGTAGCCACTCCCTTCAAAGGCGTTCGCGTTTATGCCCGTTCCGCCATGGGTATGCCTGGGTCAGAAACGGCCCTGGAGGAACTCATGTGCCGAGTTCTCGGACACCTATTGGAAGAAGGAAGTGTAACAAAATTAGCCGATGATTTGTATTGTGGTGCCAATTCTATCGACGAACTTTTCAATATTTGGGATAGAGTTTTGATGTCCCTTCAACAAAATGGCTTAAAACTTTCTGCACATAAGACCGTTATATGTCCAGCATCCACAACAATACTTGGATGGATATGGAAAAATGGTTCCATTACCGCCAGTCCTCATCGCATCGCATCGCTGTCCAATTGCAACCTACCAGACACAACGAAAGCTTTACGATCTTTCATTGGAGCTTATAAGGTCTTAGCCCGAGTGATCCCTAACTGCTCCTCGCTGCTCAGTCCACTAGACGCAATTATAGCGGGTTCACAATCAAGTGATAAAATCCAATGGACTGATCAAAGTATCCAACAGTTTCGGACAGCCCAAAACTCTCTTCAGAGTAACCGATCTATTGTACTACCCCGCCCTACCGACTTTTTGTGGATCGTGACAGACGGCGCCGTTAAAAACCACGGAATCGGTGCTACTTTGTACGTGACACGCCATAACAAGACACTTCTTGCTGGATTCTTTAGTGCTAAACTCCGAGGACGTCAGCCTGATTGGATCCCTTGCGAAATTGAAGCATTATCCATTGCCGTGGCAACAAAACATTTCAGTCCATATATTATTCAGTCCTGTAACCCAGCTTGTATTTTGACAGATAGTAAACCATGCGTGCAGGCATTCGAAAAATTGTGTCGTGGAGAATTTTCAGTAAGTCCTAGGATATCAACGTTTCTTTCCACCGTTAGCCGTTACCAGGCAAAAGTCCGTCACCTCGCAGGCGCAGTAAACCTCCCCTCAGACTTCTCGAGTCGTAATGCTTCAGACTGCATATCTCCAACATGTCAAATTTGTACCTTCGTCAGATCTACCGAAGATTCCGTAGTCCGAAAATCGTCCATCGAAGAAGTTAATAACGGATCTATAAAGCTTCCTTACACTAATCGTGCTGCCTGGAAGGAAATACAGAATGAGTGTCCTGATCTTCGTCGCGTCCATGCCCATCTTATCCAAGGTACCCGACCCTCCAAGAAATTAACTAAAATTAAAGACGTTAAACGCTATCTTAATGTGGCCACAATAGCCAAGGACGGTCTCCTTGTTAAACATGTAAACACTACTCTGGAAACCCCTCGTGATTGCATCATCGTTCCCCGCACAGTCGTTGATGGTTTACTCACCTCTCTGCATCTCCAGCTAGACCACCCAACCAGTCACCAACTAAACTTAGTTGTCCGCCGGAACTTTTTCGCGTTGGATTTGGACAAGCTGATTCATAATGTTACTGACACATGTCATCAATGCGCATCACTACGTCAGACCCCACATACTGTTATTGAGCAATCCTCTACTATATTTCCAGACAAAGTTGGACTATCATTTTCAGCAGACATTATCAAACGTGAACGTCAATTGATTTTGATCGTACGCGAATGTGTCACATCCTATACTGTAGCGACACTTATTGAAAACGAAACGGCCTCCTGTATAAAAGAACACTTGATCAAATTATGTTTGGAACTGCGACCTCTAGAGGGCCCAATTGCAGTTATACGCACCGATCCTGCTCCTGCTTTTAAACATTTGGCCAATGATAAATTTTTGACTCAACATCGACTCGCCATTGAAATAGGTCGACCTAAGAATATCAACAAAAACCCAGTAGCAGAAAAAGCAATCAAAGAACTGCTTGCAGAGATACTTCGTCAACAACCAACAGGTGGATCAATCACATCTTTAACACTCGCCATTTCCACTGCTCGTTTAAATTCTCGGATCCGATCTTGCGGTATGTCTGCCAGGGAACAGTGGACCCAAAGAGACCAGTTCACATCTCAACAATTACCCATAGTTGATTCTGCTTTGATCGAACACAAAAACTTCAGCAGGATATCTAACCATCCCTCCAGTGAAAAGTCCAAGGCTCCTCTTGGAAAAACTTTGTCTAGACCTTCCATCCAAGTTGGCGATCTGGTTTATCTACATAGCGATTCTAGTAAATTGAGTGCTCGTAACCGTTACCTTGTCTCTGAAATTGATGGTCAATGGTGTAGTATTCGCAAATTTGTTGGTCACCAACTTCGCAAGACCGCATATCGTGTTAAACTCAATGAGTGTTTTAAGATAAAACCATCTTCTGAACTACTTGCCCTGACCAATTTTTCCTCATCTGAAGAAGATGAACCTATTCCTCAAAGAGATATACCTGCACACCCAGTCACACCTGATGCCTTATGTCAACCGTTGTGCCGACCTGAAATCGAACCTGTCACCAACGAAGCACCAAATATTCCATCCACTGACTCGGAAAGTGATTTAGATCATCAAGACCACACTGACATCGAACGCCTTGTCCCTGCCAAAAGTGCTAGACCTGTACGAACTAGAAAACTCCCCAAAAGACTTGATGATTATGAATTGAACTTCTGACCAGTTGTAGCATGTTTTATATCGATTTATTTTATTTCTGTTTCATGTTAAAAGAGAACGAAAGGGAGAAAAAAAAAGAGGTTGCGCCAGAGTTATGTATTAACTGGTTATATTTAGTAAACCTAACGCACCATAGTCATCCCTTCATTATCTATGGATCGCGTCATTAGTGTAAACGAACTGGCTCATCAGTTCTAGTTACCTCCCTTACGCCCTCTTAGAGTTATCTATCTTGGCAGTAAGCCACGCTGTATCATTGTGTTGTTTATATTACAATATATCTTTAGAATTTCACCTTGGTTGAGAATTGAATACGTCCAATCGTTTGTCCGTCCTTCATCACAACTGGCGAAGGTTAAAAATCTTAGTAATAATAATTTGTTGCTAGGCATTACTACTTATAATTATTCAATTAATTCATTTAATTCAGATTAGATTAAAAGGGAAATATAGTGGTCCAGTTGACTTAAATCTGGAATGTTTAACTACAACTACATCAGCTTTGATTAAATTCTGATCTCAAATATTTAAGACATTGGTATTTTTATAATAATAACTTTATTAAAGAAAAACAGTTTTAACAGTCTTTTAAGTGGTTATCAAATATTTTTTTTATAATGTTTCCTGGTTAAGAAACAATTGTTTTTGAACATCTATATTATTGATTAAAAAAAGCTCAATGTTCAGAAGTTTATAGTCAATATATATTTTTACCCGTTACTAATATTGATGATAATTTTTGATGACGATATCACAAGGCAAGGGTTTGACCGGAATCTTTTTAGTTTATAATATAGATTTTACATCATAGAACAAAAGAGAAAGGTAACTAAGTATAAAACATTCTTCGTTTCCTGTTTTTATTTGGGTCGATGTTAAGTAAGAAAGTTTATTTATGATTTTCACTTCCTTCAAAAAAACTGTCTCTTCTGAGCTAATTGACCTATTTTTACTAGCCGTACATTCAGGACATCATGAATTATAGATTTTTGTAATAAAATTGTCAAACCCGTAAGATTCTAAACTCAAGATATTACTAATTAAGCTCCCTCTGTGATTTGAATTAAATAACAGAGTACATTAATTTATCACGATGAATTCCTGCAAGTTAGTGTTAAAGCAATATCACCAACTTAGAATGAACAAAAAGTTCTCAAACTTGGTCAATAAGAGTATATATTCATCAAAGGTGTCTACAGTATACAAACAGAATTTAATTAACCATAAAACTAAGTAGTTTTCCATAAAATTATATACTATTATTGAAAAACACTTAATATTTTCAATAAATATGATATATAATGTAGTTTCCTTCCTTTATCTGTAGTAGTTAAGATTGAGAATTTTGCTTTTTGATCATTTTAATAGGTAGTATTCCTTTTATAATCTTGACAGTTTGAAGATAACAGTTTGTATAATATTATGAAACATGGGCGTTGCATTACTAAAATGATCATATCTAAAATGCAGTACCGGTATATGAGACAAGTGTCAAAGTTTATTAAAAAAAAAACAAAGACAATTTGACAACTTAATTTGTTAATAATCTAAACCAAATATATAAATAACAGCATGTTTACCACAATCCCACTGAGAATTGTAAAGTAAAGCTAGCTTATTCTTTTATATTTTTCAGATTCTCAATTGATCACTGCTCATTTTTCATATTTACAGCTTTCGAGTTGCGCTCGAAACTGTATTGTTTTCGTTAAATGAAATTTGAAAATCAAATTTCTGAAATTAGACAGAGTACCTGGAACAATCTGTAATATAACATTTTTTGCATTGTCTCAAATATCTCAGACCTAGTAATTATCCCTTAAATGTATTTCCAGCAATCAGTTTCCGACCGGAAGCTGTCTGGCGGAAAACTCCTTATTTTTGGAAATTGACCATAAATTGTCTAATATTTGATTGATTTTCATAAAATTTTCTGTGTACAATCTTGAAATAACTTCTGAGCAGACATCGACTTCAGAAATTTGAAATTCGAAAATTTTGTCGATAACTTTTTGTACTGAATTTTGGTGAAATATCCAACTTCTTTAGTTTTTATTCGATGACCACGAAAATTGGTAGGTGGGTAGAAGTCAAATTATAAATTAAGATTCCAAAACAAAAATTTCCGAAATTGTCCGGAAACATCCGAAAATGACCAAATAGCACAAAATCCGAGTTTTCGGACTTAGTTTTGCAAAAAATTAAAATTTTATTATTTCACAGAATTTATACCATCAATATCCTCATTTTGTTTCCTTCTTGCGGATACCTATTCCTAACCGTTTAGCCGCCATCTTAAAAAAAGCTTAATATCGGAAAAATACTACTCCTCCCCCATTTTTTATCCGATTTTTTTCAAACTTGATTTAAAATGTAATTTTGAAAATTATCTAGGTCCTCTAGTCACCCTTTTTTGAATGTTGAATTTGTCTTTGCACAACATTCATTCAAAGTTTTTTGTGATAGGCCTTGGATACGTAGGCTTATAACTTTTAACCTTGACCATCTGAAACCTTTATCTTTCGACAAAACGATTCTTCTTTGGCTACACCTTCATTTGATACCAACATTTATAATTTTGGTTAATTACTTTCGATTTTATCGGGTTTTGAAAATGAACAATTTTTAATTTACTTTAAATTATTCAATTTCAAGATATACGATTTTAATATCCATAATTTTGTTCATCTGACTTCTATTTAACTTACAGAAAAAATTCGAAGAGATTTATAATGTACAAATTCACAGCTTTAAAATAATATATAAATCATTGTGCATTGACAAAATTCAACATTTTTTAAAAATAAAATATACTCTAATTACATGAGATTATGAAGGTGTTATAAGGATTATATAACATGTCCATCAAGCCAACAGACACAAGTATCTAGGTCATAAAAGTGTTATCAGGTCAAACCATTCTACTACACAACCACCTCTACACAATGTAAGCTTTATCAAATTATAGATGCAATATACAACCAGGAAACTGATAGATTTGTCAATCAAATGTTGAACCTAAAAGTTTAAAAATCAAGTTCCAAAGACTTATTTAAATAGAATTAGAAAAGAACAAAAGCTTAAAATTAAATGGCCAAGTTTGTACATAAATATTCGAGACTGAATCCAGAGAAATGGATATAGAACTATACTCTGAATACTTAAATATGCACTTGCACAGAAATCACACAATCCCTTCAATTATAACCCTAACATTAATCTTTCATTTTCTGTATACGTGTTTTCCATATAATGCATAGTCTTACTAAACGATGAGTCGTATCGAATTTCAAACGTTCAAAATGTATAGCTACACGGTGATGTTAAGGCTTATATTTCGAGGGAGAGTTGTGAATATTATTATGCATTAGAATAGCTAAAAAAATCAGGTTTTAAAACTAAAATTTTATTGGTCGAAATTCGAAAAGTTAGTAAAATTCTCAAACTGCCCTTTTCGGAAATGTATGCAGATGAAAAACTAAAAGATCTTTAAGCTATACTAAATCTATCTTTTTCTAGGAGCTTATTATGATACCGGTATTATAATGAAGATATCTACTTTAATAAACTCCTTTTACATTACAAAAATATTACGTTGTGGTGTGAACGGTTCTGAGACAAAACGGTTGAATTTTGTGTAATGTAAACGGTCGCGCGTTCTGAGAACGGTTCCAACAACTTAAACGGTTTACTGCTTATTATCGATCAGGTTGTGATAGTCCGATGACCTTGAATAAGTCACATTCTCACATAATTCCAGTCCACCCAGCATGTACATGGGTACGGTTAATCCGGGAAAGATCAATGCCAAGAGGTTTGGCCAAGGACCAACTGGGAGAAAGGATCCTTTAAAATATAGATGTGACTTTCTTTCTTTCTTTCTTACAAATGAAGAACCGTTCCCAGACGGTTTACTGTAATGTAACTGGTCACATTTTATCGCAGCCTAGACCGGACCGAGAACGGAACGCTTTATAACGGCCTGGTGTAAAAGGGGTTAATGACTACCAATTTCTGTCGCAAACTCTGTTTAACTTAAAACATTGTGTCTAAACAAAATGTCTCCGGTTCTACTTTTCAAAGTCCTCAAACACTACATCAACGTAAGTTAATCTGAAAATAAGCCATATATATCGTTAGTATCAGAAAATGTCGAATTTAATGCATGCTAAGTTTCATCACTTTGACATAATTCCTTCCGAGTCAGGCTATTCCTTTTTCAGAACACCCTCGTATAGTACGTGTTGACCATCGAAGATACCATTTTGTAAATATTTTTAAGGAATACAACCTCTTAAAATGAACAAAAAATCTTAATTTTCAAACTTGGTCAATAGGAATATAAATTCATCAGGAGACTTACCTGGTTGCATAACTTTACAAAGCTTTGTGATTTCAGGTTCTGTTCTTGAAAATTGTTTTCATGTCAGTTTTAAAAACATACATTCTATTGATAAAGTTAGTATGATTTCTAAAAAATTCGACCTTTACCTTCGTTTCATGAATATGTAAACACATATCGAACAGGCCCGTAGGCAGGGGGGTGCGTCGGGTGCGAACGATTTAGGTCCAATAACATCCATTTTAAGTTTCATTAAAATCGATGTAATAGATATTCAAGATTTTGCGGCAAGGGCAATGCTTTAAACATTTTTAAACTGTTATTTTGCCACTGACCTTTTTGAAACCCTTATAAAATGATTTTAAATATTAAGTGTTTGTTGGGTAGTACATCTAATATAATACATGGCTTCACAAAATACACGGATATTTCGTAGGTTATACTACAGCTTGGACATAATAAAACAATTCTTATGGATTACAATTACTAACTTTATTTGGGCGACGTTTCAACCAGTGTTCTCTGGTCTTTATCAAGCAATGGACCACTACCACTTTTTTTTAGATGCCGCCCAATTCTATTCCTGTTAAATTATCAAATACCTTGTTGAAGTTTTAATGCTATAATAAACTATTTTCCAAATCACTAATTAACCGTTTTTATTCTTTTCATCAGTCTTTCAAACATTATTTATGTTTCGCAAATAACACATCGAATAATGTTTCTGTCCATGCCAATCGTTAGAAATACGTTCTGTTGACAGGAATTGTATTGCCATAATCATTATTTTATAGCCAATGTAGAATACATTTCATACATACAAATTCATGATCGCTACCGAATGCAAATACTGTTTAAGAATTGAATATAGATTTCATTTACGGTTATTGGTTGATGGACATCGTATTGACACATGCTAAATCATGCATGTATGGTCTCTCCAAATAAACGCAAAAATATCTACATCAAATCCTTAAATAGCACTTCAGTTTCATGCCCAATAGATATAACGTAAAACAGCTCGGAAGCTGACAGATCTGTGTCGAACAGGTCTAGTTGTATAATTGAATTGTTTAACTAACTGCACTATTGATACTCTCTCACTTGAGGTTATGCCCACATGCCTGTGCCCGTGCTTTCGTAACATTGCTTAACCGGAATGTTACAACCTATAATTCTTAAGCCAGCTTAGAGGTAGATTTATTGCTGAACACAATTCATTAAAACAGAGTTTTCCTGGTTCTCGAATGACTTTGGCCTAGATCACAAAGTCGCACATTATAGACAGCACGCGATCTACAAGACTTATACCATTTAATCTACTAGTTAAATCGAAAGAACATTTGTGTCCTCTATTACTGAACGAGAAAAAGCCTGCTTTTATGTTTCCACTCAGTGCCCCCCGATAAATTGCTGAACAGGAAAAGCTTCGATTGTTGAAATGATTCGACAATTTGGCTAGTGGAAATAAACGAAAGCTAGCTTAAAGTCAGAATTTTATGTCAGTGGAAACAATTTATGTCTATTCTTGGGTTTATTTTCGTTGAGCAGCAGAGAGGGCAAAATAGTCTTTATGTTTTGTATTGCAGGTTACATTACAAAATGTCAACAAGCACCGACTGATTTCTTTCCACTATCATGAAGGAAGTTTGAATAGGATTGACATTTAGAGATTTAAGATGAAACATTTCTTTCCTTGACATAAGTTAAATAAGAACTGAGGTTCAAAGACACATTTCTTTCCAACATTGAGATGTTTTTCTATATAATCTTGTGATGGATATAGCAATTCAAAAGGCAGCACCTTTTTGCCAATAAAAAAAGTAAACCTTAATAGACAAACCCACTATGGCACTGTTGGTGGAAACAAATACAAATCCCTCAAGGCAACCAACTTAAAAAAACAATTTGAGAAATAAATAACTGAAATTGTTGTTAACAGCTCAAATTTGAACATGTATTTTCAATCATATTGTATATATATAATACCCCAAAAATTGGTTGAAAACTGTAAATATTGGAAGTCATACCACAAAACTTCACTTTGTGTAGAAAAATCTTGCAACTCTTTTTAATTTTCTATATTTAACAATACAAATATTTTAATACCACCCAACAATCTAAAGCTTATTTGAAAACAAAGATTAACTAACAATAGACTTGTGCAAGCAATCAGATGTCAAACTTGTTTGAATAGTGGTAAAAATTGTGATATAAGTTGAAATTCAATGAAATGTAGACATTTGAGAGAGAAATCAACAATATTGTCAAAGTCATTTCTTGACATAAATCATAAAAATAGTTTTAAGTAAATCTAATTTCATCTTTAACATAATCAAACTGAAGTTCAGCAATAAATAGCACTTGACGGTTTACCAAATAATCTGTTAAATATTTCAATAAATGAAAAATATTTGAGGAGAATATATACAGTCTAATTAAAATCAGACCCTAATTTCGTTTGTTTGTTTTTTTTTAAATCCGGTTTTTTAACCACTACATTAGGGTCGGAGAACCAGACGCGATAAGAAACGTTCACGTTAACTTTGACCTTACCTTGATAAACATGACCGGATAAACTAGTCTGCAGCACTTAGGAATCCTAGAATGCACATATTGTTCGCGAACAAAATCCCAGCGCGGGAGAGGGCAAAGATCTGATTGGTTAAAAGGTCATTAGGGTTAGGTCAAAGTTAACGTGAACGTTTGTTATCGCGTCTGGTTCTTAGACCCGAATGTAGTGGTTAAAAAACGGGATTTAAAAAAAAACGAACGAACGAAATTAGGGTTTGATTTTAATTAGACTGAGAATATATAGAATTCTGATCTAGAAAATAAAAACTTTGAATCTCACCTAAAATCATACTTTCTTTCATTCCTATTGAGAGGCACTTCTGTAATCTGCAACATGGACAAAACCTTCTTGTCCTTACATCAATGATACAATTACCTTTGAAAAGGCACTTCATTTTCTGAAATTTAAATATCATTGAACAGTTTAGATTTCACATATAATAACACAAATTCTTTTCATCCAAAAATCTCATAATTTTTCTCAAGAAAAAAACTATGCTGATAAATCATATTCTAATAAAAAAAAATATAGCTTGCCAGGCAAGGTAAAATATACGCTCACTGGCAGCCTTGTTTGAAAAAGAACATATAGAATTTGGTCAAAATTGTTTAAAAACTAAAGCTTTTAACATCAATTTTTTTTAAATTTTCAACAGGGTTGAAAAGTGTTAACGTGCAAAAATGAATTATTAAATATTTGTCGATTTTACTGATTTTCAACCACTTGGGCAATAACTCATAGTAAATATTTTTCGATTTTGCTGATTTTCAAGAGGGTTTATATTCCATCTAGAATTGTACCTTCTAAAGTGTTTACGAGCTAAAAATTTAACATGTTTTCACAAACATGGACAATAATTCAAAGTAATTATTTTTTGATTTTGCTGATTTTCAATAGGGTTTATCCTTGGGTGATAAAAAATACTCACACCAAGTTTCATCAATATCCATCGAGAATTGTTCCTTCTTCAGTTTTAACGAAAACTAAAAATTAAACGCGTTTTCACAAACGTTTTCAAGAATTGTTCCTTCTTAAGTTTTAACAAACTAAAAATTGAATGCGTTTTCACAAACAAGGGCAATAATTTGAAGTAAATAATTATCGATTTTGCTGATTTCCAATAGGGTTAATTCTTGGGTGATTTTTAAGTGCCCTTTTTAACATTTTGAAATAAATACTGTATTCATTCCGCAATGTTCTTTAAATAGGGTTTATACTTGGGTTGAAATAAAGTAACATAGCAAAGTTTGTCGCAAATTGTGCCCTGTAGAGTGTTTAAGAGCCAAAAACAATGTGTTTTAAAGAACAAGAGCAATATCTGATATTAATTTATTTTTTGATTCATTTTGCATTTAAGAGTGTGCATGAGAATTTGTGGGCAGACTGATGGAAATAGAAACGCCAATATAAAAAGGCTTTAATAGAGAGTATTGTTACATAAGAACACCTTCAGGGAAAAATCATTAGAATTCTCTTAGATTTTATGAAGATATATATCTATTAAAAATATAATAATATCAGTTGCCTCCAGCTAAATCTTTCATAACTTTCTCTAACATCATAACTAGAAACAATTATCAACAGTATTATGTATAAAGATTTTTTGATTAAATATAAAATTAGAAAAATTACAAAAAATAAAATTTGTTAAAAAATATAGGTTTCAGAAAAATTACTTTTTTTCATTCCCTCATTTCATTTATATTTTACAGAAGCACAAAAAAATATTATCTTTAGAGTTTTTGTAAAGTATTTCATGTACCTCTTTGTTTTAAAACCCTTTAATTAATCAAATTGTTTTTTAATGAGGCAGATTTATGCGGAGGCATGGCGGGCGTGCGCCCCCCCCCCCCCCCCCCCCCTAAAATTTGCAAAGCATATGTGTTGTACCACAAATTTTTCTCGCCACACTTCGCTTGGCAAGATATCTATCTACATTGCACCTACTCTAAAAGAATATTTCAATAATTTTGATTATTTTAACCTCAAATAATTTTTTGACTCGCTCCGCTCGACGTCATTTTATTCTGCGCACCCCCCCCCCTAACGTCAAATTCTGTATCCGCCCCTGTTTTATTTCAGCTTTATCGAGCAGATATAAGTTGCAAAATATGTCTTAAGTAAAAATCAACCTACCTTTTTCTTCAAGGCATTCCTTCTAAAAAAGGCTTTACATGATTCACATGTAATTGCATTAAAATTATAACCTAATGCTCTGTCTCCACATACACCACAAAACTTGTCATCTTTACTCTTGGAGCGTTTTCGTGGTCTTTCGCCATCCTCAGTCATGTCATCACTTTCTCCCAGATCTTGATAGGCATCATGACTTTCATTTCCTGATTCACACATCTAAAACAGTAAACAATATACATGTACATATCAACAATATACAATTAAGCATGTGAGACATAAAAGGTAAAATACGAACTGATATGTAAAATATACAGTTCTTAATATGAACAATTTACCAGTAAGTAGGTAAAATATAAAAAGACATGAACATTTAAATTGAACATGAGATATCAAATAATGAAAAACAACAGTTTATGATCCTTTCAATGCACAAAGTAAAATAGAGTTACTTTAGTCTGCCCAGAACATGGAATAAACCAACCACTTATTAAAATGATGTAATTGAACCAACACAATTTCAATGACTGTCATTTCAATTTCAGAAATATATGTGATGTGATAACATTAACTGTCCAATTACATGAAATCATATAGAAACAAATTTCATTGCATTAACCACAAATCACTAGCATGAAATATTGTAACATCGTGACTGTATTTGCTTCGCTGAAATTTTATTTCAATTCACGTAATATTGTTCTATATGTTGATATAAGTAAATGAAGAGTTCTTATATAAAAACTGTTATAAATATTCTAGTTAGTTTGTATTACATCATTTCAATCATATAGACACATTAGCTGAAAATAATTCCTTTGACATCAGATTACCACTTATCCATTTTCTATCAGTAACTTCCACATAATGTGTGAAGTCTGAACTATTTTTATAATCCAATAATGTCTCCATAAATTGTCCTGTGTTTGAAAGAGCACACAATAAAGTGCTGCCAATTCAATAAATCAAAGGGAATGTAAAGAGGATTTCTAGCCGTTTTATGTGTCAAGAGACTTTTGACACCCTATTGGTTTATTCAAAATTCACGCTAGGTGCCTGTGGTTCCTGTTATTCCAAAAAGACTTCACTGGATATGACGCACGCCCTGCTACTTTGGAGCTTCAGACTACATAAAATATAACACAGTGTTTAAAATTTTAAAAATATTCTCTCTTTAATACTTCAATTGATCAGTGTTTCCCCAACAGTTTTTTTTTTAACATGTATTGACATTACCCAGCTATCAACTATTCCTTAATTTCAACAGAAGACGAATTCAAAAAATAAACCTATTAAATCAAACAAAGGACTTTTACCTCAAAAGAAAACAATTGTCTCATCACAGAAACAAGGTAAAACATCAAATATATATGCCATTTTAGGTTTAAATATCAATCTCTCAGTGGCACTTTTCGGAACTAAAACATATGCCAGTTTTATGAATAATTACCAGAAAATGTTTATTTAACAGCTCAATAACAAACGAGTTCTGTATGTTAATAACAGTGAAGTTTAATATTTTTTATGCAATTACACATATCAGACTTGAGATTTTTACACTGATAACTATCTATTCTGAATATCTAATATGAATCAATATAACATTACCGTTTATAAATACGAAAGTCATCAAAACTCCAAAGCATCCAAATTCAAAGTTTAATTTTTATCATCACACATTTATAAAGATCTAATTCCTGACCTTTTCTCTTTTCTTTTATAAAAATATGATACTTTTTTCATGCAGATAAGGTGTGCATGGCCTTGACTGAATTATTGCATAAAGGCCCACTTAAACAGAATGTTTATACAGAACAAATAAGTTATTCAGTGCGAGATTGCAATTAGAAAATCCAAATTTATAAAGTATATTCAAAAAGAGCATATGTTAAGTTCTCATAGAATTAATTGAGCCATACATAATGGATATTCAAATAATTAAATTGTATACAATAATTAAACATTCTTACGGGATATATTTATTTGATTGTGTGATATGTATGATTGTCCTTGTAATATCTAGTTCAAGGTAAATAAATGACCTACATTGATAAAAATAGACATTTTATATTTATTGACCAGTGCAGCCGCAGAAAAAATAATGCTAGTCTCAACAATCTTAACGTATTGATTCACAATTCACAATCACGTGAAAGACACATGCAAATATCAGACGTAAACTTAATACCTGTATGTAAGTGTGTAAATTTTAACATGTCCATCAGATTCATCTGAAATTAAGGAATGCTGAAAATCATGGTTGTAATATATTATACAGTAAGTCTAAACACTCAGATAATGCCACAATAAATAGGAGATTTGCCCATGAGACTCATAATATAATTCTTAATGAGCTTGCTCAAATCAATGAAGGTATGTGATAAGAATCCTATTCTGATTAATTCAACACAAGAATACAACAAATTAATTTTATTTCCATGCAACCAAGTACAACTCTAAAGTCTAAAGTATATTTATTGCATGCAGTTACTAGTTTCACTTAATTCTATAAACTTATAATTACTCCATTATCCATTATCTTAATGTTTAATTTCTAGTGGGGTCTCAATTATTGTGACATTATTATACGACTGGATTTAAATGGTATATCAGATCATATCAATATAGAACCAAGAATCTACACACTAATGTCAACATGAGACCATGAATTCATGTCAACATGAAACCATGAATCTACACACTAAAGTCAACATGGAATGATGAATCTACACACTAATGTCAACATGGAATGATGAATCTTCACACTAATGTCAACATGGAATGATGAATCTTCACACTAATGTCAACATGAATCTACACATTTATTACATTTATGAAACAAGGAAATCACCTGCTAATATCAACATGAGACCATGAATGCACCTGACATATAAACTAATGCTTTTTCATATTACAGTTAAATTTCTAAAAGCAAATATAAAGAGTTAAAGCCAATGTGATGCATCTGAAAACGGTCAACACAATACTTTATGTGAAGAACAATAAAATAAGTGAAGGAATCACACTAAGGGCATTGTCAATCACATATCTGGCATTGCCAAATTCTCCAGGCCCCTGTCACTCGTCGGTGTCGAGTGCACTCTGCAGTTGGGTCAACATGCTCCAATATCACGTTCCCTTAGACGCCAGGACACTGAGTGTCAGCTGATATGGTGTCCAAATGTTACCGGTGACATTGACGTAGCAGGAACAAAATGATTTCACGGATGAATGTTCCTGATGTTGCATTCCTCACCTGGTGTTGTGACACGTAGTCAGTCACTCCTAGGCCTGTCTGATGTACTGCCTGTGTACCTCAAACGCTGTATCAATCTTGTTACAGTTTTGCTGTTGCAGCCTATGATTCTTGCAATCAAGTCGTTGTTTGCTCCTTGTTTTCCTCAGCTCTCTCTCTTTCAATCTGGCTCAAACAAGTCATACTTCTTGTGTTTTTCTTGAGCCTCTGTTGCTTACGTGTCAAGTAAGCTGTTTATACCCCCATCTTTCACATGTTTTTCGTGCAACATCAGAATTTGTTGCTTTGTGCTTTTTTGTGCCATTTGCGTTATACTTTACATCACAGTGGTTTTATCACTTTATTTTACTTTTGTTGATTTAACTGCAAAACAAAAAAACACTGTTACTCTGCAAAAAACAAAATAAACTTGTACCCTGAATGCTGATGATGTTGTAGTTGTACCAAGGAAGATGATAAAATTAATCTTCAAAACTGAACTTTGTGAATCAAAATTGCATAAAGAATGGTTGCAAGGTCTTGTTACATGTATAAAAACTGCCAGGTACATTGGCATTAAATCTTTATTAACTTTAAAGACATGTATTCTCAACTGTCTGTTATATGAATATTATGTGATTTATATAAGCTGAATATGCAACATGTCATATGTGACCGAATAAAAGTACACAGAGTACATCAAAGTCAATGACTTTGTTGACAAGAGAAAAAGTATGTTGAAAAAGGCAGGATCTGTCAAAAGGAGAAATCCAGTCAATCATCTGTGTTGACAATTTTCAGGATACCAGCTGAGTAGAAAGTTTGTGGTAGTTACAGTTAGAAATATGAAATTCACTGTTAAAAGTATGAAACAAGAATTTTCTAATGTAATTTTGAGTAGGCATATTATTAAGCCCCGTTTACATTAGGATTCTCAGAAGTGTTCCGTTCTCGGTCAAGACCAAGACGCGATAAAATCACAAAATTTACCCCGTTTACACTAACAAAAAGTTGAGCGTTCCGAGAACTGTTCCAAGTAAACAACCAGCTGTTAGCAGACGCTTTCTCTTGGAACTCTTCACGAAAGAGGTATTAATTTTTCGCGGGTCGTAACAGTACCCGGGCAGCCATGTTAGAATGTAAGGAATGGTCATTAAATACAGATTGGAGATTAAATACACATGCGCAACTAACTGTTCTCGGATAGGTTTCCGTTTACACTACAAAAATTTATCTGTTCCGTTCTGAGAACTGTTCCGAGACCACCTCGCCTCGGTAGTCTGAAATTGGAACTGTACTCAGAACGCTCAACCGTTCACTCTACTAATTTTTCTTCCGTTCCGTTCTTGGAACTGTTCTGAGAACGGACATATTTTATAATGTAAACGGGCTTTTAGTCTCTAACCTTACTGAGTTATGGGTCATCTTAGAGCATTACGTCATAATTTTGTTTACAATAAGGAAAATGTCAAACAAGATGACATTGAAAAAATCATTTTCAATTTTATGATTTCCAAATAGAACATTTTGATAGCCTAAAATGATTCGTCTTTAAGATATAGAACAAATCAGGAATAAAACCCTTGCATTCCACTGCATTCATTGCCTGGAGATCTTATTTTTATTCAAAGTAGGATTAATCAAACACAAACTGAATATTTTTGACAAGTAAAAGAGTCATATAATTTCTGAATTTTCTTTCCAATGATTTTTTTGCAGATGATAAAGAATAAGATTTATAAATACAAGAAAGAAAGTTGTCAAAATGACAATTGATTTATATGTCGTACTTACATACTTTACATGTCTACTTTTATAGAGATCAGAGATAGCTTTTTTAAGGACTACATAAAACTTCATCTGTATCTGTAGCCTGATCTGAATGCTTACTCTTCTAAACACCAGATAGCAATAGAAGTTTAAAATACTTCCTCATGTGTAAATGTTCCTCATATAAATAGTTCATATGTTCACAATATCTTTTAATATTTAGATTTCATCTTAGTTTTCTAGAATAAAGCCCAAGGTGTAGAATGGAATCAGATATCGGTATGTAGATCTTTGGCAAAAAAGAAAAGTGGCAACAAGTAAAAATACACATACCAGATGTGTTGATTACGTAACAAACACATTAACCACGTTTCCACTAAGAATTGTAAAGTAAAGTTAGCTCTAAGCTACTAAACATAGGACATACACTGGCACACTTGACATCATTTTTATATTGACAATAGAGGTTCATGCTCTTCCTATAGACATGTTCATAACAAATGTTAGAACTTCTTCATGCATGAAAACCATTAGACAGGATGTAAATTCACCAATGCACTACTGAATTAACATATCAGACTATGTGATAAGCAGAACTGTACCTGACACATAAAATAAAGATTGTAAACAAAAATTTCAATAATGGATAATAACACTGTTAATTACAAATAAGGTGTCTTTGATTACAGAAGAGGGACATCATTAGGTATAAATATTATGAGTTCCACAGATAACCGTGCAGAGTTTTGATATACACTACAGCTAAAAAAAACAAGTGGTTGCCTAGCAATATACGCCCACCTTCCTTATGAATTTTTTAGTATATCAAGAGCATTCCCCAATTGGTGTCAAATCGTATAAAAAATATAACCTGTCAAAAATTTAGTTTATATCTTTTGATAACTGTGGTCTCTTTCGCGTTCACAAGTCATTTATATCATATTTTAGGTGTAAAACTCCATAAATATTTGTCGAATCGACCCAGAATTCAAACTTGTCCAAGATTTTATGGATATTATCCTACACACAAAAGTTTATTAAATTTCTACCACAACTGTAGTCTCTATCACGTTCACAAGTCATTTTTAACATATTTTAGGTGTAAAACTCCGTAAATATTTGTTGAATCGCTCCGGAATTCGAACTTGTCCAAGATCTTATGGATATAATCCTACACACAAAATTTTATTCAAATCAAACCAAAACTGTGGTCTCTATTGCATTCTCAAGCCATTTTTAACACATTTTGGGTGTAAAACTCCGTGAATTTTAGTCGAATCAAACCCAAATTCGAACTTGTCCGAGACCTTATGGATATAATCCTACATACAAAATTTTATTCAAATCCAACCAAAACTGTGGTCTCTATCACGTTCACAAGCCATTTTTAACATATTTTGGGTGTAAAACTCCGTGAATTTTAGTCGAATCAAACCCAAATTCGAACTTGTCCGAGATCTTATGGATATAATCCTACATACAAAATTTTATTCAAATCCAACCAAAACTATGGTCTCTATTGCGTTCACAAGCCAATTGTGGACAGACGGACGGACCGACGGACGGACGGACGGACGGACCGACCGACAGACGGACAGGGGCGACGGCAATATACGACCACATTTCAATGTGGGCGTATAAAAAACAGTCTCGGACAACTTTAGAGTTAGTTTACTGAAATGTTAATGGGTACATTTTATCATGGCCTGGCCCCATATTCTCGAAACGATCCTAGCGCTAGGATGTCCTAGAAACAATGTTAGAAGATAGGAAATTAGGACATCCTAGCGCTAGGATCGTTTCGAGAATAGGGGGCCTGGTCTCGGTCTCAATAGCTGCCTATTGTAAAAGGGCTTAATAAAATGAATAACCAAATATTATATTTCTTCTATGGTGCCGTAGGTAAAACCTTACTTTTAACCCAAATAATTCAAAGTGACAATTCCACAAGAAATATTAATATTACGTTTAAGTTAATAAAAAAACTACTTTTCAGAACTCATACCAGCAACGTTAAATGATAAAAACATTTGCATGAGTTCCGAAACATTGTAGTATTAAATTCAGAAGTAGTATATCCAAATATCTTAGTGTTTAAATGTAATCTTCCTACTTCTATATAATTTAAAAACATAATAAGAAGCATTTGGTCTAAAAAAATCTTTGACACAAAAACAGATTGAATTTCTATAATTGGTTCAGACATGTTTGTAACAATATTGTGTTTAGAGCAATGTTAAAACCATCAGAAGATTTTTAACCAATCATGATCAATTATTTATAAAATACCAATATGAAAGAAACAAGGTCCATGTAGCTCGCCTAGCTTTTGCAGCACCTTCTAGATACGTAACAAATTTCCTATGACTAATTTCTGAAAATCATGGTGCTTTCAACCCCTCTCTATTCAATTCTGTGGCCCAATTAACCTGGTACCTGGACCTTATAAACTATTAAATTACAACAAAAACAGTTGCGTTTTTGCTCATTAGGTAAATTTTTTTGAATTTACTTTGTTTCATATAAATAAGTTTACAAATGTCATGTGGCTAAACTTTCAACATAATATCACAGACATGTTAGCTTAATCAATAAAGCTAACATTGGATCAAAACGGAATTTTCCACAACTTAATGTACTAGCTTACATTTAAATGTATTTCAGACAACAGGTTAATAAATGTCTTTCAAATGACTTGTCCGTTAATTGATTAAAAAGAATTGACATGATCTTCATAATAGAAAGACTTAAATGCACTATGATGATACATTAGGTTTGAAATAATTCAAATCTTTGAGTTGACATATATACCTTCAAGTCTAGTTATGTTTTAATTAAACCATTCTGAATAGGTCATTTGCACAACATTTTCACCTACAATGATATATCTATAATTACTTACAACTTTATTGATTGTCCCTAAACAGGCCATATTCTGACATGACAACAATTCAATAATTATAAATACTTAATGTACAATTTTAACCTTCCTGATTATTGAAGTTGTTAATTATACAATGTACTTTTCATGTTTTATCTTTATCATATCTTTCTAGGTTCCACAAAGTGTCAATTGTGTAATACAAGTTTCACTTTATTTTGTAGTTTCTTTAATTTAAAGTTATGTAGGCCTTAATTTTTTTGAACAACACTCAAAACCTTTAGTTACATTTTATTTGCAGTGCGTTCGATTTCGAACGCACTGCTTTGTTTTCATAATGATTTTTTTTTTTTTTCGAATTCTTCCCATCTCGCCCAGCCAAAACTACGCATGGTACGTACTCACTGATGCGACTTCCTATTCACAAATGGTGGCCACCGTTACATGAATATAAATTGATGCATTTCAATCCAACCGGAAATGACGTACGATGCAAAAACGTATTTTAGGGTTTTTAAATTTACGTCTCTAATTTTTGTCCGATTTTTATCGGATTTTTTGGGTTAATATCTACAATCTAACAGCTACAAGATGACTTCTTACTAAAATTCAAAAATTTTAATTTTGACCCCCATTTTTAATTTGAAATTTTTTGAATTTTTCATTTTCTACAATTTTATTTTTTTTCGATTTGAAAATCTACATGCAGATAGACATTTTAATTCTAAATACAACCCTGTCATTAAAATTTCGATATCACTTCCGGTTTTGACGTCATTTGCTCTCAAAGTTCAAATTTCCACTTCGGGAATTTTGAAGATATTTGAAAAATTCTTTTTGCAGTATGTTTATTATGTAGACACAAAAGTATACAAATGATAAAATTTGACCCGGATGTAACAGATCAGTCGCCATCTTGAAATGGTATATTTTCATAAAACGCAAAATGGGGCCTCAGGGTGTTATGGAATTTGTATAATTTTGATGTCTATACAATCTACAGTCGATTGTAACCAAAACATGGGAAGCCGATTTGTGAATTTCAATTCTGATCTTTTCTAATTTCCGGTTAAAATAAAACATTAATTGTCAAAACTTTCAAGGCCCATATTTCGTGACCTTGACCTTTTGTGACTAAGCGACCTGTACAAAAGTTACTGCCCTTGATGAGATGTATCCAATGACATATTTGTTTTAGATGCCCAATGATTACTTCCGGTTAAATATTAACCGTTTGAAAATTGCAATTTTCAACTTTAAACGGCCCTACCACGTGACCTAATTTACATATGTCTTATTTTATTTCATTATCTTACTATGCTCTGTCTGCTCTTTCCAATGATATACAACACAATACATTTGAATCAAAATTCCGCTTTTTAAAGTTTGAAAAATTTGTGCCAATTTCCATTGAAACTGTGCGTGTTTTTTTCAAATTTTATTTCGATCGTTCTGAAAACTTACAGGTAGATAGACATTTTAATGGCGAACACGAATATGTTTTCAAAATTTCGATATCACTTCCAGTTTTGACGTCATCGGCTCTCAAAGTTGAAATTTCAACTTCCGGAAGTTTGAAGATATTCGAAAAATACTTTTTGCAGTATGTTTGTTATGTGGACACAAAAGTATACAAATGATAAAATTTGAACCGAATGTAACAGATCAGTCGCCATCTCTAAATGGTATATTTTTATAAAACGTAAAATGGGGCCTCAGGGTGCTATGAAATTTGCATAATTCAGATGTCTATGCTATCTTCAGTCGATTGCTACCAAGCCAGGTGAAGCCGATTTTTTAATTTCAATTCTGAATTGTTCTTATTTCCGGTTAAAATGAATCAGTAATTGTCTAAGCTTTCAAGGACCATATTTCGTGACCTTGACCTTTCCTGACTTATTGACCTGTACAAAAATTATTGCCCTTGATGAGATGTATTAAATAATATAATTTTTTTCAGATGCCCAACGTTTACTTCCGATTTCAAAGCCGTTTGAAAATTACAATTTTTAACTTTAAACAGCTCTGCCGCGTGACATAATTCGTCCAAACACATGCTATTGTTAAAACAGTTGAAGGGAGAGAACTAATAAATCGTAAATCTTTTAATTATTCAGACCATAAAAAGTTACCATTCATCTAAATAAGGAAATCTCAATTTAACTTTTCTAATGATCATTTTTCATAATCATTTGGTTAATGCCTTATGATTGATGAAAGAAATTCAGGATGACGCACTGCTCAGCGCCGTTTTGGTACGGCTCTAGTTTTTATTTTTTTTCAAACCATATATTTTTTCTATAAGCTTATATATACTTTCACGTTTTTTTCTAAAAACCAAACTAATGAAAAAGACAATGAAAATAACTTACAGATGAAGAATCTTTTGGTTCCTGAATGTATTTGACATTTTGATATCCATTAATATGTTGTAAGAACTGATAATACATGGCTAGAGAACTGACTGCCGGTCTGGACTAGGATTGATTTGATGATCAACAGGAAGAGAAAGAGAGAGTTAAAGTATAAGACTTTAAAATCAATAAATATACCTGTTTATCAGTCTAATCCTATAAGTTTTGTATGAACAACATACAGTGGTTGTGTAGGCTAACTTCCCTCCCTTAGGTTACCACGTCCAAAAAATCTGAAAGTCCTTGAACAGGTCACAGTGTTATAAGAAAGCATGTGTTTTTTGGCACAAAATGAGAGAAAACAAACAAACTGATTGAAGTATGTGGGTCAGTAGTGTATTTATATAGAATGTAGTGTTGACATTTACCTCACAAATAACACACCTTTTACAATTCACACAACTTATGCAATATTAAACTTTCAATGACTGAGACACATGGCCTCTATCAGCAATCAGCAATTTGATAGGAATAAATACATAGCAGATTGCTACCTATTAAAGTCAGCTTTTCAGATTTGAACTATTATTTATCAGATCAATACTAGTCCAATGTACTGTTGATCTAGTTTTCTTTTGGTCATGAGAAGACAAGAAGCATTTTGCAATTGGAAGCAATCACCTTCCAACTTGACAGAACACTCCATCAAAAACTGCGCTTCAGTGGTTAAGATCAATCAAATAATATTGGAGACTTTTTCTGAAAGGCTTTCTCCTATTTCTATTTACCTGATAATTGACAACTCAATTTGTCACTTTAACACTCTATTTATATAAACAGTCATTTTTATTTCTAGTACTATTTGACCTTAATACAAAATAAATAAAAAATAATATAACAATAAACCATGTAACAAAACTTAGTCATTTCTTATTTATAAATCCAATATATTTAACACGTATGCACCTCATAAACACATGTTTGCACATGGTGAATACATGCTTTTATAATTTCATTCTTTAAATCACATTTCTCTGAAAAAAGTAACACTTGCTGATCAGAGCTTCAAATTTTTTAAAGCTCTTCATTTTTATTGGTTGATTTGGGTCTTGAATATACTTAAGTATCCTTCAGAGGCACTAGAAATGTACGAAAATTGCATATTTCCTTGAAATATATCTTAAATTAGACATTTCTCCTTCTATTTCTATAGATGACTTTTCTATATATTGCATAGTATCGCTAATGTGTAGTAGGGCATTATAACTTTTCAAATGCTAATAATTATGGATGCACATGGATTTGAAGACTCAAATTTCAATGGTGAGTTGTGATAACCAGTACTAAATTGCTGAACTAAAAAAGTCCCCGTTTCTGAGACTTGGAAAAATCGACCCACGAAAATGAAACCTGTGCCACTTGAAGTTTGAATTATGGAAATATTTTCTACAGACAGCTTTTATTAACAGGGAAATAACTGTATAATAACTGTAGTCAGACTTTCCCTCTCCACAGTCCTACTTTTGTTATACAAAATTTGTGGAATAAAAACACATCTATTCCATCACAAACATTTCTAGATTGTACAGGAATATTTTGTGCATGAACCAGTCCCAAGTTTATTTTGACATCATTGAAAAACATTTGTTCATCATGGTATCAGATGGTATCTTATCATTTCATATTGTACCGAAATAACAGATGAAATCCCTAATTTTTACTATTCATATTGCACATGTATATATTCTCAAATTATCTCACAATTAGCTTATTTACTGGCAGCATTTATACAAATGACCTTTCAAGATTTATAAACATCTGTTAATTAACTACGAAAAAAAAAAAAACATGTTTAATGATAGTCTTCAATATTACCAAGGTTTTAATTACCTTTCATCCAAAACTTTGCCTTGAAAGTGGGAATCTCAAGTATTCAAGTCATCTAGTTTCAAGGTTGTGAATTAATATCATTCACATGTAAAGTTTGCTTTTAATTACTTATCAATTGAAAGCAACATCTGTCGAATATTGTGATCTTATTAATATTTATTATCTAAAAAAACAAATAATGTAGAATAGGTATGTTGAATGTTTTAAGTTGAACAATAAAAAAATACTTTTATTTCTTCCATAACTTCATGTATATAATGTATAAAAATATTGCCCATAATTCACACGATCAAACATTTTTATCCAGAAAAGTTAAGAACTCATTGAAACAATTGGATTTAGATTCTGTTAATTTGATTCAGTCAAAGGCAACTGAAACACAGTTTATCATTACCTGCTCATGTGAACTCATTGATCCACACCAGGTATTGAGTCCCTAATAATTGTTTCCTATAAAACACAATATAAGCAACTTGAAAGAAATTTAAGTTCAGATGAATAATTTGAAGAGAATTTTCATGAACATGAAGGCATTCTTAGATAATTTATTTTTTGAATATTTGTGACAGGAGAAAAAATTCAACGTAGAACTCAATGTTCTTCTGAGTCAAAAGTGCAACTACGGTATCTATCACTTGTATATGATTTTATCAGGAACGGAAATGTGTGAATAAACAGTGTTCAAAACATTCCAAGATCCCTTCCTCGAGATATAAGTAAAGCAAAGTCTCATTCCTCAGAATTATTGATTACAGAATGTTTAAATTCAATGGCCTGACCTAATTTATCATGTCTTGAATTATGATAGACAAGTTAAAGAATTAAAAATTTCCTGTCAAGTGTCATGTAAATTATTTTTGCAGACTATGCCAATGATTTGGTACAAAATTTAAAAGTTACTTATAGAGTTAATATAATGAAAGCTTACCAGAAAAATTTAAAATCTTAGAGACATTTTTAAAACTGTATCTTTAAATAAACTAAACTGAGATAGTAATCTATGTCAATAGTCATACTTTTCATAGTAATTTGACTAAATATGATTCCCTTCGGATAATACTTCCAGATGACATCCGAATTAATTAACTGATATTTGACCATAGCTGATAGAAAAATATAAGATAGTTAGTCAGATATGGTAACATATGCCAACTGACAGCTTTGTCTAAAAAGATATGGTAGAATGGTAAACATCAGAACTATAAAATATTCAACCTTTATCAAGCATTTCTTTCACAACTCAGAATGCTCCATAATGTTTATGAGTTAAATATTAAACTTGTTTCAAAGAGTAAAAACTTCAATATTTTCTGACCTTTTCATTTTTTATTGGGAAATAAATAATTTAAAAAAGTTTTGTTAAAATTGGTCTTGAAATATGCCTTCTTAGGTGTTTACATTTCATATGTCAAAAGAAAGTACAACTCATTTAAGATGAATTTAATGTATCTCATTTTATTAAAATTCCAACATAACTAGTCTCTATAATGTTCATAATTCGAAAATGACTGACATAATGTGGGCATAAAGAAACAACAAATTTTATATCTTTTTAATTCTCTCAATATATATATACAAAGATAGCTTGCCAGGCAAGGTAACATACGCCCACTTCAGCAAATTTGAATATTTAAAAAAGTTGATTGCACCATCCCACTTATTATAGTGCTGATATTTAGATGGATCAATTCGAATGAAAACTCTAGCCTCTATTGTGTACACAAATTAATTTTAACATTTTTTCACTAAGTCAAGGGCAATAACTCATAAACCGACGACTAGAAACGCACGTTTCTCGAATTTAACTGAGTTATTATCAAGATAAATACACATACCAAGTTAATTTCAACGTTTTTTTCACTAAGTCAAGGGCAATAACTCATAAACCATCAATTGGAATTGCGCCATTTTCAAACTCATCCGAGATATTATCAAGATGAATACACATACCAAGTTTCATTTAAATCTGATAAAAACTCTAGCTTCTATCAAGTACACAATTTAATTTTAACGTTTTTACACTTAGTCAAGGGCAATAACTCATAAACCGACAACTGGAACTGCACCATTTTCAAACTCATCCAAGATATTATCAAGATGAATACACATACCAAGTTTTATTCCAATCGGATAAAAACTCGAGCTTCTATCGTGTGCAAAAGCTAAATTTAAGGTTTTTTCACTAAGTCAAGGGCATTAACTCATAAACCGACAACTGGAATCGCGAGAACTCATCCAAGATATTATCAAGATGAATACACATACCAAGTTTCATTTAAATCTGATAAAAACTCTAGCTTCTATTGCGTACACAAGTTAATTTTAACGTTTTTACACTAAGTCAAGGGCAGTAACTCATAAACCGACAACTGGAATCACACCATTTTCGAACTCATCCGAGATATTATCAAGATGAATACACATACCAAGTTTCATTTAAATCTGATAAAAACTCTAGCTTCTATTGCGTACACAAGTTAATTTTAACGTTTTTACACTAAGTCAAGGGCAGTAACTCATAAACCGACAACTGGAATCACACCATTTTCGAACTCATCCGAGATATTATCAAGATGAATACACATACCAAGTTTCATTTAAATCTGATAAAAACTCTAGCTTATATTGCGTACACAAGTTAATTTTAATGTTTTTACACTAAGTCAAGGGCAATAACTCATAAACCGAGAACTGGAATCGCACCATTTTCGAACTCATCCGAGATATTATCAAGATGAATACACATACCAAGTTTCATTCAAATCGGATAAAAACTCTAGCTTCTATCGCGTACACAAGTTAATTTTAACGTTTTTTCACTAAGTCAAGGGCAATAACTCATAAACCGACAATTGGAATTGCGCCATTTTCGAACTCATCCGAGATATTATCAAGATAAATACACATACCAAGTTTCATTCGAATCGGATAAAAACTCTGGTTTCTATCGCGTACACAAGTAATTGTTGACGGACGGACGGACGGACGGACGGACAGGGGTGACGGCAATATACGTCCACATTTTCATGTGGGCGTATAAAAATAACATTGTTTAAAATCTTCTTTTGTTTTGAAGAAATACATCTTTCATCTTACAGAGCTTTCATGCAATCTATAAATAAAAGATAGTGCTCTGTAATTTAATGATTGGTGTTCTCTGTAATATTTTATTCCATTATTTTTACCAGTAACTTTCTCCATGATAACTTCATCTTACCTTCTTTTACACAATAATTAAATCTGGAAATAGACATTAAGAAGGCATTATTTCTACATTTAAAGATAGGACAGTGGCCACAATATAATTTTGGAGCTAATTGTAGCGTTTCAGAGACATCAAATTTGTATCTGTTTCTTTATTCATTACTTTAATTTACTTTTATAATAATCAACTTTTTCTACCACATAGGTTTTCAAAAAAAAAAAAAAAAATTAAATTAATTAATATTGAAATCCTTGATACCGGTAGTTCTAATTTCTTGAATTTGTCCATGAATTTTTTTTAAAGCGAAATTTTTAATTTCTTTTAAAAAGTTCCAAAATAAAAGGATTGAGTGAAATATCTATAGACTACTTAAATCTGAATGTGAAAATGCATAATATTGATAAATATGAATGGTAACAATATCATAAAACTAATTTCTAAACACAAAATGTACCTAAAACCAAGATGCAATAACAATGCTCTAAAAACTAAAAAATGTTTTTAATTTAATTCTTAAGTACAGTCAAGTTACAACCGAAATATTACTCTGGACGTACTCTGCTTGCAACTCCTCTAGGTGGGAGAGGGGCTCAAGACTTGAGCTAAGTAAACATTTGTAGAATGAATCAAGCAATTAATTCAATAAGTACTATATATACCACGGTGCTTACGAGTTAACATATTTAAACAAACAAATCCGTTAGGATGAGTTTGTTTAAATATGTTAATGAGTAAGTCACGTAAGTAACGTGGTATATATTACTTATAACATAAATATGATTGACAGCTTAAAAGTTATGACAGCATCGATCACGTTACTCTTTAATCCAATGAAATTGAAGCTCGTGCACGTTTCATTTTCGTCTGCAAAGGGGATGTCTTTCCAAAAAGGGGCGGAGCTACTGCGAGTGCAATAACTTAGTTGGTTATTTCACTCATTTTTTCCTATTAGATTCTATATGGCTTTCATGTCAAATTACCCAAGAATGCAATAACACAAATTTGCTGTTTATACACCACAGTTTTCCTCAAACACACATTTTAAGCAAATTATTTCTCAAAAACATCAAAGGAAAAAACATCATTTATGTTACAAATAATCTTAATGAACAATATATGAAGATATTTACCTAAAAATAAAGACAAAATCTTACGTTCAAAGTCTGCATCCAAATCCTTTCAGATATGTTTCTGCTAGTTGCCATGATACATGAAGTGAACTCTGGCATGTCTGCAGTCACAATGAACATACAATACAGGTGTAGAGGGGTCTCTACCATAGTCTTCTGATTTCAGCTCACCCCAAAACTGTGAATGTAACCATTGTTATGGTTTCAATAAAAAATCTTCAATATCCCTGAACAAAACTCACCCTTACTTCTAAAACCCTGAACAAAATTCATCCTTAATGAAGGATTTTAACCCAACAAAATAGTTATAAGTTTTAAGTTTTAAGTGGTAATTTACTACAATAAACCTTTTTTTACTGCAAGGTTTAACATTAAAGAGGCAGTTCCCTTAACTAAATCTTTTAGTCTTTTTTTTAATAAAGACAAATTTACATACACAACCAATTTCATTGATAAAACAGCTTACCTTAAAGGCAACAGATGCCCAAAGAATATTACTTTTAGAATAGGAAATTCATTTAAGTTAACAGTAAACTTTTAAAATGAACTAGCAAAGCTAATTTCACATAATAATCAAGCAATGTTTCCATCCAAATCTGATTCAAAACCTTAACATGACATAAGTAATAACAGACAGAATGAATTGATAAAAGTTTATATCTAGAATACCTTGTATCTACTTCGGAACTAAACTAGTGGCTAGATAACCTTGTAAATTATAAAGGTAGTTGCCATATGGAATAAATTATAGTTCAGCCAATCACAATCATTCTTCAGAGAGTATTGTCTTGTCTCGCGGAAAAATAGCGAATCAAAAACAATCTTTGAACATGAGTTGTCTTTTCTTGCCCATTTACCGAGCAAGATGGCCACCTATCATGGCTGAGTCATTATAGTCTCAAACAAAATGATGAGGGTTGAGCCGAATGATTTAGAATATGACCCAGAGCATAGTTCTAATCATAAATAGATCTTCAAGAGCAGTAAATTTCTCATATTTAAGGGGATTGTGCATTGTGGTTCCAACAAGTGTTAAGTGTTTGATGATATCACACCCACAAAGGTCTTCTGTGATACCAGCATATTTCTCAGGCGTGACATCATCAATGTCTTAGTTAAAGTGAAATTGCTGGAACCACAGACGTCTGATTGACAATTGGAATGGTGATAATGATGCTCTCAGTTTCCCTCAAACACAACAATATTTCAGAAAACCTCTTTACAATCCCTTTAACTCTTCAAATCAATGTCAAGGGCAATAACTCTATGGTCTATGGACCAAACTTAATAACTCAAAAACCATTCATCAAATATGATTTTGTCAAAGATCTCATCAATATATATGATCACACCAAGTTTCATTTAAATCAGATAGAAACCGTAGTCTCTATGGTGCCCACAAGAAATGTTGACAGGTGGACCAACGAGCAAGACAGCAATATTGCCCCACATTTTCATGTGGGCATATACAAATTAAACAAAGTATTAATAGATATTTAATAATAACAGTAAAAAAAGATAATAGAAAGAAATAGAATGTAGTGATCAAAGACGTCTATTGACCTGGTTACACTGACCATTGTTAAAAATACAGTGTATTCAATATATCATAACCCACTGACACACTCCTATAATCACTTAATCTGACCTCCAGTATTTATTGATAAAAACCAGTACAAACATATCTTAATGTCAACCAAATCAACTCCTCTTTCTTTCAAATCTTTCTTCTAGTAAATATTGGACCTCATCCAGTAAATCAGAATATGTTTTAAGGCATAAAAATTATTCAGTTGATATTTATGCATGCGTTATAACAAGAGTTATTGTTTATTTTAAGAACAGTGACTAAAATAGATAATATCAGGAAAGATTCTGCCCAAAGATACAATCAGACAGTCAAATTTACTTTGATCAAAATCAGTTACCCAGTAATCAAGTTCAGTTCAACTAGTAGATCAAAAGAATTAAGAATAGAAACTCAAAACACAGAGATTTTATTAAATTGCTGATGGCACTGAAATATTCTTTTTTAGAACATCTACAAGAGAAATCATTAGCTAATGAAGGTACACTGGTACAGTGTATGTATAAGAAAAGATTTAGAAAAATAATACATCAAGTCGTCAAATATACAGAGGTAATATTGTAATATATGGTGCCATATTATATAAATGTCAATGATATTCATGATATACATCCAGTGCAGACGAGTCTTGACATATTCTGAGTCTTGCATAGCATTTTATATGATAGATTGCGAGATCACTATGTTCAATGACTTGTTGAGAAATCATACCAGAATATCTCTTAGACCTGTTAAACCATAACATTTTTTAATGGTTGTTGTAATAAAAGTTATTCCGTATAAAAGTGTGAAAAGTATTTTATTTTATATGTTATAGTAGACAAGCTGAATTCAATGATTTTAACCAAATGAACTTTATACTGAGTTATATTTAATCTAAATAAATATTTGTTATTTTTGTTAGGTTTAAAGTGTGGAGTGAAGATCCAGAGCATGCTTCTTACAACTCTACATGATTTTGATCCCTGTCCTGGTCAATTGCAAAGACATTACTCTTGTAATATAGGGTAATGGTTCATATTGATCAGCCTGGACCAAATAATGATCCTTTTTCTCAACAGTAAGTTTATATTCCGTTATTATTTGTTTTGATGTGAACAGTGAACGCTAGCAGGCTATCAAAAATACACTGAGTTGGTTATAAGAGAAATAACTATAAAATAGCAGTAAATATTAGTAATACAGATATACTGATGTAGACAGAAACATTACTTTCTATTAGAAACATTATAATTAAATTAGAAATAAATATTATTACCGGTACATTAAAATATATCATGTTATCAAATCTGTCCATTGTACATACCATATTCATCTTATTTGTTTTGTGAATATTATTATCGAAAGATTTCATTACAAGTTAAATTAGATTCAGATCAATCATGTTTTAAAATTAGAGATTCATCAACTTTGTTTGTGTATATACATGATTGATTTTAATAAATAGACACAGTGGTAATTTATATATCTTCAATACAGACAGTGCACAACAATTGTCACGTATACACTTCAATGAATGTATTTTATACATAGATCACTAACATATAACTTGGTTGCATTTTACGGTAATCAATGGCAAAGATGTGTATTACAATAAATCACCACAGCCATATACGCCTAACAAACATAGGCTTGCGGCAAGTCTTGCAAGCGTATACGCCCACCAGCAGCTTGATAAAGAGGTAAATGTGAACACCAAAACAAACACGATGTCAGAGTTTTATGCGATAAAAATTATCGCATCGTCAGTAAATTCAATAGTGCACATATTCATAATAATATTGAAACACATACAAAATATCTAAAGGATCCATGGAGAATTGTAGCCTGTAGAGTGAGCACGAGCAAAAAAAACAAACGCGATATATCGAAAGAAAATCATCGAATCATCACCAAATTCAATAGTGCACATCTTCATAATAATATTGACACACATACAAAATATCAAAAGGATCCATGAAGAATTGTTGCCTGTAGAGTGAGCACCAGCAAAAAAACCAATGCGATATTAGAGTTTTACGCGATATCTCGGAAGAAAATCATCGAATCATCACCAAATTCAATAGTGCACATCTTCATAATAATATTGACACACATACAAATTATCAAAAAGATCCATGAAAAATTCTAGCCTGCAGAGTGAGCACGAGCAAAAAAAACGAACGTGATATCAGAGTTTTACGCGATATCTCGGAAGAAAATCATCGATTCATCACCAAATTCAATAGTGCACATCTTCATAATAATATTGACACACATACAAAATATCAAAAGGATCCATGAAGAATTCTAGCCTGTAGAGTGAGCACAAGCAAAAAAACAAACGCGATATCAGAGTTTTACGCGATATCTCGGAAGAAAATCATAAAATCATCACCAAATTCAATAGTGCACATCTTCATAATAATATTGACACACATACAAAATATCAAAAGGATCCATGAAGAATTGTTGCCTGTAGAGTGAGCACAAACAAAAAAAAGAACGCGATATCAGAGTTTTACGCGATATCTCTGAAGAAAATCATCGAATCATCACCAAATTCAATAGTGCACATCTTCATAATGATATTGACACACATACAAAATATCAAAAGGATCCATGAAGAATTGTAGTCTGTAGAGTGAGCATGAGGTAAATGTGAACGGACGGACGGACGGACGGACCGACAGGGGTAACCGCAATATACGCCCATACTATCGTGTGGGCGTATAAAAAAGCCTTAAATTTAATCAGGAGTAAACTAAACATTCTCAAACCTTTCGATTTAGGTCCAATAATATCCATTTTAAGTTTTATCAAAATTTGTTGAAAACTTAGATAGTAATAGCATATTCAAGACTTTGGGGCAAGGGCAATAATTCTGCTTCTAACGGTCGAAAATAGCTAAAATTCGAACTTGATCTTTGTTTTCTGAATATGTATACACAACCATATTTCATTTGATTCCATCAAAAATTCTAGTTTTTAGAGTGTTTACTAGCCATTGATGTTGATAGAAGGACTTACAGTATAGAGGTTAAAGAGCGATAACTTCTCAAAACTGGTGAAAGAGGCCTAAATCTTGAAAAAGCCTTAATTTTAATCAGGAGTAAACTAAAACTTTCTCAAACCTTTCGATTTAGGCCAAATATCATCCATTTTAAGTTTTATCAAAATTGGTTGAAAACTAAGAGAGTAATAGCATATTCACGATTTGGGGCAAGGGCAATAACTCTGCTTCTAAAGACCGAAAATGGCTAAAATTCGAACTTGATCTTCGTTTTATGAATATGTATACACATATCAAATTTCATTTGATTCTGTCAAAAACTCTAGTTTTAAGGGCGTTTATGAGCAAATGTTGACAGACGGACCAACGGTGGGTGCTGACAATACACGTCCTCATAGAGAGATGAGGGCGTATAAAAAGGCAGTCTTCTTTTAGACACTTTGAGATTTCTCTTTTAATGTGTCAGACAGCTGACATGGAAAAAGCATATAGTTGTTTGGATGGAACAAACAACCTGTGCTACAGGTTGTGCACATTGAAGAGTGACAGTTGGTAATTGAAAATGATAGTCCTGGGGCCTTATTCTCAAAACCTTAACTTAGATAAAATCCAGATTTTAAGAAATACAACAATCTGATTGGATAATATTACTAAATTTCAAATCGTTTTTTTTTTTTGATTGACCAATCAAATGGCTGAATCACAAAAATCATCTTAATTCAAGTTTTCATGAATAAGGCACACTACATGATACTTCATAGGTGCAGACGTACACTCCAATTCATTTCTTTTTTAATGTGTCAGCAATGCACAAATAATTTTTTTGCAGAACTTTTTTTTAAGTACCTTAAATAGGATTGGAGAGTATACTGTAAATAAAGCTACTAGATCAATATAGTACCTCAATATCACTCATATATCTGATGGCTCAGAAAAAAGACACTTTTCATTTCTGGGGCCTAATATCCTCGATATTTACTATATTGTCTTACAAAAGAAAGATCGTAAGTCCTTTAGTGGAACAGGCGTAAGTTTTTGCGTAAGATTAACTTACGCACTTTAGTGGAACGTGGCCCTGGATTTTATCTAAGTTAAGTTTTCGAGACTAAGGCCCCAGGACTATTCTTTAAGTAACAAATATATGACCATAAAATGTAGATACATGTATAAAAAAAAAAAATGTTGGCTGACAGACAATGTTTAAAATGGCATTTTTAAAATTCTTGGTAAAAAAATAAGTGCCACTGCAAATGTGACACTTGCTATATATCTGGTTGTAAATGAAAACTGACAATCGGTCATAAATGATAAAAACCTTAAACTTGATGTAAGAATCTGTAAAAAGAATTATGTACACAGATAAAAGATAGTTTTGCAATTGCTAGGAGATAGCTAAGTAGAATGTTACATGATTTATCTAATGACGGACTGTACATTGATGATGGTTACATGTTTTTAACAAGATGAATCTGTATCCTAAATACCGTAACTTATTCCTTTCTTGCAGGTACTTCTCCAAATATTAATTAAAAAATGCCCACTGCAGCAATCGGATGTATCACAGATGGAATAATCTAGCTAACAAAGTTATCAGTGGGAGATGAACTATCTTCAAAAAGTGTAATACGACAGAATTTAGGGAGAAATGGAACGAAATATCTCTTGATGAAATCCTAAAAACATTTTACCATGGCCAAATGCTAAAAATTTTGACCATATTGACCATTAGTTCAATTAAATAAAAGATGTTGCTGATGTTACTGAATTGTTATAATAATTGCTTCCAGTTCATTGATACTGAATTTATAAATGCTGCTTAATAGAAGTTTTGCAGCTATTTTTTTGTGAAAAGAAATTATTCAAATCTCAACCAATTGAATACGGTAAAGGTAATCAGATAATTGGGAAAGATATTACCGATGTTAAATATGAAGAGTCCAATAGACAAACTATTAGAGTAATTATTTCTTAGATATCCATAATAATATGTTATATCAATCAGCCTGTACTAAATGTTGAATAACTTGTAATCTTATTACTAATCAATTTTAACTGTCACAGATTCGATCTTCATATTAACTTGATATAATAAAAGTCATATGATATACTGCATACAAGGGTGGCTACCTTTACACATGCTAATTACTCATATTTACATGTGACTAAAATACTTTTGAAGTGTTTATTCAATACATAATATGAGGTGTGCCTTGCATGTGCTTTATGATAACTTTCAGCCTTTCAAATAAAACAAAAAAATCCTTTACATAAACTATGAAATCATTATCATTCTTTGTTTGAATGGATATAATAAGTTTGTAGATGCATGAATTTTAATCAAAGAATTAAATACACCCAAGCAGGGGCGGACTGGGCCGCATGGCCACATGGCTAAAGCCATGCGGGCCGGTGTGCACGGGGCCGGTTTGTGAAAAATGACAAAAAAAAATATTTATATTTTGAAAAAAAAAAAAAAAAAAAAAATTGGACTTATAGGTCTACTCAAAATTTCAAAAGAAAGTGGCCGAAATCCGCTGGAGGTAGATTAATTATTAATTAAAACACTTTTCATTCAACTTTTAAAATTCATCACACAATAGTCATTCTACTTGCTTTTATCTTGAAAATAGTGAATGGATATTTAGTATTGATACATTTATAGCAGCAAATTCTCTTGCAAATCTAGGCCATCAATGATCTCTTTTTTTCCAAGTTCTAATCTGGGATCTTAAAATCAAAATTAAGTAATCGGGAAACAATAACAACATTACTAACTCATAATATGACAAACTATTGTTCAAATCCCTGTAGAAATCAACAAAATGGAAAATAAATTAAAAAAAACGACACAATAAATTCTTCAAGAAACGACTGAAGTTACACATGAAAATTTTTTTGGTTTCATAATTCTTGGACAAATTGTTCTGTTACATCGATCATCTTAGAATACATATTATTCACCAAATTTTCTCGTATATGAACAATAATGATTTAAGATAAAATAAATTAAACTGGATAAGTTGTTGCATTTTATTGACAGTGATAGCTATGACTGGAGAAAGTGGGAAACTGGGGGTAATTGTCACCACTCCCAGGAAATCTAGCTTGTTTATTTTTATGACACTCAACAGTCAAAAGTACATCACAGCAATAACTAATATAGCCTGTATTATTAAATATAAAATATTTCATCAAGGATCCTATTGTCTTTGGAAAAATTGATTCTAAATTTATTGTTCCTGAGAAACTTTTCATTTTTTTTAACAGCTGTGATAACATGATGTTGAAAGGGAAAGTTTGTGTCTAACTATTGTATCATTTTGCAACAGCAGATGTATTCTGTGTTTTAACTTTTTGATATATTTTATCATGTGATCCAGCTGATATGCCACAATAAATATTTGAATATTTAAATATTATCTACATACTCTATGGCAGGCCTTCTCAAATGGCGGCCCGCGACGCCCTCAAGAGTGGCCCCTCAAAGGTGACCCGGCACCTTCCGCTAAAACGCTCTTTTTTCTGTGTTAGCTTGAAAAGACCTGCTCTATGGGTATGGGACAATCTCCTGTAAGCTGCCAAAGTTGTCCATCATGTTCACATGAGAAATAATTACAAGAGAACAAAATGTATTCAAAAAATAAAAACAAAGCAAAGAGTACAGTGGTCTTCTTGTTGTCTCTTATCTCAGTTAAAATATTCAGACGGAGAGCCATTTAGTAGACTAACAAGTTGACTCTAATAGCCTATTTTCACCAAGGTTAGAAACAACAATTATTGGTTTATATTGTCGAAAAAATGGTTATTATGAAGCTGACCTCACAACCATGGCCCCCCCCCCCCCCCCCCCCTCCACTTTTTGGCAGTTAATTTTTTTTTTCTTTTTTCATCGAAATATTTTTGTCATTTTTATAATCTTTTTTTATAATTTCCCAATTCTAAAAATCGAGTGGCCGAAATCCGAGGAGTTTTTGTGGTGGGGGTGAGGGTGAGAGGTGGATTTTGAAAATTTTCAAACAAGGGCGCCACCCCCACAAATTTCAAAAACGCTCCGCGGCCCCTGTTCCTCACTCTATCGAGAGCTGAAATACCCTTTGTTAACAATACAAGAAAAATATCAGTGCAATATGCAATATTGAAAATATAATTTCTAGTTTTATGGACCAGTCAAGTCTAGAAGTCAGGACCGAATGAACCTGGACCAGACCATTGAAAAAATATACGACTACCTCACAAAAAGACAGTTCAGTCTGCATTAGGCCTACTAACTAATAGTGTCACTGGACTTAGTAATTAAATATAATATAATAATAGGCCTACATTCTGCATATTAGTGGAATGTCACACGTTGTATATAGTGTATGTACAATCATGATTGTGTAATTTAGTGTAATTTACAGTTGTAAATGTAATACATTGTAACAATGTATTACATTTACAACTGTAGGGCCTAAATTACAAACCATGATTATTTAACCATACATAACAACTGTCAGTCGAAAATTCTTAAACTAACAAGAGAGACGGTTTTAAAAATGCACTGATATAAAGTAATTAACAAACAGCCTTACTTACCACGGTATTATAATCAAAAGAGCTATTCCTGTCATCATCTTTCTCGGATAATTCCGACATGGTAATATTTTAACTCTTTTATAAAGAAGGTATAATCAGTTGCCTAATAAATAATAGGTCAAGGTTGAATAAGGGGGATAACTATTTTTATTCCCGAATTATGTTACAAAAACAGACTACAACGAGCTCTATAGACGGCTCTGGTCGGATCATTAGTTGTGATATGACTTTCAAATTATTCGTTGTCTGTAAAACCGTTTAGCTTACTGATGCCATAACATTAATTCAATAAAAAAAAACATAATATTATATTACATTTTGCAACAATCGATTAAGCTTAGTGCAAAAAATAAAATAGAAGAAAAGATCACAAAGAGCTTGACATGGCACTAACAGAGATACCGAAATTACTCTAGTGTTGTGACGATATTTAAGTTCCACTATAATTACTGTTCCAAAGAACATTTGTTATGTATTAATTGTTCCATTTGGAACTTTTAATATATAACACTAGACCTAACCCTAACCCAGATATTATATAAGAGTTCCTGAGATCATTTATAATAATAATTGTTCCATGAGGAATATTTATTATGAGGAACAAATATACAGTCACAGTGTTACAGTCATGATGGTTTGACTGTCAAAACATTGGTTTTTTCTATGATTAAGACCTGCTTTTTACATAATTTAAAAAATTATGAAGTTTCCCCCTGTTTTGTATTCTGGCCTACATTTTACAGATATATTATTTAAATTTCCTTTCTCTCCCCTTTGTGTTAACTTTTTAAAGCTCTATGTTTTTTTTAATAAAAAATATGCAACAACCCTCTACTAAGTGCGTGAATGGTAGCCTACAAGGCAGGGTTAGCCCATGCCTAACTAATCATACCCTGTCTGGTGCCAAAACCGCCACTGCTGATCAATGGTAATACGTCACTATATAAATCAATTTGTAAAGTTTCACTTTCAAGGGAGGTAATTTTATAATTACAGGAGATATTTAGAAAAAAATTTGTTTAATGTAAAAAGTAAGTCAATGCATTACGGGAGACAACTCGTAAAAAAATTGGCAAATGGCAAATTTCTAAAGGTATTGACAGACAAAATATCGAGTCATGCATAGCTTAACCTATAACCTTTATCGGTGTACGTATGTACTCCCAATCATGGTCTGAGCAGAGGAAACAACCCATTCCATCAGCGTTGGCTATATCTTGAAGTGGCTCACCTAAGTAAGGGACTTTTTTAGTTCAGCAATTTAGTACTGGTTATCACAAATCACCATTGAAATTTGAGTCTTCAAATCCATGAGCATCCATAATTATTAGCATTTGAAAGTTATAATGCCATACTACACATTAGCGATGCTATGCAATATATAGAAAAGTCATCTTTAGAAATAGAAGGAGAAATGTCTAATTTAAGATATATTTGAAGGAATTATGCAATTTTCGTACATTTCTAGTGCTTCTGAAGGATACTTAAGTAACCAATAAAAATGAAGACTGGTCCCCTTTAATAAAAAAAATGCATAATTCTAGGAACCTGGAAAAGTTTGGTACGTTTTAACCCATAAAACTATGTAATTTTCCATACAATTACAGGTTATCATTGAAAAACGCTTAAAATTTGGGTAAGCGTTTTTTTTATGTATTGAATATTAACATAATTTTCTGGATTTATCAGATTATTTAGGTGTAATCTGTTGCATAGTTATGCCACCAGGTAATTCCCCTGGTGAATATATACTTCTATTGACCAAATTTGAACATTTAGATTTTTTTATATAGGGAACACGAATAAAGGAAGGAAAAATACATCAGATATTTTATTTTATTGATCCTCTACAAGAAAACATTGTTGCAAGAATATTTTTTTATAATCAATTATATAATGAACATTGGTTACTTGCTGAATTATCAATGTAGACCTACGCTGAATGATAAAAACATAATAATTCTATAAACAGGTTCTTATAAGTCTACAAAGTTATAAATAAGATATATACAAGCTTGTTGCTTTGATACTGTTACCACAAGTAAAATATATGAAGGAAATGTAAAAATCGTGCTCCAGTTCCAAACCATCTAACAGGCATTTCCTATGAAATGTACAGCAACTTTATCGACTAGGTAATCGAGAAATATTTCAGCAAGAACAGAACAATCATCTATTGCTTGAAGTCTATCTGATAAACAAGTCTTCAGAATAGTCACGTCACTGAAATAAAAATGAAAACATTAGTCTAGAACACCACCATTTTCCTGAACCGTTTAATAACTTATAACCCAAGTGATATTGACGTAAGGATTTCTTTCCTATAGCAGCCTCCCAATTCTTTTGTATGAGTGGTTTTAACAGTTTTATTACAATACAAGGTTTTGCTTCTTACCTGCAAACCTCATTTTGAGATTTCAATTTGAACTCTGACTTGCACTCCTTTAAACTCTGTTTGTATTTCAAGTTCTTCCAACATTTTCTTTCCATTTTTATTGCTGAAATGCGAAAATATGTGAACTTATGTTAAAATTATGCCGATGTACAGTTTGTCCATCACAAAACTCTCTGGATCTCTGAGAAGAAAACTTTAATAGGCCCTTTAAAAGGTTCAGCACATATTTGTTTTCACACATTATTTATCTATCTGCAGTATAATAATTAAAGCACTCGAATATCATTACACGTAGGAAATCTTTACTTGCAGGATGATCGTAGCATCTGTAGTTAAATGCTATATATGGCAGAAATTTTTCTATTAATACTTTGGAAAGTAATCTTACCGACTCGTTCATTACAGACGAAATTGTATATCTCTGTAGAAGATTCGAGGTATTTCTTGGTGCTTGGACTGGCATCACATTTGTAAGCATTGTGGCACTGCATAGCCAAAGGTAATTTTCTGGAATAAAAATATTTCATTTTATCAGACAGCTTTTAGATATCTATTATTCCGTCCATAGAATTGTTTCAGCTCAAACGGTTATAAAACTTATTCTTAAAACTTCAGCACAAATACCCCATCTTGCAAAAATTTATGAATTTTCTAAATCGCAGATTGGAGTATGAAGTAGATTCTTAACAGTGACAAGCAAACTCAATGAACAACTCTAAACAGACACAAATACAAGAGAATTAAATGCAAAAATATCAAGAAAACAATACTGCTTAACATCACATCCACTAACTAATACTGGAACAATTTAATTTTTTCAGATGATTAATAGGAAAGAAGAAAAAGAAGTTTTCTGTAAATGTCTCTAAATAAATAAAAAATGGAAATTGTCATATAATATACTGTACCTGCATATATTTATCAGGTTTCTTCCCTTAGACAATGGTTCAAGATTAAAACTTTGTATAGCATTATAGATAGGTGTTAAATCTTTATAGCAATCATACACTTGCCAGATACAATCATCTTGTTGTTCCTCTAGCATATTATTACCATTACCTATTAATTTAGAATAACGTTTTTAGTATGTCATGGAAAGAAAATGATAGCTTGCCAGGTAACGTAAAATACGCCCACTCGCTGCATTGTTTGAAAAAGAAGTTCCATCAAATTATGTGCCTGGTTGTTTGTTTGTGAACCAAATGTAAAACGCGTTTTGAAGATAGAGGGCAAACAATATTATTTATTTTGATTTTCAATAGGTTTCAGTTAGTTGGAAATCCGCCAAGAATTGTCCCCTGAATATAGAGTGGCGTTTTAAATTATCATTCGCCATTACAGTTACAAGTGATGAGTGTAGAAAGTCCCTGTCTTCTTATCAATATCTAAAGAGTCAGGGTGCCTCAGTGAGTAAGAAGACCAAATGTTCAATCCAGACCTTGGTCGAAATAATACCTTTGGAATATTCAACCCTGTTTGATGGAAAGGTGTCTAGTCGTTCGTTTGGAATAATGAAAAGGGGTCCCATTGTAAATCGAAAAAGGAGGCTTATCCCTGTACGTATAATTATATTGAAGTATATCCGATTCTAGCATGCAATATAGATTTTTTGTCACTCTTTTTTATAAGAATACACAAGACAATCAAATGAAATTTCATATTTCGACATCAATTCCTACGATCTGAGTAATAATTTTGGTCCTAACAATCAAATTGGGAAATTATGGCATAATAGCGCTTTCGACATCCAAATAATATATTTTTTTTGACCAGTCAAAGCAGTTTTAAAGACAGTATTTAAAACAGAAAAAAGGAATGTTATATTATAAATACTGAACTTACCTTGTCCAAACACAACAAACACGAGGAAAATTAGAGGCACCATGTTTATGATAGGACTTCCTGTCCAACCGAGTGTCGTATTGAATGATTTACTTATATTTATACCCCTAAACTTGTCCAATATATTCTAATAGATAGAAATTAGAATAATATCCCAATCTAAAATCATACATAAATCTGTAGGGTTAAACACCAATAGTATGCTTGATTTAAAATTGTGATAGTTGACGGAAGCTCACGTCATGATTTCAGGACATACTTAAAGATGAATTCCTGTTTTTTTTTTCATGTTCAAGAAATGGACATATGATTTAAACTTGAATTGAGATGAAAAGTACAGACCTGAATCATTATAGGTCTACATCATGAAAGATGTTATGTCCTGGTGGATTTTAACAATTGAAAGCTTGACAGGATGCTGAACTTATCAACCGCCTACGACTTTATTGATGCTTCTGAAAATTCATCTCAAATTTAAACCAAGTAAATTTGTTAGTCAGGTAATTATAAACACCTTCATTATAGAAATGCATATTCCACATGTAGCTAAGTCTATTACAACTATCTGTTTCACATGCACAAGCTAAACACCTTTTTTTGAGGGGTTTGTTTTTGTTCTATTAAAGCTTACGAAGGTTACAGGCCTATTATTACCATGATGTCGATGTGGTCCTAGCTCTATATTGATATTCTATATTTTAGATATCAATCTGATGAGTAGAACTTGTAATGGTACCCGGATAAAAAGATTACAGAATAATACCATTTGATCTGTAGAATGTTTTATATTCATAGTGTGTTTTGAATACAAATAGGTATTGATCCATGCTGGTTCAATTAGGGTACTGATAGTTATAAATAACAAATTTTGGGTTTACCAACTAAGAAGTCTTTAAACATAGCGTCAATTCCACCCACATGGCGACAGAGTACCACGATGTCGTTATATCCGATCTTCTTATAGATCGTTACGGAAAGCAACTGGAGCGATATCTGATTGGTACCCTTACATTGCCCCAAATTAAATATTGAATGAACAAGGGATACAATATTTTGAACAAATTAACGGACTGATAAATCCTCACAGGTTTCAACTGGATGTTTGGAAATAATTAATTCAGATGGTCAACGGACGTATTAATATGACTATGTAGTAAATATAGTTTATTCTTGTGAGGATGTTACCTACAATGCTTACCAATTCACCAATTCCCGATCAGCCCAGCCCTGAAAACTGAAGTTGATCAGAAATGATTAAGGGATGAGCAATCTGGTTGATCAGCAAGATCATGCATGGACAAAATAACCCCACTGAGTATCATTATACACGTAGATCAGACAATAGAATTTTAAACACCAATATTTATACTATATTCTGTGGTTTTCAAAAAACTTTGACAGCATTGACCATCAGGTCCTTTGGAAATTCTTGGACATTATGGAATCCCATAAAAGATCATCAAAATATCTTATACGACCAATTTTCCTATCAAGTAATATAAAGTGGAACTATGACGGAATCGTCCCCTGTAACAACTGGCGTACGTCAAGGTTGTCTTCTCTCCCCTCTACTTTTGATTTAGTTGGTAAAACAGTAACAAAGAGCCCAAAGGCATCGGATGGACCCTCACATCATGCCAAAAAGAGTTTCTGACGACACATGTACATTATCCCATCGCTTTCAAGATGCAATAAAGCGAACCAACAGTTTTGTTGTAGCAGAAAAACAAACAGGTCTTCACCACAGAAAACAAATCGATGAGACTAATCCATAAAGATTACATAAAGATAGTCGACCTCATCATAGAAAACGTACAAAGCTTTTACCTACAGAGGAGGTATATATGAAGACATTGAAATTGCAGCATGAAAAAAAGAAAGCACAACAGATATTTTCTAAAAGCCTGTTTGGAGGAGTCTTCAATTTCAAATCTGTACTTCTTTATGGTTCAGAAACCTTAGAGGTACCTTAAAGGTCTTAATACAATTAATTTAATCACCAGTCGTCACTATAGGTCTGATGTACTTTTATATGTTTTAATCCATATTCACTGTACTCTTTGACTTCATTCCAATTCTTACAGTTTTTTACTTCAACTGTTAATAAATTACACCATCATCTTCTACTAACAACATAATTTTAGATCAATATATTTTAGTGTAAATTGGTAGTTATATTATTATTCAGTTATTCGGACAATTACTTTATAATATTAAAAACAAAAATAACCACTTGTCTTCGTATCATGTGTACATTCACGCCTCTAATTCATGACAAATCACTGGTATAAGAACTATCTGCTAACTTGTTAGAAATCAAATTTGTGGTTGTTTACTAGTGTACACACTTTAATTGGCTATTCATGACGTTAAATATGACGTAGTATAATATCAGAGTAAAACAGTGGTTGTATCAGAGTAAAACAATGGTTGTTTCAGAGTAAAACAATGATTGTATCAAAGTGAAAAATGGTAGTAAACAATGGTTGTATTAACGAAGATCTATGGTTGTATGAAAGTAAAACAAAGGTTTTATCAAAGTAAAACAATATTTGTATCAGAATAAAACAATGATTATATTAGAGTAAAAACCAATGGTTGTATCAAAGTAAAACAATGGTTGTATCTGAGTAAAACAATGGTTGTTTCAGAGTAAAACAATGATTGTATCGGAGTAAAAAATGGTGGTATCACAGTAAAAAATGGTATTATCACAGTAAAACAATGATTCCATCAGAGCAAAACAATAGTTGTATCAAAGTAAAAAAAATGTAGCATCACAAAAAACAATGTTTTCATCAGAGCGGAACAATGGTAGTATCAAAGTGAAAAATGGTAGTATCAGAGTAAAACAATGGCTGCATCAGAGTAACACAATGGCTGTATCTGAGTAAAACAATGGTTGTATCAGACTAAAAAATGATTGCATTAAAGTTAAACAATGGTTGTATCAGACTAAAAAACATAATCGTATCAAAGTAAAATAATGATTTCTCAGACTAAAAAAAAGATAGTTGTATCAAAGTAAACAATGATTGTATCAGAGTACAACAATGGTTGTATCAAAGTAGAACAATTTGTGTATCAGGGTAAAACAATGGTTGTATCAGAGTAAACCAATGGTTACCAATGGTTGTTTCAGAGTAAAACCGTGGTTGTATCAAAGTAAAACAATTGGTGTATCAGAGTAAAACAATGGTTGTATCAGAGTAAAACAATGATTGTAAACAGAATAAAATAATAGTTATATCCTGGTAAAACAATGATAGGAACAGAGTAAAACAATAGTTGTATCAGATTAAAACAATAGTTGTATCAGATTAAAACAATGGTTGTAAACATAATAAAACGATGGATGTATCAAAGTAAAACAATGGCTGTATCAGAGTAAAACAATCGTTGTAACATAGTAATACAATGATTGTATCAAAGTAAGACAATGGTTGTATCGGGATAAAACAATGCTTATAACAAAAACAAAAGTTGTATCAGGATAAAACAATGGTTGTATCAGAGTAAACCAATGTTTTTATCAGAATAAAACAATCAGAGTAAAACGACGGTTAAACAATGGTTATATCAGAGTTAAGCAATGGTTGTAAACGGAATAAAACAATGGTTGTATCAGAGTAAAACAATGGTTGTATCAGACCACATCAGTGATTATATTATATACATTTCAAGTATCCCTCATTACGTTTCCCGCTCACGATTCTCCTTGATATTATATAACGTACTGCACAGAAAGGAAATTATTCACACTAACATGTTCAACTTCCGTATTACAACTAGCTCGCCATACATTATCCACGTCTCAATGTAACATTGTTAGTCTGACCTTCTTGGTCTTATTTCACAGACATGCTGGTTAATCGTGGTCGGTGAGTTCGTGGGGATTTCCTTTATATATTAACTTTTTGTTGACCTACGAAATCTGAATGTAAAGCCCAACTCTTTGGTAGTGAAAATCACGTGATCAGTGAATGTAGGTTATAATAGTATACATGTACGAAGTAGTTCATTCATTGTTTAAACCTGCCTTGAACGATTTGTTGTACAGTATTATATTGTTGATAGTATTGGATTACTTTTAAAGGACACAAATTGTAAGTTTTGTTTTAGAATATAACTTGTAATTCAAGTAGCTAGAGAATAGATCGGAGATATTAATATATCAGTGTGTTGCAGTTTGTCCATCTATTATATTGACCGTCTAGCTATCACACGTGGATCACGTGTTCAAGTACCGTTAAGAATAATAATGACTGTATAGCAGAAGATCTCTTTATGATAATATTGTGAATATGAATACTGCTGTTATTCAATTAGGAATGTTTTGCATTGGAATGTTATATATTCCTCACAGATGTTACCCGTTTCCAATAGCATACATAAATTGACATTTGTTTCGCGAGAATACTTTTATCATAAATTGTTTGGTAACTAGGATGGATAATAATCGTATAAATTGTTAAAAAAAAGTTATTATGTAAGGTTGTTGAATGACCGTTATTCGAAACTGGAAGTAAAGTAGGTCCATTCTAGAGTTAAAATGTCTATTTAAATTTTAATAAAATGCTATTCGTAAGTAGATGAGTGTAGTTGTAAACAGATCAGTTACTGCTGGTTTGTTATACGACTGTTCGTTCACGTATACGTCCAACCTTCGACTTGGTTACCGTATCCGTCCACACTGCGATTCATTCACGTTTGACTCAAATAACTGCATATCATGATATGTATTATGAAGATGATGCTGGTATATAAGTATTTAAGTGACACTATTAACTGACGCGTGTATCCAGTTGTCGAGATTGGTTAAAACATTCATTGATTCATTTTATGATGACATGTACATTATGTTAATATGCACAGTTATGTAAAATGCTCATAAATGAAATGAAAATTATTTTCTCAAAGATCACACAGATATTTCCGGGTAGATTGTCATTTTCAACCTAGACTGTCATTTGATTTTCACTTTGAGGTAGTCGAGTTCGCAATATTATAAGCAATATATACCTAAATTATTGGACATACCTTTCCTTTATTTATAGATCATACAATAGATAAGAGTGTATATACCATGATTTATCAGGTTATCAATAACACAGAAGTAGATCAACTAACAGATGAACTGAAGATCGGATTTCCAGGATCCGCCAAGGTAAAGTATACATCAGTTATTATGCTGAAGTATAAACTATACTCAAATATTCAAATATTACTTCTTTGAAAAAAAAAAGTTCCGAAGCCATGTACTTGAATATTATAAAAAGTTCATGTAGATTAAAGTAGATTATACATTGGTTTATGTATCAATGACTCAATGACTAGACAAAAATTTAGGAATGCAGTCATTTGAAATATCCAATTACTTATATATTCATGTAGTAACGAAAAAATGCATATTATTATAGAGAGTCGATTATTATGAATTCAAATTGTCAAATGATAGTAGAAGTCTTTGATAAATGAAGACATTCATGTGGTATAACAGCAACATGTATAATTGTATTGTTTATTCGGTATTACATTTCAATTTGTATATTTGTATCTATTCTAAGATATCCCAGTTTATTGTCTACATTTTCAATCAGTTTTTTTATCACTTATATTTGTTCCACTGATTTAATCTTATTTGATTGTGAAATGACCATTGAAGTTCAGGTCAACAATTTGATATGGATAATTGACCAGCTGACTAGCTAGTAGCTGACCATCACGTGAACAGAGCATGGTAATAACATGGTCAATACTTATTATACCCTACAGATGCTGTAATGCTTATCAATAACTGGATCTTGTTATCGTTCAGTATTTATACACCAGTCAATAATCAAAACGAATTGATATGTGACAGTTTAGTATAATTTTGACTACATAAAGTTATTAATCGAAATTGGATCAAACATTCTTTTATGTCGGAAAAATAAAGAAAATTATTTACAGTTTTTCTACTAAAATATTCTTATACAAAGCGTTACTCTTTCAAAAAAAAGTCTTATGGAATTCCAGCAAAGTTTTTAACCGGAAATGATAATGGTTCAAATTTTAACTGTAAGTGTCATCGACACGCAATCAATGGAATGTATTTAACATGTTAATGTTAAACTACAATTTTAAAAACTATCAGTGGGTTAGATAACCATTTTGTGTCATCACTACTCTTTAAATTGTTCTGTTATTTAGATGACCTCTTCAACATATCGTATCACATATCCTCATTTTATTATGTCAAAACATATCATTGCATATATTATATTAATCTCATTTCTACGACCTTAAGACCCTTAAGTCTTTCATTTTCAGAATATCTGTATCTGTATTGTTCAATACTGTAGTTAAAATTATCCCCTGAAGTATCATCGGTAGTGTTAGTTGTTATTTGAAAGGGATGAACATATTAGTAACGATTTGAACAAGCTAATATGACAAAAATAATCTGAAGTATATTAAAAAAGAATATTGACGGTTAAAAGATAAGAAATAACAAATTGGAGTTCAATAAATTTATTAAATAGGCCTATACTTTATAGGAAATATTGGCCAATGTCCAGTAGACTAATCTTATCTCAATTATATATATTGACATTACATTTATTAACATATACATTTCTTTCCAATGTGAACCTGTACTTTCTTCAAGGTGATCCCAATACATTCCTGATTACATATTCTACTATATTTCGACCTAGTGTATTAAGATATTTAAAAGGTGATCTAATTAATTCCACAACCTTCAGCAAATGACAACGTTTCAAAGTCGATGAAAGGTACCGTGGTGGTTGTATAGCCATCCTGAAAGGGGACCCAATTTTCCTAATACTATTCGTAATATAACTCAATTAACGTTTGACAATGTGACTCTAAATAATGTGATTTCAAACATTAATTTTTGAATACGATTTTGAGACAAGTCTTTTGATTGGCTAAAATGTTCAATAACAATTTGGTTTTTACAACATGGCGTCAATCTTTCAAAAAAATGCCACCACGTTTGACGAAAAAAAAGGGTTTTCGAAACTGGGGGTGCAATGTTACCCAGGGGTCTGCCTGAATCAGATGGGAATGCAGGGGCAAAGCCTCCGGAAGCTCTGGGGTTTGAGCTATTTGACACTGCAGGAAGGCTAATTGAAGCTATATTTTACGATTTTTTTTTCATGTTTATGCCTGCGACCGGTCGGCTCAACTTTACCGACGGACCGACGGCCCTTTTTCAACCGACGGATATCAATAATGGGTGGGCATTTTGGGCGTTATAAGCCCGTGCCGCCAATGAAGTAATAAGCCCTATTGAAGGTCATTGATTCCGATACATACAACACATCTAGAATGCTATAGGATGTTGGTATGGTCTGTAATATAGTTGTGCTGTGCGTCTTATAATCACTGAAAAATATAGGTGCAAGAAAACCTGCAAGGTATAATAGTGTTGAATTAAATAAAGGTGTGGTGGATTCTAACATGTCAAGTTACTCCGTGTTTTATTTACATTATGTTACAAATCAAACAAGACATATATTTAGAAATTTAAAGGATATTGAAGGTCACCCTCCACGTACTGTTATATAATATGGGCATATTACATGATTACGCAACAAACCTCGTTGACTTTTAATGAGAATTGAGTAGAATCAAAGTTATCTTCAATACCAAAGAATCTTCCGGTATAGCCTAATTACAGTATTGTTCAGTGGTTCTCAACTTCACTTCGACATTTTTCCTTCCTTCGACATTTCTTGCGGGATTGAATTCGTCATCACGATCCAAGTGATGAATATTTTGTGACTCAGTGAGAACCCTGAGACCCAAGTGTTTTCATAATTTGATAAATATTCGGTTTCATTACAACGTATTCTGATTTTCCTCCCCATTTCCACCGTTCCTCCCTACTTCCTCCTCAACTCATTTTTCCTCTCAACTATTTCTTGATTACTCCCGTGGGGAGGTATTTACCCGGTTGAGAACCACTGTTCTAGCTTCTAACATAAAAAATATAATTTATTATTTTCGTAGAAGGTGGATGAAGCAATATAGAAACAGTTTGATTTACATTAATATCTAAAAAGTATTTTCGGTCATTCTTGAAACCTTGAAAATAATGTCAACGATAAAGACTGAATTTTTGGAATACTTGAATGTAAGGGAAGACATTTTAAATGTAATTTTAAAAGGAAGAATATTGAGCCAATATTGTACAGACACCTAAAGCCTTTAAAAACATTTGAATAAGGTGATATTATGACGTAGATCCATTTGGCTATGTCAAGTGCCACCTACTTGTGTTTGCACAGCAGTGGCGTTTCTACGGGAGGGGGGGGGGGGGGGAAGTCTGGTTTAAAAATTACTAGAAACGCCACTGTTGCTCAGTTATAAAACATCGTGGACAATTTGAATCGAAATGTTTTTACCCTGTTTTTTGTGTGGTTAATCAATATGTATAATAATATGGTATAATATTATTAAACGATGTACCTCCAATAACATTAACTATATTATATCTATATCTATATATTCATACAAAATACCTTGCATCAAAATAACAGTTAGACTTGTGATTCATGAAGCAAAGTTTTGATGTTATCTTTGGACCCACTATTGCCACTATTTCAAAATTGTCGATGTTATTTATTATGACAATTAAATTTTCGGACTTGTATTCGACTGAAAATGTAGGCTAATATGATAAAACTTCAAAAGCTTCTTCCTTTAGCCTGAAAAGACCAGCCTGGTCAGAAATGAGAATTCATATTTAACACAATTTATTATTTCAGATCTTCTATGTATTACAAAACTATTTACGAGGGTTAATCGGTGGTTTTGAGGTGATAGTGGATAATTGGCCAGAATGGACGTGTATAATATTGAGACCGGGGTCTGACCAAGAGGTAATTAATTAATTTTTATTAATACATACGACTAGAAGTGGAGACCAGATGATTAAATAATATTCTTATGTAATATGGGTGAATCAACATGATGTAATTATTTGAAACTACTTTGAATAGTGAAGGCAACATCCTGGTTGATTCATTATAACATCAAATGTTGATTTACATATACACCCATTGCAAGACTCTTTCCCCGAAAACAGCGATATGGCATTAGAAAGTTTTCTTGGAATGAGGTATACAAAACCACAGTAACCAATCGTCAAAGTGGCTGCAGTCTTTGCTACCCCAGGTTTTGTCTTATTGGCAGATGTAATTTTGAAGAATGTTTGAACATATTCATTTCAGGTTCCTGGTTATTTTGACCATTTTTACATTTGTTATGCCAAAAGTGTTGCATCTCTTAAATTTTTTATACAACGACCAGGTGTGATAGACTGGAAAAAACCTGCCACATTTACAGGTAAATCATCAGCTTCTTCAGATGGCTGATAGTGATAGTTATAGAATTTATATTTTTCATGTATTATTTATAATGTTAATGTCTCATGCAGGCTGTAATTAAAAGTTGGAATGTTTTTTTATACATCTGCTGTACCCTTAATGAATAAGTGATCCAATTCTGCACATTATAGGCCCAAGTGATTAAGTACTAAACAGAACCAGTCTATATAATTAAAATCAGACCCTAATTTCGTTTCGTTCGGTTTTTTAAATCATGTTTTTTAAACACTACATTTGGTTCTGAGAACCACGTGCCATAGAAAGTATCTACGTGCACTCTGACCTTGCCTTGATAAAAATGATCTGATAAACTAGTCTATAGCACTTAGGAATCCTAGAATGCACCTATTGTTCGCGAACAAAATCCCAGCGCGGGAGAGGGCGAAGATCTGATTTGTTAAAACAAGAGTTAACGTAGACACTTTCTATCGTACGTGGTTCTCAGACCCTAATGTAGTGTTTACATAGCCGGATGTAAAAAACCGAACGAAAAAAAATTAGGGTCTGATTTTAATTGGACTGAAACAGAAGATGTTTTATAAGAACGAAACAATTTTAGATCTGTGTTTTTACCATGCAGTTGTTGACTTGATTTTGTTTCAGGTGTACCGTATGATATTTTACCTGTTATACACACAGTCTGTAGAAAACATGGTGGACATTTACCATATATAGAACCAAGATTTATGTACTGCTGGACTGCTAAACCACCTGAAATGCCTAAGTAAGAGAAGATCATTCAATATTATGATGGTGTAATTGACTCGGGGGTTTCGGGCCGGTGTCTTGAAACCTGCGCCGAAGGCAGACCGCCCCTACCATCCCGTCAAGTCATTTGTGATTCGATGTTCGCTAATTGAAAAGCATGTTTTCTGATGCAGACCGCAATTAAAAGTTAGAGTCTTGTTATTGCGTATGAAGAAACGTGATTTTTCAATTTGCGTCTCAAATGACTTGGCGGTATAGTATGGTGGAGGCATTCCGCCTTCGACATAGATTTCAGTCTGTCTGTACAGCAATCGATGGGCAAACTTCTGACAAATTCATCCACTGTTTTCATGACTCAGTTATTTATGGGTATTCCTGTATTTTAACTTTACCTATTTCAAACGAAGTTACTGTTCGTTCATGTTTGATGTACCTAATGGAACATGAATCTATTAATGTTGTGCAGTCCGCTACGAAAGATGTCAAGTTTAAATACTAACTTTTGTTAATGAAACAGAAGACTTATAAAGCACATTATAGCCTGTAACAAGGGTGTACATATTCAAATCAGAAAGAGTCATACGAAGTCTGTGAAAGGACACGAGTCAATTATAATTAACAGTAGGTAAGGATAGTTTGTTAATATAATATAGTATCATGTACATTATATAATACTTCAATACAATTCATGTTTCAGAATTCCTGAAGGTATCACACTAACAACATTATCACCAGAGCATGCTGAACAATTACAATGGGATTGGAAGAACGTGCGTGGTGGCAGTGACCTAGATATTTATTTTCGACGTGTGATTATAAACTTTGACAGCAGTGCTCTGATAAATGATAAAGGGGAACTACTCGCATATATTTGTATGCAATTTAATGGTTCGATGGCCATGTTACATGTGAATAAAAACCATCGAGGTAATGGATACGGGGAAATATTATTAAAAGTCATGACACATAAACTTACATCTAAAAAAGAAGTAGCCTACGGATTTATACCAACAAAAGACGATCTAGGAATTAAAAAAGCTCAAGTTTTAGGTTATACATGGATACCTCAGGGGAATATGGTTTGGGTAAGATATCTACCTACACCTAAACCACAGAAAGCAAAAGATACAAGTGACGAATCGTCGGACTTAACTGTTTCTGATGACGAAGAACCAAATATTTTTATAAATGCAATTCCTCTTGCCGTGAACAAGAAATCTCACAAACCAAATTGTTTCACATCATACGTGAAGTTAACATAGCTTTATTATAAAACATCTATTTACAATGTGTGTGTTTTTTTTTATATATTTGGATTAAATCAAAATGACACTGTTTACTAAACCATGTAAGCTGTTATGTTTTTAATATACCAATCATCCTCAATCTTAACCTACCAGGTTATATCATTTTGTTTCATATACAAACACATGTACCTCAACTAGAACTACATAAATTATGTAAATATAACATAGTAATTCGGATCATTTTTGATTGAGATGGGTTGATGAGCTGTTAATGGATAAATAGTTATTAAATAATGTTGCAGATTACATCAAGCGACTTTAGCCCCGAATAATAACGGACTAGTTTAGCCTATATATAAAGCTGTTTTTACGCAAAAGCAAAACAATTTTAGATCACATGGTGATCGTACAACAATAATACACATGTACATACAAAATATCTTGAAACTGAAGTTCAGGATGTTCAGATCCTCACATATGAACAGGCAACTATCGATCTTCACCGATCATTTTCAGTATTGATTTCTAAGTGAACGCTTGAGTTTTTCCCAAAACATAGCAGCTACTTCAGGATCTTCATTCCACGTTATGTATGTGGTAGTTGATAGTATGGCTCTCAATGTCTTGCTCATGTTTTCATTCTCAATATCTTCTAATAATACGACAACCAACGGTCCCATCAGTTCATTTAAAACATGTTTCTGAGCTAGAGTCATTTCAAATTGACACCAGTCACTGCGTGCAAAATTATTGGATACAACAATGAGTGCATGGCGACTGTCTTCTATCGACTCTACAATATTATCAATAATTAATCTTCCAGCAGGAAAATCTCTTTGGTGGACACACAACTTCATATCGGCCTCAACTTCCAGACGAGGAACAAGATGATCCCATACCCAATTATCGTCTTCAGCACTATACGACACAAATACATCATATTGAAATCGTCTCTCTTGTAGATTCTTAAGTTGTTTATGTTGATGCCTCCAGATGTATATTTGATATTTAATGGACCATATGTTTTTATATATCAAAGATATTATTAACAGAACGAACATTATGACACAGGAGACACCAATAACTGACTTAAATGCGGATATATTGTTTATACATATTCTCTCTGTGATATTTACACATTTATACCCTTCAGGATACTGCCAAAATTTCTTGTGATCCTGATTCAACCACTGTGTAAACCAAACTAATTTACAATCACAGATATATGGATTATTATTCAATCCTATATATTTCAATTGTTTCCTAACTTTAGTTGAAAACATCTCTTCAGTAATAGTCCTTATCCTGTTTGATTGTAGGGAAAGAAAGGTTAAATTAGGATTTAAATCAAAAGTTCCCTTGGGCCAGGTCTCTATATTATTTCCTTTTAGATTTAAATATTGTAGGTAAGAAAATGTTTTAATAACGTTGGGTACTCTTTTCAGGTTCGTAAACATCATATTTAATTTACGTAGTTGTTTAAGAGGGGAGAGAATTCGATTTATTTTATCAATATTTTTAGGGAGATAACCATGTAATGTATTAAAAGCAAAATCAAGAACTCGGAGATTATGACATCCTGCAAAGCCCAGTTCATCAAAAGATTTTATCTGTATCCCATTCTCATTTAAAGAAAGCTGACCAATGTTACTGTTGTTAACAGCGTATTCTTCAAATCTTAAAGATGACCGTGGATTATTCTGATGTATTATTCTTAGAACACCAAGACGTGGTAGACCAGAGAAGGAATTGCTTTTAATGAGATATATACTATTATAACTTATATCTAACTGTGTCAACTTCTTCAGACAATTCACATTTTCAGGAATGTACTCATCGATCGAGTTATTTTTCAGAAAAAGTTGGTTCAGTTTCGGAAAGAAAGCTTTGTCATCAGAACAGAACTGTGGCACATCTCTTAAATAGTTGGAACTAAGATACAACATTTGTAGATTTGGTAAAGTATGTGTTATAATTCTCTCCAGTTTATTGCTTTCTACCTTCAAAACTCTTAAATGTATTAATGATTTAAATTCTGTCAAATTAACAACTTTAAGATTATTCCTAGAAAGATCCACAAGTTTTAACAGAGACACCAATGGACCATTGAAAGCATCGGGTGGTAAATTGTTTAAACCATTTTTTGTCAGGAAAATGCCACTAATTCTGTGAACATTACAGGAATACAAAATATTTCGAACAGAATCCAATGTGAGGTTGTTACTGGACATATCCAACTTTTGCAAATTTCTAAATTTCTCTAACGAATCTCTATGAAAGAAAGTTATTCTATTAGATTCTAAGAACATTTTTTCAATTTCAAGTTGACTGATATTGTGAAATGTTTCCACTGTTATATTTGGAATATAATTCTGTATAAAGTAAAATGAGTGGGTATTTTTCGGAAGTCTTGGTATGTACGTTAAGTTTAATCCAATACATTTCACAATTTCTGGCGAACACTCACACAACTTGGATGAACAGGCATCTTCTGTCCTAAACTGTGGAATTGTCAAAAGAAAAATCACAAATTCACAAAGATATCCCATCTTGTACAGATAAACTAAGTTATGTCGAATGATTATTCAGAAAATGGCCAACTTCGTCATATAAAATACATGTATTTATTTCCTGCTTCACAGGCGAATATCATTACACATTACAAAACTATAAAAGATTTTTTTTACATTAGTAATTTGGTGATCTTATAGAATACAAAGCGAAAATAAAATATTACTTCATAATGAAAGTGAGAAATTTATTGGCTGATATAAATAGATGTATTATTACTAGTGTCTGTTCATATATATTTTCAACAAGATGTTCTATTTTTACGGCTTTATTGTTCGTTGAAAAACATCGGGAATATAATAAATAACTATTTGAGTTGGTTGGTTACCGATACTCAATTGAGAATACGACGAATTTCTGCCATAAAACGCCGTTTTTACACACATTTTTTAATCGAAATTATTTTGTTACAAATGGATGGTTAAACGATCATCTGAAATTAGACCCGGTTAGCTGCACGGTTGACTATTTTAAAGACGATTATAGACGTCCGTCCGTCAACAATTCTTGTGACCAATATAATAATAATTTTATTGCATAAATTACACCACAAGTGGTCAAAGCAATACAAGAAAACAAAACAAATATAGAGACTACAGATTCCATCTGATTTTGATGAAACTTAATATGGTTCTCTAGATTGATTAGATCTCGATTTTCGATGATCGGTTTTTGAGTTATTGCCCTTTACTTTGTAAAAATGCGTCAAAATGTATTTGTGAGCACTCTAGAGACTATTGATTTTGATGAAACTTGGTGTGATCATTGGAATTAATAAGATTTTGTACAAGTTTCGACTCATTTTTCGATTTTTAATTTTTTTTTTTAGTTATTGCCTATTGTCGTTGTAAAAACGCCTTAAAATTTGATTGTGAGCTCAATTTAAGAGGTTACAGATTTCATTCAATTTTGATGAAACTTTGAGTGATATTTGGACTTTGGTGAACGTTGATATAATAAAATTTGTATTACAGTGTATCGTTAATTAAGATGTTACCTTGCCCGGCAACCCCTAATCATTAATACATAGGCTACGACTAGAAGTGGAGGTCAGAGGATTAACAAGATAATGACATTCTTATGTAATATGGGCGAATCAACATGGGGTGTAATTTGGGTGGCCTTTCATTAAAGGGTGATGCTGAATACAGGTGGACCAAGTTTGACTGTACTTTAAATAGTGAAGGCAACATCCTGGTTGATTCATTATAACATCAAATGTTGATTTACACCCATTGCAAGGTTCTTTCCCCGAAAACAGCGGTAGGCCTATATGGCATTAGAAAGTTTTTCTTGGAATGAGGTACAGTGAAAACCCTGAAAATCGGCCATGCACGGGACCATTTCATTTGGCCGGTTTTCAGGAGTGGCCGATTTACCGTAACTTGTAACGCTGTCAACATTTTTCAGGATGAAATGTCAAATACACCATCATTAACGTCTATGAATAAGTGGACAAAATATAGGAATAACTTTTACACGGGCAATCGTAAACCATTTAAAAACTTTCATTCAATGTGTTATTGTCAAGTTTACAAGATCGTTAGACTTGCGTTGTTCTCAATTGATTCATGTGAATCTGTTTCTTTCGTATTATCTCGCCGACTGTTGATTTCCCTAAGTTATATTTCACTATCCTTAATTAAAATAATTGTATCATTCGAGTAAACTTCAATGAGCTGTCGTTATTATAATTAAATTATCAGAAAAAAGTTATTTGTTTACAAATAAACGAAGCGTGAATCTGCGAGATGGATGCGTTCGATTTGTTGTTCCAGGCACATCTTATATGATTTCAATGAAGGAGCACGACACGGATAAAGCACGGTGAATCGAATACACCCTCAATTCTTCGCGAATGTCGGAATGGTAATCAAACAAGTACAACGGGAGACATATCGAGCCCTGCGCTTGCATGTAATTATCAAATTACACCCATTGCAAGGTTCTTTCCCCGAAAACAGCGGTAGGCCTATATGGCATTAGAAAGTTTTTCTTGGAATGAGGTACAGTGTATTCGAAACCACGGTAACCAATCGTCAAACTGGCTGCAGTCTTGGCTACCGCAATGTGTTCAGGTTTTGTCTGGTCTGATGCATGTTCCTTCAGCAACGTTAGACATTTGCATTATCTACCATTGGTGGATTGACGGAGTTTTCTCGTCATTATCAACCAGTGGCGTGGTGGCTCCAAATTGGCTGGGGGGCACAAACCCTTTTTGGCGCTCCCTGCAACTCATGGTCCCCACCCACAACCTAAGGTATTCTGTTCAGGTATGGATCACAATGCATGAATGCACTGATGCACATGTAAAACCTCTGGAGCCCTTCGACCGTGGAACACCTTGGGTGATTACAAACATTCACACTATTGTCTTCATTGTCCTTAAAGTTTTCGTTTTAACTGTAGTAAATGCGGGTTAATTCAACATTGTTCTAAAATTGAAATTAGGCTTTGGACCCCAGAAGTAAATTTCAAAGATCCGAAATAATTAATTCAGTCCGTAGGAAGACCGGAAAGACCTAATTTTGAAGTACAAAAGCAATTTTACCATTTGTCATAGTGAACGCTTGTAGCGAGCGCGGACCTATGAGAGACCCTCATAGTTGTCTCCCTTGAATAACTGTAAGCAGTGAAATGTAACATTTCGGCTCACTCCCTTCATTTATCACAGTTTAATAGGCTTTATCCTTGGGTGATTACAAACACTCACACCAATTTTCATCAAAATCCATCAAGAAATCAGCTCTCTATCGGGTCCATAAACAATTCAAGAACGAGGGCAATAATTCATAGTAAATATTGTTCAATTGCTCTTATTTTCAATAGGCTTAATCCTTGGGTGATTACAAACACTCACACCAAGACCCTCGGAAACTTCAAGGTTATATCAATAACGGGGGCGGATATAGGATTTATAGAAATGTGGGGGGGGGGGGGGGAGGACTCTGAAATATAACATGCTTCAAATGGAACGGCAATGCGAGCGCCGGAGGCGCGAGCGGCAATTTTATATAGAGTGTTCTGACATTATTCGGTCAGAAATAAGGGGGAGGGCCAGAGTTGTATTGGGACTAAAAGAATAAGCTCGAAAATAATTATTATTTCTTAACGACCTACTTTTTTCGAAGGGCTTTTGGCGCCCCCTTGCAACGTCGGCGCCCCCTGGTTTCCATTTGCTGGGGGGGCACGTGCCCCCCAGGCCCCCCCGGCCACCACGCCACTGTATATCAACTAATAACCTCGTTTAAAAAACACTTTACGTTACATTCAATTTATTACCGTTGAGACTCGATTATCGAACAATAATCGTTCGACAAATCAAAGTTAATGACGAGAAAATCATATCATGATAGCAACGGATTAATGTAATGAAATAAAATGATAGCCGTTGCTAAAGGAACATGGTTCTGATGAAAGTTTGAAACATATTATTTTAAGGTTCCAGGTTATTTTGACCATTTTTACATTTGTTATGCCAAAAGTGTTGCATCTCTTAAATTTTTTATACAACGACCAGGTGTGATAGACTGGAAAAAACCTGCCACATTTACAGGTAAATCATCAGCTTCTTCAGATGGCTGATAGTGATAGTTATAGAATTTATATTTTTCATGTATTATTTATAATGTTAATGTCTGATGCAGGCTGTAATTAAAAGTTGGAATGTTTTGTTATACATCTACTGTACCCTTAATGAATAAGTGATCCAATTCTGCACATTATAGGCCCAAGTGATAAAGTGCTAAACAGAACCAGCCTAATTAAAATCAATTTAATCAAGTCTAATTTCGTTTCGTTCATGTTATTTAAACACTACATTAGGGTCTGAGAACCACGTGCGATCTGTGTTTTGACCATGCAGTTGTTTATGGAGGGTGAAACGGCTCAAAATGTGAAAGCAAAATTACAAATTCCATCTATTAAATTCCACATTTCATCTAATATAATCACAATTTTTAGCTTATAAATGCAAAATCCTAATTTCTTTATTCTTGATTTCAAATTTCATGCAATAAAATAACAGTGTTTAACTTATTAATGCTAAATCCCACTTTCTTTATTCCTAATTTCATGTGGTCAACTTCTGACTTCCACATTCTAAATTTCTTTTTACAGATGAAACATGCCAATTTTGACGGAAAAGATGATAGAAAAGTTTTTGAATGGATTGAAGAAATCGAAAAGGCAGGATTGTCCATTGGTGCAAACGATTCTAGGCTTATTGCACTTGCTCTTCAAACGAGTACTGATATTGCAGGAACTTTTGTATTAAGGCATATTAAATCAAATCCAAATATAACTTGGCGCGCTTTGAAGGACATTTTACAATTTCGCTTTAGTGACAATTCTGAACAGCATTTGGCATTACAAAACTTGCGCACAGTGAAACAGAATAATGACGAGTCAGTGCAGGCATTTTGTGACAAACTGCTTACCTTAGGAGAAAAAGCGTATAGGTCTCATGACATTTCTAATTCATTTGTTCAGGCTCAATTAGTTGACGTTTTTATTGATGGGTTAATTGAAGACAGTATAGCTAAACACCTAATTAGGATTAAACCTCACACCTTGGACGTCGCCCTACGGGAGGCCACTTTAGAACAAGAAGTTATTCGTACCTTTAAAATTCGTAGAAATCGAGCCGAAAACCCTATGGAGATCAATGTACTTTCAAAAACACCTGTAGATAAAGTCAAAATGCTTTCTGATAAAATAGATCAGATAATTGCCTTGTCTAAAAAGACCGATTTTACTAATGAAAATTCTCATTTAAATCGGCCGGATTACCGTCGTGCAAAGTCGCACAATTCAAACAATTTCTCTCTTCAGCAGTCAAATTTTTTTAAGCCTCGTTTTCATAACAATTTTCATACCCAGAAACCAAATAAAGTATTTAGACGGTCATATCAATATACGCCCGATGGCAGGCCTATCTGTTTTAAGTGTAATATTCCAGGGCATATTCAGAGATATTGTCGAAGTGCGAAACCTTCAGATTATAATCATTCAAAAAAGATAAATAAACCAAAAGAGGTCATAGTAAAAGAAGGTAATAAAACCAAGCCACTAATTGGCAATACTTATTGTGGGATTAATATGTCAAAATGTTTAATATATGCTCTTAATGATTCCGGAGCGGAATGTTCAGCGATTGATTATGAAACGTACAGACGAATTCCAAAAGAAAATATTTCGAATCTCATAACTGATAGGGATAAATTACATAAAATGGTAGGTGTTACAGGGACGTCATTAAATGTTAAAGGTAAATGTACTTTAAAATTTCAATTAGGGAAAACTAATATTAAGTATGAATTTCATATAATACAGAATTTGGGTAGGGATATGATTATTGGGAACGATTTTTTCAAACTTTTGGTATTATATTGGATTATAATTGTCACACTATGCGTTTAGATAATGAAATTATTCCGTTATATTCTAAATAAAAAACAGGCCAATATAAAACAGTTAAATTGCTACATATCCGGAAGTCCACTCATATTCCACCAAATTCATCCAATATTTTAGAACTTAAAATTCCCCATTATATGAAAGGCACATGTATTTTGATTTCCCCTATTGACACGTGTAAAACCTTATATGATCAACCTGGGCTATTAATATCAAGTAGTATTCATTGTCCTACAAAAACAAGTGTTCATGTTGAATTAATTAATGAATCAGGCGCCTCGTTTCGAATTAATCATAAACAGATCTTAGCCGTGGCTGAAATAATTTCAACCAATAATATTGTAAACGATCACGTGACCTCTATGTGTTCAATTAAGAAAGACGAACGCCCCCTGACATTGAACCTGGTGCCCGTTATCATTTGACCTCTTTCTTGAGACAACATGCCGATATTTTTGCCGCTAATGACCTGTCACTTGGGAAGTGCGATATTGTTAAGGTTAAGTTGGATACAGCACAACACCCACCAGTCCGTTTACGACCATATCGAATTCCGTTACTTCAAAAACCTTTAGTCGATAAACAAATTGATGATATGTTAGAAGCAGGAATAATTCGTCCAAGTACCAGTGAATATTCCTCGCCAATTGTTTTAATTCCAAAACCTGATAAGTCGTACCGTTTTTGTATTGATTACCGGAAGTTGAATATGCATTGACTAAGAACTCGTACCCACTCCCAAACATGGATGACTTAATTTCCTCTTTAGGTGATTGTAAATTCTTTACGTGCCTTGATTTAAAGAATGGATTCTGGCAATTGGAGATGGATGAACATTCAAAACATAAAACAGCATTTGCGAGTTTTAAAGGTTTATTCGAATTCAATCGGTTACCCTTCGGATTATGCAATAGCCCGACAGTCTTTCAAAACGCAATGGATAAGATAATGAACGGTCTATTATCGAAGTATGTTAAAGTTTTCATTGATGATATAATAATCCATTCTAAAACGTTTGAAGAACACTTACAGCACTTAGAGGAAGTTTTTAATAGATTGCGCAAGGCCGGTCTAAAACTAAAACCCTCTAAATGTTGTTTTTTGAAACCGGAAGTAAAATATCTCGGTCATATCATTTCTAAAGATGGTATTCGTCCCAACCCCGAAAAAGTTAGTGCAATTAAAGACATGTTAGCTCCTAAAAATGTCAAACAGATTCGATCATTCATTGGCATGGCATCTTATTACCGGAAGTTTATCCCTCATTTTTCTGAAATCGCCCACCCATTAATTAACCTGACAAAGAAGAATGCACAATTTTCATGGACACCGGAAGTAGATACTAGTTTTAAATCTCTTAAAGAAAAGCTCATTTCCGCACCTATACTAGCATATCCAGATTTGACTAGACCTTACAAATTATACACAGATGCGTCCAAATACGCAGTAGGTGGTGTATTGACTCAAGACTTTCCTGAAGGTGAAAGAGTTATTCAGTATGTTTCTCATCAACTTAATACCTCACAATTACGTTATCCAACTATAGAAAGAGAAGGACTAGGCATAGTTTATTGTATTAATAAGTTACGTCATTACTTAGTTGGTGCTGACTTTACCATTTTCACTGATCATAAGCCCTTTGTTACTGCCACGGAGTGCCTAGTTAACCGAGACTGTTGACAATGACGTCATTTATTTGTTGACGTAATTGTTGTTTAAAACTAACGGCGATCTAAATTTTAATTCAACGTTTATTTTTGATGAGACTGTGGTAAATAACAATTCGGTATGAATCTTTTAATTTATTTGATATACTATATTTGTCATAAAATAGCGCATTCTTGCTCCCTTCCCCTAACTATTTTATCTGTTATTTAATGTTCTTTTTGAATCGATCTAACGTGCATTTTGAAGCGCTGTTAGTTTGTCGGCTTAGGCTACCTATATTTTGCGAAAACTTTATTATTTCTGATTTATTATTTCAGTTAATCGTTTAAGTTCAACCTGTAGGCTACCATATATTATTAACCAGCTGTTAATTAAAGATTATATTTTTGAAGACTGGTGTTTTTATCTGAAAGTGAAAGAAATATTTGGTCGAACAGGCGGGATTTAAAACGCATTAGAATAAGAATCCACATTTCATTAACGAATTAAAACCAGAAAACAGAAAAGATGAGTGACGTTAGAAGTAAAATTGAAGATCCAAAGATTAGAATGACCGTTCATGATTATGAAGAAGAATCCGAAGAAGAAGAAAACCGTCGACGAACAAGAAAGACAAGCGAGAAGGCTCGAGTTGCGAAGCAGAATAAACTAAGTCTAAGTAGAGATGTAGCTTTCAACAGATTAAAGTCTAAAATGAGAGTCATGCAGAAGAAACTGGAAAAAGGCAACAGAGCTGAAATAGTTGATCAACATACAACATGGATGGAACTTTTTGAAGAATTTCAAGTAGCCCATGACAACTACTGTGAAAATTTGAACGAGCAAGAACTCGAAGAATATTTGGAAACGTATTATCGCACAAAAGAAGACGAAATCTTAACGTTCAAGAAGAAAATCGATGATTGGTTTAAAAGTCACCCTCCAGAAAGACGAAACAGAACTTCAGAAATTTTAGAAGCAGGTAATGGTGATAATGAACTATCAGTAGACCCAATCAAACAGTATGGTAAGCCAGTAAATGGTACCTCTGTAAGTATGCGAAACGAAAAACAAGAAGACGAAATTCAACCAGATGACAGCGCCTCTCAGAATTCCTGTGATAGTAAAAGATCCGGAAGAAGCAGACTATCAATCCAGAAATTTGAACATGATCAAAGAAAAGCAGTCTTGATAGAACAACAGAAACTTTTAACAGAGAAACAGGATTTAGAAATGGAGAAATTAAAACTGAAATTCAAAGAAGATGAATTAAAATTAAGATCTGAATTAGCTGAAGTAAACATTAAATCACAGAAAATAGAAGAAGTCATAGAAACCAGAAGTAGAAGAAATTCAGAAATTAGTTTGAATCCTAGTGTCAGATCATTTGTTCCTAAAAATCAAGTACTACAAGAAACTACGAGAACCAGTTCACCTATAGTTAACATAATCGACGAATTAGATGCTAAAACTTTGATCCAGAATATTAGAAGACCAACACTTGAAATTAAGAAATTTGGTGGAGATCCTATGGATTACAAGAAATTCATTCGTCAATTCCAGTCAAGAATAGCCTTTTTTACCAACAACGATGATGAAAGAATAGCATACCTTGAACAGTTCACTTACGGACAGCCAAATAAAATTATCTCGGGATACAGCTATTTACCTGCAGATATCGGCTACCAAGCAGCGTTAGAAGAATTGAATGAACGCTATGGCGACGAATGTATAATTTCATCTGCATACACCAAGAAAGTCCTAAGTTGGCCCACAATCAAATCAGATAATCCAAAAGGACTTGACGAATATGTAATATTTTTAGCAGAAACCAAACACGCAATTAATGGAATTGAAACTATCAAGACTCTAGAATATCCTGACAATTTGAAGAAAATAATCCAAAAGTTGCCTTACGCACTACAAGAAAGATGGCGATCTGTAATTCAAGATTCCAAGAGAAGAGACAAGCAAATCGACTTTGAACTTTTAGTGAACTTTGTTCGTCAAGAAGCAAGAAAGGCTACAGATCCTACATTCGGACGAGAAGCTATGACAGAAAATATTACGCATAATCGAATAGAAAATCGAGGTGAAAATAGAAATCAAACGTACAGACCAAGAAATAAGGCAACATTTGCCACGAATATCAAAGAAGGGAAGAATACAGATGAAGAGTGTTCCTTTTGTACTCATAAGCATTCCCTACTTAATTGTCGTAAATTTGAAAATGAAGATTATACAGAACAAATAAAATTCCTGAGTTCGAAAGGATTATGCTATGGATGTCTACAGAAAGGACACATCAGACCAAATTGTAAAAGTCGACTATCATGTGAGAAATGCAACGGCAAGCATCCTTCTATTTTACATTTTAAACGAAGAAAAGAATCTTTAGAATCAACACAAGAAAAATCCAGAGAAGACAAGTCTACACTCAAGACATTTGCAGGAAGTTTAGAAGACCCTGGTAAGTCCATGGGAGCCGGTGCAGAGAACTTATGCACATTCGTAATTACTCCAGTGAAGATAAAGACTAGAAATGGTTTGAACGTCGTTGACACTTACGCCTTTCTAGATCCAGGAAGCAATGTATCATTTATCAGCAAACCTTTGATGCATTCATTAGGCCTGCATGGAATACCAACTAAAATAAAACTAGATACCATGGGGCAGACTATTTCCTTGAATTCCGATGTAGTAAAAGATTTAGAGGTCATGAACTTTGATATGACAGACAAAATACATCTACCTATCCTCTACTCAAAAGACAAGATGCCCGTTGATGTAAAACAAATCCCATCTTCCAATGATATTGAAAATTGGCAGCATCTTCGAAGCTTACGAATTCCGAATCCAAATTGTAAGATTGGACTTCTGATAGGAAATAACGTACCAGATGCCTACGCACCCTTGGAAATTATTACTGGACCACGTGGTAGTCCCCATGCCTCACGAACAGCAATAGGTTGGACACTATGGGGAGTTACAAGAAATATACCAAGCACCAGAATTGAAAATCTACAAGTCAATCATGTAGAAGCTGTTGAAGAGTATCAGCAACTAAACAAACTGGATAGAATGATTAGATTGTCAACATCGTTAGATTTTCCAGAAAGACTTATCGACGAGAAAGATGAAAACTCGGTAATGGACAAGAAATTTTATGAAAGCGTGGAAAAGTCTACTGTACTTGTAAACAATCACTACGAAATATCACTCCCGTTTAAGAATCAAGAAACTGTATTACCAGATAATAAGAATATGGTTTTAAACAGACTACAGAATTTGAAAGTTAAATTACAGAAGAACGAAGAATTCTACAAGGATTACAGTGGATTTATGACAACTGTATTAGAAAAGGGATACGCTGAAGAAATCAAGAAAGAAGATCTTGAAACAGAAAATACAAAGAAATGGTATATCCCCCACCACGGTGTGTACCATAAGAAGAAAAATAAACTGAGAATTGTATTCGACTGCTCTGCAAAGTACTACGGAATATCCCTGAATGATGTTTTACTATCAGGCCCCGACTTAACCAATACTCTCGTTGGCGTCTTGATGAGATTTAGACTTGGCAAAATAGCCTTCATGAGCGACATTGAAGCCATGTTCCATCAGGTGAAAGTACCCGTAGAAGACAGAGACAGTTTACGCTTCTTTTGGTGGAAAGATGGAAAAATCAACACCAAACCAATAGAATATAGGATGACATCACATCTATTCGGTGCTGTTTCCTCGCCAAGCATAGCAAATTTTGCACTTCAAAGAACAACAGTCGATTTTGAAGATTTATACGACGAAGAAATACGTGAAACTATCCTACACAACTTTTACGTAGATGACTGCTTGAAATCTGTAGATGATGTACCAACTGCTTTGGTTATGGTAGAAAAACTTAAAGAAATATGTAGTAAAGCAGGATTCAACTTACATAAATGGGTATGTAATAACAATGAAATTTTGAATACTATTCCAGAATCTGAAAGAGCTGCATCGAAACAACCATCATTTGGAGAAAATAACGACACGGTAGAGAGAGCCCTTGGAGTAAATTGGGATGTAGCCTCCGATAATTTGACATTTAAGATTAATGTGAAAAATCAACCAACTACCAGAAGAGGAATCCTGTCCATGATTGCATCTATCTACGACCCACTTGGATTTGCAGCCCCAGCACTTCTACCACCGAAACTGTTGTTACAGGAATTATGTCACCAAGGACTCGCTTGGGATGAACAAATTAACGACAAACAGAAATCAGTATGGTCAGAATGGATTAAACAGTTACCAGACCTAGAAAACGTGAAGATACCAAGATGTGTCAAGACTCAAGACTTTGAAGAAATTTCCACTGCACAAGTTCATAGTTTTTCAGACGCCAGTCAACGAGGCTACGGAGTTGCAAGCTATTTACGTTTGGTAGATTTAAAGGGAACCATAAGCTGTAGTTTAATACTTGGTAAAGCTAGGGTTAGTCCATTGAAGAAAGTTACCATACCAAGACTGGAGCTCACTGCAGCCACCACATCTGTAAAACTTACGAAGAAGATTATAGACGAATTAATGATGAAAATAGATGATATTTTTTACTGGACAGATAGCACAGCCGTGTTGCATTATATTAAAAACGAAGAGAACAGATATAAAACGTTTGTTGCTAATAGAGTCAACATGATAAGAGAATGTACAGAAACCAATCAATGGAGATACATTAACACTTCAGAAAACCCAGCAGATGAAGCATCAAGAGGAATAACTCTTAAAGCCCTAATAAACAACAAGAGATGGTTTAACGGTCCTGACTTTTTAAGCAAACCAGAATCAGAGTGGCCAAACAACAAACCAATGATGAAAATCCCAGAAGAAGTCGAATTTGAAATGAAAAGATCATGCTATGCAACAAACATTGAGAAGCTAGATCCTGATCCAATTACGAAACTATTAGAATATTACTCTACTTTTGATAGATTAAAGAAAGCCTTAGCACTTTTGATATGGGTGAAGAATGAATTGAAATCCAGAGTCAGAAGAGAGAAACCTGAAGCCGATGGAAAAATCAAATGCATGATTACTGCTGAAAACATGAAAGAATCTGAAGAAATTCTTATCAAACATGAACAAGGTATATATTTTGGAAACTTTATGGAAGAAAAGTCGAAAATGATGAAAGAGAAGTTTATGTTGCAACTGGATCCACAAGTAAGAAATTGTATTTTAAAAGTTGGCGGACGTTTAGAAAAATCACAGATACCTACTGAAGCCAAACACCAGATAATATTGCCCAAACAGTCAAGATTGTCATACCTCTTGATCCAGCATACCCATCAAATAGTTGGACACCTTGGTAAAAATTACATATTGTCACAACTTAGAAAGAGATACTGGATAATAGGAGCCTCAAGTATCATCAAGAGCATATTGAGTAGATGTGTAACATGCAAGCGACACACTACAAAAATAAACAATCAGAAGATGGCAAGTCTCCCCGCTGAAAGATTAACTCCTAATGGTTTACCATTTGAATACACAGGAATGGACTTCTTTGGTCCGTACGAGATCAAACAACGACGAAGTATGGTGAAGAGATACGGTGTAATATTCACATGTTTGAATACAAGAGCAGTGCACATTGAGATAGCCCATAGTCTTGATACAGATTCCTGCATTAATGCGTTGCGAAGATTTACTGCAAGAAGAGGGAAACCTCGTTTTATACGCTCAGACAATGGTACCAATCTAGTTGGAGCCGAGAAAGAATTACGATTAGCTATAGATTCCTGGGATGAAACGAAGATTACTAATGATATGGCAAAACAGAACATCGATTGGAGATTCAACACACCCGCTGCTTCACATCACGGAGGAGTCTGGGAGAGAATCATTCGGACGATTAGAAAAGTTTTATTTTCCCTGCAAAGAGATCAAATGCACAGACTGAATGATGAATCGTTGTCGACACTCATGTGTGAAGTAGAATCTATAATAAATAGTCGACCACTTACGAAGCTGTCAGATTCACCAGATGATCTCGATGCACTCACTCCAAATCATCTACTATTGACTGGACACAATAATGAATTGTCACCAACACCAACTGAAGAAACAGACTTATACGTTAGACGAAGATGGAGACAGGTCCAGTATCTAACCGATCTGTTTTGGAGACGATGGACCTTAGAATATCTTCCAATGCTACAGGAACGCAAGAAGTGGTTAAAACCTCAACGAAATATCAAAGTAGGAGACGTCGTCATGATATTAGACAACAGCCTTAGAAATTCGTGGACATTAGCTCGTGTAATAGACACAAAACCAGATAGAAACGGTTTAGTTCGAATCGCAAAACTCAAAACACAATCGTGTACCTTAGAAAGACCTATTACCAAATTATGTACATTGTTAGAAGCTGATGATTAATATTTAGCGATTCATAATATATAAGTGATAAATTAAAATTGAACCGGGATACGAGATGGTTCAATACAGAGTTATAGTGTATAATTTCGAATACAATACGCACATATGTATAATACGCCGCATGTTTAGATTATTGCTATTTTATTATTATTATAATAATATGTAACACATCTTTCTATGATGTGAATTTTCTTGCGAATGTTTTAATTGTATCTGGAAAGGACACAATTAGGGAGCCGGTATGTTACTGCCACGGAGTGCCTAGTTAACCGAGACTGTTGACAATGACGTCATTTATTTGTTGACGTAATTGTTGTTTAAAACTAACGGCGATCTAAATTTTAATTCAACGTTTATTTTTGATGAGACTGTGGTAAATAACAATTCGGTATGAATCTTTTAATTTATTTGATATACTATATTTGTCATAAAATAGCGCATTCTTGCTCCCTTCCCCTAACTATTTTATCTGTTATTTAATGTTCTTTTTGAATCGATCTAACGTGCATTTTGAAGCGCTGTTAGTTTGTCGGCTTAGGCTACCTATATTTTGCGAAAACTTTATTATTTCTGATTTATTATTTCAGTTAATCGTTTAAGTTCAACCTGTAGGCTACCATATATTATTAACCAGCTGTTAATTAAAGATTATATTTTTGAAGACTGGTGTTTTTATCTGAAAGTGAAAGAAATATTTGGTCGAACAGGCGGGATTTAAAACGCATTAGAATAAGAATCCACACCCTTAAAAGCTTTATTTACAGCCGAAAATAAAAACCCACGTATTCAACGTTGGAGTATTATGCTTGAGGAAATGCAGTGTGAGATCAAATATATGCCTGGATCGAAAAACTGCCAAGCTGATTTTTTATCCCGTATCAGATCTAATCATCCCGTAGAACCCTTAGACAAAGACTTATTAGTAATTGACACTGATAATCCGACGCATGACGCATTGCCTGCTGATTTTACCGAACAAGATTCCGACTTTGACTCAGACGATGAGCACGACGAACGTACAGCCAGACTAGAATTAACGTATCCCCGAAAAATTCAATCGGAAGACTCAGACATTCGCAAATTGCGAAAAGCTTTAGAATCTGGAACGGACGATAAATCCTTAGATGATTATGTTCTTTTATCCGGCGTGGTTTATCACATATCTCGGCCAGTTCAAAACGATAAAACTCAACGTCTTCAATTACTAATCCCTGATTCTTTCAAAGTTAAACTTTTACAAGATTTTCACGAATCACCTTTTGGATCTCATACCGGTATTGATAAGCTGTATGATAAAGTAAGGAGTAGATATTTTTGGAAAAATATGTACAAAGATGTTGTAACTTTTATTCAAACCTGTATCAAATGTACTACCCGGAAGTTAAAGAAGCAGAGAGCTGAAATTCCGGAAATGCCGAAACCGGAATACCCTTTTGAAATCATCGGAATTGATCATGTAGGACCATTTCCAGAGTCGGATAATGGCAATAAATACATTTTATCTATCGTCGATCATTTTAGCTCATGGGTTGAATTGTTTGCGTTGCCTAATAAGACTACAGAATTAGTTGCTAAGGTATTGTTAACAGAAATTATTCCTCGATATGGCTGTCCTAAACTGATAATTAGTGACCGTGGCATGGAATATAATTCTAACGTGTTAAAACAGTTAACTAAACAATTAAATATTAATCACATCAAAACAAGTAGTTATCACCCTGCTTCGAATGGAAAAACTGAAAATATTCATGGATTTTTAAATAATAGTTTGGCCAAATTAATTCGCGATGATCAACGCGACTGGGATGATTATCTTCCTGGCATTTGCATGGCATATAGATCATCTGTTCATGGTAGTGCCAAATTTTCTCCATTTTTTCTTAACTTCGGTAGAGATATATGTTTACCGATGGATACACTTTTTATGTCCTAAACTGAAATATTTTGGAGAAGACTATGTTCCGATAACTCTTTCTCGCTTACATGAAGCTTATGTCGATGTCAAAGACAATTTAGAAGAAAGTCGACGTAAAAATCGGGAATATTTTAACGCTCAATGCAAGAAAACTAAATTTGAAGTAGGTGATCCCGTTTACTATTATGATCCTACTACTAAATTAGACCATTCACGTAAATTAACAACCCATTGGAAACCATACTATCGCATCATAGAGCAATTCTCTCCGGTCAATTTCCGAATAAAGCATCAGTTAACCAGAAATACTAAAAAGGTTCATGTGGAACATTTACGTTTAGCAAATCCTAATATTTGTTGGGACGAAGAGCGTGGTGACCCCAAACACATTCTGAACAAAGTGCAGAATGTTGACAATACAGGTCTTAGGCAACAACCCCTTCGTGCTACTCGAACTTTACCTCGACCTAAATTGAATGCTAAGGCTGTTAATCCTCCTGTGTCGTTAGAGAATTTAGTTGATTCAGATTCTGATTTTGATTCTGAAGATAGTATGCCCTTAGCTCGTGTTCAGCAAACTTTAGGTATTCAGGAAGAACCGTTTCATTATAGCTATTTTTACGATCCTCCAACTGATTATGATAGCTGGGATGATTTCGAAACTTCCTGTATGTTGAGTAAAGTTACTCATAATGTTGCAACTTCTACAGGGCAGAGCAACAGATTACGAAAGTGTAGTTATTTACGACCAGTTGTTCTATGTATTCAACTTTATCATTCCGGAAGTCCCGTTTGATTCGCTTTTTGTTCCTTATGCACAGCCTTATCGTAGGATTCGGTGTGTGTTTGGAGTACTTAATTAGAGTTAGTTAACTTGGTGTTATCTACGTGTCGTGTACGGTTATACAAATTCGCTTTGTTGTTATTTTTTTTATTTGTGTCGATAGTTTACATATTTTGATTGAGTGGTCAAGTATCGTTTCGTTTTGTTTACGTAATTGATAGGTTAAATCAGTGTAGATTTTATTTTTGTACATAGGAGTTTAGTTTAGTTTTTGTCCGTATTTATATCGTTAAATAATTTTCATTTCTGTGCAGTTTCATACAGTTTATCAATCTTAATACTTTGTTGGCAAATCTCAAAAGACAAATGATTTAGTCTGTTCACAGCATTCATGCATGTTCTTCAAGTTCTTTCTCAGCTTCACCAGTTCCAGTAACAGAAGATTCCAGACCAAATCCAGAAAACATTTCAATATAATACAGAAATTCCGACGATAATGACCATAGCAGCGCTCCAGTTTTTATTTTTCAGCATCATAAGCAGTACCTAATCGTGTGTGTCTTTTTATTTGGAAATAGGTGATGATCGCGTACTCATCATGTGTGTTAAATTAATTTTTTGGAAGTGTGAGAAATTCTTTTTGTTTGGAAATAGGTGATGATCGCGTACTCATCATGTGTGTTAAATTCATTTTGGAAGTGTGATTAATTCGATTTTGGAAATAGATGATGAATAGGTGATGATCGCGAAATCATCATGTGTGCAAATTTTTTTTCAGCCCTAAGACAATATAGTGACATTTTCTGAACATTTTGTTTCTTTCATGTGCATGCTTTATTTCAACGTTATTTTTTGTTGTCACGTCCATTTAATTGTTTGATATCTTTTATTTTTTTATTGTTCCTTTTGCATGTTTATTTCGTTTTATTCAGGAAAATCATAATTATGTATTTTCCACTCTAAGGAGGGAAGTTTTGTAGCGATGTTTGAATAGTTGAATTGAATTCTGTATTGAATAAGTAAGATGTCACGGTACATGGGTATTACCGCACAGTTGGGGTGTTAGTCTTTATCCTTAATATCAACTGCCTATTGTTATTTCTTACATCGCTTTTGATACCCAAGGTGCACATAACAGGGATGACATTCCTTGTTAAGAGATTAACACACAGTCGGTAGATATTTATCAATAACTTTAAGGAAGATATTTGTTCAATATTACTTCAGGTTATGTAGATGATAAGTGGCAACACATGTTATTATCTCTAACTGGCCACAGGGGTTTTAGTCAATTGTCGGCAGACAAAGGAACCTTTTTATTTCAAAGACCATCTGTGCAAGTGTATAAATACAAGATAGGAAAATATATCAGGGATTCACTCTGGGGGTAAGAGGAAGGATCACGTCGCAGTATAGTCTACAGTAGGGAATTCTAGTGTAGAATATCTCGTTTACTTAGTTAGATTATTAGTTAAGATTTAGTGTGATAATTATTCTGTAGTGTTTAGAGTTAGTCAGGCTTTAGTAAATTGGATGTAAATAAAGTGTTTGGTAATATTGTAAGCGTTAGTATCAATTGAAGGAAAGAGTCCGTATCCAGTTCTTACAAACGACTATACAGTTTGTAAGAATGATCTATCTTGCATTTTACAAGTAGATTCACACAACCAATAATACTCGACAACCAGTATGCTCACCGTACAAGAGCAAGTCAACAACAGGTCTACCGTAACAAAGTAGCTTGTTTATACCCTTCCATCCCGCCAAGTCATTTGTGATTCGATATTCGCTAACTGAAAAGCATGTTTTCTGATGCAGACCGCAATTAAAAGTTGATATTATGTTGTTATTGCGTATGAAGAAACGTGATTTTTGCCATTTGCGTCTCAAATGACTTGGCGATGGTGGAGGCATTCCGCCTTCGACATAGATTTCAGTCTGTCTGTACAGCAATCGGTGGGCAAACTTCTGACAAATTCATCCACTGTTTTCGTGACTCGTTAATTATGGATATTCCTGTATTTTAACTTTACCTATTTCAAACGAAGTTACTGTTCATGTTTGATGCATATGGAACATAAGTCTATCACAGTTGTGCAGTCCGCTACGAAAGATGTCAAGTTTAAATACTAATTTTTGTTAATGGAACAGAAGACTTATAAAGCACATTATAGCCTGTAACAAAGGTGTACATATTCAAATCAGAAAGAGTCATACGAAGTCTGTAAAAGGACACGAGTCAATTATAATTAACAGTAGGTAAGGATAGTTTGTTAATATAATATAGTATCATGTACATTATATTATACTTCAATACAATTCATGTTTCAGAATTCCTGAAGGTATCACACTAACAACATTAGTGCATGCTGAACAATTACAATGGGATTGGAAGAACGTGCGTGGTGGCAGTGACCTAGATATTTATTTTCGACGTGTCATTATAAACTTTGACAGCAGTGCCCTGATAAATGATAAAGGGGAACTACTCGCATATATTTGTATGCAATTTAATGGTTCGATGGCCATGTTACATGTGAATAAAAACCATCGAGGTAATGGATACGGGGAAATATTATTAAAAGTCATGACACATAAACTTACGTCTAAAAAAGAAGTAGCCTACGGATTTATACCAACAAAAGACGATCTAGGAATTAAAAAAGCTCAAGTTTTAGGTTATACATGGATACCTCAGGGGAATATGGTTTGGGTAAGATATCTACCTACACCTAGAACCAAATATTTTTATAAATGCAATTCCTCTTGCCGTGAACAAGAAATCTCACAAACCAAATTGTTTCACATCATACGTGAAGTTAACATAGCTTTATTATAAAACATGAATTATGGGGCACTGAGACAAGATGGGATGTTGAACATGTCCAGGATAAATTTTGTAAATGGATATTATGTACTGGTCTAATGACAACTAATGCTATTGCTAGAGCTGAGTGTGGTAGATACGAACTTAGTATTAAATATATGTGTAAACCTGTAAATTATTTTCTTAAATTACAAAGAATGGATGATAATAGACTGCCAAAAAAATGTTATAAAATGTTGTATAATTTAGATTTATCAGGTAGATCAAACTGGTGCTCAAATGTTAAAAATCTGCTATGTAGTCTAGGATTTGGTTATGTATGGTCTGTACAGGGTGTAGGAGACATCCCTACTTTCATGAATCTCTTTAAGCTGCGTCTGCAGGATATAAATCTCCAAAACTGGCGATCGTACATGAACAAATCCTCGAAATGTGACTTTTATTTTAAGATTAAGTCAAGTATTTACTGTGAGTCATACCTACAGGGATGCCTTTCTCATAAACTTCGTTTTGCATTAGCAAACTTAAGATGTTCTACCCATCTACTAGAAATTGAAAATGGTAGACGTAACAATGTCGCACGAACCAACAGGATATGTACAATATGTAATACTAAACAACTTGGTGATGAAATACATTTTATTTTACTTTGTCCCGTATTAACTGATTTGAGGTATAATTTTTTGCCTAAATGGTGCTACCAAAATCCCAATGAGCATAACCTTATTAAACTATTCAATAGTAACGATGACAAAATAATACGTAATTTAAGTATATTTATTAATAAAGGTATGGAAATAAGAAAAGAAATTTTACAGTATTAGGTATTTATCTATTTTATTACAAATCCATGTCTACAAATCATACTTTATTTTATATTGTGTATTTGTGTGTAATCTCTAATTTTGTACATTCGTTTACAAATGTAGCAACCCACTATAGGTTTATTAATATCGTCGAAATATAAATAAATTATTCAAGTATACAAATCATATTTTATTGTATAATGTGTAATTAGATTTTCTTTTCTCCAATTTTTGTACATATATTTATAGATTTATATATTTATACAATCATACATTTGTTCTACATGTTGATCAATTTTTGTACATGTACACTGCAAATCATTTTCTGTAAAAATTACGGACAATTGTCTGGCAGCTAGGTTGCCAGAGAAATATCCGTTAAAATTACGGATATCTGTAAATTTACAGGTCAGTTTTTTTTACAGAATAAATGTAATTTTACGGATTTTCCTCTGGCAACCTAGCTGCCAGACAATTGTCCGTAATTTTTACAGAAAACGTTAATTTACAGGAAAAATGTAATATGTCAAACTATATAACTATCCAAAAATTTATTTCTTCTCTGCCTTGAACATAAAAAATAAATGATAGAACATGACATTAAAATACAATTAACAATTATTAGTGCAATAAAATGTAAACAAACTCGATCTTCAAAATTTTTTAATAATTCACTTCAAGTTTAACTTATTTTATAAGTTCATTTACAATTTCCAAACACAACTCCATAGTGTTCAGAATGTCATTCAAATTATTATACACTTGAAAGGTTGGTCAACTTATTATAGTCCTTTTGAAACAATTCCAAACTTAACACAGTTAAAATATTGATTTTCAAGCTTTTTGCTAATGATTAAACAATGAAAAATACCAAAAATCTAATCGCATTCACCATGTGAGAGAGGAAATTCTTCTTATATTACGCGATATATGAAGAAAAAACAATTTAGGTGTATAGTACTATTAACCATATAACTAATCCTGCATTCATCTGAAAAAGATATAAGCTTAGCATTGTAAATATCTATGGATGAGCATTATGCTTTATATACATGGAATTCTTAAAACAAAACACTAGTTTAAAGCAAACCTCAATTTAATTTAACAGCATTAGCGTTTTTAAAGTGAAATAAAAAAAGTTCCTAATACAAATCCATGATCATTAATTCGTTGCGTTCAAACGGGACAGAGTGCCATAATTTTCTAGACTCAAAATTGCTGATTTCAATTTTTAAATAAAATACAGAAAGGCATACTTACTAAAAATAGTTGACACATTTTGGGTACCATCACAATATTCTGAAACATAGATAACTTATTTACATTATTCATATAAAAAAGTTTACTTAGAAATCATCAATAGCTGAAGCCATTTAAATGACAATTGACCTTTATTGGTTTATCATTCATTTAAAATGCTTGGCTTTCTTATTCTTTATAATAAGTATATAACTCTTAGCCAGCCATTGGTAACTAGTTTCAGACTAAAGAAATTTTTAAATCGTATTACATATTCATGTAAATACACTATTAGCAAAGTTTTGGCCAAATCACTATCACTATCACTAAAGGCCTAGTCAGGTGATGAATGTAGGCTACTGTAGAGTATAGGCTGTAGGGTGTTAAACTTGATTGTGTTTCAAAAAGGATTTCTCAGAAAAATATGAAAAAAATAATCCCAATGCCAATAAATGAATAGCTTTTTTTTGTATTGCTTGGGGTGCAAAATATAAAAAAAAAGTTCACTTAACTCACCATCATGTGGGCTTTATCTATTCTTCGTGAATATTTTCTATGTCTATCAATCATGTTAAACAATTTCTTATTTAACGTCACCATATTGTAGATCTGCTCACATCACTTCTTCAGTTCTTCTTTCATAATTCATTGGACTTGTCATAATAGACCCTACTCCAAGTCTGTCTTCATCCATTTCGATTCTCTTCGGTTGTAAAAGACGATTCGTGGGAATACCTAAAATTAAAATAGTGTTTTGGTAATTTGGTAATGATGAAACAATAACAAAAATCCAAAATTGAAACAAATGTATGTCATCCAGTGAGAGCAGGGGATTCCCCAACAATTTCGCGGTCTTTGAAAGAAAAACAAACTGTGTTGTAATGAAAACAATCAAATCCTCATAGAGTGTCACACCAGTTACAATCTAAATCACTAAGATTCGCTTCTATGATAATAAACAATATCTTACCTAAACAAAATACGTGACGTTGGTGTTTGTAACATCTATTATTATGGTAAAAGAATAAACTTAATTAATGTAAGTCTTCACGTCAGGAACGTCAATCCCAGCATGCCTTTGATTTTGACGATAGTATAAAACTTGGACACGCATTTTGATAAATGTAATAATAGGACATGGCATTTAAGCAACATTTGTGTATTTTGCTATTGGATTACGTAATATTTGAAGTTTTACTTCTAGTTGACATAATTCAACCATATTTTTAAAAGATTAACACAAATACGTCTAAAGTAGTTTACGTAACTAACATTACTGAATCAAATGTTTTATTTCTGTAATTATACAGTCATATTTCTGTAATTTATTCAAAATACAGATTTTTCTCTGTAAAAATACATTGATAAAAATGTAATCCAAATTACAGATCATTTCTGTTACTTTTTAACAGACAATTCTACGTGATTTTACAGAAATGTTTTACAGTGTATATATTTGTAAATGTAACAAACCTACTATAGGCTATTAGCCTTGAAGTTTCTGAATAAACATTATTATTATTATTATTATAAAACATCTATTTACAATGTGTGTGTTTTTTATATATATATTTGGATTAAATCAAAATGACACTGTTTACTAAACCATGTAAGCTGTTATGTTTTTAATATACCAATCATCCTCAATCTTAACCTACCAGGTTATATCATTTTGTTTCATATACAAACACATGTGCCTCAACTAGAACTACATAAATTATGTAAATATAACATAATGATTCGGATCATTTTTGATTGAGATGGGTTGATGAGCTGTTAATGGATAAATAGTTATTAAATAATGTTGCAGATTACATCAAGCGACTTTAGCCCCGAATAAAAACGGACTAGTTAAGCCTATATATAAAGCTGTTTTTACGCAAAAGCAAAAAACAATTTTAGATCACATGGTGACCGTACAACAATAATATACAATAGCAGAACTGCACATACGTGTCCATAGGAATTCTATATTGCATGAGGGGCTTGGAGTAGGGATATCACGAGAGGGCGCAGCACACGAGTGATATCCCGCCACCAAGCCCCGAGTGCAATATTGAATTCCTATAGACTCGTGTGCAGTTCTACTTTTATTACATACACTATCGTTGATTTTGAATGGAGATTATAATTCTAATATTCTAAGTGAGATAAAAAAAAAAAAAAAAAAAAGATGGCGTCATTCGCGAGTCAGTAGAAAAAATAGTTCCGACCGTATTCAATGACCGTTGAATATGGATTCAAACAATTATTACATGGGTTTGTATTCAATGATTGGCTGTCATAGTATTACACATGTATGTAATAAATGTACATACGAAATATCTTGAAACTGGAGTTCAGGATGTTCAGATCCTCACATATGAACAGACAACTATCGATCTTCACCGATCATTTTCAGTATTGATTTCTAAGTGAACGCTTGAGTTTTTCCCAAAACATAGCAGCTACTTCAGGATCTTCATTCCACGTTATGTATGTGGTAGTTGATAGTATGGCTCTCAATGTCTTGCTCATGTTTTCATTCTCAATATCTTCTAATAATACGACAACCAACGGTCCAATCAGTTCATTTAAAACATGTTTCTGAGCTACAGTCATTTCAAATTGACACCAGTCACTGCGTGCAAAATTATTGGATACAACAATGAGTGCATGGCGACTGTCTTCTATCGACTCTACAATATTATCAATAATTAATCTTCCAGCAGGAAAATCTCTTTGGTGGACACACAACTTCATATCGGCCTCAACTTCCAGACGAGGAACAAGATGATCCCATACCCAATTATCGTCTTCAGCACTATACGACACAAATACATCATATTGAAATCGTCTCTCTTGTAGATTCTTAAGTTGTTTATGTTGATGCCTCCAGATGTATATTTGATATTTAATGGACCATATGTTTTTATATATCACAGATATTATTAACAGAACGAGTATCATAACACTGGAGACACCAATAACTGACTTAAATGCGGATATATTGTTTATACATATTCTCTCTGTGATATTTACACATTTATACCTTTCAGGATAATGCCAAAATTTCTTGTGATCCTGATTCAACCACTGTGTAAACCAAACTAATTTACAATCACAAATATACGGATTATTACCCAATCCTATAGATTTCAATTGTTTCCTAACTTTAGTTGAAAACATCTCTTCAGTAATAGTCCTTATCCTGTTTGATTGTAGGGAAAGAAAGGTTAAATTAGGATTTAAATCAAAAGTTCCCTTGGGCCAGGTCTCTATATTATTTCCATCAAGATATAAATATTGTAGGTAAGGAAATGTTTTAATAACGCTGGGTACTCTTTTCAGGTTCGTAAGCGGCATACTTAATTTACGTAGTTGTTTAAGAGGGGAGAGAACTCGATTTATTTTATCAATATTTTTAGGGAGATAACCACTTAATGTATTAAGAGATAAGTAAAGAGATCGTAGATTATGACAACCTGCCAAGCCCAGTTCATCAAAATATCTTATCTTTATCCTATTATGTACTAAAGAAAGCTGGCCAATGTTACTGTTGTTAACAGCGTATTCTTCAAATCTGAAAGATGACCATTGATTTTTCTGATGTGTTATTCTCAGAACACTAAGACGTGGTAGAGCAGAGAAGGAATTGCTTTTAATAAGATATATACTATTAAAACTTATATCTAACTTTGTCAACTTCTTCAGACAATTCACATTTTCAGGAATGTACTCATCGATCGAGTTATTTTTCAGAAAAAGTTGGTTTAGTTTCGGAAAGAAAGCTTTGTCATCAGAACAGAACTGTGGCACATCCCGTAAGTAGTTGGAACTAAGATACAACATTTGTAGATTTGGTAAAGTATGTGTTATAATTCTCTCCAGTTTATTGTTTTCTACCCTCAAAACTGTCAAATGTATTAATGATTTAAATTCTGTCAAATTAACAACTTTAAGATTATTCCTAGAAAGATCCACAAGTTTTAACAGAGACACCAATGGACCATTGAAAGCATCCGGTGGTAAATTGTTTAAACCATTTTTTGTCAGGAAAATGCCACCAATTCTGTGAACATTACAGGCATACAAGATATTGCGAACAGAATCCAATGTGAGTTTGTTACTGGACATATCCAACTTTTTTAAATTTCTAAATTTCTCTAACGAATCTCTATGAAAGAAAGTTATTCTATTAGATTCTAAGAACATTTTTCTAATTTTAAGTTGACTGATATTGTGAAATGTTTCCACTGTTATATTTGGAATATAATTCTGTATAAAGTAAAATGACTTGGTATTTTTCGGAAGTCTTGGTATATACGTCAAGTTTAATCCAATACATTTTACAATTTTTGGCGAACACTCACATAACTTGGATGAACAGGCATCTTCTGTCCTAAACTGTGGAATTGTCAAAAAAAGAATCACAAATTCACAAAGATATCCCATCTTGAACAGAGAAACTAAGTTATGTCGAATGATTATTCAGAAAATGACCAACTTCATCATATAAACTACATGTATTTATTTCCTGCTTCACAGGCGAATATCATTACACATTACAAAACTATAAAAGATTTTTTTTACATTAGTAATTTGGTGATCTTATATAATACAAAGCGAAAATAAAATATTACTTCATAATGAAAGTGAGAAATTTATTGGCTGATATAAATAGATGTATTATTACTAGTGTCTGTTCATGTATATTTTCAACAAGATGTTCTATTTTTACGGCTTTATTGTTCGTTGAAAAACATCGGGAATATAATAAATAACTATTTGAGACTATTTGAGTTGGTTGGTTACCGATACTCAATTGAGAATACGACGAATTTCGGCCATAAAATGCCGTTTTTACACACATTTTTTAATCGAAATTATTTTGTTACAAATGGATGGTTAACCGATCATCTGAAATTAGACCCGGTTAGCTGCACGGTTGACTATTTTATGGACAATTATAGACGTCCGTCCGTCAACAATTATTCTGAGCAATATAGAGACTACAGATTTCATCTGATTTTGACGTATTTTCGATGATCGGTTTTTGAGTAATTGCCCTTTACTTTGTAAAAATGCGTCAAAATGTATTTGTAAGCACTTATAGAGACTACTGATTTTGATGAAACTTGGTGTGATCATTGGAATTAATAAGATTTTGTAAAAGTTTTAATCTGACTCATTTTTCGATTTTTCATTTAATTTTTTTTAGTTATTGCGATTGTCTTTGTAAAACGCCTTAAAATTTGATTGTGAGCTCAAAAGAGGTTACAGATTTCATTCAATTTTGATGAAACATTGAGTGATATTTGGACTTTGGTGAACGTTGATATAATAAAATTTGTATTACAGTGTATCATTAATTAAGATGTTACCTTGCCCGGCAACCCCTAATCATTAATACATAGGCTACGACTAGAAGTGGAGGTCAGAGGATTAACAAGATAATGACATTCTTATGTAATATGGGCGAATCAACATGGGATGTAATTTGGGTGGCCTTTCATTAAAGGGTGATGCTGAATACAGGTGGACCAAGTTTGACTGTACTTTAAATAGTGAAGGCAACATCCTGGTTGATTCATTATAACATCAAATGTTGATTTACACCCATTGCAAGGTTCTTTCCCCGAAAACAGCGATAGGCCTATATGGCATTAGAAAGTTTTTCTTGGAATGAGGTATACAAAACCACGGTAACCAATCGTCAAACTGGCTGCAGTCTTGGCTACCGCAATGTGTACAGGTTTTGTCTGGACTAATGCATGTTCCTTGAGCAACGTTAGACATTTGCATTATCTACCATTGCTGGATTGACGGAGTTTTCTCGTCATTATCAAATAATAACCTCGTTTAAAAAACACTTTACGTCACATTCAATTTATTACCGTTGAGACTCGATTATCACAAGGTAAATTTGCTACAAGAAATTTGACGTCTGGTCATTCTAAAGTTTTCCCGCAAAAATTTGTAACAAGGAATATAACTGGTCGAACAATAATCGTTCGACAAATCAAAGTTAATGACGAGAAAATCATATCATGATAGCAACGGATTAATGTAATGAAATAAAATGATAGCCGTTGCTAAAGGAACATGGTTCTGATGAAAGTTTGAAACATATTATTTTAAGGTTCCAGGTTAGTTTGACCATTTTTACATTTGTTATGCCAAAAGTGTTGCATCTCTTAAATTTTTTATACAACGACCAGGTGTGATAGACTGGAAAAAACCTGCCACATTTACAGGTAAATCATCAGCTTCTTCAGATGGCTGATAGTTATAGAGTTTATATTTTTCATGAATTATTTATAATGTTAATGTCTGATGCAGGCTGTAATCAAAAGTTGGAATGTTTTGTTATACATCTACTGTACCCTTAATGAATAAGTGATCCAATTCTGCACATTATAGGCCCAAGTGATAAAGTACTAAACAGAACCAGCCTAATTAAAATCAGTTTTCGTTCGGTTTTTAAATCATGTTTTTTAAACACTACATTAGGGTCTGAGAACCACGTGCGATAGAAAGTATCTACGTACACTCTGACCTTACCTTGATGAAACGTAGACACTTTCTATCGCACGTGGTTCTCAGACCCTAATGTAGTGTTTACATAGCCGGATTTAAAAAAAAATAGGGTCTGATTTTAATTGGACTGAAACAGAAGATGTTTTATAAGAACGAAACAATTTTAGATCTGTGTTTTTACCATGCAGTTGTTGACTTGATTTTGTTTCAGGTGTACCGTATGATATTTTACCTGTTATACACACAGTCTGTAGAAAACATGGTGGACATTTACCATATATAGAACCAAGATTTATGTACTGCTGGACTGCTAAACCACCCGAAATGCCTAAGTAAGAGAAGATCATTTAATATTATGATGGTGTAATTGACTCGGGGGTTTCGGGCCGGTGTCTTGAAACCTGCGCCGAAGGCAGACCGCCCCTACCATCCCGTCAAGTCATTTGTGATTCGATGTTCGCTAATTGAAAAGCATGTTTTCTGATGCAGACCGCAATTAAAAGTTATTGCGTATGAAGAAACGTGATTTTTCAGTTTGCGTCTCAAATGACTTGGCGGTATAGTATGGTGGAGGCATTCCGCCTTCGACATAGATTTCAGTCTGTCTGTACAGCAATCGATGGGCAAACTTCTGACAAATTCATCCACTGTTTTCATGACTCAGTTATTTATGGGTATTCCTGTATTTTAACTTTACCTATTTCAAACGAAGTTACTGTTCGTTCATGTTTGATGTACCTAATAATGGAACATGAATCTATTAATGTTGTGCAGTCCGCTACGAAAGATGTCAAGTTTAAATACTAACTTTTGTTAATGAAACAGAAGACTTATCATACGAAGTCTATAAAAGGACACGAGTCAATTATAATTAACAGTAGGTAAGGATAGTTTGTTAATATAATATAGTATCATGTACATTATATTATACTTCAATACAATTCATGTTTCAGAATTCCAGAAGGTATCACACTAACAACATTATCACCAGAGCATGCTGAACAATTACAATGGGATTGGAAGAACGTGCGTGGTGGCAGTGACCTAGATATTTATTTTCGACGTGTGATTATAAACTTTGACAGCAGTGCCCTGATAAATGATCAAGGGGAACTACTCGCATATATTTGTATGCAATTTAATGGTTCGATGGCCATGTTACATGTGAATAAAAACCATCGAGGTAATGGATACGGGGAAATATTATTAAAAGTCATGACACATAAACTTACATCTAAAAAAGAAGTAGCCTACGGATTTATACCAACAAAAGACGATTTAGGAATTAAAAAAGCTCAAGTTTTAGGTTATACATGGATACCTCAGGGGAATATGGTTTGGGTAAGATATCTACCTACACCTAAACCACAGAAAGCAAAAGATACAAGTGACGAATCGTCGGACTTAACTGTTTCTGATGACGAAGAACCAAATATTTTTATAAATGCAATTCCTCTTGCCGTGAACAAGAAATCTCACAAACCAAATTGTTTCACATCATACGTGAAGTTAACATAGCTTTATTATAAAACATCTATTTACAATGTGTGTGTGTTTTTTATATATATATTTGGATTAAATCAAAATGACACTGTTTACTAAACCATGTAAGCTGTTATGTTTTTAATATACCAATCATCCTCAATCTTAACCTACCAGGTTATATCATTTTGTTTCATATACAAACATGTACCTGGTAACCTCAACTAGAACTACAGAAATTATGTAAATATAACATAATAATTCGGATCATTTTTGATTGAGATGGGTTGATGAGCTGTTAATGGATAAATAGTTATTAAATAATGTTGCAGATTACATCAAGCGACTTTAGCCCCGAATAAAAACGGACTAGTTAAGCCTATATATAAAGCTGTTTTTACGCAAAAGCAAAACAATTTAGATCACATGGTGATCGTACAACAATAATATACAATAGCAGAACTGCACATACGTGTCCATAGGAATTCAATATTGCTTGAGGGGCTTGGCGTAGGGATATCACGAGAGTGCGCAGCACACGAGTGATATCCCGCAGCCAAGCCCCGAGTGCAATATTGAATTCCTATAGACTCGTGTGCAGTTCTACTTTTATTACATACACTATCATTGATTGTTTTGAATGGAGATTATAATTCTAATATTTTAAGTGAGCTAAAAAAAAAAACAAGATGGCGTCATTCGCGAGTCAGTAGAAAAAATAGTTCCGACCGTATTCAATGACCGTTGAATATGGATTCAAACAATTATTACATGGGCTTGTATTCAATGATTGGCTGTCATAATATTACACATGTATGTAATAAATGTACATACAAAATATCTTGAAACTGGAGTTCAGGATGTTCAGATCCTCACATATGAACAGACAACTATCGATCTTCACCGACGATTGTAATCATTTTCAGTATTGATTTCTAAGTGAACGCTTGAGTTTTTCCCAAAACATAGCAGCTACTTCAGGATCTTCATTCCACGTTATGTATGTGGTAGTTGATAGTATGGCTTTCAATGTCTTGCTCATGTTTTCATTCTCAATATCCTCTAATAATACGACAACCAACGGTCCCATCAGTTCATTTAAAACATGTTTCTGAGCCAGAGTCATTTCAAATTGACACCAGTCACTGCGTGCAAAATTATTGGATACAACAATGAGTGCATGGCGACTATCTTCTATCGACTCTACAATATTATCAATAATTAATCTTCCAGCAGGAAAATCTCTTTGGTGGACACACAACTTCATATCGGCCTCAACTTCCAGACGTGGAACAAGATGATCCCATACCCAATTACCGTCTTCAGCACTGTACGCCACAAATACATCATATTGAAATTGTCTCTCTTGTAGATTCTTAAGTTGTTTATGTTGATGCCTCCAGATGTATATTTGATATTTAATGACCCATCGGTATTTAAATATCATAGATGTTAAAAACAGAACGAGTATCATAACACTGGAGACACCAATAACTGACTTAAATGCGACTATATTGTTTATACATATTCTCTCTGTAATATTTACACATTTATACCCTTCAGGATACTGCCAAAATTTCTTGTGATCCTGATTTAACCACTGTGTAAACCAAACTAATTTACAATCACAGATATACGGGTTATTATTCAATCCTATAGATTTCAATTGTTTCCTAACTTTAGTTGAAAACATTTCTTTAGTAATAGTCCTTATCCTGTTTGATTCTAAGATTAGAAAGGTTAAATCAGGATTTGAATCAAAAGTTTCCTTGGGCCACGTCTCAATAAAATTTCCTTCAAGATTTAAATATTGTAGGTAAGAAAATGTTTTAATAACGCTGGGTACTCTTTTCAGGTGCGTAAACATCAAATTTAATTTACGTAGTTGTTTAAGAGGGGAGAGAACTCGATTTATTTTATCCATTTCTTCAGGGAGATAAGCATGTAATGTATTAAAAGCAAAATCAAGAACTCGGAGATTATGACAGCCTGCCAAGCCCAGTTCATCAAAATATCTTATCTTTATCCCATTCTCACTTAAAGAAAGCTGACCAATGTTACTGTTGTTAACAGCGTATTTTTGAAATCTTAAAGAGGACCTTTGACTTCTCTGTTTTATTATTTTCAGCAAACTAAGACGTGGTAGACCAGAGAAGGAATTGCTTTTAATGAGATACATACTATTGTGACTTATATCTAACTTTGTCAACTTCTTCAGACAATTCACATTTTCAGGAATGTACTCATCGATCGAGTTATTTTGCAGAAAAAGTTGGTTCAGTTTCGGAAAGAAGGCTTTGTCATCAGAACAGAACTGTGGCACATCCCTTAAGTAGTTGGAACTAAGATACAACTTTTGTAGATTTGGTAAAGTATGTGTTATAATTCTCTCCAGTTTATTGCTTGCTACCTTCAAAACTGTCAAATTTATTAATGATTTAAATTCTGTCAAATTAACAACTTTAAGATTATTCCTAGAAAGATCCACATCTTTTAACGAAGGCACCAGTGGACCATTGAAAGCATCGGATGGTAAATAGTTTAGACCAACATTTTTCAGAATAATGACACCAATTCTGTGAAAATTACAGGAATACAAGATATTGCGAACAGAATCCAATGTGAGTTTGTTACTGGACATATCCAACCATGTCAATCTTTCAGATTTCTCTAACGAATCTCTATGAAAGAAAGTTATTCTATTAGATCTTAAGAACATTTTTTCAATTTTAAGTTGACTGATATTGTGAAATGTTTCCACTGTAATATTTGGAATATAATTCTGTATAAAGTAAAATGTGTGGGTATTTTTCGGAAGTCTTGGTATATACGTTAAGTTTAATCCAATACAATTCACTTTTCCAGACGAACACTCACATAACTTGGATGAACAGGCATCTTCTGTCCTAAACTGTGGAATTGTCAAAAGTAGAATCACAAATTCACAAAGATATCCCATCTTGAACAGAGAAACTAAGTTACGTCGAATGATTATTCAGGAAATGACCAACTTCATAACATAAACTATATCCTGCTTCACATTATAAAGTTATAAAAGATTGTTTTCTATTAGTAATTTGGTAATCTTATTAGACTGAAAGGCGAAAATAAAACATCACTTCTGAAAATACTTTTAAAATTTAACAAGCACTAACAATACTCATTCAACGTTTTTTCACAATAACTGTCTTTCAGTAATATCTTTACTTACAAATTATACATTAAAAAAAAAACAAAACCAAAAAACAATATAATATATTATACCTCTACAAGAAACTTCTTTCATCTATGATTGTGAATAAGTTAAGCTAGGTTCTCACTATAGATTTTTGATGACCTGTAATCTGAAGGTCGTTCTCACTGTAGATTAAAGTCTATAGACAATTAGTAGCCATGGATGACCTTGAGAGAGAGACACTTTTTAATTTTCAATTTATCGGTCTTTTTCGAAACACTGATTTCGAAAAGCAAATCACTGTTGTCTTCTTCGCTGTTTATGGGCGCCGCCATCTTTTTTAGAAATGTCAAACAAAATTGAAGTCAAAATCAAACATGTTTGAAGTAATCGACAAAAATCGCATCAAACAAAAGTCTATAGATTTTAGTGATCTCACATTAGATTTTTGTCCGTTTGCAGTCAACTTAAAAAATATATAGACAAAAATCTATAGTGAGAACCTAGCTTTAATCGTGAATTCATACCCGTAGCCAGGTGGAGTTCGAGGGGTTCGGACAAATCCCCCTTGAAAACAAATAAGCATGACTGTCTAAGTTGACATTCTGGAGTATGATTGGCTCGCTAGTTCATGTAACTTGAATTAAGTGCCATTTTTTTCTCGATTTCATCAAGGGTTAAGCATTTATCAAGTTTAGTCAAAGAAGAGCAATAATGATTTTCGAATAGGTTTCATTAAAATCTAATCGAAAAAGAATTGTGCCTTCTAGAGTATTTACAACCTAAAAATCAAGCGTTTTAAAGAACAAGGGCAATAATTCATATTAAATATTTTTCGATTCTTTTGATTTTCAATAGGGTTCATCCTTGGGTGATAATAAACAATTTTAGTAAGTTTCGTCAAAATCCGTAAAGAATTGTGACTTGTAGAGTGTTAACAAGCTAAAAATCGAACGCGTTTTAAAGAACAAGGGCAATAATTCATATCAAATATTTTTCGATTCTTTTGATTTTCAATAGGGTTCATCCATGGGTGATAATAACTATTACAGCAAGTTTCGTCAAAATCCATAAAGAATTGTGTCTTGTAGAGTGTTAACGAGCAATTGTGGACGGACGGACCGACGGACATGGGTGACGGCAATATACGCTCCATATTTCATGTGGGCGTATAAAAATGATTCAGCCAATCACAATTCAGAATGAGTTGTTTTCTCATGCATTGAATTCAGTAAATCAAAATCAATCTCTAAACAAGAGTTGTCTTTTCTTCCCGTTGAACGAGTCATAATGTTAGTCTCGAACATTTACAAAGCTTGACCAATGTGGTTGCGTTTAAATATTCTTCTTCCTTGAAAATTTTTCTCCAAAAACTGACATTGTTCTTTTATGTTATGAGGTCAGAACCATACCACCCTTTTTACGACAGAATAAACCACTAATTGTTGTGTCTAATCTAAGTTAAAATATTCAAGCGTAGAGCTATTCTACAACATAGCTGCACGGGTGAATATTTTAAAGACGATAAGTGTATCATGTTGTGGAAAAAAGGCTGGTATCGTCAAATTTTAGAATAAAATCATTGAGGAAAAACATTACATTGTATATCAAAGAAACCAAATTGGTTCTGCTGATATGAGAGAATAGATGGTCTTATGTCTCTCTGCCAACTGCTCTTTTTGCTTTGACAGGTTCAATATATTCTTTTCATTTTGTTAATTATATCTTACTCATTAGCCTATAGATTATGTGCAAAAAGGCAGAACACAACCTTTTCACTAATGACAATTCGAGCTACTATGATTTACATTGGCCAGTATATAAGGTCTATTCGCTTTATCTGTTTTTCATCCTGCCCAAATTTATTTCGGGACTTTTCCTTTTCAGTATTTTAATCTGTGATCTTTATTTTTCAACGGTTAGTGTTGACATTTGTATTCAGTTAACAGGTGGTTCTAGCCTTTTTTACATGTAACAGAATGAATTTAACCACCTACAAAGATGTCCCCATCAACCATTGATTGTGATGTTCAAGTACTTTACAAGTTGGAGATAAAATAATCAGGAGTGAAGATCGTCATCCTTGTGTGTGGCCTTACCATGACTTTATAAAATCATTGGGCAAACAATAGACTAGGAAGATTACAATAAGGAGAAAGTCGACAAATTGATGAGAGATAATTGTAGGGGCCTATAAAACCATTTTCAAACATTTCAAAACTCTTTGGTGTTCTATTTCATGAACGTAATGGCCAATCGTCTCAATAATGACAAAACATGCTTTTAGTTCAAGTGTTTACTGAGCTTTCGGTTTCCAGTCAATTGTCTCGTACAATCTCGAAGTGTTCACGTGACCTGTCAGTTATGAATGGAGGGCACGCGAGATGTGGACTGACCAGTTGTTTGATACCATTTACTCCTTTAAATATCTCATTGACATGTTTAACTATTTATCTAATTGCTGGTTAATTAATCTCCACTTTATTGTTAGTCAATGTTTATTCCCCGTCTATTATCAATGTAATAAAGGCGTATTGCCACTAGAGTGTCGCAAAATTAATATTTGTTAGTTCGTTTCTCTTTTATCCAGCACAATACCGTTTTTGTACGGTAGGGTTTGATCGACAATTAGGAATGGAGACTAGAACGGAACGAAGATATTTAATATCAGTAAAGTGTTAATGACCTAGGCTATATAAGCTATGTTATTGGGTAAACAATGAATAAAGAATGAATCGAAAAGATTGCATGAGACAGGCAAACACTTCTAGTGTCAATTATTACAAAATATAACATTATTATCTTCAGTTAAACAAATATATCACACAGAGTTTAGCTTATAATGATTACAATATAGATCCTGTTCACTTTTCTACAACCATTAGTACATGTACACAAATATTTTTATGTCTTCATGCATTTAAGCTTTGAATATTTTACACAGCACATTTATTACAAGGCTTTATATAGGCTACCACGGTGTTTTGAAGTAATGTTGTCTTTTCACCCAACGCCGTGTTTAATTTGTTGCACGATATGTTGCTTTTTTTGGTTGCAAAACTATCTTCTTCCCTAACGACCCTCGTTATACTCAAATGAGAGGAAAGAAGGTTTGACGGTTGAACAAAAGAAACAGTGAAAAACAAAGAACAGGAAAATTTGTTACTTTGATGATACGAACCCGCTAGAGAATACTGTAGTTTATGGACGTACTTGATGCTTTTTAACTACATGCAGTGTAATATTGAAATATTGAAATGAACGGCTAATTGCTGTTATATGTTGATAATTGAACTATCTTGTCGTCACTAGAAAATCTTAAAGTGTCGTTTGTTATCAAACCAAACAGAAGGTCAACAACTTGATGGCGCCACTTGCCTTATAAAATATAATATAATAAACCGTTCCTGTACTACTAACTACTGGTAGTGTTTGTTTGTCATTTATCTTGTCTCAATCTCGTATCAGTTAAACAGAATCTCCCTATCATCAATATCATCGATTCAAATTATTATCACGGGGCGTGGTCTGTTTTGTCTGTGGGAGTATTAACTTGTAAAAAAATGATCTTTACAATTCGAATGTTTTGGACAAAATAATGAATAATTATTTTTTTCCTAATCAATTTAAATTTGACACTTGTATATTTATATCTTTTGGTATTGGAAAAGCTTTCTGTTAAAAACTATTCATAACCGTTCTTGAATGACTTTAACTTACATTTGTTTTTGGCCTCTTTAATATTTAATAATACTGTCAATCACTTTAAAAATAAACAATTCATTCGGAATGTAACTCAGCTTCAACTTTGATTTGTCAAAATTCTGAGCACGTGACTACTGTCCCCGCCCTGTATTATCAATATTATTAATGAAAGAATTGTAAATGTTCAAACCATATCAATCACAATAAAAGACAAGTTTTGATCGAAATTATTTTACAATCAAATCATTGAAGATAAAATTAAATAGCTGATCGATTCAAGGATTATCAGAGATATAAATGAAGACGCGATCATATTTTCTTTAATTTGTTAAAATTCTAGATGTGGAATTCGTCTAAAATCTAATTCCATGTGGTGAAATTGGAATATATGGAATTTACTAATTGCATAAATTTGGTTTAAGATTGCACAGTGCCATGATTCATTCGCTTTCTCAACAGCGAGCATCTGAAGTTATAGTTAATGATAACAGTGTAACAGCCATGTATACTGGGGTACCAACGGGTCACCCCTCAGCCTATACAGGCCATGGACAAACTTCATTTCTTATAGACGACATATTAGGAAGTTCGTGTTCAACATCGAATTTAACTTTATCACCTAAATCCAGTATAACTCGTCCGACACCGATAAATCCAGTTACCTTACAAACTAATAGTTTAACAGCACCATTAACAGCTTCTAATTTTTATAAACCATTAACAATGTATGATCCTAGTGTATTAACTCATACTGCTGCCGCTGCCGCTTATTTACCTCATATGGGATATTCCAGTGCTTTAATGAATCCTGCAGCTGTTTATTCATTACCTTATACTCGTCCAGACTTCGCACTATTTGATAGACATTTACCTTTCATGAAAGGTAGGTATATAAAATTGAAACATGTATATATTTTCTTGATAAGGAACAGGAAGCAGTAGGCCTATTTTGTGTATCTTAATTTAAATCACTTGTTCTTAGAAGTAACGCCAATATAGTTCATAGCTTTATGCTTTATTTTGTTACCTATAGAAATATATTTTCACAAATATCACAAGGTTTTGTTCAATGGAAGAGTCTTACAGTGGAATCTGAAAAATAGCCTACAGATTTTTGATTTTTCCATATCATGTAAAATATCCTAAAAGATTTGTATCTCTGGATAATTCTTTTCAAGAAATCTTCGATATCTTATTAGATGGATGCCGAATATAATTTGAAGCTTTTCGTAGTTGATTGTGAAATCCAGTGAAAGTTCATCCTGAGTTTATCTCAGGAGATCATATCTTATTTATTAACAGTTTATGCTAAAAGTTGAGTTTTATTGAAATTTCACCCTTTTCACACATTGTTGATGGTGTGAATCAACTGAAAAATCAATGAAAAAATAAATACAGGTTAGTCAAGGAGAATAAAAATTCGAAAGTACAAACGATTCGAACCGCAAACAAAAATTCATATTCATGGAAATAAAAATTTGAATTTAAATCAAACACAGCACCGCAGCGTTATTCAGTATTTTTTTTAATAATTTTATGATCTTTGAACAAGTGTCAAACGAATGGATTAGTTTATTATATTATAAAAAATTTAATTTTTTTTTTATATTTTTCTTAGAATGAACAAAAAATCTAAATTTTCAAATTTGGTCAATAGGAGTTCATATTCAACAAACCTAGTGGCATAACTGGGGAACCGGCATAACTATAAAACAGATTACCTAAATAGTCTGATAAATCCAGAACACAATGTTTAAATATAATACGTAATTGATAAATGCCTTAATCCAATTTAAGACATTTATCAATAATAATCTGTAATTAAATTGTATGGAAAATTACATAGTTTTATAGGTTTAGTTGATTCTGTTTGTATACTTTGGACACTGTTGATGAATATATACTCTGATTGACCAAGTTTGATAACTTAATTTTTTTGTTCATTCTAAGACGTAGTATCGCTTTAATTAATGTACGATCCATTATATATTATAGTCCTACAACCAGTTTCAAATTTCCCGATAAATATATTTTCATGAGGTACAGGAACCAACATCCTCAAACTATATCATTCAATATTGATTCTCAGACAATATAGATAGTCTAGAAAACATTTTCGTTTATTTCGTTTAATCACTTTTCTCCCATTTGAAATTGGGAATTCACATCATGATTGTGTTGGGTCTAAATATCATTCAGTCTAATCGGATACTTTCACTGCAAACAAATATGAGAAAAATGAATGTTGTAAGGTTGTCAATGAATAACATTCCCCAACAAAAAGCGATGATCTATAGAAATTAGAATGACACGAATGTAATTTCATGTGCTGCTGAATTTAATATAGTAATGAAAAAAGGAGTGATAATGAATGATATGATCATCTGAAAAGAATAACTTTGGTGCTAGTAACAGAAGCATGTCGACATGGAAGAAAGAAATACTTTTTAAGTGAATTTTAGCATTTTCAAAATGTTTTGCACATTTCTATTCAATATTTCAGTAAGGTCATTTTCTTAGTAATGACAGTGTTGCTATATAAAATATTATAAACCAGTTCGTCCAGTTGAAAATCAAAATGATGAACTTACAGACAGTTAAATTTGATGGTTGATTTGATTCATAATAGCAAATCAAATTCATTCGAATGATGTCAATTTGAATAGATGTTTTTAACAATATTTGTTAAGTTATGGACCATTCCACATATTTTAAAAAGATAAAACAAAATTGCATTGGAGACTGTAAAATGTTGTATATAAGCTTTCCTATAACCAACATGAAAACGATGTGGATATTTGGAAATTAATCACTATTAATGAATTATTTTATGTGAATCAAACTAAATTGTTAAAATGCAAGTTTCATTTGTGAAATTCGAGTAGAAATAGAACAATCGGAAGATGAAAATTCCCACCCAAATATATATTACATATTGAATTTCTATAGTCAAAGATGACCTTAAGTTGTTGACATCGGGCGTCTATCTCACTAATTAGTTTTAATCATTTCAATAATATCCTAATTCATTTCCGAGTACTTTATAATTGTATAGACAAAGGGAAGATTGGGGATCTGTCAGGGTGAAAAACTATTTAAACCGTGCATTGCGATTGGCAAGTCATTTTGACAAACACTGTATTTCCAGATTAAATATCTATGTTCAAGTTCTATTGTGAAATGAAACAGCAGTTGTAAATAAAAAAAACTTATAAGAAACGCGTTTCTGATTCAGATAACCTAAATATAACCCCCAATTTTCACTCAAAGTATGTCTAATTCCGCTTTGTTTTCCTGTTAAAGTTATTCATTCTATTTTAAATAAGATTTTCTCTATTGGTACTAATTATACTGACTATAGTATTTTACTATGGTTTAATCTGCGGAAAGACAGTGTCATATATACACTCATTATTTCTTCCTTTTTATAGACTTTTATTGGCCTATATTGCTTAGCGGAAGACTTTGCGGATGTGTGATAAATTAAAGTTTTCACTTGTGTTTGCCATTATACTGAAACGCCTGCAACCACTCCAATAAATAATGAGCACTTTTGGGGCGTAGGTCTACTTGAAAATTGCAAAAGGCAACTTCAAATGCAAGCACGTGTCACAGCTAATATTTCCTATTATTTCAATAAGTGTTATTAATTAATGAATTTAAATCATAATATTTGATTTTTAACTTATATCTTTTGTTTATTGGAGATCAAAGTTTGGTTACATTTTTTATTTGAAATTTGAGATACAAAACTTGTATAGTTCTAATGCTAGACTGGTACATTATGTATAGACCCTCATAGTATATCATCGACTCATATATACAGAAAATATTTTAACACAGCAGATTTTTTCTTAGTTGCAATATAAAATAATGTCAAACAACACAAACAACAGTGCACAGAACCAGATGAACTGAATGCACTTTACCTGAAATTTGAAGCTCTGCATATCAAATCAAAGATTTCTACATATTAGATTGATTTATTTATATATTTATATATTAGATAACATTTTTCAAAATAACTGTTTCTTTTTTAAAAAAAAAAAAACAGTGTCAAAAAGACAATTGCTTTTTACATTGGCATCTTAAATTTAATATGTTTTCAAGTATTTTTGAAATTTGCATTCACCATTAAAACCCCCAGTAAATATTAAATAACGCCTAGCCTATTTCGAGATTTTAAAACTGTTTATTATCATAAGTTGAGTTAGTCGATCAAACCTTCACAAATGAGTTCGAGGAATCAAGTTTTTTTTTATTTCCATCTTAATTTTTGTAAGCAATAGGTAACGTACACAATGTTTTCAAATAAGGTTAAAATTCAGCTACATAGTTTGCATTTTTCTTTAGATACATTACAGGAAACGTGACTGTTCTGATACAAAAAAATAAAACGGGCTTTTTGAAGGCAAAACATAATTATCACACTTTTTACCCTTAAGGAACTATTCTGATGTGCAGGCGTTCGTCTTTGACTTGAACTAACTTATTAGGCCTATGTATTGGACTATATTTTTTGTACGAAAACGTTGCAAGCATCATACCATTTGAACAAATGAAGGTTATAACTATAAGGCTTACTAACATAACTAGCAATGGATATCTCATACTATACCTCATAAATCTGGTCAGAGAAAATCTTTATTAAATAAAATAAGTAAATTACTAATTAAATATACAGAGTGAAATTTTTAATACAGGAGGGATTAAATTTATATTGAAAATGATATATAAAGATAGTTGTTAGCATCTTGTATTGTTTATAGTGGTCATAGATAAATTATATTCTTATCATCATTGTCAATACAGAGTTTAATCTGACGACTTTTATATTTCACGACACTAGTAGACCATCAGTCATATATCTTCATGAATATATACTTATAACTTATATCTATCAGTAGATTGGCGCTAACACTGTGACAGATGATTTCTTAATGACCAGAATGGCTCAACAGATCTTAATTTTGATCATAGTAACGCTGGAATTCTCAACAAAGTTTATGGTTAAAATCTTGGAAACTTTGAACTACAGTACTTTATGTTGTCGTTAGTTCGTTGTGTAACACAATTCATATATATTTTACGCAAAATTCTGGAGACCCACATTGTTAAATTTGAGACATTTTAGGCTACAAAATATTCAAAAAAACATACCCAATTTGAATAAAATCTTCAGCTCACTATGTAAAATTTCTTTAAAGGGATATGTTCATTAACTATTCGCCCAATAATTTTCTTTTGGATCAGAACCTTGAATGTTTTTGTTTTTCTAATCCACAATAATGTTCACAACTCTCCCTCAAAATATAAGCCTACAAATTCCTGTGTAGCCATAATTATGAGCGTTTGAAAGTAAAAAATACGACTCGTCGTTTAGTAAGGTTATGCCTTAAATAGAAAAGACAAATACAGAAAATGAAAGATAAATGTTTAGGAAGGGATATGATTGAAGGGATTATGCGATTTTTGTGCAGTTCTAGTACTTCTGGAGACTTTTTACAAAAATTAAAGGCTCAAATTGACCCTCGAAAATGCTGAACATTCCCCTTTAAGGCCAGAGTATTGGAAAACCATGTGATAAAATTAATGAAAACTATACACCTCAATCTACAGAATCTGTATTTTAGTTAAAAGTTATTTAAAAAAAACGTTTTTATATTTTATGACATATTAGCTACATCTGATTAAAAACACAGTTGACATAATAGATTTCTACAAAGAAACAAGAAAATGTTGATGTAATTTCCGAAACAGAAATTGTTTATATCAAATTGCAGGTTAATTAGTAATTAATATGTAATTCATAGTCCTACATACTAAAATGAAATATTTTCAAACAGAACCATCAACTTTCCTGATAACCTTAATAACAATTGATATAGTCTCTAAAAACTTAATATAGTTTCTAAAAAATTAAATGTATTTTCTGAAATTTTTGTAGATTTTGTGTTTTAAAACTTCAATATTGTATTGAATACTTTGAAATATAATAATAAAACGAAGCACGAACGATCCCAACCGTAAAACAAATCTCGAAATCCATGCGAAAACATTGTCAATATATTGGTAGCAGCTAATGAACCTTTCATTTGAGGAAGTATATCAATAAATGAGTAAATATTTCATAACGAAAAGTGGTACCAGGTGTCTAGAAGAGTTAGCAAACCCTGCTTGGCGCCACACCCACCACCGCTGCCCAATGATATTACATCAATAGGTTACTGATTTCTGTCATAAAATCAATTTAAAAGTTTTAACTTTCAAGGCAGTTGAGTTTATAAAATTCAACATTAAGGGAGAGAACTATGTCAAAAAAATATTTTTGTTCACTGTAATAATTGGGTCAAAACATTACGGAAGATAACTCCTAACGAAATTTTGCAGTTTAATAAGTATGTCTGAATAATATGTAGACAGTCAATTACTATCAAAAGTTCTTAGAAAACTAAGTTTTGAAACTATGTTGAAGTTTTTAGAAACTATATTGAATTTTTTTGAAACTATATATTGAAGTTTTTAGAAACTATGTTGAAGTTTTAAGAAACTATATTGAGGTATATGGAAACTATATTGAAGTTTTCGGAATAATTTGAGATATAACTGTATCCAACAATTACTTTCAAAAGTCTTTAGAAACTGCATTAGTTTCTCTGAAGTGTTTTAGAGACTATAATATATTGAAGTTTTTAGAAACTATAAAGCTTTTAGAAATTCTATTGAAGTTTTTGTAAACTATATTGAAGTTTTTGGAAACTAAATAGAAGTTTTGGAAACTATATTGAAGTTTTTTTAGAAACTATAATATATTGAAATTTTTAGAGACTATAATGTTTTTCGAACTACTGTATATGGAAGTTTTTAGAAACCATATTAACGTTTTTGGAAAAACATCAGAGTTTTTAGAAAATATATTGAAGTTTTTAGAAACTATGTTGAAAGTTTTGGAAATTTTATTGAAGTTTTTTTTAGAAACTATAGTATATTGAAGTTTTTAGAGACTATACATGTTTTTCGAACTATATCGAAGTTTTTCGAAAATATATGAAAGTTTTAGAAACTATATTGAAATTTTTAAAAACTATATGAATGTTTTTAAAAACTATATGAAAGTTTTAAAAACTGTATTGAAGTTTTTAGAAACTATATGAAAGTATTTAAAAACTATATGAAAGTTTTTAAAAACTATATGAAAATTTTTGAAACTACATCGAAGTTTTTAGAAACTATATTGAAGTTTTTAGAAACTATATTGAAGTTTTTAGAAAATATGTTGAAGTTTTTGGAAAATTCATTGAAATTTTTGGAAACTACATTGAATTTTTTTGGAAACTACATTAAATTTTGTAGAAACTATATTAACGTTTTTGGAAAAACATCAGAGTTTTTAGAAAATATATTAAAGTTTTTAGAAACTATGTTGAAAGTTTTGGAAATTTTATTGAAGTTTTTTTTAGAAACTGTAGTATATTGAAGTTTTTACAGACAAAACATGTTTTTCGAACTATATCGAAGTTTTTCGAAAATATATTAAAGTTTTAGAAACTATATTGAAATTTTTAAAAACTATATGAATGTTTTTAAAAACTATATGAATGTTTTTAAAAACTATATGAAAGTTTTTCAAAACTATATGAAAGTTTTTAAAAACTATATGAAAATTGTTGAAACTACATCGAAGTTTTTTTTAGAAACTATATTGAAGTTTTTAGAAAATATGTTGAAGTTTTTGGAAAATACATTGAAATTTTTTGAAACTACATTGAAGTTTTTTGGAAACTACATTAAATTTTGTAGAAACTATATCGATTTTTTTTTAGAGACTCTCAATAATAGTTTTATCAATGAGCGAATGTTATAAAGTGCTTTGTGGACACACAATTGAGGAATTGTAAATGGGATTTTCGGGATTTCTCAAAATAAATCTTATAAACTTGTGTTTGAAATTGTTTTAAGCGTTTTAAAATGTATTTTCAGTTTCATAATATATATACTTATTCGAAACTGTTGCTGACAAATGTTTGAAATATCTGGTAAATTTACACGTAATGCTTAACAGTACTCTGATATTGAGTATTTTCTACTTTCAGGTCCTAAACCATTATTTTGGAACCCTTATTTACAACGTCCATTACATAAAAGAAAAGGTGGTCAGGTTCGATTTTCTAACGATCAAACATTGGAATTAGAGAAAAAATTCGAAACACAAAAATATCTGTCGCCACCAGAGAGAAAGAAATTAGCTAAAGTGTTAACATTGACAGAGCGACAGGTAAGTTGTAAAGGATATAACCGTCTAATATTTCACTTCATCACATGATACAAGGAAATCAGACCAGTGGGTGATTTTGAGCTTCTGAAAGAAGGTGTAGTCTTATCATCAAAACATTTAACTATCTGTGCAGCTCATAGTTTGTTTTATCCGATCCCTAAGCCTATCTTATACTAATATTGGTAAAAATGAATCAAAAAGGATCAACAGATTATTAGTTGTACTGGATGTCTTGTTTCACCAACGAACGCTATCCATTTATAATGATACTAAATGGTTTAAAAACGACAAAAATATACAATAATGCTGGTCTTTATTTTCTGTTATCAATGCATTATTCTTGATGATTTTCAATGATTACTTTGTTAGTAATTATTAGGCTAAATTTCAATGAGTGAATGTCGTATTGACAGAATGACGATAACAAGAATAATTTGACATTAAAACATCAATTTCAGGTTAAAACCTGGTTTCAAAATAGACGAGCCAAATGGAGAAGATTGAAACAGGTAAAAACTCTTAAAATCTCTTTATAATTATCATGCAGCACCTCTTTTTCAGTCCTCTTGACAATTTAATGGTAATATTTCGAGATACATGGTATTGACAGCGGACAACATTTTATTTTGTGATTGTTATTCAACGACAATGTCCCTTTGATTGTGTTAAAGAAAGCAGTTCGGCTACCTTTGTCAACAACTCATACCTCTAAACATTTTGTCGTGTTTGCATTGTTGAATTTGCTTTAAAGCTGAAAACATAATCTTAAATCATACAGTAATGATATGTATTGATATTTTACAGGATTCGCCTACTAACGAGGATGTAGAACATGACGGACCTGATAAAATAAAATCTGAGGGTGAAAGTGAATCAAGAGGCGATTACTCTCGTTTAGAATCAGATATATCTGGTGATGAGATAGATGTGGAGGACGAGGAAGAAAGTTAAAATTATTGAAAACAAGAAATAGTGCTATATTTAGAAACAGCTTTATGGAACAACAATCACTGGTTTTATGCAACGTTTCGACGTGTTGCCCCCGTCGTCCTCATGCACATAAGGATATAGTGCTGTTTATAGTGCCTTAATATATAGTTCTGAACAATAATATTGCTGTGATACAAAACCAACATAATCAATATCAACACCATGAAATTACAATTTTAGTACAATTATTACAACCTTATCATATGAAGTATAATGTAATACGTCGCAAGTGACCAAGATTTCTGGTGATGGGCGTTAAAGCAGCAACTCTATGAAACTAACCTGAAATCTGAACAAGTGAGGTAAAGAAACAACATTGCAGAAACGGATACATGTTATGTGGTGTAATTTTGTAGACCTTATTGTCTGTTTATGACATGTTTAATAACATTATATAAATACAAATACTATTGAGTGCCAAGAATTGGAAAATAACTGTTAACTGACAACAACTACTATATTTCATTTTTCAATTATTGTTATAGTATATATATTACAATTATTGTAAGTGCTATAGATATTATTTATTAAAGGATATATTTGATAAGTAATGATATTTGTATCTTCCCCATTGAACTGTCTTGCATTGTTCATCATTACCTCATAAGAAAAAGCAGAACCCAGTTACTGATCAAATGTCGATTCGCATTCTAACAGTGTGAGCTCAGCTTAGCTATATCTAAATACTTCACATCAGGCAATGGACAATAAAACTTATGGCTAAGGAAGGGACTCTGTAAACCGTATTCGTAAAAAACTTCGAATTAAAGTACATCATCATCCAGCAGTAGTGGCCGGTGTGGCACCAATCAGGGTATGCTAACTCTTCTAGACACCTAATAGCACTTTACATTTTGAAATATTTATTTCCTGCTGCCAATATATTGCCAATGTGTTTGGATGTATTTCGAGATTTGTTTTACGGTTGGGATCGTTCGTGCATGGGTTTTATTATTGCAACGAATCTTCAAGACGTATAATAACGTTGATATCGAACAATTATTTTTATAATCTGTGATATATATTTCGCAAAATATGCACAGATATAACCCATTTTATATCATAAATGTCTGAATTGAGAAGAAAAAATCCCGTCCCTTAAAAGGCTTGGTAAAGAGTTTCTGCACATAATATATTTTTTAAAAGGTTCACGATAGAGATAGTAAAATGTGCGTTGTCTGTTCTGTCTGGCGATCTAAAAACATATCTTTAAGATGTTTGAGTTACTAAAATTGAGTGGACTAAGTCGTAGAAACAATGTTATAGTAATAGAGTTAAAAATACAAAAAAACATGTTAATGTTCAATTAATTGGCTCACTGTCTCTTGTAATATGGAATCAATTCGGACAACCATGGTATTTTTTCAAGATTGGATTGCAATGAAAAGAACTCGTTGGCATATTTGATTTACATGTAGTAGACGTAATAGGTTTATAAAAGGCTAATCATTTACTGCATTAAACAGTGTAAATACAGACAACTACATACCAGAACGCTTAAACAATTTACAATTGTCACTATGTATCGAGATATGATTCAAACCCTCAAACTCAAAAGTCATAAGATACTGGTACATTAAACAAATAAATTATTTATTCCGTAAAAAAAATTGTTAATTCATCGGAATTAAAATTCCAACTTCAAATATGGTGGTATTGCTAAGATGAAAAAAACTAATATGTTCCATTACCACTACGGGTCGGAAGCTAAAAGGGTACACGGACTCTTTCAGAATGCCACAAGAAACCAATCAGAAAGCCACAAGAACGCCTCAAGAACTATATCAGAGGGGCACTACAACTCTATCAGAAAGCCACAAGAACTCTATCAGAAAGCCACAATATCTCTATCAGAAAGCCACAAGATATCTATCAGAAAGCCACAAGAACTCTATCAGAAAGCCACAAGAACTCTATCAAAGGACCCCAAGAACCTCATCAACGGGCAACAAGAACTCTATCAGAAGATCACAAGGCCACAAGAACTTTATCAGAAAAACACAAGAACTCCATCAAAAGATAGCAAGGCCACAAGGCCACAAGAACTCCAGCAGAAATCTACAAAAACTCCATTATAAGGCCACAAGAACCCCATCAGAAAGCCACAAGAACTTCACCAGTAGACCACAATAACTCTATCAAAAGGCCACAAGAAACCCATCAAAAGGCCACAAGAACTCCACAGGAACTCTATCAGAAAGCCAAAAGAACCTCATCAAAAGGTCAAAAGAACTTTATCAGAAGGCCACAAGAACCTCATCAGAAAGCCACAATGCCACAAAAACCTCATCAGAAAGCCACAATGCCACAAGAACCCCATCAGAAGGCCAAAAGAATCGCACCAGAAGGCCACAAGAACTCTATCAGAAGGCCACAAGAATTCTATCAGAAGGCCACAAGAATTCTGTCAGTAGGCCACAAGACACAGGAATCCCATCAGAACGCCACAAAAACTCTATCAGAAGGTCACAAGAACCCCATCAGGAGGCCACAAAAACTCTATAAGAGGGTCACACGAACTCTATCAGAAGTCCACGAGAACTCTCTCAGAATGCCACAAGAACTCTTTCAAGAGGCCACTAAAACTCTATCAGACCGCCAAAAGAACCTTACCAGAACGCCACAAGAACTCCACCAGAAGACCACAAGAACTCTATCAAAAGGCCACAAGAATTCTAACAGGAGGCCACACTACACAAGAATCCCATCATTAGACCACAAGAAAGTTATTAGAACGTCTGAAGAACCCCATCAGAAGGCCACAAGAACTCTATCAGAAGGTAAGAAGAACTCTAGTAGAACGCTACAAGAATCCCATCAGAAAGACACAAGGACCATATCAGAGGGCCACAAGAACCACATCAGAAGATCATCAGAAGACCACAAGAACTCTATCATAAGGCCAGAAGAATTCTATCAGAACGCAACAAGAACTCCATCAGAAGAACACAACATATAAAAAATACAATAATTCATCGACTGGTATTATTATCTCAATAATGCTTGAGATTTAAACCTTTAATCTAGTATAAAACAATAGTAATGATATCGTGGTAATATTAACAGCATATATTGTATGAGAAATAATCTGTATTGCCTGACAACCGTTATATTGTCTAATAATATTGGTTAAATTAATACAGGTATTAGTTAATATAAACACAATCACCTGTTCACTTTCCTGGCTATTGTAACATTTTCGGTTGATTTAAAAAAGTCTTATTTATTACACCGTGGGCCTTTCACATTTATAAAAAAAAGTTTTACGGTCGGCATCACGGTTTCATCGGAAAAATAATATACAACTTCTATTACATGTATTTCAAATGCGATTACCTACGTCCTGAACCAGACGATTCTATAAAACAGCAAACTTGACATTTTAGAAAAGTAACTCCCCTGAAGAGCGAATTGTTCGAAGATATTAACGTGTCTGGAAGAAACTTGCTCAAAATATATTTCCTAAAATAATTATTTTACAAATAAATTTATAATATATATTTTAAAATCTTGTTTCTTAACCGTCACAACGCACTCAAGATGAACAAGAAGAAATTATTCAGATAATGTACGGCGCAAATAAAAAGCATGGAATTAAACATCAATATTCGTGTTAAACGGGTGACGATCAAGTTCCCAAATCCCAAGTTAGCTATCGCAATATGATTTATATTTCGTCCAAGAGGGTTCTGGATCTGTAAGGTTCCGATGTTACCACTTTAACCATCTAGCTAGATGTACTATCAATTTCATCCGTTAAGAAAAGGTATGTATGTTTATCAGATTGTTTTGGTTCCTATCAATTGAAAAATTGCTGTAGCGTGTGAAAAGGTTTATAAGATCAACTGGATTTGATTATGTCAACAGCATACAAAATCCACAAATTTAATATAAAAGTTTTGATTAAATCATGTTTCTAATTTATCACTTATATTAACTGTTTAACTAATCCCTAATACCCCATACTTTACAATTTTACTTCTGAAATAAAAAGTCTACAAGCGATTTAGGGGCGATTTAAACATGATATTAGAATGAAGACACGACCCCCTCAATGACATTTATCATCTTTTAAACATGAATTATTAGTTTTACTAAGCCACTGTTTTCAAAGAAATAGATAAATAATTGTGGTCATAGGATTAAGTAAATGATTTTAGAATCCAGATAAAATATTTATGTTGGCTTGCAATATTGAGACATAAAGTTTGCTGTCAAGTGTTGTAGTCTGGTTGAATAGCGAGTACCATGCCCCGAAAAATCGTGGATGATATTCTCTTTCTCGGTTCCGTTTATCAAGAATTTGCATTCTGTTTCTAAACTGCATTTGGTAAAAGAAAATACGACGTAAAAATCCATTTCATTTCATTTCTAAACTGTATTTGTTAAAGGGATTGAGTTCTCCATTTCCATATAGATGCTTTCAGAGTTTCAATTTGCTACATAAAACCACCCGTTCCTGTAAAGTTAGCTGATTTAAACAGGGTTTATTAGTGAATGTAAGCCTGATTTAATCAGTAACACAAGACGTCTTTTGTCTTGTGCAAGGCAGATGTTAGCTGTTTAAGGCCTCACAATCAGCTAATAAAAGACAACATACTATATGCAATGGAAAAGTATTAACCAATCAACGACCTTACTGTAGAATTTCTCCAACCAATCAAATTTCACAATAGAAAGGTTCTGAGGCGTCTCTTTACAACCGAAAGCGATCACATACTGCCGAATACCACGACAAAATCACCCGATACCACCGCTTTTATACATCTCAATGTTTATCAACACTTTTTCTTTCTGCCAATTGTAGAAAAACTTGTAAAATAAGAAGAAGCTATCTCCCAAACCTTTATTGTACCCTATAATTGGAAATTATCATTGAAAAGGAACAGTATAGAGCGACTCGACGTCTATATTATATTATTAATGTGATCAACTTATTATTACAAAATACAAACAACTCGTTAGCTCTATATGTTATGTGTTTGGCAATCTCTGAGCTTTAAACAGCTTTGGCTTCTACTTGAAAAGCCAACATGGAAGTTGTGAATGAATATTCTATTCCTTCTACAATATCCTTTATTATAAACTCAATTGTTATTAATTACACTGTATGACTTTAAATATACGGAAATCAGCTCTTGTTTAGTGGAGGGACGAGCAGGTCGCTTTTAGTTAAAAATATCAAATTACAAACAATAGACACTTGATTGTAGTTATATAGATGGAAGTCAACTCAGGAAACAAAGCGTGAAGTTCAACTTGAAATATACAAATACACTTTTTGATATTTGGGATAATAATTAAGGATACTTTCCGAATATCGCGTATATAACAAGTCATGTGCTCTTATTATAATACTTGACAAAATCATAATTTATGAAATGAGAGCTTTGTTGATGACTCAATTGCCTGTAACAGTTCTAATAGCAATCAAACAATTTCCTTTCAAACAGAATTGGCGTCAATCTAATTTACAAGTGGCAACCTATGTACTGTTGTTTTTAAAACTTAACTTATAAGAGTGGGCGATATTCCACTGTGATGTTAAATTATCAAATGAAAAAATTAACGCTTTTTATGTTCAATTATTTAATTTTTTTAAAATCACTTCCAACAAATTGAATATTTATTTTGATTTTTTTTATTATAAACGTAACGTTTGAGTAAATTATACGATGCGAAAGTTTCATAAATTCAAGCTGCAATATATCATTCTATCATATCAAAATCGACCTAGAATTAAATCCGATCCAAACGATTCCCTAATATCTTTCGTACAGCCAATTGTTAGTTTGTTCAGACACAGATTGTCAGCTGTGATAAAATACATAGATTTCAAACTACATAAGCCTAAATATATTAAAAACTAATTTATAAAATTTTATAAGACTAAGGCGCCATGCAGACCTGCTTGTATAACATAATGATTAAATAATAGTTTGTTTAAGAATTTTAAACGTATGAAATAAATTGAAAATTAACCCTCTTCAAGCCGAATATTAAAATGTTATTAATGTAAACGAGATTGATATGTCATGTTTAAGTTTTTATTAAATGAAAATGAAATCCCTTCTAATCCGTTTCAACACATTTCTCCAGAGTGAAAACATATCTATGTCGTTCTCTTTTTAGCTAATAATTAACTAGTATGTATAAAATTAGCATATCACTTTAAAGCAGAACACCCTGCTTGCTTGCTGTCACACGATAAATATATTTAGCTTTCGCCACATATTCATGTACATTATGTAGCCTACTTGATCAAACTTTTAACAATGGTTGTAAGGGGCATCCGAAACCGCTTCAAATGTAGGCTACGTTTGCCTTTTTTGTTTTTGCCATGATGATGCATGTATGATGATCAATGACCACATATCATTGACTCCAATGATTGAAGGTTTTTTTCTTTAGTTTTGGATTGTTTAATATAACGACATGGCTATCTGTTCATTTTCTTAATGTTAAGATTAACATCAATTTTCAGCACAGGTTTAAGTATGACTGATGTTGGAGTGTTTTCATATTTGTCTTTGTGTTGGCACCAACATTATTTCCAACTCTCCATTGTACGACTATGATACATAAATAATACACTGCCATTTTCGTATTTTTAATGATACCTATCGGTTCTCGTGAAGATCCAATGTTTGACTTTTGCTGGGAATCATTTCTCATTATGAACGAGAATAGAACAATGCAGAATGCCACTGTGTCGAAGAGTTATTCACAGCATAGAAATGTATAAGACTGGAAGTCTTAGTCTACTCATCGTCTACTGAACTTCTGTTTCAATTTATGGTTGACCTATATACTGTGACAGAGAGACTGGATGTTCCGTTCGAATGAAATCGCGTTTAACATGGCTTTTAAATTAATATATAACTACTTGCAGAAACCGGAAGTTATGGGCATATCTTCAATTCAACGCATGCGTGCCAAGCATAAATCTTGTGTTATTATTCCCTATCTACATTTCTATGTTCACAGTCACTCCTGTGTTCAGATCAAGTTTGAGAAAGCAATCGGCGTACTGTTTACAGTTTACATGTAAAGTTTGGGTTTCCAAGCAGTAAACTTTATTATGATGATAGAGGTACTAGAAATCCATTAGGTTTATTTATTTATTTATCTGAAAAGTCAGTAATATATCTCTAATAGAGGTATATCTTGATCATTTATCTATCTAATATGCAGGTACTTGAATCAAGTATCGTTCAAATACAATGAAAAGTTAACCAGATAATAATATTCATGATCTCGTTCAATATTGATCAGTTTACTATTAAATATACAAACTCTGCCTTATCTCTCTTAACTCTAAAATAATACGTCCCTTATTGGTAAAATATACCATATTATTTCACCCTAACTGGATTAATAAGGTAATTAGTCTTGTATTACCCAGAGAATGGCCCGAACTGTTCAGTGATTGTGAGCAGAGTATGTATATCTCCCAGAACCGTTTGTTATAAATATCTTACCCAGTCACTCTCTGGTACAAATCTTCAATATGCATAAAAACATATATCATAGAATGCATATCACCACCAGTGATAGATTAAAGAAAATCAAATTTAAAATTAAAATTACAAGAAATTGTAGACATAATGCACATATTTTTTTTCGCATGACCACCTTTTTTAAAGCATCTATGTAAATCATAAAAGCAAGAAATCTACGACTAATAACAACGTTGCGAAACGATTTGAAGTGATGGTTACTTCATAATTCAAGGAGCATTTTGATATGGCCAATCCAATTGTATTGTGTCGTTGCCCGTTTCCATCTGTCATTTGCTGAATATAGGTTAGGATTAAACAATTAACATTCACCTAGACTGCTTCCATGAGTGCTTTGAGATTTTGGCGTATATATCCTTTTGGGAGCCCGCTCGTTCTGAAAAGAAACGAAAGTACTCCAATGCATTATTAAAGAAAAACAAAGTTCTGATTGCTCGATGCAAGATATTTATGTCTAGTAATAGTATTTATAATTGTTTTATTTATTATTAAATAAGGTTAATAATCGTCTCTTTCAATAATAATTTGACAAATTTATGATTGTAAAGAGTTCTTGGGGGCGACAGTGATACGCCAAGGACGAGATTAGAAGCTATATGAAGTGAACATAAAGCTGATAGAGTTATTAAATGGTAATAAAGTAAGGTGGTTTGTTTCGAGAAGTATTGAGGTGGTTTCTCGCATTATCTGAAGTATTGGTTGAGAAGTTTTAATTTTGGTATGACACGATATTATTTTAGGTAATATTGTAATTGAAAGGGTCAAGTATGATATCATTATACCTTTATTATTAATCATAAAATCTTCATCATAAATACATAATATATCACTTTCAATAACTTTATATTCTATAATCTAGCTTAGAATTGTTATTTGGACAACGCCTATCTATTTATTGAAGATATTTTTTGATAATCCACATACATGAATTTTCACTGTGTATCCTAACACTCAATTTTTAAACGTTAATGATTTTAACGTAAAATTGAAATAAACCACGACACAAACTCTGAGGTCATAGGCCTATGTAATTTCAGCATTAAACTGTTGATATTAAAATCTCTTCTTTTTTTATATTGCCCAACTGTTATTTTAGATTGTGGATTCGTTTTGCTGTTAGGATCGTGCTTATTTGTTGTTTTTTTTTATTCAGAAAATTTTATTCAGAAAAAAAAACCAAATTTTGTACAAAATTAACATAGCCAACACTTTCTTGAACGAAATCAAGTTTCATTCAGCACTTCCGGTTGACCCTGGTGCATGAGTGAATGATTTTGATAAAGGATTCTCTTAGTCACATGACAACACAATTTTCTCGCTAGTCAAATACAGTCATTTCGTTTGAAACGAAAACATGATAGCAAGCCCGGAGTAATGCTAAATTGTTGAAAACTAAGTAATGATAGTTACTTAGTTACTACATACTTTACTTAAGTAAAACTAAATATGAGAATACATGTATATTTCGAAAACCAAAAATCGTAGATACTGAGATCGAACCGATTGAAATAATCTGAATACATTAATGTCAATATTTTGTCATCAATTCATTAGATGTGTAAAACTCTTGAAATGCTTACCAATATTGATAAGTAAACACTACTTATATATAAATAAATCAAATTAAGCGATAAGAACTTCTTACATTAGCTTTTGTTGTCAATGGCCCTCAAAATAGAAGACAGGTATAGAATGATATACCGTATTTCTTGTAATAATTTCCATACAATCAAACGCCTTATATTAATTTCCTTACACTATACTGCAACCACAGTTTCAGTTATGCATAAAAGATAATTCCAACGTTATCAACTATTGGAATTTCGATTATAAGTCTTCCATAGGGATAGGTAAAGTATGTTTACTCTCAAATGGGTTGTTCAAACCACAATTTAACTTTTTTTTTTAACATCAATTTAACAATATATTATCATATTGACTTACAAAAAAGTATTTTATATGTGCGCACCTATACCCGAGTGGTAGGCCTATGTTGCAATGTTTTACACCATTTTTGTAGAATAATTAATAAAAGGTATGTGAAAGGGGCGAGGTGAAACAATACATACCTATATATTATATATCAATCTTCAATTAGTATTGTCAGCTAACACTATAGCCAGGTATATATCTTCTATACTATACTTGAATTTTATTACTAATATCTCAGTTATTACTATTATAATGTGGTTGAGAGTGGAGAATCTAGAGAGACAGGTCAAGATATTTACTGCCCAGGTCGAGGGTTTCGTGTCGCCCAAAAGTCGCCATATCTTCCATCATTTACCATTTAATAAACTTCTTAAATGATCTCTTGAATAGTTAATGATTCAATGTTCCCCCAATTTGTCTTTTAATACCCGTTCTTCCCATTACTCCACCTTTAAAGTTCGTATAGAATAATTCACTATATGCTCGGTATGAGTATCTCAACAGTTGTCTAAATAGTCTTTCTATCCATCGTACCATCAACGAGGCGTCAACTATATCCATTAATTTCAAAAATATTTGAGAAATGCGACATGTGGGTGAAATGGGCCCTAATGGAAGCTTGGCAGATCGTAATATCGATGGTACCTTTATGTTCATAACACTATTAAAATATTGAAATCATCTCATATTGGTCTCTATCCACTTAAGGCAGACGTCGTTCTGAGATAGAAATGGCGGGAAAAAGTGACAGTGAAATCGGATAGGCTATTTGAGACCGTCATTTCATTCCATAATTACTGATCACTTGGGCGCTAACTTCATATTTATTGACTCATCTACTCGTATTACGTTGGATTAGTCGTTATGCTTTCAATATTTCACATTTAGGTCTTTTCAATCTGTCACGTTCGTTGATGTATGGTTAAATTGTCATTGGATGTTAAATTCAGGAGTAGTCATACGTCAATAAAATGGCAGATGAATCGCCACGCGAATTAGTAAATATTGCTGATTGGCTCTAAACACCCAATATTGTATTTATTTGTGAAAAGACTTTTGTGATGCTTTGTACAAAACAATAAAACAAATATGTGCATTAACATTACTGGCGTTCCAGCAGCGATGTTAACAGTAACCTATCTGACTTGAAGTGATGTTAACAAATGACTGCGGTTTCTATTAACTCCTCAATATATTTATTCACCTACCGCCAGACCAATTAACTACATTTGTAGAGTATGAAATTTCATGACAAACCATTGAAAAGAATGAATAGATGAAGGAGAGGTTTACGCCCATCCTATGGTGTTCTTGATTACGCTGTGTTGTTATATTTTATATGTGTAACATTATAGATATACATGTATTCAACAATGATACCCAAAAGCATCGTACGTTTTTTTATTTTTCCAGACATCATTTCCAACAATTATCAAAACGTGTGTAAGTATAAAATGTAATGAGTATTTTTTTATGGGATCGTGGAGTTGTATGATAAAAATATTCATATTATCAAAATTCCCAAATTTCTTATTGAGAAACGTATGCTGACCAGTTTAAATATTACAGCAGGATAAAACAGAATACATGCGAAAACATGTTGGAAAAGTTAGATGCCCTAATAATTAAAACCAACAGCAAGACCAAGATTAAAAGAAACTTTTGGTTGGCAATATACTTATATTTACGCAAAATAACTTAGAAAAAAAAATAGACTATATTATAGTTACGATGGTTAAAATTCAAGAACCAAAGCAACTGGTACAGTCCGTATTTTATTCTTCATTTACAACCACAGATCATTTAGCATCACAGACTAGCTAATAACAAATAAACATACAGTCAAACAAGTTCAAAAGGTTTCAAGATTTTGAGAAAGCTTCACAACGTAGATTTCAGAATTTCTTCTCGCATCAGCCGGATGCCTGGGTGCATTTAAGTTTTTCTACCGCTCTACACAGAGCCATAACATTACCAGAACCAAATCCTGTAGCACCACGTCTCTGTATTATCTCCAAGAAAAATGTCTCCTCTTTGAAAATGGGTTTGGTGAATTTCTGCATCAAGTATCTATAAGTTATAAAATAATGTAATATGTATATATATGCTATAGATTTCATCCGGGTATATTTAATATGTTGCTTAAAATCAAAGTTGAGCTGTGATTGAAGTCGAAATCATATACATGTACTAGTAAATTATAAATATAAAATCACGAATCACGAAGTCTTGGCTATTTTCATTATTCCAGACTGACAGCAAAACAAGAAACCTAGATGCAACTTAAATTAAAGAAAACCCTTACTTTTCTTGTGTCTGCTGCACATCAGGCGATCTATTTACGGTATTTTCAGAGTCCAGTAAAATACCTTGAGATATTATATCATCAACATTTTCTTCCAAACAATCTCCCAGTTCATCTATCTGTTGAAAGTAAGAGTAACGGCAACGATCGAAGATAAAACAGGATTTCCCTAAACCAAGCCAAGCCTTAATCATAAAGTGGATCTCGAAATCCATGTTAACATATTGGCAAGACATTGGTAGCAGCAGCTGTCATAATGTTGTATCAAGACAGTGGTATCAAGTGCCTTTGCCAAAATCGTTCTTGTTCAGATGGTGATAAATATTAATATTAATGAAACGTTACCTTATTTAGAAAATATTCCTGAAAGATAAAGAATAAAACACTTTCAAAATTTCGGAAACTTTCAATCGGGTTTTAAGCACTTGTTTAGAATCTAATCAGTATGAAAATCCACTATCATCATAAAGTTAATACTGTATAACAAAATTTCAGAAACTGCATCGGTAAGTTGTAACTCAATAATTTTACGGAAATCAGAGTGCAGAAATCGACAGTGGCCCACCTCTTCATAATAAGTATATGGTGGTTCAACAAAACAAACTCCGTTGTTTTTTAATATCTGTAAAGTTTGCACCATATTTGAAGTATGTAAGCCAATATGTTGTACACCAGAACCCTGATGCTGCGATAGAAACGTCTTCACATGACTTTGGCCTGGAAATAAATGGATTATTATTCAATACATGCATACTGAATCTCAAACCATCAACTTGTACAGCAGTATATTCAATCTATATGAACCTGTTTTACGAGGTAATATAATTAAACCTCAGTACTCCAGATCAGATCAGTTTTAACGGGAAAAAAGAATCACGGTAGAAGTTATCATGGTTTGGTGTGTGTAAAAGGTATAGCAAACAGAAATCAACCTGTGCATGACGTTGTGGTATATCATACATAGGCCTATCCATGGATCCATATATCAAATAGGCTGATAGAAATGAAAGCTTATGTTCGAAGATTTTGTCAACCAAGACGACTTCTTTTCTGGAATAGACTTGCATGGCTTCCTGACTACACTTTATTTACTATATTTTTACTACCGGTGTATTTAACATGAATTTACACAAACTTAATAAATAAAGTGAAGTTTATCGGGAACCAAGATATATCTTTTTAATACCGGTGTATTTAACATGAATTTACACAAACTTAATAAATAAAGTGAAGTTTATCGGGAACCAAGATATATCTTTTTAATACCGGTGTATTTAACATGAATTTACACAAACTTAATAAATAAAGTGAAGTTTATCGGTAACCAAGATATATCTTACCTCGTCCAAATGGTTCGGCTAAGACAAAAGTAAATTTGTTATCATCAGGATGAGACAGGCCGGTCTCTGAACATCTCCAATAATCAAACGCCGATAATCGTAACCCAGAACTAGTTTCATTTATAACCAAACTACCATCATCAGAATGTCTAAAAGTATTCAAAAAAATAATGGTCTTCATGACATATAGGCCTATTGTCGTGTTGGGGGTATTTGCAAAGCAATTTTATTCTGAGCACTGTTATTGCATCTGTTCGTTAGGAATACATGTTCACAAAAATCCATCTGATAGGGCAAATTGTATATATTTCAACTCTTTGTCGTGAAATTCTGACATGATTTTTGCATTGTGTACGAGCTTTACTTAACCCTTTGATGTTTCTGGCCACGGACATTCCTGAACATATTGAACATTACCAATAACCTACACTTCATTAGCTTTTTGAAGACAGGGCCTACCTGTTTAAAGAAAATTTCTTCATTCCAAAACATTTTTCATACCATGAGACAACCCAGGGAGATTTACCAATTTCACATACAAATGTTACATGATCAACGTGTGAAATATTGGCCCCCGGTTGTCTTTTTGCATTCAAAGCTTCACTGCAACTTGACGGAGGGATAAAGCCCGGAAGTAGTTTCCCCTTTAATTCCTTAATTTGTATTAAAGTGTGTATGATGTTGTCCAAACAAGACTTTACAGTCACTATAAGGATTTCCCCATTTTTATCGGCAATCTTCCTTAAAGGTTTCAATACCACGACATTATTTTCAGAAAGTTTACGAACGTGTGTTTCCACATCCTGAACTTCTATAGCTACATCGTTCACTATATCAAAAGATCTCTTAAAACAAGTAGTTCTACAATCCTCACTCAATCCGTCAAGAGGTGAAATAAAAACATCATCTGCTAAGCGCGTGGACTCTCGGGAAACAACGTTCGAAACTTCAGTGATTAAAAATCGACACAATCCTACTTCTAGCATCCACTGATGAAATATTTGGTCTATTCTCTCACCGACGATAGTAAATCCATACTTTAATACAAAATCTTCAACAACTTTAATACCATTTTCTACTCTCATTTCTACATGGTGAAGGGCACACCGGTCAATCGCGCTCATTTTGAATACAATGTCAATAGCCTCCTAGCAGACGACAAAAAGTTCCTAGTATTTGCTGAAATAACAAAAAAACTGTTCGAATGATGAGTTCTGTAGAGAAACATGAAATTTTATGGAGATCCACACCTCATCAATAAGAATAATATTAATTGAATAAGTTATAATAGTGAGGCCTATCCAATATAATGGACATGATGACAAATCAGCAACTAATGCAGCATCTTCTCTTTAATGCTAAGGATCTATATTGTGATACCAAGGAATACATCACTAATTTTCCTTCATAATGTAAAGATCTGAAGAAATTCCAGTAGAATGTTGCATAAGCCACCGAATTTAAACAATGTACAGACACGTTTTGCAATAGCTAGGCCTACTTTTAAAGTTGGAAGAAAAGCAGGCATAGGCCCATTTTCTCGATTGTTAGCTCATTTTGTCGAAGATCAAAGAGATTGTCTTTAGACTTTGTGCACATTTGTTGGTTTATCAGTAATTTTGGGCCTAAATTCCCTAAAAATCGGAAAGAGTACTTGCCTGCTTGCGATTTTAATAATTGCGGATCACATTTGGATTTAGACAAAACCCAGATTTTTTTTTTTAGATCGAGTTGTAACAATGTGTTAAAAGATAACTCATATCGGCTAGTATGAAGTGGTTGAAATTTATAAATAAGAAAAATAATGTGAGTTTATTGTAGAGAAATCATAAGACTCAACAAAATTTCTGTTTGTTAATCAAATCTTCATCAATGGTGTATGCATCACAAAAACCACCAAAAATAATTTGGCTTCCTTGCCATCATAATTGTATGAAATGTTAAGAAAAATAAGTACCTCTTCATCCGAATAGACAAAAGTAAATCATACTCTGGCTACAGTCAACAATAATATTTTGTATCTGATTTATATCATGAAAGCAATTGTTTTATGTCCATCCAATGTAAAAAAACAATTAAGTGTCCTATTCCTGAAAAGATTCAATAGTTTTCATCTTTTTCAGTGATAATTTTATTTTGTTAATGCCAATTTGGGTTTTTGATGGAATACAATGTATTTTTCAAGTATTTATCATATTGAAATTTCATCCTTTATTTTTTTTTATTTTTTAGGCAAACAATTTGTATTTTTTCATATGGCATACAAGATAGCAAATAATGTATTGAAAAAGACAAGATATCACTTTATTGGTAATGAATTATTTACAAAACAACATTAGACGTACGGTATATAAAATACAAAGATAAATTAAAATGACAGAAACGTAACAATATAACCAATGAATATATAATATACTTATATTATTTACAAGCCCTGTACTTCAGTTTTTCTCACCTTCAATGAAATAGTGATGTAGAAAAGTGGGTGCATTCAGGTCTGCTGTCTGTTAGCCACATAAAGGTAAAAGGTGTTGATGAAGACAGGTAGGCCCTGTTTTCAAAAAGTTAGTGTGGTTTAATGGACAATGCCGTTTGGTAATTTCACTAATGTCCATAGAGAGGGACATAAGAACATGACTATAATAATGACAATTGGAATACAAGATGATTCATCTACCCGAATTATATAAGAGGGTATTATTGTGACAAAATAATGGAAATTGATTGTAGTTGAAGCATTTTATGTTATTGCATGTACCAATAACTCTTAAAAAATGAACCAAAATAATACCGAATGCTGCCAGTTAGATGTTATATAAATTATCAAAGTAAAAAAAATCCTGGTAATATAAAATGATTCTTTCTATGATTCCATGTAAAAAATGTACTTGACACATTTGATGATCAACCCAGTTTTTATCAAAAAGAAAATTAGAGATACTAGTACATGTATGTTCATGGCAAAATCCCAAAATGGAAAAATGTCTTAATTCTAGACTTTTGACTGATAACATTCCTAAAATATGGTCACTTGTACATGAAGATAAACCCTCTTTATAACGAATATGATATTCAGAGTTCACTGTGTAATTAAATAAATTAAATTGGAACTGTTCATCAAGATTATCTCATTTGTTAAAGTAAAATACAGCACAATTTCTGACAATATAAGATATGTATATGGTAAGAAAATAATTCCATTGCACTAAATTTGAGTTGTCACATAGACCCTGTGTTTCTCTCCAGAATCTTAGATATATCCACTTTTATCATTTATTCTGCTTATACAACTTTAAAACCTCCTTTTGGTGCTGAAGGAACAACCATTCAATATCTAGGCCAAGTTTGTACACAAAATATTTTTATCATCTACATTCACTTAGAAATAAATCTGTACTGCTTCTGATGATATCTGTTCCACTGGACACAACGGACATTTAACCCTACAATAAACAATACAATATTTAAAAATAACATAAGACAATTCATGTGTAATTGTAGATCAAACCGAAAAACAGTCTATCAGTAATTGTGGACTAAACACATCTGATTTTAACATGTCAGTATTAACATTTGACATTGATTTAAAGGAAAGATTTGTTTGATAAACAGGAGTTAAAGTTTGGATACTTGGCTGACCAGCTAAAGGGGGATAATTTGTGGGATAATGATAGCAACTTAAAACAGGGATGTCCTCTTGATATATTAAAGATGATTTATTACAACATCTAACCCATGAATTAGCTGTATAATATTCTTGCAATTTAAAACTGATAATTATCTTCACCCTTCTTTGTGGCACTTTTCTAACTTGTCCAACGTTCAAAATATAGAGCCAAACCTCATCTCCACTATCAGCACTACAATGATGAGGCTTCGAAGCAGTATGGTTTGCAGTGAGAGTCTCAAACTTAAAAAATCAATTCTTACTTATTGGAACTTGATAATTTATTCAGGGCATCTTTAGATATTACATGTCCACAAACTAGTCTCATTGGAGGGTTATTTTCATTACTCTGTTGTCGTAATATAGGACAGGCAAATATAGAGTGGTAGTGATACTCTTTACCAAGATCTATTTCAACCTGAAAATTAATAAACATTATTATCACCACATTATACTCCATTTTCAGCATTTTTATTTAAATGAAAACACTTTTTAATGCTCTAATACACATACTAAACATAACTTCATAAAAGATATGTTAAATAATTCTGTAAAAGTAATTCTTGTTCAATAAATATCTGAAAACAAAACAACTGTAAAAAAAGGTTAAAGTTTAATAGGATTATTGCACCTATATGAACCAGGCTTAGCTTACCGGTAATTCATCCTTACTGCTCCAAACAGATGGCACTTGTCTCTGTAACATAACTTGTTTAATACTCAATAAGGGTGGTAGAGCTTTACATCCTGCTCGAATACTGAAAATATATTATACATACAATAGACAGGAAATATGTGACCTATACTTTAAGCCCTACAACAAGATGATAACTGGTGGTCATAATACTTTAAACTGTTCAAAAATTGTTTATTGAATTCCATCAAATGAATTATATCTACAACCTCCAAGTTGGTTGAATTTGATAGACTTTGATAGTCTTGGTTAATTAATAAAAAAAATACCACACTGTATCATCATATTATTATAGTAAATTTTCAGAGTTGATAAAAAAAAAGCACCTAATTGGACAAAATAATTATTGGATTTGCCAAAAAAATGGTTCTTTTAAAAAAGAAGAAATTACCCACCCAACACTGAGTGGACTTTCAACTGATAACCCCATCAAGGCACAAGCATCTCTTGTAAATACATCACAGATTTCTTCCCAATATATAGGCTCTAACAGAGATATGTATGGTGAGTTCTCAATTCCTAGTGGTAGGTAAAGCAAGCTGCCCATCAATACTTGAAGTTCTGAAGTGAGAAAAGTTATCATAAATTAGTGACTAATGAGAAAGATACAATATCAAGTTACCTCCCTTTGACCACAAATTTAATTCACAACTTTGCAAAAGCACATTGTATTTTTCTGACATCATTGGAGACGATGTGTGCAATGAAGGAAATTAGGGTAGTATAGCAAAACCTGTATTGCAACTTTTCCTTTTTTCTTCATTTCCAATTATAGTGACAAGATGTCATTTTTCAGGATCAGGAGTGGCAATAAAAGACAATGCCTCGGAACCCATATTGTGAGCCACGATGTCAATCACAGACATAATCCAGGTAGCCTAAAGAATAATCATCAAAATGTCAACAAAAAGATCTCCCTACCTCTAGCATGCTGAGCTCCAAACATGGAGAAATTTTTAGAATATAATAAAGCCTCTCTCTGTCTACATGTGCCTTGTTTTAACAGCTCTATAAAATGTAATCTGTGTAACTTAAATTCCAATGAACTCCTCTGTGCCAACAAAATCTCTCGGTTTACATATGCCCATCTACAAAAAGACAAATTATTTATGCTGATATTTTCAAAAATAAAACTAGAGTACATCATTCCATTTTGCACTGAGATTTCAAAAAAATTTAAATGTTTATTTATCAAATGTTCAATCAATTCTGGCTCCTAAAAACAGATCTGCTCCAAATGTTTTCAATGTGTGTGAAACTGTTTAACTATTTTGTCACCTGTTCTCACAGAATAGGCAAAGATTTTTTCTTTTTTAGAAAGAACATTCTATATATTTTTTTCCATTTCCTTGTTTCCATTTGAAATTACTTAATTGTAAGATTCGTCATTTACATTGTAAATGCTTAACAACAAGGAATAAACCATATGTTCAGATTGTCTTCTTGCAAGGCAAGCAACATTATTGCCCTAATCTCAAAGAAGCTGACAAAAAACTTCTAATCAAACATACTAAAAATACTAACTCCAATGCTGGTCCAAGATCTCTTTGTTTCAATGCCTCCAAAATTCTATGTAATTCTAAGAATGGTGCTTTTCTTGAACTATCAACTTCTAATCTAGCATCCTGTCAAAGACAACATATAATATTTACTCAGAAATGAAATGAAATTTTACATTACATATATTTCTGAAACTTTTGGGCTAATGAGGACAAAATATACACTCAGAGCAAGAACTAATCAAAACATCATATATCTATGAATCTATATTTCATGAACAACTTAGTATTCCATGAAGAACCTCTCCCAGCTGGGCCTTGGAAAAAACTCCTTCCCAGATTATCAGTACCCATTTGCAGCTGATAAAACTGGAATTAGGAACTCACAACCACTAAAACCTCTATTTGCTTGTAACCAAGCAAATAATGTCATGTTACAATAGGGAACACACTAGTAAAGCAACTAGCACATTTTAATACCAGGCAAAATCTTCTATGTGAAAGAGTTACCCTGCTAATAACCAACAGATGACATAATACTTTATATCTTACCTCTGTTAAAGCCTCTGCTATATCAAGCATTCCTTGCCTTAAAAAATGTTCACAAATGACTTCATTTAATAAATTGTTATTTTTCTCATTTTCAAATGTATCAGGAGTTACTGCTGTGAAGTCAGATATAAAATTCTGAAAGAGAAAACATGATGTTCTATAATATAATATAGAATTACATAGATAACAGACACTTCTTTCAAGATTCAATTAAGCAACCAGTGGGCAGTCTGAGAGTCTGATATGGAAAGGTGTTAATTATTAAAGGGATATGTTCACTAACTGTTCGACCAATAACTTTTTAGTTGCAGAATCTGGAATTTTTTAGTCAATCTAAACCATAATATTGTTTACAACTCTCCTACAAAATTTTAGCCATGTGTACACATGTATACAATATCAGCGTTTGAAGGTATAAAAAATATGACTTGTCGTTAGACTACAGCTATGTCAACACTAGCAACATTCACCTTCTACACAAGGCTTTTAAATGCTGGTTATTTCGTAAAACCCGGGTTTTTCAATCCTGCAATTGAAAAATAATTGATGATTTTTAAGAATCAAAAACCCAGGTTTTCAAAAAGAAAAAGAAGACTCACCCTGTCCACAGATCTGCCAACTTTAGAAACTGAACCATGAAGATCTTTATGTTCTGTGCTTAATCTTTGAACTGATTCTCTAACACGTTTTATTGTTTGTGTTAATATTTCTGTTTGTGTTGGTGTTAAATCATGTTCTGTTAAAAAAATAAAATAAACGAAACATTATCTTATAATTGGTGATATGAGATATAAGTGGAATGAACTTAAGGAAAAGTAAACTGATCTTAAAATCCATTGATCATACCGACAAGAATGTAAACAAACAAAGGGAAAAAAAAGAAATTTTATTTACGCATCAGACTATAACAAGCTAAGATAAGGATGGAACAACAATATATCCTAACCTGATTGTAGCTCATTCCCTATACCATGTAAAGAAGATACTAATTCTTCCAAAGTTTCATTGCTGTGATCCTTTAAACCATTAAATTTCGCCAAAACTTTATCAAGTTCCCTTTCAACAGCTGTACACGACTCCATGTTGAATTAAATGACCTTCACCTTTGAACATTCAGGGAGCATTTATTGATTGATGAAAACCCGACAAGTTGGAAATCAAATGCGCGCAAATAAGAGTATAAACATGACAGGGTTTTTAAAGAATACTACGTCTTAGAATGGACATGAAATTCAAACTATTAAACTCGGCCATTAGTAATAGATATATATATTCCTCAGCGAACTTATCTGATGTCACACGCAACCACAGAATCGTCTTATATAAATGAAAAGAATTATTGAAAAACGCTAAAAATGTGTCTTTACATAATGACTTTATAGTTTGTGGAATTATACAGAGATTCAGTTGAACATTAATGCCATCAGACAAGTAATGAATAATATGAATAAGATGCTATTATTCAAGTGAGAATTTGAATTGTATGTTCTTTCAAAGGTAGTAATTTAAATTCCTCTAATGGCTCTAATATCTTTTACGGAAAACGGGCTGGGGTATTTTTGTTCTTTCTTTGAATGACACTCGATATTTTTACTCTCAAATGGATGAGATACTGACATTTCTCTTGTCAGTAACTCGCAGAAAAAAACCCTAACACCAGGCCCATAGGAACAGGGGGCAGGAGGTCACAAATTGCCCCACCCCCTCCCAATATGAAATTGCTTCCTACGGGCCTGAACATGGACACCCACTTTAACCAATTCCGACAAATCATAATAGAAATATTTATAATGTTATCACATCTAACTATCTAAGAGTAGGCTACCTAATAAAACTATCTTCTGAACCTTTTACAGACTGCTCCCTCATTGTAATATTTCTGGTGGAGCAGAAAATTAATGAACTTTGAACCACTGATCTACATAAATATAAATAACCTCTGATAACCCAATATACAACCAAATTCGTTCTCAAAACTAGCTTAGATTTTAGGAATAAGAATGGAAAATATAATGTTACATTTCTTCCGGTGATGCTGATTGGTTGAATATTGAGGGTGAATCGATTTTTTTCATCTATGTCGGACAGTAAGCCATGTTCGTCACCTTGAATAGTAACTAGGCTATAGACTATAGGTTAATTTTATTAAGCCAGCTTGACATCAGCGAATGTGATAAAATTCGGATTGAACTTAATATATGGATTGTTTAGTGATAACAAGTTCATGTAGGTAGGCTAATGTGTTATCTTATCTGTGACAATAAAGTCTTAGGTGTTGTGGGTTAGGCGGTACTTGCTTTCGAGACTGAAAGCAATGACAATCATGACCAATAAGCTCCGTACAAATTCTATCTCCAGAAAATCTAGAGAAGGAAACGAAATAACTGATTATGTTAAATTAGATAAACTACCTAATTTCTCAATATTGGTAGAACAAGTTGATGCAGTGGTTCGGACCAGCAATTGGTGGGATAAATATGGAGTGGATTGGATGATCTATATAGCAGGTGTTTTAGGATTCTTTGTCAGTTTCTGGTTGTTCAATACAAATTCCTATCTCAACTTCGGTATTGGTATGGTAATATATGGTTACTGTCATTCGGTACTAACAGTTAAAGGGGCTCATGCGGCCGTCCATGGTGTTGTTACAGATTCACCGAAATGGAACAAATTTTGGAGTATTATATTTATGGAATTGATGGGATCGTTCTCTGATGTACTTGGTAACGAAATACATATTAAAGGTCATCACCCACACACGAATATCATCGGACTAGGTGACTCAAGTACGTGGAAAGCACCATTTTTGCCTTCCTATATCTATATGTTTCTGGCCCCTTTGTTTGTACCCATATTAACACCGCTCGTTGCGCTATCTGAACTATTTGGAAAATGGACAAAATTTATCAGATGCATCATTGTCATATTCACTGGACTAGCAATCAACTTTGCTTTATTGATGCATTTGTCCAGATTTTCTTTATTCGGGGCCATTTTAGTAACGTATACCAGTCGTGCTTTGTTATCCATACCGTACATACATGTGAATATATTTCAACATATAGGACTGGCTATGTATTCCCAGAAAAACCGACCAAAGAAAATTTACCAAATGTCAACAGGTGTTTTGAACCTCGGTAGAAATGTGATTCTGGATTTTAGTTTTGGACATTCAATCATAAGTTGCCACGTAGAACACCATCTATTCCCTCGCCTGTCTGATAATATGTGTCTCAAAATCAAACCTTTGGTGTCAAAATTCCTGAAAGAGAACGGTTTGCCATATCACGAAGCAGCCTACTTTGATAGAATGATATATTTTGTTAATAGTTATAAAGAACTAATGGTAAATGCTCCACCAATGACACATTTTGTTGGTATTCAATAAATTGACTCGGACTTCGTCTGTTTTCTGCTGGTATTCACTTAGTGACTCTAGTCAATCGAATAACATTTTAGAAAACGACGACAAGGATATGGACTATGGCGGAGTATTTGTTCCATGCGTGCGTATTACAAGTGCCATTGAGAGCAATAGTGGCCTAACTCAGTTTTTTTTAGTAAAACGGGAACAAAAAGTCAGATCAAAAGGAAATGGTGTTAAAATTGTGTGCAGAAATGGTCTATCTTAAAGCTATGTTGGATATGTATTTTATTTGCCTAGGCCTCACATGTACAATTCTCAGTTTTGTAAATGGACCACTATTGCTCTCATAAGTGCGAAACAGGATGGTTTGTAGAGTCGAAGTACGTCGCTAAGCTCCGCATCCGCCAGAGAATAGAGAAAAAAAATTGGAAAATGGCATCAGTTTGGTGCATTCTGAAAGATATTTCGGAATTTAATTTTGCAATAGACACTTCCTACTCTAATTTTCATCTGATCTAAGCATGGTAATATTGTTTTAAAGTTTCTAGTTAAAACGATTGTTGTTGATTTGTGATATTAGGACCTTCTAAACTTTTTCATTATTTTATTTATATGTTTCAAATTATCCAAAGTATTAAAATCCTTTCTTATTATTTCAATGCAGTGTTTATTTCACGCCAAATTGATTTGGATAGTTAACATATTATTCATGTACATGTTCACAAACTGTCATCTCAAATACCAACTCAGTTTGTTGCGGTTGGTAAATGACAAATTTATTGCAATGTAAGTACAATAAAGTTGATGGTAGCGCCTATACTTATATTAGTCCAACATTATGAACTTAGGCCTATTATGGTGCATTTTATTTAATTTCGCATCACTTTATTTGGCAGAGGAACAGTCCCTATCTCGACATAATGATTCCCTTATACGAAGTTTATGGTGGTAGTATATCGTATTCCAGAAAAAAATAAAAAAGATTTTAGAACGACGCCATCATAAATTTATTTTTAGAGTAGACCTTTATGCCATCACAAGAACAATGATAAAACGTTTATTATCAACTCTACTCTCTCAACATTTTCTTTTTCTTAATGAAAAAAAAGTCGACATACATGTACATTAAGGAGTTACTCCAAAACTTTTCACAACTTTATGATCCGTTACTATAATTTAACCAATGCACGAAAGATCTGAACTTTAGAAAGCTTATTGCCAAGTTCAAGGGAGGTAATTTTACATTTCTGAAAAGTCCATTAAATTTTACACATACGGGAGAGAACTCTGTCAACATTTGGCAAACGTTAAAAACTGTAACCCTTATGAGTGTCTGTGAGCATGGGCGCAAATCCGGATGGGGACATTTGGCAACTCCACTCACACGAACATCGTTACGAGGGGACACCCGAAACGAAATTTATGAAGGAATAGTAAACTTTGTATGTGTATCGGGGACACTGATAGCATCAATTTGCGCCATTCCAATTTCCATTCCGATGCGTTTTATGACGTCACAACCAGTGATCTGCATAGATATCAATAGTAGGCTAACTTCCGGTAGATCACTGGTATAAGTGAACAAATATTGGAATCGCGCAAGTGATGTTATCATTGTCCCCGATACACATACAAAGTTTAAAAAACCACTTTACAATCCCTTTAATCCGTTAGACTACAGTTTGTCAGAAGCATACGGAGCATGATCAAGAAAAGCATCAAATCATCATGGGAGGCAAGTTTCGTGGATGCTGATACGATAGCATTAGCAGTAAAGTTGTCTTGCACCATCCCAATCGACAGATCTGGCACTGAAGCTGGCACCGCAGAACATCTGTTAATTTATTGTGAGTAATTAAGGGAAAAACGACAATCACTCAATAAATAAATATAAGCTGGATTATAACTTGAAGAACATGTTGTCACATACGGGAGAGGGTATGTGGTTACATGTAATCTGTAAATCGGTTTATTATTTCCCGAGTGAAATAAAAATGGTCACCTAGTTAAAGCTGCATTTACCGAACACTCGGTATGCGTATCGCGGGACGCGGCAACGGAATACGGTATAGAGATTTTTTCGCTCCAAGCCATTTTCCTTAATCCGTTTACCGGACCGCGTTACGCGGTATGCGTTATGCGAGTCCGTTGCGGCACGCGGTACGCGGTAAAACCGATCGGTCGGGGTAGCGATCTTTCCGCGCGGTATAATATACCGTGGCGGTTTAAGTCCTCATGCATTAATTATCTAAGCTTTGTTTTATTGTTTCCATGCAGTCCTGCATGTGAAGTTGCGCTCATACAGTCGAAATGCCGAGAGGAAAACAACTTTCCGACGATGTAATAGAACGTTTGGTCGGACTCGTCAGGAAACGTCCTTTCATCTACGATGCCAAGGACGACAGGACTCACATGAATGCACAGAAGATGAGCAATGCCTGAGAGACTAAATTGTTTTTTTCATATAGGTCTGAAAATATCTCCATAATTAGTGAATCTCTGCCACCGGAAACAGCAGCTTCACCAGTTTCAACTACCCCAAGCACTGGAAGAGTCGGTAAAACTGAAACATATCTTCGTTTAATCCCAGCTCATGTACCAGGTTGTAATATGCTCCTTGTTCCTTTCGTCTCTTGAAAATAGGATGAACTGCCCATCTTCGCCTTCGTTTAGAACGTCTCTTCCTTGCTATGACAAAGGCCCCAACGGCGACGATTACATCCCGCTGGATTCGGTTGTGAGAAGGGAATGCCCAGATGGGGGCCATGCATTTGAAACCTGAAGTGATACCGCCACGATAATAACGCTTTCCGATAAATAGAATTGCGGTATATTTACCGCATTTCGCATACCGCTTTCCGCTGCCGCGTCCCGCGATACGCATACCGCGTGTTCGGTAAACGCAGCCTAACACATCAGAAGAGCGTCCTGCACTTTCTGCGTGTGCGGTGTCGAACGTTGAAACAGTCAAGCGGAATTACAGAAGGACAGAAGAGCACGTCGCTCTTGACAAGAGTACAGAAAAAGTAAGAAGAACCAAGGCATAGAAGAAGAACGGAGAATCATGAAACAGAAGAAGTCATAGGAGCACATTGCTCCTTACTCAACTTCTGCGATATAGTCATTTTAACCGAAGCGGAAATCATACCTTCCAAGAGGAAGAAGGAAGAAGGAACCATACACGTGAAGAAGTATATCTATTATAAATAACATTGGTAGTTACATGCTTACATTATAAATACCGTATAGCTGAAGCTCTATCGAATTGAACCAGTCAAGACACATGCATTCCATGTGTTGGCGAATGTGGTATGTTGTTGCACATTTAAGGAGAATTGACTATCGGTACATCAAAATCATCAAGTTCGTCATAATAAAATTCGTCTCGTCTTATGTTCTTGTCATATTCGAGACTCAAAGCCAACGAGGAGTCGTAATTTCTACAATCGGTTTTGTTTTTAACTCATCGGGATATTTGAAATCTGAATATTATATTCACTAAATTAAGGATTATTTATGGAGAGCACATAATCAAAATAGCGACAGCAGAATTTAAAACGTTAAGCCATGTCGTTTTATTTTAAATTATAGTGCTTGCATGTACTCTACCTCATATGAATACATGTTTACCAAAACAAATCAAGTAGAGGCGCGCCACTGTCCTTGGTGCCCATTGGAATACCTACCACTTGCTGATAGATGTCATTATCAATTTCAACAATTTAAACATTTTGCATTCCGAGTTATTTGTGTTATTGATTAGAAATAATAAATGATATGATAATAATAATCTCTTTATTTTAAGAACCTAAACCTTAACAATCACTGAATCAAATTTGGGTGATACCTATGTTATAGATATATATATTAAAGTCGAGCACCTGCATCCATATCCTTCCAGCTTTCTTCAATCGGATAAGAAAATTTGTCTTTGTCAGTTGCCGTGTCACGAAAAGGAATTTTTATTATTTTCATCTCAGACAAATAAGGGGTGTGTAATAAAATATGCAGCTATAATACTGAAATATTTTTAATGTTTGAAGAGATATGGCAGGTGTCATTCGTGACACTGATGAGTTTACATTGTAGTGACAAAATAGATATAGCGCATGCGCGGTCAAGTCAGGTCAGTCCTAAGCAATAATGCCAATATGGCTGCCACCACTACTGCTGACATGAAACCTTGTCACCGACAACTTGGCAGGCCTCCGATATCTGACACAGACAAAAGACAACGACAACAAGAAGCTTACAAGAAACGTGATGCCAGTCGTGTGTATTTAGCTAGTTCTTATGAGAGATGGAAACGCTTAGGAGGACAACTGGGGCTCAAGGATTCGAGTCTTGCATGGCATTTGATGGAGGCCCATGCCACCAACTGTGACGAATGCGGGTAAATACAACGTTAAATTATCATTTTAACATTCTTTTTCGGTATAATCATAAAATTACTTTATACTGGCGTGATTTTCAAAGTAAATTACTGTGTCAATCCCGACAGTTAGGTGGCATTCTAATCAAATATAACAGTTCATTCATGATGAGGAAATGCCAACGCGCATGTGCAGACAGTCATTGATGTTGGTATTTGACATGCTAATCGTTATAAGTATTTAATCGAAATGTAGCTAAATTAGGCTATGTCATTCATTATAGAAAACATCAAAGGATTTTAATCGGTGTACTAATGTATTGGGTAATCTATAGTGTAGCTAAATAAACTAATTTGAGTATTGTTTTGGAAACAATGATTGTTGAACAATGGAGTGAATAGACACTGTAAGCTTTAGAGTTGATACCGCCCTAAACAAAGCATGTCACACGGGGTGTCACTCAGCCAGTCTGATAAGCTGTGTCACGTGACAGTATGTGTACTCATTGCACACTGTGTCATTTTAACGGTATAACATTAAACAACCTATAAACTGTTTTGTGCAAGTTTCCTCTTCAAAATGAGGTCATCATAATATATTTAACTGTTTATTGTGACACTGGCTATATGTAAGGTGAGAGAATAGGTTATATTATTTGTGTGTTTTAAAAGTTTTATCTTGTATCCTATAATAATAATGTAGATTTGTAGGTTATATTATTTAATAGGTTAATGTTGTGAAACCATTCTTACTCCCAATTTTTTTGGCCTTGGCCTCTGTGCTGAACATTGAATAAGTGTTGACCGAAGATTCTTTTTTGAACAGAAAAAAAGTACTGGTTTGAAAAAGAGAGAATGGCTCCTGGATTTGAAATTCAAGATTGACAACTTCATCTTAATTGAAATATGTTGACATTCTTCAGCCAACCCTTTTCATTTATTTTTATTCTATGTAATTTAGAAAAAAAATTCAAATGATTTGTTTAAATACCTTTGACATCTGAATGAATGATATAAATCAAGATTAATTGTTGTTGTGTCTGAACAGTAAAAGATTTTCATAAAAAGAAACTAAGTTTGTCCACGTAGCATTCCTTTCAGATTGGTTTTATAAAAAAAAAATTGGAGTATATTTATGATGTAGTATGATTTTTGTATTGATTAGTGTACCTAATAAGGTGCTGAAAACTCTGATATAAATACTACCGGTACTGTTGCCATTTCCACGCAACCTTTCGAAATTATTGTAAATGGTTTAAACTTTAACGCTCTTATATTTTTCAGGTTAGGTGATGATAAGTCAGCAGAGGATGAGAGCAATATGGAATGTCAAAAAAATCCTAGTCAATTTTTCCCAGCTCTAGTTAGAAGTATTCACAAACTTTGTCATCGATATTATAGTTTTGGAGATTGTGTTCAGGTGGTTGGCCTTATTTGTCTAGAAGTTGATAATGGAAAAAAAGAAAACTTTAGTATTAAAGAGATGGTACATAAACCATTTATGTTTCAATTAGGTAAAAATAATAATGACTGCACCAATAATAAGCATAATGATCTTTCAATGAATAATAAGTGCTCAAAAGATGAACATTTCAGTGATGATAGTGAAAATGATGAGAGTGATCATGGAATAGGTGAAGATTTTATGGAAACAGACCAACTTAGTCCTACAGACAAAGATAAAAGTCATGGTGAAGATACTGGAAAAGACTTTGGTTTAGAAAATGGAATCGAAGACAAAGTTGGAGAATGCAAAGAATTGAATAATTCCACACAATCTGATGAAAGAGATTCATCTTTTATTTCTGTTGGTGATGAAGAATATGATGTGAATAAAAATCATAAAGAAAATGTTCAAACATTCAGTCCCATAACACATAATGTAGATTTGTATCCTGACCACCCTAGAATCTACACTGATACTGAGTACCCAATTCAAGGCAGTGACAACTTCAACCATAATGATGATGACCATGTACAAGCTGACACCACAGAAGATTCGGCTGATGATAGCATCAATAAACTAGTAATCTGTGATACCAATGAAACAACTCAAGATACTTCGCTACCTTTATCTCTAGACGGCAATATTCCCCAATCAAAATGTGATAATTCACTAAGCAATAATAATTCTTTTTCAAATAATGCATTTATTGAAGAAACACCTCAAACCAAAGAGAATTTATCTTATCCCCCAATTCAATCAAAACCTGAAATGTGCAACAACTCTAAAAGAGGTATACCACAACAACAAGACGACTTTACGGTTTCAACCCCAGAAGATAACAATCAAGTTGAACAGAGAGAAAATGACAGGTATAGTTCTAAGCCTTGTTTTTTCTCAACACTTTCTATTTTGGAAAATCAAGTGATATTTGTGATTTATGACTCAGTTCGAGTTGATGATTTTATCGATTCTTTATAGCAGTAGCAGTCTAAATTGTATTTTTGAAACTTTAGAACAAAATAGTTTCACTGGACATGATAAACTAGTCTGATGCTTCTTGGACTACACCCTTTGTTCTCGTTGCACTTTCTCTGTGCTGAAGAGTAAATTAATTCGATTGGCTGACATTTCAAGAAAAGTTCAAGAAAAGTTGTTAGGACCTAGCAGAAAAATTTTGGTTGGAAAAAAAAAGGGAAATTTTGTCTTATTTTAAAGGTAACCTATTTTGTATTTCTCTCTGATTTCATTTTGTTTCAATATATTTTATAGAGAAGTTGAAGTCGATAAAGAGATAGATAGTGGTGACCAGACTAACTTTAAACAGTTAGACATACAGATACCACCAGAATCCTGTCTTGGTTTAGATTTATCAGTAGTTAAAACAGAAATACAAGATAATTTCCAGGTATGTCAAACTTAATTCTTTTTAAAAAATAAGGTATCATGTATCAGTACTGGTCAAAATGGAATTGAAATATCCATGAAATGAATGACAGCCCCTTCCATATGACTTCTTTCAGCATTTGAATTTCTTATTATTGAGATTTGGAGTAAGATTGTATTAATGCGGTTATTCCAAAACTTTATTGGAACTTAACTTATGATAGGTGATGTCTTGAACTTATTTTCCATCTTGACTTAATTCAGAATGGCAGTTATGTCCCCTGAATTGTACATTGAAAAGAAAACTATACATGTATATAGATAAGAACTTTTGAAAACACAAAACCAGTCTTTATTGAATTACATCACAGTTTAGTTTTAATATTTTCAATATGCCAAGGAAATATACTTATAAAGATACTAGTATTTTACATGTACATTTGGTGTATTTCAGTCCCCTGATAATATGGGTAAAAGCAATAGAAAGAGGAAATCATCTGAAATGGAACCATTGGATAAGGAAGCTTCTGGTACCTCTCATTTCTCACCATCTTATCTAAGTGGTAATACTAGAAGAGAGATAGTTTATAAAGTTGAGTATGAGCATTTAGAGAAAAATCCTTTTTGTGATTTCTACGAATTGACTGCACGCTACCCGAATATACAACAACGAACATTCTACAGATGGAAACGCAAGATTAAAGATGAGTTTATATTTCTGGAACAGAATTCAGATTTGACTTTCGAACAATTTTGTGCTTGTGTTTCACATGCGAAACCAGAAGTCTTTGAAATTTGGAAGAAGCTTATAAAAGATGGACATAGGTTTTCCTCTCTTCATGTTAGTCCTTCAGACACCTCACCTACCCAAGCCAGTAGTAAAAAGCCTGATGTATACAATGCTTCATTAGCTATATTACAAATGTATCCTCACATGTCTTTTCAAGAATTTTCTTACACCCATCCTATGATATCAAATGAGGTGTTTTTATCATACAAACAACAAGTATTATCAGCTATATCTCATGTGGAACAGAATCCTAACCTAGAATATAATGAACTTATAAAGCAGTATAAGTTTATAACTGAAGATGCTTTTAATGCTTGGAAGAAATATGCTCAGATGATAAATGCTCAGAAAGTTATGAAACCGGTAAAAGAAGAAAGATGTGATAAACCAACACAAGCTGATTTATATGCTATGCAAAGTGCTATGCTTCAACAGTATCCTATGCTTATGGGCACTGCAGGATTTGCAGCTTATAATGCTCTTCTCAACCAGGCAATGGCTTCAAGTACCTCTGGTGGACAATTTTATCCAGCTTTAATGCAAGCAGCAGTGAACCAAGCTCATCACCAATATTTACCAAATCAATGGCAACAATCTTCTTTAGCAGGTGTTCCTCAATCTATATTACAAGCCCAACAACAGTTACTTAAACAAACCCCTCAACAATCATCATTATCAAAGCTCCAGTCCCTAACCCAAGTTTTGTGCAATAATATGAAAGAGTGTGATAAATCTTCACAGTCATCAACCTCACCAGATAACACATCACCTGTACCAGCTGATAATACCCTGAAGAAACAGAATAAGAATGAATATCTGTACTTCATCTATCATCCTGATATTACATATTCTGAATTCAACCTTCACTACCCTCACATCTCTAATAGAACTTTCTACAGATGGAAGAAGGAGGTGAAGAACGCTCAAAATGTATTGTCAGATAATCCACATTATACTTACGAGGAGTTGTGCTCAGACTTTCCAAATATTCCTCAAGATATATTTGAAAGTTGGAAGATAAAGAAAAATAAAATAAGAAATTCACCTCAGAAAGTTTGGCGACCTCATGATACGAATATCAGTACGACAGCAAGCTCTCAGGATGCAGCAATACGGGAACCTAACAGGATATTGAAGGCAGTATTAGAGAATGATAACCCCACTGATATCATTAAAATACCTCAATATAAACCACTTGAATATCAACACTATAAACACAAAGCTGTAGAAGATTCACCGCCTAAAGCTCTGATGAGAAGTGAAGAATTTGAATATGTACAACTGAATCCCACAATTTCATTTAACCATTTTGAAACTATCTTCTCCAATATTACAGAAGAACAGTTTAACCAATGGAAACAACATATAAATGACTGTATGAATCTAATCTACACTAACCCTGATATGAGTTACAATAAGTTTCAGTCAATTGTTCCTGATATAAGTGAAGATGTATTTAATAGATGGAAATATTACCAGGTTTCTACCAATACCAAACCAAACGAAGATCGCAATCATTTTCTTAGTCCCAAACATGCTGATAAAGATATTGAAAAAATACCAGGGAACAGGGAAGATGAGTCTACTGAAGAAGAAAAATGTCTGGATAGTAAATCCAATCCTAGTCATAATAAACAGAGGAAACAAGCTAGAGCAGAGTATTTGTGTTTACAAGAAAATCCATTTGTAGATCTTCAAGAAGTTATCAGTGCTTTTCCCAGTGTATCCAAGAGAACTCTGTATCGCTGGAAGAAGGAGATATTGCAAGCCGTGGAATTTGTGAGAAGTCAACCAGAGATATCCTACAATTCATTCATTCAGTTTTTCCCCGAAGTTCTGGAGAGTAATTTCAATCGTTGGAAAAAAGCCATAAATGCTGCTTCATCAGCTTTGGATGACTTCCAACATAAACAGATTGACCATCAAGACCAAAACCAAGAGGTTACAAGACAGCATGAAAGTCCTACTGTGTCACCAAACATGGCTGATAATTGCTATGAGGGACAGTCTGAACCATCTAGTATTCCAGAGACTTACACTCACCAGGACAATAACGAACAGGATGGTAGCAGCACTTCATCAAAACCTGATGACCTTTCAAGTCCTGAAATGGATGATTTACCAAGATGTGAAAGAAGAGATTTTAAGTATATTCTTGAAAATCCTGATATTGATTTTGAAAAGTTTAACACCATGTTTCCTAATACCTTACAATATAACTTCTACAAGTGGAGAAATGACATTCATAGATGGATATCATTAATAATGAGCAGTCCTCACATTGATTATAACATATTTTCTATATACTGTCAAGAAGTACCAGAGGACATATTTAATGAATGGAGGAAGGCAGCCATACAGAATATCAATGGTCAGACTGGTACTACAGATCAGTCCTCTTACAAACAAACAACAGAAGATGTAGATCACACTTTATCTTCTACAGAAATGAATAACAACGAAATTAACAACTCAACCCTTACTAATTCTACTTACTTTAAATCATTGAAGACTTTGACCCCAAGATCGAGGAAGGTCAACTTAAGAGAGTATCATTATTTTATCCAGAATCCTTATATGACCTTTCAGGAACTCAATGAAATGTTTAACACAATATCTGGCAGGACTTTCTATAGATGGAAGAAGGAGGTGAAAGAAAAATTGGAGTATCTGGAAATAAATCATGATGCAGACTTTAAGGGATTCAGCAAACTCTTTCCAGAAGTCTCTGAAGATGTATTTCTAACATGGAAACAGAAGGCAAAACTCAACTGTAGTAAACGTACTGCTAGTGGTGGAGGTGGTAACTGGTGGAATGTCAACCACCAACCTAATGGAGAAGAACAGAAACCAGTGGTAGCATCTGAATCTAGTAAAGATAGTTTTGAGAGCCAGACATCTAGTAGATATACAGTGATGAAGGAAGAGGAAGATCGAGAAGTCAATGAGACAACTGTCAAGTCACCAGCTTCACCTATTAACTACTGTAGTCAGAAACGTTTATTGAACTCGAGTTATGAGAAAGAAGAGAAGTATATGAAGAGAGATGGTGAATCACAATATACTGATACTAGTAATACTATACAACAAATGTTACATCAGTATTCTAATAATTATATTAACTATGGTATTACACCAAACTCTTCAATGTATTCTCAAATCTTGACATCAACATCACCCTACATGATGAATCCTGGAATAAAACACGAGAACTCGACTCACAACCTAGCTTCTAGTGCTTCAATATTTCCTACCAATGCTAATTTACCTAATTTACCTAATTTACCCAAAAGACCTCTGTCTAGTCCTATGACATCAATAAGTCCGAGTACTAACTGTGATGAAATTTATTCTCCAAAATTTCGTAAGCGGCAACGAGAAGAGTATTGTTATTTACAACAGAATCCTACCATGGATTTTAATGAATTCACATCTCATTTTCCACGTGTATCCATCAGAACCTTTTATAGGTGGAAAAAAGAACTGAAGGATGACCGGTAAATCTACCATCATCATTTGTGTCATATTTATTTTATAATGAAATCCACTATTATTAGAAAGTGCTTTTTGAATGAATGATTGAGACAAGGTTTTAATCATACTATAGTATTAGTATTATTGTTATATAAATGATTATCTATGCACTGAGGTCACCTCTATTATTAACATTATACATTAGACTTGTAGACATCTTACATGCATTTAACTTGCAATAATTACTATTATTATTATTATTGTTAAACTAGTTAGAAATATATGTATACTTGTCACGATAGATAGCATTCCACATATATTTGTTATTATTGTTTATCAACAATTTGAAGCATAAATTTAGGGAACACGTAGATAAAGTATGGTACTAGACCGTATATGTATATATTTGTAGAGGATTGGTCATTATAATTGTTAAATTGTTTTAACAGTATTGTTAAATTGTGCTTGCATATTCTTGTGAAGAAAATGCATTATTGTCCGTCCAATGTTTGTACATGCACAATATGCAATACTTTGTTCTTTAAAAACATTCTTAGTATGCATTAGATAGTTATTCTAAACTTTTAACTCATTCTAAATGAGAACTGCATTTTTGCAGAAAAAAAATTGTTGTTTACTCTAAAAAAAAGTTTTAGTGAATTTTAGTCCCATAATGATTTTATTAACCTAATGAAGTTGTGTCTTTGAAATATTGATTTAGAATATGAACTGTGTCAATTTGTAATTAAATGTCCCTTAATTTCCATAAGGAATGAGATACTAAAGAAATATAATTCAATGTATTAATACCATATATCTTTGTTTATATAGTATGTTTGTGATGATAATATGCTTAGAAAGTATTATATATCCTTTGATTTGTCTGTTTAAAAAGTTAAATTTGACTGTTATATATTATATTTTATGCAATGTTACATTTAAAATCTTCAAATTTTTAAAAAACATCTGAATTAATTACTAATTCCTAGAAGGATTATATTTGAAGTTGGTACTAAGTATTAAATTTTATTTGTGAATTGTGGCTTGGTTTGATCCTGGACTTATTTGATCATGTATAATTGTGAAATTATTGAAAGTTCTTAATTAGGTTCATTAAAAGCCTGATTTCAGGTTAATTTATCAACAGTTTTTATTTGACAGAGCACTATTAATGTAAAAAAATATGTTCTTTGTAGATTTCTGTAAGTTTACTTTGTTGTTAAATACCATTCTAGTTATAAGAATTTGTTCACATATTGTGATAGACCAACAAGGAAGACTATGTGTCCTTGCATTTGTTATAGTTTTTATAGAATATGAATTCCATATATAGTTTATACCCTATGCAATGTATGTATTTGTTAGACTGATAATTCACAGTTCATATTTACTGTTACATAAATATATTTCAAAATGCCTTCATTGATTATACAATAGAAACTTTTGTTCAGAGTAGATCAGCACTAGTCAAACTAGTATTTGTTATGCAAATGATTTATATTCTGCTTTATATAAACTTATTCTCTATGACAATCTTAGAGGCATCAGATTGATGGTATGTTATTAATAGTACATGTATATCTGTTATTGTTAACCAAAAACACATTTTAAGCAACATGCTTCTCTTTTAAAATAACTGACTTTTTATTAGTAGTATTTAAGAAAGCTTTGTTTCTGTAGAACATTTAGATAATAGTTGATTATATTTTGATACTACAACATTTCAAATAATATATTACCTGATAGTTCTAAACTATGTTATTGTCCTAGTTCCTAGATAAGTATTTGTGCCAAAGATTATCTATATGAACACATTATGCCAAATAGTATACATATGTGATAACAACCAGTTATTTAACACTTAGCAATAAAACCACATTTATTTTAGTATCAAGTCTTCTTTATTTATTCATTATCTTTTCATATTCGTCCGTAGATCGAATTTAACCTGTTATTTTATTTTTTAGAAAACTGAAATTTCAGCCTCGAAATAGTAGGTAGTCTAAGACTATCTTTGAGTTGATTTTGATTTACTGACGAATATGCCTCAGAAGATAAACATGTACTTAATACAATACATACACGGAGACCTACATGGAGACCAAGACATCTGAATTTTCATTGTGAAATCGAGCTCTATCGTACAAAAGCCTTTTAGGCACTCCTAACAAATCTGATTCTGATGGTTCAAACAACACAGACGGGTCATTTGAAATTTACGCGTTAGTAAATAAAAACATCAAAAAACACATGAACACATCAGATACTGATTGAAATGAAATCAGAATTAGGCCTATCATCCAAAAGCTCTAGAAGATCAAACACGATACCCATGTCTGTTCTTAGTTACATTGACTCATACACATTTTGGACTTGCATAATCTTGAATTCAAACGATGCAGTACCCATAATTGCTATCCGACCGATATGATTTTTGTGCCTCGTTACGTTTTCAAATGGTTATCAGTAAACGCAGTGAAAGTTCCTATTACCATTTGAATGCCAAAGTGGTCGTATATGGACGCAGTTATTTCTCAATATCCCTTTCGTTTGACCACTGGACTTTAAGAAAGTTCGCAATAAACATACCATGTAAACACATTTCAAGGTCGAGGAATCAATAAGAACGTTATAAAACATGGTAGCATCTGTTTGGAACTTTCTCATATATAAACGACATCCAGAAATTTGTTCGCACTAAAACATATTCCTTATGTATCATGATTGGAGATAATGAACCAGTCAAAAGAGTCAACTTTGAAGTCCCATTTGTCCACGACATCGTTAGTTGTATTGGGTGTTTCATCAACTATTGGAAGTGGAATATATATTGTTACAGGAGTTGTCGCTAAAGAATATGCAGGTAATGTACAACTTTTGTAACGTCAGATTTGCCAGGAAGTGTGTCTGTGGAGGTTCAAAGTTGAAATTTTGAAAAATTGGCAAAATTGAAAAAACCCACAGGTAGCTACCTGTGGGTCAAAAAGGTCATTTTTGGCCAGAAATTTTTGTCTCAGATATCGATTAGAGGTAAGTGTTAGACTAATTGGACCCCCGCGAGTCCAAAAAGTTGTTTATTTTCAATTCTGAGCACTTCGGGTTTTTGCCCAAAAGTGCCCAAAATTGAACCTTTTGCGCCAGAGCCCAAAATAAATGTTACTGTGCATAAAGGTGGAAATCATTACTGGCGCCAGCCTCATGGAACTGAGGGTTCAAAAAGCGGATAGACGGATTTAATACAGGCGTAAGGACTCTCCCTTCAGAAAAGTTTTGAAAAACTGATTTCATATTTTTTGAGACAAGTGTCGCGAAATAACATAACTTTTACCAAGATAGCTTCAATTTTTAGTAAATAAATCATTTGGATGTATAAGAAAAATATTCTAAAAATAAGAATACTCAAATCTATTTTAACCTATCCCCTTAAAAAAATCTCTATAACATACTTGCATTCTTGTACAGGTACAGGCCCATAGGAATAATAATTTCGGCGGCCATACCCTGCCCAATGACTTGAATGCCACAAAACCACCCATGAGAATGAGATTTGCCCCAATCAAATATGAAATTGCTACGGGCCTGAGTTGACATCAATATCCCCATAATTGCTTATTTATTTCCAGGTGCCTATGTTATCCTTTGTTTTGCTTTGGCTGGACTAATAGCTTTAAGCAATTCCTTAGCTTATTCTGAGTTGTCCTGCAGATATAAAGGCTGTGGTGGCGTCTTCACGTTTGTGTATAAAACATGGGGAGTGACTCAAGGTTTCTTAGTTGGCTGGCTGAACCTTCACGGTACGTCTTGAGTAATGCTTTGGAGATTTTTTTTTATGACAGAAGCATTGCTATCTTTGAGATTATAATTTGTTCCACAATCAACATGGTTCTATATGCGGATTTAGGAATGTCATAATATGTGTGAAAAATGAAAATGAAAAAAATGTGTCCCAAACCCTCGAGCGCCGAAGGCACAATCGACCAATTTTTGGATTTTTGTCAACATTTTAAGCAAATTATATATATATTGGTAATAATAAAATCACGTCAACACAGGTAAGGGGGATGGCCTACCCGATTCACTCCCCTGAATCCGCCACTGATGCGCGATGCTATACTATTGTAGATGAACTGTGATATTCATATGACAATGCAGAGAACGTTTACTTGATAGGAGAGGTCGCTCACTACTGTCGTGTCCCAATCCGCTGCCTATTTTGAGACGATATAGATATTATTGTATCAAAATAATGACTCCATTTTGTCTTTGTAGGTGGCGTAGCAAGTATATGTTTAGGAGCTCAGGCATTTAGTTCTTCTATGTACCAAATGCTTTATCAAACCACATCGGTAGTGATTTTTAATGTAACATATAGTAACAATTCTGGATATTCCGATCTACTTCCAATGCTGCAATCATATGGTATCAACGTACCAGCTACAATGTTTATAGTTTTGTCATCCAGTATACTCCTGTCGGGCACTACAAATTTGTTTAAAATCACGAAACTTACCACTACTGTATCGATATTGGCTCTGGTAATGTTCATCATCTGTGGACTTACCTATGGCGATGTTCGTAACATTGTGAGCTTCGATCCAATTCACATTGTGAGGTCCTCACCAATTCATATTTATGGAATACTTCGAGGAACCGCTATTTGTTACTTTGCTTATACAGGTTTCTCAGTGGTGTGTTCTTCCAGCGAAGAAGCCAAAGACGCCAGAAGATCTATACCAATTACTATTATTGTTGTACTGGTGTTTGTTGGGGTACTGTACTGTGGTGTGGCTGTATCAGTGTTAATGCTTCAACCATACTGGTTATTTGATACTAAAGCACCGCTAATGACTGCAGTACACTATTCTCACATCAACTGGATGAAGTACACTATACTGGTAGGGATGACTGTTGGATTGATCCAAGTGAATTTATCGTGTTTATACCAAGTTTCAAGACTCGTTTTCTCAATGGCTAGAGACAGATTGCTTCCTCATGTGTTTGCAACTGTATCAGGTAGCAATAAAACACCAATATTGGCAATTATAGTTAGTGGTTTCTACTCCATTGTTACCTGCTCGGTTATATCATTTAGAACTCTTATATCCTTTACAACCATAGGAATTTTTGTTAATTCCACCCTAGCGAATATTCTTATAGTTTGGATCAATTGTTACACAGAACTTATTGAGGCTTCAGAGCAAAAATTGAATGACTTTGCAACAGAAAGCAACACTGAACAATCAAGTATAATAGCTAAAACTTTACAGCCGATAGCGTCTCAAACAGACTCTAATGAAACGATATTAACAAAGGCAGAATCGAGCGTATCATCAAGTAGTTCCGACATTAATAGAGGCAGTCGTTTGTCTAATGATCTTTCTGTGGATATAAAAGAATTTTCAAAATCAATGGCACATTCGAAACAAACAATTGCTGTACCCTTCGTATTAAAGAAAACGTACGTTACTCTGAAGATTAAAGAAAAGGTTTTGAGTGTTGTTAATTATGACCAAAAGTGGTATTTAATAATTGTGTTATTGACTATAACGTGTAGCTGTGTATTTTTATCTGGTACGTTTATTCTGTATTCTGGAGGAACACAGGATTTCCATTACAGTTCTGTGCTGACTATCTGTGTTTGTGGAGTGATGTTAAATTGTGCCACTATTTACCTGTGTGTCTTGAAATCTTACGTTAAATCGAGCAAATACTTGAGCATCAGGGTAAGATACCTATTTTATTACCAATTTTATACCGACCCACAAACTTGAAAGTTCTTACTTAAATCCGTGTATGCATCAAGGTGTCAGGGAAAACAATTCTTCTATTCGTTAACTTCTGAAAATTGAGTATTGCTTCACCGAAGTATTAATTTAGTATCGAACAAATATGTTGTTGGCAATCAGCAGATATGACAATGTCCCTGATAAACCTTCAAAACATACCATATTTCTTTCCTTGTTTAATATAATTTAAATCCATAGATATTACAATGTATTGGTTTGATGGTTTATTTATAATTGCAGATGATAATGTGCCCATGCTTACCAGTATTCAATATATTTACTAATATTTATATGTTAGTTTCTATGAGTGATTCTATTGGGTTTCTGTGTTATATTTGTCTGACTCTACTAGGTGAGAAATTAATTCATTCTTTACATTTTTTTCTGAAACGTGGGGTGTCCACAATGGCTTCTTCACTGGGTGTATTGGTCAACATTCTGAAAAAATCCTGTCTTTTTGACCTATTAAAATGAAATGCACAGAATGTAAACGTTCTTGGGACTTTATTTTAAGAAAACTAAACTGAACAGCTCAATATATAAAGAAAGGTGCAGAAAATATTCAAAATAGTTTTTATTTGTATGAAGTAAATGGAATAGTCTTAATTAATATCTACTGATAGTTACTCCGAGAATAAGTAGAGTAGACAAATACAGGATATAACTAAAATTCTTGTCTTGATATTTTCAGGAATGGTTTTATATTCCATAGTTACTAGAAGGATGGAGAATAGAACTTAGAAATGTCCACTATATATCACTGTACATCACAAAACACAGTCCAAGTACTTGTTAATAATTCTGTAATAAGTTAGCAATGTATATACCCTGGAACACTGAACACGATGTAACATTTATCCTAGTTATATGAACCGGAAGTGTATTGGAAGCAGTGTATTTCTGTTCACACATCTCGTCTGTTACCCCTTGATGTGGACGTGGAAGTAGAAATAAACGATTTTGATAATTTTGATATTACAATGTTTTCCACACATGTGAACTGAAAGAGTTACCTATAGTGTAACACTGAATGGAACACTGATAACAGTAAATCTTTAATAGGTGACTGAATATATCTACATGTATTATGAAGTTCGTCAGCGACATGTCGTAATGCTTGAGTTACAATTAAAATGGATTCTGTTTGAAGTTGATGAATGCAGGGTTCTGTGATGTGATACACCTTTTCTAAAAGAGTTTCGTTTTCCTCTTCCGACATTTTGAAAACTGTAAAAGAAATTTTCAATCTGATAGAATAATCTCAGTAAATACACGTATTATCTCTTCTCAAAACAAGAAGTCATTTTGTTCGATTATGATAAACACATTCTGATGTCAGATCTGCTAACTATGTTATAAAACAATCTGTTCAGATATACTTTATCAAATTAAGATCATGCTACCATATTTGTTTTTGCTGAATGTGTTTTGTACTAAATAAAAAAATGATAAATGTAATGATTTACCTTAGTGTTATAAAACAACTAAACAAGAGATGAAAAAAATCCTTCTAATGGTATTTTCTTTTGTACTACTGCGACGTTTATATTGTCTATATATAAAGATATATTTTAGTTCATTATTCTTACTAGACCGGATTATTTTACACACCCATTATACGCTTCATATATTTAATAAGCTTAATCTTTACTGTTATTATTGTTACCTGTTGGGTCTACCTTATTATGACATAGACAACCATCGGGGGTCAAATCAGGCTATTCGTGACTCAAACATTCTGTATGCATCTCGTTGAGCCTATTCTTATAATACTTCAATGTATTTTGATGCCTTTATTATAATATTCTCCATATTTGATCGATGCTTATCTAGCTATAAATTATTATCTATACCAACTAGATTACCATCCGTTGACCAACCATACCTTAAAGAAGCAGTCTGACCCCTTTTCGCGAGCAAAAAAGTTGACAATGATACGTGATAGATTTCTAAAGATAGACAGACAAGATAATGATATCGAGTTTCGCCAAGTTTTATTACGCCACGTTAAGTGTAAACAGCTTTGAATTGAACGGTGCAAGTGAAGGGCAAATAACTCGTATAAAATGTTGATTTGTTTGTTTTTATTGCAAATTTTCGCCAAAATCCATCACTGATGTATATTTTGCCTCTTTTCAATAACAAGGGTAGTAACACAAATAAAATATATATTTTTTTAAATTTTCTATAGGGTTTATCCTTGTATGTTGATAAGCAATCTCGACAAGTTTATCCAAGTCTGTCAGATGTTATGATTTTATGCAAATGATTTCTTTACGAAATATATAACCCCATTGCCAGCACTGAATGGTAAGCTCAATTGGCAATCCTCGGCAGTTTCCGTAAACCATAATATGTCTCAGTAATGAATGGTGTTTTTCGTTGTGTCTTCATGGGCGAGACTCTTTACTTTGACGCTTTACCACTTGCTTATAACGTCGCAACAAAAATATAGTTCATAGCTATATAATCTTTGGAGGAACATTCTGACACATACTCGTGCATTTAATGCTATTTGAAATAAGGTTTTTTCTCATTTGTCAAATTTAGCAAAAGTTCTCTCCCGTAATTCATTGACCTACTTTAAACATTTAACAAATTTGACAGAGTTGTCTCTCGTTTTATACATGTTAAATTACCTCCCTTGAAAGTTAACTTTTACAGTGAGCTGATGAAGTTAAAAGAAGAAAAATTTATCTTGTAGAAGGCCGGTTGACAAATATGTTTTGATAACATATTTTGAAAGATTTGTATGTGCGAATGGTTTAGGCCAGTTTCTGTTAAGTAATGTAAAATTATTTAAGAATTAAGAAATTATAATTAAGATCATTGAATAATAAACAATCGACCTTCTAACTTGCTCACTATCTGAAGATCTGTGATTGCATCACGCAAGGGTGTGCATGGATTTTTCCAAAACATTTTTAGGGGACGAACCAGAATGTTTTGAAGAGTCAAAGTACGTCGACAGAAAAGTCCTCACCTATAGAAACATATCGAAATCCACGTACAATGTACATGTACACATATTGGCAATTCATTGGTGGCAGCCAATGAATTTTTCATGAGAGGAAGTCTTATATCAATAAATAAATATTTCATGAAAATTGATATCAGCCTAGAAGATTAAGCTTAGCCGCTTCGCATAGCCACACACTACATTGCTGCTCAATGATGTTATGTCACTTATTTAAGAATATAAAAACAACCACTCTGTCACAATGTTTGTAATTCAGATATACATGGTAAATATTTTTCACAAATGAATTTTGTACAATTTTTGTCTTTAAAACATGGCCCATATTTTATTGGGTGTTGAAACACTGTACCATAGCGAAATGTTTCCCTATATTTAACTCTGTCACCAAACCACAGATATGAAGCATTTATTGTATGAATATCTTGACGGTCTGTAATGCCACATATAGCTGTAGTGACAGCTATTTCTGTATATACATTATGCCTACTGAAGACGCTTATGAAGTAATTGAATAAATGTTTTAAAACAGACGGTATGTAGTACGCATCAGAAACTTCATAGAAAACTCTATTTTCACCAGGTGCGTTTTTTGACAATTGATTCAAGAAGGTTTGTACTTGAGGATTTGTTTTACCCGTTAACTTCAATTCATCTATTGCTCTTTTTATAGCAGTACGACCTTCAAACGTCTGCCATGGCCACCAACTGGGGTTCCTCCACACGTCCGGTACTTTTGGTTGTGTGAGATTAGCAGGACGAATACTTTGTTGATACCACACTTTGTCACGTGGCATATTTATGAGATTCCACATGTTCAGAAGAATATCGTCATGAAGTAATAAATAACCATTTACATCATAACCAATAGTAATAATATTCTGTAGACAGTGCTGATTTCTATACCCATCATGATAGGCCTTCTTATCTACTTGAAAATATGATAGAGATACATTTAGTCTTTTAGCTTCTTTGTGAAAACCGGCTAAATCGTCACCGCATACTATAATATATTTAAAATGAGGTCTATATAAATGTTCTAAATAATCTAAAAAATAATAATGACCCGGTCTATTAAATATCAACACCAATAATAAATCATCTATAGGTTTAAAAGACTTTATATTGTCTGAGCTGTGCAGGATGGGGCATTTTGGTAATCCCGATGAGCACCATTTCTTAAATCTTGTTTCTGGGTGTTCAGCGAAGTTGAGTTTATTTGGGGGATAATATATCATATCAAACACATAGTTTGTACTAGTTTGTGATTTAATGGAACTTAATGTAGGCTCGGTATAACCTATGTGTTTTAATTGATCCAACCAGTGATTAATTCTTTTAGAATCACTTTTCTTCATATGATTTTTCTCTACCAGAAATCCACACAAATGTTTTATACAGTTGAAGAAACCAGCTGTTCTGTCTTTACACTGCCATTGCTGTAGATCTGTTTGTATTTGAGTAACATGCCCTGATGGCTGGGAGCATGCAGATTCTTCGACACCTCGTAATGTTGAAAACAATACTGAATTATCCAGTTCCTGTAAAAGTCTTTGAACAATTAAAGACCATTGGGTATCTTCACCAAAATCTGGAGTCAGAGCCCATAAAGCCCCATAATCAAACAACACATTGTCAGCACTAAACGAACTGCCTTTTCCGGGCGGAAGTAATATTGGTGGTGCTCTGTCATCAAATTTAACACTAGATGTGGATGGTTGTACAAGCTTCTGAATAAGAGAAGTGGTCCTTAAGCTAAATCTATAATTGAAAGCGACATCTTTATTGAGACTGTTTCTATCTGGTGCTCCATGGAAATGTAATGCCAATGGTTCCTGATAATTCCCAGCATATTGAACAACAGAAGAAGTATTATAAAACTGAAATCGTGGTATAATTCTTTGTAGTGACGCTGATAAATGTGTTGTTAGAAATATATATCTAGCACCATGTTCTATAGCTTTTATAACTTGTTCTGGTAGATCCTTCGATAGAACAGAGCACCTGAAAGTATAATAATATACTAAAAGTCATTTCTTTAGGTTTTCGAAAGATCTTCATACGATAAAATTTAATTACATAATTTTAGTTTAATTTTACATAACCACAAAAATTTCTGTCCTCTAAGGATCATTATTTCATCAAGTTCACACCAAGTGACGCTCTACGGCCTCATGGCCTTTTTATTCATTTTTGGCTACACATCAGCGATCCAGCCCATCTATAATTTATGCCAATAAGAAGACCACTGCATGGAGTTTATAGTAAATGAAAAGTAGGCTAACCCTGAGTGTTGAGATATTTGTAGAACCGACCACATTTCTCCGAAATTTACAGTCACAGACCTTGAGTAACGTTCGTCTGTTGTAATTATCCATCTCTCTTGATTAATTCTGAAAATTGACAAAATGAAAATTACATTTGATTATTTAATCTTACATATCATGCAACCATCATATTACCTTTTCCCCTCGTAGACAATTTTCAGGTCGTATGAAGACAGAGTTAGCGATATACCATAGTATCAATTTAAGAAGATTAGAAATTTTATTGGTTGGAAAGTCCATGATGACTCTGAGACAATAAATGCATAGTTCAGTGTAATGAAGCATTGTCCAAATCAGGAGATGATGATTCAAATAACTGTATGGTTTATTTTGAAGGTCAAGATTTCTACAAGATTAAGATGCCTTGAAGGGTGAAGTTCATCTAGCACAAGGTTGAATTTTGGTGCTAGATTGCAGTAAACACTTACATACATTGCAACCATAGCTTCACACATAGAGTTTTAGGCTACTGTGTCATTCTGAGTTAGATCATGTTCCTTTAGCAACGGCTATCATTTCATTTCATTACATTAATACGGTAGGTAATGCAAATGTTTAACGTTGCTGAAGGAACATGGAGTTAGATATGAGGTTATTTTATTGTTTAAAAATGTATGTATGAAGCATTGTATGTACAGGTAGTCATATAGTGAAATGTGAATCAACAATCTATAAAAATTAATATTTTCCTATATATAAATGTACGTGCTCGTTCAACATCTATAATGTTCAAGCATATTTATCTTTCTTCAAGGAAACGTGTTATTGTTATATTACATAGCCTGGGGATTCCATTGTTGTAATGACAATAAAAATATCTAGTCGTTATTATTCATCTCCATTCGCTTCTAGAGATGTTGTCTTTAATGTGATATAGAAATCCAAACTCTAGTTGTAAAAATCACAGACGTACGCTTCACATACATACACGAAATCAAGATGTGCTCTTCCCACCAATACGAAGCAGAATTTAAAGGGGAATATTCAGCATTTTCGAGGATCGATTTGGGCCTTGAATTTCTATAAATAGCCTTCAGATTCACTGGAACGGTCCAAAAATCGAACAATTCCTTCAATAATACAAATCAAATAATGAAAGAATTTGTTACTTACGGTATCCAATCATTAACTGATAGCTTCTCAGTTTTTGAAAAGTACTTATCCAATACAGTGAGACTTAAACCAATAATCAGAATAATGAACAATAAATATTTTAATCGACGTCCAAGCATATTAGAAACAATATGCACAAATCTGAAAGTAATTGAATAAGAACTATAAGTTGAATATGAACATTCCAAATACACAATAACAACTAACTATGTGGTTCCTGTGCCTACTTGCAAACAACACCCACTACAGAACTTGGACTGAAGAGCTATAACAATCTTATCCACTAGCGGTTATCAGTTATTGGTGTGTAAATAACACATAGTATGTGATATGATATGTGTGAAACATCAACCGTTATTAAAATAACACATAGTTTATTATCCATCACATAAAGATCTGTCCTGTGACAGACTGAAAGGTAATGAAATTGTCATACATACCTGAACATTATAAAGGATTCATTTTCAGTAAGAAATAAATAGCCCTATAACATTAACGGTCGATATAATGTTCAGCTTGATATGAGACTTTGTATAGTAATCCATCACTTAGTTTCGCAACATATCATGATATATATAGTCCACGTCAAATAAAATTGTCCACAATGAAGACTGCTTGTCATAACCTGTAAGGCTACCTGTAACTTCCAATTGTTTTTATAAAACGTTTTAAATATTAATTCGACCTGGAGCAGGGCGAAATGTAAATCGAGTTGAAGGAATAGGATGTTGCTAGGTGATTCGGTTTACTACCATTGTTTTTATATAAACAGGTCGATAGCCATCGTAGTTCAAGCTTTATTTGTTTTGTTGATTTACATAATATCTGAGTCCTCTTCACAAATAAAATTATAAATTGTGTAGGTCAAACACGAAATAAAATGTTCAGAGAAAAGATTATCTTTAAAGGTCATCCTGACAATGCAAGCCAGAAAAAATATATATTAATTATTCAATTAATCAATTCTCGAATATAACAATATTCTTTAACGATGCATATACAATTTCTTGATACCTCGTCTATAAATTTTGACTTTCTTGAATATCTTGACTGGTGACCCCTACTTAACATTTTACACTATATTGAATTTCATTCTGTCGCATTCCATTCCGAATAACTGCTCTTCTAACGTGATCACAGTCCGTTTCCGAGGCTGCCCTTTAAACAACTCACTTAACCAGTACCTATAATTCCCTTAAATAACCATTATATCCATCACCAAACCCAAAGACAAGTCAACACGAAATCTCCCAGCCGTAAAGAAATTTACTGTATCAATCGTCAAACCTCGTAAGACTTAACAAGAATGCTTTCTTTCCAGCTATGGCCGTAGGTTAACCTCCCGAAACCTCTACATCCCATTTCCCCTACAGCTTAAATCAACAAATGGTCCAATGCACTGCTAACCCCTAGTCTGTTACCTATTCCATGCAATGGACCAACCCAAGAACACAAATAGATCTATATATATCATTACATTCTTTAAATACATTATAACAGTTATAACAAAATATTTATACATGTATTCCAGAAATCAGAAAAAGCTTACATTATAAGAAAAATTCATATTTTAAATATGACAACACATTATATTTATAGGCCAAAAATTGCATTTCACTTCTCAATTCAACTTCTCCTAATACACTCTCTTCCTGCTTCTTGGAGTTGCTCCAAAGTTGTGCTGCAAAATCTTAGCTCGTTCTGCCTGCTCCACGTTCCTTATAACCTCCACAAATCGGTATATGTCGGTTGAGACTGTTGTGGAATCCTTCCAGGTTGTTGTTTGTCCTTGGAACTGCTGTATCATGATGGTTCCATAGAGGTACGGGGAATAGTGCTTCGTCGTCGACCCAGGTAGTGACGATGTAGTCATTGAAGTCGACAGCTCTTGGTAAATCTGGTGTGTTTTCGATAACGTTAACCCGATGTATCCTGGATCTTGTTCTGAGGGAGTAGGGTAGACCAGCTGCTCTTCTAAATCCACTTGCAGACTTCTCGATATGTGACAGCAAGTCCCAAATCCTGGACCTTCCTCCAGGCAGTAATAAAAGTAACATCCCTTTTACATCAGCAATAGAAAGAAATACTTGGACAGCACGAATATCAACCATCTCTAAGTCTGTCTGGATACATAACGGATCTAGTGGTATATTGAGTCTCTGTTCCTTTGAACATTAGATGAATATATTGGCCAATTAAATGTTTTGGTTTATTTAAGAGGTGGTATCGCTTTAATATATTTTCTTAACTTCATTATTAGTACTTTGAGGTTTCTTATCTCTAAAATCTAAATAGAGAATTAAAATAGATACATTGTTTAATCAAATATTGACCTATATGCACTATAATGTTCCAAAACCAAGGTCATAAATTTATCTATGAACGTACTATGAATTAAAATTTTAACATAATAACTTTGACATTACTTGTGAACACTATGCTTTAACCCTGCGCCTATGTCTTCTGTTCGAATAGTAACCTGTTACGTTTCAACCACCCTAACCTCTAAGAACAGTGACATATAGTTCAGAATAGAGGTACAACATAAAATTGAATTAGTTCATAATAGAGGTAAAACATAAAATTGAATTAGTTCAGAATAGAGGTACAACATATAATTGAATTAGTTAAGAATATCATTTGGGTGATATATCTTGATAAACTTTGGTCATACAATATATAGTAGATTAGAAAGGCCTACCATCAATATACCCTGCAGTCAATTATTAATTAGCAATCAATTATTTTTGGACAGTTTATATCATGTTAATTTCAAATTACCTACACTGTAAAAATATAGAAAATAGTAACACTTACAAGTTACTCATATGATTCTAGTAGTCGCAATTTAACTTCCCCAGGATCTAGCCACCGAGTAGTCGATTAGTTTTACTCCATATTTCAAGCTGAGTCTACAGTCAACAATTTTGTTCGGAATATTTGCTGCAATGGATAAACAATACTTGTCTATTTTATTGTGCCTTGTAGTTGCTTCTACAATAGGTAAGTTCATATAGACGCTGTTAATCTAAATTTCTCTTAATGAATGGTTTCGATTCTCCAGCTTCACCAGTAAAGTTGTGGAAAAATGTAGACGGTCATTTCATGAAAATATCAGAACAGTGACTTCAATTCGGTGATCAATACATTGATATCCTTACCAAAAAGAAGCCTCCGATTTTATTCTCCCAAACTGACGTTGGAATGTCATTCACTATTCACAGAATAACATTTCATATATTTTTCTCAAAAAAATCATTTATTTTTTAGTGAAGAGTACGACTTGTCCTGATGGATCACCGATTATATCGTGTAATGTAGATCCATGTCGTAATGCTGTTTGTGACAATTTCCCTGAAGCTGATTGTGTGTAAGTGTGTTATATTTATAATTTCATATTCTCTTAGGAACAGGGTACCATGGGGCAAAGCGTGTAAAGTAGTTAGATTGGAATGACAAGCAATATTTTCAAGCATAAGGCGGGATAACAGGGATCTTCAGTCTACTCATATATATCCAGAAAAAAAATAGTTTGTTCCTAATTTGCATACTTACCGTATTTCTAAAAAGAATCTAAATATGATTTAAGTGTTTTTGTCCCAAACATTTGTCGCAATCAATTCGAATTTTCGCAATTTGCCTACGGGGATAACCTTTCAGATCTCGCTTAATCCCAACCAATCAGGCTGCCCACTATTTGCACCCCCAGTTCAGGGAGACTGGAGTCGCCACTGCTCATAATTTATTCGATGATCTATGTATGTTGACAAGGCATTATTGTTGACCTCGTGAATTGGGTTCAAAATATAAGAAACTAATGCACGCAACACTTGACTTGATTTCTCGCTCTGTTGCGGTTGCTGTGACTTTAGCCCCGTGACCAGTCCTACAAACAAATAGGAAGTTTAGAATCTTGGCTGATATGGTCAGTGAGTTTTATGGTTTTATAATAACATGATAATCAGTTGACTGTCATCACTTAAATTGAAAAGTAAACATTCCATACTGGGGGAGATGGAACCTGATATCTGCACCTTCACAGTATTAAATGTCCTATTTTTAGAATTTTGTCAGAGACAACTAGCCAGATAGGTTTTAGGTCTTCAACAAGTTTTCACAATGTTGATTAGGCTATATCAGTGTTTCTAAATCTTTTCAATTCATTTCCCCACTTCGGAAAGGTATTGCTTCATTTTTACACACTTTGGGGCAATAGGAAAAGGAAAATTAAGACCATTTTTCCTGCATTTGATGCCTGTTTCAGAACCCACCTCGTGTGGATGGTTAGAGGATTTGGACCCAAGTTGAAAAACACTTGGCTTTATGGAGCAAAAGCAAAAAAAAAAAAGTCAACTGCTATTATATCACCAGAAAAATTTCATGTATATAATTTTTGATATAGTTTCAAATGTTTAGAAAAACATAATAATTATTTATCATATGGAATATATTTGAGAGGATTGTTCAATTTTCAAGATGCGGAGAAAAAACCCCAGATTTTTTATATTTGATTATAAAATTTCCTAAATAAATTTTGAAGTTATATATATCAAGTAACCACGATTAAGCAATTTCAAAGTCAAACATCAATCTCTGTCCAGAAAATCTTCATTAATTGAACAAGCCCTGGCATAGCAGATGAGTTGTGAAACATACACTCCATAAGCTGGTGAATGAGGTATGTTACTGCATATGGATGGAAAATTACCAATAGAAAAATCGAAGTATTGCACCCAAAGATGCCTTTCCAAACAGAATTCTCTTAGAGAACGACCTCCCATTTGAAAAGGGGTTGGAGGCATTGTACTCCAAGAAAATTTTGAAAATTAGGTCCGGGTTCCTTGCATCTGATACCTCAAACGGTCTCCGTGAAAGTTATGCTAGATTGCCGATGCCTTTCCGAACAGAATTCTCATTGAGAACGCACACCTCTTGAATAGTTTTTGGAGGATTGCTGTCTATGAAAATTTAAAAAAATAGAATTAAACCTCTTTCATCTGAGGCCTTTCCTGATCTCGTTGATAACGCTTGCGGAGGCCATTCTGGGCAGCATTTACGTTATCTTACAGACGATCAAATTGAGGTCGTGTTGCTTAAACATTCCTCTTCTCTCCCCCAAAATTCGACAAATATATTCTCTTTCAAAAGAGATCTGATTTTTTAATTTGAAAATAATGTTTCATACTATTCTAAATGACTGAAAATATTTTTCGGAACTGAAAGTAGAAACATTGTCCACTCTGAATACTTTGAATCTTGCGCTGTAAAACGATTTTTGCGAACTGTATGCTTGTCATTTTTGGTTTATAAGATCTGTAATTGTAATAGAAACTCAGTTCTTCAAGTCAATTTTCCCTTGGCAATTTACATATCATATTTTTGTACAGAAAATAAAAAAAAATGCAAAATTTATCTATTGTCGCGAACTATAAGTAAAAGTTAATTCTGTTAATTTAATCTGCTTGAGCTAAAGTCCCATTATCATATTCACATTCAGTTGCTTTCTGCTTTGAATGAAGACACAACAATGTTGTAAATATAAAATCTGAAATAAGGATCTATATTTATAGAGAGAGAATTTTAAAATTTGGGGTCAGTTGTTCCTGTTAAAGTAATTAATTGTAATATGATTCCTGGGTTTCAGTAGACAAGAATGTTGTCTTATCAGCAAGTGGTGGTCATAAACTTGTACTGAGTAATTGTTAATGACACTGTTACACATCAAAGGCTGCTCATTTTGAGTAAAATTTCCTATTTGTTTGTAGGACTGTGACAGAGTTGATACGTATATAACTTCTTCAAATTGATATCCGGCAAAGCGATCATGGTAACCTTTTAACGTCAAATTACAGCCCAAACGCATATTTAATTATTTTTTTAGGGTAAGCTTATGTGGTGATACAATTTGTCTGGCTGAATTCTTCGTACAAGGTGCTAAAGTGATCTGTTGATATGGAAGAGGTACCTTTATAGTGAATACAGAATGACGACAATGACATCCATCTCCTCAAGCACCATGTTTATGAATGTATCTGAATCTTAACTAAATAGTATATTGTTGTACCAGTAGAATTTATTTTCATAGCCCATTGTGTTGTCAGGATTTTAAAACTGATAAATGTTGATCCATATTTTATGTGAAAAGCAAAGCAAACAGCACTAGTCCAGAATTTGAAAAGACGATACAATTAAGTAAAGTGAACTGTAAAATATTAACTGTAAAAATAGTGTGAACAACTATTGACAAACTTCATAGATTAAACCCATTTGTGGAAAATGTAATTCCCTTACAGATCGAATTTGAAGATTTGGAATGAAGAAATATGATATACCGCACCCACAAAGAGACTACATTTCAATGCAAATTAATTCTTAAATGAGTCCTTTTAATATAAAATGCTTTACCAATTTGTATTTTGTGTTTGAAATGTAATCTATTATACTTCCTTTGGAAATGAAAAAATACTGTATAAAATACCTTTCTCTCCTCCACACCCAAATATTTGGAGACAATAATATGATATTACATTTGTCCTTGAAGAGCTATTTAATATGCCCCTTTAAAATAAGTCCTTGAATCAAATGTTATTATCTTTTGGTGTTCAGAAATAAACATAACTGATAGGTAACCATTCTTTTACAGCCTGTAGAACAGTGCTTCTCAACCGGGGTCCATATGCACCCCCAGGGGGGAATTTGAAATGTTAGGGGGTGAAATTTGGTAAAAGAGGGAATCGGGGGTGAATAACAAAAAAAAGGGGGTGAATTTCGCGAAAAGGAGAAAATGTGCATACAATTGAAAATGGGTTTTCAACTACAGTATTATATTTTTTATCTAGCATAAATATTTTCTTCTTGCAAATGGTAAGACAACTGTCTGGAATGGCTTCAGATGCAAGCAGATCAATCCTAAATTTCAAAATTTTCTTTCGGGAGAATCACCCCTTAACTTTAATAGTGTAGTGCTGTTTTAAATGGTGGGAATGGTGTTTGGAAAGACCTCAGGTGCAAGGATCTCAACAATAATTTTCAGATTTTCAAAAACCACCTTCAATATTCCTCGTTAGGCGAGCGTTGTCAATAAGAATGATTCTAGAAAGGCCTCAACTCAATCCTAAAAATATTTGGAAGGATAATACTAGTACCCCAATTCCTTGCCCTTATCAAAATATTTGAGCGCTTTAAACGAGAATGCTATCTAGAAAGGTTTGAGATGCAAGGAAATCAATCTTCATTTTCACAATTTCTCTTGAAGGAATTTTTGCATTTTTTATTTGCTTCTTGTGACCCTGAGCTTTATATACAGATCTGTGGTCTGTGTTCTTTAAATAGAAATCCAAACCAACACCTAACTAGCATATTTCAGTTTTTGATTTTTTAGTTAATTACTAAGGGTGAATAGCAGAGAAATGTTTTCTTAAGTGGGGAATTGGATCAAAAAGGTTGAGAAGCACTGCTGTAGAACAGTCTTTTATGTCGAGACATTCTCACCTCATTCCGGGTTTGACAGAAATAAAAGCATTGCAACATTAGTTAAATGAGTGATCGCATGAAATAAAAAAAATGGAATAAACTTATTTAATACTACATTAACAATTGTCAATTCTCATAACCTTGCACAATATAGATAAGTCATTGTTGAATGACCCGTCTTCATATAAGTACAGTAACTGTACTCTTAGCTAACATTCAATGAAGATTTCACTACTACATGGATTGGAACCAAGATGGTGCTTAGCCTGACTATATGGGTTTTGGTGTTCCTACATTATGTGGAATCTCAAACCGTCAATATTAATCTCCACAATGCTCCAGTTGTACATCGTCTTAATCCAAAGTTTGTTGGTGTCACTCTTGATTCATATATTATCAAAGCACACTGGGGAAGTTTCGATTTAAAGTAAGGAAGTTTTGTTTATATTTCTATAGATTGAATTGGGAAAATCTTGATTCAAGAAGCACAGTGGCTGCAAGAGGCTCAAATTCGTCATAAGATTGAAAAGAGTTGTTGAACTGAGAACCAAGATTTTCATTTAGATATTAGATGTTTTCGTCGTAGAAACAAAGAACGTTGTAAGCATGTTATGCCGAAATGAGATAATGATTTTCTGTAATGGAATAAATGCGTCATGTTGTGGCATGACAGTGACATTGGCCTCCTTATTTTCGATTTCAAAATCTGAAGAGACAATTAAAACGTTCATCTTGCCGGGGTTTCTAGATATTATTAGGTGAAGGGGTCACGGGATTGTCTTGGCCGGTTAAAAGCACCCGGCATATAAGTACTCTTAATGATTGGAGAATGGGAGGATGACAAATCCGGGCTAGTCATTTTTTTTTTGTATTTTATGGAATGGCTACTTCCTTTTCTAGATCAGCAAAAGTACTCACTTTAGCTAGAGGGCTAGCTCCAGCCTACTTCCGGGTTGGTGGAACTGACGCAGATTTCTTAGTATTTGATAAAAATAATCATCAGAAGCATTGGCCAAAACATGGGAAAAGATTCATATTGAATAATCCTAGATGGAAAAATTTCACCATGACCAGTAAGCATCACTTTAATCAAATTTGACTTACAAAAGAAAAGATTCTCCACTTGTAACTGCAGTCTTGAGACACTGGCCTCACTTGTTATCATCGAAAAGCTACAGCCGAAAGAGAAGGTATAGTTACTGATTCTTTATTAGCCAATGCATATAATATCAAATACAATGTGCAACTAAATAATGATATATCCTGAGAAACTGTCGTTTTATCTCCTTAAATCAAGATCTTAAGTCGCTGTTGTTGGTACCTTTTTGTTGTGTTACAATTTACAAACCCCCCAAAAATGTAATTAGGAACTATTGGTTTAAGTAGCTTCAGGGAGACACTGTCCAATGTCATAATTACAAGTTACAAATTTAAATTATGCACCCCTTTCATTATTCGTATGCACCTCACATATCCTTATATTCTGGGAGTTTAAAACTTAACACACCTTTTTCAGCCGCAGATTGGGATGATTTAAATCATTTTGTCCAACAGACTGGATTAGATCTCATCTTTGACTTCAATTCTTTATTACGTAAAAATGGTCAGTGGGATCCGACCAATGCTAAAGATTTATTGAATTACTCAATATCGAAAGGATATAAATTATCTGGTATAGAATTAGGCAATGGTAGGTATGGTTTACAACATATTGTCCATGAAATCTTTAAGATTAATCCTCTTTGTGGTTTAATATCACCATGAGATATATTCAGTGAAGCACATTACTTCGTTTTAGCAATAAGACGAGATAAGATTCCTCGCCCAATAAAACTTACTAATATTCCGGACTTCAGTGACTAAATTACCAGTGTAGATTGCGACAACAACATATTGCTGTTAAGATAACCATTTGGTACTTAAAACCATATGTCATTTGTTGACCCTTAAAAAATACCGTGAAAACTATTTTAATGGTGCATGGGATGATTTGTGCGAGCACCTTACTGTTGCTTCTAACCCATAACGATAACCAGATCAATTCAAGCGAACACATCTGTCTTGCTAATCTGAATGTGGGGTATGAGCCCACAGATTGCTTTGTACATTACATTGTCAGTTCTTTAATAGGATAAAATGTCTTACAGAATTAGAATACTCTCCAACTATCGCAGTATCAGCTCAACAAGACGCCAATGACTTCAAAATATTAAAACAAACTATATATGGATTACCTGCTCTTGGAAGACCATTAATTTTTGGACCAGATGTGGCTAATCTTGACTCGAAATCAATGCAATACGCTCAACAGTAAGTTATTATTTAGAGATAAAATTTCAAATATGCAGTTATTCACTGCAAAAAAATCAAACAATTATTCCTTTTATTCCTAAACATTTATCTCAATGAAATACGAGTCGTATTTTTTACCTTCAAAATCTGATAATAATGGATAAACAGGGATTTTAAGGCTTAAATTTCAAAGGAGAGTTCTGAACTTAATTACATAAAAATTCCAGGTTCTGAGACTAAAATTGTATTGGAACGGATGGTGAACATAACCCTTTAAGAGCCATGTAGGGCCTACATGTAGGTGTATATTTTGGTGGCTTGACAACAGCAAACCGTTCTACCCATTAAATATGTTATGATTATATAATTGTACAAGTAATTGTGTTCTTCTTAGATTTCTATGGGCTGGAGGTAAAGATGTTGTTGATATTATTTCTCTTCATCAGTAAGTATACTCTTTTACATGTTCATGTCTGGGCTCACAGATTGCAAGAATTGTTTTCATCTTGTATTTTGTCTGAAGACACAAGCTATAGATAGTCAGTTTACTGAAATAAACCCGTTTGTCATTTCAGCTACTACATGAGTAACAAACAGGCTACAGTGAGCAACTTTCACAGTGCTCAAACAATGGATTCATTAACATCAAAGCTGACAAATGCTGTTAAACTTTGTAATCAGGCAGCTCCTGGTAAAGCTATATGGTTAGGAGAAACATCAACAGCTTATGACTATATGCCAAATTCCTTGGACAATCTTTATGTTGCTAGCTTTCTGTGAGTATTGTTTTAGCTACAATCACCAGTTGTCCAATTGCTGAAAGAAAATATTCTAAATGTAAATAACCATAGAATTAGTAGTCTGTTCGAAGTAAAATATTTCTTTTATCCATTCAAGCATTTCAAACCTATACTGCTTCTTTAAATCTGCCTTATATTTTTCATGACATCACTAGTCTTTTTTATGAATTATAATCTGGAATATTTGTATTGAATTTCCAAAAGATAACCATCTTATTAATACTTAAGATGGTTGGATAAACTTGGTGTGGCCACCAGAAATGGTATTGGAGGATTGTTGAGACAAGCTTTTTATGGTGCTTTGCTAGATCAACAGATGAACCCAACCAATGTAAGTCGTCACTAACTGCTTTTAATGAAGCTGTACTTGATAGTAATCATCTTTTGTAAAAAACATAGCCTATGCTCGAACGAAGTGCCGTTAATATAACAATCCGGATAGACTATTATATATTTATTGGAAAAAATGTTAATCCATGTATTGTGTATTATATATTTTTCCAAGGATTATTGGATAACTGTACTGTATAAAAGATTGGTTAGTCCTGTCGTATTAAATGCTGGTACATCTTCAAATTCAAATATTAGATACTATGCACATTGCACTCACAAGTAAGTAGATCACTGTTTAAATTTGTTCCAGAAAAGTGCTTTGCGAATAAAAAAATTCTTTAAAACGCAAATTTATGTCTTGATTTTTCTTACATTGTAAATATTAAAAAATCTGGGTTCATGTACATGCATGTCTTTCTAACCATACAGCACGACTCTTAAGCTATGAGTAGATAACAATCTGCTAACTACCGGAAAAAATCTTTTTGTGTTGATGTTTAATGTTCAAACCGCATTATATTATTTCAACTTACCTTGATTCTATTAGAACCGCGCCTGGATATGAACATGGTAGTGTAACGGTATATATTATGAATATAGGGGGTTCACCTATTAATATCAATATAAACAATGGTAATATACAACATCAATATATCTTCTCACCTGGTGATAACGCAGGTTTAAAATCACCGTATGTATTAATTCCTACTTTCTGTTCATGTCAAATATTGTTTCTGAACACTTGCCATCACAAAGAATCTGTTTAAAGCGATACAACCTCTTAGAATGAACAAAAAAATTAAGTTCTCAAACTTGGTCAATAAGAGTATATATTATTCATCAGTAGTGTCCAAAGTATCCAAACAGAATCAAATTAACCCATAAAACTATGTAATTTTCCATACAATTACAGATTATTATTGATAAATGCCTTAATTTGGATTAAGACATTTATCAATTATTGTATTTAAACATAGTTTTCTAGATTTATAAAATTATTTAGGTAATCTGTTTTATAGTTATGCCACTAGGTTTGTCCCCTGATGAATATATACTCCTATTGACCAAGTTTGAAAATTTAATTTTTTTGTTCATTCTAAGACGTAGTATCGCTTTAAGAAGAATGTAGATATGCAGGATCATAATAGACCGTAACACGAATGTAGTAGCCTACACTTGACTTTCTTCTTTGGGGGAATTTCAGAAAAGAAGAAAAACATTTCTTACATTGCTTATGGATATTGGTTTAGATTTATTTTTTACACCCTTACCAAAATTTGAGAAAACTGTATTTTTTGTTTCTAGGGCCATTAAATTGAATGGAGCGGTATTAAAGCTTTACAGTGACAACCAGTTACCAAACCTGAATTATAAACAACATTCTGGTAGTTTTACATTATATGGATATAACATGGGATTTATAGTACTACCCAAGGCTGGCAATCCTTCCTGTTGAATAATAATAAAACATCTGAAATTTCCCAGATTTCTTAATATTAAATTCATACCTTATATGGTGAGACTATAAAGCCTATAGCATCTGTTCTTGCCAAATCTTTCGCGAAATTAATTTTCGAAAGATTTATCACTGAATATGATGTAGACGTAGTTTGCTCAGGCCCATAATTTAAGGGGGGCTGAAAATTCGAAATTGAAGCTAAATCTCTAAATAACTGACCATTTATGATTGCATTTACATGCATCCAATTAGTGCTATGAATCAGCACTGTATATGAAATTAAAAACCAAAAACGTAAAAATTCATTTTAACCAAGATTAAGTCAATAAGATAGGATACCAAATTTCATAACCATGGACTATTTTATCTGGGCATGAAACGGTGTCTTAGTACGATTGTAGTTTTCTCCCTTTGCTATTTAGAACTTCAATGAGAAGGTATCTGCATTCAATTCATTATACAGTTACCATATTGATTGTTATACGTCATTTATGTATAAAGTGTAAATTATCGGGATTATCTACAGAGATATGCAAATGTTTGCTGTAGTTCTAAACTGCAACCTCTTCAGTATTTAATGTAGGCTTCAATCGTGTGGCTTGGAGCAAAATTGTGTTTGACAGTTATAGTTCAAAGTCCGGTGTATAACCAGCTGAGTATATTTTTAGTAGCAGACAAACAGTGCAATAAGGTCAATGGGACATCATAGAGTGTTTCAATTGAGATAGTATTAGTTTATTTCTGAAGATGAATTCTAATGAACAAAGTATTGATCTTGGCAGAAAATGAAAGCTGGTGATTGCAAAGCGAAGGAAAGATTAAAATGGTAAGATATTCATCCACATTATCCACCTCGCCCATAATAAACAAGACTCGTTTAACCAGGCATAATTTGGCTTAGTAGTCTCGCTTAACATGCCAGGCGGTGAAACAGTATTTCCGTACTAAGTCTAAAAGACCACCTACTTGTATTAGGAGAGAAAAGTGTAAATTTTACACTGTACTTGGTATAGATGTTAATTTAATGTACGGCGATGTAACTACTAGACGGTGTTTCTGCCTCACTCACATGGTGTCGACCCATCGCTGTTAACTATCAGCAAGGGATAGTTTATGTTATAGACTTTTCTGAGTTAAGGATGTAGTTTTCTCTTTTACTTTTAATAACGACGTAATATTTTATTTTCAGGCCGAAGAAAATCCATCAGGTGATGAAGAATTCCAGATATTGAGCCGATGTAGTAGAGAAAGGGTGTATTTAAGAATTAATAGCAATGGTGCACCACATAATGAGGATCAAGAGAGAGAACATGAACATAGTGGTCAATCACACGGTAGTCTAAATTCTAGTCTTCAAGAGGATTCAACTGATGAACTGACTCAAGCTTTAGACATGATAATGGACAGATCTGGTGATTTCCATGATCCCTCTAATGAATCATTCCTGAACAAACCACCAATCTGTAAAGCTGTAGAACTAGGCGAATATTCAACAGTCAGATCCTTATTGGATGCTGGTTTTGATATTTCATCTAAAGACAGTGATGGTAATTCACCATTACATCTGGCAATCAGTTTGAAATTGTATGAAATTATGCAACTGTTATTGAGTAGAAATTGTCCCCTGGATACATGCAATATAGTGGGCTATACACCATTACATATGACTGTAATAAACCGAGATATTCATGCCACATATTTAATACTGAATACCAATCATAGGCTAGTTCTCAGTTATATATCACAAGGTGTAGCTTGTCCACCAATAGATCTTAGAGCCTTATTCTCTGGTGACACCTGTCTACACATTGCTACAGAACAGAACTGTGTTGAAATGGTTAAGTTATTAGTAGATAATGGTGCCAATTTAAATGCTCTGAATTTCCATTCACAATCTCCACTTATATTAGCCTGTAGATATGAATATTCAGATATAGTTTCATTGTTATGTTGTAAAGGGGCTGATCCTAATTTAAAGGGGTATTTCGGGAATGAAAGACTAACACCACTTAGTCTATGTTCAAGATTAAATAAGTTAGAAATCACCAAGATTCTAGTGTATTATGGTGCTGATATTAATAGGAGTGACGATAGTGGACCTAGTCCCCTCTTTACTTCTCTCAGTCATAATTCTAATGAAGTTACTGACTTTTTCTTTTCCCAATGTCTAAATAATGGTTTAGATGTAAAACTTTGTCGTAGAAACCAAGAAACATTGTTACATGCTCTGTTAGAATATAAAGGAGACTTGAAGTATCAGTATGTAAAAGATGTCATTGCCCGTGGATGTCCTGTTAATCAAGCAACACGTTCTAAAAACTACCCATTACACGAGGCTATCGGTTGGCGGGATGAAAAGATGATGGAGATTCTGTTAGATCTAGGAGCTGATTGGCGGTTATTAGATCGTTGGGGACAGAATGCTTTACATGTAGCTATTGCTATAGGTGATCTAGAAATGGTTATGATATTACTGTCCAAGGGTGCTGATATTAATTCATTAACTACTCTAGGTGTGTCCCCATTGTATATTGCATTTGAATTTGACCATATAGAAGTAGCCGAGTTTCTTATAGCTCACGGAAGTGACCTAAGACAAGAACATTATTTGATGAAAACCAAAGCTAAAATGAGAAACATGGCAATGGATAGCAGTCTTACACCAAGCTTTCTTCAACTTCATCCTACTTATAAAGAATATTTAAAACAGTTAGCTAATACACCTCCTCAACTACTAACTTCTTGTGTTAGAAAAATTAGGAACATATTTTCTGAAAACAATCAACCTCTAACCAAAGTTTATTCCCTTCCTATACCAACTATTTTACAATTGAAATTAAGTTTTGATATAAAACCACCTGAATTCGGTGTTTGAAAAAAAAAATGTTATATTAGGTTTAAGTGTTATTTTAAGCTATTTAGCCTTTTTTTTTTATTGTCAAAATATTTATTATGTGAATTGGTATTTATTTTGTATGTTTCCATTCAAGACTGACTTGACATCAAGTTGGAATTTAGAATTTTGTTTTAGTTTTGAGACGGTAATGTTTGTTAGTTGTAACGTGAGATTTTGAAAAGTTATTACATGTAGTGGGAAATAGGTTAGGTGCTAGCATTGAAAAGTGATTTATAAAACTTACTAATTTATTAATGTTATTATGTTATTAAAATAATGTTAACTATATTTGACAGTTGTTATCCATACTGATCCAGCGTTATAAAATTCCCCTGAAGTGAAAACTAGATTGGGTAGCAATATTAACTTTATTTGGTCTGAAGAATCGTGTTAATTTACGAATTACCTCCCCTACCATGTCTTGCAGTTAACTATATGGATCACGATGCAATCGGAATTCACAACAACGTGGCCTATAAGTTTCATGACAGAGTCATTTGTAAATTATGGTACCTTAATCCCCAATAATATCAAACTGGATACAGCCCCATTACAATATTTTTCAGTTGCCCGGAACGGAGTTAGATACACGTATATGAGATGATAAGCTCACTATTGTTTTTCATCCCAACTCACTGCGATGACATACAAGATAATATTATATTCGGTGGATACACACATATTTAATATAATTCCTACATTCCCTTCACTTGTTCCTTACTTCAGGTGACCAAGAGATGCAACTGATCTGAATTATCATTGCATCAGGATTTCGGAAGATTACAGTATGAAAACTGCCTTGGTAATTGGTGCTTCTCGAGGTATTGGAAGAGAGATCAGTCTTACTCTTTCTAAGAATGGTTTTAATGTTTGTGTGGCAGCAAAAACAACACAAGAAACAGAACAATTACCAGGAACGATATATTCTGTTAGCAAAGAAATCCAAGATTTAGGTGGAAAGGCTCTACCGGTGAAATGTAATGCTCGTGATGTGACTGAGGTGAAAAATACAGTAAAAACTTGTATTGATACATTTGGGAGCATCGATGTGGCCGTTTACAATGCTGGGTCTATCTTTTGGGATAAAGTTGGCAGAACACCTTTAAAAAGATTTGATCTGATGTTGGATGTGAATTTACGTGGTGCCTATTCTATGGTAGAGACCTTACTTCCGGTTTATCATGAGCAGAAATCAGGGAAGTTTATTATGGTGTCACCACCCATATATTCTAGGTAGGTATATGATTACCTCTCAATCAAAACAACACTTAAACCTTGCTACCTATTAAAGGGATATGTTCACTAACTTTTTGACCAAGTAAATTTTAATCTCAGAACCTGCAATTTTTTAGCTAATCTAATCCATAATGATATTCACAAGTCTCCCTCAAATTCATAATTATCAGCGTTTGAAAGTCATAAATACTTTAGTGAGACTATGCATTATATAGAAAACACATATAAATACATTCCCCTTGGAGAGAATATTGTGGCCAACACAGTTGTGTTTGATCTAGTGCATGTATTGTCAATCCGTTCAATTCAGATCTTTCAATGGTGGTCTTTGTTACCCCAAATGGAAACCGCAGCTTGGGTAGTATTGTACTAAAGCTATATAATATAATATGTTGATTTACAATAATCATTATACCAACGAAACTTTTGCTAAAAACTTTAATCATATAGCATTTCATATTATATATTCTAGAATTTTCAAAGTATGCTGTTATTTTTCAGATTTTTTGAGGGCAAGACACCATATTCTATAAGTAAGATTGGTGTTAGTATTTTAACTCAAGGACTAGCTAAAGAGTTAAAAGATACAGGTAATACATAAATGGCCTTATCTTAAAGCAAACGTAACACTGGTTTCATTCGTGCTTTGGTTACCATTGCCGAAAAGAAATATTTCAATCCCCTGTTTATATCCATGTATACATGTATAAGTATTATAAATACAATATTGTGGGCAGGAATACGTAGAATTATGTAAGAAATAGCATGTTTATTAAAGTTGGATTATTGATATTTTGATAAAAAATTATTTCAAGGTATAAGCATTACATCTCTGTGGCCAGCGACTGGAATCAAGTCACATGTTACTGATGTTAACCACATTGAAAATAAATTACTGAGAAAAGCTACAATATTTGCTGATGCTTGTCTTAGAATATCACAAGAACAATCTGAAAAGTGAGTACTATTTATTTATAATATTTATTATAATGTTGGTCATATAATTGAAATAGAAACATTGAAGATTGTAAAATATACACCGCGTTCTACTAAAATTATTGTTTTCTTAAATATTATTTTATTTGCTATTAAAGGTTAAATGGAAAGTGCTTGATAGACGAAGATTATTTAAGATCCGAGGGAGTCACTAATTTCACCGAATATAGATGTGACCCTCTTTTCGAACCCCCGAGAATGATGCCTGCAGAATTTCCCTCACTCAAAGTTAAAGAAGAAGGAGATTCGTTTAAAGTCTTTTCAAAATTATAATCAGCAGAAAGCTAGAGCAGTCTGGCTTGTAAGGGTATTATTGTTGATAAGGAAAGCTTGAACGTGTGTTTACAACGTACAAGAGAATGTAAGCGATGATACATGAACATATCGTGTCAATATCCAAGAGAAATTGTTATTGAAATTAAGAATGGATACAGTATTTCAATGTTCTAGAACTAATGATGATTAAATAAAATCAGATCTAGTTCTTACTCTACACGTTCAGTTTATTTATTAAACACAATCTTAAGTCAATATCTATCACACAATGTCACGATATGGCTTAACCCTCAAATCATATTTTGCCACTTTGCAATCACTTACAAATGTCTTGTGCTCGTTACGGCGTTAAAACATCACGTACAGGGCTGAAGATGTGCAAATCCGTAGCGAATAGTAATACTTCTAGCACGCCAATTGATCCGACGAGTCGGGCGCGTGTTTCCAAGAAGCATGCCTTGTTTGAATCGAGTGATTATCAGAGAGGCTGTTAGTAATCCATACTGGATGAAACACAAGCAAACATCTTTATTTAAAGACAGTGTTCCGTGCCAAGAACTGTGTTTGTGTTAATGCAGCAAGATTGGAGGGGTATCTTGTTATAGTGCGACCTCTATATTTGTCCACAATTAACGTGACTGATTTTTGCCGTAGCGACGTGCAATTTGGTCCAATTTGAACATGTTTGATTGTAACAGTAATCCCCCCTTCTTATAATTAATACGCTAGGTGGAAGAGATTAAACTATTCTTGGAACATTTATTACTTTCATTAACTTGATAAATACATAAAGGTCAACTGTAGACTGTAATACGATATCGGGACTATCCAATCTGCTATCCAATCAGACTTTCTCTCTTGATTATTAGAACTGATTTCCTCATTGCTGATGTTCGTCTATAAACTCATTGACAACTCTAATACAGCTAATGACAGAGAAAGGGTTGTTACAGGATCGAATGATAATATATTGTTTTCAGTAGATGACAAACCAATTTTAGATCTTTTTACTTATGAGTATAAGAAGAACGTATGCTCAGTAATGAGGAAGCCTTTCGATCACACTTGGTGGTAATGATTTAATGAATCTGGAATCATCTAATACATGTATTATAAAATTCTTTGGCCATGATAGAAGAAAGATAAAACAATGCCTAATTAATGTGCCCGTATCTCTTTCATTATAACAACGTCTTCTATCTTAATTTTAACTCTTTACTGAAAGAAAAATGTAGAAAAAGACTGATGTCGGTAATGAATGGGTAAATGATAACTTGTGGTAAAATGGATGCACGCTTTTAGGTAATTTATCAGGAAGATTCTTACTGGCCTTCTTTTCACAGAATGTTTGATGTGAAGGTAAGGGTAGAAGATGAACGTGGACAAGACAGCCTAATTAACACAACATTTAATACATTATTTTTATTCTTAGTGAATGATGTCCTCGTTATTAATAGACATATACATGGAATACGGTAGATCTTTTCAGTTAGTATCTTCTCGGATGGTTGCAAGGTTGCTAAAAGAACTGGGAGTACCTTGAAAGAATGGGCTTCAAATCTACAGCATCTGACTAAGGACTAAGGAGACAACGATCCATCTGAATCGTGACTACATTGATTCTTAACTTGTATCGAAAGTATATTAACGATTTATGATAAATATAAAAAAAATGTGCTATTTTGAGACTGAAATCAAAATTCAATTCAATTTCAACATTGTAAGAAAACAAAACTTAATTCTAACTTTAGAGATATATTATAAAAAGAATATAACCTCATAATCGCTGATTTTGAATAATAAACCAATACGCAATCATTGCAAATATCAGACAAACAAATAGGCATATAAAAGGCCTGAATGTGTGAAATTGGTATCTAAAATAACAGGGACTAATTCAGATACAATCTGGCCTTATTCAAAGACAAAGGTTTAAATACCGTTAATAAAAAGTAAATGGGGAAATTCGAATAATATAAAAACAATATAGATGTTGCTCTGCTATTTTCTATTCCGTTTCTACTTCTCTAACGTTCTGTAGTTGAATGATTGAATACCCATAGAAACCGCCAGTTAATGCTTTTGAAAATATTGACCATCATGTTATATGTACATCAACCTCCTATCAAGGTTCCTTATTCTGACTGATCATATTACACGGTTTGAATCTATAAAAAATATAATGGGTTGGCATATAATTGCTTTGAGTTTTATAGATTACATTCTTTCAAAGAATTCTAATGACGAAATTTAATTAAGAGAACTGTTATTAATGATAAAATATACTTTCCATTAAAAAAACAAATGAAGGACATCAGTGACGTATACGTTTTACACGTGCACCAACCAACACCTGGGAGAAATCTGTCTTGAATTTAACTTGATGCCTATCAGTACGGTTGCATGTTAAAATGTGCAGTAATGAGATGTAAAAAGTTAGGATTCAAACGAAAATTTGAAGAAATTGTTAATTCAATAAGACATTTTGGGGTTCTTTATGACATGTAACTAATATGTACGCTTGAAATAAAATAACTTATTTCAGCTAAAACTGTAAGAAAATGTATAGAGTTGTCGCCATTACTAGGCACGCCTCATTGATAGATATTTTATATTACTGATATTTTCTACTGATAACTTCAATATGGCGACGAGAAAGTGTTTGCACGTGTTTTGTGATGAAGTAAGACTAATTTGTGGCAGTTATTGTCGTATATTCTATCAAGATTACCTTTCTTTATGATCATTGTTAACGACTTTCACAAAACTTCTTAATGGTATTTTGAAATGCTTAACCGGAAGTCATGCGTCCGCCATTACACCTGTCTGATTAGAGCATGGGCGTTTGTCAAATTATTAAAAACGAACAACAAATTGAAAGAAAAGAGATAAGGATAAGAAAACAGTAAACGCGTGTGGTACATTTCAACTAAAATTATTACCTTGGTGTTTTCAATCTTATCATAATTGTGTAATTATTTGGTAAAAATATATTCGTGAAAATGTCAGCCCGGGTTCAGATGCTATTATAATATTCGATTTCGTTTACAACAATCAAAACATCTGTACACAATACTCAGAATAAATGGAATAACTTAATTAAGTCATATTATCTGTAGATACAATATTCCTTGTCGTCTTGTTTACATTCTTGCATTTCAGAAGGTCATAATTGGCACTTCCGGTTGCGAACATGATTGCAGTATGCTCTCCTTTAGGATGCTTGAAAACACAAGTGGTATTTAAATACATGTATGTACAATACTGATGCATTATGTCTTGAACAGAACATCAAACTAGATGAGAAGCCTACACATATACACGTAGTAGATTTTGATATAATATGTATGTTGATGAACATAGTTTATGATTTTCTAAAATTTGCTTTTAGACGTTATTTAACTGAACTGTAGTTGTTGTAAATCAACAAATGAAACATTATTCGTTAGCACTGAGTAATACTGTTAATTTATTGTACGAACAATTACATGAATGATATAATTCTTGTTATTTTGTCAACTGTGTTAATCTTTTAATGATACAAGTTGATGATTTTCTGGAAATTTGATGTTCATGAGTGATGAAATAAAGGAAAAGACCTAATAATAAATTCAAGTTGATACCAACAATTATCTGATATATTTACATAAATCGTTAATTTCAACCTGTACTTCGACCTTATCTTCGACAAAACAGACTTGAGTTTCCAGATTTCAATAATGATAAGAGCAACTTACAAACATGTTCAATTAAATAATTATATAGCAATTAGATTTGCAGGTGTTAGCACGCTAAATGGACAAGCAGCATAGGAAAGGTAAGTGTTGAGATCAGTTTGTGAACAGTTTAATCGAGTGTCAAGGGGTAATTTTTGGAAATTTAACCCACTATGTTTCCAGTTGAATAACCGTTTTAAATAGTAACACGCAAGGCAATTTAACACCCAGTACTCTGCTTGGCCTTACAGCCTACTAGTTTATATGCAGTTTACCGTAATGATGGTTGACACGCAATACTTTCTGCTTTTTGCTTCACCCCGATAGCCACGCAGAACGAAATACATTTTAAAAATAGCATATGATGGATCATTTTCTCGTTATTTCAAATAAATGAAAAGCAAAAAGAGGTGTTTTTTTGTGAAAAGAAAGTTTTCACTATAATTAGTTATCCTTCTTCAAAGTTCCACTCTCATTAAATTTTGTTGAATTTTTTGCTGCATCTTTTGTCAAACGTCAACCCATTCATCAATCAATGTGTTTTTCTTGCACCAAGTTTCATTATGCTTTTGAATTAGAATTTATATTAAGAATCTTTGATTTGGATTTTAGACGTTTAGTGATGCAATATATATTGAGGTTTATTGAAAGGGAAAAAAAACATGTTTACTGTCGGAGGAATTTTCCTCTCGCTTCCTCAAAATACACAAAATACGCCACGGGATAGAAGAAAAAAAATAAATATATTTTTATAACTTGGGAAATGACCCCTCTGATGTAACGAAATGTTTCATCTATAATTTCTTGTAGATTATATAAAATATAGTTATATAATAATATACATGTAATCCACTTACATACAACGTTTACTCTAATTTTTGTCAGGTTGCGTTTGTGATTTTGATTACCAGAGTTATTGTTTTACTTGTACGGAATTTTATTGATAGCCTATCACTTAGTTGCACTTTTGAAGTTTTGCCATAGCAGGTTCAGAGTTTTGTTGAACTTCAACTTTAATTTCTTTAAAAAAAATTTTTTATTGAATTTCGTTCATGAAAAAGTTAAACCAAAATAGAAACTCTTAATCTCACAACGATATTTCTGGAGGCGTGTGAGGGTTATTAAGGAACTTTAAAAAAAAAAGAAACAACGAAAGTAATGCAAGCTCTTGGAAATGCTTACCAAGCATAAATTGTATCTGAGAGTTCCAGTCTGTTTATAGTTCTATTGTCAAGTTGACAGTTATATGATTAAATGGCATGATATACGATTTTATAAAGCTATATAATTATCATTAATATGTAAATATGCTATTATATAAGTACTTCCAGGAATGAATTCTCTCTTTCTCTCTCGAATATTATTATACAACAGTAACCCTACCAATATCATGACATTTGGGAATTTTTGACGCCAGAGGCGGACATTTGTTTCTGTTAATCAAGAACCATAACGTCGTTTTACTGGAATTTCAAGTGTTTGGAGTGATTGTTAAAGGTTGACATTGAGATGGGAGCCATTTCTACAGCCTCTACGGACATTTGGTAAGCTGTGTGACATAATCCAGATGTAAAACAGTGCCAAATTGTTTGTAGTAATATGATGTCAGTTAGCTGGTAATAATCTTCAAGTAACCAATAAAATGATTGTCACTTCCGTATCATCTAAACTTTGTTAACACGGCTTTAGGCGCCCATTGATTCGTGTCTGAAATTAAATTAATACAGTCTAGTTTAGAATAGTACGACTTTTCATTATTTAACTAATTTTAGAAATTGGTCTTCTAATATAGTGATTATTATTTTATTTCACATATTTCATATTTCCTTTTTAGAAAAGTCATTACAGGACTCTACGACTCTAAAATTTTAAAACGAACAAGGGTCTACAGCACCAACAATAAGGATATAGTAACAAAATATTTCCACTAACAAGGATATGCAGCTATTATGGCATGTTTCGTTTTCCTTATTTTCACATTGTTAGAAGCTTCAAGATAATCAGTATGTGCTAAATATCATTTCCCTGGGTAAAGAATAATATTATAATAAATAGCAAAAAGAATGAGAACACGAGAATAGGATGTGTCAGATGATAAAATATCTTAATATTCACTAAATTGTTAGTAATTATTATATAAAGAGACGTTGCTGTAATCTCAACTGGTTTCAGTGATATTTACAATGGATTCTCTCCCTTTATAATATCTCCCGGGACGTTCCAGTCGTTATCACAAAGTTTCTAGTCAAGCTGTTATCAAGTGCAGGTCGTCTTATCTCCATATTGGTGTTATACTTCCAACTCGACGGGGAAAAACTGACAAACTTGATGAAACACAGATTAATTGTATTTTGAACATTGTTTTACAAGTATTTAGAATACTCGAATGCTCCCAATGCTCTTGATGTTTTTCTATTCTGAGAACAGAAATACCTTTCGATTAAAATGTAGAGTATCCAAAGTAAACATGTTTCTAGGAAAAGTTCCTTGATGAAAACAATTTAATATAAGAATAAAGCACAACACAGTAAAGATTAACAACCGACTCTCAGAATTTTACATTTTAACTATAACAATGGTAACCCAATAAAAGAGTAAAGTTTATCAATGTCAACCCAATAACCAAAAAGAAGATTGTCTGAGAGAAAGAAAAGTAATGTCAACCCATTAACAGAAGGGAAGATTAACGATATCAAACCAAAGACAGCATTGAGGATTAGAAGATTACAATCAAAATAACAGAAAGAAACAAACAACAATAGCCAGTAAAACAAAAATGTGAACCCAATATCAGGAGAAAAGAGTAACAATTTCAAACCGATAACAAAAGGCAAAGAATAACAATTTCAATCCGATTACGAAAGGGAAGAATAACAATATCAACCTGATAACAGAAGAGAAAATTAACAATATCAATCCGATAACAGAAGAAAGGGATAACACTATCAATCCGATAACAGAAGAAAGGAATGACAATGTCAACCCGATAACGAAAGGGATGAATAATAATATCAACTTAATAACAAAAGTAACGAATAACAATGTCAATCCGATAACAGAAGAAAGGAATAACAATATCAATCCGATAACAGAAGAAAGGGATAACAATATCAATCCGATAACAGAAGAAAAGAATAACAATATCAATCCGATAACAGAAGAAACGAATAACAATGTCTATCCGATAACAGAAGGAAGAATTGATTATAATGTCAACCTGATAACAGAAGGGATAGAAAGAAGAACAAAGGCAACCTAAAAAACAGAACTGAAAATAACAATGTTATTCCGATAACAGAAAATTAAGGATGGAGGTTCATACACGAAAAAATTATTATTTTACAATTTACTCTGAAGAATGGTTTATAGCACTTGTTCTAAAATGGCATTAGACTTGAACAATATATTTCACAGTGACGTTAACCCTTTTAAAACCCCGATGTAAATTTCAACATTGTAATAAAGTTATTCTGTCAAAGATTTCTAGTGTTTCAATCCCCTGTTCCATAATATTTCACCCACCATTGTTTAGTTGTTGTTTTCCCACAAATTTATTTTCCATATTCAACTAATCACCGCTTTAACAGCTGTTTTTTGTGTGTTTTGGAGTGATTTGTGTGTTATGTCAATTTCCAATAATTACTAATATTTAGATAAATAAAGTGTTTCTATCACCGACAACATGACATGGGGTATTTTTCACCTCTAATGTATTGTGATTAGGTTTTATTTAGAATAAGGCTGTCGTACGTATCTCATTCGCCACCTAGTAATTATAAGTTTTGATAAATCTAAAAATGTCGGCACTCAGAGGTCCGGCTTGATCTTTCTCATTGAAATCTGTTTTTAAAACCACTTTAACACAGTGTTCGTCTGTAAAAATATTCTAGTTTTGTCAGAAAATGAACGAGCAAGGCGTTTCAATATGGAGAGAAAAACATGTATAGTTTTACATATTGTGATAAAGAATAAAATAAATGGTAAGTTGGTGGTAGTCTGGGCTCTATGTAGATATGTTAGGTAGATTTCTGACTGGGTAATTTGTCCCATCTCACGTCATGGAGACGTCTCGGGTTAATATGGGTAGGATGAAGTCAAGAGGTTGACTGATTAAGTCAGTTGAAATCCAGCCAGTAATAAGTAGAAGGGAAAATAAAGCTAGTTGAATGCGTTGTGTTGAAAGAAGCTGTATCGACAGACCAATTAAATGATATCCAATCTGCTAACTTTGTCTCGTTCACGCCTCCATCGTTTTCTTCTCATCTTGGCAGTTTAACACTCGACCAATGAAAACCTTCCTTACATTCAGCTCCCATCACTCTTGTTAATGAAAAGCTATGCTACTTTTGTTTTCGTATAATTCTCATCGAAAGTTTCTCAACACCAAGAAGTTTTGCTGTGTAATCAATATTTGCATTTCATCTATAATTTGGATATTTGATATTTACACGGTTTAAACACGCTATGAAAATGGATATTAAAGAAGAAGTCCAAGAAGACAATTTAGTCGTCAGTACAATAATCACAGAAGGCTGTAAAAACTCAACAAAAATGGCACAATTATCTGATAAAGCTAGCAAATTCAGTATCGCTTCTTTAATTGGAGAAAGTGATGTACCCGAGGACAATTCCAAAGAAGTAGAAGAAGACAAAGAGGATATTAAATGTAAGTTTCTTAGTTTTGATCTAAAAAATGAAGTTAGGATTACACGCGAAATTTGTTTGTAGAGACTAAATAAAAAATTCCGATGCCGATGCAGTTGATAAAGATATTTGCCTTATACCTTCAAATATTACTTTGGACGGTCCTTTCCCATATTATTTTGCGATTATTAAATTGCACGCTGTACGAAATGAATGGCGTAGGTATATGTAATGAATTTCAATCTGTTTATTCCTTAAGTTACAGCTGTTATCATGTAACCCTTTACTTTATTCAAATCACTTGTAATTCCAACTTTTGCATTTCATTATGTTAAAAATTTGATTAAATCCTTTTTGTGAATTTATCGAATTTTAGACCCATTTCTCGTCTCCAATCTCTCTCCAATTTCCCATAGTTGGAAATCTCGACACGAACGGTCTTTTACAGTAAATATACAGGATACAGGATATGGTGTAAAATTTGAACTATATTTGTAATATTTTTGCGAAATTTGCTAGTAGAGAATCCGGTCCCTGGTATTGCGGTAACGTCTGTGATCTGTTGTTTTCACTGAAGAACAATTTCATTCATAATTTCAGGCGAAGAAATAATAAACATAACAAACCCAGAAGATATTGTCCCAGAATCAACTTCTATAAAACCGAATAAAGTCCATTGCCGTTTAGAAACTAAAGAACTTTGGGCTAAATTTCATGAACTCGGCACAGAAATGATCATCACTAAAACTGGAAGGTGAGTATTTATTTATAATTTATTGATAGTCTATATTTTGGGAAACTTATTTAGTTCCACTGCACTCAATCCAATCGGACACTGTGTCTCACTGCGGGATTCTCTTAAAATTTAAAAATAAATATATTAACTCTTTCTAATATATAATTCAACATTATTGTTAATTGATTAATTTTTTTAAATCATTTTTAAGAAATATTTGGACATAAACATTTTTCAGTATAGGTCTTGAAATCAATTTTACCTGTCCCTTTGATATAACTATTAATTAGTGATCTTTCACTCTTTCTTCTCTACTAATCTTTCACATAAAAGAATATTTTATAATCAAATTTACTCATTTACTTGTTTAATGATCTTAGTGTCACCCAATACGGTGAGAAATCTGTTCCATTACCAAGTTAACAAGTTAATTTATATGTGTGAGCTCTCCTGTATTAAAGGTAAAGGAAGGTAAATTTGGTGTAAGGTAATGGGAAAATGTCGTCTGGAGATAATATATTGGTTCGCGCCAAATGAACGATACAATTAAATATTACTTGAGAACATGTGAATCTTTGATGAGTAAAGTGTGAAAAACGGGGAAATGGGTACAACATTCTCCTTAATTAACCCTAAATTTGGGACAGACTGTAGGTAAAATAAAGATAATTAAATCGTGATTTTAATTAATATATTATCTTACTAGTGAACCTTATTTCCACATCACCTCAAATAATGAGCTAAAGTTTACAACAACTCATTAAATTGTCAACGTTCGACTATCCTAAAACTTAGGCTACACAGTACGATATTAAATTAAATTTGTAATAGCGCGGACTTCGGAGTAAACACCACGGTATATTTCCAGACTAATTCAAAATCTCAGAAGGCTGATTCACTGATTTTTTTTACCACTATCAGAGACTGTGATTCTTATTTTTATTATTCAGACTAGTCAATAACTATAGATAATACAAAATAAAATTTTCAGTGAAAATTGTCAAGAACATTGAATTATATAGGATTATTTGGCGAAGATTATCTTTTATAAAATCCTCTTCCTAAGTTGAAGCACAAGACGCCCCTTGAAAGAAAAAATAAAGTTTATTCAATTAAAGTACCCACAAGCATAAGTTTGGTATTTTTTTCTTGAGCAATTGACAAAGACACAATTTTTGATACGATATGGTGAATTAAATGAAGAAAGACAAAAGAACTTTTGAACATTGAAAAGGAATTTTGGAGTTTAATATCTGTCAGTGTAAAATGACGGAAATTTCACGAAAGCACCAAAATTATACAAAACCTACTGTCCTTGTCCCATCCAAACAACTTTTTCGCATCTCAGCCTGATCCGACCAATGTTTCTAAAGTTGGCGAGTAATGAGATATGGTGTGAATCTCGAATTATTTCAAGGTTAATCAAGTTTAGTGTGCAATCGTGTATCTCACAGATCCAAGACGACTCCGACTTTTTTTTAAACCGGATTACTTTGAGGTTAGCGAGGTAGATTGTCGCATGTTGCGATTTGATGAGAAAAATTCTGATGCAACGGCCAATTCCCCTATCATCCACTCAAATATGCTACCCTCCACAACAACAATTATATACTCTTTTATTTTTTTAATTAAAATGATCAAATCTATGAAACCAAGAATAGTGTTTTCACCATTCCGGTGTAATCCTGATATTGATACCATAACAAGTTGTATGAAAATCATTGAAAACTACCCAATATTATCGAGATCAAAATGTGAAACTTCTCTTTTTGGTAATCCGCGACATTTTAAGACAAGTCGGTTTTACTGATTTCAACGTTTTGAAGACTTCGCAACTATAGAACATATAAAAAAAGTCAACTGCAGCCTGGATTAAAACTTTAATGAGTAAATTGACGAATAACTTGATGAACTGTTGTCATTGATAAAGATATGATCGACAATCTAAAAGTCATTTCTGATTGTCATGACGGCACGCAGTTCTACTTTAAGTATATAAGGATGGCCCTATAATAAATTTCAGGACTTAACAGTATACATCTAAAAAACTATGTTACGTGCATATTTGTAGCTAGTACCTAAGAAGTTTCATGTTTGAAGAAATGTATCAATCCAACTACCAACTATTACCACTACCAACAAGTACCTAGTTTGCGATATCAGCTGCTGGTGGAAGCGAACGTTAACTTGTCATCTACCGACCAAAGAGATATATGACCAAACTTAAAGTATATTTCAGACCAGAATGTTTGGTTATTAAATCCCTGAAATTACTTGCAAATAAGTTTAGTAGAGCAGTGAAATAAAAACTAGAGGCAACTTTTAATTTGCTGGTTGTATAACGATTAGGAAGTTGTGTAGTCAAATCTTTTAAATATGGTGCTTTACCCGATCGTTTATGTCTAAGTCATTGTTTGGCCGACTGTAACTGCGGCCTCTTTCTCCGGACAAAAGATGGATTGACTTTAGGTTCAGTCAGGTAATTTTTTCCGCCCCATAACGATAAATAACAAATCAGATGTCACGTCGATGATCCCAGATGATCGTATTATATAAAACTTTTTGGAAATTGAAAAGTAGTCCTGCAGTGTTAAAGAAATCTTAAATAAATACCCTAAAGGCAAGGAAACATAACTCTCAACAGACATGAGGCTCGGTAGGGTGCGCTTCACTTCAATGATGTTAGCCTCGAGGTCGGATAGTCTTTTGTTGCTATTTATACCGTTTCTTTTATGATTTAATTTATTTGCTGTGGGATGACAAATGTTTGTTTACTATGTTATTATCGAATTGTGACAATTTGATTGGCGGATTAAAGCACTTGTTTAGTTGTTAAGAAAGAAAAGTGTGGCCAGTAAAATATGGTATGTTATAGTGAAGAGCCCTACAATTACAGACGTCTAATTAGAAAGTGTAGAGATGTAATCGAGTGATAAACGCATTAAAACCGATGTATGGTCAGCGAATGGTCACTGTTGTGAGTGAAAGTATATAAGGTGACAATTTATAGAGTAAGATTAACAATTTAAGCTGGTTATTACTGAAAACATAACAGATCTAATTTGGTGTGATTGTCAGTGATAAAGTGATTTATAACATGTTGATCTGTCCATTTCTTGTTATTATTAAACTACAGATCATCTTAATATTACTTTCTCTCTCATTTTCTGTCACCAGTATCTCCTTCAATGGAAAGTTAAATTTCTGAATCTACTTTCTTATGAGAAAATTCTGATCATGAAAATTGTTAGCTCAACTTTGCTTGGTTGTATTGTTTTCTGTTCACTTAATACCTATCACACTGTGCCAACCATAATGTATTATTTGACAATGTTGCACAGCTGGTGCTCACTTATGTTTGGGCTGCCTGACCAGGTTGAAAAAATTTGGATGTCTTTTCAATTAGTCTGTCTTAATATATTTTAACAATGATTCTTTTGCCCAGTTTTGTCAGTTGATGATCAGGAATTCATACAGTAATCAATGGAATAGAACATATAATCAATCAATGAGGAAGGCCGTGGTCACACATACATACGTAAATGTCCGTTTTTTTTCTCTCCGTCAGTTGAATACGTACTTAATCTAATAAAACTTGCATAGTTTCGCATTCGTTAAACGTACACAATTCTGACGTACGTGTGTGTGACCACGGCCTAACGCGTAATATTATACGTTCAAAATAATTTGTTTACAAAATTATACCAAAAATATCATATGTAATTAATATGTTTACATAACTTAATATATCCCTTCTTTCGAAAATACATATTTAAATAGAAGGGTTTAAATAGATATGTATTTGTTCAGTATATACATAATAACAAATTTATGATACTTTACCACGTATCAATATATCTGGCCAGACAAACAACCAAAATAATAAAAGTAATAGTTAAATGTTTACATTATTAAACTAAATCTATGCGCCTTATGCCGTCATATAACATAATTGTTTAACGTGAATTTAAACTGGATAAAGGCAGAAACTATTTCATGAAAAAAGCATTTAGTTCAATATTATATGATATAAATTTTCTTAAGACTTGTTAAAAACTTTTTCAATTAACAATATTGCTCAATATGGGGCACTATTTTTTTTAATTACACTTAATATCATAATTCTAATATTTCGCTGAAACAGCTAAAATTGAAATTTTATAATTATTAAGAAAATTAAGGATTTCTTAATAGCAAATGTTAATGATATATTTAAAAAGGTTAAGAGAATAAAAATCGATTTATTGATATTACATGTATACTGTTAAATAATTAAAAGAAAGATATTATTTCGTTTCGTGAGGTTTTAATCACAAAACTACGTACCATTGAAGATTGATTTAATAAGATGAAATAATTAATAATCTCAATTTTCTTTTTTCTTCAGGCGAATGTTTCCCACAGTTCGAGTTTCGTTCACAGGTTTAAATCCCGAGCAGAAATATTATGTTATAATGGATATAGTACCGGTTGATAATAAAAGATATCGCTACGCCTACCACAGATCATCATGGTTAGTTGCAGGCAAAGCCGATCCACCACTTCCTGCTCGTTTCCACGTCCACCCAGATTCACCATTTACTGGAGACCAGCTCATAAAACAAACTGTTTCATTTGAAAAGTTGAAACTTACAAACAATGTTTTAGATAAATCCGGCCATGTAAGTATAATTTCATCAATACTATACTCTAGAGCAGCCAAAAAATGGTAAACCGAATCTGAATGTTGTTATTTTGAAAACAAAAATTCAAACATGAATATCGAGAAAAGAAAGAAACTTTTTTTGCTATACAATACATAGAAATAACATTTTTTTTCTTAAACAAGGGCAATAAGTCTTTAAATTCGAGCTCAGAGAGGCAAAACAAGTTTCGTCAAAATCAGATCAAAACTAACAACCAATTGTAATATATTTTGTTACACCAGATTTTCGCCTTTAAAATCTTTTCTGGTTTCGTCTCTGATTTTGCTTACATCGCAACTGAAAATACTTACCGAGGTCCATTTCTCAAAAATATATTCTGATACATGTATACTCTCATATAAAATTCACATATTATGTTAGAGTTAATTTGAATCTGAAGATCTGAAGAAATATTTACGGGAGTTTTTATCAAAAACTGGAATATCGCCCAATAATATTTTCAACAAAAACAAATTATAATCTCATAATCCGTCAAAAATATCACAGGCTGATAAAATAGTTCTCAAATATTAAATTGACCACACTTCAAGGAAAAAACTATTTCCAATCACTTGATTTTTTCTTATTTTGGCATGATTTTTTTCTTAGTGGAATTATTGTGGGAGATGGTTTTAATCTTTTAATCCCAGTGCTAGAGAACAAGGACAGAAAAAATATTACCATGTCGGCAAAAAGTATCAAATATTTGGGTGCCAGAAGAATTTTTTATCTTTAATTTCTTGAATTTCACTTTTCAATCCTCACGAATTAAATGAAAATGTAATTGAAGAATATTTTAAGACGTCTTGGTTTATGAAACGTGCCTTAAAACGACAGTCAAGGCTTTCGGTCACTTTGGAAGTTAGCAGACAATAGCCCAGTCGAACGATACAATTTCAAAGTTGGGAGTTTAGAAAGAATTTGTGAGGCAAAGAAATAAAACGATCTCGTTGACCTTCTGGTTAAAGCTACCATACATCACAAAGGCGTTGACTCTCATTCATTTAAGTGTTAAAATTCAGAAATAAACCATCTGAAAGATAGCATTAATCTCTAGTAATGAATACTTTCAATATCAGAACAACCAAAATACTTTCTCTATATTACAGACTATAGTCAATTCCATGCACAAATATCAACCACGAGTGCACATTGTAAAGAAGACTGATGATCAACAACTACCGATTACTTCTCTAGAGGGACAAGACGTGAAGACTTATTCCTTTCCTGAAACAATGTTCATTGGTGTAACAGCCTACCAGAATCAGTTGGTTAGTACATTAACACTGTGTTACGAATTTTAACACTCGCACCCTCTCAGCATTTATCGAGCGAAATCTTTTCAATTTGTCAACACGATTTTCATGTTAGTGATGTCGTTAGATGGTGACATTGGAATAAACAAAAAACCAATGTGTTATGTTGATGACAGTGTCCAAACTTCACAGTTCTTGAATATAAGATGTATGTTGACTAAAGTTCTCTCTATTCCATTCATCCAAACTAGAATTTAATGAGAAGAATAGTGTTGTCTTTGTGGCATTTGAAACATATTAAATCTTTCATTTGCATTTTGAGAAGAAATTATCTTATGTTTTATTGTGTAAAGGTCCAACACCAACAGTTTAATGTATGTAATTAGTGATGATGGTGTAGAAAAGATCAAATGTTACTTGAGTACATTTACTCATCAACCACAACTATTATCTTCTTCTTCCTACTTTCTCACGGATTATCTGTTACAGCCTGCCATCTGGCTTGACACTAGCTAAATGTTGAGGTAGTTCCAATCACTACTTCATGTTTATGGAGTGAAGTATCTGTTAGGTCGTGCTCCCTGGTGTTACACGTTACTTTGTGAAATTTCACAACTGTAACTAGTGATGTCTTGATGCTATTTATAGCCTTATTCAAATCTCTTAAAATTCAATTAAATTCTCTCTAATATACATCTAATATTAACTGAAGATGTTTTGTAAGAAATCGTATCCGGTATTGTCTGATGTTCAGTATCTTTGTCTTTCCAGATCACGAAATTAAAAATAGACAGTAATCCATTTGCTAAAGGTTTTAGAGATTCTACTAGACTAACAGATTTTGATAGGTAAGTTAGTTTAAGAACCATTTTCCATGATCCAGAATCACTTCTTCATACTATCGTTGAACTATTATTTTGTGTTATTTCTTGTGGACATCTTAGAAATGAGTTTATGTTTATTTCAGAGAAACAATGGAGTCTTTAATCCACAGTCATTCCTATGCTAGATCACCACTACAAGCTCTGCCTTCAGTCCATATGATAGATGGTGAAAAGGATAAAGGTAATATTTCACTTTTTTTACAGTGGGAGTGCAAATATTATTACAAACCATTCCAGTGCCTCGACTAACACTGTGACTAGGCGGCAGCGCTGCCGCCCAGTGGCGGTATTCTGCCGCCCAGTGAACACAAAAGTCAGTCTCGGTCGGCAGTCCTATATTGTTAAAATATCGCTTGCAAACGAAATTCTTAAATGTAAAATAACTAACATAACATAACAGAAATAAGAAATATATGTTATTGTCAATAACGGCATGGTAATATGTATCCCAAGTGCATAAAGACTATTTGATGTCTGTTTCACTATTTGCATTTCCGGCGATCTAGTTTTCAACTTTGCCTGTTCAATTAACTGCCGCCCAGTAACAATTCATTAGACGAGGCACTGAACCATTCCATTTATTATACGGTGTAACTGATTTTTAAATCGTAGCATCTAGAGTTCCTAATGGTTTTCTTCATACATTATTATGTTCAGCAGTCACTTTATGGTAATATGTGATTATCTGAACGCAGCTATATTTTTTAAAATTTGTATTTTTCCATTTTACAGATTACAGTTCAATGGCCTTGTCCTATATGAATGCTTGGCGAATGCCTTTTGGTTCCCTTCCACCAACTATAGTAGATAAATCTCAGCTGACCATGTACACACAGCTGGTCAATCAGGTCTACAATACCGACAGCCAATCAGCAGCCGCCTTAAATGAAATGATGATCAGAAGTTCTCTTTACCAAAATTATATACGAGCTTCACAACAGACGACAAAATATCCTGCACATACACATGGTTCACATCGATACCATCCTTACATTGACAAGTCTCGACCTGCAGAAACATGAAGACAGCCAATACATTGGGCTTTTAGTAAAACCATTGTGGATACTATAGTGTGTCAGTAGTGTCTATGTTGTTAACGATTCCGAATGGGATCCAAAATAATGTTGCGAACTCTACTCTATATTGATTTAATATCAAACACCAAAGATAACTTTTTCAATGAAAAACACAGATTTTTGTGTCAATTATAATATGATCATGAAGCTATTACGTTGACTAATGCATTAGGAGAGGGGTTATATAGGCGAAAGCCTCTTCCCCAATCCTTTTCGTATTTATATGAATAAAATATTGTTTAAAAAAAACCCAAAAGACTAATGCATTGTAATATAATTTTTGTTGGTGAGTTATTGTTTAAACTGTGATACTGTTTTATTTTATTATTTATCAAAGTAATAATTGTTAGTCGCACTCTGTTTCAAATGTGTTATTGAATATAGGTGGCTATGAACCCTGCACTTATTAAGGCAACTTGTGTCTTTTCTCTTTTGTAGAGTGAAAGTCTTGTAGATTGTGCCTTTGTTATATAGCAAAACATAAAATGACAAGAACTTTTGTTGTGATTATTGAAATTAAACATTATTGTATTATTATAAAGTTTGGTGTATTTGTTTTGTTTTGAATACAAACTAGCTTTAGCAGTATAGTTGATGTACAGTTTGCTGACATCATACTTTTAGATATATAGATAGTAATATTCACAAAGTAATAATTGGCCAATACAATTTTGCTGTTTTAGTATATGACGCCATTATTTCCAAAGATTATCAAATTATGATAACAACCATACACAGAATCTATGCTTTAGATTTTCACGCCATTATTGAGTTTGGGACACCACTCTTGGTTAAAGGAAGTCATAAAATGTTTCTGTCAAAAAAGTATTTCAGTGGCATGGCTGGAACTGGTGTATTGATAGTTAAAATAACGATTCAATTTAAAAAGAACAATCACTAACTGTGTCATATTTTGCCTCACTTGGCAAATACTGTCTGAAATAGTTCCAGAAACCTGCTAAATTGTCGAAATATGGCCTCATTATAATCTGTTGTCTTACATATTCTATTGTGTGGGGTAATAAACTGGTCAAGCATATTTTCAGTTTTGGAATAGAAATAAAAGCATTTATCGTAATAGAACACCTTAGAATATGAAAAAAAAATCCACCACTAGAGAAGTACATGTAGTTTGCTGAAAGAAAAATCTTCTGTCCGTGAATGATGTGTAGTTATCTCAAACCGTCAACGCCAAGTTAAAATTATAGTTGAGATGCCAAGTTAAATTTAATTCCTATCTTCAAACTTGGCGTTGATAGGCTAGTTAACGTTAAAGAAGCTTCTCTTTTAAAAGATAACATTATTTTCTCACTTATCATGAATTGTCATAGCAAGATTACATAGAAACAAAATGATAAAACACCTCTTTGTAATTTACAACAATTCTTATATTCTTCTCATGCCAGTCGACTTGTTTTCACAAAATTAACTTACTCCTAATTTTAGCGCGAATTCTCCATCCGCATGTCGCCAACAGGAAATTAAGATAATGAAGCAGTGTCTATTGGTCTCTAGTTTGATTCCCACTAAGTCTCATATCAATGTTTATTTAAATGATATAGAAATAAGAATATATTATATTTGTATAGTTATCATTAATCTAAGATTCTAACCTTCACCCACCATCACTCGACACTGGTGCATTGTGTAAGATTTGAAACGATGAAAGACAATTCACAAATATATCAGTTAATAGCCGATAACAACTTGAAGTTTTATTGCTTTCTTTGCCATTCTGACATTGTAAAAAACTTTCACCTCGTTGTATCTGATAAAATTGTATATCATTCTCAAACCGGAAGTGGATAATTATTAAAGAGTTGAACTGTAAAATTCTCGTTTCTCTTTAATGTGGTTTTATTTTTTACCTGTCAGCGTACATGATACCATGTATGTCACCTCTCTACGCCCGTCTCTATGAAGTCTTAAAATATATAACAATACATCAACAACCCTATGTTGTGACTTCCTACGGTTATGTTACCGATACACAAGAGGTAATGGTTGATACAGGCACGTATCCCAAGATCTACGTTCCTATTACACATCACACGATTTTAGATCTCCCAATGGAAGAACCTGACAAAAAAAAGACAAGATTACAACTTTAAGACAGTATAAAAAAATATGGTGCATCGGATCTATTATTCAAGGCCCCCCATTGTTTCCTTTATCAGTGAAAAAGAAATGTCGTACATGTAATTCATTGTACGGATATCAGCTCCTCTATCAAAAGCTATTAAGAAAAACAAAATATGTCGTCGTCGTTGTTTTGTCCGCAACCAATCCAGCTTATAGTTCATGCTCTAGCCACTTAGCGCTAAAGGGTCCACATTTACCACTACAATTTTACTGAAGCATGGTTCATTAGCAATCTGTTGCTTGTTTGGGAGTTAACATTTTTGTTAATAAGTTCAATATTATTTAAAGTTTAGAGTCTGTATGCTGTATTGCGATGTAAATGATAATTGGTAAATGAGTATATACTATCAACTGGTCTTTACAGTAAATTTCTAAGGTAATCAACAACGACAGGTTAATAACAACTTTTTAAATCAGATATAGCTTATATCCATTATCCTTGTCAAATACAACATTATCTTTAACTAAGAACTCAATAATATTAACTCGAGTTTTACGTCCAAATGTTCTGTACATTATCTCGCTAATGTCGACAGTCAAATAACTGAATGTGTTTGCAATCCACACTTTACCTTAATGTAATGTGTATAGTTATAGCTGGTTTTAATTGAGCATGTGAGAGCGCAGCATCATAGCTCTGCATTGAACATTGGATTATCATTCTCTAACAATTATTGTTCACCATTTTCCACTTTTTCGAACCTTTTGAATTCGTCGTCAAATACGCAAATATGTTCCCTATGCTTAAAGGGGGATGTTCAGTATTTCTGATGGTCGATTTAGGACTTGAATATTTCTAAATAGCCTCCAGAAGTACTAGAATCATACATAAATCATATAATTTCTTCAATAATATCCCTACTTTATCATTAATCCTTCATTTTCTGTATATATACGCCTAGATGTGAATTCTATATAAACGACGACTCGTATTTTTGACTTTCAAACGCTGATAATTATGGATACACATATTTTTGAAGGCTTAAAGTTCGTAGGAGAGATTAGCTAAAAATAATCCAGATTCTGAGACTAAAAGTTTTTTGGTAGAACATTTGGTGAACATATCCATTTTAGTCTTTTACCTGACAGATGCCGTACAATTATTATTGGTCTACAATTGTAGAAAAAGCCAATGGGCCGAATTTATAGAAGTTAGCTTTTGCTTTTTCTTAGCTTTTTGTGAAATCCGTATAAATAATATAAAGCTAGTGCTCGTTAGAAAAAGCATTTTCTATCAAGAAATAGCTCAAACGCCATCTTGTTAGACTTTGCTTAACTATTAAGTAAAAGCTTCAATTTTGTATTTATGAAGTAAGTCTCTCCCTTAATATTACAAGCAATTACTAGGTGTTTTGTAAGCTCCTAAATAGTAGCTTAACCCTTTGTTAATTCGACATTTTCAAGATGTTTATGCATATCAGGGAACAAAAAGTTTACAAAGAAAGGATTAGGGGATTACACAACTATCCGTCTCAAAATGCGATGCTTATACTGTGAACCACATAGTCGCTGAATGTAAAAACAGGATAAAATTTCCAGTGAGTGCTCAAGATGCAGTAAGAGCAAAACAACGCTGGGTTGAGACACAACGTTTTCCATATACATTCGGAGCCATAGACTGTACGCACGTTCGGATTGATAAACCTGGGGGACAACTTGGAGATGAATTTATCAACCGTAAAAACTTTGCTTCGTTCAACATCCAAGCATCTAAGTTCTTTCCGGCATTAGTGGTGATAATCTTCCTGGCTTGTTGAAGTGCTCTAACTTTCATTTCCTTACTGCTGGGTAATTTACTTTTTTCAAATATGATTGGAAATTCTTTGATAACAGAGATCATTATTGAATTTAGCTGTTCAGAGTTTCTCAAATTTTCTTCAAATTCATTCAAAGTATCCATGAACTGTTAACTCTAACAAGTGCAGTGCACTAGTGATGACCAGACAAATGTCAGACAACCGTTTGTTGTAATGATACTTAAGTAGGTCACAAGGAATTTCTTAAAACTTGTAAGAATTATCTAATAGGTGAAGCAAAAGGTTATTTATAGTGTTTTTAGCAAAAGCTTTGATTTTTGCTTTTTCTTCATGAGCAAAAGCTTCTTCTTAAAGCTATAGCTTAAAAGCAAAAGCTAACTTTTATAAATTCGGCCCAGTGATCTAACCGAAGACATTATTGTCGATCATTTACTTTTTCACAAATGTTTAACTAAAATGTACTAATTTTAGTTGTTCCAGCATGCCTTCAGTTCTAATAATAGGGTATAGGCTATATTCTCAAGTCTATAATGTCGAGAGCATTAGTGACTATTTGTTTTTATCAGCGTAAACAAAATCTTTAATAAAAGATAAGAGTCAACATGTGAAGTTTGTATACTAATTCTTAAAATAATCTGATATACCACGATATTGCACCGGAAAGTACCGAAACTATTCGAGGCCACACACCCTGCAGTAGTCATTCATTTTGTTTACAGTTCAAATGGGGTGATGATTGCCTTAGCAAGGGCTCGAAATGTTCGGTTGGGATGGGATTTGATACGTAAACCTTGTAATGAAATAAATCCCCATAAGCACGCAATCTTTTCCATAATTTTAAACATTGTCTGCGATATATGAGGCCCCCTAGGTCTGTATGAAAACTAACGGGTGAAGTATGGTGTCATGGCGTCACATCCTGGGGTCTTTATTTACCTGATTTATTGGTGAAAATTCTGCACTTTAGGTGAAAATGTCAAAATAATAAGATTTTTTCTAGTTATTTAATAGTTTTCTAACAAACTCCCACCGTGTTGTTTATCAACTTATATAAGTTTGTACTTGATCAATCTCTTTCATTCTTTCTTGTTAAAATCATAATTTATATAAAATCTTATCTTTATTAGTATGACTCAATCAAGGGTGGAATATACAGTTTCTTTCTTCAATCTAATGTGTTGATTTAGTCTTACGCCACCTTGATGTATGATTGTGGATTATAGTACATATTTTCTTTTATTTTAAAAGTAACATTACCACTCAAATGAAATCTTAAAACTGAAATAGAATCTTCGCGAACAGTATCCTTGGCTTGGTCAGCAACATCTTGGGTGTATCAGACGTGACTCAAAACCAAATCAATTTCAAAACCAAACCAAATTCAAAACCAAACCTTTGGAATACAATTTGCAGTTCTAATAATAAAAATCCGTACAAGCAAAACAATTACGTTTATCAAAAATCTCGTCCGGAGTGTGAAAAAATCGGGTGCAATAATTATATAACAGTGGACTTCCCATACGAGAAGTACCACCAGGTGTTTCTAACTCGACATTATGTTTACTGTTTCGGATAAAGTGGGCACAATCCACCTCTTTTAATTCCAATAATGATTGAAAAATAACTGGTATAAATGCGTCTTACAAGTACATGTATACCACCAAGAGATAATTCTAACCAGATTCTCAACAGCATGCACCATCCACTTGATTTAAAACCTTGTAGTTTTCATGTTATAAATATGCACTAAATTCAACTTATTTAGCTGTCTATAAAAACCATTTTATTTATATTTTAGAGAAAACGTTGTTAAAACTCTCAATCGAGTGAAGACCTCCTCTTCAATGTGTTGATATTATCAGACTTCTGGTTTCTGCCAACTACATCTGTAGAACATTTACTTAGAAAAATATTAACAAATTTTCGCCACTAAGTGTTAATATACGGCAAGTGATCTGTGACAGGTTTAAATAGTCAAATGTTGTTTATCCGTTATTTTGGATTCTAATTTAAGTGATTTATGCAGTTTATTGAAGTATTATTACATCCGTTCTACTTCATTCTGTATAGTTCTTCATAGCACGTTTACTTTATATCATTACTTATAAAAGTATTACGATATGTTTTCTGGGCATGTTGTATTCAAGATTTCTTGTCTGTGTGGTTCTTAAACTGATGCTTAGCATTACATTGATTTTGACAATAATTATATATCCACAATGATCTGGTTCAGACTACAGTTTTAGAGTCTCTCCCTTACAGTAATATAAAAGGCGACAGAAAACAATAGTTTCGGCCAGACTTACGCAGGAATACAACTGAAAAACCCACTTATTAAGTTGTTAAAAACTGATTACCCCCACTTAGTCACAAGTTCTTAAAACAATTGCTACTCATTAAACAACGACAGTTACCTATTATTTAATGCCAACTATAACCATTATAATTGTCAAACAAAATATATATCATGTAAACTACCCAACGACCACACATCTCAGTTGGTGTCTTGACATGGCATTAGTATTTGGAAAATAAGACATTCGAGACAAACCATTGCTTCAGACCACCCATCAACTAGTCCGCCATCTTTACTGTAAAACGGTCGCTCATGTCAACACTTTAATGTCATAGTTTTTCTTTCTTGAGTCTGTTTTTTCTTATCGGATTTTATTGTTGTGAATGGAATGCAAACCATTTACAAATCTGTAAAAACTGGCGATAATATATCTGGTTTGAGTGTAGATTACTGTCTACTTGAAGCGGTGGTGTAGTATTGGGTAGACTCCAGTTTTTCTAAGTTTACCCCATATCAAGTTTGTATATAATAAAATAAAAGTTTGAAGATGAAGTACTTGTTTCTGGTGGATATTTTATAAGGCTATATACCAACCATGACATTATTATATACCTATCTGTTGTGTGTTAATTTGCTTCGATATTTCATAAAATATAAACACAGATTAATTTATACGAGAGTCGAAAATGCAGTGGTACACGTCGAGAGATCATCAGATTATGACTACACGTAGGCCTACCACTATCTGTTACTGGAAGGAGTATCAATACTTATAAACTCTTTAGTTTTTCAATAATAATCATTTTCAATATCCCTCGCCATATAATTTGCAAAATAATACAGTTATGTTAACAAAGGAACTTCGACATATCAACTTCGATCATTATCACAAAAAAAGAATGCCTAGCTCATGTAGATCCATGTCTGGCTAATGGCAATGGCGGCTAATTTCTGATTATTGTCAATTGTCATCATCTTTGTGGACACAAATTTCAAATTGAAAATTCCGTCAACGTTTTTAAGTCGTGCGATATTCCCCTCATTTAAACTTCCAGATATAATCAACCTGAACGTCAACTAGACTTCGCCAGCGTCAAATTGTTTGGATTAAAACAAAGATAAAGTAGGCTACACTCTAAACACAAACATCACAATATCACCTTCACCTTAAAGATGGTAGAAACTTTATATCAATTCTTTAACAAGAAAGAATTACAATGTTTTCAAATGTTTTGTTGAACGCACACTTGAATTACAAATAGATTTCCAATAATCTTAAAAAATGGCCAATTTCTTTTCTAAGTATTAGATTATGCATTGTGTAGTAGAAACTGTGACAGCCTTTGAGTGTTGTGACACCAACATCGATTTGGATGAAATAATTATCTTAGTAGGCCTATAATGGCAAAAGATCAATAATTAAATGTTTATCGTTAGATGTAAACAAGAAATTATGTTATTGGATAGCATTTTGAATGCTAATTAACTGGGATTCTGTACACATCCAAGGATCTCCGTGTACAAAGGAATTCAAAAAAGCTAAATTAGTTTTTCTCAAGAAAAGGCGTAGAGTAAATTGTATTAAAATATGAATGTGAAAGGTTGAATAGATGATATAAATTATAGTTTAAAAAGGGTGTAGTGGAATTTCGGTGATGGTATTTGGCCATGTCTGCATGTATTTTAACTATTAACATATTCTTATAGAGATAAGCTGGTCAATTTCTGTCTCAATCTGTCTTAAATAATCCTCGTAATATAAGAGTATAAGGTTTAAATAAAGAGTTCAGGGTGCACCAAACAAATTAGTTAACATACCGGAAGTAAGACAGTAGGGAATTGTGGTTAATTTTCTACAGCCTCATTTTGATTAAACCCAAATGTCAAACATGAAGCACGTGCAAGTGTTGTTGCAATCAGGTGCGATAACTCTGAATCTGTCATAAAGAATTAGAGAGGAGTTGTTAGAGGAAGTAAATACGACATGTAAATATTACATTTGTTACAGTGGCAGTGATGTTATTATAGATATGATAAATACCATTTAACTCTTGTATTTCTATTCTAATTGACATGGTATATCAACAACATTCAACCAAACCGATATTCTAGTCTACAAGACAAGGATAATCAAACTACTGTCATTTTACTTTAAAAAATACATCTGTGAATGAAGTAACGAGACCTTTAGTTTTTGAGAAGATCTGATCAGCCATGACGTGTGTGTTTAATAACCAGAGTTAACGAACTGTGCCAAAAAGTTTTGATCTCGACCTTGTTGGTTTAATTCTTCCATGTGAATTATTTACGATTCAGTAGGTATAAAAAACACAAACAATAGATACAAGTTACTGAGACGAACAATTTCCTCTTTTTAAAGTTTATGAATGTTTGAGATATGGAACAGATTGTCTGTGACATGTACGCCTAGATACAAGATTACAAAATGGCTTTACAACAATATCAGACATTTATAAGAAATAAGTGACAACATTAGAAGTCTATTAAAATAACACATGATAAAGAGATAGGGGGAGTTAATACACCTGCCTTCATATAACATTATGTCAAACACTGGTAACACATATTTACAATTAAAAATGGTTGAAAGAAAGTAACATTTTATAACCGGTTGAAGTTTCCTACTGAGATTTTACCATCCAGTTTCTTTATGATGATTAGAACATCCTCAATATATCATCCAATTAAACACCATTTAAAATTCTCTACAATTCTTATCTCAGTTTCTTTCAAATCTGTGTGAAAAATGGAATACATCATAGAATATTATGGTGTAAAGAAACGAGTTAAGGAATGACTAACATGTCTATAATTACTAGTATTTAAAACTGACACTAAAGACTAGAATAATTCTCACTGTTGAAGACAAGACCAAGAGGCTAAAAAAATCCTGATGTTTTCTTCACTTGTTGGAAACGACAGGAGATAACACTCACTTGTCAGCACGTGACACGATCTTTAACCCGCGCGCATTTAGCGTCATGACACATAGCCTGTAACCCGCACGTTAATCACCTGTTTAACAAGATGGGAGAATTCTTTTATCGCATTCTCATGATGACGTGTTGTTATAAACATGTGTCAGTGCCGACATATTTTATATTTCTGTAACAACTTAACATCTATATATCGACAAAAAGATGCTATTTAGTAGGAAGAGTCGACGATACCATGTTTACATCGTGGTAATCTTTACCATCTACGTTTTTATCAACGGAGCTTTCTGTTGACGACTACCTACTGTGGACTGCTGAAGACACTTCCGTAATCAGCTGTCAAATATACCAGTTTCCATTTGTCGTTAATGAATGATGTCTATTGTCTTATATCAACGTATAAAAATTACAAATTTGAAGCTAAACATTGGAAATGACATCTATTAAAATTTTCAAATTAAGTAACTATTATGTTTTTAGTGGTACCAAGTCAGAAGTTTACAGATGATCATTGAGTAATTCTTCTCTTCTATTTATCAAAAATAAACTAAAAACGATTTACAAGATAAGTTTCAAATATAGGATTTCCATTTTCACGGGTTGGGAATTTGGCAGACATGTTGGATTTGTATAGACTATCCTGACCTTCGATTGCTTCAAGAAATATTCAAGACTTGAATAGTTAGTATGTTTCATGAAATTTAAGTAGACCATTTTATCAATTGGTCCGTGTCTCAATCTTATTCAGACTCTTCCAAAGCCAATTCGGGATAGTAATATGGTATAAATACAATATCTCAATATATCAGTCTATGGTAATTTGGTCACCATATTGGTCAAGACTGACCAGTGGATAATGAAGTGTTGTAGAAAAGATAAATTAGTCTAAGTCGTGTAGACACAAGTAGATCTTTAATAAAATCAGTCTATATCATCATTTGTTAACATTATTATACAGTCCAACTAGCTCGTTAGTCAATAAAACTTGGTGATATTTTTTTTTAATTCAAGCAGAGTCACCATTTTAACTTCCTTCTTCTAGATCATAAGATGATCTCTCGTGTCTCTCTAGATTAAGAAGCTGATAACTATTTTCTTTATAACAAGCAGTGTATCAAACAGTTGCTTCAGTTTCCCAACAATTACTTTTACAAACACTGTGGGCTCTCAACAGCATAAGAGGATTTGTGTTCCAGACACGCTATAGAAGCAAGAATTCCACTCTCTCGCAGTACCAAAGATTGGCATTGACTGGCATTAACAACTGACCAATTAAATACATTGTTTTGGTGAAAGAAAACATTAACAACCACTAAATTTCATGTTGGCAGAGGTGGTTAATGCAATACATACATCATCGGATTAAAGTTGTCAAAAATATGGAAGGGTTCTGAATGATGATGAATTCAATGGGTTTTAAAATTTGTTTGGAATTTTGCTATTCTAGAGCTAAAAAAATAACTAGCACAATATTGAAAGTAGCGTTTCACAAATGACTCGAAAGGAAAACTATTACCCAATTCGCGATCAAGCCATAGATAGCCGTTACACTTGATGAAATCTCGGCGCCACACAATCACACTTTCAGCGAGATTATACGATAGTTACTCCAGGACCACCGTATATTGATTTGCTAAATGAAGGGATATCTTGAGTAAAATCGTGTGTATAAAACAGGCCAATATGTGACGGGGTTAACGCTAATGGTGAAAGTTGTTGCGAGTGAAAGGAAGATGACTAGAAGAGGTCTGTAAGATCAACAAGTTTTATTCTACCAAGTCCTTGAGTTTGATGTTAATGGTCATGTAAATGGTCATTTTCTAATCTCTGTATCATAACCATTGAAATGAAATCTGTTCATTTTATCAATTTGTTACGAACTGAAAGTTGCCTGCAAATTTTATTTAGATTTTCTGAAATCACATTTCTTTCCTCTCTTTGAACTACTGTGTAGTAAAAAAAAAACTCTCGAATACTTAAGCTAGTGAACGATTACAGGACTGACTTGATCTGCTTTATATATCAAACAGCTACTGCTGGTGATGCTGAACTCCCTCCCTACATACAAGGTTGTATTAGGATGAGCCAGTGATTTTTTGCTTTTTTGGTGTGGGTGATGTTGGTGGTGATACATGTTCATGTATGTTTGACTCATTGGTAGCAGCAGCTCAGAGTTGAGAAGTAGTTTAACTGGAGACAGAGTAATCTTTTTCTCTATAACCCAATAATAGTTGATCTCTACGGAAGTCTTAAATTTCTGTAACGTAACTAATTTTAATGATGTAACATTATGCTTGAGTTAGAGGACGACAGAATAAATCCATAAAACACTTACATAATTACAGTTGGCCAAGTTTCGACAGATGTGATAATTGGTATTAATAAAGTCTTAATACATTCTAATGTAAGGTACCCTGGTGTTGTGATACGGTACTACAGGGACGTCTTTTCTTACTAACATTATAACACATTTATCATCTTATTTCATTCTCTTATTCCACGGACTGTAAATATACTTAATAACATTTATTCTAATCTTATTAATTCTTTATCGATGAATTGTTAAATACCCTAGAGCATGTGCACAGACAATAATATGAATTTGAGGAACAATTTAGAAATAATAAATGCCTGAAGCGGCGACTGGTGGTCATACAATGCCGATCGTAAATTTTGCAGAAAATCTATCATATATACGTACACGAGCCTTTATTTATTTGTTCTCAAAATACCAATAACTGTTTCTTTTTTCACTTAATTTATTTACTCGTCAAGTGGGAGTATCTTCTACAGTTGACATCAATTTCTTAACAAAAAGCTTTTGATTCACAAGAAAAAAAATATGTGATCCTTCCAGTTGAGAAAAGATTTTCCAAAGAATATAATTACATTCACCAAATGGCAGCAATTCATTTATTCTAATTAATTAATCAACATAAAACATTTTACAATTGAAATATGAACAATTACAAGAACATTTGGTAAAGGCGTACACAAATTATTAAATTTAAGACAATTAAACAAGTTTTAGGCGGAGTTGTCAGTTTTCATCAGCTTTATTTTCACAACCACAAACGATTAAGGCTAGAATAAGGCGCGAAATAAAATAAACTAAATATAATTTGTGGTAATTTGAGTGCCATGATGATTATTATAATTATTTCATTATCTCCAAGATTCACTCATCCCAAGAAACTGTTCTCATCTCAGGGGACAAGTATTTTTCTATCAAAACTTGGTTTAATTCGCGCTCTAGTGTCTTAATCAAGAAAATGTACGGAACATATGGATAGTACTGTGGTACTTTTCAATCATTATTCAAATCACCTCAAATCTATTGTTAGAAAATTCGTATACACCCGGCGTCTTTATCTTAAAGACATTATTCTTTCTGTGACAATTGACTCCAATAAGTGTTAGCCTATTCTAGCTCCATGGATGAACAACAAGAAAATCCGTACTCTTAACAAACAAACAAACAATGGGATTTAAATCTCCTGTAGGTATAAAACTGATATTGGATTTCAAGTCCATCTCTTATATCCAATATTTTGATTCTTGCGTACACATATTTGTTGAAACCGAAAAAGGGCAGTGTGGAATTTTGGGGAAGGTCTGACAAAACCACTTTTAAGTATTATGTCCCGTTATTTTCAAATAAACAATAAGAAATGTGGACTCTCTGAAAGGGAAATCGAGTTGAATTCAGTCGCAGAGTAAAACAAGGTGTTTAATTCTTTAAAGGAAATAAGAAAATTATTTCTTTTGACAACTAAGTTTAAGATTGTCTTGTTCTGTATATCAAAAGAGGATATTAAAATATAATATTGGTAGTAAAATGCAGTGGAAAGAAAGATTTTTACAATGATTTATAAAAATCAATTTTGTATGAAATTGAACGCTAGCAAATCCCTTGATGCAGAAATAATTCTCAATTTGCTATAGGATGATAAGAATCAGGAGTAAAGTCGTCAGAGTGAGAATATGAGTGTTAGCCTTTAACGATACAATCAATATAATTGTTTTTGATCATAGAGACGGGGTCAGACATTGATCGCCATTTTGTATTCATCAAAATGTTTCTTAATGATAGGATATCAGTGTGATTTATCCTCTTTTACCAACTGTCAAACTGATTATACAGATAATTTTGATGGCGATATTTGGGTCGTTTTTTCTCCTCCAAATCATCACGTTATCCATTACTTAAACAGACGATGGCGAGTAAACGCTCCACTAGGGAGAAATTTCACCCGTTATTTTCTCGCTAATCGGACACCAAACTCGACCTTTCACGCTTAAAGGGTCAATTCTCACAATCTCTCGTCATCTCGGAAAACCACGCATACGAAAATGGCGAGGGAGCTAAATGAAATAATTAGATTATCGCAACTGGTAAAAGGCCTAGATGTGACTTTTATTGGAAAATCGAAGCCATCACACCTGCTATGAAAATATCACTCTAAATGCGATAATTTAATAACTCTTTTCCTTTTCCCAAAAGCAAAATGGCCGATATATCAGATTCACAGTAACGACTTCTGTAACTGGTGTAATACACGCGGGAAATCAGCAAACAATGTACAAATATTTAAAATGATAAAGCTCTAAGGAGTAAACCAGGCAAATATAATAAAATTATCAAATTTGATTTCCACCATCAGTGACCAAACGTCGATTACCCGCAAGCTAAATACATTATTGTCTTATTAGGCAAATGACATGCGCGCTGATTAGTAAAGTTACCCTTGGATAATTCAATTAGTAAATAAACATAAAACATCAAACAGCATAATGTTTGAATTATGGCCACGTGCATAATGCGCCCCATTAAGCTCATAAAGCACACAGAAATGGGTGAAATGTTCACCTGATGAGGACCTTCTTCCTGCTCGTAAACTTTCATCATCTCATGGGGATACTGAACATAGTTTTAATAAATTTTATTTATTCTTCTACTTTCCTTTTGAGATGTTAAGTGTAGCATTATTGAGTTGTTAACCCGTGTATTTTATAGTCAAATTAATTTGTTATTGAGTAAGTTGCTAGAATTATATATAACACACACTAAACTTGGGAATATCAAAATATGGAAATATATGTGCAAATTTAACTTCTGTTATAAAATAACAATCAAAATGTTTCTGGTATGTATGCGTTCATTACGATGTTTTTATCTTGCTCATGAGAAAACTCCGAGATCTTCTACAGTTACCAATTTAACAACCGAATTGTAGCTTTTTATAATACCGTTTCGCAGCTTCGCCAGTTCTTGTTGGGAACCGATGATAACTCTGCAAGTTAGTGCTGGTATTATTGTTATTCGAGTAGTCTGCTGGTGTTGTTGACGTTACAGTGCGAGCCATGTTCCTGAATGCGAGCCTGGTGAGACACATCCCAAATTGCAGTAAAGATAGCTTGCCAGGCAAGATAACATACGCCCACTTCAGCAAATTTTAAGTAGATTGCACCATCATCACACTTATCTGAGCTGATATTTAGATGAATCAAATCGAATGAAAACTCTAGCCTCTATTTATCTGAGTTATTATCAAAATGAATACACATACCATTCAAATCGAATGAAAACACTAGCCTCTATATCACATACACAAGTTAATTTTAACGTTTTTTCACAAGGTCAAGGGCAATAACTCATAGACTGATGACTGGAATTGTGCCAATTTCGAACTGATCCGAGATATTATCAAGATGAATACATATACCAAATTGGATGAAAACTCTAGCTTCTATCACGTACAAAAGTTAATTTTAACGTTTTAAGGGCAATAACCCATAAACCGACAACGAGAATCGCGCCATTTTCTAACTCATCTGAGATATTTCCAAGATGAATTTTCATGAAATGAAGTTTCATTCAAATTGGATGAAAACTCTAGCTTCTATCACGTACAAAAGTTAATTTTAAAGTCAAGGGCAATAACCCATAAACCGACAACGAGAATCGCGCCATTTTCTAACTCATCTGAGATATTTCCAAGATGAATACCCATACCGAATTTCATTCAAATCGGATGAAAACTCTGGTCTCTATCGCGTACACAAGAAATTGTTGACGGACGGATGGACAGGGGTGACGGCAATATACGTCCACATTTTCATGTGGGCGTATAAAAAGCAAATATGCGGATGAGAAGCGGACATGCATGGCTTTTGTCTTCTGTAGCCTTATTTGACGGTGAAATGTATTTTCCAATATGCTCTTAAATTTTCGTCTTGGCAGATTAACGTAAAGATCATATTTTTGAAAGGTATTTCAGATCATGCTTTTAATCTGGTTTAATATGATATATTTTTTTATGTGAAGGACCTCACATGCTGAATTATGTGCATATCTTAAATATCGTTAACAAAAACGTCTTATGAGTGAGGACATAAATGATACGGTATCAAATATAAGACTCGCGTGTATTGACAATAATATGATATTGAGTGTAAAATAAAGAAATACAACAGGTTAATTTGTTACGGATATCAGATGAGTTTGACATGTTACCTCTATCATTTTACATTGACCAAATAATATCTGAACTTTGATTAATTTTTATCTTTTAATGACCTGCATTTTTGTGTCAAAGGAAACGTCTTGGATGTCAATACATGATGTATTCCCACATGTTTTTGATCAAGATGGAAGAGAGAGGCTACTAATGAATAGCTCTCGTGAAGACTTCTCAACAAAACTTGAACGCTGTCTTTTAGTATATAGCCTTTTAGAGTCCAAGACTTGATGTTATGATGAAGAAAATGTATATGTTTGATTTTAGAATGTTAAGTTTCGAGTAAAATATATGTTTTGTTTTATAATGTTAAGTTTCCAGGAAAATATATGATTAAAGTTCTAGTCTCTGTTAAAATATTATCATTGGTGTGATAGCAGACTTCTTAGATTGTCAAATTATCCCCCTTGTTACCCTTATCTTGTCATAATAATACCATATAGATATAAATAATAACTATAGTTTAAACACACAATTACCATATAATTACTAACTACTTCTGCCAACTTCTGTGATAATTGGAAACAAGTTAATGCCATGATGGCAAATTGGATCGCAGAATTATCAAAATCTGGTATCTCAGACGCCAAAAAGCATCATATTACATCTGATGAGGAGTTACAGGTATCACGTGACCCTTCATGCGTCACCTGACACGAGTCTTGAAATCCTCTCCATACTGCGCACGCTCTGTCGCAATTCATTCCACACGTCAATATGGCAGTTAACTAGTAATGTGGTATTTCACATTCAGTTTATGCAATTTCCATATTCCTTCATCTTTAGACAAGGCAGCAATTTAAGAGTCGTGAAAAATACCATGTGTAGATAATATCTGTAAATTGAAGCTTTCGTCTTTTCTTCTGGCGCCAAGAGTCAGACCAGAATTGGTATTAGCCTGTGATAATTTTCATATTATCCATGAAATTATACACAAGAAGAAAATATTATGACACGAGGTGCTCTATGGACATTAGAACCTGTCAGAATTGGTCAAACAGTTTCAACAACAATCGACTTTGCCATTATTCCTCTTATCGTGAAAAGACTGGCAATCCCACGTGATTGTTCCTGATGGACTTTTTCATTGCGATATCTTATCTCTTAGCACGTGTTATTGCGAAAAGTCCCTAAATCCCTTGTCATTCTAGAAGTGGAAGAAATTACACCAAAATCTCGTTACTGGAAGGCTTCAAGTCTCGAATCAGTTATCTGGAGTCAAATAAATATTTCTACTTCAATATATTTCTCATTTTCTTATCACAAGATTATGTTAATTATTAGACACAGCCATTTTTATGAGGGTTGCTGACTATAGTCTAAATACGGTAATAGGAATGATTGGTTGATTTAATGAAAAACTAATGAATGTAAGAGTGGAAATATTCCCACTGACGAATATCTTATTGTCTTTTGATTACATGCACTTGTTAAAGAATTATTAAATCGTTGAGATAGAGTTGGTAGCAGAAGTGACCTTTCTACCGCGAGTTCAACAAGCTCAGACTGAAGACTCGAGATGATTGATAAAAAATGATACCTCAAGACAACAATGATCCTTGCATTTATATTCTCTATTTCATATCTCACATGCAGAGCCATTTTATATCTTTCTCTTATTCTCAAGATTGGATTGTTGGAGCCATCTCATTTTCAGTTAAGGCCATGGCGCTGCCGAGTTCAAACAATGTGCAGATCAAAAAGGAAATGGTAATTGGGATCTCTTAGAAAAAGTTTATTAGTGATTGACTATTGTTGTTTCTATTAGCGAGGCACGTTATGCATATTCCAGATAGAAGTTTTGATGGCAACCAATTTTCATTACTTAGCATTTGTTGAAATTCTTAGTTGGAGTCGATATACAACATGAGGTTAAATTAATATGTATTAATGAGGTCTTGTATTTTATTCCAACTCTCAGTTACAACTGTTCCGTGAAAGAATATAGCATATAGGTCTACATTTGCATTTTTATCCCCAGTTTCATAAAACCTGACTAACATCTCTCTGAAACAAAGCCTAACCCAAATGAAGTTCTAAATTGGCGCGGATCACGGGACGACAGGGGGACAGAGTTTGGGGGTGGGTGGACAGGTCCACAAATTGTCAAGTTTGGATGAGTAGAGTGTCTATAATGGACAGGAAATAAGCACAATTTCGCCTCTGAGAACATCCAAGTCCCAAAATTTTTCGCCTGCGGTGCACTTTTACATTAATTCATGCTCAAATGACAGGAAAACTCATTCGTTTCTTTCGCAAATCATCTTCACTCACACAAGCATGGTTACTAATGTGAACACGAAGCAAATTTATTGACCGCATATTTTCGTCGAACATGTGATCAGTACAGATGAAACTGCCCCCCCCCCCACCGCAATGAAAAAGCGATCTGCGCCCCTGATGTTCTAATATGATTCCATGTATTTATTCCTTATATTGACATTGACAGTTTATTGGCACCTATTTACTACCATGTTATATGCCAAATAAACAACACATTAATATTCAAAACTTGTTTTTCTTCCTTGTTCTGTTTCACACATAATGATATGTTTGTATCAAATATCAATCAAATTAAGCAAAGTGTTTGTAACTAATAATCAAATCGTCTCTAGAGATTTCTAACAATTAAACTCCTTCTATGTGACTCACAATCGTTCACCAACCACAAATGGCCACTTCCAATATTGCTGCTCATTCAGTGGAAAATTACTTAAATAAAGTCATCGTGAAAAATCAAATATTTTCAAGATTAATTGGTGGTTTGTTTGTTGTTTTGACACAGTACTTTTCAAGACGTAAACATGTCCTGTATATAGTCTGGCATGAGCCATAGTTTGTCTGAGAGCACATTCTGTTGGTTTTAAAAAAAAGGTTCATGCATATTTTATGCACATCCATATTTCACATAAGATTATAATAAATGATATTACGTGCTATATTATATCATTCGACCATGAGCGGACAATATGATACGTTGCCATGAATGAATGGAATGGAGTTTTACGTCCTACTTTTCTGGAGATGTTATGGCTAATGAGGATGTGCAAACATCATGGTATGTGAGAGAAATTTTCGTCAGTACAGTGGCACGCAAATTCCCAAAAATCGAAGATTCTACACATCCTGTGACACAACCCATTTTTGGATCTTCGGATTAGCGATCAAGCACTTTATTCACTCTTAGAAATTTCATGGATAAAGCACACAACTATATTGAAAAGAGGAAACGAAGCCTGTAGGCTATACTTACAAGTATATCCATCTGTTTTATTGAAGGCTGGTGAAAGTTTCTGAGATGATTTTTCGATACGAGTGGAATCTTGTCGAGCCTTAATAAAATGATGATGGCGCCGTGAATTTAACCCAGTAGGTGTCTGTAAGTGAACCAAACACTTGAAATTTTTACCAAGATTAGGTGGAGATAGAGTAAAGTTTGGGAAGAAGATTAATTCAATTGAGAGATACCCATAAACTATACCTAGCTAACAATTCGTTATTTTAACTGATATAGACATGGTGAATGCTTCATTGCCATCTGAGTTTCCAGGGATTCCAATTTGCTGGTTTCATTCATTGTCTCGTCTCACACTGATATAAAATAACGTCAAATTGTAGAAATTGAGTCGAATTGTGCTAACATTGTTGAGGTTTGGCGCCAAAGACGAGAAAATTATCAGCAGAAGACATGAAAAACAACAGATTTGATTTCTGAATATCAACTTCACAACGAATAGACACTTTTAGATATTACTGTCTGGAATTGTTCTCTCACAAAATACAATTTCAATTTGCCATTGATTGGGGAAAAATCTCACGAATTAGAATAATGTGGTGTTTGTGTGCTGAAATATTTCAAACAACCTTCTGCATCAAAACGAATCAAGTCTTTCTTTGTTTTCTGTCTAATTAAATACCAAGATTTGCCTATTTCTAGCATCACGAAGAGAAAAGATAAGTTGTAAATGAATATGATATATAGTTAGATTCTGCCAAACTTAGTCAAATTATTAAACAATATGTCTGCTCTATCAGACCAAACAATTCATTTCTTTCTATATTTTAAATCCATCTTGAAAATGTATTTTAGAACAAAATATCAGTTTTACTCCATTCCATTCTGAAACGTTTTTCATGTGACAAAGTCAAAAAAGAGTAACCAAATTTTTAGAGTTAACTCATTTCACTTATTCCAGATAGTTTAGTAGAAGTAGCCAAGGTACTTTAAATATTTAATATTTTATCAAAGTAATTGAAACTTATTTTTTATATCGAGGTGTATGGGTGTAAGATTTTTGAGAATTCTTTCACCGATAAAGGCAAGACTATTCCATTAATCAAAAATATCGTTAAAAGAATGAAATAATCCGAAGTATAGTAGTGGACTCCTCAATGTACCAGTTAACCACATGAAGTTTCCTAGCTTCTAACTGGGTTACAGATATTGTTAATGATTTATAATTGAAAATATTCCACTGATATAAGTATTTTATTTCTATTCTGGTATTTGTTTTACAATATTTAGTACTTGATAACTGTAATATAAATCATATCCTATATAATATAGTAATTTGACCAAACAAGACAACTTTTATATTTTGTATATTTTTATAACTTAAATCATAGATAAGAACCTTTTTTCAGAAGTGTGAAATTGATAACATCAAATTCTCAATTTTTTCTCAAACAAAAACCCATCTGTCAAGTAAATTTTTAAAACCAAACATGAACAATTTTGTTTTTTAAACTCCAAATGATAAATTCTGAAAATCTGAAAAGGGAAAAATAATTTGCTAATCGTATAATTATTCAAAACTCTGCTCTCTGACAGCAATGACTGGCAATTATCTAAAGTGAATGTCTTTAAGATGTAAATTAAAAAATTCTAGTATTATAGGCGATTATAATTAATGAATATTCAAATTCATGGTCTGTTTAATTAATAATATTAAGATATAACTAATATTCTATAAGAGATGTATGAGATACTGTTAAATTGTTACTACTGAGTTATTGACGTGCTGAAACTGACAAACTCTCCTCAGCCAATTAATATTCTACACTAAACCACGGGACGGCCTACTAATGTATCTCATTGGCCAATTTTTACGAGGCGGTTAACCAATCCACTTAGCGCTTACAAATGATGTTTTTATCGACAAAATGTCTTCGATCATCTTTTCACAGACGATACGCATATTTGTTGAGTCTTATTTGATGTCAGTTCCTAAAATGTTTAAAAGTGAAACGCAGGACATCATTTATTTTGTGAATTAAAAGTTTCCAGTGAAGCATCTATTCGATATTTTCTAGTACTTTGTGATAATTTGAGCTTCATTAGAGATATTGTTTATAAAGTGTTGGAGATTAAATTTGCATATCATGTCCAACTCTCAAATAATGGGCATTATCCCTAAAAAAGAAAAGATAGACTCAAATGACAATATTATTATTGAAGTTGAAAAACCACAACTATCAAGTAAAGCTTCAGCATTTTCCATAGCTGCTATTATTGGAAGTTCCGTAAGGGATAAAAGTAACGAGGACAATGATAACGATGAAGATGATGATCTTAGCGATAATGAAGATATCGTCATTGATGATGATACGGCACTTTTACCTCTAGGTAAGTATATTAATTGTCTTTTGAACAATATTTAGGAATTAAGATACATATGAAAAAAAAAATGGACTTGGTTGAATCTTAACAATAAATATATAGCCGTAGAGTCTGTATATTTTGTTTCTAAAAAAGTATGAATAAATATATCAAAAAGTGAATTTGAATTTTAAAAGATGTTATTATTATATTATATAGAAAAGTTGGTAGAAAAGCACGTCAAGGAACCGGAAGTAGTCAACGTTAAAGAAAAATTAACAGCCAAATCTTCTAAAATACCTATTCATTCTATGACGTCATCAGGATGTGAAGAAATGGAACATGTCCACTGTCGTCTGGAAACAAAAGATTTATGGGATAAATTTCATGATTTAGGAACAGAAATGATCATTACTAAAACGGGACGGTAAGGTTTTAATTATAATTTAAATAGACAAAAGAAAACAGAGTTCTATTGTCTTTGACAGTGATGCAAACTATTAAAATAACAAATATCTGCAGACAAAAATCAGAACATTTATTTTAGAAAAAACAACGAAAGAAAAGTGGTACTTGACAGCATGAACTTTTGGTTCTAAAATTGATAGAGATATCATTCACATAATAATCACAGTCCACAATATTATACATTTACATTAAACAGTTCAAAAAATGTTAATCATGTTTTATTTTTGAGAAGGATTCATTTCACTATCGCTTTTTAGCAAGACAAATTTCAGCATTTGACGTGATATGCCGATATAGGCATAATTAGTTTGTTAATTTGAAATTAAGAATTATTCTTTTTCGGATAATAATTATAGGTTTTATTTTAAACTAATAAATATTGCAAATTGAAATACAACATTCACAAAAAATACAATATTATTGGAGTAAGAAAGGTTATACTTCAATCCTATTTAATATAGATTATTGCATTTACTTGCTGAATTTTGGTCCTACTGCCTACTAGCTGGCCTAGTTAAAAAGGTGTTAATCAAAATGAAATCAACAGTTCATAATAATATTATTATTTCCTATCAGATGATATAATTAGTAAATTAGTAAGGTTGATAAACCGCTGAAATTATTTCACTGTTAAACTGTTTACATTGTTTTCTTGTTTTCTAACCTTCTTTATTTATTTATCTTAGCCACGAGATTTGATTAGGCACATTAACTTTGTAAATAAAATAAAACTACTTTCTAACACCATTTGTGACCCGGCACGCTTCAATGTTCCATATTTAATTGGTACTAACTGTTTGCTGACCAACCTGGGGGTCAGTATTTAATGTTCTTTATACTAATGACCACTGAGCCTCTTGAGATAAAACAAATTGTATTAAACTGACCACTTGACCACCTCCGGTCATATTGTCGGCTATTGTTCACTTAACTAGATAGTTTCAATTTAATTGTCTCCATACAGAGTAGTTTATTTCTGCCCCATACGGCACTGAATTGTTATCTTGCTAGCTATCAGTCGAAATTAAAACCAGTATGTTACTAAATCTCTTAATGAATCCATCTCATCAATTCGAACATGTGAAATTAGGCAAGACTTGCCTAATTTTTGTCTGCAGCAATATTTTTTGACAAATCGTGCTTGTACACAGCTTTCCAGAGGTACAAAACACCTAACAACTGTTTGTTTTCAGTCTCTAATCCCTTTTCATTTAACAAACGTAATTGAGGTCATTTCGTTTTAATGTATGATCAAGCACATCCACAATGTTTCCCCTAATAAAGGCAATGTTTATAAAAAAAAAAAAATCACGCAATTGAAAAATAGCATTTAAATGTGTCCAGTTTGTTCGTTTTGACCAACTTACCATACAAATGGATGGGTTTATAGTAATCTAATTTATTCCCATGTAAAACTATAGAAATGATCAGCTTCCTTTATTCTAGAATGATAAGATAGGTTTATAATAATGATACTATAAGCTAGGTTTATCATAATGTTACTATAAGCTAAGTTTATAATAATGAATTATATAAGTTAGGTTTATAATAATGAATTATATAAGCTAGGTTTATAATAATGGCTACTCTAATCTAGGTTTATAATAATGGCTACTATAAGCTAGGTTTATAATAATGGCTACTATAAGCTAGGTTTATAACAATGGCTACTATATCCCTTTAGGGATTAGGTTAATAATAATGGTTACTGTAAGCTAGGTTTTTGATAATGGCTTCTATAGACTAGGTTGATATTTCAGACAAAATTAATATTCATATTGATGGAGATTTCATACTAGCTTTATACTGATAGAGATTTCAGACATGGTTCATATTGATGGAGATTTTAGACTAGATTTATATTGATGGAGATTTCAGACTAGATTTATATTGATGGAGATTTCAGACTGAATTTATATTGATGGAGATTTCAGACTAGATTTATATTGATGGAGATTTCAGACTAGATTTATATTGATGAAGATTTCAGACTAGATTTATATTGATGGAGATTTCAGACTAGATTGATATTGAAAGGGATTTCAGACTAGATTTATATTGATGGAGATTTCAGACTAGATTTATATTGATGGAGATTTCAGACTAGATTTATATTGATGGAGATTTCAGACTAGATTGATATTGAAAGGGATTTCAGACTAGCTTTATATTAATAGAGATTTCAAACTAGATTTATATTGATGGAGATTTCAGACTAGATTTATATTGATGGAGATTTCAAACTAGATTTATATTGATGGAGATTTCGGACTATATTTATATTGATGGATATTTCAGACTAGATTTATATTGATGGAGATTTCAAACTAGATTTATATTGATGGAGATTTCAAACTAGATTTATATTGATGGAGATTTCGGACTATATTTATATTGATGGATATTTCAGACTAGATTTATATTGATGGAGATTTCAGACTAAATTGATATTGAAAGGGATTTCAGACTATATTTATATTGATAGGGATTTCAGACTATATTTATATTGATAGAGATTTCAGACTAGATTTATATTGATGGAGATTTCAGACTAGATTTATATTGATGGAGATTTCAGACTAGATTTATATTGATGGAGATTTCAGACTGAATTTATATTGATGGAGATTTCAGACTAGATTTATATTGATGGAGATTTCAGACTAGATTTATATTGATGGAGATTTCAGACTATATTTATATTGATAGAGATTTCAGACTAGATTGATATTGAAAGGGATTTCAGACTAGCTTTATATTAATAGAGATTTCAAACTAGATTTATATTGATGGAGATTTCAGACTAGATTGATATTGAAAGGGATTTCAGACTAGCTTTATATTAATAGAGATTTCAAACTAGATTTATATTGATGGAGATTTCAGACTAGATTTATATTAATAGAGATTTCAAACTAGATTTATATTGATGGAGATTTCAGACTAGATTTATATTGATGGAGATTTCAAACTAGATTTATATTGATGGAGATTTCGGACTATATTTATATTGATGGATATTTCAGACTAGATTTATATTGATGGAGATTTCAAACTAGATTTATATTGATGGAGATTTCAAACTAGATTTATATTGATGGAGATTTCGGACTATATTTATATTGATGGATATTTCAGACTAGATTTATATTGATGGAGATTTCAGACTAAATTGATATTGAAAGGGATTTCAGACTATATTTATATTGATAGGGATTTCAGACTATATTTATATTGATAGAGATTTCAGACTAGATTTATATTAATAGAGATTTCAGACTAGATTTATATTGATAGATTTTTCAGATTAGGTTGATTGTGATGGAGATTTCTGACTAGGTTGATTGAGATATCGGACTAGGTTTATAATAATGGTGATAATAGACAAGGCATATCTTGAAATATTTTTTTTTTAAATATTAATAGCATTCTGACTAGATTGATAGAAATCTAAATCACAACCTAGGTTGATTAGGAAAAATAACAGCAGAGATTGAAATTATATGCGAGATTAATAATAATTAAGATTACGGACTAGGGTTTAAAATTACAAATATAATACACTTATTTTATAATGAAAATAATAACTTTCTTTATCATAAAGTGGTCAGTCACAAAGCTTAGGTTAAAATAAATTATAAGAAATAGGACAATTTATAGCTCGAACCCTTTTTCTACACCTACAACCTTCTCTTAAATCTATATTGAAATATTAACAGTGTACTGAGAAACACTCAAATGTGGAATTCTCATGATCTGTTAGGAAAAAAAATATTGAATGGATCATTTTTTGAATATAGGTGAACTGCATGTCTTTGACGGACGACTTTTCTTTATGATCCAACATAATTCAACTACATGTATGATTTTCGTCTAGGCAAATTGTAATTAACAATACATTACTATTTGCTATGAACATATGCATGTACCAAATATGTAATCAATGCCATCAATGTATGAAAGTTGTTTATAATAGACGTGTGTGCCTTTCAAGTAACAATGAACAAGTGACTGTATCTGTATATTGAGTCAAATTGTTTCTAAATAGTCGAAGATTGGCAGTTAATTACTGGTGTCCACCTTTCTGTCCACAATCTAATTGTTTTGTTTAGGGTCTGATCTTATTTCTTACACTGTTTACTTTCAATATCTTGTTAACACTGCTGATAGGTTTCTTTAAACGGCTATTTTCTCACCCTTCTCGTCCTTTGATACTTTTGACAGGCAATTTAGCCCAGTTGTTAATTTTACCCTAAATAGACGAGTGACATCGAATGACATGACCCCTTCAATTCAATCGCAACCTATGTTTGTATAAGCTCTCAGTAGGTGCTTCCGTAGTAAATCAGTTCAGAAAACAAACAATGCCTTTCGGGATTATTCTGAAAACCATACAATACTATACAAGGGATCATAGCGTGAAGTTGATTGTAAAAAGTCACGAGGAAACGCTAAACTTTCTTGAAAGAAAGCAGTCATGTAAGGTGATAGGCCTAACGCGTTTTCTGACATCACAGATAGTAGGCTAACAGACAAATGAATGGATGAAAATAGGGTAATTATGTGCTACAGTGAAACTCAACTGCCGACTTGTCGAAATATTGTTTCCATTTCGTATTCAAGAAAAATACGTTTAAATAACGGGGTTGGCAATAAACGTCCAATTTTAAGAATGATGAATGTATGGAAAGGAAAAGAAGCGATTAAAGGGTCTTTAACACGAGAAATATAAACAAATCTTTTGAGTTAAATCTCTCTGAGATTGAACAGCGAACAGTTTTTGGTTGAAGACCCATATTACTTGGTCACAATGATGGAAAGCTTTGACTACCACGGCTATAATTTTCTCATCTACGAGGCTGCAGATTTCGCCAAGAAGATGGGATAAGTAGTGGTTTCATTCGGCGCTGATTTCACAATTGCGAGTCCATGATAATTTGAGTCTATTAGTCGTCAGCCAAATAGCTCCCAATGATATGTAAATTTGCCCAAATTGTTATGCGAGTCTTCCGTTATGCAGCCAAACGTAGAATTCTATTGTCTCGGAGATGTTCATCGCTTCCTTAATTGTTTCTCAAGAAGGTTATTATTTGATAGTTAAACACATTATACATCTTACAAGAGACGCTCGTATTTCTTCCTTCCATTTCTCTCTTGTCTAAAATAATTCCTGGTTATTAAACAAGAAGGCTGATTACCATATATAGAGGTGTTTAAAATACTCTGTCATATATTTCATCAACGCGCTGGTAATAATTCTCTTTCTCAGTGTCAATGTACATGCACTAGATTTTAAAATAATGAACTTCCTTATTCTCCGTATAGAAACAATTGACTGCACAAAGCTCAATGATTTATAGTCCATTTTTTAAAAATTACAATACTTGTATACCTCATTGTATATGAATATGGGGCAACTCTGACATATACAAGCGTGTTTGGATTTTGCATTGACAAAAATCTACGTTATAGGAATTTTGAGTAAGAATGCAGAGTGCAGTGCAGCTATACAACAATTTAAATGTTTTATACGTTTCTGTGAACACCATTTTTGTATACAGAATGTGTTTTGCTTAAATTCTGTGTTTCGTGACAGTTGTTCTTGTACGGGAATCATTTCTGTATGTCATGACTTATCAAAACAATAATTTATATTTTACATGCAGGGTCGCACTTTTTACAAGTGATAAGAAGGATTAAATTGAAAATGTAGCCAATTATATTTATATTTTCATCTTATTAGCATACAAATATCATTTATAAACATTAACATTTAGTAAACGTGGCGTCTTGGAAGTTGTCATGATACCCGTATCGTCATTATTTGAAATGAGGGTCAATTTGAAATGATCCTACATATTATTGACACTTCAACACAGGACAGCACCTAATGTTCACTGAATTTTAAAGACAAAAGGTCCGAACTATGGTTCATTTATAAACAATTGGTTTAAAATAAATGCGATCACACGACCGAAAGTGAACTTGCGCAGTAATTTATCTTCTGATGTATGCAAATGAGCGCGTGCTGGACAGTCAGGTGACATATCGTCTGTTAATGTTCGTCTGAAGTCTTCAGTGTCTCCATCAAATTTGGTCACGGATAACTAGGTAAAACCACAACCATCTGGAGACGTGGCGATGCACAAGAGGGGATCACTTTATTTCTAGTTTAACAACGTCTGCCATTAATAAAATCACGCTCTCAAATCTCGTACATCAAACGTTATTCTCGAGATGTTCTTCCGATCATTTGAAGTATCTTTATATTGGTACTCAAAAATATAAAAGAGGCCATCAGTTGATACTTAAAAAATACCAAAACTGTCTTTTCAGTTCTTAAAATGTGTTTTATTAGAAAAAGAAATCCTTTACGATTGAAAAAATATTTAATTCTCGAGATGAATACTGAGACAAGTGCAAAAATAATGAAGTTGAAATAGAGTTAATTAACTATAAAAAAAATGTCTACAAAAAGACAAAATAAAGAATAGTAACTCAATCAAACAGAATATATTAGAATTTTTATCTTTCTTCAATGATATACCACGAGCTCTTGAATATTTTCTTTTGTGTAATTCAACACTTTGATTATTAAACAAAACTCTACGACAGACAGATATTTATTTGTTCAGCGATTAAAAACCGATTTCTCTCAATTTAAGTAATTTATCTGAAAATAAACCAGTTTGTAACTTCACTGTAAAGTATATTATCTGTTTGGGTCTTTTAGGTTAACAATAAGTATAAAATAAGACTGTTCTATTCAGTATTTAATCCCACTTTGACTGGCAAATGTTGACACTATTATATTTTGAAACGTTTAAATCAAATTTAGTTTAAGTTAGTTGTCCCTATTGTGGTGTGTTGATGGTATTATGTAGACGAATACCTACAAAAGTAAGATTTAAATAAAATGATTTTTTTTTAGCTAAACAACATCACAAGAAAGGAAAGGCTACTTCGTGTTATGATATCAGTAACTGCGCATTAATTGCATGGAAGTTAATATTTTGATATCAAAATTAAAATTGGTCCTAATTATTTGTTTTTAAAAAATTTAATATTACTATTTATTTTTACATTGTATAAATTTTGCAAGGCAATATTAATGGAAAAACATTTTTTTTTTAAATATGTAGTACTATTGTAGAGCCTACATAATATTCTTTAATACAAAATAATCAATATATTTTGAAAAACCCTGTTCAATGAATATAAATGGAAACAAATATTTTCTATATAATTGTCTGAAAACCGACAGTGAAACTTTGATTGCAATTTGTTTGGGGTATATTACGAACCTCTCTGTTGGTAAGAGTTAAGACCATGCTGTGATATATACCTGCTGTAGGAAATACAATGAAGTATGTTCGTGTCAAAGTGTAGAAATTAAGGAGTTATTAGTCGCACCTGCATGTTTTAAGATTATTTCACTAAAATTACTCGTTGTTGTTGTTAAATACTAGAAAATTGACATCTCAGCGACTAATAATATGGTTTAAAATCTACACCTAGTAATATGATCTATACCCATTTATTATCTTTCTGAATACTGGTAAAAATTACCTTTTCTAAACCTCTTTACACCTTTCTCGTAAATCTCGATTGAAGAATAGAAAGTACGGTGTATATTTTACTCCAGTAATTATTCTCGATATTTATAGGCTTCTACAAGTTACACTTATATACATTATATTTTCATTATCGTCAGAAGTTTACTCACGAAAATTTCACATAACTACATAATGAGAAAGTAGGAACAATAATGTTAGTTTGAAAATAGAAAAGTGTCTAAAGTAACCACTTTGACACTTGCTAATGGTTGATTTTTGATCTGTGAAAATATTTGATAGAAGGATAAAATTTATTTACGAGCATCGATAAAATTAAAATTTTAAAAGGTGCATTCTGTATGCTTTGAAATTAATGACGTGTATTCGTTTTAGATTTATAACTTCATAGGGTATTATCATTTTTTAATAATAATATCTGAGAAAACAACATCTTTTATTAAAAGTAAAAACCGGTAAAATTTTTCATTAACATTTCGGTGACTTTGTTCACTTCGGGCATTCGTCACAAGTTTTATTTTTCAAATTTTTATTCAAATTTTAAATCCCATATTAACTATTCTGATGATAGTTGCTTGTTAGAAGTACGTGTTAGTTGAAAATATTGAACTATATTTCCGTGACAGAAAGAAATCAAGTTGAAAATTATCTAATTTAATCATTGCGGAATGATAATATTTCTCTCCTCTTAGCTTCGTTTTCATACTTTTTCATCAAAATCATTTTAAGTCTAGGAATATGGGAGTCTGACTTTCTAATTTTCTTCAATTACTCTGAAAACAACATAAAAACACACTAAGATGTCCAATATTCAGAATAGCAAATCATTGACACATTTTTATTGCATAATAAAATATCATTTCTCTTCCTATATAGAATTTTTTAATGGCTTTCCCAACCAAAAAATAAATGAAAATTTTATGCTATGTTTATTTCAATTTTGTGTGTAGAGTTATGTTTTTGGAGATGTTGAAGAATGCATTGGAGATGATTGGAGTTATCGGAATTGATCAGTAATAAAACTGTCGGTATAACATAACGAATGTTCTTATTGACGCCTTGTAGTCAGTTTTTAACCAGATTCAATAGACAGAATTGTCCAGACAGAATAATAGTTTATTTTCTGACTTCTACTTAAACTCAGTTAATTGTGTGTTCCATTCCATTTCTGAATCATTCAAGCAACAAGTCATCTCGTTTCTCTAACAGAATCATTTCCAATACACTGATAATGGCGTTATTACAGCCGGGAATATATCGTAAACATTTCTCGTACATCACAAACTAGCGCCAATCTTAACCCGACTGGAAATCAAAGGAGAAGTGAAAATTGATGTTTTAACTTGAAGATAGAGATAGGAAATCAAATCAAATTTTGACACAAGGGATGTTGACTGTTGTATATGATATTGATTGAGTGATGGTAGTAACCAATAGAATACTAGTGATAAGTTGTATATAATTATAATTCTATCTGAACCAATCTAACATATAGCTTGTTACAGTAAAGGAATGAAGTAATATTGTGATATGTTTGTATTAATATCAGTCACTCTACCAATCATCTACCCTATCTTTCTCATCTCATAATAAATCTACTCAAACCAAATTAAAATCTAACCTTTAGAACAAATCATTGTTTATCACATCTCCATCTCCATATGAACCCTAATCTCTTGACATTATGGCGTTAACTTGTTACAACTTTTAACAAGAAAATATTGACGAAAGATGACACACACAAATTATTGTAAAATTATCAGCTTCAATTTGACTGACATCTAAAAGAAAGACCATTTCTACATTTCGAGAATAACGTTGAGTTGGCTTCTGATAACTCTCTCAATTATCTTCAATTTAAAAAACGCTATTCAACGATCAATCTTTCAAAAATGACTGAGTTTCTTCTAGATGTTCTCAAAAAATCAGAGTGTTCGCGCGAAACATACTATAAATGTGAAGCAAAAAATAGATAAAGTAAATTTGCAAAAAAATATGAGTATAGGCTGAAAGCTATAATACTGTATTGAAATATTGCAATAAATGTTGCTTATAGCTTCTGTGGCATCAGATAAACCTAATATTTTGATGATGGCTTATATTTTCAGGCGAATGTTTCCAACTCTAAGAGTGTCATTCTCAGGATTAGATCCAGATCAGAAATATTTGGTATTAATGGATATAGTACCGGTCGATAATAAAAGATATCGCTACGCCTACCACAGATCATCATGGTTAGTTGCAGGAAAAGCCGACCCACCACTTCCTAACAGATACCATGTACATCCTGATTCTCCATTTACTGGTGACCAATTACAGAAACAAACTGTTTCTTTTGAAAAGCTGAAATTAACCAACAATATGATGGATAAAACTGGGCATGTAAGTACATGTAATTATCGAAATGTCTAAGATAAGTAAGTAAGACAATATGAACTTTAATACGTATTATATATTTAATTATTCATATTCAAAATGGTAGAAATTCTAGAAAAATCCCTAATCATTGCATTAAGAATTAACAACTTGCAACTATTTGAAGTTATTTACCTATATTTTTAAGAAATATGTATTTTTGTTTTTTACTATTTTAGGTCATATTGAATTCAATGCATAAATACCAACCTCGTATTCACATTGTTAAGAAGAAAGACAGTACGCCCTGTCAAGGGTCTTTTACTTCCTTAGACGCAGAAGAATATCGAACATTTGTGTTTCCAGAATCAGTATTCATTGCAGTGACAGCGTATCAGAACCAGTTGGTAAACATGACATATTGTTATCAATATTGTATTCCATCAACTGTTGCATCAGTGCAGTGTTGATATTGGAGTTGAGGTTTGGCTATAGCCACATCAGAAGATTTTATTTAAGTCTTCCCTGATTCGCACGGCTCTGTAGGATCTGCAATGATGCATTGTGGCAAGGATGAACAATTACATCTATAGGGAACTCTATGATAGATACATTGGTGATTTTTACATTCATGTTCATGTATATCATGAGCAACCAAAATCAATTTCTCAGTTGTTGATTTTAATTTCACTGTGTCAAACCACATAATTTAATTTTGGCCAAAAGCTGAATTTTTATCACTATATTATGATTTTCCAGATCACCAAATTAAAAATAGACAGTAATCCATTTGCTAAAGGTTTTAGAGATTCTACTAGACTAACGGATTTTGATAGGTAGGTTTTACTTCTTACTTACATAAAAAAAATTGTGGAGATATTTGAATTTTCATATGATTGATATAACATTTTTAATAAAATATGGTCTAAAATGGTTAATTATATTCATTTCAGTGGTCCTGGATTTTCCTCAAGTTTTGCATTTCCTTATAGAGACACAATGGAGTCTCTTATTCAGAATCATAGCTATGCTAAATCACCACTGAAATCATACGTGGAAGGAATGGAATATGAAGAAGCTATGCTCAAACATAGAGAATATTTATTGACTAAAGGTAAGCTGTAGACAATGTCTGTTTCTTCTTTATTCCAATCAAAGTCGCATGATGTATTTGATTGTATTGTTTTGATTTGTTAATTCTACATCTGTTATTTAATAATTGTCTAGTGAGATGTCAATGCCGACCCAAGAGACGCCATCTTGAAATCTCCTTAGTTCAAATTATTGTCAAAAGAGGAATAAGGAGGGACATAACCTGTGTTTATCAGTTTCTAAAACATTGAGCTGTTACGTTATCACGACATTAATAACCCCTATCAGACGACAATTCAACCAGCTTATATAATCCAGAAGATAATTTTTGGCGCCAAACGGTTCCATATTTCCTATTTTATAATGTTAATATAGCGAAGATTTGACGAGTGAAAAGTTCCTTTAATATAATCTACTGAATTACTACAGAATAATATTCGTCTTACTGTCAAAAATAATTGCTTGTACGCATTGTATATTATTAGAAGACGGCAATTTCTCGTGATTTTTTCGATTTCCTGCGAGATGAAGATTTAACGCTCTTGCATCTATGAATATTTACTTTGAACAAAATAAATATCCAAATTTAACACACAAAAAAACCCAACTCGTCACGTGTTCATTAGATCCATGGCAATCATGGCATCCGTATGGACACGAAATTAGAAAACGTTTTAAGGACTACTTCCGAAAAAAAATCACCTATCTGTGGACAAAACTGTTGACTTGCTAATATCTTGTATCAACTTTAATCTTTTTATTGTGTGCAACATTATATTGATCTGGATATACATTTTCTATCCTGGTGGTCCCTTATTTTGACTTTTAATCCCAATTACGATTCAAATATACATAGCTCTATATCACTTTTTTTTAAGTGTCAGCTATTTCAAAATATGTTTTTGTAAGACTAACAATATTGCATGATATTATTGCGTGAACATTGGTAATATAACTTCTTGTAAACAAATATATCACATTAATATTCTACGATTACACCCAAACAGATTAGCAAATATTATTTAGAGGATTAGAAGGTCAACTTTTACAGCTTATATTTCCTTATGCGATTTTCGGCCAAATATTTTACGTTTGAGTGGTTGATGAAATTCTACATTTTCGTACAATAAGTAATTATTCACCAACGCAAATGAATTATTTTAAACGTAAATACTTCTTAAATATAGAATAGATAAGGATGTCATATTCTAATATAATTGCCCTCAATTAGGCCTAATAGTTTAAATAAGTAAAATGTCTACAATCAAAGAAAAATTGATTATTAATGGGTATAAAAAAATAAACGTTTTAGTCAAAAAGTATCTGAGAAATATAAACGGTGTAGGCCTACATACTCAAAAAGATCAACCAGTTAAAAGCATTTGAGACATCCATAAAATCTAATCTGCGTTTGCTATTCAACATTTCCCTTGCTATAAATCTGAAATATTGTATATTGTATGATAAGGTACATTGTATATCATCAAATCTATTGTATATTTTCAGAGGACCCTGACAAACATGAAGTTGTATCTAGTCCAGCGTGGTCTGTTTGGAGACCAGTTTCATCTACAGTGGGCTCAACAGTGGCTTCGAGAAACTTTTATACTTTATATGGTGGGTTACTGGGACTGAGTAACGCGGGGTTACCTTTCCCAGCTTTTGGTTTCCAACCATTACCTCTTCCACATGGAATCCACCGAGAGTTACCATCACCCAGTAGTCCAGAAGCTGCATCTTCAGGATCTGTTAGACCAATGTATTCAGGACTCTATCGATATCATCCCTATATGTTACATGAACGTTTGAAAAGTGTGTCTTCGGAATCTAGTACAAGTGATCCGGGAAGGCAATGAATGTTTGATTTTTATCATAATGGAAAAAAAATATGTTGATGGTAATAGTGCAGGTTTCTTTGTCTGTGTATTGTCTTGGGTTGAATATGGAACCACAGTGAGATGACTTGATGTCAATATAACAAACAAACTGTTACGAGTTGGTTTGGGAAACAGAGTAGACCACAATGAATGAATTGTAAATGAGATTAAGTACAGATCAGTATTATTATTTGTTAAATTGTAAATACTAATGAATATATTTATTAGAAATCCTAATGTTCAGTGCTGTAGATTAATATTGATTAAATATTGTTAAATTAAATAGTAATGTACTTGAATGTATCATCACTTCAAGGTGCAAGTCTCGATAGTCTACACAAGTTAAGGGAGTAACAGAACACAGTTTCAGTCAATGTAATTTTCGTGGCACATTGCATCAAGAGCGTGGATTTATCCTTGAATTAAAAAAGGGGGGAGGGGGTTGAAAGGGTCTCGGTTCTCCCATAAAAAAAAACCTGCAAAGAATAAAAATCGATCAGATGAAAATCAGTGCAGGAAGTCCGGATATCAAAATCCAATCCGTAAATATGGTTCAGAATTCACCAAATCGATGCCATTTTTTCTCTCTATAATAGGGGTAGGACCTTCTATTGGGGCTCGCGACCGAGGCTCTTTGCGACGTACTTGGGCTCTACAAATCATCCTGGTTCGTCCCCCCAAAAATGGACAAATGCCAGCCCTTGCATTGAATATTGTTGATTCTGCTTTTAATTTATCAAAATTACTTGAGTTATACTTCATCAGAATATGCCTTTGTTGGGTTGTATTTTATATGTTTAATGCCATCATTTATCGGAACTATTGTGTTCATCCATCTGCCGACCTTTCCCTCTTCACCATCATACACTCTCAATCAACTTCCACTCACTTGTAGATCTGTTTAATGTTTTACCTTCATATCACCAACTTACAACAACATGACACTTTATAATAGCTTTGAAGTAGCGTTTTACACGTTCTTATGCCTTCAGCTACACACTTATTATACCAACAATCCGACAAATAGCCGACTTTAACACAATCTGCTTGGTTTCACATTTCAAACATCGAATTGGTCTTATCATTATTCTACAAGGAAGAGGTGCTTCACTCAGAATGAGGAATATATTTCTATGACCTGCAGGTCTTTTATTGGGATAGCTGGCAGATCACAGGCAAAAAGAAGGGTGCTCTTCGTCAAAATTGTCGAGTACTTGATATTTATTAGAAGAATATAGTGACTCGTAAAGAATGTTAGTAAATCATCATACAAATAGCCAGTAGATGTTAATTTAATAGAGAAAACATATTCCAAATACAGTTCCAGTTTAAATTCAATATTTACTGTGGCACTGCCTTATTCCGTAACCTCAATGTTGGTATGTATTGTGTTGGTATTCAGCCCTTCAGACAAGATAACATGCGTCCACAGGAGCGATCCATCAAACACAGTTTAATTCGAGCAATAAAATGCCAAAACCCTTCCAAGATACCATGTTATACACATTCTACTAAACATAAGTAAAATCGAATCAATACTATATTGCTAATCTCAAGAGACAAGACAAATATCAATGGACAGAACACACTTCTGTAGGCTACTATTATGATATATAGGCACATAACGTTTAAAAAAATGGTTCATTGCTGTTACCAATGTAGCCTATTGCCAAAAGGTTACTTTGCATTGCATTCCTTTTTCGTTCTATTTCATTCCGTCAAACCATGCTTAGGCTTTAATATGGACAATGGTGAAGGTTACAGTTAAGCTGTGCATGACTCGAGACTTTGATGCATTTACATTTGCAAAATTTTGACACGAGTTCTCTCCCGTAATGTATTGAATTCTTACAGTAAACAAAATTTTGACAAAGTTCTCTCCCTTAGTTTTGCAGAGCACTATGTTTGTTTTTTGATATTTTGTGTGAAATAATATACTTACTCTTCATGTACTACTTTCCATAATGCAATACTTCCTCATTTATAATTGATATATTTTCTCATATATTATGGTTCGTTTGCTGCTACCAGTGTATTACCAAAAGGTTACTTTGAATCCCCCCCCCCCTCTTTTTTTTCGTTCCGTTTCATTTATCCTAATTATGCTTAGGCCTATTTTAAGGTTACAGTTAAGCTCTGCATGACTCTGGACTTCTGAGACATACTTATTAAACTGCAAAAGGAGTTATCTCCCGTAATGTTTTGACCCAATTATTACAGTGAACAAAAATATTTTTTGACAGAGTTCTCTCCCTTAATGTTGAATTTTATAAACTCAACTGCCTTGAGAAAGTTACAATTTAAAATTGATTTTATGACAGAAATCAGTAACCTATTGATGTAATATCAATATCATTGGACAGCGGTGGCGGGTGTGGCGCCAAGCAGGGTATGCTAACTCTTCTAGACACCTGATAACACTTTTCATTATGAAATATTTACTCATTTATTGATATACTTCCTTAAATGAAAGGTTCATTAGCTGCCAAAAATATATTGCCAATGTGCATAGATTTCGAGATTTGTTTTACGGTTGGGATCGTTCGTGCTTGGTTTTATTATTAATGATGAATTTTTTGATTTTTTTATAAAATCAACTCCCTTGAAAGTAAAACTTTACTTTATGACAAATTAATAACCTATTGATGTAATATCATTGAGCAGCAGCGGTGAGTATGGCGCCAAGCAATGTATGCTAACTCTTATAAACACCGTATACCACTTTTCGTTTTGAAATACTCATTTACTCATTTATTGATACATTTCCCTATGAAAGTCATTAGCTGCTACCAATGTATTTGCATGTGTTTACATTGATTTCGACTTAATGGAACAGATTCTCAGCATGAGTCAGAAGAAATTTTTAAAACTGTCCATAATTTCATTTCACTTTCAAAACGATTTTAAGTTATTATTTCTAAATTATTTTTAGCATTACTATTATTTCTAAAGAATCATTATTATCATTTTCAAAGAAACCGAACAATTCCCATAGATGTTTTGATATATTGTAAATATGTTTGACCTTTTATATACACATATTTATTTATCTTTTTTATGATTTTCTATTTTATATTATGCACATTGTATATTGAAAATTATTATGGAGAGGGGTCATATAGGCTTAAGCCTGTTCCCTAATCCATTTAATGTATTAATAAAATATTGTTTATAAAAAAAAAAAACATTGATTTCGATATTTGTTTTACTGTTTGGATTGTTCAAATGTTATACCGTGATTACCATTAAAAATACTTTTGATCAGTTTTGTTAAAGACAAGAGCATCGAAATCATACAAATTCAACCTCGTCCAACGTATAAGCATACATATAAACACAAAGTTTCATCGAAATCATACAAATTCAACCTCGTCCAACGTATAAGCATACATATAAACACAAAGTTTCATCGAAATCATATAAATTCAACCTCGTCCAACGTATAAGCAAAGCATACATATAAACACAAAGTTTCATCGAAATCATATAAATTCAACCTCGTCCAACGTATAAGCATACATATAAACACAAAGTTTCATCGAAATCATATAAATTCAACCTCGTCCAACGTATAAGCATACATATAAACACAAAGTTTCATAGAAATCATACAAATTCAACCTCGTCCAACGTATAAGCATACATATAAACACAAAGTTTTATAGAAATCATATAAATTCAACCTCGTCCAACGTATAAGCATACATATAAACACAAAGTTTCATCGAAATCATACAAATTCAACCTCGTCCAACGTATAAGCATACATATAAACACAAAGTTTCATCGAAATCATATAAATTCAACCTCGTCCAACGTATAAGCAAAGCATACATATAAACACAAAGTTTCATCGAAATCATATAAATTCAACCTCGTCCAACGTATAAGCATACATATAAACACAAAGTTTCATCGAAATCATATAAATTCAACCTCGGCCAACGTATAAGCATACATATAAACACAAAGTTTCATCGAAATCATATAAATTCAACCTAGTCCAACGTATAAGCATACATATAAGCACAAAGTTTCATAGAAATCATATAAATTCAACCTCGTCCAACGTGTAAGCATACATATAAACACAAAGTTTTATAGAAATCATATAAATTCAACCTCGTCCAACGTATAAGCATACATATAAACACAAAGTTTTATAGAAATCATATAAATTCAACCTCGTCCAACGTATAAGCATACATATAAACACAAAGTTTCATAGAAATCATATAAATTCAACCTCGTCCAACGTGTAAGCATACATATAAACACAAAGTTTCATCTAAATCATATAAATTCAACCTCGTCTAACGTATAAGCATACATATAAACACAAAGTTTCATCTAAATCATATAAATTCAACCTCGTCTAACGTATAAGCATACATATAAACACAAAGTTTCATAGAAATCATATAAATTCAACCTCGTCCAACGTGTAAGCATACATATAAACACAAAGTTTCATCGAAATCATATAAATTGAACCTCATCCAACGTATAAGCATACATATAAACACAAAGTTTCATCGAAATCATACAAATTCAACCTAGTCCAACGTATAAGCATACACATAAACACAAAGTTTCATCGAAATCATATAAATTCAACCTCGTCCAACGTATAAGCATACATATAAACACAAAGTTTCATCGAAATCATATAAATTCAACCTCGTCCAACGTATAAGCATACATATAAACACAAAGTTTCATCGAAATCATATCAATTCAAACTCGTCCAACGTATAATCAGATGAGTGCACAGAGATGGGGGAAATATCGGTCTTTAAGTCTTCGTCTATATTTACATAATACATGTATGACCGAATTATAAATTAAGATGGAGATTCACAATGCTTTTAACTCCTAACCAAAGCGCCTTGTCTCACTTATCATAAAAAATAAGACCCATATGGGAAGGTCTGACTTTTACTCGAATTTTCGTAAACTTTTTGTAGAATTGTGTCCCTTGTATTCACTTATTTTTTGTTTTAAACCTCCAAAACTATTAAAAGAATGAATAAACGCCTAATCGTAAATAAATATGTCTCCTATTATATTTTATTCAGTCAAAGTGTTCACAGTCGAAATTTGGGAATTGAAAACAATATACACGAAATAATATGGCACATTTTGTAAGATAAACGCGTTTCTTGTTTAGGCTATGTGATATTACGTTGATATTTAAATGACACGCAGAAACCCGAAGATGCCCGAAGACAGAATGCCACTTAAATACAAGAAATACCGTTAGATTTATTCAAGAACCTGTTCCTGTATAAACTACCTTCAGGCAAATATAATGTTTTCATTGAACATTTAATATTTGTTAACATTTGGTGAAGAGCTGACACTTTAAATATTTCATACATTGTACATTTTTGTATAAAAGTTTGTGGCGATATAAGCTGAAGATTTCGCTTTCAGTAGGCCTACAAATTTTGGTTAAAACTTTCGTCTATTTTTCTTCTCTTTTTTTTTTTTTTTTTGTTGAAAAGGTAAAAAGTGAAATGGCAGTAATCAATTATCTTGGGCCACTACAACATGCTGATGGTTAAACTCAAACTAAAATGTCCTTCCCATTATCATCTCTATTAAATTATCATATAAACCGATAAGGTTTTTATATACATACAAATATTATTATACATAATTTAAACAGTTTCAATCAAATATCATCTTCAAACTGTCAATCAAACTCCTGTCAAATTCCAAGTTTATAACAAGACTATTAAATCACTAATGGCTGATTTGACACTTCCGGACTGAAAGGTTTTGTTTAGAGATTATTGTCTCCACATTACTTTGATTTTACTAATCATAATGTTGTTATATGTTTATAAAGATGTTAATATCGACATCATTTAAAATACGTTTCAAGTGTCGCCACGGGCTGTAAACATTCTACACATTTTATATACTAACTATCGTCAGTGAAATGCCAGAATTTCTTCTCTATAAAATGTACCCACTAGACTAGCACTCCGAAAACTAAAATGTTTCCGGAAAACAGAATAAAACGGGGTTTTACTTAGAACCCTTTCAAAATTAATAATGCTAGTATTTATTATATCACCTCCTGCATTGTATATATAACACAATAAGTTACTTTTAATATTAACAAGAGTTCTATAAGTCATGTATATATTTGTGTTCGATTGGATGACATAAGTATTAACTTTAATTAGTTTGACATTGACTAATATTTTCATGAAATAACTTTTCCAAAGGAACAACAAAAAGTTGCTGTCACTGTCTTCGAATGATTTACAAACCGCGAGCATCAATTTGAACATTTTATATTCAATGACTTTATAGTAACAAGCCTCGACAAGACAATTAAATAGCAACTTGCAGTATTTTCACACTATGCTACACATAATACATCAAAATATCACACAAACCGACATGGCAATTAATATTTAGAAACGTCTTCATCATCTTTACAATCATGTATAAATTGAACTCAACCAATGCCCATAGTAGTGCCATTCGATTACACGCTCTGGTGCTACATGATTGTTCTTTTACGGTTTCGTTGATGTTTCCAATAGTGTGTTTAATAGGCTGTTAGTTGGAAGTTTGTTCATGTCTTGTCTCATTTCACTGGTCACTGGTGACAAATATAGCTCTTCTATCAACAATTTAATCACCATCTTTGTCATATTCACAATGTAACGCTGTTCAGAGATATGAAATATATTTTGTAAGCATATACATTGATATATGTATCACTCCGATCTTATATACTGATCCGATCTTGGTAACATGCTTACCAACAAACACATCGGGACTAGACTTGAAGCTTGTTATGAATGTCCTTGTATATAACAGTGATATTTCGCCATATTGAAATGATAAACAGTAGTGCAGCTAATCGAAATCAATCTTCAGACAAGAAGTATATGCTCATGTCCATATACTGTCTAACGGACATTGAAGACGGTTGTGGCGAATGATACCTACATGATGCTTGACACCATCCATGTTCCTTTAGCAACGGCTATCATTTCATTTCATTACATTAATCCGTTGCTATCATGATAAGACTTTCTCGTCATTAATTTTGATTGGTCGAACGATTATTGTTCGACCAGTTATATCCCTTGTAACAAATTATTTGGGGAAAACTTTCGAATGACCAGACGTCAAATTTCTTGTAGCAAATTTACCTTGTGATACTCGATCGAGTCTCAACGGTCATAAATTGAATGTGACATAGTGTTTTTTAAACGAGGTTATTATTTGTTAATGACGAGAAAACTCCGTCAATCCAGCAACGGTAGATAATGCAAATGTCTAACGTTGCTGAAGGAACATGGACACCATCAAGGAATACTTTTTGTCTTTAAATCGTCATTATTATACCAATCTTCATGATATGAACAGTTTGATGGGTTCTGAGAACGTCGCGCTTTGCCAGCCGTTCAGGTTAACTTTGACCTAACCTTAATGACCTTTGTTTTAACCAATCAGATCTTTGCCCTCTCCTGCGCTGGGATTTTGTTCGCGAACAATAGGTGCATTCTAGGATTCCTAAGTGCTGTAGACTAGTTTATTAGGTCACGTTTATCAAGGTAAGGTCAAAGTTAACCTGAACGGCTGGCAAAGCGCGACGTTCTCAGACCCAAATGTAGTGGTTAAAAAACCGGATTTAAAAAAAAAAACGAACGAACGAAATTAGGGTCTGATTTTAATTAGACTGTTTGATGCTTATATACCAATATTTATTGCTATCCGTTATTTTAGATTTCGGGCTTCGTTCTTGGGTTTGGGTCATTTGTACTTTATTATCCTTACATTGTTGCGTTTTCTTGATTTTCTATTCATTAATTTCATATTCGAAATGATAGTCTGTTGTAATTTCTGAAAAGTGTTCAATTTATTAAAGATTCTCAGACTTTATGATTCTTTTTGACGTAGTAAGAATATAATACACAATTTACGTCTTCAATAAACAACGTAGTTGAGAAATTAAATGTCTGTAAAACTTAATTAAATTGCTTCGTTTATATTCCACACTATACAAACCATTGATCTCTCAATCACGTGGTGCTAACAATCCGCTAGACGGCAGTGATGTGGACGTTGATTGTTATCAGGGGTCGTCATCAGACTCTAACTAGCTTGTGTTAACATTCCACATAGCCTTTCTATAAAGAGATATTGTAGCGTCAATATTTCAGGGAAATTTAATTCCAATTTTCCGCAAGTCTGCTTGGCAATTCTACACTTGACAATTCTGTAATGAAGCTGTCATTGTAATGAAGGATGAGAGCTGATAGCAACTCACTTGAAAATCAGCCGAAAATTACGATCCGAACACAATTTGCTGCTTATCTTACGAGACCCTCGCGAGATCTTTACTTTACATATTAGACTTTTATTTGCCTGGTTAACTTGTCACATTGACAAGACAAGAATTAACGAGATTTTCCCGTTGAAAGATTTTCTTTTGAAATGGTAATTTGTCGCTTGTCTTGTTTTTTACTTTCTAAATCTTTTCTTCTACTTGATTGGTAAAGGTTAATCTGAATCGGTTGTAGCAAATCGTGTATTCAAATAACGTGTAACGTATAAACTGATATTTTATAGTTTTAATTCTTAGAGTTTTTCCATTTTACAAAATATGCGAAGGCATATCTTGTCGGAAATAGGCTTTTGCTATATATTTATGTTGCCAAATTGCAAACTATATTGCTTCGTCCTTCTGGGACTCTTATGGTAGTGCTGATACTGGAGTTGAGCATTCATGAAATAAGTGCTGAAAGAACTGAGTTATTTGTAAATAAAGATAATAGCGGGCGAGGGGTCATTTTATAACACTGACCAACACTCACATGTGTTACAGTAACAAGATATTATCATTGCCATTGTCATATACACCAACTGATAAAAATATACACATAAAGATTGCTACTATTACAGGGACTTGATCTCTTATTTCAACTGGTTATTTAATTGTCGTACACAATATTGGCATACAAACCAAACTTACAAGAATATTTTCCAGAGGTTGGCATAAAAAAAAAGACGAACAAAGGATGTAAATAAAATATCTAGGCTCTAATACCATATTCAATCTGATTCTTAAAAGGAAGGGTCTGGGGGTTTGGAAGGTTAGACAATTTTATTTGCTTGAAGTAATGGAAACTTATAGACAAAGTTTTGATTAAAAATACCTTGCCGTTGTTTTTGGAACGCCAAATCTATTTAAGAGGTTAGCGTTTTAAAATTTGCTATGTTTTAGTTGATGTTAGAAAAGTAATGTACGAAATGTATATAGCTAAATAAACGTCAAATTATAGAGAAATATGTCAGCTTATTCTAAAAGTTTAACCCAAAAATATGGCTTTTAATCCCAATATTGAAATCTTTTTAAAATAGGTTTTCCAAAATCATTTTGCAAAATGGTCGTCAAAAAGTCACCATCCTAGTGAATGCGAATCATATATTTACGTAGACTAGCATATTAGGTCTCAGATTTCACAGCACTAACCGACTGAAACGCAGTCGGTTCCCTGAAAGCCAAAGTAAGTAAGTCCAATTCAGTTAATTTTTTGTTTCTTATATTCTTATTTTTCTGTCTTCATTGGTTGGTGACAAGATGACAAGTTAACGTTCGCTTCCAGCGGATGCTGATATCGCAAACTAAGTAGTTGTTGGTAGTCGTAGTTGTTGGTAGTTGGATAGGTTCAATCGGAAGGTACTGTGATGTTGGTTTGGTCGAGTCGAATGACATGACAGTGAAACTCGCCTCTGTGAGGCGTCGCATGAGTTACTCGGTCTATTTTAATCTTCCAAAATTGTGATCATTTTTGATAGTGGTAGTTGTTGGTTTGGTTTGGTTAGAGTGTCTGATAGATGTTGGGAAAAGAAGAAGACCATAAAAAAGAAGAGTAAAGAAGAATGTGAAAAGAGAGTAGGAAAAAAGAGTGAAAAGCTTTCAAAAAAGGGAGGAGGGGGGGGGGGGGTTATGATTAAATATATAAAAATAAAATTGTAAGTAGAAACTAAGCCTATCTGTTCAAGACAGATTTGGTAATAAATCGGTAGATGAGTTCCATTATTCAATACCAGTGGTCCGTGGGTGGAGCCAAAGTATTCTGTATGTTGGTTACTATATACCATTGGTTTCAAAAGTACTCTGTCAGATGCTTACGAGCAGGTTTCAGTTCGGTGCATTCAATGAGAAGATGTTACCTGGTGGTGACGTGGCCACATCGACATTTAATGATGGTGAACGTGTGGTCTCGTAGTGTGGTGTTTGCAGGTGGCTATGGATGGATGGTTTGGTTTCGTAACGGTCAGGTATCTATAGCGGTGTTGCGGTTTCTTAACATGTCAGCCCATTTCTGACTGACCCTATATAGACGGTACGATATTGCAGAACTCTGAATAGGAGTATTCTAGGCGGCACGATATCATCCAAACTCAGACTTTACTTGGAACAACGGTCTGCTTAGTCATCCCCTAGGAAGTACACATGTGACGGGATCCATGCTAGATTTATCTAGTGGTTGTTGTTGGCTTGGTAGTCGTGTATCATTCTGGGAATTTCGGTTATGACTTCAGACCTGCAATTAGAAGAGTTGAGAGAAAATGGATGGAAGACTGCTTAGTGAATTCAGATACAATTACGGCATATGCCGTATGATGCAAGCATAGCCCTGTATTACTCTTGGAACCATCGGTGTAGATCCTCAAATGGTCGGCGAATGCAAAATCAATAAGACCAAGAGCATGAGCTCTTGCTCCTAATGGATTTTCATTCTTGTTGGTACTCTGGATCAGCTGGGTGTTGGCCGACGGGTTGGTAACCTTCTGTCTTCATTGTGAATTTACAAGATTTATACCAAGGCCGTATCATGAGATGACCTAACTAAACGTATGGTCATGTTGGAGAACGGAAAATATCAGAAAGAAAAGAATCGGAATTGTGATCTAATTTTGATTAGATTGATTGAGAACTGCACCACACACAAAATACACACACCCAAACTATAACACATATATTTAGGTTTAGTAGTCAAGATGTTGTCATTTCCCTGTGATAAGGAGTAGCAGGAGGCACGTGCTAAGTGGTCTCTATCCAAATTAAGCCGTTTTCTTATCAGTTGTTGGTCATCAAAGGTGGACAAGCGTTATCTCTTCTAAGGTGGTCTTTAAAACATCACACAGTGTTCAGACGTGAACGTCCATATCTCGCCATTATTTATGACTTAAACATCATCAGATTCCATTTTCTCACCTCTATAGTAGTCGTTTACCAGGATAATAATAGAAAATAAATGTTATCAAAGGGTGCTGACTTTTTACATATTAGTTATATTATTATGGTCAAGCATAAATATTCATACGTTTCCAGTATCAGTTTCACTAAAATGCAAAATTATGAATAAAATCTTCGTCTTAATTAATACCTGGGTAATGAAGGCCCTACTAGCTACAATATACTAGATTTTTTAGAAACGGGATCCATTCAAATACAAATGTAATTGAATATCACATCATTTCAATAATGTTAGGACTTACAAATAGTAGCGATGTCCATTGCAAAAAACCCACATTTCACATTTGTAATGGTGGCTAGCTCGTCCAGGAAGTTCACAAGCGCTATCAGTAAATGAAACCATGAAGCATGTATGGTCGCTTTTTTGGAGAAAATACCTTTAGTAAGATCCATTTCAGGATGGAAAATGGTTTATATTGGTGGTGGATGTGGTGAAAGCACATTGAACCCAGGTTGAAATGTGTAATTTGCTCTGATATTGAATCTTTTGACATGCTATTTTGTTTGGGGCAGGACTTGTACAATTTTTTATACGATGACTCTCTTATTTTCAAGGTCTGAAAACGACATGTTGAAGTAAATCTGTGAGAATTTTGAAAGAGATCGGTTCACCAACGGCTGAAATACTCACCGTCAAACTTGGTGACTTTTTTTTGTGACACCCTATATATATTTTCGTTAAATCAAAAAATTCAATCTATAAATTTTCAGAAATCTCTTTGAAAACTTCCCAATAATGAATATTATGTCACATGACAGCCTGACCTACTTATTGTGTCCTCAAAAATTCAATATATGATAACCATAGACCAATAACAACATGGAAATATTAAAGGGGACCAGTCTTCATTTTTATTGGTTGATTTGGGTCTTGAATATACTTAAGTATCCTTCAGAAGCACTAGAAATGTACGAAAATTGCATATTTCCTTCAAATATATCTTAAATTAGACATTGCCTTGTATCGCTAATGTGTAGTAGTAGTATAACTTTCAAATGCTAATAATTATGGATGCTCATGGATTTGAAGACTCAAATTTCAATGGTGAGTTGTGATAACCAGTACTAAATTCTGAGCTAAAAAAGTCCCCGTTTCTGAGACTTGGAAAAATCGACCCACGATAATGAAGCCTGTGCCCCTTTAAGTTTAGAAAATAGAAAGTAGTTCACTGCTGGTTGTAATCACCGTAATGTACAGTTTTCGCATTTATTCTTCCGCATCAAAATTTCGTTTTATTTCCCAAAATCTGAAAGATATGACAATTTCACACATCAAAATCCAAATTTAGACCCAAAAGATGCATGCAAAAACGAAAAAAAGGGGAGAAAAAGAGATGTCGAAAAATTCCATGGACTATACATAATCATTTGCATAATTTTTTAAGGGGAGTCCTAGATAAAGCAATAATGTACGCACTGTATTATCTCCCTTAATCATTATCAGTCAGTCGCCCGTAATTTGACATCACAGAAAGTTTTATTGGAATATAGCTTGATGAAATAATGTAGGGCTTATTGATATAATGATAATATTTTCGTGTAACCCTATTCATATAATAAACTCGATTAAATCTTAACGAAATAGCAAATTACCACAAAGCTTGCGTCAATTGAATTAAATGTTCAATATTTATCGGTTGAAACCACAACAAAACACAAACTGGTAAAAGATAAGACCATTAAACCACAAACTCAAGCTCTAGGGACATTTTGTCAAGATATTTGCCAAATTCTACATGAGATTTTAACAGATACTTTGTGATTGATGTCAATTATTCATTAAAAAATGGACAAGACTTGTTCGTGGCTTGTGTCAATCCAACACATGCATTGGAAATCGACGATGCGTACTAATTTTTCTTGAAAACAATTATTTCGATTCCTGATTTTAAGAAGTCAACATCTGTGCTAACGAGATAATTAAAGTAAAAATATTAAAATATTTCAAGACTAGAGCATCAATATCAATTGTTATAAAAATATTCTTTATCTCATTGCAGATTTTGGTTATTTGGAAGCACTGGCTAGGTCACAAGTATAGACAATCAAATTTAACATGAAAACTAATTCAATTTTAATAGAATACTTTATACTGAATAATATTCAAGGATAATTTTAGTTTAATTCTTGCTATAACCTATTAAAATCTAATTCAAATTATTATTACTAAATAGAACAGCACGTCATAATATGCTCGTATGTTTTCAAATATTCTTGATCTGAATGCATTATCTTTTCGTATCTCAAAAAAATGTAATTTTAAAAAGTGTTCCAGCTGGAGTGTACAAAATAGCAATATTCATTTCCACTTTAAGGAACTATTTTCTCTGTCACATTTTAAGGAAACTTGGAGTGAGTGCTTAATACCATCCAAGTTTGAACCCATTGAAATTCAATAAATTGAAAAATATTTAAAGGGGAATGTTCATCATTTTAGAGGACCGATTTGGGCCTTGAAATCAGATTTACTGGAAATGCCCAAATAACCCTTTCAATGATACCTTTACCTTAACAGTTATCTTTCAATTCCTGTATATGTGTTTTCTATATAGGTCATAGTCTTACTAAACGACGAGTCGTACTTTTGACTTTTAAACGCTGAAATTTATGTATACACGGGGATTTGAGGGTTTAAATTTTAAGGGAGAGTTTGGAATATTATTACGGATAAGATTATCTAAAAAAAATCCAGGTTCTGAGACTAAAAGTTAGTTATGGTAATGAATATTTCTGCTTTCAATGATACATTGATAATACTATTTATTACTTTATTTCAGATTTGCAAAGGAAACTTATTGAAACACAATTGACAAAACATTCCGAATTGGTCAATATGTTTAATAAACATTGCTTGGTTTATAATGTTATAATGTATATTATACTTCTTTATTATAGATTATAACTTAGTCGGCGATTTCGGCATCGAAGTCACGATTGGAAAGCTTATTTATTTCCATTTTCTGTATATTTATGTTGTTGTTATAAGTCAATAACACTAACAGTATAAACTTTTATATCTTACGATATTTTATATATATATCAGCAGGATTAAAAAATCCGCAATTCTTCCAATAACCACCACATTTAAAGGGAAACAACTGTCTCACAATAATTGAACTCGACTTCAGACTACAGACAATTTTTGCAACATCCAACGGTGATGATAATAACTGTTCCAAATAACATTTGTTATGTAAAAATTGTTCCATTTGGGACTTGACCGAAAGTACACAAATGGTACATGGGGATTGGGGATTTTCGGAGTTTTTATATAGCCTGCACGTACCTCGAATCCACCGACAGGCAAGAGTTCTTAGAGACATTGCTTTTTGATCCTTATTGAAGCAGAATGTGTTGGATCACTCAACCCCAACAGAGAACGCGAGACAGGTTAGTTTACTCTACTGGTAGGGAACTCTTTACGAACAAGTTGCTATAAGCGGGTATAGAGCAGCAGCCCAGAGCACTTTGGTCAAATGAACAAGGTACCAATATCTGAACACAGGAACATTTACTATGTAATCCAACATATTCATATATGGATGTCTGCCGGGGAGCATGTGCTGTGCTGGGCTGCCGGTCTAGTAGAACTGACTATAAAAATGCGTAAAACCGCGTCAATATTTGTTCGTGTGTATAATAAAGGAACAGTTTTTAACCGATTTTGCTGATTTTCGATAGAATTTATCCTTGGGTGATTACAATAACTCATAAAAGTGTAATCAAAATTCATTAAGAATTGTACCTCATGAGTGTTTACGAGCTAAAAATTTAACACGTTTTCACAAACAAGGGCAATAATTCATGATAAATATTTTTCGATTTTGCTGATTTTCAATAGGGTTTATCCTTTGGTGATAACAAACACTCAAATAAAGTTTCGACAAAATCTGTCAAGAATTGTTTCTTCCAAAGAGTGTTTACGAGCCAAAAATAGAACGCGTTTTCACAAACAAGGGCAATAATTCATAGTAAATATTTTTCGATATTGCTGATTTTCAATAGGGTTTATCTTTGGGTGATAAAGAACACTCAGACCAGTTTCATCAACATCTATCCTTCTAGAGTGTAAAAATTGAAAGCGTTTTCAAAAACAAGGGTAATAATTCACCAGCTCCTAGTGGGAGTATGTTGTCTTACCTGGCATGCCCTCGTTTGCGACTAAGGTACGATTGGTTGAACAGATGATGAACAACCATTCCAGTTTTCACCTGTCAGTGATGCAGGTGGTGCTGACATAGAAGACTCCCTGAACATTTGGAAATCGAACATAAGAGTAGGCTAATGCCGCTGTCCTGGCAAAATTTCCCTCGTTGCACACTACAATGTGTAGTAATTTATCACTATTTATAATGAAAAGATTTATGTTGGTTTGATTAATGACTAAAACTTAACTGTTATTGTTGGTATTAAATATATAATTTCGCTATTTAAACCATCAGATTGTGATATGACCTCTACCTTATTTAATTAATTAATGATATCTAATTACCCCCAGGCCATCATCTGTGTCAACAGCTACTAGGCAATGAGCCAGCCTTGAAGAGAATACCTTGCTTATGCTATACGTGTGTTATCGAATCGTTCTTTGTGTGCTTACTCTTCAATTGGTTTACTAGCTGACGGCATTACTGAAGTTGATTTCAAAAATTGTACAACTGAAAAAATCATAAAGTTTATCAATATTGATTAAAGCGATACTACCTCTTAGAATGAACAAAAAAAATAAGTTCTCAAACTTGGTCAATAAGAGTGTTTATTCATAATTTTCTGGATTTATCAGGTTATTTAAGTAATCTGTTGTTTAGTTATGCCACCAGGTAAGTCTCCTGATGAAAAAATAATATTATTCACCAAGCTTGAAAAAAAATTAAATTTTTTGACTCATTCTAAGAGGTAGTATTCCTTTAAATCAAACCTGTCATAATTTAAGTGATGGATGGTATAAAATGATTTTCATTCATAGAGGATACATTAGTGTAGATCGGAGGAAAATATTTATTTGATGTCTCTTTAGTAAATTAAGACTGATTAAAATTAATTATGAAGATAAAACAGATGTAAACAAAGAAGAGGAAGTTTTTAGATGACATTATATAGTACATGGATACAAATATACAAATTAGGACTACAATCTGTTGGATAAATATTGCGACAACGTTTGAAATTAGAACAGAAGAAACCTTTTATAGGCCTAATTCAGCCAAGTAAGAAAATACATTTTAGAACTTTTGAAGTGACTTTGACAAAACTAAAACATTTGGATGATGTATAATATATAGATTATGAATTATAGGGGAGTTTTGAGGGTCGGTTTGGGCCTTGCATATAAGTAAATAGCCTCCAGAAGTACTAGAAATGCCTCAAAATCGCACAACCCCTTCAATAAGTACCCCTACCTAAACATTTATCTTTCATTTTACGTATATATTTATGTTTTATTATGCATGGAATAGTCTCACTAAAATACAATTCGTATTTTTGATTTTCGCTGATAATTATGGATACAGGGGAATTTGAAAGCTTAAATTTCGAATGATAGTTTTGAATATTATTACAGATTAGATTAGCTAAAAAAATCAGATTCAGAAGTTTTATTGGTCGAACGAATGGTGAACGTTTCCAACAAATTATGTAGAAATATTTGAAATAGAACCTGAAACATATTGTTACTTAGAGCTTTACTCTTTACGATCTTCAAACAAAGGATTTAAGCTTTTTAACATATTGTACTTTTTTTTAAAACGCCCACATGTATTGTCGTCGCCTTGTCCGTCGGCACGTTGGTCCGTCGTTCAACATTAATTTTCTTCTTGTGAGCACTATACATTTTCATCTGATTTTCATATGGTCCTTTAGGTTGGTTAGATCTAGGTCAAATTCGAATTAGATGTATTTTCGATGAACAGTTAGATATTCGTGAAAATGCGTCCAAGTTTGTTGAATTTTTTTATATGAGCAAATTTATATTTTAGTTACTTAAAATTTCGCATTTTCACAGCTGCCAGTGGGCGCATATCATAGTGGACGAATTGAAATTTTTTAATTGAATTTTCAGTGTTTTTTTTTTTTTTTTACAAATAATTATTTTGTAATATATTTCAGATGTCAGTTATACGGAAAATGAAACGCATGGTAATTATTACACAAATGACGTAAAAAGCATCTTTATGAAATATTGAAATAGTAAATTGTCCAATACCAAAGGTTATACATTAGTTAAGGCAAACGTTCACTCTTTTTACAATCGTACCCAAGTCTTAGATACGGAAATTATCAATCTAATTAATAATATTGTACACGTGTTACCTATGAGTCTCCCATCAATGTTTCATCCATACGCTTTTAATATGTATTATTTTAAAATATCAAGTTAAAGTTTTCAGAACTGTTTAAATATATTAAAATTTTAGGAATGGAATCTGTTTCTTGCATTTTGTCAGATTTGTAGTCAGATTATTAGTCTGGTTGTATCTCTTAATTTTGAACTATATACATGTAGTTGTGGCACACGATTCATAACATGCTTACTCTTTCCGAAACACTCTATGATTCTTTACGTTTGATTAGTTCATTAGGCCTACTATACATTAATAATAAATATTATTATTATTATTTCCATTTGGTCATGGTTTGGACGGAAAATTTTGAGTAATTATATCTACAATTCACAATTTTATTTCATTTTTTGTTTTCTTTCAGAATTATTTTTTGTTTGTCCTGATGCTTGCTGGTATGATATCTCTGACCATCCTACATTCAAATAATTATCAGATAATGAGTCATGAATTTAGTTCTGAAGTGGACACAGGTTTCAGAGACCCAAATGCCAACAGTTTGAAATATGTTATTTATATCTGTGATGGGAAGAACTCTTGTGGAGGATATGGTGATAGACAGAAAGGAATTGTGGCTTCATATATTATATCTGTTATGATGAACAGAAAATTTGGTATCATATTGACCCATCCTTGTGATATAGAACAAATGTTCAAACCAAATCTTATTAACTGGAAGGTGGATAATAATATGATTAATAATAAAACATCAAAGAGAATTACAGCTATAGATGGTAATTCCGCCATGTTGAGGAAATCCATGATAAAAATGGATATGGAACAAGAATATAAAGAAGAGATACTTTATTTTTCTATTAATTTAGAATTCGTGAATTATCTCCGACAAAACAAGAGATATGAAACACAGTTAAAGTGGTTAGAACACATGTCTTTGTCAGAAATTTATAATGTAGCTTGGCACAGGCTGTTTAAGTTAAAAACTCATATTCAGAAACGACTCGAACCTTTCATCAAGCTGAAAAAACAAGGAATAAAGTTGATCGGTGCTCAGATACGATTGGGAAAAAATCCAACAATTCCGCAAGACTCTGAGGTGAAAAATAGTTTAAAGAATATGAATGTTGTATGGCAATTTTATAAAAAGTATAATGACAGTTCTAAATATAGGATATTTATAAGTACTGATAGTGATGATGTTAGAGAACAAGCTAAAACTGTATTTCCAGACGTCTATTCTGATATCCCTGGCAACATTGTCCATATCGAGAGATCTACGAAACATGGTATATGCATAGGTTGGCGTAAAGTGATATTAGATCAAGAAGTTCTAAGTCTGTCCGACGTTTTAATGATAAGTACAAGTGGATTTGGCAGAATAGCAGCATTCTTTCGACAAAATGAAAATGATTTATACTGTTTGAATCAGAATAGAATACATCGCTGTACCACACAATCTGATGTATTTTTACCTGAAAACTGGTAATAGAAAACACAATTTGAAATTATTTTGTTATTTTATAATAGGGAAAAATTAAAGTGTATAGTCTTGGATAAAAATCTTTAAGTGTATGGTTAATTAAACGGACTTAAAAGGAAGTTAATGACTTTCAATGGATATAAATATGTATAGTAGTACAGGTGACCAACGGAATTTTAAATATTTCCGAAACAAAATTGATGAAGTATCATTCGTCAAAAACTATATATGGAAGAAGCATTCTCTGGCAAATGTGTGCAACTAGTACAACTAAGGCCGTCTTTAAAGGAAAAGCATCCATACTTCATGCCAAAGCCTTACATAAATGGTGCTTTGCTTCATGCTAATGGAATATGATAGTATAGACCACTTCCAAGTAACACTCTATTGTAGGCCCCTTTTGATTGTCACTTGTGTAGCATTTACCCAGTTATACTACGATCATGTGTCCAAACCACACCCCCATTCGTCCTAATAAGACCATGTCAAAACCCGTATTCGTGATACGATGTACTACGTTTCTAATAGCCAAAGACACATCTGCCCCTTTCCTCCTCACCAACGTACCAAACATTTAACACCCCAGAACACCTTGGTACACCACATCAAACACCACTGAACACTGCACCAGTGCCTCGACTAACACTGTGACAAGGCGGCAGCAATGCCGCCCAGTGGCGGTATTCTGCCACCCAGTGAACACAAAAGTCAGTCCCGGTCGGCTGTCCTATATTCTTACACAGAAATTAAGAGCGATAAAAGGTCAAGTCTGAATAGACAAACTTTGAACTGAATGTTGCCGTCTGAATTCAGCCGAAACCGACAATTTCAATCCAGGACCGGCAGTGCACACTTTCCCGAACAGATAAATGTTTCGGAATTATTCTTCTGATGTTTTTTTCACCGTGTTTAGTTTCAAATAAATATCAAATATCGCCGCATTATATAAGGACTATTTGATGTCTGTTAGATTGCATTTCCGGCGATCTAGTTTTCAACTTCGCCTGTTCAATTAACTGCCGCCCAGTAACAATTCCTTAGACGAGGCACTGCACTGCACCGAACAGTACAAAACACTGCACCGAACAGTACAATACACTGCACAAGAACACTTCATCAAACACCACAGTACATCACACTGAATACCACATAACCTGTAACATCCACAAAACCACGTTTCTTTTCAAAACCTAATCTTTTCGCGATTGTTACATGATTGTTGTCCAACTCACCCATAGCTTTTCAAATCATCACAATGTAAAGAAATACATTTCGTTAACCTTTGGGTTGATTAAATTTAAAGGTGGAATGACAGTCTATCTTCTTCCTTATCAATTAGCTTAATTAATTATGCATTTTTAAAACAAATGCAAGCTGGACAAAAGTAGAAGTAAATAGTGTATTCAAGAATCTTTTTAAGTAAAATTGTATACTTTTTTGTTAATTACATGTATAATAACGCAAACTGTTCCTATATAGAGAGAGCGAAATTTAGGCCTACTGGCATAAAATTACTTAAGATTACTTTCAACACTAGATTTACACGAATTAAAATATTCCAAATTGTTTTTAAATGTTCATGAACGTTTACAGGAATTGAAAATATCACATGTAAGTAAGGTTGTGTTTGTTGAAGGGGAATGTTATTTAACATGATGATTTGGTTATATTTTTTTCGTAGCAAATTTGAGTACCTACAAACAATACGCATGCGTTAGTGCGAAAAAATCGCTTCGCGCGAAGGAAATCGTCCCATGGAAAACAGCCTTTACCGATGTTAATAACGCAAATGACGTCATTCATTGATAAAATGCGACGTGAACGAATGACGTCACTAATCACCCTATCAACGGCAAGAAAAATTGGCTTAAAGCTGCACTTTCGTCCCTTTTCTCAGTAATATGTGAAGAAACACTTAATCTGATATTTTTACATAGCATAATTAATTCTCAATTTAACGATGTAAAATTTGAGCTAGTTTGATAGAAGAAAGAGGCGTCAAAGACCTCAAGGTGGTGGTTTTGCTGCAGATTGCTTTTTGACACTTGTTTTGTTTGTTTGTTTGCGTTATGAGCCTCGATGGCCGACGCGTGAATAAGGTCTATAGACCCTGAAGCTTCTTATGCACACGTTATAGACCATCTTGGATCCATATCTAAGCCTATATAAACTTTATTTATATAGGCTCTGTCCATAACCAGGATCATAACGCAAATAAACAAAAGCAGCGTCTTGCCCACTGCAGCAAGATAAAATTACTCCAGATAAAATACGATCACGGTGGGCCGTGTGTTTCTAATCATTTTATCGCTGTTGATATGGTGATTAGTGACATCATATTCCTTTTCATTCATTTGACGTCGTATTTCATGAATGGGTTGACGTCATTTCAACCTCGGTTTCTAAGCGATAAAAACGAGGCGTGAATAAGATCTATTGGACTCTTAGATATATATATGATTGGACTCCACCCAGAACTTCATAGCAATAGAACTAAAATAACAGAGCTTGTTTTAATTAGGTATATATTAGTTACAAATAACACTAGCAATAGAACTATTTAACGTAATTCGATTCAAAGGACCTGTGGCGCGTTCATTTTTTATTTACTGAAAGTCTTAGCCTAGATTGACGTTATTTTAGACTTTGCGTTATTGTTTCAAAGTATAGAAATCTTGAACTGCGCATGCGTTATAGGAAGTGCCGTAAAAATAGCCCACAGACTTTTCTTTACGGTACCGTAAAAATAGCCACTGTGTTATACACATAATCTGCGGTCTACAAGGTTCACTGTATCATAAAATATAATATAAAAGTGGCCCATTTGATAGGCGGGTTCAATAGTGGAGGTTTGGTTGTAATTATAGCAATTAAAATATGATTTTCATTTTTTTTTTAAATTCGTCTTTGTTAGCTGTTCACAGCAATATAATTGTTAGACCTTTGTTAGCTGCAGCGAGCAGAAAATTATTATACCCTCTATTGTACTCTCGTTTGCCCTTGTTATCTGCCAGTAGCAAGAAACATTAGTCCCTGAGGACAGAAAGGCGCCTTTGTTATTGCTCTGGGCGATAATAGAACCCTAACAATTTTTTGCTCTGAGCAGCTAAAAATGGACGAATCGGGTGAGTTTGATGTTGACGATATTTCCATTAGCGTTTTTTTTTTTAGTTATTGCTCTTGACTTAGTCAAAACGTGACAAAATTGGCTTGTGAACGTAATAGAGACTACAGTTTTACATCTGTTTTGAATGAAATTTGGTATTGGGTGTTATAGAAGATACTCTCCTATAGAAGCACTGGCCAGTTGGTGTGATCATTTATGTTGATGAGATCTTGAACAAGTTTGAATTTGACAATTTTTCGATGAATAGATTTTGAGTCATTGCTCTTGACGCTTCGAAATTGACAGTTAAATCAACAATATTTTTGACAGGTTAGATTTTTGGTACGATTTGACACTATTTGGTGAGGGACTGAGCGCCCATGATATACTAAATATTTATCAGGAAAGTGGGCGTATCTTGCTACGCAACCACTTATTACATTTGCTATACTAAGGGAACTAACTCAAATTATAAATTAGTCCTAAACCACTTTCACACCACAACAACGGACCAAAACCATAGAGTTATAATATAACTCTATGACCAAGACCCAACTAAACTGTTGTGAGGTAGGTAGATGGACACAGGGGCTTGTCTTCAGGATGGTAAGATATCGGGTTTTGACATACTTGAAAAAAAAATCATATAAAAAGACAAGGGATGCAAGCTGACAACTTTAATTTTTTACCCCCACTCGCTTCAATCTATGTTGACAAGGCACTGTCAGCATATTATTCGCGTATCATGGTTAGCTTCCTAAATGATTTCTCGATTGAATGAACCCCTTCTTCCTTCGATTTTCACTCAAATTCACTAGATATCATGTTTTGTTTCCGAAAAATAATGGAGTATTAAGTTTACTTCACTAAAGGGCATATGAAACATATTCAACTCAAGATTATGTAATGACAAAACTATGTGTCCCCACCGCGATCTGCGCCCATGCTTGTAGGCCTATGGCGGACATTCTGAATTTAATGATGCCAAAACCAGTTACAAACAAGGAATAGAATCCAAGGTATCATTAAAAATTCTGCATCGCCACTATATTTTTTCTTCTATATTCATCATTCGTTGAGATACAGGCAAAGAAATGGCAGCCATTTTGAAATTAAAGATGGCGAAACAAACCAAACAGTTAGGTATAGAATCCTATACGTATCATAAAACATGGGTATTGCCACCTTATAAAGTACTCAAACGTTGAGATATAGGTCAAAACATAATTAAAATAGCGGACATATTGAAATTAAATATGGCAGTCGAACCAAATTAGTCAAAGCAGTACTGTATAGAATCCCAGATATCATTTTGTCACCATTCCTACACTTCTACAAAGCCCACAAATTGAGTTATAGACAAACACCAGGCCCGTAGGAACAGGGGGGGGGGGGGGGCAGGGGTGGGGCAGTCGCCCCCCCCCCCCCCCAATAATTTTGACATTAATGACTGAAGCAATAATAAAAAAAAAAATTCCAAGATAAAACAAGAAGTTACTGGTATGTTGTTAGGGCCAATAAATCAAAATTGCTTTATATAGGCTCCTGCAGCATTGAATTAACAGAACTACCCTTAAGAAGTAGATTTTGCACAATTTGCCCCCCCAATCTGAAATTGCTTCCTACGGGCCTGTTTACACATAAAGAAAATGGTGGCCATTTTGAAATTCAATTTCAAATCCAATTCAATTGAATAAAATGGTAACTAACTTTGTTAAATCAGCGCCCAAAAATTAACCAAGATAGAAAATAAAACCATTTCGGCACTCAAACCAAGTTGGAGCCTTTAGTGACTAATTAAAAAAAAAATGTTTATATTGTTCGTTTGTTGCACTAGCCTACGCCTATGTGAGGCCTTAAGTAAAACAAAAATTTCATTTCTATAGATACATCAGTCAAAAAATCTATAGTTTAGCACTGGTACCACATATCTTTGATATTGTAAGAAAAATAATGATGCCGGATCTGAACTCGATCTGGTTTGGCACTGGTACCACATATCTTAAAAACCAGTAGTTCGATATAGTTTTTTAAACCGTGATCCAAATTCGTGAAACTCCAAGAGCCATGACATGGCCCCCTGTTCATTTCCAAATGATGAATTCAATGTTTAAATCGCAGATATTTGACTGATGCAACACAGATTCAACCAACCAGGTAAGAAATTAACCCCGGACAAAATCGGGACATGGTTATGATAATCACTTCACTTTGTATAGTATAGAATATGGATCATCCAGGGGCGGATTTAGGGGCAGTCTAATTAAAATCAGACCCTAATTTCGTTCGTTGGTTTTTTTTAAATCTGGTTTGTAACCACTACATTAGGGTCTGAGAACCAGGCGCGGCAACAGCCGTTCACGTTAACTTTGACCTTACCTTGATAAACATGACCTGATAAACTAGTCTACAGCACTTAGGAATCCTAGAATGCACCTTTTGTTCGCGAACAAAATCCCAGCGCGGGAGAGGGCAAAGATCTGATTGGTTAAAACAAAGGTCATTAAGGTTAGGTCAAAGTTAACGTGAACGGCTGTTGCCGCGCCTGGTTCTCAGACCCTAATGTAGTGGTTAAAAAACCGGATTTAAAAAAGAAAAAACGAACGAACGAAATTAGAGTCTGATTTTAATTAGACTGGATTTAGGGGGTAGCGTGGCGGGCGTGCGCCCCCCCCCCCCCCCCCCCCTAAAATTTGCAAAGCATGGGTTTTCCGCACCATTTTACCACAAATGTTTCTCGCCACACTTCGCTTGGCAAGATATCTATCTACATTGCACCCACTCTAGAAGAATATTTCAATAACTTTGTTTATTTTAACCTCAAATAATTTTTCGGCTCGCTCCGCTCGCACAAATTTTATTTTGCGCCACCCCTAACGTCAAATCCTGTATCCGCCCCTGTCATCCCTTCTCAATTAATTTTTGTAAAGTTATGAAATATAACGGTCAAATAGAGCTTAGTAATAGTTAACATAGATAAATTCAGCATTTTACAATGAACAATTCCACACTTAGGCCTACGACAATTTTAAATCGTAAGACTTTTTGAGAAACAGGCCCAGAAGGAGTCACTTTTGAGGGGACATTCATGAGGGCGTCGCGGGTCGGATTTGGCCCTCGGGCCGCCATTTGAGAAGGTCTGGTATAGATAGACAGATTGTTCCAGTTTAGAGAAATTCGAACTTGACTAATGTGCCTTTATGGATAAGTAAAATGTTAGGAATGCCAACATTTAAAACACATCCTTCAAGGACCGCGAAGCGTTTCTGAAAGTGGGGGACCCTTGGTTGAAAATTTTCAAAACCACCTCTCACCCTCACCTCCACAACAAAAACTCTTCGGATTTCGGCCAATCGATTTTCAGATTTCGGACATTATAAAATTGACAAAAATATTTTGTATTTGCGCGGCCCCTGACCTTTTTAAACGACAACCCTTTAGTATAACCATAGATAGAGGTATAAGACTGGAAGTCTAAGTCTTCTCGTCGTCTATTGAACTTCTGTTTCATTTATGGTTGACCTAGTTTCTTCTTTGGCGACATGTTGACTCTAAAGTAATCACTGATAGACCCAGATATCAATGTGGCAGAGAGACTGGATGTTCCGGTACAATTAGATCGCTGTTAACATGCCTTTTAAATTATATGACTTCTAGAAACAGGAAGTTAATTGCGTCTCCGAAATTCAACGCATGCGTGCCATGAATCTTGTGTTATCATTCCCTACCTTTCAGTTCTATGGTATTATTACATAAAGAAAATATTTTTAAAGACAGAAAATGTATGGTTGCGTTCGATTACGTCGAAGGAAAAATTTCAGATCAATAGAAAATTAGTTGTTTTTGATATTAATTAATTTACTTGTCATTTTAATCCTGACGCAGATATATTCCTATTATCAGAAATTCAATTTGTTTGTTTTTTGTCTCTCTCTTTTAACTGTTGATTTAAGGAAATTCGTTCTGTGCCTCAAAGACTCGAATGCATCAGTGAAGGATCACGTGATATTCAAAGTCACGTGTTCTCTTCTCGCTGGAGTACACGAAGGGTACTGTCAGAAAAGACAACGTCATGATTGACTGGAGGATGAATTCTATGTTTTTGTTACTGTTCTGTGTACAGACAACCATTTCCCTTAATCCAGTAATATTAGGTAACGTTTAAAGAATTTCTACACTCATCATATTTTTTTATTTTATAGAATGAACAACAGAAGAAACTAGAAATGTTTGTTTGTTTGTAAAAAAGAGTTATCTGCCCCTCACCTGATTTTACTATTTATTACTATTATTAGATCTAGATCTATTATTGTAAGGTTATATAAGTAATAGCTTTGTCTTCAGTAAACTAATTAAAGCGATATCACCTCTTAAAATGAACAAAAAATTTAAGTTCTCAAACTTAGCCAATATTAAAAAACAGTAATCATTAGGTAATCAAAGGTCTCCACAACAGGATAAAATTATAAAAATAAAACAAGTAATTTCCATAAAATTCCATGTTATTAATGAAAAAATCTTAATATTTTGTTGTAATATCTTGTAGTAATTGTGTTGTTTCTGTATTTATTAGATTATATATAGGTGTTGTATACTGTATATAGTTATGACACAAGACAAGATGCCAAATGAATATAAATCCTTATTCACCAAGTCAAAATTTAAGAATTTTGCTTTTTTGAAGTTGTAGTAACTAAGTAAGCTTGTTCCTTTATTAAGACTAAGCTCAACAGAAGGTAGTCCAGGAATTCAATTCAAACTTTACTTTAAAGATACATTTATTTCGTTAAAAAGGCAGCCTAAAACATTATGATTAGACATACTATTTCTACAAGATTGAATAGTTTAATTATTTTCTTTATATACACAAAGAAAATAGCAAAGAAAGAAATTGTTGAAAAGTCACTTTTCTTACACTTGATCTACTACTTAACTTGAAAGTGAATGAAATCCAAATGCCACCTTAGACTCAGGTCAATAACAAAGTGCAGTCCATCTTTCGTCCAAACTGTAGTTACACAAAGATAAAGATGAACTGGATGGTTGATGTTATATGTAAGATAGACTCTAAGGATAATCAATGCTACCTTTCAAAGTTATGTATAAGGGGTAGCTTTCGTAGATAGATTAACCATCAGTTGATTGGTATTCTTCTGGACTTCTGCTCTTCACAAATATCTTATTTTTATACGCCCACATGAAATGTGGAGCGTATATTGCCGTCACCCATGTCCGTCGGTCCGTCCGTCCACAATTGCTTGTTAACACTCTACAAGTCACAATTCTTTACGGATTTTGACGAAACTTGCTGAAATTGTTTATTATCACCCAAGGATGAACCCTATTGAAAATCGAAAGAATCGAAAAATATTTAATATGAATTATTGCCCTTGTTCTTTAAAACGCGTTCGATTTTTAGCTTGTTAACACTCTACAAGTCACAATTCTTTACAGATTTTGACGAAACTTGCTGAAATTGTTTATTATCACACAAGGATGAACCCTATTGAAAATCAAAAGAATCCAAAAATATTTAATATGAATTATTGCCCTTGTTCTTTAAAACGCGTTTGATTTTTAGCTTGTTAACACTCTACAAGTCGCAATTCTTTACGGATTTTGATGAAACTTACTGAAATTGCTTATTATGACCCAAGGATGAACCCTATGGAAAATCAAAAGAATCGAAAAATATTTAATATGAATTACTGCCCTTGTTCTTTAAAACGCTTTCGATTTTTAGCTTGTTAACACTCTACAAGTCACAATTCTTTACGGATTTTGATGAAACTTGCTGAAATTGTTGATTATCACCCAAGAATGAACCCTATATAAAATTAAAAGAAACTAAAAATATTTGATATGAATTATTGCCCTTGTTCTTTAAAACATGTTGATTTTTAGGTTGTAAATACTCTAAAAGGCACAATTCTTTTCTATTGAAATAGTTTATTATCACACGATAAACCCTATCGAAAATCAAAAAAATATTTGATATGAATTATTGCCCTTCTTGTTCAAAATAGGTTTTAGTTTGAAGCTCATAAACAGGATTTTGACTAAACTTGATGACTGCTTAACCCTTGATGAAATCGAGAAAAAAAATGTTTGGAAGACACTTAATTTAAGTTCTGAATGAAATATAGGCCTATGACTACAGGTTGAATATTTGATGGTTGCTGTTTTCTGCCAAATGTTATTTTTCAAACAAAGCTGCCAGTGGGCGTATATTACCTTGCCTGGCAAGCTATCTTTATTTTAATGTTTTTTCAGTTCCTGGAGATGGGGGAAGTCAGATACAAGCTAAGCTAGATAAACCATCAGTTGTACATTATCTTTGTTATAAAAAAGCTGATTATTATAGTTTATGGTTAAATTTGGAGATATTGGCTCCATATGTTATTGATTGCTTTGTTGATAATATGAGGTAAGTAGTAAGAAAGCTGAGAGTTTTGACAGTTTGATTTCATGTTATAAGTATATATATTTATTTATCAAGTGTCAGCCTATAAATACAGTTACAATGATTTGTTTCATGAACTATCATAAAAGTGTTACTTATCAAGTTCACAGGTTCATAAGGTTACATATGTGTCGGCAATTCATATGCAAAAATGACATTATTTCAATCTTATTTTTAATGAGTGCAGATTTTTCATATTTGTGATTTTGAATTTAATTAGATTAAAGCAAGGATTTATTTATTAATGTAATTGAGGAACCTACATTATGAAATGAAATAATGACAAACTTTGATTCCACTTCCCGTATGACTTCCATGAGGAAATATTTGATATTGATTTTTGGTTTTTATTGATTCACTTACTTCCTGGTTTCAGAGAAAATAATTTTTCTACATAAGATATGGTATATATAGGTCATTTCTCAATTTAAATCTTTAAGAGTTTTTTTTAAAGATCTATATTAATGGAGATTATGGTATGGTGCATTGACAAAGCCTCTTTTCATACCATCCTTCGACCAACTATGTCTTGATATCAGAAAAGGAGGATTGTTAGCTACAATAGACCTTATTCATGCGTTGGTCATCTTGGATCCATATCGAGGCTCATAACACAAGCAAACAAAAGCAGCGTCTTGCCACTGCAGAAATATCACCACCTTGAGATATTTAACACCACCTTATCAAGACCCACTAACTCAAACCTAATCAAATTTTACATCGTTAAAATCAGAATTAATTACGCTATTTAAAAATACTTTCAGATGAAGTGTTTCTTCTAATAATTCTGAGAAAGAGGCGAAAAAACAGTTTTTAGACCATTTTCTCATACAACAACTTTACCAGAACCTAGTTTTGGTTCATATTTTGTGCTATTTTTCATATTCCGTCATATTCCTTTTTATTCATTTGACGTTGCATTTTATCAATGAATTGACGTCATTTGCGTTATGAACCTCTGTTTCTAAACGGTAAATGCGAGGCGTGAATAAGGTCTATATTCAGTAATAGTGTTTATAGTCCTTTTTATTGGGACAATGCATTATGTACGGTATCAAAAACATATGCATAGAATAGCATCTGAAATTTCTAGTGTTTATAGCCCTTTTTATATGACTATACATCATGCAGTGTATCAAACACATATTTATTTGAGGTGTATTTGAAGGGATTATGCTATTTTCGTTCAGTTCTAGTACATAGTTTCTGAAGACTTTTTACATATGTTAAAGATCTAAATCAATCTCTGAAAATGCTGAATGTTCCCTTCTAAATAAAGTACTGGCAACACAAACCATGATACCTTACTATAAATTTACTTTTGTACTAGATTGGTCTATAATGCAACAACACGTAATACTACTAATTCACCTGGTGTATATACTGCTGTACCTGATTTTGGTGGAACGACTTCGGTCGAATGGTTAGATCCAGATACAATATCTCATTTTACGCGCAGTAAGTTTGGTGTTGAATTTTGAGGTTCTGGTTTGAAATTATACTTGGGATCTGATTATTGATTACATATGATTGATTTTAGATAACGTTTAAGTATAGTACATTACAAATTTTTTAATTGAATTATCGGTACTTTGTATGTGTTTGGACTAAAATCTGTTAATCAGAATTCGAAGAATAATTTCAAAACAATCAGAACCTCTATATATTCAATATTTATTATTACTTTCTCTTGTATTTATTCTACTTTATAATCATTATATAGGCTAGTATATAACAGAGTAACACATAAAACAAGTAGTCCTCCAGGTGTCATCACTAGGATTCCTGATTTTGGTCATTCTAAGTCTGTGGAATGGCTTGATCCTGACACTAAGTATAGCTCTAGTAAGTCATCACAGTTCACCAACAGTTTATTTCACTGTATTGGAGGTTTAATGATGGCAAATCTTTGACTTTTTCTATCCTTTTTCACACATTATTCACAAAGCATCCTCATTGTTCAAATCTCAGTGTTTTTTTTGCACAGTCTCTTTCTGCATCTGTTTATTAGATAATTTATATGTTTGCATTCTGTTACCTCTGTCTAGTTCAGACAATTTTTGTATGTTTAGATTTTAAACATATTATTGGTCAGAGATTTTCGATTTAGAAGGTATATTCAAATATTTATTGGGGTAACAAGGCAGTTTGAAGTCAAGATTATTATATTTACAAGTTGTTCTATTCAAGTAGTTGTGGCTATATATTCAGACATGAAATGGGTTGTAGAGAGAACTGAAGATTATAAATTAATAGTTGATACAGATAATATTTCTGTAAGGCTGTCAGGTGATTGGCACTCTGAACAATGTTAATTTAATGAGCCGATGACTGATCAATGAAAGAAACCAAAAATCTCATGAAATGAAAATTTTGTCTCTCTGAAGTATTTTGTATTTCTAAGTTAACCACTACTGATACTTTTATGGCACTTTGGACCTTAAATGTTGTAAATTCTTTATTTTTCAACAGAATGAACGTCTGTATACAATTGATACAATTCTGTTATAAACTAGAACATTAACTTCTCTCAATATAATATATAAAGTCCTTACAGAGGTTTTCTAAACTTTGTATGTGTATTGGGGACACTGATAGCATCAATTTGCACCATTATAATTTCCATTCCGACATCTGTCTCTACAGTAGATCACTGTCAGTGAAGTCATAAACAGGGTTCGTACAGGTCATGGAAAACCTGGAAAATCAGGGAATTTTAAAAAAGCTTTTCCAGACATGGAATATCAGGGAAAATCATGATAATTCTGGAAAATTGTCAAAATGACCGGGAAAAATGATATTTCTTACTGTCTTCTAATTTCATTCATCTTTTTTCGATGGTAAATAAGAAAACTATGATCAAGAATAGTCTTAGATACCTGTTCCATCCAGGATCTAGGGTAACATTGGTCATGGAAAATGATGAAATGTTATCTGGAAAGTCATGGAAATATCGGGGAAAATTTGATCAGATGATCTGTATGAACCCTGCATAAAATACGTTAGTTTTAGTGAAATTGCAAGAACCACATGTCAAATTGGAAATTGAAATGACGCAAATAGATGCTATAAGTGTCCCCGATCGATACATAAACAAAGTTTAGAAAAACTCTTTACAATCTATTTAAGAAGGATGTTGCAATTTAAGAAAGTTGCTGATTATTTCTTTTATGTGAATTTTACAGCTTTGAAAATTTTATAGGATCTTAAATTTTGAACCGTGGTAGTTTCTGATTTTTACTAAACTACATGCTTATATCTGGGTTTATTTTAGTCAATAGATATTTCTTATTTTAATATTATGTCTTAAAACTACTATTGTTCATTTATAAATAGTTTTGTCTTTTTTTGAACGTCCATTTAGAATAATTTAGCATTTTTTTTTTAGAAATAAAATTATTTTGTTCATGTATTATATTTTTTCAGCCGCCTATTTTGCCCCCATTGTTGACAGTTTAGTAAGCAAAGGGTTTGTGAGAGGAAAATCAGTTCGTGGTGCACCCTATGATTTTAGAAAAGCTCCAAGTAAGTGTTAAATTTGTAAAGAAAGAAAAAAAAAACAACCCACAGCTTTCAAAACTCCTAATTTTGCACACTGCATAGTGTTTCTCAAACAGTTTAAAAAAGATATAGGACTGTACATCCTTGTTCAAAATACTACTTTCTTTTAGTATCTTTGTTTGCACTACTTAAAGGTCTTTCAACAGACTGAAATTTAAGATAAGATTTAACAAATGTCTGTGTCCTGGCAAAATTTTCCTCATTGCACATTGCATACTGTTAGCCTATCCTCATTAGATTAAACAGGTGCAGAAAAAAACATAAAACAGTTTATTTATTTCTTTTGTTTGTAGATGAATTTGATGAATTCTACTCTAATTTGAAAAAATTAGTAGAAGATACTTACATTAAGAATAATAACAGTGCAGTGGTATTATTAGCACATAGTATGGGTAACCCAACCACATTATATTTCCTGAATCATCAACCACAAGCATGGAAAGATAAATATATCAATAAATTTATAACATTAGCCGGTGTATGGGCAGGTTCTGTCAAACCAGTACGGTTATATACATCAGGTATGTGTCTTTATTTTCATGTGAGGCTTAGTTATGGCATGGTTTTATCATTCTGTCCAATTTTCTTTTTCATTTTGTCAGTTGCAGTATGCAAAATTTTCATTGATTTTTCAGCACATTTAAAGTTGATTATGAAAAGATTAATCTAACTGAAACTTTCAAATTTTTGTAGTTTTCATAAGGAATAGTGTTGGCATATTTAGCCTTTGATCTTTGACACCTTAATTATCCAACCTACTATAAAATATCGACTGAGTCTTTAATGGAATCATGATTGATGGTGCTCATTGTTTTGTCCTGTGACAGATTATATTCAAGTCTTACTTTCAGTTCAGATAATTTTCTTTCAATTTCAGGTGACAGTTTGGGAGTTCCTCTTGTATCACCTTTAAAGGTTAGAAAAGAACAGAGATCGATGCCAAGTACAGCATGGCTTATGCCTTCTCCAAAATTCTGGAACAAAGATGAAGTCATTGCTATTCAACCAAATAGGAATTATACAGTTTATGATTATAAGCAATTTTTTACAGATATAAAATTTTTAGATGGTTATGAAATGAGAAAAGATACTGAAAATTTAATTATAGATCTTAAACCACCTGGTGTTGAGGTGCATTGTTTACATGGTCATGGACTTCCTACACCTGGTGCATTCAAATGGGACAATAAACAAGCAATCTGGCCAGATTCTCCACCTATTCAAATAAATGATGACGGTGATGGAACAGTAAATATAAGAAGTTTATTAGCATGTTTATCGTGGAATGATAAACAAAAACAAAAAATATATCATAGAATATTTGATAAAGCTGAACATATGGAAATATTAAACAACAAGGATGTTATATCATATATATTATCTCATGTTGGACTCTGATTATTGTACAGTATTTATGTTATTTCTTTGTTATGCTCATGAATTTTCATAAATTTCTGTTTGGGTTTGATTTTTTGACCTTGAACTTAATGTTGCAAAACAAATTATTACTAACATTACATTACAAAATGGAGTTGAACTACTTTGGCATAGCTTTAGATATTTTTAATTAAACTATTTTTTGCAAATGTTACAAGTAGCTCAATTTTCTGTTTCTAAATTAGATAAAATAAATTTCTTAATGTCAAATCTTACTTGAAAAAGAATTTTTTTTATAGGAGTTTTCACTTCATTGTTTTACAGAAATTTACAAGATACCAGTGAAAATGATTTTTCTTGCATTTATTAATTTTTATTAACCCTTAAAAGGCTCAATCATAAACCAGATGAATACCTTAAGAGCATTGTGAGCTCACAAAAGTCCCAATTGACATAATAAAAAAATTCTTTTTAAAAAAGGAAAAACATTAATGGTTGTTATATTATATGAAATCTTCAGAATTTCTACAGTTGAGGTGGCAATTATTTATAGAGTTATTTCCCTTGCAATTCTTTTGAAATGTTTTTTTTTAAGTTGTTCTCATTACTGTACATCTCTTGTAATGAAATTGATATTCTGAAAGGTGTGTTCATACATATACCTACTTGATATTAATTGGTATTGTTATAACTTTGATACTCTAATATACTATCCTTTAATTTATCTTGCTCAGATCAATTATTTGTAAAGTCTACATGTAAGGAAATATTATATTGGGCAAAGTAACAGGGTATAAAATCAAATCTTAAAACTAGATTTTGTTAATGTCTCAATGTCAATAACTTTCTCTCTACACAATCATAATATCAGTTTTATAGTTGATATTAGAGTGATGTATTTATTTAAAGATATTTTTTCTGGAAATATTATCTTTGAATCTTATCTTGTCTTTAATCTTTCCAAAGATTTATGTGTGCAAATGTATTTTTCTTCCCCTTTTCAAACTTGTCATGAATAAATAACAGTGTAATGTAACAGTATGTTGATATTAATAATCAGTTACAAGTTTTTAACTTACACAAAAATTAGAATGCTTGTTAAGTGCACTCAGGTTTTATGTATATTTTGCTATATTCATCATTCCATTTCTGATTATATTTATAAACATGAATTGTACATCAAGACAAAAATCCTAAAATTTGAATTGTGGCAGTGTAGCATTGGATAATGAATGCTTTTTCTTATACCACGCAATCAAAAATTTCATGATATCATTTCAGTGATTATTAATCTATCATCAATTTATGGAGAAGGAATAATAAGGATCTGCTACCACAATAGTTGTTTACTCTATAATGCGCCACTTCCTGTATTTGTTGTATTTATTGAAAATGATTATTTTTCTCATTTGTGTGTTTGATTTTGTATTTATATATTTTCTTATTAAATATTACTTTACAAGATTAACAATACAAGATTTTTGTCCTTTATAACCTAAATGGATCTTTACTTAGATGACAGGGGTTAAAAAGCCACCAAATGATCGTCTTTCAGAGCACTGGCTGTTCATAGCTTTAGTCAGGCTTGTTGACTGACAAGAGCTATCTCACAAGAGTTCAGATGACAATAATTCAAACAGCAAATACTAGTTTTCAACTGTGTGTGCTTTAAATGAATTTAAGCACTGGATTGATCATCAGCATCCGCTCTTTTATATCTCTATGTGAAGTATATTGTTGACACTCCCAAACATTTGCTTGTAAACGCTCTAAAAACTAGAGTTTTTGATGGAATCAAATGAAATTCGGTATGTGTATACATATACATAATACGAAGATCAAGTTCGAATTTTAGCTATTTTCGACCGTTAGAAGCAGAGTTATTGCCCTTGCTAAACAATCTTGAATATGTTATTTCTCTCTTAGTTTTCCTAAATCGAAAGGTTTGATTAAATTTAAGGCTCTTTTGTTTGACCATCCGCATGCCGAGAAGGGCGTATATGGCCATTATTACCTTATAATGTGGGCATATATTGCACATGAGCATTATACTGTGGAGACGGCAGTTTTTATACAATTTTGAAGTCAGATTTTTGGTAGGCTATGCATCTATTTGAGAATTTGGTCAAACATTGATCAGTTTTGAGTTTGTAAAAACGCTTTAAAATTGTCTTGGAGACACGATAGATGAGTGCTTCCTGGGGGCCATGGCCTCCTAGGCGGTCATAGGGTGTTTGTCAGGGGGGCATGAGGATGTGTATGATTTTTCTCTTGCTCAAATTTTATTTAACTATATTTTGCTGATGGTCAAATGCATCGGTCCTTCCAATGATGATAGGGCACAAAAGAACCAATGTTGCGCTATAGGCCCTATTTCGCCCTAGTTTGGAATTGAACAGGGGACCACGGTTCTGGAAGTTGTGTGGACTTGGGCCATGGTTTGAAAAGGGTTGGAAACCACTGCGATAAAGGCTACACTGAACTAAACCGATCTTGATAAAACAAGGCATGCATAAGTTGTAAATTTATGTTCGAAATCGTGCTTAAGTTCTTATTGAGACTAATAGGATTAGCCGTTTTATTGTAATAATTGGCCTTTGCTGATTAGGCCATGCAACCACGTAAAACTGAAAGCACGGGTGCGGATGCTGATGTGTTGAAATGACGTTTTGCGGAAAAAAAACGATATGACGTTTGCCGAGAACGTCCATAGATACGTCTAATGTCTTGTTTGGTACTCCATGGTTTTAATGGTCTTCTTGTGAAAAAGACGTTTAAGTTTTTTATTTAAATTGTGTGGTAAAGGGATAACGCGATTAAGATGCCGTCTGGCAGTAAAAGAAGCAAAAATGATAAAACAATCAACAAACTGACAAAGAATAATTTTTGTTCGAATGGTTGCAAAGATAAAGAATCGAACGAGAGTCAAAAGCCAGAGCAAACTATGTTTGATGCCAGTCTAAAGATCCTGGATAAACTCTTCAAGGATTCCAGCGCTAAAGACATTCTTAAACTTGGGCCCAGACCGGAATTGGCAAGTAGATATATGCTAGTATTTGTTTCTTATCAGCTGCTGTGTAAGCTAACTTGAGTAGACCTAAGTTTTATGTTTCATTTGGTAAAATTCATACCTGAGTCGGGCTATGAAGGGTTATTTCGACCCTCAAAGTGTCGTTTAATCAACGAAACATCCTAATTTGCAAGTTTGGCCAAAGATCCTACATTTCACTTTATTATTCCTATTGAAATGAAAGATCGAATGATTTGTTTGTAGCTTGGTATGACACCTTTAGCAATGGCAGCATCTGTAGGTAACCTTGCAGCTGTAGGGAAGCTCCTGACCGCTGAAGCCGACGTCCATGAAAAATCTGATGTAGGTAGCTTTTAATAACTCTTATTTCTCCGTTATGATCTGAATTTTCCCGTGACAATATTGACCGAAAGCCATCACTGCTATAATTCACAGGAAATAAAAGTGTTTTTAATATTTATGGCATTGTTGGTGAAAGAAAAAAAGACTTCTCAGCTGATATAGTTCAAATTTTCACTTTTAGAAAAATACAACAGCTTTAATGCAAGTTATTCACAGTAAAAATGGAGAAATTGCCGAGTTACTGCTCAAAAAAGGTGCAAGATTAACAGATACAAATACGGTAATTTCATCCTATGAGATATTCTCGCTTGTCAAAAAAAATAATTGACATTCACTAGCTTTTCAATAAAACAGCACTATTAGTTTTTGGTCATCGCCTTGTAGTCCTTATAATATCAAAGACATGATATTACAAGTAATGCTAACAAACTTACACATTTTTTATTTCGATTTGAAGGTCCCATTGGGGTGAACCCAAAGCACAAGATACCTTGAAGCAAAGGACACGATGAATGATATTCTCTCTTACCTGCATTACCGACTCTGTAGCCGATGCTAATCATCGGATCATTAAAGTTGTAAATTTCTTGTTTCAAAGAGTCCTAATGAATATCAATCCAAACTGATAGGCCTACAAATTAAAATTTTGTGGTTTCAGACTGGTGATAATGCCTTTATGATGGCTATATGGTCAGGAGATACCGAGTTGGTTAATAAAATGTGGCCCTATAGACAAAATTTAAACATCAATCACCAAAATAAGGTAAAACGTTAAATCTTTAACTCCATCCAAATATATACAGTAAGATTCACTTAAAAAAAAAAGACGGTGTTTTTATCAAAAATGTATGATATAATCTAAAATATTGTTTCTCAACATCAGTCAGGTAACACAGCGCTTCATTTAGCAGCCTCAAGGAAATGGGAAAATTGTATTCAGTTTTTATTAACAAATGGCGCTGATACCAATCTTCAAAATAAAGTAAGTCCTTATTCTTTTTATTGACACTGTTGAATACGAATCGTTAATCAAGTAAAAAGGTATGTCCGCAGTTTTGGTCGTTGGGAAAGATCGATGGGTAACTAATAAAACGGACTTTCGTCAATAATGAGTTTTGTTTCCATATTTCCATCAAACATTACTTTTCTATAAAACTTCTTTGTTTATTTTAGTGAAATTATTTTGAACCTATAGTGTTATTGACATCTAATTTCAGATCGGTTTCACACCACTGATGTATGCTGTAAAACAGGGTGATTTGAAGTCGATTGAAAGAATAGTTAATCATACTAATACAGATTTACTTATAGAAGATTCAGTAAGAATTAATTTTATTGTCGCTTTTTAAATGTCATTAGCCTACTCGACTCGATTAGGTTACAAAGCTCATTACAATCCACAAAAAATCGTTTTAGCTGTCTTGGTTTTGCAACAAGTACAATATGACTAGTTAAAGGGGGATATGCATGGAAATCAAATAGAAATGATCTATCTTAAACTGCACTATTCAAATCTATGCCTTTCATTGACTATATTTTTTATATTCATATATGTTTACTTTTTTAGGATGGTAATACGGCCTTGTGTAAAGCAATTTTAAGTGAAAAGGGAGATGCTGCTCTAGCGATAACTAAGAATTTTTCTGATTTAGATAAAATAGTTTTAAGTCAGGTTAGAAAAAAATCCAGTTGTTTTGGGGTTTTTTTTTTGTAAAAAGGCATACTAGTCTTATCGTTGCTTGCATGAGACACCTTTATCATCTTCACAATTTTCATTGATCGAGAGTTTTCTTATCGACCAATCATATTCACTAAAAAGCGTTGTTGATGAGTGATCTAGTGTTGGAATGCAGAACCATGTGAATTATAAATTCAAATTGTAAAATACTTCTTTTTCTTTTCTAGAATTTAGTTACCAAACTGTTAAAGCCACCAGAGGATTGTACTAATCATGTAGGCTTTTATGAAGAGACTCTCTACCCTGTATTGTTGACTATCTGTAGATTTGACGAGTTTCGATCTGCTTTGAGCAGCTGTAAACTTATAGGTCATGTTATAAACGTCGCTGCCAAACATGTAACCAGTTCTCAAATAGTGACAGCCAGTTGTTTTATCTGTACTTTATTAATGTTCAGATATTCTTCAAGTACTGACGAGCGGTTTGTAGATCAGTTTATGGTCTGTAAAGGTCCAGAGTTTGTACTCCATGTCCTCAAGATCTATGAAAATCTAGAAAATGGTTTAAGTAAAGATTCTGAGGTAATGGCCAGCTGCATTTTGACATTAGTACCAGTTTCAGAAGCAACAATTGGTAAAGTGTGGATTAAACAAAATAGTCAAAGTATGTCAAAGTTTGTAGAAAGACTGAAAATGTCGAATATTATGAGTAAATTAACATTTATTGATGAAGGCTGTCGTTGTAAGTTGAAAATAGCCTGGAAAGAATTTATAAAGTTGTATGAAGGTGCTATTGATCACCAAAGACAACAAAACATTACTCAATTACTGGAAGAGGAAGAACGAGAAAAGATGAAGAAAATGAAGAAAAAAGATAGACGAAAATCAAAGAAGAAAAACCAGGACAAGAAACAAAAATCTGGCGATGTAGTGGTAAAAGAAACCGCAGCAATAAATGAAAATAATCATTCGCGAGTTACGCCTTCATCAAAAGATGAAATCAATATGCCCAAAAATGCAAAATATCAACCATTAAAATATGATAATTTTGATGATAAGTCAGATTTAGACGAACCATTAGAATTTGGATTTACAGTTGATTTCGAGGCGTTAACGGAAGACAATTGGGTTACTGTTGGTAACAAGAAACCGACAACAAAGTCTGCTTCTAAATCAACTCCACAAAAACAAGCGACACCCGCAAAGACAGAAATATGTAAACCAACAAATCAGAAGCCAAAGAAAGAGAGAATAGAGTCTACCAAAGTCATAGATAGTAACATGAGCTGGGCTGATATTGCTAGAAGTAATATTCAGTCAATTGAAAGGCAAACAGAATCCTCAGCTGCATCTCTATACGATTATCCACTTGGAGATACAAATGATCAAACACTCTCGGAAGAGCGAAATGTAGCAAATATTGAATCTGATGTACCTGAAGCTCAGTTTTCAGAGAATAGTCCATATAAACACGACTTTCCACCGCTAAACGATGGAAGTGATTCTATCTGGGGACCATGTAACATTGATACAGGAAGCCTTACGTCGATTGCAGCAGACGTGTCTTGTGCATCGTCAGTGATGAACCCCTCAACATATAACAACAGACAAGCCGACGATCCTGCTACCACATCATCTCGACCTCCACCCGGATTTAGCGAGATTCAACCACCCGAAAACTGGTGGGACAATATGAATACTTTGAACCTTTCTCAATATGGATTTCAACCTAATTTAACTACAACCAATCTTATTGCACCAATTAATTCCAGAATATCCCCACTGAATCAAATGCAGTTCATGGCATCATTTATCGAGGAGCAGCAACGTATGTTAAGTGTTACTCAATCCAGTTGCGCTACACTTATACCAAATCCACAACCTTTTCCATCAAAATCTCAAGAGCATACTTTTCAGCAAAACACATTTCCTACGAACACAGTTGGAGAAACAAATTTTTATGATCAGATGCCCAAATCATACAAGAATTCATTGATGCATAATGTTTCAACTGCTTCACCTAAGATGTCTCGCCCAATGGATTATGCACGTACTCTTCCACAACCTAAGCAGCTATGGCCTGATCACTCCAATGATTTTGATGGCTATTTAGAGAACATATGGAAGAACGACACCATTCTTTCTTCAGGGATTCAACAAACTCTTCGCGGAGCTGTACCGGGACAAGCCATATCTGATACTGTGTTATATCCATCTCATCTTCGAGACGATGGATCTTGCGACCCAGAAACGAGTTCAGATTACTCTACACAATCATCAGATAATACAGATTGCTTCCCATCCTTTCATGAAAGCAAAGAAAACAAAGACTGGATGAACACGTCTTTTGTATTCGAAGAACTGGCAAAGGAGCAAGTGAAGAAGCATGACAAAAAGTTATCAGATTGTCCGTTATTTAGAAACAGTTCAAATCACTACAATACTGATTATTACAAATCTCTGTATGGATTGATGTCTAATCACCAAGCAATCGATAAAGAGCCGGAAACTGATACAGAAACATCACCACTACCTGAATGGGCTCTTGAACCTCACGATCCAGATTATGAAATAACTTCTATGCCATCTTTTTCGCAATTGCTGAATCCTGATGGTTGCATGACAGGGAATGTCAGTAGAAAATGGAAGGGAAAGTTAGATGACATCAGAAGACTCCCAGAAAAGATGAAAAGACAGATCGGTTCCATAGTCATACCATTACAATCAGCCCTGTATAATATTAATGAACAGTAAGTCAGGACTCACCACCCACTCAGCCTTTAACCATATTGATATTGTATCGAACAATAATATCTTTATGTTCACTCACACACACACACTCACTTGCATTGTATCTCACACATTTAGATTATGTGGTGTCCTTGTTCGTATACTCACGTAACGCTAATTCGCCCCAAAATCCGCGAACAATTGTTAGATATAGCCTAAGCCACAAAAATACACGCCCAGTGCTCTTATTATTTCAGCGGAAATTCAGTTATATTGGGACATTTGCTCGATGGAACAGAGGTAGCTGTAAAAGTTGTTGACCCAAAACTTTATTCTGTCAATTCTGAACTTGTGGAAAGACTTCAAGCTGCTGAAATCAAGCACAATTTTCTTTTGAAATATTTGGTAAGTTATATATAACCTTTGGATACCATGACTTAAAACTTTATATAGCCTACTATACGCGAGTCCACATGTGAAGACATCAGATTCTTACTCTTTAAGGGATTGATATATCGGGTGTCTCAAAAAAAACGTCCCCAACTTTGACGCTGAGGATCTCAGCTGCTGATGAGCCGATCTCTTTCAAAATTGTCACAGATTTACTTCAACATGTCCTTGTCAAACCCTGAAAATGTGAAAGTCATCGAATAAAAATTGTATAAGAACTGCCACGAACAAAATAGCATGTCAAAAAATTCAATATCAGAGCAAACTACACATTTCAACCTGTGTCCATTCTGCTTTCACTACATTGACCATCAATACCATTCATTGTCCATCCTGAAATGCTCTCACCTATCTCATCTTAAGATATTTTCTCCCAAAAAGCAATCTTTCTGCCTTTCAGTTCTTGTTTAGTCAGTTTGTTCCACTGGTGATTGTAATGATTTGGGATTCTCTTACGAAACAGGTGTACAGCACTTGGGTTAGAGGGGCACACTGATTAAACAGAAACTGAAATGCAGGATGCGTCGCTGTGAGTGGTACCTTTAGATGAGATCCTTGAGAGTTTATCAGGATGGAAAATGCTTGATATTGGTGGTTGATGTAGTGAAGGCACAAAGAATACAAATTCAAATATGTAATTTGCTCTGATATTGAATTTTTTGACATGCTATTTTGTTCGAGGCAGTACTTGTACAATTTTTGTTCGATGACTTTCATATTTTCAGGGTCTGACAAGGACATGTTGAAGTAAATGTGTGAGAATTTTGAAAGAGATCGGCTCATCAGCAGCTGAGATACTTTGCGTCAAAGTTGGGGACGTTTATTTTGCGACACCCGATATATGTACATTACAAGGGGATTCAATTTCTTTACCGGATCTGGTACTGTGCGTCAGTCAGCCTATAACAACCGTAGTTGGGTCATCAAGAACGGACATCAGGTGCCGGATTAGCATAAGACTCGACTTGGTCCCGAAATCTTAGTTATTTTCTGTAAAAATTACATGTAATGTAGAAATAAAATATTGTTTAAATCGAACGGAAATGTGCGGATAAACGGGATTACACTGAAAAACAATGATCACATCTCATATAAGATCAATCACAAACATTGAACTTATCAGTTGTCTGTAAGGACTATTCGAGTATGCTTTGTGTTTATTTTGTTTCATCCATTGTAGGCTATTGGGGAAACGAGTAATAAACAATACATAGCTTGTGAGTTATGTGATTACACTTTAGACGAATATATACATATTGTTAGGTTAAATTTCCATCATGATGCCTTATCAGCTAATAAATTATCGTGGCAGTTATTGAAAGGTCTACATTATTTACATACAGAATTCCTGCTTCCTCACGGAAACTTGAAGGTCGGTGGCATTATGTTATAATAATCAAATGCTTGTTGCTGGGACTATTGGGGTGGAATTGTACAGATGATACATCATCGCAAAAGGGTCAAATTGAGAACAGAAGAATATATTTTATAAGTAACCACATGCCCAAAATGACTTCCCAAGGTTTACTACCTGTTTTTAACTAACACCTTACAAATACCGCATTTTGATGTCGCCTGGGCATCTTTTTTCAACTAGGTAAAGGAATCCATAACTATAGGCATAATTTTCATTTAAGCTTAAATAAAAGATGAGATATTTTATTTAAAAGATACTGTGTTTTAATTTCAGCCACAGAATATCTTTGTTGATTTTGATGGTAAACTAAGAATTGGTGGATATGGTGTCAATAAAAAACACAGATTGTGTAGAATGTCGACAGCACCTAGGAAGAAGTGTAAGTAGATAATCTGGAAATTTATAGATGACGTAACTTAACCAGGTGGTGCCATGGAGTTACCACACCCATAAGTTTATTGCTTTTCTGGGTCATATCAAACCTGTTAATTTCAGAACCACTCTTTAAAGTCCAATGAACAGATGTTTTTAGACATGTTTTTATCATATTTGACGCCAAGTTTCAATTCCTTGATAATATTTTCAGTAAAACATGAGATATGGAGAGCTACAGAATGTTTAGGTGACAGTGAAAACACTGTTTCTACTACTAGTTCCGATGTTCAGGTAAAAATTAGAATATTAAATGATATCTTTATTCGCCTTGGTTTACTGCGTTGTCTTATAGGTCTTATTTGAGAAACAAATTGAGATTAGAAGGATTGTTTTGTGAAAAGATTTGTGAAACATTGTATAAGAGAAATTCAAAGAAACGGAGTTTTACGTTCTAGTAGATGTACAACAGGTCCATAAATGAACTATACCAGTTTTTGGTACTCCTAGCTCAGCATCTTTACAGTTTTATTATTCTGTTATAAGGTAGCTGGAATGTTGATACATTATATTCTTACTGGTGGAAAACATCCTTATGGTGAGAATCCTTATGAGATAGAAGTCAACATATGCCAAAATTGGGGTCAGATGACATTTATATCTGAAGAAGCAAATGATCTTATCTCAGCTATGATGTTTTCCGATATTTCAGCAAGACCGACTCTTGAACAATGTTTGGGGTGAGTGCTATTTTTCTGCTCCTTCTTTTTGAGTGGCCTATCAATAATTAGATGAAGGCACGTCTGCAGCAAAACCTGAAAATACTGTAGCATCAGGATTGATATCTTGTGTTAGATTAGCAAATGATTTTCAAAAAGATCTGAATATAGATCAGGTAAAAGACAGACTGGCAATACGAATAATAAATCACTTTTGTTACGGGTTTGAAACATTCCTAAAAGTACAAGTACAAGATAAGTTTGAGAAGAGCTGAATTTGTTTTCTGATTATTAATGTCCTTTTGGTTCTCTTTTCAACGATATATGACAATAATTTATAAATAAGGTTTTAAGCTTAGGCTATATTTTAAAATATTGATTTTTTTTTAATGAAACTTAAAATGGATTTAGTCTACATCAATGCGAATTTGATAATCAAATTGTACTTTTTCCTCTCCTAATAAAAATCCAATATGCAAAATAATTGACAGCTGTTAGATGTAAAAATCGGAAAAAAAATTAATCTCATGGGTTTTTTTTATATTTTGAAAATTCTATTTTTTCTTCTTTTACTGTTATTTTTACCTTCTATCACAATTAGATCTCCTACTACAAACATAAGCTTATTCATAGTATCATAATTTTATTATGTTGACAATTTCCAAAACGTTCGAGGAATTCACAGTGACTGTTCTATTACTATAGTTAAGTAGGAGTATTGCTAAATCAGGTCATCGAATCTTTATCACAATCTCCATTATATTTACTTTTTTAGGCATCCATTTTTCTGGTCAGATGAAATGAAATTTCGACTAGTTCTAATAGCTGGGTCAGACGTCCTGAAGGAAATGAAAACCGGGTAAGTAGTTGATGATTTTCTTATAAAAACAGTAAAAACACTCACTGGGTAGGCTACAGTCGGCATTTTAAGTTGTTGATTTAGGTCTTCAATATGCAAAGTCTTAGAAATACAGAATCTTTTTTTTTTCTTTTTAAACCCAGTGTACCTGTAACAGGTAGTGGTTCAACTACAATGATTGAATTTCTAAACGTTGTTCCAGCAGAAAATATAAGTCAAGACTGGGTAAGTCTGTACTGATTTTGAATCCAACTTTTCGAAACACCTGATGGTACTTCTATTTGGGGAAGTCCACTGCTATACATCTATTGCTCTCGATTGTTTTTGGATGCGTTTTTGATAAACGGAATTGTTTTGCTTGTACGGATTTTTTTCAGTTTTTCTACAGTTTTCAATTTTACAGTAACAGTAACATTGACCTTCTGATTTGCCCATGATCTATATTTTTTATAGTGAGCTTTACCAGATACCAGTTCATATGAAGGCGATGCTCGTCTTGATAATTATTATTCTTATATCTGTTTTATGATATTTCAGATGGAAGATTTAGATCCAGTCATATTGAAAGATATGAGATCGTTCCGTCAATATAAAAATTCACTTGCTGAATTGGTCTTATTCGTTTACAACTGCTGTCTACATTTCGACAATATGTAAGTTCTTTAATGTGATGTCTGAAAAAAAACCTTTAATTATAGGCCTAGGTCTAATGTCTGTAGTAAAACGTTTATTACCAGGTATGTCTACAATGTGATATCAATAGTAAAACTTTTGTCTGAAATGTGATGTCTGTAGTAAAACTTTTATTATGATGTCTGAAATGTGATTTTATGTCTACATTTAATATTTAATCATAATCGTATTTTCCAGGTCACCAGCAGCAAGAGAAGTTATGGATGATCCATGTAGATATTTCCCTGCTAAATTTCCTAATTTATTTATGGCAGTTTACAGAGCGATCAAAGTTTCAGATCGTGTAAGCAGAACCTGCTATAAACCATTTTACTACCATTGTTCCTAGACAACCATAGGTTCAACTTATGTCTTTCAATTTATTTAACAGTCTACAATTTCATATTTTACACCTTTGCCTTTACTTTTAATATTTTGTATATTTTTTTTTACAATGACATAAATACTAGAATGAAATACTGAGCTTGTTTTGAATTTATGTGCTGCAATACTTGATTCCTGGTTTATTTCAATGAATGCTTTTTTGATGTGAAGATTGGAATTAAACCTAAACCAGCAAATAATCTAACAGAGCAATCAGAACCACCAGCAATTTAAACAACCCCTTGCCCCCCAAAATAAACTAAGAGATCTCAATACAATCCATATGTACTAGTTGGTAACCCATAAAAGGCTCTTGATTCTTCAATTATTTATTATACAATAATCATATTTATTATTTACAATAACAGTAATATGAACAACAACAATATAACATAATATAAATAGACTTTAACTCTCCCTCTATAAGTGAAGGTAGTTATACTTACAGGGATTGGATACCCTATTTATTTTAGTTTCTTCATTCTATAGCATCTTCAGAGCCTGCACATAGCTTGTTAATTAAATTATGGGATATTTAAAAGAAGCGACTAAGTTAGAGAGGTAAGTGGAAAAACGATCTTCATTAATATTTGACTACACAAACATACTCAAAACTCAAGTATAGCAGAAGGGGGAATATTTTAACCAAAAGATAGCCAACAATGTAATAAAACAATTGGTAAAATAAAGGCACAAACAGAAGTGGGTGGACATAAAACACATTGTGATATATATATAAACCATCCATCAGCGAATAACCCTATACATGGGCTATTTGATTTTAAGTATAACATATATATTATAATTATAACATTTATAATGCTTATAATCTTATATTGATATAAGTATATTGCACATATTTTATACCTAATGTATGTGAAAGATAGTGGACCACGGCCATATACGCCTAACGAAAAAGTCGAAAAAGGAAAAAATTTAATCAGGAGAAAACAAAACTTTCTCAAACCTTTCGATTTAGGTCCAATAACATCCATTTTAAGTTTCATCAAAATCGGTTGAAAACTAAGAGAGTAATAGCATATTTAAGATTTGGGGCAAGGGCAATAACTCTGCTTGTAACGATCGAAAATAGCTCAAATTCGAACTTGATCTTCGTTTTCTGATTATATATACACATATCAAATTTCATTTGATTCCGTCAAAAACTCTAGTTTTTAGAGCGTTTACAAGCAAATGTTGATGGTCGGACCGACGGATTTGGGGCAAGGGCAATAACTCTGCTTCTAACGATTGAAAATAGCTCAAATTCGAACTTGATCTTCGTTTTATGAATATGTATACACATATCAAATTTCATTTGATTCCGTCAAAAACTCTAGTTTTTAGAGCGTTTACAAGCAAATGTTGATGGTCGGACCGACGGATTTGGGGCAAGGGCAATAACTCTGCTTCTAACGATCGAAAATAGCTCAAATTCGAACTTGATCTTCGTTTTATGAATATGTATACACATATCAAATTTCATTTGATTCCGTCAAAAACTCTAGTTTTTAGAGCGTTTACGAGCAAATGTTGACGGACGGACGGACGGACGGACGGACGGACGGACGGACGGACGGACGTACGGACAGGGGTGACTACAATATACGTCCTCATAGAGAGATGAGGGCGTATAATAAAAAACCTTTGAAAATATATTATACAAGCATATGACTAAAGGTATATTTCTCAAAGTTGATAATGGTTAAAAGCACTGGCTATGGTATCAGAATTTTTTTTGCCTTCAACTTCAAGTATTCCACTGCCAAAGTTGTTTACTTGTTTAATTAATCTCAAATTTAAGTTAGGTATTTGTTAGAAACTTCAGATCATATTTATGTTGTAATCTAAACAATGATATTTTAAATTCAGACTTGGACAGTACCAGTTATCTATAATGTTTAAATTCAGACTTGAACAGTACCAGTTATATATAATGTTTAAATTCAGACTTGGACAGTACCAGTTATCTATAATGTTTAAATTCAGACTTGAACAGTACCAGTTATCTATAATGTTTAAATTCAGACTTGGACAGTACCAGTTATCTATAATGTTTAAATTCAGACTTGAACAGTACCAGTTATCTATAATGTTTAAATTCAGACTTGGACAGTACCAGTTATCTATAATGTTTAAATTCAGACTTGGACAGTACCAGTTATCTATAATGTTTAAATTCAGACTTGGACAGTACCAGTTATCTATAATGTTTAAATTCAGACTTGAACAGTACCAGTTATCTATAATGTTTAAATTCAGACTTGGACAGTACCAGTTATCTATAATGTTTAAATTCAGACTTGGACAGTACCAGTTATCTATAATGTTTAAATTCAGACTTGGACAGTACCAGTTATCTATAATGTTTAAATTCAGACTTGAACAGTACCAGTTATCTATAAAGTTTATGATATAAGATACTTGTAGACCACCTTGGTTTGTACGATTGAACACTAAAATATGACTAATACTGTAATATTGTTTTCTTATTAACACTACAATATGCTCCTTTTAAGCATAACTTTCAAATTTCTAACATTAGCATTGATTCACAACCTTTGATTTCTTTCTTTATTTCTGTGAAAGATATAGTACTTGAAGTATAGAGATATAGAGATTCTATTGATGCAGTCAGAAACAAAATGAAAATAGACCAAATGTAAATTTAAGATCTAAAAACAGACTTCCCTAAGTTAACAAAGTTAAGATAACTAAATGTGGAATCTTAATGATTCTGGCTGTAGTGCTACATTGTTAGTTATATCACATAAAGTTGTCAGTGTTATCACTTATTAAAAATTATGATTTAATTTGGTAACTATAAATGTGTCATTATCTATGTATGCCAAATCAACAATTGCAATCTTTACAGATTTAAAATATCACAGAGGAACTTTCATTGTTTTAATTTGATCTTATTTGGCATTCATTGTGACAATTTTGGACTTGTATATAAATTTAATCTAAACCCTATATGTACCATCAAACTTAAAACAAATGACCACTTATTACTATCTTGGAATGCTTTGGCTTACACAAAAAAAAGAAGTAAATTCAAATCAACCCAATATGAACTACCTCACCTCAGTATAAATAAAATGTTTTAAATAGTGTTCTGGTATTGTTAAATACACATACTTGCAATAGAGTAATATCACTATAAATAATGTTAATATTTAATAGTTCCTGCTAGCTTTTAGTAGCAATTAATATGATTATTAATAAAATAATTAAAACAGCTAAAACCATTACTATATACATTTTACGATTTTTCTTCTGATATTTTTCAGCCTTTTGAAGTTGTTGTAAACCTTTTTCTACACCAACACTCGCATGTTCAATATTATAGTCTATTCTATCTAATATAGAACCCTAAAAATAAACAACAAAACCAAATGATCTTAAAGTATACATAGCTTTCAGAAGTTTTAAGCATTTGTTATCATTCATGAAAAGAGATCATGAGATAAAATGAGAAGGAAAAGTTTGACTTGAATGTATGTATGTATGTATACAGTTTTGACATACCGTATTCTAGAAATATAGTCAACACTAAAAAACTGGTTTATAAAAATAAAACATTCAGAGGTTTATTACCTGATCTACTATCATAGTTGATAAATCTTTAAATATTTCATTTAAATCTTGTATAGATCTAGTTATTTGTAATATTTCCTTTTCTCTGTGTTGTACAGACACAGAATTATCTTCTACTAACTGCATCTGTCTTGAGGTAAAACCCTGTATAGAAAAAAGCATAAAAAGTTGATTAATTGACAACAAATTACAAGTTAGTTCAAATTGATCAGTGGATTTAAGACTATACTCAATCAAAAATTTATACAGTTTATAGAAATTTCTATTTATATTTGTTACTAAAAGTTTGGGTGCATGCACTGACAAGCCGGGCTTTTCATAATAAGTTTTAGTAAATCCATAGCAATTGGTTTCATTAAAGTCCATCACAAGCTTCCTGTATAGCCATTCTCTAAGTCTGTATCAGAATAAGATCAGATTTAACAATTAAATTTTTATCAAAACACAGTGACAAACTTATATCTGACCTTGTCATACACTATATCTTCTCCCCCACCCATTAAATCTTCCATTAGAGCTGAATCATTAGTTACACTTGGTCCAAAATACTGTAATGATCTTTCTTCTCTTGATTTTAATTCTGAAATGATATTCATAAATCATGAATCTGTAATCAATACAAAGAGCTCTATTTTAATACTAAGAGTACAATGTTTTGATGTTATATTTCTAACTAATGGTGGTGATGAAATAAAATTTTATGTTTACTCCATTCATTCATTTTAATCTGATAATTAGAATTCATCATCCAATGTTGAGCTGGTTTTGAAACTACCAACAAAAGAGAACCTTCCAAGTTCAAAACACCATTGAGAATCTGTTCATCAGTTGAACATGTCACCATAACAAAGTTCATTACATTGACAAAACTTACTTTTAAGATATGTTGATTGAGATTTCCTGAAGTTTAAAGACATTTCTTGGATCATTCTAGCTAAAGATGAAACTATATTTGTTGATAATTTTCTCTCTTGATTTGTACCAATTTGACTCTTGCTACTTATCTGGTGTACTAATCTTTGGCATCTTGTGAACATCTGTAAAATAATTCAATATTGTTATTAATCTGCACTAACAATGTTATAATCATGAAATTATCCAATTTAATCTCATTCGTAGAAATTTACTAGGTTAACAGCCAACCAACCCAATAGAATTACTGTTAAGGGGGGTTTACACGGAAGGATTTGTCCTTGGGAGAAATCCTTAGGATATGACCTAAAGGATAAATCCTTAGGACATGTTTGTTCACATGGTAGGACACATCCTATAGGTCATATAGTCACATGACAACTGGAGCAGAAGTTAAATGGAGGGAGCTTATGAAGTTGGAAGTGACTTGGATGATGAAGTCTCTGTTGTTTGTGTGCTGATCCTGATTGAGAATGAAGAAAGAAAAAAACAGAGACGTCCTCGTTCTTGCTGGGCACGTCCCTGGCTCAGCAGGCGGTTACAGTTTGGTGCCTATCATTCGCTGATGGACGAACTGAAAAAGCAAGACACAAAGGCCCTAAAGAATTTCCTGAGAATGGATTGGGCTTCTTTTCAAGAGCTTTTGGGACTTGTGGACCCTTTGATCAGACGGAATGACACCAACATGAGAGAATGTATACCATCAGGGGAACGACTGGCATTGACCTTGCGATTTTTAGCTACTGGTAAGTTGACCTACGTGATGATGTAACCTATTCAAATATTATGCAAAGTCCACAATGTTTTTATCAGCATAGGTGTAGTTGTTACTTGTTCATTATAGGCCTACGTGCATACACATTAATAGTAATACCAACAGGACAAAGTAGCACATATTGCGCATGGCCGTCAGTTGAAACTGAATTGGTGATTTTATATCTGTAGGTGACAGTTACCAATCATTAGAATATTTGTACAGAGTTTCCAAGAATACAATCAGTAAAATTATTCCAGAGACGTGCAAGGCCATATATGATGTTCTACAAAGTCAGTATTTAACGGTATGTAACATGGTGTTTAGATTTTACAGTATTTTGCATAGTTTCTCGAAATGTTGATATTTTGAGCTTAAAGATAAAATAATGATTTAAGTAGCTTTATAACAAATATAATCATTACATATAAACAAAATATAGAATATAACATAAGTAGATGAAGTATTTACAATTGAATTTAAAACTTAATAATACATAAAATCAACAATTTAACTAATTTAATATTTATAAGTCGTCGTCGTCATCCATCTGGTCAAACAGAGCCCGTTGAACCAGCTGGTGTATGTCCATTTCAAGCTTAGCTCTTTTTCTTTTGTTTTTAATTTCACCCATTTTTTCGGCCAAAAATGTTACAAAACCTGGTTGTGGTGGTCTCTCCTTTTTCTCGGATAACGCTTTTAGGTAGCCAACGGCTGTTGATGTGATACTTATATCTTTGCATTTCGTTCCAGAGCTTCTTGAGGTACCGGCACACGATTGACCGACACTTGTTACAGGCGTACTGCAGGTTTCAACTGTTGTATCATTATCCTCTTCTTGGGATATACCTGTATTAGAGGAACACTGATCAATTAGTCTGGTGATATCGTTTTCTGATGACGACTCCTCAGCATGAACCTGTAATGATATCAAATTCACTCCTTTTAATAAATTGTTATTTGATATATTATATATTTACATTAGGTACCGGAAACTAAAGAACAGTGGTCTGATGTAGCACAGAGGTTTAGTGACAGGTGGAACTTTCCAAACTGCATCGGAGCTCTTGATGGGAAACATATTGCTTTGAGAAAGCCACGACATACAGGATCATTATTTTATAACTACAAGGGATTTTGTAGTATCGTAATTTTAGCTCTAGTTGATGCCGATTATAAATTTGTTTACGTCGATATTGGCACAAACGGAAGAATGGGTGATGCTGGTATATTTGCAAATAGCCCGTTATCAGTTGCACTGGATGATAATTCTTTAAATCTTCCACAACCACAACCGTTGCCAGACAGGCATTTGCCAGTCCCTTGTGTAATTGTTGGGGATGAAGCATTCCCTCTTAAGTGCAACTTGATGAAACCTTTTCCATCCAGGGGTCTCACTGTTGAGAAGAGGATATTTAATTACCGGCTAAGCAGGGCAAGACGGATTTCAGAAAACGCTTTCGGCATAATATCGTCTCGTTTTGGGGTTCTTCAAAAAGCAATGGTGCTTGAACCTGGAAAAGCCGAGCATGTGGTACAAGCTATTGTTGCGCTTCATAATTTCCTAAGGTGTAAATCAGATAAAATGTACATTTGCCAAGGGAGTGGGAATGAGGAAGCCGAAATTGATCATGAAATCGTTATGACTCCATTCACACAACAAGGTGGAAATAGAAATCCAGCAGATGCTAGGGATATCAGAGATGAATATTGTGACTATTTCAATACAAATGGTCAGGTTGATTGGCAATGGAATAATGTCTAATATAATGATAAATACATACCTGTACGGGTACCTGCATTAACTTAAAATTAGTTGTCGATTTTCTAGGGACTGTATAATCCCGTAGGAAAACATCCAACACATCAAAATATGCCCATGACGACTTATACACAGCACCAGCTGACTGGCCACTCTGAACTTTCTTGACTTTAGCAAGTTCTTTGTTGTAGTATGACCTCAATAAACTGATCTTTTTACTGACTTGTTGCTCTGGAAAAGAAATATCAATAATATAGTATTCAATGGGCCTACCGTAGGCCTACTTTCAAATATCAATGTATTTACCCCACTCCTGTTTTCATTGCGCACAACAAAATGAGCAGAGCTTATGATGAAATGTTCTATTGTTATGTTCCTAATTATGTTGTGAATACACGTTAAAAAGCAGTCACTTGATGATCTTGTTTAAAAATCTCGTTTTAAATTTCCATAGGTCTTGTGTTTACATTGCATATCCCCTGCTGACCTATTAACACACTGGTCATAAAAACAATGTTGCTGTGATAACCATCCATAACAGCTATATTTCCCGAATAGACAGTGTACTTGATGACCGGCGAGTCCATTTTTATCGTAGGCCTAGGCCTATCAATTCGTAGACGACACTTTGTCAACAAGTTTGCCTTTTTTGTTGGGTGGGGGGGAACTAAAGTCCTGAAAATTGCAATGGAGATTGGAGCGTGTGCCACACGATAATATGATAGAACAGTTAAGTATCGGGTACCGGAATTTAGTGGAATGACGTGTGCAACTATAAATTAACTAAAGCCTAAAAAGTAAAGTGTGATGACGGATGACATTATGATTGACACACGGCTTCAACTGGCTCTAGCTAGGAGCTACTATTCACTTACCTGTCCAGTTTTTGCCAAGTCTGTCGGCAATAAGTCTCAGGGCAGTTTGTCTTTTGTCCTTCTTGTGATAGTCTGTTGATGAAATACACCACAGAACAGGCTGTTGGTGAAAAAGCTCGATAAAAAGTTCGGTATCGCCTCTTGACAGTTCGACGTCAGCCATTTTGTATCGAAGGGAGTTCAGCGCGCTCGATTTTGATTGGTCAGTTCTTAGGATAAATCCTACAAGAATAGAACGAGTTCTATCTCGTAGGATTTATCCTAAGCTAAGAAATTGTCTGACCTATAGGATAAATTATCCCTTTCACATGGGAGGATTTAACTTATAGCTATAAATCCTCAGGACAAATCCTTCCGTGTAAACCCCGCTTTAAGCAAGCTTATGGCTAAATGCAATAATGGTAAAATGGAGCTTAAAGTAAGGAGGATAAATAAGGTGTCAACCACCCTTCAGGTAGAAGAACAAATCATGAGCTTTTTGATACAATTAAAACCATTCTGCAAATGTTTCTTTTAGTTATAGTTGTTAGAAGATAGATAATTACATTTCTTTAAACCATCTTTAAATCTGTGTATGTCAATGTTAACAAACCTGTGTGATTTCTTGTGTTTGTATTTCTATAGCATGTTCTTCATCAACATTATCATCTAATGTAGGGCGATTTAAATGTCTATCATGAAGAGCAGATAACTCTTTCACTGAAAAAAAGAATCAAATATGTTTTGAACAATTGAAACAAGCTTGATACTTGATAAAATAGTTTAACTTTAATAGAATCCAAATAAAGTTATCCCCAAATTATATAATCATCCTAGCTTTTTACCCATACTGGAAAGTTTTTAATATATTTATGATCATGACAAAACACTTACTTTTTCTCTTAATTCTTGATGACTCAAATTGGATTTCCTCTACACCATCAACCCTGAAAAGAAAAGAATAAGTTTATATTACATATAACTCAACTCAAATTAATGAAAAGTAATTAATGGTCTACCTGTACTTTATTTTCAACAAAAGATACATGACAATATACTGAACAGGAACAGTAAGCAGATGATCATAATTAAACTTACCATTCTGGGGGTAGATTAGAAGATCTAGATGAAGCAATTCCTAATTCAGGATCTATAGAACTTGTCATCAATGCCATTCGGTCATCAGCAGTCTAAAATAGTCAAAGGTAAATTAATAAATCATCTTGTTAACAGTCGTCTTATACTTATACCATTATAGCAGACAACACATCTCTGATGGCTTTAGCCTAGGTACAAAATAGTTAAGTAGGCCTACTGTACTTTTCAACTACTAGCAAAAAGATCTAAATTAAAAAACTTAAAAATTTATTTAAACAGGGGCCTTATTCTCGAAAACTTAATTTAGATAAAATCAAGTTTTTAAGGAATACGGCAATTTAATTGGATCATACAACATGATTTAAAATCGATTTTAGTGATTGACCAATCAAATAACTAGAACACTAAAATCATTGTAAGTTAAGTTTTAGAGAATAAGGCCCCTGGGGCCCGTTGCCAGAACGATCCTAAGTCAGGATTATCCTAACTTTTATCCTAAGTGTCAAAACTTGGGATAATGGCGTTGCCGGAAAAATCCTAACTTTATGATTATCCTAAAGTTAAAATCATGACGTCATAGAATCATAAATATTTATGATTGCCCAAGACCACTCCTAACTTTATGATAAGTAAGGATGAACGACGAAAATGTAAGATATTGTTATTGGAAATGAAAATTCGTGCTATGATTTCAATTTTTGAAAAACATAAATTAGAAATGTACAATATTAGAATATTCGGGTGGGGATTTGTTATCAAATACGATAAAGGCTCTTCACAAAAATGAAAAAAGCATTCGATTTGATAAGTTTTTTTCCTTGCCCAAAAAACTTACTTTTAGTTCTGCCAGGGAGACAGACTTGAGAACGGAGTCTTGGAGTTCGGGGTGCTACTAGGGGATACCCTTTGCGCATTTATTTGTTTACACCTTTAATCAACCCATTTCACATCAAGAAAGAATGTATATAATAGGTATCATACAAGAATAAGATGTATTGTATAAAGAGCTATTGGATTGTTGAAGTCTCGTTACAGGTGTATAGACTGTCGGCATGTTGTCCGAATTTCACCCCGGCCAGCCAGATTGCCCTTACATGTACAGTAGTAAAACATAACATGTGTATTAATTTGCAATAACGGAAGATGGAAGTTGTGGTGGATGAGGATGACCATGTTAATAATAATGTAGGGAATCTAGACGACGAGTAATTGAAATTTACACTAATAATTTTTTTTATTGACAACTGATATAGCTTCAATGTTCATTCATAAATGTATTCTGAAAAGAGATTGACATGATGGTGAAAAGGGCAAAAACCTCACAAATAGGCTACAGACTAAGCTGAGATTTCATCATTCTACATATTATGCATACCAACAAATTTTTAATACCAAAAATAAGACGAAAACGGTCACAACAAGCAAATTTCGATGCATTATGACAAAAACAATAGTAAGAAAGAATATTCGACAAAATTTATACAATTTCTAATTTGTCCGAGATAATTTCTGTTAATTTACACAGGTACAGTTAAAAAATTGAATCAAAACTTTGGTCTCTTATTCATATCTAAGTGGAAATCTGACGCCATTATTGGTATTGGTGTGGTGGGGGTGGGCGGGACTACAACGCTCGTAAAATGTTGATACATAATGATCAAATCCAGTACCATCCGAAACCTCTACAAAACCAATGATTCCACTCAATGAATCATTGATAAAATCCCTCAAATCTAATTCAATATAGATAGGTTGCCTGTGAGGTGGTTTACCCCGTTCCATTCCTGTATCTGAAACAGATTAAAATTTAGCAATTTATTTATGTGTGCGTCATATCAGGTGAAGTCTTTATTAAATAACAGGAGCCGCGGGCACCTAGCGTGGATTTTGAATGTACCGGTACCAAATAGAAAGATAAAGTGTCTCTCGCACTCTTTTTAGGCCTTCAATCCCTTTAATGTACAGATGGTTTTAAATACACAGACGCTCAGCTGTTTACATCCCAAACAGAACGACTCAGCACGGAGGAGAGAATGAACAAAGCGATAGGCCTACGCTGTTCGGCACTGTACTTCCAACGCTCCGCCGAACTTGTACTGTATACTTTAAAGAATGATTATGCCTACCTCCAGAGATTTGATTGATTTTAACTGCTATGTTTCGTTATATTGATGTTCATCTAGTCCGTATCAATTCACTAACATAAAAAATCTTTCATTTTAGAATCTGTGCATTGATTTTTATATTTGAGTCGAGATCGCTTTACCGATTCCGCCATTTTGATTTAGATAAAAATGACGTCAGATGCCCACTCAGTGACGTTACGTCGACTTAGGATAATCCTAACTCGTGATTTAGGAGAAAAGATAGGACCGACTTACGATATGCTTCTGGCAACGGTAAAATATTAAAGTTAGGATTATTGTAACTCGCTCCTATCTTCTCTTGACTTAGGATATCCTAACTTTAGGATATCCTAAAGTTAGGATCGTTCTGGCAACGGGCCCCTGGGCTTTAAGTTTAAGAATCACAATATTGTTCTTGCCTATCCTATTATGCCTCTACTAAACTAAGTAGATCAGTTCATAATTACTCAATTTAACCATAATTTTAAAAGTCTGCTGTTTACAAACTAAGGCCTAGTCTCTACCACCACAGTCCAGGTAAGACTTAAAGTAGACGGTATATATTATTATTCAAAATTTAGTTTACCTGTTCTGAGAAAATATGCCTGCTTTGAAGTGCATTGTTTCTCATCAAAATAAACACTTCTGTCAGGCCTCTGGTCGCCATTCTGACCACTTCTTGACCCTCTAAAAAGGGTCGTATTAGTACTTGCTTCCAGATATGTTTTGAAATAGATATTAATCAGGTATGTTATATGAAAACCATGTCAAAATTGTAAATTTGGACAAAATGCAAATGTTATGAATGAATGAAAAACCGGTGATCATCTCATTTCCGGTATTTTAAATTAACAAGTTATGTCCCTTTAAGACTTTTAACTACCGATTAATGAGTGGAACAACCACATTCCTCCATTCATACGCATTAAACGAGACATCAATAAAATTGAATTTTATAACTTTGTGAAATAAACAAGGGGAAAACTTAATCTTATCCCGGTTTTTTTATTAATAAGGCTATGACCATTGCTTAGTAGGGCCTCCGATTCTTTTTAATTCTTTTTTGAATTAAAGGGATTCAGAAGAGGTTTTCAAGCTCATGTTGAGTTTAGTTTGTGTATTTTATCTGAGTGCAAATATCTGGGCTGAAAATAAAAAAAACAGGGGAACTTTAATTTACTAATGTAGTAATTGGGGAGATTTATTGGGATTCAATCAGTGTTGACTTGATTTTAATGGGTGTTTGGAGAGTGCATCACCACTTACAGTTCCTTAGGACCAAAGTTAAAAGTTGTTAGTGTAGGAAATGAAATCTGCTTATTTTCTGTTACTGTTAGTAGCACAAATAACAATGCTGTGTGATCCACAGATACAAGAAGATTGTCAAAAACCATGGTTCGGAACATCAATAACAGTAACAGAACAGTAATAATGAATGATGCATTAATAGATCTTTTTTAATAGTGTTAATTTCTATCCAAATTGAGGACTATTTATGAAGAGAATAATAAAAGATTTTATTAATGAATATAACTTTATTTTCTCTTTTACATAAATGAATATCACATATTATGAGTAGCTTTACTGACAGAATTGTCACAGTTTTAACATCTAAATCACTGTTCAACAGGCATATTCAAATTTGAAGAACATCTCAGATAAATCCTCAAAACAAAATTATTGTTCATGTATTGTCAAAAAACTTTCTAATATTTCTAGCACATGCCGTTCCAACAATTTTTCCAAGATTCTGCAAGGAAAATAAGACATACATACATACATAATATTATGATATTTTATCGGTCATTTAAATACCAGTTATATGACTAACATTGTAATGTAAACTTGAGTTTATTCTTATCTGTTTTCTACTAGCTCAAGGAAGGAGTTGCTTTGTGATATATTAAGAATCCCCTCCACCCTAAAAATACAATCTACATTGTAATCAGATTTAATGATTAACATAGTACCGTAGTAAGAAATTTACCTCAACAGATGCATTACTAACATCCTTCAAACCTGAAATAAAACAAATTTTTATAACCAAATATTCTGTATAGCAATACAAATGTAAACAGAATTGTGAGTTATTTGTATCAATGTAACTGTTGCTCTGGATGAAGCAATATAATCACAACTATTATCTCTTTAACTTCAGGTAAAGTTATTAAATGATACATACTTTTGTAGGTTTGAAGAATTAATTTAGCTTTCACTTCACCAAGTTTGGGAACACACATTAAAGTATTTAATACAGCCTCATCATAATTACATGGTTTTGGTTTCTTCATCAATGGATTGATATCAGTCTTGATTTCTACATGAACCTAGAAAAAAGAAATGTTAAAATTTGGATAACAATATTATCAATTTTTTGTAATTAAAAATATTATCCATGAATTATGAATATATTCTGAATATTCATGGTTAACTCTTTGTACTTTATATAAATTAATCATAAAGTACCAGTGTTAAACCTTATCTTATTAGTGAATGGATCAACAAAAAAAAACATTAATTTTTCCTAAAAAATGTTACCTGTCTCCAAAATAACAATAATTAGTAAAGTTACACCAGTTTCCTTCAGCTGCAAAAAAACTTTACAAGCCATCATAATTCATATAGAGTGATATATAACTGTACTGTGTACATACCAATTGAATAAGTAACTTAGCAGCTTCTGTCTGATTTTCAACTAACAACAAAACCATTCCCAGTTCTAAATTGGCAAATTTCTGTAAATCTAAAACATATTGCTCACTGACTGGACTTTTTTCAGCTATCACTATACCTCTTACTTTATTAGCCTGAAATCAATAATTACAGTACTATTTTCGAAAAGACTGGTAATATACTGAGTACTAAGGTAGGCATCTCTTTTATAAAGTCATAACAAAGAAAGTTCAACAACTATGTGATAGAAACTACCTTTCTTAATTTAGCTAATCTTCTTTTGTAGCTAGATGAAGAAACAATATCAGCCTCACTAATATAAATAACACCTGTGTAATTTGATGGATAAAAATCAACAACGGCTAAATTGTCTTCAAAATGGACAGGAATTGATGCTGGAATACAGAAATGAGTAAATACTTTCATAAATTTTCTATAGTTTATATATGTATATAAGTTTGGCAAAAAACTTAATACTTACGATCATTTAACATTCTCATTTTTTTTTGGGGGGGGGGGGGGGGGGGATGGACTTTGATGAGATGAGAATACACCACTGTCTTTAAAAGACAACATTCAGTGCAATCTCGGACACCACACTGCCATGGTTCTGTCTGGTTAAATCATTCCACTTAGATAAGGTATATAGATGACAAACTGTCATTAAGTCAAGAAGGGTGAGGCCATTGACATCATTGTGTCTGTGAACAGTGTGGTGAGTCATCAGTGACAGTAGTCAGTAGTGACTAGTTAGTGTTAGTGACTAGTCTACTAATGGTATGTTATCAAAACAGAGTCCATGCTGGACTTTGTCAGATAAAACCTGCCGTTGAGCGGGTATGCTGGACTACTGTAATATAATAGGAAAAACATGCAGAATCCCCTTTAATTATCGGCGGTGATTTCAATTTTATAATGAACTTTAATTTAGATAAATATGGGGGACAATTAAAAACAAATGAAAAATCCAGGCAAACAATAATACAATATATGGATCTACTTAATTTAAATGACGTTTACCGAACATTACACCCTACTAAAAAGTGCTACACTTGGAAAAGAAATAAGCCCATTATATGTTCAAGATTAGACATGTTTTTTGCAAGTAATGATATTACAAATAAGATAACAATATGCGATAGTCAGCATGGCTATAGGTCAGACCATAGCCTAATTTTTCTTAAATTGGATATAGCCAAAGATAAAAAGGGACCAGGATTCTTTAAAATAAGCCCAACATTACTTTTAGATCCAGAATATGTCATAAATATTAGAAAACTTATCACACAATGTAAAGATAAATACTCAGGTTCTGACCCACAAACCTTGTGGGAATTAATTCAACTAGACATAAGAGGTGAAACAATCCAATATTCCAGTCGTAAAAGGAAAAATAATCTTAAAAAAGAAAATGAACTAGAAACAAAACAAAAACTTCTTCTACAACAACAACCCTTATCTTTCTCAGATTATAACGAAATACAAAATATTCATACAGAACTGGAAGATTTGAATAAGCGCAAATTAGCTGGGGTTATGATGAGGGCTCGGGCAAAAAATCTTGTTGATCCGGAAAATTGTAGTAAATTTTATTTGAATCTCGAAAAACGCGAAAGCGAAAAAAAGGTAATTTCTACTCTTTATGATAAATCAAATAACCTCATAACTAATCAGAAAGACATTCTGCAGGAAATCACACTATTTTACGAACACCTCTATGATTCGACAAAATTAATTGATGATGAATTTGAACAACAAATTGATTACTTTTTTAAACAATGCGAAAACGACATCCCTAAACTCACTGAAACTGATCGATACATATGCGAAGGAGCCATCACAGATATTGAATGTAAAGAAGTTATAAAATCCCTAAAAAATGGCAAATGCCCAGGAAGTAGTGGTCTAAGTATTGAATTTTATAAGATCTTTTGGAAAGAAATTGGTCCTTTTGTTCTTAATTCCTTTAATGACTCTTTTAACAAAAATCAGCTTAGTATTTCACAAAGACATGGGATTATATCACTCCTTCCTAAATCAGAAAAAGATACAAAATATATAAAAAACTGGAGACCCATCAGTCTATTAAATTGCGATTACAAAATCTTAACTAAAGTTATTGCAAATAGAATGAAAAAAATACTTAATAATATTATCCATGAAGATCAGAAAGGTTTCATAAAAGGGCGATACATTGGGGAAAATTTGAGAGATATTTTTGATATAATAGAATTTCTAGAAGAAAACAATGAAGAAGCGATGTTATTCCAAATTGATTTCCAAAAAGCATTTGATTCCTTACAATGGGTTTTTATTGATAAAACACTGGATTTCTTTGGCTTTGGGAAAATGCTTAAAAGATGGATAAATTTATTTTATACTAAGGCGAGACCAATTTTATTTCTTGTTTTACGGATTTTTTCTGGAAAAAAGTGTAAAGGCAGGAGGGAAAAAAAAAAAAAAAAAAAAGACCAAAATTGCTTGAAGGGTAGGAGAAAAAAAGAAAAGAAAATCCAACAAATAAGATTATTTATATGGTTCAACAGTTCATCTTTTTCCTGCTGTGGTTGAAACCTTTTGCTCATGGCAAGGTTCTCGGTTCGATCCCTTTAAGATTTTCAAGAATACAGGGCTGCAATAAACCATGATCTGTTAACTTCTGATGCTGTGAAGTAATATACCATATAAAGTACTATCCTTACAAATTTCTTCCCAAGACCATTAACATTATGGGCTGTGAATCCAATATTCATTTCTCTCAATAGACTAAGAATGTCATTAAACATCATAATATGGTCTTTTACTAATAACTAGGCCTAATATTGTTGTGATCTTTTGAGGGAGGTAAACAATCATATTTTATGGTTGGTCTACTGGTCATCATGCATGTATAATCTACCGATGATGTCGGGTTTCTACCGCTTTTACTACCACTCAACGGCAGGTTTTATCTGACCACCCCTTTCACATAACGTCTACCGATCTAGCAGGCCAGGACAGGACCTACCGTTTTTCTGTCCCAATTCTTTAACATAAATCAATAAAAAATCAATCATTATATAATTTTGATGACCCATAACACGTGTTAATCTCATCATGTGACGAGATTATCATTGTCTTCTTAATTAATCCCCTAATTAAGATGACAATTTGATCCATTTTCACACGACAATTGGCATTTTAAGCACACCATAACACGTGACACATGTTTATAACAACATACGGGTATTTCTACTTTCACTTTTCTATTGGAAATTTACAGTAGCCTATTTGTGCCAAAAAACGAAATTTTGAAGCCTTTTGAAGCTTTCGTATTGTTATTATAACATTCAATCATCAATATGACGTCCGTAGATACTGTTATGCAAGTCTTTTCATTATCGGTAGATTATTTTGCGAGACTAGAAGTACAAATTTACTGTATCTGTAACTTCGTTTCATAAAATCGGTTTATTTTTTAATGTAGCCTGTAAACAATCAGCTCATGACTGCTTTTACAGGCCTACTGGTACTTAGTATATGCCTTATCATGTCGGCTAATAATTTTGCGAATTTTCATCGCTGAAATGATCGTCATTCATTCTGACTCTGTGCAAGTTAAAATAGGATTGAACAGTTTTAGAAAATATGATTTACACTTGGGAATGTAGCTGTCAGTTCTTGCAGTATAAAGATAAATATAACAGAGCAAGCGTCATTCAGAAACCTCAGATTTTTTTTTCACCGGGGATGGAGGTTTTTTTTTTTTCGTCGGAGCCGATTTTGATTTTTTTTTTTTTGTGATTTCTAGAAAATTCAAGTCGGCGGATCCGTAAAACAAGAAATTAAGTTGGTCTCGCCCAACATAACAAGTAGTATTTTAAACAATGGCTGGGCATCAAATCCTTTTGCAATACACAGGGGAGTGAGACAGGGTTGTCCTTTATCACCATATATTTTTATATTGTGCGCAGAAATTCTAGCATCTGTTTTGAGAAACGATCCGTTATACAAAGGCATACAAATTAAAAACTGCACCAAAAAAGTCTCTCAATTTGCAGACGATACGACCCTTTTATTAGACACAAAATTGACAACTTTGAAAACTGTTTTAAAAATACTTGAAAATTTTGGCGAAATTAGTGGTTTAAAACCGAACTTGGAAAAATGCGAATTAACAAGAATTGGTAAGACCACAAATCAAAATTTTCCATACGAAACTCCAAACGACATAAGAGTAATTACGGATGTGATTAAAATCCTCGGCATATATATTCCAGTAAACAATAAACTACAAGACATCATCAAATTAAACTACGATAAAAAACTTGTAAAAATAAAAAACACTTTAAATCTATTTAAAGGTAAAATTAACACACTCCGAGGTAAAATAAGTATTATTAAATCATTAGCTCTTCCCCAAATTTTATACCAAATTTCAATTTTACCAGACCCCCCACATGGATATCTTAAGGAATTAGACCGATTGTTTTTTAATTTCATATGGGACGACAAACCAGCAAAAATTAAAAGAGATATTTTATGTTCTCCAATAGATGGTGGGGGTTTGGACGCCCCCGATATTTTCACTTTTGCAAATGCAATAAAAATATCATGGACCCAAAAATATTTTACACAACTGAAAACCCACGTTTGGAAATATGGTATTAACAAACTCTTGAAAATAGACAATAGAATTAACCCTTTCCAGCTAAATCTCAATCAAACCGACATTGAAAAATTAGGGATAAAGAATACATTCATCAAAGAAATACTGTCTGCTTATTCAAAAATTAACCACTCAAATAAGGTATCTAAAGATAGCATTATTTGGTATAATTCTAATATAAAGATTAATAAACATGTAACATTTTATAAAAATTGGTTCGAAAATAATATTTATAAAGTGTCAGACTTATTAGATGGAAAGAATAACTTTTTCTCGTACGAGAAGTTCTGCAAAAAATACTGTAACCTTAAAGTAGACTTTGTTACATATTTAGGTCTGATAACTGTTATTAAAAAAAATGTTATATCCGAACAATCACTATCAAATACTTACAGCTGCAAAGAAGCCTACACTGAATTACGTAAAACACTTAACAAATCAATCAAATTAGGAGAAAACAAATGGATAAACCTCACATGCAAACAGGAAACTCAAATATATTTTCGAAAAATTAAACAGCTTACAAACAGCTCGATTCTACGAAACTTTCAATTTAAACTATTACATAAAATTCTACCAAATAATTCATTTCTTCATAAGATAAAATATATTGCTTCCCCATTATGTACACTATGTGATGAAGAAATAGACAGCCTGGAACACTATCTCTTTTATTGCAATACTAGTCAATTGTTTCTTAATGAACTAATTTCGCTCATAAATAAAAACGTCGAACATAAAATTAAACTTGACCTACCTAGTGTTATATTCAACACCCTTGAAAACCATAACTCCTTCGTAGAATTTATTCTTTTATATGCAAAATACTATATACACTGCTGTAAATATAAATCTTGTCAGCCAACTCTAGGACATTTCTTACAGAAACTTAACACTCAACAACTTGTAGAAAACGAAGCTGCTCTTATCAATAACAACATAGAAAAGCACAATGCGAAATGGTCAATTATAAAAACTGTAACACAACATTAGGCTCAACCTACACTTTCTCAGCCGGTTCTTCTCTATCCTGTCAACTATCTTTATTTTCTCTCTACTATTTCTTTATGTTCTATTAAATCTTTCTCCGTAAAAATATTACAAAAATTTGTCTGCACAACTTTCAGAGAAATAATGATTTAAAACTGTATGAAAAATGTTATGTGTAATATAGGCTTTTGTAATAAAAAAAAAAAAAAAAAAAAAAAAAAAAAAAAAAATATAATAGGAAATACCACCAGTAGGTCCATCTAGCAATTTTATTAATTTACAAAAACAGAATATATGCAGACTGTGGAATATATTTTCTTTAATTCATTGTTTGCATGCTTCTGGTGAGGAATAAAGCAGTATCAGCATGTTGGCTTAAGTGTTTTAGGGTCCTATTAAAAAATAAAAAATAAAAAAAAGAAACTCCCCCCCCCCTCCCCTGATTTCGGAAATTGAAAGGACGATCACCAATTTTTTTTTTTTACGTGACAGATCATAGATGTCAATCAGGGATTAATCACATTACATTGTAAAACATCAACCAAGTCAGAATTTCGCCATCTCCCACAAACAACAATGTGTCCCAACGGTATTCTGATAAGGCCTGCCATCGGACTGTTCTCAGTTATATCAAGTTAATTTAATTTTGTGTTCGACATTTTATTTACACTTGAATCACCCGCCATTTTGTCATCACGTGATACTGATACTGAGGTTATTTTTAGACGTGTGTAGTAGTAATCACGTCACCACTCATTTCTGATAGACTATTAACTCATTAACTTTTAAAAATATAAAAGTCTGATGATTTGTGTCCAATTCTAGACCACGTTATCAACGTATAATAGTTGTATGTTGTTGACATTGTGTGGCAGTCATCAATGTTTTCGGCAGTAAAAAGACAACTATTGAGTCTTTTAATTACCAAAACTTCTCGGATTTCGGCCACACGATTTTCATATTTGGAAATTATCTTATAAAAATGACAAACAAATTTTTTATTGGCTCTGCGTGCAAATGTTTTCTCCAAAAAATATATTTGAACACAAAATAATAATTGTGTGTGAAAGAGCTGTTCGAAATATTTATTTTAACATTTCTTGTGAACTCAAAACAACTTCAGCTTAAAATTAAAAGGGGTACACTCTCACCATTCGATCTACCAATCATAGATTAGTCTCAGAAACAGGGATTGTTAAACTAAGTTGATCAGTAATAGTGTTCACCACTCAACACAGGAATTTAAGCCTTGTGTTTTCATAATTATCAGCATTTCAAATTCAAATATGTCTATGCCTTATATCAAAGGCACCTATATAGACATAGAAAGAAAAATTTTTAGTTCGAGGAATTTTGTAGGGATTATGTGATTTTCCATGCATTTCTAGTTCATCTGAAGACTCTTGACACATATTCAAAACCCAAATCAACCGAGGCGTCTTTGGTCCCTTTGGCATTTTCAAATACTAAAAATAGCAGCTAAACTAATTTACTTGAGAAAGTATAAGTAATGAATGGTAATAAACCCTGCCAATTTCATTGATCCAGGCACCAAATTTTACAAACCTACTTAATAATCCTTTTATAATACAGGTGTTATTCAAATACAAAATCTTTATTCCATACATTCACATTTTTCACATGCACTGTAGGCCTATACATGTATATTGAATTCAGGTCCTTACAGATATTTCATTCATAAAATGATTCATTTTACAGATATAACAAGCAGCTCACATATTTCATTTTACAATAAAAGCTAATATCACTATCATCTCTCACCGAACAGTTTTGATGGTTTTAAAAATTTTATGACAGCATTTCACAACTGACAGTATAAGATGATCCTTTAAAATTGATATGACCATGTACATTGTTAATGAACAGTCATTGTATTATCTTCTGATAGTGCATACACCATTTTACATAAAGCAAGTCTTTAACATTTTCCAATATCAGGATCTTTTACTGCTTTGTCTAAGATTTTTCTCTATTTCAAATTGTCTTAAATCTGTTCTTTCCAAGAATTTCATTCGTTCAATGTACCTTAAATAAAAAGAGTTTAAACCCAGGTAAATACAACAGTACATTTTAAACTTAATCTTACCTGTACAATATACCTGTACATATATACCTGTACATATATACCTGTACATTAACATACAGGTATGCTAACCAACCTTTCTACAAGCTTTGACAGATAATTACAATATACAATCTGATCTCAATAATTAAATTTAACCTAAAAAAGCACCAAGTTACTTTTAGAATCAAGATATTCTTACCCCTGTTTACTGTTATTGTGGATTTTTAATTCATCTTCAATACCTTCATCTTTCTTAAAATTATTCCAATCCATTTTTGACTTATCCTGTATTTGAATTAAATATTGAATAAAAAAAATTATTAACAATAAAATACCACAAATTAACAGCATTTATCAACAAATATGGTGATCAGAATTACAAAATACAAGTTTGAACAACCTACATCAAGTAGCACACTCAATCTTTCGTATTTACTTTTTTATCAGGTTGGTCAAGAAGATAAATAGAAGGAAAATACATATACAAAGTTCTTTCAATTATAATTGTCAACTCCACGAAAAAAAGGTCAGACTGCCATTTTTACATAAACAAAATTTAGTTTTAAGTTTAAAGAAGGGACAGAACAGCATTATGTTTAAAAGATTGGCCTGAGATGGTACAAAAAGTTGAACACAATATTGAACCTTACTTAGTTACATGAAAAGCTGTATAAGCACTTACCAGGACACTAATCTTTTGTTTTTTTCCAATTTTACTGAGAATACCTCCTAATCCTCCCCCACTAGCTGGTCTTTTTATTCCACTACAATACATAAACTATATTCAATTAAAATTTATTTAATGTAGGCCTACTATGTTAGGCTAATAAAATAGACATCAATTTCAATCTTGAGTGATTAAGAATAACTTATTCTTATTTCATATGTAACTAATTGCTATTGTCTACTAAATAACTTTTATTTATAGATTTGGCCGATGATTGTTAAATTCTTCATAACATCATATAAACCAGATGTAATATGATAATTTGATTATTAATAAGAATATTCTGTATTGTCAGATGCAGACTGTCTAAGAAAACTTTGTTCAAACACAAAAACAAGGAATTAAAATTGAATATTTTTTTAAAATCAGTGTGACATAGACTAGTTATATAGAGTACGTACATATTTGATAATGCTGAAGCACCAGATTTACTGGCTGGTGATTCTTCTTTTTCCTCCTCTTTTGCTTTCAGTTCTTTGATAGCTTCTTTGGAATCTGCTGCTACAGTTTTAGTCACCCTGATAATAAAAATCATGATTAGAAATTCATTGTAAACACACGTCATATTCTAAAACTGTAAAACTCACAATGCTTATACATGTACTGTATCTACAAAAAATATTACAATGTGAGTTGACAGATTTTCTGCTATGGCATGAGATTAATAATTTGGCATTGAGAGGATACTCATACTTATACCATGATACATAATATTAGTCCACACAAGCAAGTTTTCATTGACAAGGAAAATTGTTCAATGGTTGAGCAAGGATTTGTCACTTCGTCTCGTGTGGACGCACCCAACAATTTTTCCTTGTTGGTGAGTGCTGCCATCTGGCGACCCTAGTGAAAATCACAACAAAATGGCCGTTGTTATTTTTAGTTTATAGTGACGACTTCGGCATTTTCGTTTATAGTGTCAATATTTGAACGGCTTGGTCGGTCAACATGAGCATTTTTACCCGATTTGCAGGATCGACGTCCAAAGAAATGAATAAAACGGAAGTAAAAGTGGATGAGGGATTGGGGTGAGTTTATTATCATTTGCTTATGATAAATAAATTTTGATTAAACTGACTAAGTTTTATAATTGATAGGTGGGAATCTAATTTGCAAGACAAAATAATAGAAACTTGGCTTTAGCTGTTGTATTGAGCAACAAAGCAACAAATAGTATTATACATTTAGACTGTATATCACATTGAATATTCTATCCAGTCAGAGAAATAAAATCATTTTCTTCCCTTACTTGACTTCTTCTCCAGCAAAATCAAAAACTTTGGTAATTTCTACAGTTTTATTAGGTGCATCACCAGTTTTACTGACTGATGGTGAAGGTTCACTATCTTTACTTGGCTGTAAAATATGAGTTAACCAAAATTTGACCAATGTGAATGTTTGGTTAAAAATGTTTATTTAAACCTTTAATAACTTTAAGCTTCAATGAACAAAAACTGTAATATGATAAATTTATTCATTAAAACTAAAGCAATTAGTGATATTTAACTAGTTCGCAGCTTACTGTAGACATGTCCAAGTTATTTGCAGAACTGCATGTACAAAATTAAGATATAAGTTTAAAATAACAGATCATATAAAAAACATCCCACAAATATCCAATAAAACATTGTTTATGAAATGTATTTTATCAAGTTTGTTACCAACCTTAGAAAGTGAACACAGACTTCCTAAACCAGGTGAGGCAGACACTACTTTTTTAGGTGAAGGTTTAACATCTGTTAAAAAACTATTCCATAAATCATCAGCCTTTTTCTTTTCATTAACTTCTTTCTTTTTCTCTTTTTCTTCTTGTATTTCCTTAACCAATTTCACATTTTCTTCGTCAACTTCTGTTTCTGTTTTATTTTCAATGTTTTTCTCATCATCTAGCTTTATGCCACCTTTCCGTTTCCTAATAATTGACACATTTTATTTTGTTAAGTCTTTCTAGCATAAATACAACAGTTGCATTTGATTTTATATATTGCAAAAAGAAAATTTGGGTTTTTCACCTATGGTTCAAAACTTTTAAAGCTTATAACTACATCATCTTGTGTTGATATCAAAAATGGTAATTTGAGATAAATTATCAATATTAAATACACCAAACAAAACCTACAAGGTGTTGAGTTGACAAAATCACAGATTGGCCATCAGACGAACATCAAAAGGGTAGAAATTTGGATGAAATATTACCTGGGTCCCAAGGCATTCTTCTTTGATTGTTTCTTGTGCCTAGGTCCAGTTAGTTTTTCATTAATACCCAACACAGATAAATCTTCTTCTTCTCCAGAATTCTCTTCTTCACTTACATCTTCAGCTAGAAATATAATTATCTTTAAGTATACATAATGGCTTTTAAAGGAATACTACCTCTTATGATCATATGGCGTACGGGCTGGGAGGGGGGCAGGGATTTTCCTGAAGGAAAATTTTAAAAATAAAATCGTTCGGAAATGATGTGATCAGGCAGATGGCGAGAAGTTTTTGGAATTAGGGGTTGGGTGGAGGTCGAGCATATATATTTCGTTGTCGGGCAAATTAGCATTAGTTGTCGGGCAAATTGGTTTTGCCCCCCCCCCCCCCCCCCCCCCCCCCCCCCGCTCAACTGGGTACGGTAATCTGTTTTATAGCTATGCCACTAGGCTTGTCCCCTGATGAATATATACTCCTATTGACCAAGTTTGAAAATCTAATTTTTTTTTTGTTCATTCTAAGTCGTAGTATCGCTTTAAATTACATAGGAGAAACAGGAGATTATTTATTTATTTCATATGACGTATGCGCACACAAACTATAAAACAAGTGATCTAAAAGAAGCATTCAATGCTTAATACAAATCGAAGATCAGGTAAAAAATAATAATAAATTGATGACAATTGACATGATTGATCATTGACTGATAATGATATTGATAACTTATTTATTTCGTCATGATTATAAATATAAAAAGCACTAGCACAAACTGTTGCAGACGTACCCGCTGGTACATAATCAAGATCATCTTCTGAATCATAATCTTCCTCATCTGACATCTTGTGTTAAAAAATCAAGTTCAAAACTACTTGAAACTTAGTTGAAACTAGATCTAACAAAGAAATTTCGCAACTAAATTACTATCGAAATTTTCGCCATTAATTTACTATGGTTGATAAATATGTCAACAGGCCGGTCTGAACTATTAACTATTCAAAATACTCCATACTCTTATTATTCAGAGTAGTCTGTACCGTCTTGTGTATTTGTTTAGACTTTTGGTTGTACTTTATTTGTAGTCTCATAGATCTTTTAAGATATATCAATAAATTAAAGAATGGAAGTTTCATATATAAAATATAGATTAGATATAGACTTCATATTATATAGTAATGGGTTTTAATCAAATTGAATCTTCCAAATATCACATCATAAGAATTTTACCCTGTGATGATATTTCTCATTTGAATAATTCGGCGTTTTCACTAAACGAGTTTATAACTTCCGGTGCATCAAGAACATTTTCTACTTTTTGTCTTTTAGTCTTTCCTCCTTTTATCAGCACTGATTTTACTGGCTACTGTCTACAGAAAATTTTCAACGACAAAACAATCAGTGTCGTATGATGCAGTTATTTGTGATTACTTCATAACTGGTGGACCAAATTGAGAAACCATTTTTCTAGGGTGAGGCTGAAGCATTGAATTGAACTACCGGTGGCGGTACTGACACTACTACACTCACACTCACAGTCACACTCACAGTCACACTGTCACTTACCACTCAACCGCAGGGTTTTATGGAGGTATAACGTTGCCAATATTGTCGATTGTGTCGCAACGATAAAATGCCAATGTCGTAATTACAAAATGCATTTGTCAATGCTGCAAAGTACAATTGTCTATGTGTAAAAATGCAAAATGTATAAATATACTCAAAAATCCAATGAAATGCAGCTAACAATTTACTCTTTGCATTATGCATTTTGCATTAGGCACTATTGAATTATACATTCTGCATTAGTCACTTTGCATTACGCACTTTGTATTATCGAACCTTGCAGAATAGACTTTTACACAATAGAACATATACCTTATATGGAATGATGACGTATATCCATTTGCATACGTAAAAACGGCGGAGATGTACGGAAATTAATAAATTTGCATGCGCATTGATACATGTTCTTGTTGACACTTAAAGATGGGTTCTCCCTTAAAGATAAATATCTCTGTATTGTTTCAAATTTGGAGACTTGGGAATTATTTCTAATTGATAGTTAATTAAAGGCCCAAGTCCTTCTAAAAAAAAAGGGGGGGGGGGGGGTGCAAACGTCCAATCAGGTAACCGTCCTCTCCTCGAAAACTTTGCTTTGCAGTGGTGCAAACTCTATTGAGTTATTGCTACCTGTATTGCTTCAAGGGTGCCCATTGAGAGTCTAGAATATGATTTTCTGGAGTCTTGGAGCCCCCTTTAGAAAATCAAAAAAAGAAACTCTCTGAAACGTTATCCCCTGACGAATTTAAGGTTTATTTGTAAAGGGAATGCAGGATCACAAGAAGAAAATGTCAGAAATAAGACGCCTGGAAATGCAAATTTCTGAAATATCTGAGAGATCTAGCCTAGACAATTTTGAGAACTAGACGCCATCGAACGCAATCGAACTGACATTTTAAGTTTTATTTGTATAGTGACGCATGGAAACGCTAAATTCTGACATTAGAAACCAGAAACCAGACTACCATGGGCACCCTTGAACCAATAAAGGTAGCAATAACTCAAATTGAAATAATACAGAGATATTTATCTTTAAAGGAGAACCCATCTTTAAATGTAAAAAAGAACTTGTATCAATGCGCATGCATATTGATTAATTTCCGTACAATTCCGCCGTTTTTTACGTATGCAAATGAATATACGTCATCATTCCATATAAGGTATATGTTCTATTGTGTAGAAGTCTATTCTGCAAGGTTTGATAATACAGAGTGCGTAATGCAAAGTGACTAATGCAGAATGTATAATGCAAAAGTGTCTAATGCAAAATGCATAATGCAAAGAGTAAATTGTTATCTGCATTTCATTGGATTGTTGAGTATACTTATACATTTTGCATTTTTACACATCGACAATTGTACTTTGCAGCATTGACAAATGCATTTTGTAATTACGACATTGGTATTTTAACATTGCAACACAATCGACAATATTGGCAACGTTATACCTCCATAGGTTTTATCTTATGGTACAGTGGGTCGAGGGTCTAAATTTAAAATTAGTTCAATACCGATGACCAATGCAAATGATGACTCTCCTGCATTTTTTTAAGATTGAACATAATATTGCAATTGCATTTAAAATGAATAGTTGTATTTTACAGAAACATAGAATGTAAAGATGGCATCTGCTGGAAGCGATTTTAAAACTGAAGATTTGGATTCAGTTTTAAATGTTATAGGATTGTCACCTAATGATCCTTTAGATAGTTTTGGAGGTAATTACATGTAAACACTTATTTTGTCTTTTATGATGCCTATCATTGCATGAAGTCTTGATTTAACAATTCAGTTAATGTGTCAAAAGATAAAAATACACAGGTATCAGTGTCATTATACGAGTCCAAATTGTGAGAAAATAATCATAGATTGATAATAAAGAAGACCCTGTCTGTTAAAATATTTCAGGAACTATTAAAATAGTAGTGGAAATATTATTCAAATTCAATTTAATTTTGTTATTTATATTTTAGAGATGTGGTATCAAGTGTTTTTATGGACATTGTTTTCGTCTATGTTTGTTCACATCATTGCTTGCTTGATCTCATTGTGTCAATTAAGAAAACACACTGTAGGACGTTGGATTCCTTTAGGTGTATTTGCCATGGGTGTTATCTCCCCTTTGACTGGTGGAGTAATGTCAAGTAAGCATTTTTTCGCATGTAAAAATTCATCTTCTGTTTAAAATAGAGGCTAAGTGAAGCAAGGGTTAACTTGCTGTTTTTTAGAAACTATTTTCATTTTTTCTTATATATACAATTGATTTTTTGACAGCTTATTCTTAGAGGTGGAATTGGTGGAATTCAGTTGAATGAGAGTTGTTCTAATGATTTGGAATAGTTTCACTCCCAAGTCTGTAATTATCCTGTTGAATTTCCCTATAGTGAATACAGTATAAACAACATCCAGTCTCTTGTCAAATATCCATTGTGTATTATGTCTGGACATGTATTAGAGGTTAAAACTCTTTTAGATTAAGAAAACATGGATAATTCTTAAGAAACACTATTTCCAATAGCTTGTTAGATCGATCTCTTACCATTAGAACCCAACTTTAAAACTTAGATGACTGAAGATTTTAAGAATCATTTTTTTGTATTTTCAGTTTTATAAGTGAAAAATATGTCAAATTTATATTATTTTCAATCAATCTATTTGAATTGCAACTTTTTTTTAATTCCAGGTGCTGCAGTTGCTGCTTTGTATAGAGCATCTGGCTTTGTTATGATGCCATTTTATGCCTTAGTTTGGGGTGTGGGACAAACAATTATTGTGTGTTTTGTGTCGTTTACACGGATATTAGCAACTTTATAACCAAAGATAGTGGACCACGGCCATATACGCCTAACGAAAAATTTAATCAGGATAAAATTAAACTTTCTCAAACCTTTCGATTTAGGTCCAATAACATCCATTTTAAGTTTCATCAAAATCGGTTGAAAACTAAGAGAGTAATAGCATATTCAAGATTTGGGGCAAGGGCAATAACTCTGCTTCTAACGATCGAAAATAGCTCAAATTCGAACTTGATCTTCGTTTTATGAATATGTATACACATATCAAATTTCATTTGATTCTGTCAAAAACTCTAGTTTTAAGAGCGTTTTCAAGCAAATGTTGACTGACAGACCGACAGATTTGTGGCAAGGGCAATAACTCTGTTTCTAACGATCGAAAATAGCTCAAATTCGAACTTGATCTTCGTTTTATGAATATGTATACACATATCAAATTTCATTTGATTCCGTCAAAAACTCTAGTTTTTAGAGCGTTTACGAGCAAATGTTGACGGACCGACAGACGGACGGACGGACGGACAGGGGTGCCGACAATATACGTCCTCAAAGAGAGATGAGGGCGTATAAAAAGTGAAACAATGAAACTGTGCATACCTGTGATAAGTTAGTGTTTTAATAAAAAAAAAAATCTAATTAAATTAAAAAAAAAATTGCATAATCTGAGATAAATTTGTTGACTTTTATCAAATAAATCTTGTAAGATAAACTATAACCTTACAACTACTTCCCTCTATTAGAAGTTCTTTGAATGTAGTTCAAGACTATACTCAAAGGGATACAACTCTGAATTCTATTTACCAACAGTTTCCTGGTGAAGGAAAAGAGGTTCCTGGTTTTAAACATTGTTTTCCAGAGAAATACATCACAAAAGGTTTGCTTACTTAAAGATGTTCATAAAATCTCAATTTGTTGATTAATTCAATGGCATTATAACATTGTTTAGAATTACTTGACTGAAGAAATAGTTACTTCAGACCACTATCATTGTTGAACAATCTTGCATGTAGTATCTGGACTAAGTTTTCCTATTTTCTTATCTTATTTGAGTTTGATCAACTTGACATTTTGACTCTTGTCCAAAAGTTTTGTGTTTCTAAAGTAGATTTTGTATTTCAATATTACTTTGTAATAAATTACAGGTTCTATGACGTGTTTATTTAGAAGGTTTCACAACAATCTTAGAATAATCAAGACACAAATTATGGCAGTAAGTAGGCCTATATTTTTGTTCCGTTATTTTATGTAGTAAAGTATGTAAGTAAAATGAAGATGTATTTCATATTTCTGAAATAGTCTTGATTTTATAATCTTCATATTACTCTTGGTGACTAATTGTATATTCACATATTATAGTGTTCTATTTGATAGCACATTGTGATACAATCAACCATTGTTATCAAGACTGATTTTGTGTTTATTGTTAACAAAATAACATCTAATAGGAATTGCAGGTTCTCTGTATTTTATAATTTTTACAATGTTTGCATATTTACAGACTGAAAACATTCACATACAGGTGCAGAAAGGCATCTTATTTTGCTTTTTTGAATGCATAATGATGTCATATATAACATTACAAGATATTTTTAGACACGACCTAGTTCTGATATGGCTGGTTTTCGAGAAGAATTCTCCAAAGCAAAACATATAGTGATATTAACTGGTGCTGGAGTTAGTGCTGAGAGTGGGGTACCAACATTCCGAGGGGCAGGAGGTTACTGGAGGAAATGGCAAGCTCAGGTATTATGAAAGGCATAAGTTTTAAAGGGGCATTCTGCTTTTTTGAAAAAAGTTTCCATTATCAAAAACAAATCGCAAATGCTACCTGAGAGTATTTTAAAGTATGCTTATTGCATCTCTATATATCTTCTTGATCAAACTGAATTTGGTTTTAACGGGTTAATTACAAACAGGGAGTACTTATTGTTAATTAAGCAATTTCACCTAGTTTTGGTGTTTTGCCCTTTAAATGGCTCAATATTTCTAGCTGAAACTTTTTAAATACACAAGAGGGACATTTCTCTACAATTGGGCGTTTATTTTACTGAAATCCGTTCAGTAGTTTCCTATCAGCGTCCAAAAAACATAACACATTTAAAAACCTTATGTAAGGTTTTTAAAAATTTTTGCATGTTTTTAGCGTTTAAAAGTTAACGGCTGGATTTTTTTTGTTAAAACTTTCAGATACATTAAAGGGCACATAGTTACAGATTTTGGAGTAAAGTTTTCACAAATTTGACAAAAAAAAAAATTTAGACTGTCCCTTTATAGGGATACATTTTATGATAATCTACTTAATCAGTCTTGAACTTGTTACTTTGGAACTTTTTTCAGAATAAATGTAACTCACTAAAACCACATGTCCTATAACATGCATTTGAATAATAAGACAAACAAATTAAAACCATTTTTTAGGCTATATTTTGAAGAAATTTGTTAGTCCTCCTTTGTTATAAATTATACAAAGATTCTAACATATGTTTTCATGTGCCATATGGTGACAAATTCATAATAAAAAAATTCTCCCTTTGTGTATGAAATCACAACTTCAAGAATAGTTGCAGCCCTTATGAAAAAATCTGATATGAATTTATTTTCAAAACCTTTCCGAGGTTAAGAAAGAAGATGAAATGTATAATGCTGATGAATAAGTTTAGAAAAAAATCTTAAGATACAATGAATGATTTGATGTTATGATCTACTCTGATTGTTATATATTCTATATTTTCTAGCAATTGGCATCTCCTGAAGCTTTCGCTGATAATCCATCATTAGTATGGGAATTTTATCATTACAGAAGAGAAGTTATGGCCTCAAAACACCCAAACCCAGTAAGTTTTTTTTTACAGAAATACTCTTTTAGATTGAGTAAAAAATGTAAATTCTCAGAAAGAGTAAATTTTCATTATAGGACTAAGCAAGTGTCAAAAGTACACAACAGAATCTAATGTATCCATAAAAATATATATTAATATATCAAATAATCATTGAGAAATGCTTAATAAAAACCTTGTAAGAATTTTATGTTATATTTGTATTTTAGGCCCACATCGCCATAGCAGAATGTGAAAAACGTTTAAAATCACAGGATAGAAGAGTTGTGATTGTTACTCAGAATATTGATGGTTTACATAAGAGAGCAGGATCAGAGAATATTATAGAATTACATGGTAAGTTTCCCTTTAACAACACAAGGTCAAATTTCCAAATCAATGTTCTTGTAATCAGAAATTATTTTTCTGAATTATAAGAGATGATTTAATAGGAGACTATAATTCGCTTGATTACAGCTTACTTAGTGTAGTTTATATCAGTACTGAGAATTTCCCTTGCTATACAAAAAGATACATATTCTTATCTGATGTATAAAAAAGTTATTAAACTGTTCAGTTGGTGTGAAGAATTTAACTTTATCTATTGTAGGTAATTTATTTAAAACAAGATGTCTAAAATGTGGGGAAATAGCTGTGAATACTGATAGTCCTATTTGTGAAGCTTTACGGGGAAAAGGGTAGGTTTGTAAATATCTCAATATACTTATTTCTCTTTTTCTAAAATACTGAGTTATTTATCTCTTGAAATATTGAATGATTTATCTAATTCTGAATTATTGAACAAATAATCTAATTATTAAATAATAAATAATTTCTAAAATACTGAATAGTTTATCGCATTCTGAAATATTGAATAAATGATCTTATTCTTAAATAATAATTTTTATTTATTAAATTAATATGTAAATTGATTTTAGGGCTCCAGACCCTGATGCTCCAGATAGTAAAATTCCTGAAGATCAGCTGCCAAGGTAGGGTCTCTTGGTATTTAAGTAATAAAAATATTGGCAATATCATATAAAATATCAGTTCATTATTACTGCTGTTCATTGTTGATTTGAATTTAAAGCCAAAATGTTAGGTATTCTAAACTAGGTTTTCTCATTTATATTAAATTAAAGCAGAAATTCAATTAAAATTTAAATTTTTAGATGCAAGAAAGCAGATTGCTCTGGATTATTAAGACCCCATGTTGTTTGGTTTGGAGAACAACTAGATCCCAAGGTTTTGGAGAAATCTAAATCTGAATTAGATAAATGTGATCTTTGTTTAGTGGTGAGTGTAGAAAGAGTGTATCATCTGGGGAAAAATTCTCAAGTAGCCTATCCATTATAGGGGATAAAAATGTTATAAATGAATTTATAATTTTTGCATAATATTTGTACAGTCTAATTAAAATCAGACCCTAATTTCGTTTCGTTCGGTTTTTTTTTTAAATACGTTTTTTTAACCACTACATTATGGTCTGAGAACGAGACGCTGTAACAGCCGTTCACGTTAACTTTGACCTAACCTTATAAAAATGACCTAATAAACTAGTCTACAGCACTTAGGAATCCTAGAATGCACCTATTGTTCGAGAACAAAATCCCAGCGCAGGAGAGGGCAAAGATCTGATTGGTTAAAACAAAGGTCATTAAGGTTAGGTCAAAGTTAACGTGAACGGCTGTTACAGCGTCTCGTTCTCAGACCCTAATGTAGTGGTTAAAAAACTGGATTTAAAAAAAAAATGAACGAAACGAAATTAGGGTCTGATTTTAATTAGACTGAATATTTGTATTACAGATGTCCAATGTAATATTTTATTTTGATACTCTAAGTACCAGCATAATAGGTCTTGACACATTGATTTACAAGCCAAGTTACTTTATGTTGATTGCAAAGTTTGAAAAGAAAGATATTTCATCTGTTGTAAAAACTTCATTGCAATAAAATGTTGAAGGCGAAATTTGAATGTTTATAATAAATAATTCTGTTAATGTAGGTAGGAACATCATCTGTTGTGTATCCAGCTGCCATGTTTGCACCAAAAGTAGCTAACCGAGGTGTAACTGTAGCTGAATTTAATGTTGAATATACTGTATCTACTGGAGTTTTTAAGTAAGTTTCATTTATAGTGTTTACATGTCTTTAAAAAGTTATATATTCTTATGAAATTAATTTTTCACTGTTGTATTTTAATAGAATATTGAACAAGTTGTGATCAAAGTTTGATGAAATTTTGTATGTCTATATTGACAGTCTATATTAAACTGACCAGGCTAATGCATATAAGTTAAATTGTTAAAAGATGCAGTTTTTAAAATGTATGCCATGGGAAATCTCTCATGAGCAACAAAAGTGAAAATTCTTCTTTGAGGTATATTCGATTTAGTTTTTGTTAAGTTTAATTTTTTTAGTGTTTACATATTTACAACTCAACCCCCATAATTGCTGAAAATGGAACTTTTTTCATTTCAGGTATCATTTTCAAGGACCTGCTGGAGAAAATGTACCTACAGCTTTAACTAAACACGATACAGAATAAATAACATCATTTTTATTCAATTAACCAGTAAATTAATAATTTTCTTCTGAAATAGTAGTTTAATAAATTTTACAGACAGACCAATGCCCACCAACACCGTAGCATGTAGTCATTCTATGAAATTATGTGGATACTGATAGAACAAGTGTATGAATTATAAAATATATAATGAATTAAAGATGATTTTTATTATGGACCTATTTTATTAATTGGCAATAACTGAATGATTTTATATTTTTACCAAGGCAAGGCTTGTCTTAATAGTTTCAAATATCATGAAAACTGGGTCTACAGTGGTACAAACACCACAATTATAGTTTTTAAAATATTGTCACAAATAGTGTTATAGAACTTTAAAATAATTAAGATGCTTTTTTTTGTCTGTAGTCCTGAATTGAAAATAGTTATGAACATTCCTTTTTTGTAATAAAAGACATTTTTTTTTGTAATAAAAGTCATTAATTGTTAAATTTGAGTCCATATTCAATATTTAAATATCAGGTCCATGAAATTCAAAAAAAATAAATTGATCTAATAAAATACATGTGTAAAATCAAATAAATGAACAATTTTAGATTGTGACAAATGCATTATTGACTGTTTATCAGATATCATTTCGATTTTTTACTTTTAGGACCTTTCTTCTCACTCTGAAAATAGATAATCATTGATTATATAATAATATTTATTGTATTATCATCTCTTGTATATTGAGTTGTTAAAACTGTAATAAATAGTTTGTTATTCTTTATACTGTTACTGGTTGTGGCCTTTCAAGGCGAGGCACTCTCTGGGGCAAGTCCAAAACAGCTACCAGACATTTTATGATGTCACTGATCTGCATAAATATCAATAGTAGCTTCACTGGTAGTGACGTCATAAAACACGTTGGAATGGTGCAAATTGATGCTATCAGTGTCCCCGCTACACATACAAAGTTTAGTAATACACTTTACAATCCCTTTAAAGCCACATAAGCCCAGACTTGGTCATTGAGAAAAAGTCTTCTCATGGTTTTTTTTTAAAGTTAGCACTTAGAAATGAATATTGAACTAAAAAAAAAATCGATTCCCTTTCGTGGTTCCAATTCTACAGCCATTTGAAGGAAATTTTGATTGTTTACATTTCAACACCGAGTTGATTGAGGGAGACGTCAATAACTCACAAGCTCCGCCCACTACTAGCACGTGCTACTGGAGATTGGAGTGTGACGTCATTTAACTAACACGCCCCCCGCTTGACCTCATTAGCAATTTATTTAAGGAAATCATTTTATTAGATCCCGATTTTAAATCCAACTGCATCGAAGCCATCTGAGTACCCAAAGCCGTGAATTTTAGTTTTTTGACTTAATTAAACATCAGAGATTAAGCTAAAATACTTTTTGTCCCGAAATCCCATAAATTTCATTTTGTAAACAAACGAATCCCGCAATATGACTTTAAGTTTAATTTTAAGGCAATAATCAAAAGTGTGATAAGATAAATAAACATAACTTTTCTGTTGCCAAGAAATTTTGACAGACACTCATTTACATTAGGACATAACACATGAATACACATAGATAAGAAAAATTTATTTATTTGAGAATATATGTGTAATAGGTACATTAAAATTATGATCCCTACCTTATTTTTGATATAACCACCATGTTCAAGAATATTTCTAGCACAACTATTAATATGCTTAAATCTATCGGGACCTAAATGTATACCACCATACCATCTTGTTATAACCACTAATACATTTGTAGCTTCTAAAATCTGTTATAATTATATCAATATAACAATTTGTACAATGGTTTATGGCAAATTTTATCTCAAATGTTTCATACATTTTTCCCATTGCTTTTTAAATCATTGTCCCCCTAGCCCCAGATACATTGGCAGCATTGTTTGTATTCTTAACCTTGTTCAAGTGAACCCCAGTTTAGTTTTAGAGATTGAAAAATTCAGAATAAATTCATTTCCATGTACTTCAGCAATCTCGTTTTATCATTCACATAAAAAAAACAGACTGGATTCGCAAAGATAAAATAATTTACCTCCATTAAATGAAGAATTCTATTTCCTGCATGTATTTCACCATCATCTTTACAATCTTGATACCATATAGTATTTTTACCTTCTTTACATATTCTATATTTGATAAACATAAATAAAGTAATGTTCTTCTACAACAATCCTTTCAATCCAAGAACCAAAGTAATAGGTTTGAAATGAAATGGCCAGGTGATGAATATTCAAGTGGCATAAGGTTTTGTATAAGAACGAACATGACCTATGAATCTAGTATATTTTTTTCTTTCAATTAATATACATGTATTTATTTTTCTTTTTTATTATGTTGCATAAGCAAAAGAATTTTTGAAGAGCTCTGAGTTCTACTGAATCTCACCTATACGCCTGTATATTATGTGTTGCTGCTGCTACTTTTCTATTTTCCAATAATTTTTCCATGACTAATTGCACCTATAGAATAGATCATCCATTAATAGTTATAGATTGTCAAATGAATGGATGATATGTATCTTTAACATCTTCATTTACACAGACATGACAATAAGATAGCTTGCCAGGCAAGGTAATATACGCCCACTGGCAGGTTTGTTTGAAAAAGAACATTTAGCAGAAAACAGCAACCATCACAACCATGAAATATTCAACATGTAGGCCTACATTTCATTCAGAACTTTTAGCGTCGTCCAAATATTTTTTTTTTCTTGATTTTATCAAGGGTTCTGCATTCATCAAAATTAATCAAAATCCGTCTGCCTTGTAGAGTGTTTATGAGCTAAAAACTGAATGTATTTTGAAGAACAAGGGCAGTAATTCATATTAAATATTTTTAGATTCTTTTGATTTTCAATAGGGTTCATCCTTGGGTGATGATAAACAATTTATGTAAAATTCATCAAAATCCGTAAAGAATTGTGACTTGTTGAGTGTTAACAAGCTAAAAATCAAACGCGTTTTAAAGAACAAGGGCGATAATTCATATAATATATTTACCAATTGTTTTGATTTTCAATAGGGTTCATCTTTGGGTGATAATAAACAATTTCAGCAAGTTTCGTCCAAATCCGTCAAGAATTGTGACTTGTAGAGTGTTTACAAGCTAAAAATCAAACGCGTTTTAAAGAACAAGGGCAATAATTCATATTAAATATTTTTCAATTCTTTTGATTTTCAATAGGGTTCATCCTTGGGTGATAATAAACAATTTCAGCAAGTTTCGTCCAAATCCGTCAAGAATTGTGACTTGTAGAGTGTTAACGAGCTAAAAATCGAACGCGTTTTAAAGAACAAGGGCAATAATTCATATTTAATATTTTACGATTCTTTTGATTTTAAATAGGGTTCATCATTGGGTGATAATAAACAATTTCAGCAAGTTTCGTCCAAATCCGTCAAGAATTGTGACTTGTAGAGTGTTAACGAGCTAAAAATCGAACGCGTTTTAAAAAACAAGGGCAATAATTCATATTTAATATTTTACGATTCTTTTGATTTTTAATAGGGTTCATCCTTGGGTGATAATAAACAATTTCAGCAAGTTTCGTCAAAATCCGTAAAGAATTGTGGCTTGTAGAATGTTAACAAGCAATTGTGGACGGACCGACAGTGACAGTGAAGGGCAGGCCTTCTCAACTCGTGGTGCGCTCCACATGTGGAGCATTGCAACCTCCAAAGTGGCGCACTGTCGTTTGTGTGAAAAAGTAGTGAAGTTTCTTTTCTAAATTGCCTGGTTAATTGAAATGTCAAGCTAAAATATTAAACATACTTCTTCCTCTGAATGAACTGGTGCTAAATGAGCTTGAAAGACACTTTTTCTATCATGAACAAATTCTCCATGTAAAATTTCTGGACATTTATTACCTGAAACAAAATATGAACCTGTTATCTTTTATGTCATAGTGTTATCGCCCTGATATTATATTTCTTAAAATGTGTGTATCAATTGAGATCATTTCATTTTATGCATTTTATGATTGTAAAGAGGTTTTCTAAACTTTGTATGTTTGTATGGGACACTGATAGCATCCCATTCCAATTTCCATTCCGACGTCTATAGTTCTTGCAATTCCACTAAAACTAACACGTTTTTGAGTCACTCAATCATCTACCGGAAGCTACTAATGATATCTATGCAGATCACTGTCAGTGACGTCATAAAACGCGTTAGTTTTAGTGGAAGTGCAAGAACCACAGACGTCGGAATGGAAATTGGAATGATGCAAATTGATGCTATCAGTCTCCATGATACAAATATATGCAATCCCTTTAAGAGACTTACTCTCTTCTATTTCTTGTGGCTTTTTATCAAATTTTCCATTATACTCATACTTATAATCTTCAAAATCTTCAAAATTCACCACATCTTCTCTTTCTTTCTCTTCCTCTTCCAGCTGTTCATCAATAACATCAATATCATTGACAGCACCAGCTTTTAACACTTTACCTTGAACTGGAATTAAGTCAAGTCTTATAAAGGTTGTTCAAGTATATCTCCACATACAAACATTGATATTAACTATAAATTAACCAAAAAGCAAAACGTTCAGAAAAGCAAAACGTAAAATTCCATTTCACTTCACTTAAATTTTCAAATTTATATGTATATATACCATAGATTTCCATGTATAATGCACACTTTTGAACATTAAAGAATGCCTTCAATCAAGGGGTGCACACTATACACGGTGACTAAAGGAATTTGAATTTTTCACCAGTGATTCTCAAGTCAACATCGTCTTTCCTCCATTTTGTAATTAATCGCTGATGGATATGGTAATATAAAGATTAATCATTATAGAGCGAGGCCTCATAACATACCATTATTGGCACCATCTGACATTTCTTGTAAAAATTCTCTTATTTTCTCAATCCACAAGTAAATAATACTTTCACCCATATTCTCACTTAAACAAAAATAAACTTTACTGTTAAAAAAGCAATAAATAGAATGACTTCTGTTGCATCGTTGGTGAAAGAATAACAGTATACGCTGATAAACTGAAATGAGAGTTTGCATCTTAAAAAATTATAAAACCTTTTTACAATCCCTTGAACTTTCAGATTCTAAGCACTAATATAATACATTTTACTTACATAAATACATCTGATAAACTATTATCTAATATTCTTCTTTCATCTTTATTTAACCAGGAGGCTCTATAAACAAGTAATCCTTATATTTAATATTTAATACTCTCAAGTTGTACTTAAAGTTTGCTGCCATCACATGGCGTTGAGTTACCTTTGGCCATGTATTCTGGACATATGGAAATTCACTAAGACAAGTTTCAAGATTGATATCAGACAAAGTTGTCCCAGTTTAATGCTAACTCAATGTGGATTGGTGAGGGCCGAAGTAATTTGTCTACGATTATGTCTGCTCTGTAATCAGATTAAGATTTAAGATTAAAAGGAACACAGTCAGCATCACTTACTTGAGTTGATATTGTGGTGGTGAAGAGGTAGGGTAATCATCTGGTAGAGTAAACTATTCAAGAAAACAGAATTATTTTCTAAGACAATCAAATGTAAACACATATTCTCATATGAAAATGGCATCTTCTGATTTCTTTAGTTTATGTATTTCAAACACGATAAAATATTCACATGCTATAGCTTATGACTGATGCAGCAAGGGAAATAAAATGTTAGGATCATATTTATGTTGACCATTGATAATTGATGAAGGGTATTCCCACATTTTGTTTTAGAGATGCATCTTGGATTTCTTGGATTGATGCAATAGTAACTTTTGTTTTCCCTTCATATGATCCAAGCCCATTTTTTTTAGAAAGCAAATCATCATTATTATACCTACCTGTAAAACAATGTATCTATCATTTTGATCATCTTTACAAACTTTTATTTCATACTCTCTTTTACTTTCATTTACAACTTTTAAATCATCATTATAGATAGCTGTGAGAGCTTCAATTTCTTCAACCTGAATATTTCAAAATATCGATGTAATGTACAGTTTACTTTCAATGGGGTTATACCATAACAAACATGTAAAATAAATTTTATTTAAATATCACTTACTTTCTTAAAAGTCATCCCTCTGTCCTAAGTTTGTTACATAAAATGAGGATGGGGTTTTCTAAGAATTGTATGAAAATGAAAGTAGGAATTCATTTAATGCTATTTCGGTTGAAAATGACGTGTCATGAATGAAAATAAAAACCCAATTAAACCCTCAGGATCTCCTACCATAAAAGCCACAATTCCGAATTACCAACCCAATTACCTGCTTAGTTAGATTGTCTTCACATATCATAATTAATTCAAAAAAAAGGTTCAAAGCTTCATGTTTTCAGCTGATTTTAAAATCCCCCATTTTGTTAAAAACAATATCACGTGATAGCTATTTATAACTTACTTTTCACTACCGACATTTGCCAAAGGCTACCAAACAAACTTTTGATATCATGACGTCTATGATATGGAACCTGACTATGTGTGTAACAAATTAAATAACATGATCTTGATAAAACTAGAAATTTTAGTACTGAAATTGCTGAGTTTGCAATAAAATAATTTCGTTATCCAAATTTTATAGACTTATTAGAAATCAAAATAGTAGGCTTACATTTCAGATTCCCAAGAGGAGTTGTTTACTGCAGAAAATAGCAGCATTTTCACTTGAGCCAATTTTATGATATATAATGAATAATTAGGTTTTTTATATTCATTTATCATTATTTTATATAATATAAAAAAAATAGTTTTGAATTGTTTCCAGCGGCAATTGCCAAGACAATGAAATCAGAATCATAATTAGCACTATCGGGTTTCAAGGAATATTCACGAAATAGGAACATACCATTTCTTTTCCGTTCGAAAAACTAATAATGTGTCGTAACCATAGAATTGTATTATATCACTATATGATGGCAGTAATTCATCGTATTGTTCGAACTCGCTAACCTTGTCATGCAACAATGTATCAAATCAGCAGAATACGGGTTGAAGTTATCATTGTGAATTTATGTAAATATATAACATGTCGGTCATTGAAGAAAGCCTTGATTAAAAATAAGACTAGAAATATTACAGACATGAAATTAGTTAATCATGGAGATTAAAAAGGTATGATTTTTTAAATCTTACATAAGAAAAATGAAGCACTAGCTAGAGAAACAGCAAGATATGAGTTTAAAGTTTGGAATAGTGATAAAACTTCTTCTATTCAGGCACTGGTCAAATCAGGTCAAATATAATAATCCGAAACAACTTTAACTTAAGCTATCCATGAAACCTTACTGAATATTCTTTGCAAGACATGTTATTTATCATTGACTGATTTTGGACCATGTTCTGATGGAACTAAGGATTTGAACAGAATATATTTTTTTCATATTACATGTATTACATAATTTTATGTTTTGCAAAATTTCAGATAAAACAGGAGCCAGGTAGCCCGATCAACACAACAATATCCCAGACGAATAATATTCAAGTGAATAATAATAAAGTGAAAACTTGCAAGCAGATAGATTGGGTGAGATTTTTAATACTATGCTGGCTAGGGTCAATTATAAATACTATTAGCGCCAATCCAATTCATCCTCCATCGACTTTCAGGAAAACTTGTCTAATCAAAGCAATTGTGCATTACTTCTGGAAGCAAGAGAAGGGAATCAGAATGAATGGTGCCAATAGAAACCATACAAGTTAAAGCTTCCCGGTACACATAAAAAAAAATCATATGTGAATCTGTTAAGTCTTTTGCCTTCTGTTTGCAGAATAAAATTGATGAAAGGGAGACATCAGAATATTTATGGAAGGAGGTTGAAGCTCTATCATGTTTAGATCCACCACAGGTATCTGTAAGTTATCATTCAGTATTATGATTTATCATGTGTGCTAACAACAGTTATTCAGAAAATATAATAGAAGAGAATAGAATGGCAAAAGTGCAATTTCAAGGTTAAGGTCAAGGTCATTATAACCAAAAACAGGGTACAGACGGTCAATGACATGTAGTGTGCCCATAATATATATTGGTGAAAATTTCTGAAACTACAATGCAACGTTTAATCATTTCTCGTTTTCAGGAACAAGTATTCACTAATATTAAACCGTTTCCACCGCCTGAAGTTGATGTGTTGAAAGAAGCAGTCTCATGGTTAAACGAAGAATATTATAAAGATCAGCAAGATAATTCTCCCTTCTGTCTGGGTGCACCTTCTACCATATTTACCCCTGAAACTCTCGTCGCTGGACTGCATCATAAAAAATATACTGGTAATCAGAGCAAACAAAAACATCCAGCAGAGCATGGAAATCAAAACAGGGTCAGGGTACAGCATTATCATGGTCAATATCATGGTCAACCATGTGGAAGCCCACAATCTAGTCAGTATGATCGTTATCAACCACATGACACAAGAATACCACAACTGTCAGATCACCAGCAATATTTTAAAAGATCTCGTTTGATGTTACCTACAAGGTTTGTGTACTCCAATGGTGTATTAACTGATGCACGTGTGCCAATTGAAAATGTGCAAAATGACACTGATGGTTTTCACGAAAAAGGCAAACATGCTACAAAACAACATCTAGCATGTGAAAATCTAATTGATCCGAATAATAATGAAGATGATATCAGTAATCATGAAACTTCAGGTACCGTAACTTTTATATTTTATAAAGATATTTCAGCCAATAAATAGCTATTTTAGGCAGTGGCGGACGGCGGTGCCGATGGCGGTGCCGATGGGGGAACAAGGTTTTTGTTTAATCCGTCGGCCTCAAAATGGATTTAGGTGCATGAAATCTCAATCCCAAAAGGTGGTTTATTATGGTCGCAGTACTGGACGAGGTCGACACTGACACTTTTCCAATATTACCGATATAACATGTGAGAATTCAATGTTATTGCAGTGTTTGTTTTTCATTAGTTGAACCCAGAAGACCAAAGAATGGATTTATGAGATATTCAATTGCCTGTAGACAGATTATCGCAGCTGAAAGACCCAAACTTGATAATCGTGAAATATCTCGAATATTGGGTTCCAGATGGAGAAAAATGTCTGCCGAGGAAAGAAGACCTTTTGAGTAAGATTAATGTCTAGTAGGCCTTCTAAAATGGCGGCCTGTGGGCCAAATCCTACACGCGACACCTTTGTGAATGGCCTATCAAGAGTGACCCCTTCCACTAAAACGCTCTGCCTATAACCTATATTTGGCCCTTAGGCTATATCTTTTTTCAAAAATGAATTGAGAAAGCCTGGTCTAGTTATAAAAGCAAAGCAAATCCATATAGTGTAATACTATATTATTATTGAGCATTGAATAAGATACAGTAATTTTCATGATAATCTCACTCTATCAATTCATTCATAAAGCCATTAGTTGATCTGAAAATCAACTGTATTTCAGTTTCCGCTGGTACAAATTGGATTTCAGTTTGTTATAGAAACTGGGAAGATTTATAACATGCTTTTCTCAAACATTTCAGGTTGGAATTTGCTAAAGATATCGCAACAATTCGCGAACAAAATCCAGAGTGGAGATACGCACCAGCGAAAAAGTTTACAGCTGAATTAGTTGAACCAATGCCAAGTAGATTGAGACCAAGAGATAAATTAAAAAGAAATGTGAGTTCACTATTCAACTCGATGGATAAAAGATTTATGTTTGCTATTCATTCTTTCGAAATTCGCACGGATATATACTTCAATATGTCTTGTCCAAACATCCCAGAAAATACTAGAACTGCTCCGATATAAACAACCTGTGTTCAATGTGCCCTCTTACCACTTCGACCGCCAATATCAACATTTATTCTATCCCGAGATGCTGTTACGGATCTCATCTAAAGGTATCTTCTCCCAAGTCGCATCCATCTATACCTTTCCATGACATATGGGATTCTAAAGGGAAAGGTCTACAGGGGTTTGTGGGACACAGCAACTATCAGGAACTGAAAGGCAGGACGGTTGTTTCTAGGGATAATTTACCTTAACAGCATCTCCGGATGGAAAACCGGTTAATTTTGGTCGTCGATGTTGTCAAGGCAAACTGAATACAGGTTGAAATAAGTAATTTGCTTTGATATTGAATTTTATGACATGTAGTATTTGGACAACGTTTTGAAAGAAATCAGATTGCCAAAAGCTGAAATACTTTTTCTGTCAAACTTGGGGATGTTTTTTTTTGACACCGATAATCGGGTGACTCAAAAAAACCGTCCCCAAGTTTGAAGGTAAGTATTTCAGCTGTTGGTGTACCAATCTCTTTCAAAATTCTCACAGATTAACTTCAACATGTCCTTGTCAGACCCTGAAAATATGAAAGTCGTCGAATAAAAATTGTACAAGATCTGCCACAAACAAAATAGCAAAAATTCAATATCAGAGCTAACTACACATTTCAACCTGTGTCCATCGTGCTTTCATCACATCGACCAACATTATCATTTATTTTCCATCCTGAAATGCTCTCACCGATCTCAGCTTAAGGTATTTTCTCCCCCAAAAAAGCAACCATCCTGCCTTTCAGATCATGTTCAGCCAATGTGTTCCACTGGTGGCGGTAATGACTCCAAGCAGTATGGGATTTTCTTTAGGAACAGGTGTACTGCACTTAGAAGGACACGCTCACTGAACAGGGAAGGCAGGATGGTCGCTTCTTGAGTGGACAGTGGTACCTTTAGATGAAATCCGTGAGAGTTTATCAGGATGGAAAATGGTTGATATCGGTGGTCGATGTGGTGAAAGCACAATGAACACAAATTCAAATATGTAATTTGCTCTGATATTGAATTTTTTGACATGCTTTTTTGTTCGAGGCAGTACTTGTACAATTTTTATTCGATGACTATCATATTTTCAGGGTCTGACAAGGACATGTTCAAGTAAATCTTTGTGAATTTTGAAATAGATCGATTCACCAACAGTTGAGATACTTACCGTCAAAGTTGGGGAGGTTTTTTCTGGGACACCCGATATATATTCAATAATAGACTAATAGACCTTCTCAATATTTATATTAATGTTGAGATTTGGAGTGAATACTAAGCATTTTTTTACCCACCTGACGTGTTACTATGTTACTTGACTTTCTTTTAGATTCCGGTGCTAGTTAGGCCATATAAACGTAAACGACCAAGAATTTATAAAACTAAAGATGATCTATCAACAGCTCTAGTTCAGTGTAGTAGTTGTGGTAAATGGAGAAAACTTCCATCTTGTGTTAAACTATCTGATATTGATTCCAACTGGTATGTATGTATACACTATACTAGTCAGTAGATTCATTAGCGTATAGCCAACAACAGCTCTGGAGTAGCTTATATTTTATTCCTTTAAAATACATGTATATAGTAGGGTTAAATCAATAAGTTCGATAATAGTCCGAAACTTCGATAGCTATTTGAACAGATATGGCTTGGGAAGAGGTAGACAAATTACCAATTTGTGTGGCTTAACTCTCCTCTAGTCATATCTTTTCAAATAGCTACCATAGGCTATGAATAGATTAAGCAAGTTTTAGACTATCCAGGACAAGACGAATTTTTCATGTGAGTCTCTCCGAATTGTTTAAGCGATTCTCTAAAAAAATGGTTCTACAATTGATTCCTGAACCTTTAGGTTATCCGGCAAGCCTCTTACTCTGCCTCCTGTAGCACCTTTATATGTATGCTTCGTGAGTTAACAATATATTTTCTCTGTTTTAGGAAATGCGAGATGAATCCGGATGTAGTATATAATGCGTGTTGGATACCAAACGAATGGATCATAACTAGCACAGCAACATCAACATCCATTTCAACAAAATCTCAACCCGTTGATGTTAAACCAACCAATTGTTATCAACAAAATCAAATGAAGGTTGACAATGAATGCAACCAAATTCCAGAATTAAAAGTTGTAAAACGCGAACCAGAATTTTTGCACGACTAATTCGGGGCTGCAGTGTTTTATGTTGGCGTATAAGTATCGTCATGAAACTAAATGCCCTCTTCCCGGTTATTTTGGTTTTAAATTCGATTACCTGTCTATCAATAATTATCACCATTACTTGAACATTTTTAGCTATATATATATATATATGGACAGAATTTTAATACTGAATTCAAGCCAAAATAAAAATATTTGCACCCAACAAAGATAAATCATGTTTGAACATGTTAAAAACATTGTTTTGAAATAATCTTCTGATACATGATAGGTATAATAAAGAATATTTTGCCTACGTGGATTGTTTTGATTAATATTATAAGGTGGGTATTGTGAGTCATATAGGACCCGTCTATTCAACGTATTGAATTACTTATACTTAAAGGAGATACAAGACTTTTTAGCTTTTGCAAACGGCAATGAGTATAGACCTATATCGGGCGAAACAACACATCTAGAATCATAGCCGTAGGAGACAGCCCCCCCCCCCCCCCCAGGGGCGGACTGGGCCGCATGGCTACATGGCTAAAGCCATGTGGGCCGGTGTGCACGGGGCCGGTTTGTAAAAAATGAAAAAAAAAAAAATTTATATTTTGAAAAAAAAAAATGGGTATACTCAAAATTTCAAAAGAAAGTGGCCGAAATCCGCTGGAGGCGCTCGGAAATCACCTTTATGGCAATCATTTTTAGGAGGACCCCTTAAGCAGTGGCGGACCCAGGGGGTGGCGTAGAGGGCGTACTTTAACTTTGTCTTTTTTTTTCTTTTTTTGTTCAGAATGGGGAGAATACGAAATCAAAAATGTCTAACCCATTACCGTTTACTATAAAACATACATGGTCCACGTCAAAAACCGTTAAATTAGTACAATTTATACTTATTCTATGTTTTTAAGCCAAAAAAAAGGTCAAAAAAATTTTCACCTCGCTTCGCTCGGTCATAATTTGGATCTCCGCCCCCTCCCTTTGCAAAAACGTCCAAACGCCCCTATTAACACCCCTACGCTCTGGATTGGTGCTTTTCCCGCCACACTTAAGTGGGCCGGTCAATGGAAAAAAACCATGGCCGCGTCACGGCCCCAGTCCGCCCCTGCCCCCCCCCCCCCAAATATTATGTTTCCGGGCAAAAAATGACCAAAATCGGGCAAAATATCATTAAAATTCGGGCAATAGGTCGGTCTGCCCCCCTGTTTAGTCGTGGGCCCCTACGGCTATGTCTAGAATTTAGGGGCTGTTCAGTCTAAATGATCAAACTCAAATCCCAATTGATTTTAAACGCTTCTACCAAATTTGAAGCTGGTGCCTGTAAAAAGCGAAATAATGAATAGAAATTTAGCGATAAAACGTTGTCTTTTATTGTAGATAGGACGGTATAATAAGTCTATAGTCTATGTCTCTTTAACATTATAGGTAGGCTACGAATTAGGCTACATTGTTCTTTGAAGAAAAATAAGATTTATTTACGATGTTATTAACCGTTGCTACGACCGCTCCTATCCTATGTATACGGTTTCTAGGTCTATGGTTTCCCGCCCATTATCTGTTTACCCCGAGGAGGATTAATTTTTGTCCAACCAATCACTGACGTTGTTGAGGTCTGTTTACTCGTAACCTAGTAACTAGAGACATTATTTTGACATCATCGGTCTATCAATACATTCACAGTTTGAGTTTCAACAAAGAAACAAGCTAACCAAGTTTACTAGTCGGAAACAAGTCAAAATGAGAGAAATTGTACACATGCAAGCTGGCCAATGTGGCAACCAAATCGGTGCTAAGGTATGTTTTTAAGCGTTAGTTTATTACCCATAAGAAAGTTAAACTTTGAACGTTACCGAGCCGAGAAATATAACTTTGATTTTGTAATGTAATGTAACGACATTGGGTAAGGTCAAATCTCGTGTTAGCGTTCCGTGTTAGTGTTAACTTAAATTTAACACAACATTTGAAACCGGGCTGAAGTTATCACACAGATTCAATTAGCATACAGATTCGGTCGATTCGTCTCAGCATACAGATTCGGGTCAAATCGACCCAATATATAAAGTTCATTATTTTAACTTAAATATCGCTAAAATAACTTGAATTTTTTATGGGAAAAGCTGACATTAATGTTCTTTCAGTTACGCAAATACCTATAGCGCTATCTCATCTACTCTGTGTACGGTGGCCCATATAAGTCACATACTCTTTTTTTTATCAAAGGTGGACCTATCAAAAAATTAAACAACAATTTAAAAGGCTTAGCCGTCATAGAAACTTTTTGAAATTTAAACCCTACTATTTCACACTATTCCTGATTCCAAATATGAAGTCAGCAAGTTGCTGTCCAACTTACTGCATTTATGGTGGCCCATCAAAGACATACTACATTCAACTTATATTTAACTTATCTGAAAATATTACGCAGAATTTACGGGCGATTTTTAAATCTTAACAGTCATAGAAACATTTTCCAATTCATATCATGTAATCTCATACTAGTCCCCATTCCAAATATCCAATGAACTAGTTGCTGTCTTGCTAACTTTATGTACGGTGGCTCATTAAAGACACACTACAATCGGCATATCTGAAAAATTACGCAGAGTTTACGGGCAATTTTTTAGGCTTAGCCGTCATAGAAACCTTTTCAAATTCATACCATATAATCTCACACTAGTCTTCATTCGAGATATCCAATCACCTAGTTGCTGTCTTGCTTACTTTATGTACGGTGGCTCATTAAAGACATACTACAATCGACTTGTATTTTACATATTTGGGAATATTACGCAGAGTTTACGGGCAATTTTTGGGGCTTAGCCGTCATAGAATCTTTTTGAAATACATACCATATAATCTCACACTAGTCCTCATTCGAAATATTCAATCACCTAGTTGCTGTCTTGTATACTTTATGTACGGTGGCTCATTAAAGACATACTACAATCGACTTATATTTGACATATTTGGGAATATTACGGAGAGTTTACGGGCAATTTTAGAGGCTTAGCCGTCATAGAAACTTTTTCAAGTTCACATCATATAATCTCACACTAGTCCTCATTCGAAATATTCAATCACCTAGTTGCTGTCTTGCTTACTTTATGTACGGTAGCTCATTAAAGACATACTACAATCGACTTATATTTGACATATTTGGGAATATTACGCAGAGTTTACGGGCAATTTTAGAGGCTTAGCCGTCATAGAAACTTTTTCAAATTCATACCATATAATCTCACACTAGTCCTCATTCGAAATAATTAATCACCTAGTTGCTGTCTTGCCTACTTTATGTACGGTGGCTCATTAAAGACACACTACAATCGGCATATCTGAAAATTAAGCAGAGTTTACGGGCAATTTTTTCTAAGCTTAGCCGTCATAGAAACGTTTTGAAATTCATACCATATAATCTCACACTAGTCCTCATTCGAAATATTCAATCACCTAGTTGCTGTCTTGCTTACTTTATGTACGGTAGCTCATTAAAGACATACTACAATCGACTTATATTTCACATATTTGGGAATATTACGCAGAGTTTACGGGCAATTTTAGAGGCTTAGCCGTCATAGAAACTTTTTCAAATTCATATCATATAATCTCACACTAGTCCTCATTCGAAATATTCAATCACCTAGTTGCTGTCTTGCTTACTTTATGTACGATAGCTCATTAAAGACATACTACAATCGACTTATATTTCACATATTTGGGAATATTACGCAGAGTTTACGGGCAATTTTAGAGGCTTAGCCGTCATAGAAACTTTTTCAAATTCATATCATATAATCTCACACTAGTTCTTATTCGAAATATTTAATCACCTAGTTGCTGTCTTGCCTACTTTATGTACGGTGGCTCATTAAAGACACACTACAATCGGCATATCTGAAAAATTACGCAGAGTTTACGGGCAATTTTTTAGGCTTAGCCGTCATAGAAACCTTTTCAAATTCATACCATATAATCTCACACTAGTCTTCATTCGAGATATCCAATCACCTAGTTGCTGTCTTGCTTACTTTATGTACGGTGGCTCATTAAAGACATACTACAATCGACTTATATTTGACATATTTGGGAATATTACGCAGAGTTTACGGGCAATTTTAGAGGCTTAGCCGTCATAGAAACTTTTTCAAATTCATATCATATAATCTCACATTAGTCCTTATTCGAAATATTCAATCACCTAGTTGCTGTCTTGCTTACTTTATGTAGGGCGCTCGGTAAAGTATAGGCTGAAGTTAGCATACAGATTCAATTTGAACATCTTACAATCAACGTACTATGACTTATAAGGGAATATTACGCAGAGTTTACGGGCAATTTTTGAGGCTTAGCCGTCATAGAAACCTTTTCAAATTCATATCATATAATCTCACGCTAGTCCTCAATCGAAATATCCAATCACCTAGTTGCTGTTTTGCCTACTTTATGTACGGTGGCTCATTTAAGACACACTACAATCGGCATATCTGAGAATTACGCAGAGTTTACGGGCAATTTTTAAGCCTTAGCCGTCATAGAAACTTTTTGAAATTCATTCCAAGCAATCTCACACTAGTCCTTATTCGAAATATTTAATCACATAGTTGCTGTCTTGCCTACTTTATGTACGGTGGCTCATTATAGACACACTATAATCGGCATTTCTGAAAATTAAGCAGACTTTACGGGCAATTTTTTCTAGGCTTAGCCGTCATAGAAACGTTTTGAAATTCATAACATATAATCTCACACTAGTCCTCATTCGAAATATTCAATCTCCTAGTTGCTGTCTTGCTTACTTTATGTACGGTAGCTCATTAAAGACATACTCCAATCGACTTATATTTCACATATTTGGGAATATTACGCAGAGTTTACGGGCAATTTTAGAGGCTTAGCCGTCATAGAAACTTTTTCAAATTCATATCATATAATCTCACACTAGTTCTTATTCGAAATATTTAATCACCTAGTTGCTGTCTTGCCTACTTTATGTACGGTGGCTCATTAAAGACACACTACAATCGGCATATCTGAAAAATTACGCAGAGTTTACGGGCAATTTTTTAGGCTTAGCCGTCATAGAAACCTTTTCAAATTCATACCATATAATCTCACACTAGTCTTCATTCGAGATATCCAATCACCTAGTTGCTGTCTTTCTTACTTTATGTACGATGGCTCATTAAAGACATACTACAATCGACTTATATTTCACATATTTGGGAATATTACGCAGAGTTTACGGGCAATTTTAGAGGCTTAGCCGTCATAGAAACTTTTTCAAATTCATATCATATAATCTCACACTAGTCCTCATTCGAAATATTCAATCACCTAGTTGCTGTCTTGCTTACTTTATGTACGGTAGCTCATTAAAGACATACTACAATCGACTTATATTTGACATATTTGGGAATATTACGCAGAGTTTACGGGCAATTTTAGAGGCTTAAACGTCATAGAAACTTTTTCAAATTCATATCATATCATATAATCTCACACTAGTCCTTATTCGAAATAATTAATCACCTAGTTGCTGTCTTGCCTACTTTATGTACGGTGGCTCATTAAAGACACACTACAATCGGCATATCTGAAAATTAAGCAGAGTTTACGGGCAATTTTTTCTAAGCTTAGCCGTCATAGAAACGTTTTGAAATTCATACCATATAATCTCACACTAGTCCTCATTCGAAATATTCAATCACCTAGTTGCTGTCTTGCTTACTTTATGTACGGTGGCTCATTAAAGACATACTACAATCGACTTATATTTCACATATTTGGGAATATTACGAAGAGTTTACGGGCAATTTTAGAGGCTTAGCCGTCATAGAAACTTTTTCAAATTCATATCATATAATCTCACACTAGTCCTTATTCGAAATAAGTAATCACCTAGTTGCTGTCTTGCCTACTTTATGTACGGTGGCTCATTAAAGACACACTACAATCGGCATATCTGAAAAATTACGCAGAGTTTACGGGCAATTTTTTAGGCTTAGCCGTCATAGAAACCTTTTCAAATTCATACCATATAATCTCACACTAGTCTTCATTCGAGATATCCAATCACCTAGTTGCTGTCTTGCTTACTTTATGTACGGTGGCTCATTAAAGACATACTACAATCGACTTATATTTGACATATTTGGGAATATTACGCAGAGTTTACGGGCAATTTTAGAGGCTTAGCCGTCATAGAAACTTTTTCAAATTCATATCATATAATCTCACACTAGTCCTTATTAGAAATAATTAATCACCTAGTTGCTGTCTTGCCTACTTTATGTACGGTGGCTCATTAAAGACACACTACAATCGGCACATCTGAAAATTAAGCAGAGTTTACGGGCAATTTTTTCTAAGCTTAGCCGTCATAGAAACGTTTTGAAATTCATACCATACAATCTCACACTAGTCCTCATTCGAAATAATCAATCACCTAGTTGCTGTCTTGCTTACTTTATGTACGGTGGCTCATTAAAGACATACTACAATCTACTTATATTTCACATATTTGGGAATATTACGAAGAGTTTACGGGCAATTTTAGAGGCTTAGCCGTCATAGAAACTTTTTCAAATTCATATCATATAATCTCACACTAGTCCTCATTCGAAATATTCAATCACCTAGTTGCTGTCTTGCTTACTTTATGTACGGTAGCTCATTAAAGACATACTACAATCGACTTATATTTCAAATATTTGGGAATATTACGCAGAGTTTACGGGCAATTTTAGAGGCTTAGCCGTCGTCATAGAAACTTTTTCAAATTCATATCATATAATCTCACACTAGTCCTTATTCGAAATATTTAGTTACCTAGTTGCTGTCTTGCCTACTTTATGTACGGTGGCTCATTAAAGACACACTACAATCGGCATATCTGAAAATTAAGCAGAATTTACGGGCAATTTTTTCTAAGCTTAGCCGTCATAGAAACGTTTTGAAATTTATACCATATAATCTCACACTAGTCCTCATTCGAAATATTCAATCACTTAGTTGCTGTCTTGCTTACTTTATGTACGGTGGCTCATTAAAGACATACTACAATCTACTTATATTTCACATATTTGGGAATATTACGAAGAGTTTACGGGCAATTTTAGAGGCTTAGCCGTCATAGAAACTTTTTCAAATTCATATCATATAATCTCACACTAGTCCTCATTCGAAATATTCAATCACCTAGTTGCTGTCTTGCTTACTTTATGTACGGTAGCTCATTAAAGACATACTACAATCGACTTATATTTCACATAATTGGGAATATTACGCAGAGTTTACGGGCAATTTTAGAGGCTTAGCCGTCATAGAAACTTTTTCAAATTCATATCATATAATCTCACACTAGTCCTTATTCGAAATAATTAATCACCTAGTTGCTGTCTTGCCTACTTTATGTACGGTGGCTCATTAAAGACACACTACAATCGGCATATCTGAAAATTAAGCAGAGTTTACGGGCAATTTTTTCTAAGCTTAGCCGTCATAGAAACGTTTTGAAATTCATACCATATAATCTCACACTAGTCCTCATTCGAAATATTCAATCACCTAGTTGCTGTCTTGCTTACTTTATGTACGGTGGCTCGTTAAAGACATACTACAATCGACTTATATTTCATATATTTGGGAATATTACGAAGAGTTTACGGGCAATTTTAGAGGCTTAGCCGTCATAGAAACTTTTTCAAATTCATATCATATAATCTCACACTAGTCCTCATTCGAAATATTCAATCACCTAGTTGCTGTCTTGCTTACTTTATGTACGGTAGCTCATTAAAGACATACTACAATCGACTTATATTTCACATATTTGGGAATATTACGCAGAGTTTACGGGCAATTTTAGAGGCTTAGCCGTCATAGAAACTTTTTCAAATTCATATCATATAATCTCACACTAGTCCTTATTCGAAATAATTAATCACCTAGTTGCTGTCTTGCCTACTTTATGTACGGTGGCTCATTAAAGACACACTACAATCGGCATATCTGAAAATTAAGCAGAGTTTACGGGCAATTTTTTCTAAGCTTAGCCGTCATAGAAACGTTTTGAAATTCATACCAAATAATCTCACACTAGTCCTCATTCGAAATATTCAATCACCTAGTTGCTGTCTTGCTTACTTTATGTACGTTAGCTCATTAAAGACATACTACAATCGACTTATATTTGACATATTTGGGAATATTACGCAGAGTTTACGGGCAATTTTAGAGGCTTAGCCGTCATAGAAACTTTTTCAAATTCATACCATATAATCTCACACTAGTCCTTATTCGAAATAATTAATCACCTAGTTGCTGTCTTGCCTACTTTATGTACGGTGGCTCATTAAAGACACACTACAATCGGCATATCTGAAAATTAAGCAGAGTTTACGGGCAATTTTTTCTAAGCTTAGCCGTCATAGAAACGTTTTGAAATTCATACCATATAATCTCACACTAGTCCTCATTCGAAATATTCAATCACCTAGTTGCTGTCTTGCTTACTTTATGTACGGTGGCTCATTAAAGACATACTACAATCGACTTATATTTCACATATTTGGGAATATTACGAAGAGTTTACGGGCAATTTTAGAGGCTTAGCCGTCATAGAAACTTTTTCAAATTCATATCATATAATCTCACACTAGTCCTCATTCGAAATATTCAATCACCTAGTTGCTGTCTTGCTTACTTTATGTACGGTAGCTCATTAAAGACATACTACAATCGACTTATATTTCACATATTTGGGAATATTACGCAGAGTTTACGGGCAATTTTAGAGGCTTAGCCGTCATAGAAACTTTTTCAAATTCATATCATATAATCTCACACTAGTCCTCATTCGAAATATTCAATCACCTAGTTGCTGTCTTGCTTACTTTATGTACGATAGCTCATTAAAGACATACTACAATCGACTTATATTTCACATATTTGGGAATATTACGCAGAGTTTACGGGCAATTTTAGAGGCTTAGCCGTCATAGAAACTTTTTCAAATTCATATCATATAATCTCACGCTAGTCCTCAATCGAAATATCCAATCACCTAGTTGCTGTCTTGCCTACTTTATGTACGGTGGCTCATTAAAGACACACTACAATCGGCATATCTGAAAATTAAGCAGAGTTTACGGGCAATTTTTTCTAAGCTTAGCCGTCATAGAAACGTTTTGAAATTCATACCATATAATCTCACACTAGTCCTCATTCGAAATATTCAATCACCTAGTTGCTGTCTTGCTTACTTTATGTACGGTGGCTCGTTAAAGACATACTACAATCGACTTATATTTCATATATTTGGGAATATTACGAAGAGTTTACGGGCAATTTTAGAGGCTTAGCCGTCATAGAAACTTTTTCAAATTCATATCATATAATCTCACACTAGTCCTCATTCGAAATATTCAATCACCTAGTTGCTGTCTTGCTTACTTTATGTACGGTAGCTCATTAAAGACATACTACAATCGACTTATATTTCACATATTTGGGAATATTACGCAGAGTTTACGGGCAATTTTAGAGGCTTAGCCGTCATAGAAACTTTTTCAAATTCATATCATATAATCTCACACTAGTCCTTATTCGAAATAATTAATCACCTAGTTGCTGTCTTGCCTACTTTATGTACGGTGGCTCATTAAAGACACACTACAATCGGCATATCTGAAAATTAAGCAGAGTTTACGGGCAATTTTTTCTAAGCTTAGCCGTCATAGAAACGTTTTGAAATTCATACCAAATAATCTCACACTAGTCCTCATTCGAAATATTCAATCACCTAGTTGCTGTCTTGCTTACTTTATGTACGGTGGCTCATTAAAGACATACTACAATCGACTTGTATTTTACATATTTGGGAATATTACGCAGAGTTTACGGGCAATTTTTTGGGCTTAGCCGTCATAGAATCTTTTTGAAATTCATACCATATAATCTCACACTAGTCCTCATTCGAAATATTCAATCACCTAGTTGCTGTCTTGTTTACTTTATGTACGGTGGCTCATTAAAGACGTAATACAATCGACTTATATTTGACATATTTGTGAATATTACGCAGAGTTTACGGGCAATTTTTGGGGCTTAGCCGTCATAGAATCTTTTTGAAATTCATACCATATAATCTCACACTAGTCCTCATTCGAAATATTCAATCACCTAGTTGCTGTCTTGCTTACTTTATGTAGGGCGCTCGGTAAAGTATAGGCTGAAGTTAGCATACAGATTCAACTTGAACATCTTACAATCAACGTACTATGACTTATAAGGGAATATTACGCAGAGTTTATGGACAATTTTTGAGGCTTAGCCGTTATAGAAACCTTTTCAAATGCATATCATATAATCTCACGCTAGTCCTCAATCGAAATATCCAATCACCTAGTTGTTGTTTTGCCTACTTTATGTACGGTGGCTCATTTAAGAAAAACTACAATCGGCATGTCTGAGAATTACGCAAAGTTTACGGGCAATTTTTAAGCCTTAGCCGTCTTACAAACTTTTTGAAATTCATTCCAAGCAATCTCACACTAGTCCTTATTCGAAATATTTAATCACCTAGTTGCTGTCTTGCCTACTTTATGTACGGTGGCTCATTATAGACACACTACAATCGGCATTTCTGAAAATTAAGCAGAGTTTACGGGCAATTTTAGAGGCTTAGCCGTCATAGAATCTTTTTGAAATTCATACCGTGTAATCTCACACTAGTACTCATTCGAAATATTCAATCACCTAGTTGCTGTCTTGCTTACTTTATGTACGGTGGCTCATTAAAGACATACTACAATCGACTTATATTTGACATATTTGGGAATATTACGCAGAGTTTACGGGCAATTTAAGAGGCTTAGCCGTCATAGAAACTTTTTCAAATTTATATCATATAATCTCACATTAGTCCTTATTCGAAATATTCAATCACCTAGTTGCTGTCTTGCTTACTTTATGTAGGGCGCTCGGTAAAGTATAGGCTGAAGTTAGCATACAGATTCAACTTGAACATCTTACAATCAACGTACTATGACTTATAAGGGAATATTTCGCAGAGTTTACGGGCAATTTTTGAGGCTTAGCCGTCATAGAAACCTTTTCAAATTCATATCATATAATCTCACGCTAGTCCTCAATCGAAATATCCAATCACCTAGTTGCTGTTTTGCCTACTTTATGTACGGTGGCTCATTTAAGACACACTACAATCGGCATATCTGAGAATTACGCAGAGTTTACGGGCAATTTTTAAGCCTTAGCCGTCATAGAAACTTTTTGAAATTCATTCCAAGCAATCTCACACTAGTCCTTATTCGAAATATTTAATCACATAGTTGCTGTCTTGCCTACTTTATGTACGGTGGCTCATTAAAGACACACTACAATCGGCATATCTGAAAATTAAGCAGAGTTTACGGGCAATTTTTTCTAGGCTTAGCCGTCATAGAAACGTTTTGAAATTCATACCATATAATCTCACACTAGTCTTCATTCGAAATATTCAATCACCTAGTTGCTGTCTTGCTTACTTTATGTACGGTGGCTCATTAAAGACATACTACAATCGACTTATATTTCACATATTTGGGAATATTACGCAGAGTTTACGGGCAATTTTAGAGGCTTAGCCGTCATAGAAACGTTTTGAAATTCATACCATATAATCTCACACTAGTCTTCATTCGAAATATTCAATCACCTAGTTGCTGTCTTGCCTACTTTATGTACGATGGCTCATTAAAGACACACTACAATCGGCATATCTGAAAATTAAGCAGAGTTTACGGGCAATTTTTTCTAGGATTAGCCCTCATAGAAACGTTTTGAAATTCATACCATATAATCTCACACTAGTCCTCATTCGAAATATTCAATCACCTAGTTGCTGTCTTGCTTACTTTATGTACGGTGGCTCATTAAAGACATACTACAATCGACTTATATTTCACATATTTGGGAATATTACGCAGAGTTTACGGGCAATTTTTGGGGCTTAACCGTCATAGAATCTTTTTGAAATTCATACCATATAATCTCACACTGGTCCTCATTCGAAATATTCAATCACCTAGTTGCTGTCTTGTTTACTTTATGTACGGTGGCTCATTAAAGACATAATACAATCGACTTATATTTGAGAATATTACGTAGAGTTTACGGGCAATTTTAGAGGCTTAACCCTCATAGAAACTTTTTCAAATTCATATCATATAATCTCACATTAGTCCTTATTCGAAATATTCAATCACCTAGTTTCTGTCTTGCTTACTTTATGTATGGCGCTCGGTAAAGTATAGGCTGAAGTTAGCATACAGATTCAACTTGAACATCTTACAATCAACGTACTATGACTTATAAGGGAATATTACGCAGAGTTTACGGGCAATTTTTTAGGCTTAGCCGTCAAAGAAACCTTTTCAAATTCATATCATATAATCTTACGCTAGTCCTCAATCGAAATATCCAATCACCTAGTTGCTGTTTCGCCTACTTTATGTACGGTGGCTCATTAAAGACACACTACAATTGGCATATCTGAGAATTACGCAGAGTTTACGGGCAATTTTTAAGCCTTAGCCGTCATAGAAACTTTTTGAAATTCATTCCAAGCAATCTCACACTAGTCCTTATTCGAAATATTTAATCACATAGCTGCTGTCTTGCCTACTTTATGTACGGTGGCTCATTATTACACTACAATCGGCATATCTGAAAATTAAGCAGAGTTTACGGGCAATTTTTTCTAGGCTTAGCCGTCATAGAAACGTTTTGAAATTCATACCATATAATCTCACACTAGTCTTCATTCGAAATATTTAATCACCTAGTTGCTGTCTTGCTTACTTTATGTACGGTGGCTCATTAAAGACATACTACAATCGACTTATATTTCACATATTTGGGAATATTACGCAGAGTTTACGGGCAATTTTAGAGGCTTAGCCGTTATAGAAACTTTTTCAAATTCATATCATATAATCTCACACTAGTCCTTATTCGAAATAATTAATCACCTAGTTGCTGTCTTGCCTACTTTATGTACGGTGGCTCATTAAAGACACACTACAATCGGCATATCTGAAAATTAAGCAGAGTTTACGGGCAAATTTTTCTAAGCTTAGCCGTCATAGAAACGTTTTGAAATTCATACCATCATAGAACTATAGGCAGGGAATGCCAAGAAGGACAAATAAATATTGAACTTCCGTTTAAATTTATGGTTGACCGAATTTCTACTTGGGGGTCTTTTTTTAACTTCTGGTGCAGCGTAAAAATAGTTATGGTAAACAATAACAAAAGAAGTTAATTTGAAAATTATCACAGAAAATCTAATTTAACAAGATTTTTACAACTGTAATTTTATGATTTGATATGTAATGATAAGTATATATATTTCTAAATGTTATAGGCCTATGTTACTGTAGAAATAATGTAATTATTAAATTTAAGCATAAAAACCTGTTATGCCATGGCTTAAATTTAGACCTACCATGCAGTGAGTTTTACCGGGCTGAAGGTAGCAGACACTTGGCCAGCAAACAATAAGCCAGCAAACAATACGCAATATGGTCGAAAAATGTTTAAGAAATTGTTTCAAATTTTAAACATGTCAAATCTCAAACTAGTCCATCTTCCAAATAAAACACTATCTTAGCCTTTCTCTCACATTCGTACTGTGTAAACATCAATACATTTAACGCAGAGTTTAGGTGCAGTCGGTAGCCAGTTGAATTAATGTCTGTTAGGCAATTAGGTGCCATTTTGCAGAAAGCGGAAGTTATGCGATAACCCTCATATTCAGCGCATGCGTGCCAAGCATAAACTATTTATTTGTCCTTCTTGGCATTCCCTACCTTTTAGTTCTATGATACCATATAATCTCACACTAGTCCTCATTCGAAATATTCAATCACCTAGTTACTGTCTTGCTTACTTTATGTACGGTGGCTCATTAAAGACATACTAGTGTGAGATTATATGATATGAATTTCAAAACGTTTCTATGACGGCTAAGCCTAGAAAAGATTGCCCGTAAACTCTGCGTAATTCCCAGATATGCCGATTGTAGTATGTCTTTAATGAGCCACCGTACATAAAGTAGGCAAAACAGCAACTAGGTGATTGGATATTTCGAATGAAGGCTAGTGTGAGATGATATGATATAAATTTGAAAAGGTTTCTATGACGGCTAAGCCTAAAAAATTGCCCGTAAACTCTGCGCAAAATTCTCAGATATGTCAATTGTAGTATGTCTTTAATGAGCCACCGTACAAAAAGTAAGCAAGACAGTAACTAGTTGATTATATATTTCGAATGAGGACTAGTGTGAGATTGCTTGGAATGAATTTCAAAAAGTTTCTATGACGGCTAAGGCTTAAAAATTGCCCGTAAACTCTGCGTAATTCTCAGACATGCCGATTGTAGTGTGTCTTAAATGAGCCACCGTACATAAAGTAGGCAAAACAGCAACTAGGTGATTGGATATTTCGAATGAAGGCTAGTGTGAGATGATATGATATAAATTTGAAAAGGTTTCTATGACGGCTAAGCCTAAAAAATTGCCCGTAAACTCTGCGCAAAATTCTCAGATATGTCAATTGTAGTATGTCTTTAATGAGCCACCGTACAAAAAGTAAGCAAGACAGTAACTAGTTGATTATATATTTCGAATGAGGACTAGTGTGAGATTGCTTGGAATGAATTTCAAAAAGTTTCTATGACGGCTAAGGCTTAAAAATTGCCCGTAAACTCTGCGTAATTCTCAGACATGCCGATTGTAGTGTGTCTTAAATGAGCCACCGTACATAAAGTAGGCAAAACAGCAACTAGGTGATTGGATATTTCGATTGAGGACTAGCGTGAGATTATATGATATGAATTTGAAAAGGTTTCTATGACGGCTAAGCCTCAAAAATTGCCCGTAAACTCTGCGTAATATTCCCTTATAAGTCATAGTACGTTGATTGTAAGATGTTCAAGTTGAATCTGTATGCTAACTTCAGCCTATACTTTACCGAGCGCCCTACATAAAGTAAGCAAGACAGCAACTAGGTGATTGAATATTTCGAATAAGGACTAATGTGAGATTATATGATATGAATTTGAAAAAGTTTCTATGACGGCTAAGCCTCTTAAATTGCAAGTAAACTCTGCGTAATATTCCCAAATATGTCAAATATAAGTCGATTGTAGTATGTCTTTAATGAGCCACCGTACATAAAGTAAGCAAGACAGCAACTAGGAGATTGAATATTTCGAATGAGGACTAGTGTGAGATTATATGTTATGAATTTCAAAACGTTTCTATGACGGCTAAGCCTAAAAAAAATTGCCCGTAAAGTCTGCTTAATTTTCAGAAATGCCGATTATAGTGTGTCTATAATGAGCCACCGTACATAAAGTAGGCAAGACAGCAACTATGTGATTAAATATTTCGAATAAGGACTAGTGTGAGATTGCTTGGAATGAATTTCAAAAAGTTTCTATGACGGCTAAGGCTTAAAAATTGCCCGTAAACTCTGCGTAATTCTCAGATATGCCGATTGTAGTGTGTCTTAAATGAGCCACCGTACATAAAGTAGGCAAAACAGCAACTAGGTGATTGGATATTTCGATTGAGGACTAGCGTGAGATTATATGATATGAATTTGAAAAGGTTTCTATGACGGCTAAGCCTCAAAAATTGCCCGTAAACTCTGCGTAATATTCCCTTATAAGTCATAGTACGTTGATTGTAAGATGTTCAAATTGAATCTGTATGCTAACTTCAGCCTATACTTTACCGAGCGCCCTACATAAAGTAAGCAAGACAGCAACTAGGTGATTGAATATTTCGAATAAGGACTAATGTGAGATTATATGATATGAATTTGAAAAAGTTTCTATGACGGCTAAGCCTCTAAAATTGCCCGTAAACTCTGCGTAATATTCCCAAATATGTAAAATATAAGTCGATTGTAGTATGTCTTTAATGAGCCACCGTACATAAAGTAAGCAAGACAGCAACTAGGTGATTGGATATCTCGAATGAAGACTAGTGTGAGATTATATGGTATGAATTTGAAAAGGTTTCTATGACGGCTAAGCCTAAAAAATTGCCCGTAAACTCTGCGTAATTTTTCAGATATGCCGATTGTAGTGTGTCTTTAATGAGCCACCGTACATAAAGTAGGCAAGACAGCAACTAGGTGATTAAATATTTCGAATAAGAACTAGTGTGAGATTATATGATATGAATTTGAAAAAGTTTCTATGACGGCTAAGCCTCTAAAATTGCCCGTAAACTCTGCGTAATATTCCCAAATATGTGAAATATAAGTCGATTGTAGTATGTCTTTAATGAGCTATCGTACATAAAGTAAGCAAGACAGCAACTAGGTGATTGAATATTTCGAATGAGGACTAGTGTGAGATTATATGATATGAATTTGAAAAAGTTTCTATGACGGCTAAGCCTCTAAAATTGCCCGTAAACTCTGCGTAATATTCCCAAATATGTGAAATATAAGTCGATTGTAGTATGTCTTTAATGAGCTACCGTACATAAAGTAAGCAAGACAGCAACTAGGTGATTGAATATTTCGAATGAGGACTAGTGTGAGATTATATGATATGAATTTGAAAAAGTTTCTATGACGGCTAAGCCTCTAAAATTGCCCGTAAACTCTGCGTAATATTCCCAAATATGTGAAATATAAGTCGATTGTAGTATGTCTTTAACGAGCCACCGTACATAAAGTAAGTAAGACAGCAACTAGGTGATTGAATATTTCGAATGAGGACTAGTGTGAGATTATATGGTATGAATTTCAAAACGTTTCTATGACGGCTAAGCTTAGAAAAAATTGCCCGTAAACTCTGCTTAATTTTCAGATATGCCGATTGTAGTGTGTCTTTAATGAGCCACCGTACATAAAGTAGGCAAGACAGCAACTAGGTGATTAAATATTTCGAATAAAGACTAGGGTAAGATTGCTTGGAATGAATTTCAAAAAGTTTCTATGACGGCTAAGGCTTAAAAATTGCTCGTAAACTCTGCGTAATTCTCAGATATGCCGATTGTAGTGTGTCTTAAATGAGCCACCGTACATAAAGTAGGCAAAACAGCAACTAGGTGATTGGATATTTCGATTGAGGACTAGCGTGAGATTATATGATATGAATTTGAAAAGGTTTCTATGACGGCTAAGCCTCAAAAATTGCCCGTAAACTCTGCGTAATATTCCCTTATAAGTCATAGTACGTTGATTGTAAGATGTTCAAATTGAATCTGTATGCTAACTTCAGCCTATACTTTACCGAGCGCCCTACATAAAGTAAGCAAGACAGCAACTAGGTGATTGAATATTTCGAATAAGGACTAATGTGAGATTATATGATATGAATTTGAAAAAGTTTCTATGACGGCTAAGCCTCTAAAATTGCCCGTAAACTCTGCGTAATATTCCCAAAATGTCAAATATAAGTCGATTGTAGTATGTCTTTAATGAGCCACCGTACATAAAGTAAGCAAGACAGCAACTAGGTGATTGAATATTTCGAATGAGGACTAGTGTGAGATTATATAGTATGAATTTCAAAACGTTTCTATGACGGCTAAGCTTAGAAAAAATTGCCCGTAAACTCTGCTTAATTTTCAGATATGCCGATTGTAGTGTGTCTTTAATGAGCCACCGTACATAAAGTAGTCAAGACAGCAACTAGGTGATTAATTATTTCGAATAAGGACTAGTGTGAGATTATATGATATGAATTTGAAAAAGTTTCTATGACGGCTAAGCCTTTAAAATTGCCCGTAAACTCTGCGTAATATTCCCAAAATGTCAAATATAAGTCGATTGTAGTATGTCTTTAATGAGCCACCGTACATAAAGTAAGCAAGACAGCAACTAGGTGATTGAATATTTCGAATGAGGACTAGTGTGAGATTATATAGTATGAATTTCAAAACGTTTCTATGACGGCTAAGCTTAGAAAAAATTGCCCGTAAACTCTGCTTAATTTTCAGATATGCCGATTGTAGTGTGTCTTTAATGAGCCACCGTACATAAAGTAGGCAAGACAGCAACTAAGTGATTGAATATTTCTATATATGACTAGTGTGAGATTATATGGTATGAATTTCAAAACGTTTCTATGACGGCTAAGCTTAGAAAAAATTGCCCGTAAACTCTGCTTAATTTTCAGATAGGCCGATTGTAGTGTGTCTTTAATGAGCCACCGTACATAAAGTAGGCAAGACAGCAACTAGGTGATTAAATATTTCGAATAAAGACTAGTGTAAGATTGCTTGGAATGAATTTCAAAAAGTTTCTATGACGGCTAAGGCTTAAAAATTGCTCGTAAACTCTGCGTAATTCTCAGATATGCCGATTGTAGTGTGTCTTAAATGAGCCACCGTACATAAAGTAGGCAAAACAGCAACTAGGTGATTGGATATTTCGATTGAGGACTAGCGTGAGATTATATGATATGAATTTGAAAAGGTTTCTATGACGGCTAAGCCTCAAAAATTGCCCGTAAACTCTGCGTAATATTCCCTTATAAGTCATAGTACGTTGATTGTAAGATGTTCAAATTGAATCTGTATGCTAACTTCAGCCTATACTTTACCGAGCGCCCTACATAAAGTAAGCAAGACAGCAACTAGGTGATTGAATATTTCGAATAAGGACTAATGTGAGATTATATGATATGAATTTGAAAAAGTTTCTATGACGGCTAAGCCTCTAAAATTGCCCGTAAACTCTGCGTAATATTCCCAAAATGTCAAATATAAGTCGATTGTAGTATGTCTTTAATGAGCCACCGTACATAAAGTAAGCAAGACAGCAACTAGGTGATTGAATATTTCGAATAAGGACTAGTGTGAGATTATATGATATGAATTTGAAAAAGTTTCTATGACGGCTAAGCCTCTAAAATTGCCCGTAAACTCTGCGTAATATTCCCAATTATGTGAAATATAAGTCGATTGTAGTATGTCTTTAATGAGCTACCGTACATAAAGTAAGCAAGACAGCAACTAGGTGATTGAATATTTCGAATGAGGACTAGTGTGAGATTATATGATATGAATTTGAAAAAGTTTCTATGACGGCTAAGCTTAGAAAAAATTGCCCGTAAACTCTGCTTAATTTTCAGATATGCCGATTGTAGTGTGTCTTTAATGAGCCACCGTACATAAAGTAGGCAAGACAGCAACTAAGTGATTGAATATTTCTATATATGACTAGTGTGAGATTATATGGTATGAATTTCAAAACGTTTCTATGACGGCTAAGCTTAGAAAAAATTGCCCGTAAACTCTGCTTAATTTTCAGATAGGCCGATTGTAGTGTGTCTTTAATGAGCCACCGTACATAAAGTAGGCAAGACAGCAACTAGGTGATTAAATATTTCGAATAAAGACTAGTGTAAGATTGCTTGGAATGAATTTCAAAAAGTTTCTATGACGGCTAAGGCTTAAAAATTGCTCGTAAACTCTGCGTAATTCTCAGATATGCCGATTGTAGTGTGTCTTAAATGAGCCACCGTACATAAAGTAGGCAAAACAGCAACTAGGTGATTGGATATTTCGATTGAGGACTAGCGTGAGATTATATGATATGAATTTGAAAAGGTTTCTATGACGGCTAAGCCTCAAAAATTGCCCGTAAACTCTGCGTAATATTCCCTTATAAGTCATAGTACGTTGATTGTAAGATGTTCAAATTGAATCTGTATGCTAACTTCAGCCTATACTTTACCGAGCGCCCTACATAAAGTAAGCAAGACAGCAACTAGGTGATTGAATATTTCGAATAAGGACTAATGTGAGATTATATGATATGAATTTGAAAAAGTTTCTATGACGGCTAAGCCTCTAAAATTGCCCGTAAACTCTGCGTAATATTCCCAAAATGTCAAATATAAGTCGATTGTAGTATGTCTTTAATGAGCCACCGTACATAAAGTAAGCAAGACAGCAACTAGGTGATTGAATATTTCGAATAAGGACTAATGTGAGATTATATGATATGAATTTGAAAAAGTTTCTATGACGGCTAAGCCTCTAAAATTGCCCGTAAACTCTGCGTAATATTCCCAAAATGTCAAATATAAGTCGATTGTAGTATGTCTTTAATGAGCCACCGTACATAAAGTAAGCAAGACAGCAACAAGGTGATTGAATATTTCGAATGAGGACTAGTGTGAGATTATATAGTATGAATTTCAAAACGTTTCTATGACGGCTAAGCTTAGAAAAAATTGCCCGTAAACTCTGCTTAATTTTCAGATATGCCGATTGTAGTGTGTCTTTAATGAGCCACCGTACATAAAGTAGGCAAGACAGCAACTAGGTGATTAATTATTTCGAATAAGGACTAGTGTGAGATTATATGATATGAATTTGAAAAAGTTTCTATGATGGCTAAGCCTCTAAAATTGCCCGTAAACTCTGCGTAATATTCCCAAATATGTGAAATATAAGTCGATTGTAGTATGTCTTTAATGAGCTACCGTACATAAAGTAAGCAAGACAGCAACTAGGTGATTGAATATTTCGAATGAGGACTAGTGTGAGATTATATGATATGAATTTGAAAAAGTTTCTATGACGGCTAAGCCTCTAAAATTGCCCGTAAACTCTTCGTAATATTCCCAAATATATGAAATATAAGTCGATTGTAGTATGTCTTTAACGAGCCACCGTACATAAAGTAAGCAAGACAGCAACTAGGTGATTGAATATTTCGAATGTGGACTAGTGTGAGATTATATGGTATGAATTTCAAAACGTTTCTATGACGGCTAAGCTTAGAAAAAATTTCCCGTAAACTCTGCTTAATTTTCAGATATGCCGATTGTAGTGTGTCTTTAATGAGCCACCGTACATAAAGTAGGCAAGACAGCAACTAGGTGATTAATTATTTCGAATAAGGACTAGTGTGAGATTATATGATATGAATTTGAAAAAGTTTCTATGACGGCTAAGCCTCTAAAATTGCCCGTAAACTCTGCGTAATATTCCCAATTATGTGAAATATAAGTCGATTGTAGTATGTCTTTAATGAGCTACCGTACATAAAGTAAGCAAGACAGCAACTAGGTGATTGAATATTTCGAATGAGGACTAGTGTGAGATTATATGATATGAATTTGAAAAAGTTTCTATGACGGCTAAGCCTCTAAAATTGCCCGTAAACTCTGCGTAATATTCCCAAATATGTGAAATATAAGTCGATTGTAGTATGTCTTTAATGAGCCAGCGTACATAAAGTAAGCAAGACAGCAACTAGGTGATTGAATATTTCGAATGAGGACTAGTGTGAGATTATATGGTATGAATTTCAAAACGTTTCTTTGACGGCTAAGCTTAGAAAAAATTGCCCGTAAACTCTGCTTAATTTTCAGATATGCCGATTGTAGTGTGTCTTTAATGAGCCACCGTACATAAAGTAGGCAAGACAGCAACTAGGTGATTAATTATTTCGAATAAGGACTAGTGTGAGATTATATGATATGAATTTGAAAAAGTTTCTATGACGGCTAAGCCTCTAAAATTGCCCGTAAACTCTGCGTAATATTCCCAAATATGTCAAATATAAGTCGATTGTAGTATGTCTTTAATGAGCTACCGTACATAAAGTAAGCAAGACAGCAACTAGGTGATTTAATATTTCGAATGAGGACTAGTGTGAGATTATATGATATGAATTTGAAAAAGTTTCTATGACGGCTAAGCCTCTAAAATTGCCCGTAAACTCTGCGTAATATTCCCAAATATGTAAAATATAAGTCGATTGTAGTATGTCTTTAATGAGCCACCGTACATAAAGTAAGCAAGACAGCAACTAAGTGATTGAATATTTCGAATGAGGACTAGTGTGAGATTATATGGTATGAATTTCAAAACGTTTCTATGACGGCTAAGCTTAGAAAAAATTGCCCGTAAACTCTGCTTAATTTTCAGATATGCCGATTGTAGTGTGTCTTTAATGAGCCACCGTACATCAAGTAGGCAAGACAGCAACTATGTGAATAATTATTTCGAATAAGGACTAATGTGAGATTATATGATATGAATTTGAAAAAGTTTCTATGACGGCTAAGCCTCTAAAATTGCCCGTAAACTCTGCGTAATATTCCCAAATATGTAAAATACAAGTCGATTGTATTATGTCTTTAATGAGCCACCGTACATAAAGTAAGCAAGACAGCAACTAAGTGATTGAATATTTCGAATGAGGACTAGTGTGAGATTATATGGTATGAATTTCAAAACGTTTCTATGACGGCTAAGCCTCTAAAATTGCCCGTAAACTCTGCGTAATATTCCCAAATATGTCAAATATAAGTCGATTGTAGTATGTCTTTAATGAGCTACCGTACATAAAGTAAGCAAGACAGCAACTAGGTGATTGAATATTTCGAATGAGGACTAGTGTGAGATTATATGATATGAATTTGAAAAAGTTTCTATGACGGCTAAGCCTCTAAAATTGCCCGTAAACTCTGCGTAATATTCCCAAATATGTGAAATATAAGTCGATTGTAGTATGTCTTTAATGAGCCAGCGTACATAAAGTAAGCAAGACAGCAACTAGGTGATTGAATATTTCGAATGAGGACTAGTGTGAGATTATATGGTATGAATTTCAAAACGTTTCTTTGACGGCTAAGCTTAGAAAAAATTGCCCGTAAACTCTGCTTAATTTTCAGATATGCCGATTGTAGTGTGTCTTTAATGAGCCACCGTACATAAAGTAGGCAAGACAGCAACTAGGTGATTAATTATTTCGAATAAGGACTAGTGTGAGATTATATGATATGAATTTGAAAAAGTTTCTATGACGGCTAAGCCTCTAAAATTGCCCGTAAACTCTGCGTAATATTCCCAAATATGTCAAATATAAGTCGATTGTAGTATGTCTTTAATGAGCTACCGTACATAAAGTAAGCAAGACAGCAACTAGGTGATTTAATATTTCGAATGAGGACTAGTGTGAGATTATATGATATGAATTTGAAAAAGTTTCTATGACGGCTAAGCCTCTAAAATTGCCCGTAAACTCTGCGTAATATTCCCAAATATGTAAAATATAAGTCGATTGTAGTATGTCTTTAATGAGCCACCGTACATAAAGTAAGCAAGACAGCAACTAAGTGATTGAATATTTCGAATGAGGACTAGTGTGAGATTATATGGTATGAATTTCAAAACGTTTCTATGACGGCTAAGCTTAGAAAAAATTGCCCGTAAACTCTGCTTAATTTTCAGATATGCCGATTGTAGTGTGTCTTTAATGAGCCACCGTACATCAAGTAGGCAAGACAGCAACTATGTGAATAATTATTTCGAATAAGGACTAATGTGAGATTATATGATATGAATTTGAAAAAGTTTCTATGACGGCTAAGCCTCTAAAATTGCCCGTAAACTCTGCGTAATATTCCCAAATATGTAAAATACAAGTCGATTGTATTATGTCTTTAATGAGCCACCGTACATAAAGTAAGCAAGACAGCAACTAAGTGATTGAATATTTCGAATGAGGACTAGTGTGAGATTATATGGTATGAATTTCAAAACGTTTCTATGACGGCTAAGCCTCTAAAATTGCCCGTAAACTCTGCGTAATATTCCCAAATATGTCAAATATAAGTCGATTGTAGTATGTCTTTAATGAGCTACCGTACATAAAGTAAGCAAGACAGCAACTAGGTGATTGAATATTTCGAATGAGGACTAGTGTGAGATTATATGATATGAATTTGAAAAAGTTTCTATGACGGCTAAGCCTCTAAAATTGCCCGTAAACTCTGCGTAATACTCCCAAATATGTGAAATATAAGTCGATTGTAGTATGTCTTTAAGGAGCCACCGTACATAAAGTAAGCAAGACAGCAACTAGGTGATTGAATATTTCGAATGAGGACTAGTGTGAGATTATATGGTATGCATTTCAAAACGTTTTTATGACGGCTAAGCCTAGAAAAAATTGTCCGTAAACTCTGTTTAATTTTCAGATATGCCGATTGTAGTGTGTCTTTAATGAGCCACCGTACATAAAGTAGGCAAGACAGCAACTAGGTGATTAAATATTTCGAATAAGGACTAGTGTGAGATTGCTTGGTATGAATTTCAAAAAGTTTCTATGACGGCTAAGCCTAGAAAAAATTGTCCGTAAACTCTGGGAAATTCTCAGATATGCCGATTGTAGTATGTCTTTAATGAGCCACCGTACATAAAGTAAGCAAGACAGCAACTAGGTGATTGGATATCTCGAATGAAGACTAGTGTGAGATTATATGATATGAATTTGAAAAGGTTTCTATGACGGTTAAGCTTTAAAAATCGCCCGTAAATTCTGCGTAATATTTTCAGATAAGTTAAATATAAGTTGAATGTAGTATGTCTTTAATGGGCCACCATAAATGCAGTAAGTGAGACAGCAACTTGCTGTCTTCATATTTGGAATCAGAAATAGTGTGAAATAGTAGGGTTTAAATTTCAAAAAGTTTCTATGACGGCTAAGCCTTTTAAATTGTTGTTTAATTTTTTGATAGGTCCACCTTTGATAAAAAAGAGTATGTGACGTATATGGGCCACCGTACACAGAGTAGATGAGATAGCGCTATAGGTATTTGCGTAACTGAAAGAACATTAATGTCAGCTTTTCCCATAAAAAATTCAAGTTATTTTAGCGATATTTAAGTTAAAATAATGAACTTTATATATTGGGTCGATTTGACCCGAATCTGTATGCTGAGACGAATCGACCGAATCTGTATGCTAATTGAATCTGTGTGATAACTTCAGCCCGGTACATTTGAACTCATTTTTCGTGTTAATATAGTACTTTTTGACAGTGGGGTTTCTAGGAATTTTTAGGCGGAGGGGCCGCCATGGGGCCAAATAATTGTCAGGGGGGGCTACCAGCACATACCATCTGTAATTAACATTATACAAAAATTTCAAAGTGGGGTGGCCAAGGTTGGGCCAGCCTAAATTCTAGGGGGGCCATGCCCCCCCCCCCCCCCCCCCTCCCGTAGAAACGCCACTGCTTTTTGAGAGTGAACACGCGCAACCAGTATCTTTTTTACATAATTAAGTGTTTCAAATATCAATCAAATATAAAGGTAATATTTGTATTTGACCCAGTCCAAATTCTGTACTAACACCAGTGTTAACACTAACACGGAATTTGACCTCACCCATTGTAAGTTTGACTTTACCATGAGAAAACTTTTGGCAACGATTCACTTCCAAAGTGAGCGGGCTTCACTAGAAGGCTATGACAAGTCTTTTCTACTCAGTTGGAAATTAAGAAATCGTAACTAACTGGTAATTTGTTTGATGTTACAGTTCTGGGAAGTTATCTCCGATGAACATGGTATTGACCCAACTGGAACTTACCACGGTGATTCAGATTTACAATTAGAAAGAATTAATGTTTACTACAACGAGGCTACAGGTATGTTGATGTATTACTTTTAATGAGAATTCATTTATTTAATGTAGACAAGGCCTACATAGCACATCCGGTAAGTTATAGTTCTAAGCTTACCAAACCCTCCTCTGAGGGAGCCTACGTTCTGTTGCGGCGGCGCCGCCGTCAGTAAAATCCATATTCTTCCTGCATACGCACCTGTACAGTATGTGGAACATTAATAAATATTTGAACTTTCTAATGAAACTGGCCAATTAACCTAATAAAGACCGTAATAAAAGTTAACTAGATCTCCTAATTTGTATCACTTTCAAATTCAAATAATAAAAAAAATCTATATTTTTACGTAAATATTTCATTCAAATGAATTTTTCATTTCAGGTGGCAAGTATGTCCCAAGAGCTGTTCTGGTCGATTTGGAGCCAGGAACAATGGACTCCGTTCGTTCAGGTCCATTTGGCCAGATTTTCCGACCAGATAACTTTGTTTTTGGTCAGTCTGGTGCTGGTAATAATTGGGCTAAAGGTCACTACACAGAAGGTGCTGAATTAGTGGATTCCGTATTAGATGTTGTGAGAAAGGAAGCTGAAAGTTGTGATTGTCTACAAGGATTCCAGTTGACTCACTCTCTGGGTGGTGGAACAGGTTCTGGTATGGGAACTTTACTCATCAGTAAAATCAGAGAAGAATATCCAGACAGAATTATGAACACATTTTCAGTTGTTCCTTCACCAAAGGTAAACAAAATTTATCATTGTCGTGAACATTAGATCTAATTTCGTTATGGTGAATGTGGAATGCTATGGTTACAGACAACTCATCAAAGTGAAATTTGGCATCATCCCTCATTGATGATAACGATATTATAACCTTAACTTATACCGATTAACCTTTCTAATTGCAGGTATCAGATACAGTAGTTGAACCATATAACGCAACCCTCTCAGTCCATCAATTAGTAGAAAATACAGATGAAACATTTTGTATTGACAATGAAGCCTTATATGATATCTGCTTCCGTACTTTGAAACTCACCACACCAACCTATGGTGATTTGAACCATCTGGTATCAGCTACAATGTCTGGTGTAACAACATGTCTTCGATTCCCTGGTCAACTTAATGCCGATTTACGTAAATTGGCTGTCAACATGGTGCCATTCCCACGTCTTCATTTCTTCATGCCTGGTTTTGCTCCTCTTACATCTCGAGGCTCCCAACAGTATAGAGCTCTCACAGTACCAGAACTTACTCAACAGATGTTTGATGCCAAGAACATGATGGCTGCCTGTGATCCTCGTCATGGCAGATATCTTACTGTTGCTGCTATGTTCAGAGGTCGAATGTCAATGAAGGAAGTTGATGAACAAATGTTGAACGTTCAGAACAAGAACAGCAGTTACTTTGTTGAATGGATCCCTAACAACATCAAAACAGCTGTCTGTGACATTCCACCTAGAGGTCTTAAAATGTCTGCTACCTTTATCGGTAACAGTACCGCCATCCAAGAACTCTTCAAACGAGTCTCTGAACAGTTCACAGCTATGTTCAGAAGAAAGGCTTTCCTCCATTGGTATACTGGTGAAGGTATGGATGAGATGGAATTTACTGAAGCTGAATCCAACATGAATGATCTGGTATCTGAATATCAACAATACCAGGATGCTACAGCTGAAGAGGAGGGAGAATTTGATGAAGAAGAAGAACAGGAAGAAGCTTAAACTGTGAATAAATGAAACTGAACATGTAATAAAAAATAAAGTCTTGAACAATTTGGTTTTCTTTGTTTTTTTGTCAGGGCTATTTCATGTTTTTAGTTCTGAAGAAGTGGATTGTAAGAGATTCTAAGGATTGAGCGAATCCTGTCTTTTACAATATCCAAAAAAAGATATCGGGAACAAACCAAGGCCTTTTAAAAAATATATTGTGAATATTGACCCCAATCAGATTCCTAGATTTGTTGGAATTGACGAATTTCAAAATATCATACTTGCAACAATATTGATTCTACAATTTTGTCTCCACAGGGCCCTGACTTCATGCCCCCATTGAAATATTTCTATGGCCATAAAGATGTTGAACAAGAATACACTCATTATACACCAATGTAAACAATATTAAATGGAGAATATTTTATAGTAAATGGAATGATTTAATACAAATAGTACAAAACAGGATATAACGTCCTAATCAACATTTCACAGTACATAATTATTACATTTTATGATTTTATCTCTGCAATTTTTTTTCACTGAAAATTTTATATCTTCTAATGCATGAGCACAAATTGTTTTGTCCAGTGGGACTTATAAAAGATGATTATATGTATTTAGTACAAGCAATTGATAGAAAAAGCAACATGATATATTTTCAAAAAATACAAAATTCATTCATCCTTGATTCATACTATTCACCTATATTATAATATGTACACATTTATTACCTCTAGTAAAGTATAAAAATGATAGAAAACAATTCCACTAATAAGTTTTGTGAAATATTGTCAAGAATTGTATTTACAAACATAGAATTATTCATTCAAAAAAGACATACACAAGAAATTGATTATTACTGTAATAACACATCAAGTAGACTTTACACTTCTAGAATATCTTTTACTTCAATTTGAGACCTTATTATGTACAATGCATCTCTGGATATAATAGGCTACATATAAAGTGCCGAAAAACACAATAAAGAAAAGATAAGTAGACAAATGAAAGGTAGATACAAGTTGTAGACATAGTACTGACATAATGAATTAATTTAACAAGTCTATAGAAGTGTTATCTTGAATCCAGGACAAAACTCAAGACTTGTTGTTCTATTTTTTATGTCCTTTTATCAAATTAAACACCAAATTTTGAATTCTTTCTAACTTCTTAATATAACATGTATTAATCACATCAACATTGATTATAAATAAATTGCCAATCATGTTATGATATGATACTATCGTAAGGATATCCTATAATTACTAGTTATTTTTTGTCACATTTTCAAATGGAACTTCTTTAGATTTCTTCTGCATTTGGACGATATTAGGTATCAGGATGTCTAGATTCACAAATATATTGTCAGCACTAAACACACTTGTCTTCATGATCTTTTGAAAAATCCTTTAATCTTAGCTAAAATTCCTTTTTTCTTGGATGGATCAAGAAGAGTAAAGCGTCTTGTTGTTAAATTATGGATAGATCCAAAAGCAATAGCCACAACAGTACACGCTAAACATATCACATTATAAGGCATACTAAAATCTGGTGTTGGTAGGGAAACTAGTAAAGTCTCTGTATGTAATCGTAAGAAGTAACTCTCGGAATCATCTTTAAAACTAGAGATAGTTAGAAAATAAATTATTAGTGTCAAGCAATATATTCAAAAGCTATACATATCACAGATAAGACTAGAAAATATGACTGTTTTATTTGAACTAAAATCTGGAGTTAGTAGGGAAACTAGTAAAGTCTCAGTATGTAATCGTAAAAAGTAACTCTCATAATCATCTTTAAAACTAGAGATAGTAGGAAAATAAATTATTAGTATCAAGCAATATATTCAAAAGCTATACATATCACAGATAAGACTAGAAAATATGACTGTTTTATTTGAACTAAAATCTGGAGTTAGTAGGGAAACTAGTAAAGTCTCAGTATGTAATCGTAAAAAGTAACTCTCATAATCATCTTTAAAACTAGAGATAGTAGGAAAATAAATTATTAGTATCAAGCAATATATTCAAAAGCTATACATATCACAGATAAGACTAGAAAATATGACTGTTTTATTTGAACTAAAATCTGGAGTTAGTAGGGAAACTAGTAAAGTCTCAGTATGTAATCGTAAAAAGTAACTCTCGGAATCATCTTTAAAACTAGAGATAGTAGGAAAATAAATTATTAGTATCAAGCAATATATTCAAAAGCTATACATATCACAGATAAGACTAGAAAATATGACTGTTTTATTTGAACTAAAGTCTGGAGTTAGTAGGGAAACTAGTAAAGTCTCAGTATGTAATCGTAAAAAGTAACTCTCAGAATCATCTTTAAAAACTGGAAATAGTAAGAAAATAAATTGTTAAAATCAAGCAATATATTCAAAAGCTATACATATTACAGACAAGACTAGAAATATGACTGTTTTATTTTAACTAAAATCTGGAGTAGGTAAAGAAACTAATAGTATCTCTGTATGTAATCGTAAGAAGTAATTCTCTGAATCGTTTTTAGAACTAGAGATAGTAGGAAAATAAATTGTTAGTATCAAGCAATATATTCAAAAGCTATACATATTACAGACAAGAAATATGACTGTTTTATTTTTTAAAAAATCTTGAGTTAGTAGGGAAACTAATAAAGTCTCTGTATGTAATCGTAAGACTCTCGGAATCATCTTTAAGGGTGTTAATTGGGCTATTTCAAGTTATGAAAAAATGGAATAAGTATATGAAATAATGATTTCTTGAGACTTGTTGTGCATTTGTTGATGATTTGGGGTCCTTCTCGATAGTTTAAGGTTGATTTCATGTCAATCAGATTTTTTTTAATGAGTTGACAGCCCTTTCAAACATGTCATAAAAATTGGACATTTCAAACCTTTGATACAAGTTTTAAAAAATGTGAATGGATCAATCTACATCAAACTTGGCATAAATGTAGACAATTACATTGCCGAGAAACATACAGAGCGATTTTCCAAAAAAAAATATTATTTCGGTGGTTACCATGGAAATACGAAAATTTACGAAAATGTACACGTAGGTACGGCAAACATTTTCCAGGGGCCAAACTGATTAGAATTTTCGAAAAAACTCTCTGTACGTTTCATCCTTATTGAATAAGCTTTCAATCAAGACCAAGATCGTAATTTTCTAATAAAAAATGGCTGAGAAATCTTGTACCAACCGGGACACATTTTGCTACTTTTTCCTTATCTTTTAGCAAAAACTAACGAAATACCTAATTTCATTTCGGTTTCTTTCATTCTATATAGTTTACAAATAACGTAATAATAATTATCTACAATCTAAATAAAATAATGAGTAATTCGCAAAAATTCCATCTCGTGTTTTTTTTCTCGAACGCTAGTCCAATCAATACCCTTAAAACTAGAGATAGTAAGAAAATAAATTATTAGTATCAAGCAATATATTCAAAAGCTATACATATTACAGATAAGACTAGAAATATGACTGTTTTATTTAAACTAAAATCTGGAGTAGGTAAAGAAACCAGTAATATCTCTGTATGTAATCTTAGAAAGTAACTTTTTGCATCCTCTTCGAAACTGAAAGTAATTTGAATTTAAGCCAAATTTACTATCAGATTCAGTTTGGACTAACTTTTGTTTTGCACACTGTTCAAATTGGGTTTTTTTGCCCTAGCTTTAAAATGAACAATGATCAGATAATCCAAGTGCTGCACTTACACGGCTATCATCTGCCTTGAACAACAGAATGTCTAAATCAAGGGTATCAGTTTACTCAATACTCATAATAATAACCTCATTTTAGTATAATTGATGAATACTGACCTATTTTCTAGAACTGTTGAATATTGGGGAGGTGAAGTATAATTGACTGCTGTAGGTAATACTGTTGATAGTATAGCTGATCCAATATAAAAACCATGGTTAGCATCAGGAGGATATTCTGTCCATTTTAAAAACGCTCTCTCAAAATCATAGCTAATTTTAGTAACAGAGTTGGCTCGTAATCTAAAAACTATTTCTAGATGATAGGCTCTGCCTCTATCTTTACCAGGTATATAATTAATCTTATCTGAAAAAAAAGTCATCATATTTGTTGACTAAAACCCTAGCATCACATGCAATAAAACTAATCTCAAAGTTCATGTTAACACATTGGTAGTAGCTAATAAATTTTTCATTTGTATCAATAATTGGGTAAATCAGGTGTCTAGAAGAGTCAATTTCAAGATACTTGCGATGTTGATTTTTTGATACAAGAACCCAGAACATGCAACCAAATGGTTAATATCATAAAATTTCAAATATAATTGGTTGCCATTCAGTCCAGTGTCGGTTACAAGCTTGAATATATCAGAGTTCATTTGCATTTCTAGTTGCATTTAAATCTTTAAATTCTAACGAGGAACATGGGAATGGGTTCCAAATAAATTGGTATTGGGCATTATAGAAGATACTCTCCTGTGGAAGCACTAGCCGAGGTCACAAGACCAGATCATACATTGATGTACAAATATCTGTATAAAATTCTACTTACAAGGTTGTACTAGTGTTCCTTGATTAGATAATATTAAAGATTTATAGAAAAATCTAGTAAACCATGGTAATGTTTCCATATAAATAACTGTTAGATTACTATCTAAATTATTATATATTAAACTTGTAACACCACCCTTCTCTAAACCATAACCTATCAATACAAATGTGATTTTATATAGTTTTTCTGCTTAAAACAGTCAGAATTTTGTGGTTTGATTTAGGTCTTGAATATACATAATGAATGACAAAATTTACCATCTACCTGCAGAATAAAATACTTGAAATTACAGGTATAAAGTGACAAGATTGTCAAAGATAATGAATTATGTCAAGTACTGCTAATTAAATGTAAGATTATAAAATGTGTAAAAAATATCTAATTATAAGATATACCTGTAATAAATCTCTGAGCAGAAACAGGTGGTTTAATTATATCAGTATATTGTAGTGGTTTATCATATCTACTAGCTATATTAAATACACGACCATTAGCTGTCTGTAGACCTACATCATATATAGCATATTGTCTCGTATCATCACCACGTTTTACTGTCTCTATACTGTCAGCTTCAGGTGAGAGAGTAAAGATAGGATCAGGCTGAAATATATTCAGTAACATAATATACAAGTAAGTGACCTTATGCATATTACAATGGTATCTTTTTAATAACACTCTCGAATAGTTATAGTCCTATAAAAATTTGTTTCATCAGTCCATACACCACAATCACTTTCAGAACATAAAACTGACTTCTACTTTATTCAGATGTATCATTATTAATAGAAATTCAAACTTTATTACTTTTCCCAAAATAAATATAAGTTTATTACTTACCAAGTTACTAGTTATATCTACAAATACTTTACTGGAAGTTGTTAAAGGACAACGACTTGAGAGAAAATCACCAAATATTTTCTTTAAACTCCAATCTAAAATAAGATAAGATTTAACAAGTTATTGCTGCATAATTTTATCATTCTAAACATGTTAAATTATGACATCAAGATGTCCAAAAGATAAACTTTTTGTGTTTTGTTAACAAAAAATTGAAGCAAGATGACAATACATGACGTAATGTTAAAATACCTTGATAACCATTGGAACTGATGGTTACAGGATCAAATACAACTGATAAACTTTGACTTAGTTCAATACTTGTTTCTTTACATTCAGAATCCTAAAAACATAAACAGCATTATGAGTTTGTGTGTTTGTACTTGTATCATTTGTAGATCTCATTTCTCCTGGATGTTGCTAAACAAAGGTATTAACCTTGGAAGGGTATATATATGTGCCAACCAATTACGACAAAAGCCTTCTTTGAGATTTTGATTTTCGTGTGACATAATCATAGCCTGAAATGTAATATCAATCCACTTCACATGCTGTAAATGCTGTATTTCAATTCAGACAACAATTATTTAACACCATGTTTTTATTCAATGTGGCTACATTATTGCCTAAGCTATTCACTGTGTAAGAACAATTAAAATGTGTAATAACTTACTCTACAAACAGGTCTAACATGTAAACCTAGAGAATGATAATTAGCATCATATAGTTTAATAGCTTTAAATAAACTTCCTAATCCAACCTGCAAAATATAACAGTGAACTGACAAAACCGTAAAACCATAAACAAAGTAAAACACCCAACATTATTCTATTTACTTGTAACTTACAGATTCATTGTGGAGATGAAAGCACAATTACAAAAAATAAATTAAATTGGTTCAAATTATATAAATAAGAAATCTACATATAGAAAACAAATTAGATTCATATTCTTTTTACCAGCTGATCTTTGGCCAAAACTCTTAGCATTGATCTGGATTATTTGTACACATTTTTAGCTATTATTATGATTGGAGATTTATATCAGGTCAAGTTCAACTATGCTCTTTGCACAAATTCTTCAACAAAAAAGACAGAAATAATCACCTTTGTATTACAGGGTAAAAGTTTTTTCCATGGAGTGAGATTTTCTGTACAGACACTTTCTCGTGGTAATGCACCATATCTGATAAATCTAGAGAAACTGGAATAACCCTCAGAAGCCACACCATGAGGTCGAAAGGACCATCTGGGTGCCACTGTTGATTTGGAATCAAGAAAGTTTAAAGAAGAACAGAAGTGACCTGATAATGCATTCACTAATTCTGACCATGTTTCATCTATGCTGAAAAAGATAATTTGAATCATTGCTTCACATTTAGAATTTGAATGGTGGACATACAACTTATCTCATTGATATAATAACGTATCAATATAGCTAACCCAAGAAAAGTCTTGTCTTACTTAAAGGAGAAATTTTTAAGCGTTTATCGATCATGATAAAATATAGTTTCTATAGATTTATCATATAAAACATGTACCGGTAATTTATTGTATAGTTATAGACAGCACTAATGTATCTTATTGGCCAAGTCCTTTAATAAGAAAAAAGATATGAAAACATACTTTGTAATGGTTGGTTGAAACCACACCCACAACTCGGCACCAGGGGGAGCACTTGTTACAGGATATCCCCATTTATCGTGGTGCCATAAACCTTGAGTTTGTGATAAATGAAGTTCTTGAACTTTATATGTTGTTAAAACATCACCGAGTGACTTAGGAAATAGTCGATAGTGTTTGACTAAAATGAAAGACAAAATCAATGGAATAAAATAACAATTGAGAGAACATAGTTGTCTAACTATCTACTTTCTTGCAGAAACCTTAACACATCCATAAAAGATTCTCTTTAAAATTTGCTATTACAGAGGATAATTTTGGCTAAATGAAGTAAGGAAATTTCTGGGAGGGAAAAGTGTATATTCTATCTATATTGTGAATTGTATTGTAACACAAATTTATATTTATTTATCAACACAAGGTCATTCTAAGACTAAGACAAAAATAGTTTTGAAGGAAAGATCAATCCCTAGAAAATTTATAAAGGACAGATTATTTCGGATTAATAAATTGGAAATTACATGAATCCAGTTGTTCCAAACTTTCGTCCCATTTTGTTGTAAATTGAAAATGAAAATAAACGTGTCCACTTGGAAGAGGTTTAATCAATAACTCTTCAACATGATTATCGACCAATTCTGTCACAGATTCCTCAAATAGTGTGAAAATAACACAAACTGCAAAATATGTCAATTTCATTTTCCTGGAAGCTGACATATTTGCAGCTCCACAGTGAAAATGTAAACAATGAGAGAAATATCAGCTACTAAAATTAATAGCAAAATGATTTGAATAGAGATGTTCTAAAATTATTATCTTTAATGTAGAATACAAATAAAAATTTATTTAAAATATTTTTTCCATGTTTTAAACAATTTTATCCAATAAGCGTCAGTTATGCTAATCATTATTAGCCCGAACCAGTCCGCAAAAGTTGAAAGAGTTATTATTTTCAGAGTCTACCGGTGCATCAATTTGGCAAAGATTTACCAAATTTGTCAATGTTTTTCTGTAGATATCAATTAACCCCATTTTAACAGTAAGGTTTATTCTAAATTATGACACTCCACTTGTAGCATCTCGAGATAACGGTGGAAGAATTTCTGTAATCATCGACAGAGTCGTTTTCCACTAAAGTGTTGTTAATCCGAAACGTTCTGGTTGTGTGTAGTAATTTTACACCCATCCATACCTTTCTCTTAAAGCAGATCAGTTGTCATTTCAGGGTGTGATTAAGTCTTGAAATGGGAAAATACCATTCAGAATTACTAAATTTGTATACTCCTTTATAGTCTCAGTAAAATACTAGTGAAATTTGTTACTTTCAAACTTTCAAATGTGGAAATTATGGATACAGTGAATTTGAAGGCTCACTATATTACTGGTTAGCATACTTAAAAAAAAATCTTTTTTCTACGGCTACAAATTGGTAAATTGTAGGTATTGTACATAGTTTTTCTATTAGTGTAGCTGTCAGATTATGTGATGTAAATTGATAGTAATATTAAAAAATATTGTTATTTTAGGAAATGGTTGGCAAACGCTCATGTTCACAAGGTGGTAAAAAGCATACGCCTTCAAGTCCTCGGAGGCCTAAGAGAAATGTACCAGTTAAAACTATTGTAAGGTTTTGATAATGTTATTTTATGAGGGCTCTTGATAACGCTGCCTGTATGAGCATGTGAAACGTTGAGTTAATAAATGTCAGAAATAGTATATCCATATATCTTGTGCTTCTTTATCTATGCCTATTTCTATATGTCTTATAAACAATACAATTATTACATGTTTTTTTCCTGATAAATCTCTTTATTTTTGTTTCTGTTAATCACATAATTTTTTTTCTGCTATTTGGGAAATAAATTTAACTGATTAATTTGATTTTTCAATAGGATGATACTGTAGGACTTTCTAAGAAAGAAGAAAAGGAATTAAAGAAGGCATTATATGCTTCCCTTCAAGAAACCAAATTAAAAGTGACGTATACATATGAGAAAGTTATTGATAAAAGGCACACTGGAAATAGAAATGGATCTCAGTCAGCACCAGCATCACAGCCAACAAGTCGCAGAACAAGTACTGTTACATCAAGTAGTACAACTACTAGTATGGATGAATCAAGTCAAGATTCTGTCAAATCTTACACTAGTACTAATACAACAGCTACATCTAAATCAGAACCTATCAGGTATACAACCTTTTACTTATTGCTGTACATTTCAAGATTGCATCTTCAAAAGATTTATACTAGGGCGTATTTAACCATAATGTACCATATTTATGATGTTGCTTTTCTGAAACATCTCAAAGTGTTTATCCATTTATCAAAACATATGGCAAATTTTTTATTTTTTTTTTTCAGAGCTAAAGTTCACGCACAACGTAAATTTGCTCAAGGTTCTTTACCAGTTACACCCAACACAACACCAGTAAAATCAGTCACATCACCCTTTAAACTTCTTCCTAAAACTCCCAAAACAGAAGATTTCATAACATTTCTTTGTTTGAGAGGTAAGTATTCATTATTTAGGTTGAATTATCTAGAAACTTTTTTGTGATAAGTTTTGGAATAATAATGTGTCTATATTATCTCATTTTGCATTAGGTCTCAAGCTACATAAATTTAAATGTAGGGAAAAGTTAAATGACCGTGTATCTCATTTAATTACCTTTTAATATGTTCTGGACAAGTTTTGTACTCCTTTTGACTCCTATTTCAGGTACATCAGTTCTTCCACCACATTTAGATTTTCTCAAGTATTCTGGAGATGAGTCTAATGAATCAAGTAAAGCTGAAAGTAATAATTCATGTAAACAACCACCAATACTTGGTATTAAAGGAGAGGAAATAACTCGTGAATCTACACCAGAATCCTCTAGTGCTAGTAGTAATGATGAACTTTATCAATTACATACACCTTCCCCAGTAAGTTCAAGTTTTATTTTAAACTCTGATGCCCAATCTATTCCTATCTATGACAAGGATCTCAGGATATAGTCTAGGATTTACCATTAACTTTTATGTTAAAGTCTCTCACATTTTGATTTACTTGTCTCTCAAATGACTTGTTTACATATAGCAATTAAAAAGATTGTTACCAATCTGTACATAAACAAAGATGGACAGCATGATAGAGGCTAGTTTTGTTTTCACTGTAAATATTGAGATAACTATAAATCTGAAGCATGAATCAAAAATATTACCTTGTAGAGAAATAAACATAAGCTGATAAAATGAATATATAAATGTGAACCAGTTGGTTCCATTTACTGGTAGTTTTGATTTATCAGAATATCAGACAGGAAGTTTGATTTATTTGTAGAGTACAAGAAATGGTGGACTTAGTAGTGCCTTAAGGAAAGCAGCAAGAGCAAGTGCCAGTACTCCAGAAACTGCTCGTGGTATAGTTTCTTTAAACCAATGTTTATCACGTAAAGCATCAAGTTTGGCACAAACACCCCCATCATCTCGCTCACGTTCATTGTTATCAACTCCTAATAAATCATCACCATCTGGTAGAAAATTATCATCTAAACAAAGACTAGGTGTTAAACGATTAACTAAAAGTTTTTCTAATTATTCACCTAAAAGAAAGGACACAGGTATATTGAAATGTGCCTCCACCTCAAAACTTGGTTCCAAGAAAAATATCTTTGGAAGAGAAAATAAAAGCAGACAAATCAAGGTATGATATTCTTATATAGATCATTCGGATTGGTGGTAGATTTTCTATATATGTGCATTTAGCTTTAATAATGCTGTAGTGTGATATAGCTAATAATTGTTTGTACACCTATCATTAATTTCTCTATTTAACAACTCCTTTCATTGTTGTCACTGTGTATTGTTCATATATAACCATCACCTGTACCTGGAGCTTTATTCTCAAATTCTTTACTACCAGATAAGTCATAATCAAATTTATAATCAATTCCAAAATTAACCAATTAGGTTAAAATTAAAGTTTTTGTGAATGAGGCTCTTGCTCTATATATTTAGAAATGTAATGAACTGCAATGTTCTTCACATTATCTTTAACTCACTTAACACTTTTGTAGGTGAAGTCTTGTAAATGTTGTCGTACTAAAAGTTCTGAGAAAAAATCAGTTCATTTTGATTCAGTAACTGTTATTGAGCCTAGTGATTCCTCTAGTGATTGTGATGATGATAGATTAATACCAATAGACCCATCATTCCAGCCTTTACAATTAGATTCTGAATCTGAAGAGGAAATTAAATTCAACTCTAGAGAGAGATTTAAAGAGAATAAAAGTATTATCACAGAAAAATTGGATTTAATAAAACTTCGTAACAATAGTACTGAGTCAAAGGTGACTCTTTTATCGATGCTTGTCAATGACGAACATGAACATTCTTGTATGAAAACACAAAATAATCAAGAGTTGGAGTATCAGAAAAATTTGAATGATGATGACACCTTAAAGATAGATCAGAATTTTACTAACACAGAAGATTTAATAGAAAGTTTATCAGGTTTCCGTAATTTTAAAGAAACCAGCATAACACCTTCTTTATTGGATGATGAGAATTCTTTTCAGTATGGAATAAGTAATACTGAATCCAATTTTACTCAAATTAGGACAAACAACATTTCTTGTGACAATGATTTAAAACTAGTCACAGGAAATCTTAGCATCAAGAAATCTGAAAAAAGTGATTTTAACAACTTACCTGAGAATATACCTGCAAGTACATGTAGATTGTCACTAAATCAAAACAAAAGTATTTCAAATAAAATGATTGTAAGTTCACCAGTGATACTGTCATCCAAATCAAAAGCTTTCAGAGCCGAAGAATCTTCTGGCAATTTTCCCTACTCTCCATACAGTGATTATGGAAGTGCGAGAAAGATACATTTTTGTAATGAAGAACTCACCTCTGACAACATTACAGATTGTTCACATTGAAAACAGCAGACCTAGTTCACAATCTTGTTCTCCTTTTACTGATCAGGAGAGTGGAAATAAATTTCTAGGAACTTCATTTTGTGACCCCATGTCTCCCTTGTCTACCAGTGTACAATTTACTGATCACAGTCAAGAACCATTCTTACTAAAGAGAAAGAGAAGTAAAGAGAATAGAATGAGGAGAAGGTTTTTAGCTGAGAGTGGTTGTGATAGTTATAATACATCAGAAAAAACTTATGAATCACTGGGATCAATTCAACAAGATTTAGAAACATTACGACAAGCAAATAAGAAAAATGCCGCTGATGAAAGTGAAGGTTATAAAGAAAATAAGGATAGTGAAAATGAGGTATTAAGTTATGAAGAGTTTGAAAATGGATTAATGGATATATCTTTCTATAATGTTAATCAATGTAACTCTCCTGTTACTGATGCTGCTATATCCTTTAATAGTACTGAAGATTTGGATATCAGTGATCCTGAAATAGAGTTCAAATCACCTCCAGCTCAATTTGTTCTCACCTTTGACAACGATGTTTCTATTAAAAGCATGGATGAGTTAGCAATGAAACAAAATGGCAGCCTTTCTTCTGTGCTGGTCCAATCAGGCAGTCTAGATATAGATATGAGTGACAGTACACATGATTCTCCAGATATAAAGAAGGGATCTTTAAAAAGAAAAGAATCAGAATGGCAATCAATGTTTGAAGAAACAGAGTCTGGTCAAGTTAAAGTTATTGATAAAGAAACAGTTGTGGATAAATCTGTCCAAGATAATAATAAAGCTATTGTAAAAGATGGCTCCTGTTCACCTGTATTTGCTGGTTCTGGTTCTTATGATGCCTCAATCTTTCAATCAGGGGATAGAAACATTGAATCAGAAGACTTGAAAGACAAAGAAGATAAAGACTAGAACCATGAATGGTACCATGCAGTGCGCATCCGGTTTCGTCCATTGGTGAAAAGTGACATCTTTCAATCCATGATGTCAGGTTTACAGAAGAAAGCTTGTTTTACATTAAAATGAAAAAGGTACAAAATTTTAAAACGCACAATTTTGAATTCGGCAGTGAAAAGTAGAATAACCAGTTCACACACGGTAGTCAAAAGTGAAATAAACATTTCATGTTCGGTAGTGAAAAGTCATCTGATTAAAAAAAAAAGCGTAATCACAGTTTGATATACATCAGTGGAAAACGCATATCACAAAATTTCTAAGATTTGTAAATAAGTTCTAAAGTGCAAGAAAGGACACATGAAAGAGCCAAATCTCAATTTAGAAACGGACTGCACAGTATTCATACTTCATAGTTTGAAATACAGATCGAATTTTTTCAATACATAATTCGTTCAAAGAAAACACATATTAAATTTTCTTTTTAAAACAGTTAAAATGTAAAAAAAAGTACATTAATGATAACCTATCGCCCAAACGCAAGTTAATGGGAGAGGGCGATCGCCCAAACGCAGCTTTATGTCAAAATGTAGTACTCTCCCTTCAACTGAAATTAGAATTTAATATTTTACAAGCAGATGGAATAACTAATTTTCAAAATTCAAAAGGCGCTATTTTGATTTTAAAATATTGTGTTGTATATAATTGAAAAAGCAGATTAAGCATAATTAGATTGTGAAAGAATTTGTGACTTACATGAATTAGGTCACGTGTCAGAGCTCTTTAAAGCTAAAAACTGCAATTTTCAAATGGATATAAAACCGGAAGTAAACATCGGAAAACCTAAATGAAAGTATCTGTGCATAGGTATCGTCAATGGCAATGAATTTGTTTCAGGTCACTTGGTCACCAGAGGTCAAGGTCACAAGATATGAGCCTTTAAAGTTTTGACAATTACTGATTTATATTAACCGGAAATTAAAATAAATCAGAATTGAAATTAAAAAATCGGCGTCTCATGTTTTGGTAGCAATTGACTGTAGATTCCAAAAACATCAGAATTATGCAAATTTCATTACACCCTGAGGCCCCATTTTGCGTTTTATGAAAATATACCATTTCAAGATGGCGACTGATCTGTTACATCCGGGTCAAATTTTATTATTTGTATACTTTTGCGTCTATATTACATACATACTGCAAAAAGAATTTTTCAAATATCTTCAAAATTACGGAAGTTGAAGTTTCGACTTTGAGAGCCAATAACTTCAAAACCGAAAGTGATACAAAAATTTTGAAAACATATTTTTGTTCGCCATCAAAATGTCTATCTACCTGTAAGTTTTCAGAACGATCGAAATAAAATTTGAAAACAACACGCACAGTTTCAATGGAAATTGACACAAATTTTTCAAACTTTAAAAGGCGGAATTTTGATTCAAATATATTGTGTTGTATATCATTGGAAAGAGCATACATAGCATAGTACGACGGTGAAAGAAAATAAGACATATGTAAATTAGGTCACGTGGTAGCGCTGTTTAAAGTTAAAAATTACAATTTTCAAACGGCTATAAAACCGGAAGTAACCATTGGGCATCTGAAAAAAATGTGTCATTGGATACATCTAATCAAGGGCAATAACTTTTGTACAGGTCACAAAGTCACATAAGGTCAAGGTCACAAAATATGGGCCTTGAAAGTTTTGACAATTACTGACTTATTTTTACCGGAAATCAGAAAAATTCAGAATTGAAATTCAAAAATCGGCTTCCCATGTTTTGGTCGCAGTCGACTGTTGATTACATAGACATAAAAATTATGCAAATTCCATAACACCCTGAGGCCCCATTTTGCGTTTTATGAAAATATACCATTTCAAGATGGCGCCTGATCTGTTACATCCGGGTCAAATTTTATAATTTGTATAATTTTAAGTCTACATAACAAACATATTGCAAAAAGAATTTTTCGAATATCTTCAAAATTCCGGAAGTTGAAATTTCAACTTTGAGAGCGAATGACGTCAAAACCGGAAGTGATATCGAAATTTTGAAAATTGCTAAATGTTTGCAATCAAAATGTCTATAAACATGTAAGTTTTCAGGTTGATCAATATAAAATTGCAAAAGTTGAAAAAGTGGTCCAGAAAAGGTGCTCCAAAAGTCAGCAAGATTTTTCTCAAAATGATATTGTTAAACTTTTGTATCATGGACAATCGATTAGAGAAATAAGCAAAGTCAGTCCGATCGAAATCGGTTGAAAAACAAAGGAGATAATAGCCAAAACATCAAATCCGATATGTTCTCATACCTCATTTCCGGTTGGTAGGGCATGCGCCATTTTACATTTAAACAATACCGAGCAGTAGATTATCGTGGGAAATCTTGAGAGATGGTGTGTGGCATGCATAGTTTTGGCTGGGCGCTCTGACCAGAAAACGGAAAAAAAAAAAAAAAAAAGACATTTGCAAAACAAAGCAGTGCGTTCGCTAGAACGCACTGCAATAACGAACCTATTAAACTTAATATAACCTGCAATATTTGTCCGATTAAGGCTACAGCACAGTTCACTCCTCTGCCTGCACCACCTCTGTCTATTTATAGATCTTTACAAGATATACCTCTGTTGCTACCACAGTCATCTAATGAAATATTAAAACTAAGAGATCATACCACAAGAAGCTGTTCCTCATTAAATTCAAAAACATCATACAAAGATTTAAGAAATCCTGGAAAGATAATTTCTAAATCAGCATCTAAGATAAATAGTAATTCAAATATTGAGGAAGAAAATAATCTTACCAGCAAGTCTAATTTCTCTCAAAGTTCTAGAGATGTGGACATTTCAGATGATTCTAAGGATCAAACCAATGTAAAGTATGCAGATGTTAAAAAGAATCCAAAAGAGATTGGAGATTCCTACAATCACAAGTATTTTACCAGACTAAGGAAACTGTTGGCTAGAGATGATCAGCCATTGTTGCTTCTACCTTCTCCTCCTATTCTGTCTCACCCTATTCTACCACAGGTATCATTGCATGTGTTTTCAATTACTATCATGTGATGAGACAGTCTAATTAAAATCAGACCCTAATTTCGTTTCGTTTGTTTTTTTTTTTAAAATCCGTTTTTTTAACCACTACATTAGGGTCTGAGAACGAGACACTGTAACAGCCGTTCACGTTAACTTTGACCTAACCTTGATAAAAATGACCTAATAAACTAGTCTACAGCACTTAGGAATCCTAGAATGCACCTATTGTTCGAGAACAAAATCCCAGCGCAGGAGAGGGCAAAGATCTGATTGGTTAAAACAAAGGTCATTAAGGTTAGGTCAAAGTTAACGTGAACGGCTGTTACAACGTCTCGTTCTCAGACCCTAATGTAGTGGTTAAAAAACCGGATTGAAAAAAAAACCGAACGAAACGAAATTAGGGTCTGATTTTAATTAGACTGGTGATGAGACTGTTGCAGCCTATGTTTAGCATGTTAGACTGTGGTATATTCTGCTTGCTTTTAGATGTTGAGCTTTCATATGTGTACCATTTTTGTCAGTGCATAACAAGTTACTATTTTGCAACTCTTTGGTAAGCTGTCAATATAATTGCTTTGAAATGGGATTTCATAAACGATTATTATTAGACTTGACAGTATTTTTTTTTATGTCACTAGTTTATAAAGGATGTTGTATATGTATTTAAATCTTTATGTTAAATTTTTGTAGGGTAAGAAGTCATCTGATAGAAAATCAGAACCATTAAGAAAGAGAAGATTGAAATCTAATGATCTTGATGGTAAGAAAGCTGGTGGTAGACAGAGTCGAAGATCTAGTACATCAGATACATTATCTCTGTCTCTAGATAATGGAATACGAGGCAAGAGAACCAACAAGTCTAGATCAGAAAGTCTAGATTCCAGATCCTCTCCTTCAAGAAAAATACCAAAACGGCGTAGCAGTTCTCGTGTAAAATCTTTGTCATATCAAAGGAGATTACAACATTATGATAATGAGATTGATGATGAAGATGTGTTTGGTCTTATTGATGACCTAGATTCAGACAATAAAAAACGTGGTAGACCAAAAGGTTCTAAAAATAAAAAATCTTTTGGAATGGCTATGGCAACACGCCGTTCAGTATTTTTACAAAAATCTGCCAAAAAATTAACTTCTGCAGGGAAATTAGCAACTAAAAGGAAAATAGCAGCTATGAATACTTTAAAGAAGTCATCAGTGAAAGAACAAAAGAAACTTTCTAATATGATAGAGAAAAGACGTCATATAAAATCTACTAGTTGTGATACAAAAGACAGTCGTGAACGTAGTAAATCTTTAGATCGATCAAATAAAACTAGTAAAATAAGAAATAGTCCCAGTACCAGTAAAACATCTCCTAGATCAACTCGCAAAACTTCAGGTATGTTTACGGAAGAATTTTCTTATTTTTTTCTTCGAAATTGTATATTTCAGAATATAATGCGCACCCATGTATCATGCGAACCACTTTCTTACTTCATTAAAACCTGGAAAATCCGTTGCCCCATGTATGATGTGCTCCCCTTGTTGACGAAAGCTTTTGGTTTGATGGCACATGACTTATGAAGCCCACTGAAAATTGTTTTTATTCCATTATTTCTTGTCTATTTTTTAGTGTCTCCAAAAAGAAACCCTCCAGAAAATAGAGCTAATTTGAGATCAGAGGTCTTAGTAGATATACCAGTTTACCATCCTACTGATCAAGAGTTCCGTGATCCGCTCACTTATATAGAAAGTATAAAATCTTCTGCTCAACGTTTTGGAATGTGTAAAATAGTACCACCATCAAGTTGGAAGGTCAGTCTATATAACTTGCTACAAACTTGATAAGATAGATTGAATATGATTAAATATAGTTTGAAAGATTTCAGTTGGCCATGGCCAATCCGGTTGGCCATTCAATGATCTAAGGATGTTATCTTTTAAAAGTTAATTACAATAACAGCTATGTGGTCAGGTGAAGACAGCTTATTTGCTATGAAATATAAAGAAAATGTATTCTATTTTCTAGCCTGATTGTAGGATAAATGATGATATGAGATTTACAGCACAAGTTCAATATTTACATAGACTTTATAAACGGTATGTTATTTTCTTAGTATTATTAATCGAATAATAAGATATTTTAACTAATTTTACAGCAACTTGTTATTTAATTAAAGTACAGTTTATTGATTATAGTATATCATAATTCATATTTGTTAAACAATTAATCTATTTATTTTAGATGGGGACCAAATGTTGAGAAAACAGAATGTATATTAAAATATTTACAAAATATTGGTGTAGATTTTGACTCCATTCCAAAAGTAAGATAGTGTTGATTATTGTCATAATGTAAACATGTAAACAGGAGCACGGATTGTTGTCTTGATAACATTAATCTAAAACTGGTTACAGTAACTGTGTAATTCATTCAGAATAAAATGGACATTTAACATGTTAATATTTGTTGAAAACAATCTTCACATATTTTCAACTTTGAAGAGAGAAATAGACATAACTCTTTTTTATGTTTGATAGATTGGCAGTGTAGACTTAGATTTACCTAAATTATCTCAAATAATACAAGATCATGGTGGAACGCAGAATGTTATAGATAAGAAAAAATGGATCAAAATTGCTGATCTTCTCAATATTCCTAAAATGGTAAGGGCTTACACTATAACATTGATTTTCAAGTTTTGTTTTGTTGGTTTATTAATGTATCAAGATGCCAGAATAATACAAGATAGAATCTGTCGTACCTACCAATCATGTAAACTGTACATCATCTTCTTTTCAAATAAATCGAATTGCTGTGTTTTGCATCGAGGTGATACATTGCTAATATTTGATTATCAAGACCAGTTATTTCAATATTTATACTAACAGAGATTTTTTAAATTTTGTATTCCAGGCAGTTGACCGAGGTACGAGACTATATGATGCCTATTGTAAATATTTATTACCTTATGATACACTCAGTCCAGAAGAGAAACGTAAAGTTAAACAACAAGTTTTAGCTGAGAAACAGAAGAAAGAAGAAATGAATGAAATTGATGATGGTGTTGTAAAGGTAGATTATCACTATTAAATCAGTTTCTTAATTTCTAGGGATTTTTGCAGATGGGTGCAGCAAGAGTAAAGGTGAAAAAAGTAGCTTCTTATTCTCACGGGTCTGGTGCAATCTTGATATCAAACAAAAATATTATAAATGTATAATGATTTTAGTAGAATCAGACTCAAACTTCTATCCATGATTTGATATTTTATATTTTCAGGGGAAATCTAGTCCATTAAGTGCCTTTATTAGAATAGCTAGAAATGTTCAATCAATGTGGTTTAAAGATGAACCAAATGTTGAACAAATGGAGGTATGTATTGTTATAGTAAACTGATTAATATAAAGTTGATTACAATTTTTAGACAGTTATTTCAGTCAATATTTGGTGAAGCTAATATTATTAATAGATCCTCAATTCTGATTTTCATTAATCTTTGCAAAGTTTTATCTGTATGGCATGATATAACTCAGTGGGTCCTTAGTTACTTTCTGTCTACCATGCAATAAGTTACTGGGCCTGAAATTTCTTACAGAAAACAATGATCTTTGTATTCAATTTTGTCGAGCTATTTCTACATTTTATTATGTTTACTCTGTATTCCATGTTGATGTAAAATGCGTTTGATTAGTGTGTATATTATGTTTTGTAGAGTGAATATTGGAAGATATTAGAAGAAGGTAAAAAACATGTTGTAGTTCAATGTGGCCATGTTAATACTAAAACACAAGGTACAGCCTTCCCAACACGACATGACAATTCATACACCAGGTAATAGTTTATCTATCTTTATTTATTTCATCACGTTTCATACTCTGAAGATTTGAATATGGAGTTTTTCAAGTGAAACAAAACAATAATGAAATCAGACTTTTGCCAGTTAATTGCATATCCACAGTGATCTATAGCAAGATAAACATTGAATTCCAATTATAGTCATACCCTGTATAACTCATTTCATACAGTTTGTTATTACTTTTTCAGACATAGTTGGAATTTGAATAATTTACCACAGAATTCTAAATCATTGTTAAAGGTTCTAGGTCCAATTACAGGTAAGTTATCAAGTTATTGCTTGTTTACAGATTTCTTGCATATCTGATGAAAACAAATTTAAAAGTGTGGTAAGTGAAATTCTGGACCTCTTGATTCAGTGTGTTCCCTTGTGCTTCCATGTAAGTCTCTAGAACTCGAGACCGCACTTGTCCACTTGCCTTCAAAGACTACCAGTAGTTATGTCATCACCTTCCAAGGCTTAATAAATAATACATACTAAAAAGCAAAAGCAAGAAAACCGTGTCTAAGGATGTTTCTGAAAAAGAATTTGATAATAGGTCAGATTCCAAAATTAATTGATATAGTAAATATATATATTGCAGGTACAACTATACCTACATTACATATTGGTATGTTATTTGCTACATCTTGTTGGAGTTGTAATCCACATAATTTACCTTATATACAATATTTACATACTGGTGCTGATATAGTATGGTTAGTATTAATTACCACTTAATTAAAGGAATACTTTGAAATTTTGAACAATCACCACCCATCTATCAAATTAACGGCCAATATTAGCGAACAAAGCATGGATTTTCTCGATACCACAGTTTTTAAAGGACCGGATTTTAATGAAACTAGCAAGGCAGATATCAAAGTATATTTCAAACCAACAGATACCCACCAACTTTTGTTAAAAAGCTCATTTCACCCTAAACATACCTTTTCGGGAATAATTAAGTCACAAATTCTGCGCTTTCACAGGATTTGTACAAGGACCATTGATTTTAATAATGCGTGTCAGTTAGTTTTTCAAAAATTGCGAGAGCGGGGATATTCTAAACGATATCTTCGCAGCATAAAAAGTAAAACAGTTTCAGAAATTGAGGAAAGAAAGTCTCTTGACGTTACGATACACAATCAATCTTTCGGATCTAAGCCGTGCGGTTCTACAAGATGTAAAACCTGCAAACATATTTCAACAACCAATATTTTCTCTAACAAAATTAGTGGCAAACAATTTTCTATAAACGGTCAACTTTCTTGCGTAAGCACCAACATTATCTATTTGATATCATGTGAAAAATGCCCTATGCAATATGTTGGCGAGACTAAAAATTCTTTAAGAGAACGAATAAATGGTCATCGATTCGATGTTACCCACCACCTTGATAAACCCATTGGTAATCATTTCAATTCAACCAACCACACTCTTAGTGATTTAAAGGTGACACCAATTGAGCAAGTGATCTTAGAAGAAGAAATCAACCCCAAATCATCAAGACTATACAGGGAGAGCTTCTGGATCAACCAACTACAAACCGTTGCTCCATCTGGACTAAATATCCAATTTGATTCTCAAATTATACCATTTGTCGCGCAGTTCAACAGTACTTCATGCCAAGTTTCTCGGATTGTTAAGAGACAATATACCGAACTACAGAATAAATTCCCAACTATGTTTTATAAAAAATTGGTTATAGCTTAATCGAAAAATAAAAATCTGAATGATATCCTTGTTCACGGTAGACTAGATCCCATCAACCAGGATTAATCATTGATATTACTTTCATTATTGTCTAATCATTGCCATTTATTTCAGTATATTTTTCAACCATTCGACAGTTTATTTTCAAACCTTTTAGCGTTTTGTTTTTGTCATTTCAATTCATTTATTAATCATTGATTTTTAGTTTCAGTGCTAGTACTTAGGAATTACCTTACAGATAATATATATTTTTATGATAATCTTATATTTTTAAGAGAGTGATAGTCACACTCTGAATTAACTGTTTAACATAATAACCATAACATTTTTTGTGAACACTACTTCAACCCTGTGCCAGTGCCTTCTGTTGAATAGTAACTTGTTGCTTTCAACCACTCTTACCTCTTAGAATGATCAAAAAAGGAAAATTCTCAAACTTAGTGAATAAGAGTTTATATTCATACGGCAACTTGTCTGGTGTCATAACTATACAACAGATTACCTGTATAATCTGATACTACTTATAATCTGAAAATACTTTATTATTTCACTATGTTGGAAATGTCAGGGATAAAGTTTTGTCACACAGAAATATCAAAGCATGCTATATCCAAACATGGCATGCTCAATTTTCCAATCAGAATAAAATTCATCAGTGAGCTGTTGGTATTTAGAGAGAATATATATCTTTTTAGGTATGCTGTATCAAAACATCATGAATCTAAACTTAAAGAAGCTATGTTAAAATTAACTCCAGATTTAATCAGTGATGATCCTCAGTGGCTGAAGGAAGATGTTGTAATGGTCAGTGCCTTTAATATTATAAATTATGATTCATTTTGTCCACATGCACAATCCAGGAAATGTATCATGGTTATATTGACTTAGTATTGATTACGTTTAATGTCAAAGGTTATTTTTGGATTTTGATTATGGGTTTGCACGAATCATAGTCCAGGACAGCCAGAACTGACGGAACTGGATTTGAGTGAATTGAAACACTGTTCCGGACAAAGATTTTATGTCCCAACTAGCGAGGTAGCGAACAGTGACGAAATCAAGATGGCAGCTAGTGTTGCAACCGTTTTTCAGTGCAGTGATTGCAGCAGTTGGTCTCCATTGCTTTAAGTTTCTGATTCTTTGTATTTTCCAGATAAAGCCAGAACTACTACTAGAGAAAGGTGTACCTGTGGGTAAATGTATACAGAAACCACAAGAATTTGTAGTCATATTTGATAAATCATTTACAGCTACTGTTAGTTGTGGTTATAATGTATCTGAATCAGCTCATTATGCTACTACTGATTGGATACCTCATGGTATACAGGCAGCACAGGTAATTACTAGAACACTTTGATATTGTTTCCCTCATTGCACACTGAAAGATGTTCCCCACTATCTCTTTAAACTGGTCATATCATGTTATTGATTATTGCTCCACTATGTAACATACCGACTCTGCAAAAGAAGCGACTTGGCATATTGCCTCTGCAAAAAGCGAAAGCACCTTCGCACTTAGAATGTATATAAAGAGGTTAAGATTTCGCACTTCCACCATCCACCATCTGCCTCTGAAGAGTTCTAGAATAGTGAAACTGTTTGGGCCTTATACACCAAAACAAGGGTGTCCCAAAGGGAAGTTCTTCTTCCTTCTTTTCACTATGGTATAGATGAAGTAATCTTGTTTATTGCACACTGCATAGGGCTGCACACCCATCACTTTAAACTGGTCATTTTGTGTCATTGATTCTAACTTCACTTTGATTAATATTTAGTTATTTGTACTGTTAGTTATTTCTAATGTACTGAACAGAAATACAACTTAAATCAATATTTATTTCAGGATTTAAATGGTAGTTTTGAGAGAGAATTATTTTCTATGGATGCCTTGTTATATAATCTATGTACCAGTGATTCTATAGAAAAAGATGTTTTATCTTTGGCTTTTGAATATCTTGAGAACATTATGTGAGTATTTTTGTTGTTGATTGTTAGGTATGAAAGGTGTATCGAGAATATAATTACTTATAGCACCAATATGCACCATTCCAATTTTAGATCAGTCCGTGGTTCCAGCAATTCAACTTTAACTAAGTGTTTGATGATGTCTCATAAATATGCGTGTAGAGACCTTTGCAGGTGTGACATCATCAAACACTTAGCTTGAATAGCTGGAACAACAGATGTCTGATTGAAAAATTGAATGATGCTATTGATGATTTCCCCAATACATAAACAAAATTAATAAAAAATCTTGAAAATGGCTTGAAAAGTGTAAGGTTTGGTAATGCTATAATGTTTTGAACACCAAGTACAAATCAAATGGCAATTTGTGGCCTCTATTTTTGAAAGTTTTATGATAAATAGGTTTTATCTCGATAAGATATAAAGTTAACTGTTTTCATTATGTCTATTTAAATATTACAGTACAGAAGAGATAGGTTTAAGAAGACAAGTATATGATAATGGTTTAAAGATATTTGAAAGAATGGCAGTATGTGATGATATTATGATGTCAACATATCCTAGAAAACGTCAACAAGATTTATTAGAATGTGATGAAAATATCTGTGATATCTCAAAGAAAATTTGTTATTTATCTATGGTGAGATAAAAAAAATTCCTTTTATTGTCTGTCTGTGTATTTGCTCAAATAGGATAGGTCTTAATAAATGAAATTTGATTTTTATTTATTAACCTGTTATGATGAACAGGATTTACAGAATGTTTAAAACTCTGAATGTTTATGTTGGCATATGATTTTTTAAGTGACAAAACAATTGTTATGTACATGATAGGATAATTTACAGAAGCCTTAAAGTTTTTTCTAGTAATATAATCTTTCCAATGAAGTAAATATATATCTAAGTTAAATTTTCATCTTTTATTTTAGGTAACAAATGATGTTGAGAAAACTACTCTATGTTTAAAAGATGCTTTACAACATCTTGGTAAAAAGAAGAATTTAAAATCATGGAAATTACTATATAGATATACTGATGTAAGATTTCTTCTTCTTTCAATTACTACTTGTTCTTGTCTTAGTTTGAAATTCAACAAATGAAATACATGTAATGGAAATAATTACCAAAAGCATGTAGTTGTTGACTTTTTCTCATGAAGTGAAATAACTCTTAAATGTTTATTTTCTATTTCAGGAAGAACTAAAACAAGTTTTAGAAAATACAAAGAAGAAATTGAATGATACTCCAAGTAAAAGAAGACTATCAAGAAAATTTGAATAAAATGTCTGTTGTTTTGTCAGTAATAAAAACCATTGACCTTGTTATAATCTATATTTCATCAATCATTGTGCTTTTTAAAAGCTTATTTTAAAATTTTATTGTTGTTGGGTGTCTTTTTATTTCACTTTTTAAATGGGACATGGGATTTCATTATTACTATATACATTTCATTTTTGACTTTGAATATCCTTTTGGAGTATTGTGATCAAGAAGTTAACATATTTTATGACAGTGTGTATGTATTGTCTTTTATTTGGAGGTAATTTGAACGGTTATGAAGCTTCCATTGTCAGTTCTTTTATCTTTAACAAAATATTTAAGTATTTTTGATTATGATTTGTAATGTGCTAGGGTTATGTTTTGATATCAGTCTAATTAAAATCAGACCCTAATTTCATTCGTCGTTTTTTTTTTAAATCCGTTTTTTTAACCACTTCATTAGGGTCTGAGAACCAGGCCGATAATAAACGTTCACGTTAACTTTGACCTAACCTTAATGACCTCTGTTTTAACCAATCATCAGTCTGATTTTAATTAGACTGGTTTTGATATGATTGTTGTTATTAAGAATAACGTTTGTTTGAATGTTTGTATTATGTATGAGTGTTAATATATTAGTATTCTGTTGTCCAATCTTTATATTATGATGGTGTTTGTAAAATATTATTGAGTACAATTATCATGATTTATATGATTTGAAATTTGTCAAGCCTTGCGTTCTTAATGTATTTTGATATTGTTACATTTGTTTGACTTTATTTTGTGTCTGTTTTTATTATCATAATGTTTTTAAAAATGAGTGACTTTCTTGATTTTTGTTGTAACAAGAAATGTTACTGTTGAATATTTTTATACTGATTTCATACAATGTTTTTGATTCATTTATTATAAAGAAATGTATTGTAAGCTATTTCATACTGATATAGGGCACAATTTACTGTATGACTTGTTTACTGTTCATGACAAGATGTCTCAATAAATCTTTTTTAAAAACAATGATCTAATAATTTATAATCTTGTAATGAAGCTATACAATCAAAACACGTTTTAGAAAGTTAGTGTTAATGAGAACAATGTGGTCTGCAGGAAGAAAGGGACATTTCTTAATCTTACGTAGCTAATCTTAATTATTATTTCAAGAGCTTTAATAAGTGTCACATGTGTAGTTATAAAGAGAGTTAGGAACAAAGGTTTATTCAAATGTCAGTAGATAGGTTTAAATTAAGATAAAGGAGTCATCAAGCATCTGGTTTTAGTTTTGGAACAAAGGAATCAACCATACAAATATCAGTAACAAATCAGTTAGGAGACACATTCCTTGGTAGGCAATAGACGATGCAAGACCGTTTTGGAAAAGAAGAATCTATCTGTGGTGATGTCTTCCATGTTCCTATAGGTTAATAGTTTAATAGTGAATGTAATAGTTTAGTAATAGTTTAGTCAAAATGTAAATAGTTAATTAAATGTTAATTAGTGGATGTCAGAATAGTTAAATGGATGTACAATAAAGTGTGAATATATATTTAGTCAAGTCTCCAGTTCTTCAACCAACGTGTTTCCAGTTCCAGTTAATAAATACACAGCAACAAACTAGCTGGTTTATACCATGTGTGGTTTTGTGTTTAACATTCGGACAAATTAATGACATTTATGAACTCTTTTTCTTTTGTTTGCATATGCAGTACATCAATTTTCATTTGTGTTTGGTCATGTTTTGTTTATGTATTATTACTTGTTATTTTTTTCACTCTTAGGATTATATTTATTTTTTGCATTGGGGAGCTGTTTCAAGAAAATCATATTCATGTATTTTGCTACAATTGGGGGGAAACTTGTGTAATGAAGCTATACAATCAAAACACGTTTTAGAAAGTTAGTGTTAATGAGAACAATGTGGTCTGCAGGAAGAAAGGGACATTTCTTAATCTTACGTAGCTAATCTTAATTATTATTTCAAGAGCTTTAATAAGTGTCACATGTGTAGTTATAAAGAGAGTTAGGAACAAAGGTTTATTCAAATGTCAGTAGATAGGTTTAAATTAAGATAAAGGAGTCATCAAGCATCTGGTTTTAGTTTTGGAACAAAGGAATCAACCATACAAATATCAGTAACAAATCAGTTAGGAGACACATTCCTTGGTAGGCAATAGACGATGCAAGACCGTTTTGGAAAAGAAGAATCTATCTGTGGTGATGTCTTCCATGTTCCTATAGGTTAATAGTTTAATAGTGAATGTAATAGTTTAGTAATAGTTTAGTCAAAATGTAAATAGTTAATTAAATGTTAATTAGTGGATGTCAGAATAGTTAAATGGATGTACAATAAAGTGTGAATATATATTTAGTCAAGTCTCCAGTTCTTCAACCAACGTGTTTCCAGTTCCAGTTAATAAATACACAGCAACAAACTAGCTGGTTTATAATAACCAACAACTTGTTTATAATCTTATGATGATCTCAGTGACTGGATTTAGCAGCATTGATGTGATATCACAGTGTACATTTACAATGAATATAAAATAAGTTCAGTTTCCATTTCTCCATTCCTAGTCTTCACACTAGATAGAGTTGTTAATCCTGAGCCATTACCCATCTGTTACAGAGTAATAGGCTATAGCAGTTCATTTCAGAAATTAGATCAATAATGGAATATTCTTTTATATTCTATAAACATATACTCTTCTTGGCCATGTCCCCAAATTTAGATTATAAGTTCATTATAAGAGATAGTGATCTTTTAACACACGACCGGTCATAGATATCATATAATAGATAGGCCCTATATGATATCTATGCGACCGGTCTTACAATGCTTCGTTCCGGAGGAATTTTCTTCTGTGAATTGGAAATTACAGAAACCGGCTTCCTACAAAAATTGAATTTGTGTATATTTTGATTATCCAGTCTTTCAATAAAATTTTCTTTGGATTTACGTCTGGATAGACAAGTCTTAATTAATTACACGTCAAAATTTCTTTTAACATGAAGAAGAAGGTGTCATTATTGTCATTAGTAAATAAAGAAAACAACAGTTAAAACCTGACGTATCCCTAAGCCAGTTTGGTTGAATTGTAATTGACTGTACAAGTTGTAAGTTGTTTATCAAGCTCAAATGTCCACTGACTGACAGTGACAGTGCCGACAGTGGCTATCCAGTTGTCAATCTCATTTCTTCAGTTACTTTACATTACAACGGGTCCATCCATGTAGTAAATATTATTATTAATAAGAAATATATGTATCTATATCACATTATAGACTAAATCACTGTTATCACTTATTGATATACTGTTTCCAGTTTCCACTCACAGTCTGAGTCAAGCAGTAGCTAGGTTATCTTAGCAACTCCGTCAACACCTTCTTAGCACTTTCATTTGCTATGTTTATGCCTATATGTATGGTATGGTGTGTTATGCTACATATGCTGCAAGGAAAATTTTCAAGTGTCATTTGCTTTGATCAAGATTCAACTTAAATCAAGGAAAAATCATTTGCGATGCAAGGCAACATATGTTTACATCAATATTGTGTTTATCCCTCCATCACATCTTGTTGGGGGCCCTGTTTCAATCAAATCATTTGTGCATAAGAGACAGCTGATCAGATTTCAAGATGGTTGAAGATCATATTTGATTTTTTACTACTTCAACTACTTGCAATTCTATCTAAGGTTGTGATTAATTAACATAGCTAGGAGATGAGATTAGTTGAATTTAGTGTAGATAATTTGTTCTATGTGTAAAGTGCAAAATTGGTCTATTTTAGCGTAAAGTATGTTTGCAATTTGACCGTAAAGTATTGCAGACAAGAAAGCGACAGGGATCTAAAAAAAGACCTATTGCTGTGCTACTACTGTCTATGTATTTAACCACGTATAATAGCCTTGCCCACATTTGAATAATATCGTTTTTGTTCTTCTGTTTCAGTTTCTGAAAATAATAAAAAAAAACATGGCTTGAAATTGAAAGGAATATTTTGGATATTATGAAAAATAAAAAACTGAGGAAACATCTGATTCAAGATGTTGTGGAGCCTAAAGCCAGACTAGTTAAAAAGTCTGTTTGTTCACGTACATTTATTGTTCAATTAGTTAAAACTGGTTGTTTGATTTTATTTTATTACTTTTTCTCTATCAGTTTGACATTCTATAACCAAAGATTTATACATGTAAGTAATTCTTCATATTTTTATATAACATTTTGAATGACATATACATGCTAGGATCACATAACAAAACACATGACAAATTTATGGAATATAACACACTCTAATTAGGTTAGGCACATAACAGTTCAACACCTCTGATGACAACATGCATATATTATGTTGAAAAGTTATGTGCCTAACCTAAAGGAGTGTGTTAGGCCTACTATATCTCACACTTAGGACACTTAATGGCATACTTAATGGCACTCTGCAAATTTGATAAATCTGATGACAACTTCAGTCCTTTTTTTATGTACTTTTTGTCATTATTGACTTTCCATTTCCATATTGTCATCCCTAAAACTTACAGGCATCCTAGTAATTAAACTAGTATTAAGTATATAGTAATAATGAGTTTTTTAGCTTAATTAGTATACTACCGGTATTAATAGTATGGAACTATAATTATGATATCTCTTGTTGATTTCAGTCCTACAAATTTCCATTATCAATAACAATGTGTCATTTAATAATGAAGTTTGTTATCGCTGGTATATGCCGTTCATTATTACATTGGTACACCAAAACACCCAGGGTCATAATAAACTGGACAGATTATTGTAAAAAAATAGCTCCAACAGGTTAGTTTGAAGTATTATTCTCAATATGTTTTTTTTTTTAATTATAAGTAAGTGTTGATGTCAAAATTCAATCCTCTCAAAATTCTCTACAGTAATACTTGACATAAACTGTCATCTTTGGAAAAACTGACTAACAACATGTTTCAGGTTCTATTGTAATATATTTAATATTTCTATATCGCTCTTCATTTAATGTATTGAGCACTATTTTTACAGTAAAAATATTTGTTATTGTATTTTTTTTTTAAACAATTAAACACCAAAAAACATGTAGTAGCAGGAAAATCATAAAACTTCACCCTATTGCATCCAAGTATTGATAATATTGTTGGTGAGACAAGATAGCGCCACTGAGCTTCAATAATTGATGAAATTATGAGACTAGCAATCATCACTCAGCCTTCCTTTCAGATGATTACAAAATATTATTGAAGCCAAAGTTCTATGATAATGTGTTGTGTTTTTACAGGGATAGCTAGTGTATTAGATATAGGTTTCTCTAATTGGAGTTTTGAATTTGTTACTGTTTCATTGTAAGTATCATCAAAATATTTTTTGTTTCATGTTTGTTTAAAGATATTAGTTATGCTAATAATTTATGGATTGGCACCATTAGTTTTTCCTTTATTTCAGAATATTGTCAAAGTAATAGTTTTAAAATTTCAGTACATTGTTTTGTTTTTTCAGGTATACTATGTGTAAATCAACAGCCATCATCTTTATTTTATTCTTCAGCATTGTTTTTAGATTAGAAAAATTTGTAAGTGATTTTCAATCTTCAATTAAAAGTCTGACGGCAAACCATTTCAATAACATCATCACTGCATTGAACCTCCGATGTATATTTCTTGTCCTATAGAACACTCAAGTATGGCTACAGACAGGGTAAACGCATATTGTTTTGTTTAAGTGTTCATAGATTAATACAGTGTTCACACATTACAATATATATTAAATTCAAGATGAATATTTGTTGATTTGTATATTGTAGAGATGTAGTTTGGTATTTGTTGTGTTGTTTATATCTGGTGGATTGTTTATGTTTACCTACCATTCCACTCAATTTAACCTTGAAGGTTTCTCTATGGTCATGTTAGCCTCTTTCTTATCAGGAGTTAGATGGACTCTAGCACAATTTATTCTTCAAAAGAAAGAATTGGGTGAGAAAATTTGCTAGAAATATTAACATAATAGGCATAATTTTTTGTCCTCTCAATGAGCAGAAATTGTGTTTTTATGTTTAGGCTTATATGTACACAATATATACATATACCATGAGGTATGAAGTGGTTACGGCTTGTGAAAATAAGTTGACCATGCATATCCATCATGCGTAATTAATGATTCCATATGTGCAGAAAATGTAGGCCTATATGTGTTTTCTTTTTAAGACACGTTACTTTTCTATTGCTGTTAATGTAAAGGCTGGACAAAAAGCTGGAGAACCCAACATTTGAGTCATAAACAAGCCAGAGAACCAACCTGTTGCACCTTTGATTAAACTTTTCTATTTCTTATATATGTAATTCATAAGTTATTATTATGTTTGCAGGGTTACAGAATCCTATAGATATGATGTATAATATACAACCATGGATGATGTTAGGCTTGTTACCATTATCTACTATATTTGAAGGTTATCATATTTTATATACATAATAACTGAGTGTGGATCATTAAAGGGCATGTTCACTTAATCCTCTTGATTTTGCCATGTTTTGAATGCGATATTGATTAAGAGAATTGTTTTGCTTGTATAGATTTTTTTTATCCCTTCATTTGCTTTCATGTTGTAAATAAAATCAATTTAATTTTTTGTAGGTCTGGATATATCATCAACAAACAGATTATTTCGATATGAAGATATCAGTGTATTAATGACTTCTTTAGGTTTAATAAGTCTTGGAGCAATGTTAGCCTTTTTTCTTGAATTTAGTGAATTCTTATTTTTATCACATACATCCAGTTTAACACTGTCTATATCTGGGATATTTAAGGTATGAAAATTTTAATTTCTTTTCTCTGTAAATTACAAAATAAATTCCATACTGGTCCCTGGCAAACAAGTAAACTTTAAGGTCAATACATTGAATGAGTTCTGTTAGTCTTATTTCTTATCAGATTATTTGAACTGATGACTAGTGCTATACTGGAACATCATAGCATAAGAAAATCTGAATATTTGGAAGTTTCTTTCATAGATATAAGTCAAATATATGATTAATATTTTGTGTTTTCAGGAAATTTGTACTTTATATTTAGCAACACAAATTAATGGTGATAAAATGAATACAGTGAATGTACTAGGTCTATTGGTGTGCTTATGTGGTATTACATTACACGTTATTTTACGTGCAGTTTCTAGTAAGTCAACAATTCTATACCAGATTTGTCTAGTAAGTGAGTTTTGTTATCATTTAGCTTCAAAACCGTTGCTTTTTATTAACATTTATTTATCATTTCTACATCTTTAGTTCTTTAAGAGACAGTACCAGCTAAAAGCGTAGCGACAAAAATAGCTATCTGTTGAAATTATGAGTTGTAGTCATAAAATCACTGTTAGGAATGGAATTTATCTAGTATAGTACCTATAAGACAGCTATTATTTATTTAATTTGAATAACATCCTTATATTTTATTGCCATTCTAATTTATAAAACGCTTATTTGAATAAATAAGAGCATTTTAGATATTGAATTATAACAGTTTTGAAGCTAATGTAATGAAAAAGGAAACATATTGGTATGTGCTGATCTGTTTTGAATTATGTTGGGATTGTTGGTGTTATCACTATTGGGTCTCTTGTAATTCATTAAGTCAAAATATATAATTATTTGTAAGTAAATTTGAAACAGTATACAATATAAAGACTACTGTATATGAGATTTGGGAAACAGCATTTTAAAAGGTAAGAGTTCTGTACAATACTTGTACTCTATGATGTCAGTTGGTCGAATTGGTATGTATATTTCAATGTTTTCAGTTGCTTTTAATCTAACCTTTTTATACGCCCACACGTAAGTATGGGTGTATATTGTTGTTACCCCCGTCGGTCCGTCCGTCCGTTCACATTTACCTCGTGCTCACTCTACAGACTACAATTCTTAATGGATCCTTTTGATATTTTGTATGTGTATCAATATCATTATGAAGATGTGCACTATTGAATTTGGTGATGATTCGAAGATTTTCTTTCGAGATATCGCTTAAAACTAAAAAAAATTAATGACGATGCGATAATTTTTATCGCATAAAACTCTGATATCGTGTTTATTTTGGTGTTCACATTTACCTCTTTATCAAGCTGCTGGTGGGCGTATACGCTTGCGAGACTTGCCGCAAGCCTATGTTTAGATTCTGTACATATTTTTTTTATGTTTTCACCCTAACCCTTTGAACCTGACTTTAGAAAGTACCAATCTTGACACATTTTCACAAAACTTGATGAAATTTTTATTCTCACTTTAAAAAAATGTTTTGAAACATGGCTGATTTTCAGTTCATAGACACTCTTAAAGGCACAAGTTTTGAGAAAATTTGATAAATTTTAGTGAGTTATCATAAAAAATGATGATGATAATAAAAAAAATCTGAGTTTTGAATCGCATTAATTATGTTAAACTCAAGATATTACAGTCCAGGGGCCTGTTTCTCAAAAAATCTTATGATAAATTTTGTCGTGACTTTGGAATTTTACAATGAATTTTACGACAATTTTAAATCGTAAGATTTTTTGAGAAACAGGCCCCTGGACAAAATTAAAAGACTAGGTGAAATTGTGATGGAACATTAAAGGGATTGTAAAGAGGTTATCTAAACTTTGTATGTGTATTGGATACACTGATAGCATCAATTTGAGACATTCGCATTTCCATTCCAAGGTCTGTGGTTCTTGCAATTCCACTAAAACTAACATGTTTTATGATGTCACTAATAGTGATCTGCATAGAGATCAATAGTAGCTTCCAGTAGATCACTATTAGATTACTATTTATTAGTGTTATTGAATATTTTCCTTACCCTTTTACTGAGAGTATTTGCTGAGTCTAATTTCGCTTGGTTTCTATCACAAATATTTATTATTATGCTTTATACTTACTAACTGACTTTTACTTGTTATGGTCACTGTATTGATATGTTCTGATGTGATATGCATGACAAATTAAAGAGGATGAAAATCATGTGAAAATTTATTACGTGGAAAATGAAAAGTGAAGGCTGGATCTGTCAAAAATTTTCATCATTGCACACTGCATTCGGTTCAGAAAAGTAGAACATATATCATTTTTTCATTGAATTATTTTAGTGTAAGTTGTTATATGTAACATTATGTATTTGTGTTGTAGACAATGAAACGGAGAAGAAAACTGTCATCAGTGAAGACTCCATAAATATGTTAACTATGAACGGTGATGCCAATATTGAAGATGATGATGATGAAGAAGATATATTCAATGTTAATCGTGATAGATGATGATTATTATTCTGTAGACAATTGTAGGTTAGGGTTTTATTTAAATTGGCTACAATTGGTTTCATGGTGATATGAATTTTTGTATCAGGTCATTCAAAACATTTCTGTTCTTTGGGATTCCCTTACCTGATTTTCTTGAGTATAATTGGCTGGGTATAAAACAATACTGGAATAACATAGAATATTGTACAACTAGATTTGTAATATAAGAGCTAATAAAAAGCACAGAAGCAGGCCTTGGCAATTGTGAAAAACACAAGATTTAAAAAAATAAACCTTTTAGGGTGATTAGATGCACTGGAACATTTTTTTTAGTGATAAAATTGGAAGTGCATATCAAATATGTGAAATGTAAAGACAAGTGATGTTAAACCCAACAGTCAATTTGAGAATCTAAATCCAGTTTCTCCCTAAAAATATTCAGAACATTTTTTACATAAAATAGGAGATATTTAAAATCTATTTTAAAGGTTTTGATAATTGACTAACTTGACAATTGATGAGTTGTGTGAAAATCATTTTTATACGCCCTCATCTCTCTATGAGGACGTATATTGTAGTCACCCCTGTCCGTCCGTCCGTCCGTATTCATAAAACGAAGATCAAGTTCGAATTTGAGCTATTTTCGATCGTTAGAAGCAGAGTTATTTCCCTTGCCCTAAATCCGTCGGTCCGTCCATCAACATTTGCTTGTAAACGCTCTAAAAACTAGCGTTTTTGACGGAATCAAATGAAATTTGATATGTGTATACATATTCATAAAACGAAGATCAAGTTCGAATTTGAGCTATTTTCGATCGTTAGAAGCAGAGTTATTGCCCTTGCCCCAAATCCGTCCATCAACATTTGCTTGTAAACGCTCTAAAAACTAGAGTTTTTGACGGAATCAAATGAAATTTGATATGTGTATACATATTCATAAAACGAAGATCAAGTTCGAATTTGAGCTATTTTCGATCGTTAAAAGCAGAGTTATTGCCCTTGCCCCAAATCCGTCGGTCTGTCCATCAACATTTCCTTGTAAACGCTCTAAAAACTAGAGTTTTGGACGGAATCAAATGAAATTTGATATGTGTATATATATTCAGAAAACGAAGATCAAGTTCGAATTTGAGCTATTTTCGATCGTTACAAGCAGAGTTATTGCCCTTGCCACAAATCTTAAATATGCTATTACTCTCTTAGTTTTCAACCGATTTTGATGAAACTTAAAATGGATGTTATTGGACCTAAATCGAAAGGTTTGAGAAAGTTTAGTTTTCTCCTGATTAAATTTTTTCCTTTTTCGACTTTTTCGTTAGGCGTGTATCTTTTTTTTTATTCTGGATAATATTGAAATGCAATATTTTGTTAAATATCCCAAAGAACAGAAAATAGATTATGAATTGCCATAAAAATATATTGGTAAAATTTAGTTAAATGTGTATTGATAATGATATCTATAGGCTTATATTATACTTACTCAAACAGTATTATTTCATATTCTAGGTAATTGCAAATATTTTGCTTCATATCTATTTTTGTTATCTTTTTTTCTGAAGGCTCACAAACTTTTCTCTCAATAATTAATGTACATGTAGGCCTATTATTATTAAAACCTATGTTATCTACAATGTACAATTTTGCTACTCTGATATTGTCAATATTATAATGACTCGAAATGGTGGCAAACTGGCACTTTTAATGGACATATTTGGACTATTATCAACTCCCATGTCAATATATAAATGATATTCTACTTGAAAAATATTTATTGGAAACTGTTGTCAAATTGAGATTTCACTTGACGTTGACGTTGAAAAATGTCCGATTGGTAAAAAAATAAATCAACAGCCCTGATCTACATGTATAATCAACATTGACAGAATGTCAATTAAAATAAATTGATTCCATCCATTTAAATCAGTAGACATTGAATGATTTTGTTATAATGTTGTTTATGAATGATTGAATGTATTTGAAAATGAATGGGTTATGAAAGTACTGTGAAATCGTGAATATTGGGTTGAACAATCCACGAATTCATGTCCTGTGAGTGATGTTAATTTGTTTTTAATATTCATTAAACTGTAAAGTTTATTAATACACATGTACAACCAAATTAGGATTAGGCATAAAATTGAAATGGAATTTTGTTTTTACATCCCACTTATCTGCACTTATTTTTTACCTATAAGGATCGGCAAACACCATGCAGTGTGCAATGGGGGGAATTTTTTTTGAGACATCAGGCATAAGCCTCTTTTCGAATTGAAACTGTTGAGGGATTTGTAGCCTACTATGCACAGGCTGCAGCACAAGTGGCCTTGTTTTATTGCCTCATCTGACTTTTTACCATGCAATTATATTATTTTATAATTATGTTCTTGATCTCATCCTCCAGATAATTCTTCCAGATGTTTTTCTTGTATATAATTGAATGTGTCATGAAGATTGCAAGGTTCTGCAATCCGTATGGCATTATCACCTCCCATTTCCACTGGATAGCTCTAAGTGATATTTATTTTTATACGCCCACTTGAATATGTGGTCGTATATTGTCGTCGCCCCTGTCCGTCGGTCATCTGATTTTAATGAAACTTAATATGATCCATAAAATTGATAAGATCTCGGCCAAGGTCAAATTTGGCATATTTTTGATGAACGGTTTTTAAGTTATTGCCCTTGACTTTGTAAAAACGAGTCAAATTTGGTTTGTGAGCACTCTAGAAAGTACAGTTTTAAACTGATTTTGATAAATTTTGGTATGCTCCTTTAGATCAATAAGATCTCGGTCAAATTTGAATTTGACGTATTTTCGATAAACGATTTTTTGAGTTGATGCCCTTGACTTTGTAAAAACGAGTCAAAAATTGTTTGTTAACATAATAGAAGCTACAGTTTTCATCCGATTTTAATCAAACTTGGTGTGATCACTGCAATTTGATAAGGTCTCATCTAATTTGATGCTTTTTTGATGAACAGTTTTTGAGTCATTGCCCTTGACTTGCCAAAACGCATCAAAAATAGTTTTGTGAGTACCATAGAAGTTAAACTGATTCTGATGAAACTGGGTGTGATCACTGGAATTGACAAGATCTCAATCAAGTTCTTACATTTTTGATGAATTGTTTTTGAGTTATTGCCTTTGACTTTTTATTCTTTTGATATAATGAAATTTGTATTATCGTTAATTAAGATATGATCATTTCCGACATCTGCCAGTGGGCGTATGTTACCTTGCCTGGCAAGTCCTGGTCCATCTTGTCGTTAACTAGAACTTATATCAACCTTTGTGAATGCTATGTTAAATAAATCTTTTCAATAAAAATAACTGATTTTTTTTTTTTATAAATCCATATGAAATATTGAGCCCCACCCACGTTCATCTATTGACCTATTGCTCATAAAATTCTCAAGATACAATTTTAATGAAATCTGGGAAGAAGCCTTTCAAAAAATATAAAACAAAGGAGCTTTTTATTTAGTTTGTGCCATGTTTTTCACAGAATATTCAATTTTTAGCATGTTTTAGAAGTTCTGATTCCGGACAGATTTGTACAAAAATTGTTGAAATTAATTATTAATTTAAACCCAAGAATGAATAAAAAATGGGAAACAAAAAAAATGGTTACTGCCCTTGATCTCCAATTTACATACAATTTCTACCATGTGCCCTAATTCAATAGCAATAGCAGGCTATTGAAAAGAGCTTGTGATCACAATGACATCTAAATTTACAAATCAAACTGACTGCCAGACATAAAAACAGCCGAAGACAATGCAATATTAGTTTAGAGATTCCCAAATCTCAAAAGAACACATAATATAAAACAATATTTTATTTTAATGTAACAAAAACACAAGAAGTCAAAAAGGCTGATCTCTCTCTCTAAATGTTGTACATGTATCAGGGATGGCATCAATTTGCACCTTCTGTGGTTCCAGAAATTCCATTTAAAAGTGTTAGATTCTGTCACACCTCTAAAGGTCTTCTTGAATAAAGGCATATAACACTTGTTGTGGAATTCCGCGGAACCTCAAATGTCAGAATAATAATTGGAATTGTGGAAAATTGATGATAAAAGTGTCCCCGATACGCAACAAAATTCAAAAACCTTCTTCTCAATCCCTTAAATGCACATCAATATTCAAGGTAAAGGTGATTTCATAAAACAAAATACAGGTTATTGATACATAAACCTGTATAGTTTATAGATGATATATGAAATGTGCTCAATTAAGTGCAATGGGTCTATATTAAGAAATATCACAGATATGCTGCTACATGTACTTATCCAAAAAAAATATCTTTAACATATCATGGTTTATACATCTTTCAGTAACTAATAGGGTTTGTGAAAAGATTTTATAAGTTTTTTTTATGAGTAACTTGCCATATATGACGTTATTGTTAAGTACCCCTGTAATAGCTTTGTCATAAAATCTTCAGTTTAATTGCAAGATGTAACTGAAAATGGAATGGTGGACAGTGATGATATCATAAAAAAGTTTTTAAAACCTCTAAACAATCCTTTGAACTGTAATTGTCAAGATACAATCCGATGGCTACACCTTATAAATCATACCCCAAATACTATTTTTTTTTTTTTAAAAGAAACATCTTTATGTATTTTACAAGGATTACAACTTAGGTTCCCATGAGAATCCTTTCTCCTAGCTGGTCTTTGGACAACGACTTGGCATGGATCTTTCTCACATTTAAGCACTATTGACATATTGGCATTTTAAGGACAAATTTGCCATTCCTAATAACAACATATGATTCAAGCTGCAAGAACGATCTGTAACGGCCAGTGAAAGGGAAACCAAATAGCAATCATCCTGATAAGCATACTAATTAATGCCTGTTAATAGTTATATACATGTGGATTTTGTTAGAATAATTGATAAATAATACACTAGTCTAAGTTCTACTTGACAGACAGTAAGTAGAATAAAACTGTTTCTGGTCAGTTCGTAACTATGAGATATTATTCATAAATTTGCGGTTATCAGCTGACTGGTTGATGTCAAGTAGCAGTGTTACTATTGAACAATCAAATTCATAGAAATTATATACCAGAAATGTAGCTTTCTGACACCAAGCCCCTTATTCTCAAAATGTCTAAAGTGCTAGTATTCAAACTTCCTACACCTTAGATTGTATCAAGAATAGGGTGCCAAGATTCTACACTAAAGACAAGTTCAGATTTCAGTTGATAATCAATATTGGATATAATGAAATTTACAATGAGAAATATATTAAATATCAAGGTAGAGAAATAAGTCTAATTGTATTCTTTCATAACTGAGTGCATAGGCCTACCAATATTATCACAATACAAATCTGGATTCAATTTGGCTTTTTTTTTAAAGGATGAATCCACTTGACAAACAATACTATGATCTGACAAAATTGTTATCACTTGTTCAGGGTTACTTCATAGTCAGCTAAAATAATTCTGTTAAAAATAAAATTGTTTAATATTGGCTTGTCAAACCACTATAAACAATGATTTTAATCACTTTTAATGTTTCCATTATGCACTATTTACAGAAGAAGAAAAAATTATGGATGACACATATTTATCTGCAGAAAATATGTGAAACATCCAGATTTACATTTTAATCACATTAGTCTCCCACCTTTGCTATTCAACTGGGAAACAGATTAAGCAATATCTAAAGACTTAGATATAATACTGTATATTAATGTATGAGTTTCAAATCATAAATAAGAATGTTAACAATTGTGATCTGCATTCTGCAATAAAACTAAAGAATTAAATATAGTATTGTCTTCTTGTATTAGTGACACTTATACATACTATAAAATAATATACTATTTAACTACACAATATTAAATAAATGCAATACTGAAGAATTAAAATATTTTCCAGTAGAAATAGATATCTTTTTAATGTTTTATTTATCAATTAACACATTTCTGTGCCTTTTAAAAAACATTTTGATGTATGTTAAACCTCCTTCATTTATGGTGATATGAATACATGTACCGGTGTATCTGCCAAATTCATCTTACATGGCTTTGTCAGATATTTTAAATGTGGAAACCTTGATATTCATATCAACACAACAAAGACAGATCATCAAAGCTTAATGTATTCATTCTGTTTTAAATAATTGGCAAAATTCTTTTCTTCTGAAATATTAAACTAGTGAGTTTACATTTAATTCTTCACAAACTCTATTTTAAATATTAAAACTTGCTGCTTTGTTGATGTGGAGATGTTGGGTTGGTTGTTTCACGACATTGAATTTAAACAATAATTTGTCAATTTATTGATATCGGTTTCACTCGCATGATTGTTTAACACAGACAATATTTGAGGTTCTTGATCTTCCCCACCAAACACTATTTTTAATTGCTCAAAGAGTTGACTTGTTTCTATATCCAAACGAGTATGTCTTTTTTTAAACTGATCAGTTGACTCCTGGTTATTAGACTCTCTTCGCAAATGTGGTGCAGAATTTGGTGTTTGATGTCTTGGAATTTGAGCGGCTTGTCGTTCGTGTCGTTCTGTTTGACTTCTTGTGTTTTCACGTCTAGAATAGACGTATAAAGAAACATATTTACACTAAATGAAATTTAAAAAAGAAATAGCACTACTTGGCTGGCATAAGTTCTTTAAGATGTCTTCTTAATTAATTCTTTATTATACACATATAAGTAGAATTTCTGTTCATGATTATAAAAGGATGGTAAAGTTGAATGATTATTATGAATGATTGTATGGCGAGAGGATAAGGCTAGCGTAAGAGAGTTTGTATGATGAGAGGATAAGGCTAGCGTAAGAGTTTATAAGCTGAAGGTAGTAGTTTATGAAAAAACAACATCTAACTACAGTGTATTTACCTCCTATTATAATGATTCTCTGTAGTAAAACACGGATGTTGACTGTGGTGGTATTGTGGATTATTCTTGTAATATTGATATTGATATTGTTGGTTATAATTCTGATAATATTGTTGTTGTCTTGCATTATGATGTAGCTGAGCTTGGTTATAATGAGTGTGTTGATAAGCCTGTGCTTGATGCATATTCTGCTGTGGATATTGTGGATATTGATGTCTAGGCCTAGGCCTTTGTACAGGTTTAACTAAAATATCATCCAAAGATCGTCCATGTTGTCCATAAGGATCTTCTGGTAACATGAAGTTATCTCCAACAAACACATATGGTATACATCTGAAATATTAATTTAAATTTTTTAAGAAGTATTACAAATCATAATGTTCAACATATTGATACTCAAGAGTTTCAAACTGTGTGATTTATTCAATTTCTACTTACACAGAAAATGGCAAAATTTAATAATTTCTACAAGAATCAGAAATTAACAATGGAGTACCAGTATATGACATATTTCTATAAGGTTCAATTTTGTGGCCTTTTCATCGATTATATACACACCTTTCCTCTAACAATCTTCTGTAACTAGCTTTATCTTTAAAGAAATCTCGATACTGATCATTAGATATTATAACTCCATCTTCTTTATCAGCTAAATCTAATATAAACCTAGAATACAGTTTGATTATACTATTATTAATTAAATTTATATTATATATTAAAGCCAAGACAATGGTGGTATAATGTTTAACTAATACAAATGATCAGCGGGACATTCAGAAACTTCAGGCAAACAAATCATTATGGGGTTAAACCTTGTTTCCGTAAGGTGGAGTTTATTTTTATGTCTAATATCTTGTTGATATTTTAGTTTCCTTCTTAATTTGATATTGACAATAATTATTATCTTATTTCTAGGTTTATTCAAGTAAGGTACATGTAAACACTTTGTTCACCAGAATAAGTTTTAGAAATTAGTTAAAATATATTTTTAAGAATCATTGCCTAAATTATTTCATACCTGTCATCATAACTAGCTACTCTCTGACCACTAGGTAGCTGTTTATGTGGTGTAAAAGCTAAATAGCCATCCTTCTTCAAGTTTTCAAGAATTTCCTGCTGTCTAATAGGATTAGCAACTGTTCCTTTCTTTTGTCTCCATCCGGGTACAAATACTGTTATCTTTTTATGTCCTCTTTGTAGAAAATGTTCCACACACAGTTGGATACCTTGACAAGAAAATACTGATCCATTTCCATGCCTAAAAAAGAAATGAAATTATATTTTAGAAAATTAAATGTTCAGATAATGATTTTTAGTCAAGTCCAAGAGTATCTATTTTGAAGTAAGAATAAAATTTCTACAAAATTAATGTGGAAAATATTGTCTTACGCCCTTGCTACATTGCTTCCATCAACTACAACATATCGAAGTTCACCATTTTTCTTTACAGCTTTAGGCAAATTATCCTCCACAGTTGTAATTGGTATGTCACGATTATCTTGTCTAACTGGGCTGGTTTTATCCCATCGTGTCGGTCTTGTTTTTGAAGATTGTCCATCAGGAACGTCGACAGTGTTCACAGGCTGACTCTCTTTGATAGCACTGGTAGATTTGGCAGGAGTAGTGTTTGCTGTAGCTGTGGAAACGGCTGAAGATTTATGGTTGGTTTTAGGAATAGCACCAGATGATGGTGAGGGTTGGTTCCAGATACTCATAAGAGCAGTTTGATCCTTATCTGTTTTCTTTTCTGCTGTATTGTTTCTACTTCTTTGACGAGTTGGAAGACTGTCAAGTCTCCTTATTTCTTCTTCATCTTGAATTTCAATAACACTCATATCATTTGGGTTTTGTGATGTGTCTTGTTGTTTCTGTCTTGTGTTTGATGGACTTATACCTACAAACACTACATCATTATCATCTTCTACCTTTTTGTTTTTCTTTGGGAGTAAACCTAACTCACGCTTTCTTTCACGTATTTTATCTAACATGGGTAAAAATTCACCTGGCTTTACGTCGCCAGCACTGGGCACATAAAGCAACCCTTCTTCTATTTCTTCATGTGAAAAACCTGCAGATTCAGCAACCTTTTTCAAGTCAACAAAATTTTCATCCTGTGTATTGTTTTCCCTTACACGCTTTGTTGGTTGAGTCTCAATTCCTGATCCGGAAGCTTCTGATACAGGTTGTTTTAATCCTTTGGTATAAGATGTTTTACGTTTGACATTAGAAGGTTTAGACTTATTCGCACCATCTGTTTTCTCAAACAACACATCATCTTCTATGTTTTCTAGTGTTGTATCATGAAGAATAGAATCTAACATGGCTCTTTTCACATTACTGGGTACAGATTCCAAGTCGTCCAATTCACCATCTAAATGATCAATATGAGATAAGGTTTCCCGAAGAACATCATTAAGTCTTCTGGAGCCAGACTCTTTTCCAGCAGTTGATTCCAGTGTGGCTCCCAGTAGCTCTTCTAATGATGATAGAGCTAATGTAACGGACAAGTCTGAACCAGAGATTTCTATTTTATCATCTTCTATCTCTTTAATAACTGTTCTTGTGTTCTTTTCAATACCAGCAAAGATTTCGTATTTGAGCCCAACATCATCACATGGACAAGAAACAGTGGCTGATTCTTCAGGATAACATAGAGCATTGACATAATCCTGCAATGAGAAATAACGGTCTTATACAGATCTTGATAAATGCTAGAGCCGCTAGAGCCAGTTGTCACCTAGTTTCCTTTTTTTTTGTTTGTGTCACATGACTATCAAATTCATTGTTACACAAGCAGCCCATGAACTTGATGGTAAAAACTTTATTGATATTATCAATCATGCCATTGATGGTACGGTAAGCTTATAGGCATGAGCAGCAAAAAACATTCATACGTCTGAATTTTTATCAGGGTTTGGTAGATTAGACTTAGAGGAAAATAAATATTTTATGCTGAAAAAGAACCATTCCAAATCCAATTCAAAATGGGCAATCTTTAAAACTCTTTACAATTTACTGTTCAAATAATACTAAGTAAGTTTTTCTACCTTTGTATCCTGGCAGTCACAGCTTTTCCCTTCAACTGACAACCATTGTTTATCAGAGGTCTGATCATCGTCATCAATCTCAATACCAACATCAAATATTCCCTCTATTTTATGTTTGATGTTTTGAACTGCCTCTTTCTTATTTTTGTCAATCGTAAAATGTATTTGAGTCAGAGTGTTATCATTATCAGCCATTTTTTTTAGCCTAAAGCGGACAGAAAGTGAAGTTACAAAAAAGGTCAATCTCTAAATTACATCAGAATTTCCTTAAAACTTCCAGGAATTACGCAAACGGTAAAAGTGAAACTAAATTTAAGTTTTTTTTGACTGAAAATAGATACACCTTCGTTACCTTAACGCTAGAGAACAGATCAAAGGGAGGTAACTCTCCATTAGCTTCAGACAACAGTTGCTAATTTGCTGCAGATTTATCTTCATATTATCTTTTAACTCGTCTGTGAATTAAAATACTTCAGGGCAATCCATTAACATTAAATTCAAAGAAATGTATGATAATGATAGCAATACAAATTCCTGATCCAATGCTAATGAATTTCTGTATTTTCAAATCAGATAACTGGCACAATGCAAATATTGTATCATGTCGCATAACCCGGGGATAGAGGATGGGGAGGGGGATAAGGAGCCACAGAATTATCAAGGTGACCCAGATCTCAAATACTTTCCTTCCTTATGAGAATAGGTGAATAATTAAACACCACCAGCCCTCATATTTTTCCTGCAGTGGACTTCACTTGCCATTCATGATCTTTTTGGTTCAATGATGGCAAGTATAGTAAAAAGTGTTGAAAAGTCTGAAAAAAAATTCATCTATGTCTGCATCAAAATCAGACGGATGCATGATATGACTTTGACAACATATTATGATCACAAAAACATAATATTCAGATTAAAAATTCAAACAGTTTGAGATTATTATAATATAATATGAATCTGAAGTATAATTTTAATAATCGCATGATAACAATAAAATCAACAAAAGCACAGAATACATGATAGACTATAAAATTGTATAAAGATATTGTAAAGGGAATGAGACAAAAGATATAAAAGATTCTAAAAAATAATGACTACGGTATATAAAATTTTAGAAATATAAAAATCAGTGGAATATTATTGTCAAGGAATGTAATATAAATACAATATAAGAAATGTAAGTGTCCAAAGAACAAATTATGTCCACCACTGATAAAACAGAATAATAAATTCATAATTAATGATACAAAGTCTGATATCTTTTATAAGAAATACAATAAATTATGTTACAATTGCAAAATAATCAAGTTTTAAGTAGAGTGAATAGAATATTTTTTTGTAATTTTATGAATAGGGTATTGTTATTTGACTTGATGACTTCTTCAGTCAAGCATTCATTAATTTCTATTGACATTTGACCTTCACAAGACCAACCCTGTAAAGCCCTAGTTACAGGTCCCTAGATAATCACCACACTTCTATACATAATGTACTTCTGTACTATGAAATCGGTGGGATTAGGGTCAATCAGTTAGTTTCTACAACAATAAGCTATACTGTTTACAATAATCTGAAGTATGAATATTGTCGTTATACCTTTCTAAACTAAAATCTACAACTACAAAACATACAGATAACAACAAATCTTTGGTTTGAAATATTAATTAGCAGATCAAATCAGAGTCAATTAATTATCTGAATAAGATATATAACGAACCTATTTATAACAGATGTTTCAAAATACACACTGCTACTTTCAGTGCTAATATCTTTTTTAAAACAAATAATTGTTCTATCATGCATTCATTCTTAATATAACACTATACATAGTTTTGTGATTATTAAACAATACAATAAATTCTAAGTCTAATGTGGATATAAATGCAAAATGTAAAGGTTTTGATTGTAAGAGACATATCACAGTTAAAGAATTAAATTCCACATTTAAAATCCTCCTCAATCACATTTAATAAAAAATAATCTGATTAGAATACTGCTCTAGATATTTTGGTTGAGCATACTATTGTTAGAACTGAAGATACTGATCATTCAACCAAATTATATACTGTAAGGCTAGAAATTAATGCGACATGGGGTATACAGACTAAAATGCGAGTACAAATTAATGCGATCCGCGATAGGTGTCGCATTTTTTAATATCATAAAAAAGAAAATGGAAGTATGACGGCTAGAGCTGTACTCACCTCTAATCTTATCAATTAAGGGTTCTTTTCATTAAAACTCAAGCCATGATCAACGAGTTTGATTACTAATCAGCTTCAAATTTAGAGATTACCTTATTACTTAATCCAGCCCGGTCTCAATTTAAATACTTGACCTATACTACCTTTCGTCCATATAATTCACTTGGAAATATGTATTTTAAAATGCGGATACAAATTAATGCGATCGCGGATAGGTCGCATTTAACGCATTAATTTCTATCTCGCAATAATTTGTAGCCTTACAGTAGCCTGTATTTTAATCAGATTGAAAAAACAAATTAAGCACATTGTTTTAGTGTTAAAACTAAATCTTCTTTTGCAGCAATAATATCATCTATTTGATTTTCTTGTTTTAAAAGTTCTTTCATCAAATATGTCCTATCTTTTTCACTACCATTTATAACTTCATGTAAGGCTCTTTGCCACTTACTTTCACGAGATACCCTAACTTCTATTTCTGATTTTAACCATTTCAGTTTATTTTTCACATCAGCAATTAAATGACACACACTTCCAAAAATACCAGTTTTACCATTTAGTGGCTGATAAACAGATGAAGGACAGAATGATGCTACAACTAAAAGTTCATCAATTTCTTGAGCAATTTCAGCAATAACTGCATGTTGATTTTTTTCCAGTCGTTTCAATTCTGATTGAGCTACAGATAAACTGTCTTCTAACTTCTGTACTCTATTGACATCATCTTGGTGTAAGAAGTTGGCACGAGCTTCAGTATCTATGCGTAAGATATCCATTTGCTGTAATAAGGCTATACTTTCATCCTGTGCATCCTTAAGTCGACTCTCCAGTTCACTGATTTTACTCAACAGAGCTTCTTCATTCTGTCTTGCTATTTTACGGGCAGATTTTTCTTCAGATAAATCAACCTTTAAGGCGTTAATCATTGCCTCGTATTCTGCCAGACCATGTTTAAATCTTCTAGAAACCTCTAATCTTGTTTGAGCCTCTCTATTTTTAAGTAGATTCAGCTCATCTTTCAGCGAATCCACACCAGATTGATGTCCACCTCTTTCTTCCAATAGTTTTTGTTTATATAGCTCACTTTCTTCACGGGCAGCCTTCTCTCTATGTTGAAGTTCTATCACTTTTTGCTTTAAATCATGAACATTACCATTTGCTTCCACCAATTGTGCTGCTAGTTCAGATTTTACTGAGCTGACTTTATGGAACTCTGATTGAAGTTGTGAAGTTTGATCATGAGACATCATTTGAGAAGCTTCTACTGATGACAGACGGTCCTCTAATCTAGACTTTTCTTGTTTCACTGATATTAGTTGACTTTGACACAAATGTAACTCACTCTCTAACTTTTCTAAAACAGAACGAGAATCTCTCATCTCACGATCCAAGTCCATTTTGTAAGATTTAAGTTCATTCACTTCAATGTCTTTGATTCTCAATTGCTCCTCTTGTGTAGCCCTGATGGCTAAGGCATCTGCTAATTCCCTTTTGATGGCATCAACATGCATTAAAGAATGATTGGTACCATGTCGTAATGCTTCCATTTCTTTGATTAATTGTTCATTTCGTTTCATCATTTCACTTCCATTATACTTATGCCTATCCAGTTCACCTTCTAACTGTTTCACTTTCATTTTCCATTGACGCACAGTTTCTTGAGCTCTTCCTTTAAATTCATCCTTTTTCTTCTCTGTAGTTTGAAGGGAAGATTGGGTGTCACGTAGTTCATTGCTTGTTACTTCATAATTCCTTGCTGTTTCTCTGAATTTATTACTGACCTCATCCAACTGAGCACTGAGAGAGTTTTTATGATGTTCACATTGATTATATTTATCCGTTATTTCTTTTAGTTCATTTATTAACTTAGCATTAACTTTATCACGATTTTCAAGGTCTTTCACTAAAGTTTCAATATGATCTGATAATTGAGCTCTCTGTCTTTCACTTTTATCAACAGTTCTCCTTAAATCATCAACCTCTGTTACAGCATTCACAGATTTATTTAATTGAGTTCTAAGTTCATATATTTCACGTTCTAATGATCGTCTTTCAGGGTTGTAATCGTGTTGTGGTACAGGTTGTTGTGGTGGTGGTGTAGCCATTCTAGTTTGTCTCATTCTAAATTCTTCTTCCATTCTCATCTGCTCAAACTGCATCTTTGATCTTTGCCTGTCTTGTTCTGCTTGTGATAATTGAACACGTAAATCTTCAACTTGCTGGGCTAAGGCTCTTTTACTTCCTTCACTAGTATCCAACCTCTTTTTAACATGTTCTAAATCTAAATCCATTTTATGTTTATAGGTCTCTGATGCCAGGTACTCATGTCGTAAAATTTCATCTCTACTTGGTTGATTCAGAAGTGCTGATTTTAATTCAGAAGAAAGGGTATTCATTTCATTGCTTCTTTCTGGAGCATAACGGTCTGATTTCAGGTCATTTTGAATAGCTTGCAATCGTCTTTCTACCCTCATTGTTAAAGGATCTGCAGGTGAAAGTTGTCGTACATTAGAATTGATTTCTCTGAGTGATTTTCTGGTATCTCTATCATGTCTGTCACGTCTGTCTATTTCTCGGTTGAAAGATTCTTCCATTTTCATCTGTTCTGCTGATAAATCACGAACAGTACCATGAATATTATGCAATTCCTTTCTCATATCATCAGCAAACTTGACTGATGGTTTACGTCTTCTACTCCTTCCTCTAGAATTTTCATTGTCACTCAAATAATCCCTATCACGAAAATCAGCACCTCTATACACTTCATCCTGCAATTCCTCTCTGGTATGGTCAAGTTCATCACGCAACCTATCTACAGCTGATCTTTGCTCCATACTAATATCACGATACGATCCTAACATTTTATCCAAACTTCTTAAATTGTGGGTTGTGTCTCTTAGGTTAGAAGTTAATTGTTCAACTTTTCTTCCATCAACAGGCACATAATGTTCACCCCCAACACTCCTGTAATACTCTTCACTTGTTTCACTGGACATCTTCACATATGCTTATATTACCATGCACTTCAAGTTATTGAGCAACAACTAATTAATGTTTGTGTCATTAACAACCAGTAATTGGCAAGGATAGTTTAACCAATTTGTTTTGACAAATCATTTAATCTGATTGATTTTTAATTAATCCCCAGCAAACAACGCAACAGTCACAATTAATCCGGACACTGGTACAACCAGTTCTGTCTTTTCACATTCCAGTCTTTTACAGTTACATCAATGCATACTACATATTGAAGTAATTCGTTTTCCTAAGAAAAATGTCCTAGTTGTCATTAAATTATTCGTTTTTATCCGCGCCTACAAGGACATGTCCAAACAAAATATCGGCGACGTTTGTAGCGCCACCTATCAACAACATTATCAATATTCCAACCAATTTTCAAACAACTTCTTTTCAATTTTTCACGAGTTTTTAAGATTATTTTGAACAGCTTGAACATTGCAGGTAACCATGATTATGAAAATATAAACGTTTTCAATTCGTACGATGTCTGATGTTCTTAGATATTTGAATTTTTATGATTTGAAGTATATTCTCATGTATCATGGGCGCATCCATATTGTTTTTTTAATATGTTTAACCTAAAGTCAGATAACTGAAAACGAAATATATTTAATTGATTTATTGTTGCGGTTAGTTTTGTATTGTTTCTCATATGATTTTGTCTCATAAAATGTGTCATAGATTTTCTCTGGTTCATGTTGCACCTTCGTTAAAAATCTCAAAAGGAATCAGAGTCAAATATATATTCGTTACTGTTTAATTTTTCAATATCATATTTAAATAACCAGTTAATTGAAAGAAAAAGATTGGCGGCTCTTTTATCTTACTTTATTTATGTATGAGTTTATGCCTTATTTTTAATCAAACTTATCAGTATTAGTAATCAAGAATAGAAATCGCTAGACTGTCGATAGTTAATTAATTTACAGATATGAATAGAGCCTATAGATCTACGTCCTATCCTGGGCAAGAAAAAATTAAAAGTGTCCCGTTTGTTGACTGTTAGATTAGAGAAGTGGGAAATATCAGTCAATATCACCCATCAATTTGGCCCAATTGGACACTGATCTAAATGAGGAGTTCAATATATTTGTCTTGACTGAACTAGGACTATACCGAAACGTATGTCTCTATTCAATCAATCCACTGATAGCTGTTTTGTGGCTCAGTTTTTTTTTTTTTTACTCTTCCCCAGCCATACCTGTCCAAATAGCTTTTATTAATAGGCTAGAATAGAGTCAGCAAGTTTCGAATTAAATAAGGCATTTTGTCTAACAAAACAATTTTATTATAATGCTCTTACTCTTATATTGAATTATTTTTTTTTTCTTTAAGGCCAATTTAAGCAGTTTTTAGATTTGTATTGAAAGCAATTGGTGAATTTTACAAGATGAATATGGATCTGGAAGGCTTTGGAGATTTACTCCAGAAGGCAGAACAACTGACTGCTGAAATGGATAGTGGTTCTGATTTGCCTCATGTAGATAGAAATTTACAACAGATACTAGAAGCTGGTAGTAGATTGTTGTCTAAAACAGCTCCAGTTAGCCAAGATGCAACTGATGTAAAAGCGTAAGAACCAATTAATAATAAAGATAGACGTTTGTGCCAGACCTTATAATATATAAAGACATAATATATGATATATGTAATTGTTTAAACAAATGTTTCTCCAAGAACTACAAGATATTAAAATTAATTTTTCTTCATTGTTTCATTTGTTGTCCCTTTATTTAGATATCTCCTCAGTAAAATGTAATTCATGCCTTCAATTTTCTATTCACAGATCAATTCTGCTGGGTTCTAAAGGTTATAATGTACCAAAGATATCTGAAAAGTTAGAAGGTTTAAGTGCTATGAAAACCTTTGAACCTTTAGAGCCAGTTAGAGATACAGATATACAGGTGAGCTGTTTATAATTTTTTAAGTATCAATGTTAGATTTCTTGTTAAATTAACTGGTTACTATTTTGAAAATACTGTGAAGTTATTGTTAACTTTCTTCCCTTTTTTAACGATCTTCTTGTTGTTTTGTAGGGTTTTTTAAGAAATGAAAGAGAAAATGCATTGTTAGCTGTTATTGAACAGACAAGAAAACATGTAAGTATATGTAGCAACTTTAAACCTCTCCCAGACCATCCACAATTAATATTTTCATATTGATTTAGTAGAATATGTACATTAATCAGGTGGGTTTTTGAATCCCACCCCCCTACTGCTAGTAAAAATTTGCGTTAAATACTATATTAGTTAAGGATACAGATATGCAGATTTCATACTACAAAACCTTTCAATTCAACAGAATTTTGGGTGACGTTTTGTGTTCTATCCATATTTAACCCACCTTTTAATTTGTTATTTGCAGACATTTGAAGAGGTAGAGAGGAGACAATGGGAATCATTAGAAAATGAATGGGAAAGAGAAAAACAGAAAATATTAAATACTTTATTAGGTTCTGGTCAAGAAACTTTAGATTTTCAACCCGAGGCGGAGGTATTGAATTACATCATGAAACTTATTTAGTGGAATGTTTATGATTAAGCCTAGACTCCTACTTTTGCATAACCTGTGATTATAATGATGGCGTTCTTTGCTCAGTGAGGTGTGTGCTTACTAACCTGATGTCCAGTATTCAAATCAGATTTAAGACCATATGTAGAGGTATTTCATCCTGTGTACTAGACGAGACTGTGCACGTTAAAGATCCTTAGACAGGATGGAAACTCAAGTAGGACATAAACCATTATTTCATTTAATTTTATACATAAAGAATATAGCCACATGAATATTGGAAATAACTGTAAATGAACTGTAGACTTAAAAATGCTGAATGAATTTTAATTGTAGAGTTTTATTGGAGATTCTGTGTTTAAACAAGGTAGAAGTAATTTAGATCATATAGAAACAGCTTATGCTAGACAGGTAAATCTCTTCTTGTTTGTTTTAGAACATTCTGTTCATGCTGAAAAGCTCATTTTATATTGGTTATTTCTAAGCTTGTTTGCTCAAGATAAAATATTTATTTTTATTGTTTTGTAGGTTTATGTATATAATGAACAGGTTATTGAAGGTGGTATTAGACATAGTTTAGTTGATATGTTCTTGGAAGTGGCAAAGAGTTTTGATGACAAGGTATTTATGGCATTCAGTATTATGTCTTAAAATAAGCAGTAGTTATATTTCATGATCAATTTTAGTGTACAGGGCAAATCACAGAATTTGACCTCTTTGCTTTATTCAGTATTGGGTTGAATTCTCAAATTCAATCTTGAAATTATTAAAGTTTACTTAGTAATATTGATATTTTTGTCAATATTTTGTTCAAATATATCATGAATATGACAGTTAAAGGCTATAATGAATATGTGACAATATAGTGATTATTGAATTTGTCACAGATTAATTATGAATATGTTTAATGAATGTGGTATGTTAGACTAAGTTTATTCTGTATTATTCATTCAGAATGTAACAGATCTATGGGAAATGATGAAATGTATGATAGAAGTACCATTTGGTAGAACAGGTGATTCCATATCTAATATTAGATCTGATAAACGAATTCAAACAGCGTTTGTTGAAAATGCCAAACATTATTTAGAACAAACGTAAGTATCTATTATTATTGTAGCATTCAGTATGTCAGCATATGCATTTAAAGCTTTCTTATTTTTGTACAGCACATAAGCGTTTCTTGTTGATATAGATAGATGAATTGAAATTGCTTGTGCTAATGTTCAAAATTAATATTATATACCTGCCTGCATAAACAGTCTAAACTTCCATGGTACATTATTGTGTAGTTGTTAGGGAACTAGTTGAAATTGTCTCTTAAGAATCCAGAATGTACTGGGAGAGGATAGTCAGAATGATAATAAATGATATAATAAATTATACATTGTAGATATTTAAAGTATATAACAACTACTATTTATGGTAATTTACAACAAGCACAGCTAGGAGGTGTACCTGGAACCTATAATCTTGTTAAAAGTTTTTTGAAAGTTCGACCAGCAGTTATGAGAGAAGCTGAGGTTGGGAAAATCTGTTATTATGATTATCTATACATGAATAGTTTCAGCGGAAAAAAGTCCAAAGCCATAGCCAAACCAAACCTAAGCCATATTTCAGATTTTTTGCCAATTTTTGAAATTCCACAAATTTATTAAAAAATGTATAAGCTATTGACAAAAAGCTGGTTTTGGAAGTAGAAATGTTCGAGTGATCCACATCCAAAGCATAATATATCAGTGATTTAATAATATTGAAAAACTGTGTCAAGATATGAACAACCATGATATTCTGATTTTAATTAGATACTTCCATAATTATACCATTCTTTAATATTTCCCAGGATTTTGTACTAGATGGTCAACCAGTATGGGCTATAATATATTACTGTATAAGATGTGGTGATCTAAAGGCAGCAGAAGATGTTGTTAAGAAAGCTGCGTATGTTTATTTTATTCTATTTCTAATATCTGTTAAAAAACTTATGTTAAATCGGTTAGATATTCAAAAGTTTGAGTAGTTTTAGACAAAGGCTGGTTTCCTCTGAGTTTTTGTAATGTCATCCTTTGCACATTCAGCATAAGTTATAACTACCAAGAAAAAACTAGAAATATCATGATTTTAACCAGAAATTTTGTTCGGTGTTTGGTTTCTTAAGAATTTTAATATGACATATTTTATTGATATGGTTGTAATTAAATTTTGTGTTGTGTTGATGCATGACTTTTATGACTTTTAAATGTTTCAGCCACAAACTAGGAGATTTCCCAGCTTTCTATAGAGAATATGTCCAATGTGATGGACACAGGCTATCTCCTGGTAACTATACTAAAATTAAACTTCAATATAGAAGAGTTGTAAAGAGCAGCACAGATCCATATAAAAGGTAATGGTTATTATAAACTGTAAATTTGGTTCAGGGAATACACTTAACAGAATAACAAAAAAGCAAGAAGACTTTGTACTCTCTGTGGAGTAAGATTTATAGTGATTGTTGAATTTGTCACAGATTAATGTAGGATGGAAGACACAATAAACAATTTTTCTTGAATACCATCACTTGGCAGATATACCATTTCATATCTGTATGAATTATCAAAATCTTTGAAGTATAGGAATCAATGAATCGAATCACTTTACAGCTATATCATAAAAATTATGATGTCAATGTATGATATTATGAAATTATTTCTATATTGATTTAATATTTTATAGAGCTGTATACTGTGTGGTAGGACAATGTGATTCTACTGAAGATCATAACGAAGTATCAGATAAAATAGATGATTATTTATGGTTAAAATTATCACAGATACAGTTTGAACCAGATGAGACTGGCCAAGATCAATTTACTCTACAAAAATTTCAAACTTTATTATATGAAGATTTTGGTAAATAATTTCTTTTCCTAAATCATTATTTTATAGCATAAAAAGCAATATTTGATTTTGCGTGGCATTCTCTGATATGGCAGACTTAGAGCAAACATAAAAGCTCTTAGCAGATATAACTGTTTACTGTAATATTGTACATTGTATGTCATTGCCTGTCTTCATTAGTCCAACTAGACACAGAAATAAATCTCTTCTTATACCCATAAGATTTCATTTACTGTCTTAATTTACAGGTGAAAATCATTTCAATGGCTACCAGCAGCCTTTTATGTATTTCCAAGTCCTAGTTTTAACCAGTCAATTTGAAGCTGCTATAGAATTTTTATCTAGATTAGAAAGACTAAGATGTCATGCTGTACATGTAGCTTTAGTTTTATTTGAATTGAAACTTTTATTGTTACCAGATAATTCACAGTCACAATTATGTAAGTATGTTATGTTATTTGTGTTGGTAACAAGACATAGAGTTTTACGTTGGATATGTAATATTAAAGACCAAAATATTCACTAGAAGTAGTAAATGCTCTTTTGTCATTGCCCCAAATAAACACCAACACAAAAAAAGTTTAACATCTTCATTCCAAATAACAAATACAAAGCTGATATAGTATTTGATCAAATTTAATCTTACTTCATAAAGGTAAAACAAAATCTTTTTCTTGTCTTGTCTCTCTTCAATGTTATGCTAACTCTTCTAGACACCTGATACCACTTTTCATTATGAAATACTTACTCATGTATGATTGATATAATTCCTCATGTGAAAAGTTCATAAGCTGTTACCTATGTTTGTAAAAATGTCTTTTTGGTTTTTGTTTTGAGGTTTGGATCGTTAGTACTTGGTTTCTTTATTATTTATACTCTGTTTACAGTAACAAAAGATATGAGAGATCAAGCACCAATGAGAAGAATAAATCTTGCCAGATTAATTATGATGTATACGAGGAAATTTGAAGCTACTGATTCTAGAGAGGCCTTACAATACTTCTACTTTTTGAGGTGAGATTTACTTTTCTTATGTAGGTAATTGTATCCCAAGATATATCCCTTCAAGCTGCTTCTCTTTACTACACCAATGTGACCAAGTGAAATACTAGATTAAACATATGGATGTTTATTAGCAGGCTAAGCTCTTTTGCATCCCAGACAAATTTAATATTGTTCATCTATTACTCAGTAAATAATTACTGCCATACCAAGTTCACTGTTTACTGTGTATCTAATCAGTTTAGATTAATTTCCTTTAACTGTGTAATATATATTTTGATATAATTCAATGTTGATTTTTTTTTTGTAGAAATTTAAAAGGAGAGAATTTGTTTATATCTTGTGTTAGTGAATTAGTTCTAGAAACAAGAGAGGTAAGAATGTAGATTTAACTGTTATTGTTGTACTGATATTGAATTGAACTGACAGGATGACAGCACAATTTGTAGAAATGTTTTTCAATCAATATTTTTTAAGATTAATAAGATAAATATATATACAGGATGCATAAAAGTATAATGCTTATTTGAATCTGCCTTGCTAATTATCATGCCTTTTATCATGACTAACGTAATGCTGTGTCTCGTAAGTCATTTTTGAATGGGCATCAATTTTTATATTATACTGCATATTTTATTGTATGGTTTCGTATTTTGCTGTGTGACACGTAAATAAACTATTACTGTTATTACTACTATTATTAAGTTATTTCAAATGTAATATGTGTTTAATTCCAGTTTGAGATGTTATTAGGTAAACTAGAAAGAGATGGAAGTAGAAAACCAGGTGCTATAGATAAATTTAAAATTGATACACAGAAAATAATCAAACATGTAGCAGAAGATACAGAAACTAAAGGATTATTTGAAGATGCTATAAGATTGTATGATCTATCTGAGGTATTGTTGATCTTTTCTTTTTGTAAAAATGATAAATCATAATAAGCAAAAATGTTTCTGAAAAAACCAAGGGCTCAGAAGTACCTAGTTTGAAGTGAGCCATTTTTCATAGGAAAAACATAACTTGATCTGTATTCAAACTTGATTGCGAGGAGCCTAGTGATAATTGTTAATATTATTAGTTAAGTGATGTGTTTTATATTTTAGAATCATGATAAAGCTCTATCATTAATGAATAAATTATTAAGTCAAGTTGTACCCCAGCCTTCATCACCACAGAGTAACAGAGATAGATTAAAAAATATGGCAATAGGAATGGCAGAGAGGTAGGCTCAGTTTTCATTCCATTATTATTGTAAAGTGAATTGTGCAGGAACCGTTAACATGTGTTTGTAGCAACATTTATATAGCTCAGTGGTTGCACGCTCTAAAAGACTTTTGATTTGTCTGCAAGGAGGGAGGGAATTAATGTCCTTAGTCTGTGTTGTAGATAGTTTTAACTTGTCTACTAAATTATTCTCGTAATGTTCAATACTCTTGTTTACCTTTGTTTTCAGATATAGAAAGATGCAGCATACAGCAACAACATCAAACACCAATACGTTTTATCTTTTATTAGATTTAATTACATTCTTTGATTTATATCACAGTTCTTCTATAGATCAAGCTTATGATGTAAGGAATTACTTATTTTGTATCTGTAACTGCATTTACACTGAGAATTGAAAAGTAAAACTAGCATACATTGTGTTTCCTCTGAGTTTTACTGGTTCCAGAACGACTTTAGCCTTGATTACGAAGTCACACTTAATAGACAGTTTGTGATCTACAAGACTTGCTGTTTACTCTACTAGTTAACAAGAAAGAGCGCACATCCCCTATTGACGAACGAGAAAAAGCCGGTTTTGTGTTTCCACTGAGTAAATAAAAGCTTGGCCCCCGATAAATTGTCAAATGCAAAAAGCATTTTGCCCAGCGGAAACACACAAAGGCTAGCATAAAGCTGACTTTTTCTGTCAGTGGGAAAACACAGTTTTTGTATAATTTTCAAATAAATATAATAAGACTTCTGATCAGTTGCATTTGAAACAAGTTTACCATAATCATTGCGGTATGTTGTAATGTGTGATATGATTCAATTCTCATTACAGGTTTTAAAACAGTTAAAGTTATTACCATTAACTGCTGAAGAAGTTGAACATCGTGTTAATACATTTAGACATTATACAGATGAGGTAATATTTCATATCATTAGTGTTAGCAATAGACTACTGATAACTTTTAATTAACCTTTGTCTTGATAAAGGTCTGGCACATCTCTGGGATGTATATGGAACTGAATCTTAAAGGGATTGTAAAGAGGTTTTCTAAACTTTGAGGGGACACTGATAGCATCAATATAAAATTCCGCTGACAATACCAGTTGTGTTCTAATTTTCTGTTGTTTTATTAACTATTCACTCTGTGTCTGCATAGATATCAATAGTAGCTTCCTGTAGATTGCTGTTAGTGAAGTCATAAAACGTGTTTTAGTTTTAGTGGAATTGCAAGAACCACAGACGTCGGAATGGAAATTGGAATGGCGCAAATTAATGCTATCAGTGTCCCTGATACACATACAAAGTTTAAGAAGCCTCTTTACAATCCCTTTAATATTCTTTTTTTTTAAGAATTTGTTATTTTTGTTCCTGAACTATAGTTTAACTTTTCCATTTGCTGCATAAACCTGCGAGTTGATATAAATAAGACCTAAAATATGTTATTACAATATTGTGTAGATGTTTGTTATTATTCTGTATTATTATTGTAGATAAGAAGATGTCTACCAGATATATTACTAGCTGCTATGAATACATTACATAATCAATATAAAGCTCTCAGGTATGTCAGGCTGTATTTCTATATAATGGACCTATGATATCCTAAAAAAATTATGTAAACTAAAGAGATAGTTTTAGTGGTAAGCTTGGTCTGTCCATGTCTTGAAATTCCAAATACTCTTAGCAAAGTGTTATTATTTTCAGTTATAAGTTCAATAAGACTATGTGGAGCATAAAATTTGAATTTCTAATTCAGAGTTGTTTTTAGATGTTAGAAATTTCATATTTTTTCAACTCTTCAATTATATACTTTCCAGAATCTTTATTTTTAACAGAGATATATTTTTTTACGTATATTTTGTAGAAATTCTGGTATTAATAGTCCTATACCTGGTCGAGGTAGTCAAATTAATGATGGTGGTAAAGAAACGGTAAGTATTGTTTATATATTGTTATTACTAATACTTGCTTCTTAGTTTATTATTTTTATTAATTTTGTTTACAATTGACTTGATTCCCAATAATTATATTGAATTAGAAAATGTGCATTCTTTTAATAAACAAAAAGAATTGATTTAAATTATAATCATAAGTATTTTTTCACCATGTCACACCCTTGTTATGTTTATGACCTGAAGAATATACTTGAGTTCAGAAAGTGAGTACAATGCACACCCCTACTAATTTTAGTTGTAGAAAATTGTTTATGTTTTATTTCAGTATTTGAATCATTTACGAAGTCAGGCTCGTGTATTAATTATGTTTGCTGGTATGTTACCGTACAGATTACCCGGGGATACTAATGCTAGATTAGTACAAATTGAAGTACTTATGAATTGAGTTCTGATAAACTAAGTGCTTAATTTGAAAAAAGCGCCATTCAAAAAAGTATGTTTTGCTGATCCAAAGAAATTTTATGCTAAATATTGGAAATTGAACATGACATTTAAGGAAAACTCTATAGTGTACAGGAGTTACTTTCCTAAAGTATTTTGTTCAGCATACTAAATATTAGCATATCAAGTGTTATTAAAGTTTCATATTGTTATCATGAATACCATTCAATCATCAAAATGTCAGTATGATCATTATTTTTGTATGAAATTAGTTGATACTGTATTGTTGAAATATTTGTTATGTACTATTAAATGGAAAATAAATATTAAAAATATAAGTGGTTGTGATATTTGTTTACTGGTAACAGAGTCTAAGTACCTGGAAGTTTTTAAGAAATTATCTAATGAGAAAAAGCTTGGGAAGAATGATATGCCTAAAAGCTTAGAAAGAATGATAAGCCTAAAAGATCAGAAAGAATGATCTGCCTAAAAGCTCAGAAAGCATGATATGCCTAAAAGCTTAGGAAGAATAAACCTAAAAACTCTGAATGAATAAGCCTTAAAGTGCAGGAAAATTGATAAGCCTTTACAGCCTTATCTTATGTGAAAAAATATTATTGAAAATATTTGGTTCACAAAATGTTGATACAAGATTTTATCTATCATGAATAGTTTTAATATATTTTGAGTGACTTATGGCAGTTTTATATCCTGCATTATTTAAAGAATGACATGCAGGATATAAAACTAACATAATATAATCATAAACTATTACACATACATAATAAAAAAAATTGCATTATAATAGCTTTTTTATGAGAGATACATTCTGATTAAATATGTTAAAAATCATATTAGTGCTTGAGAACACTTATCCAAAAAATGGATCGGATTCAACTCACATATAGAATGACATCAGATGTCTGGCCCTAAACACATTGACAATATCACATCGTATATCATGTCTGCAGAACTGGGTAGGATCAGATTTGTCAGGCTAAATAAAGGAGTGACTTGATTGTGTCACTGACAAAACATTCCTTTAGAGTTTTCAAACACTTGTCTAACTTAAATTGGTTTTGATCCAGAATAGAATTGACATGGTCAAGTCGTGTGTTATTACAGTCCTAACGTAAGCAAACAAAATGTAAATTTATTACAACATATTTTGAATTTATGAGTAAGTGCCTTTGGTCTTATCTGTTATTACAGCTCTAACATAAGCAAACTATAACGTAAAAACTTACACAATAAAATTGAAACTTATTAGATCTTATTGAATTTATGAGTAAGTGCACTTGGGTCTAAGTTTTATTTGTGATATAGAACACATGTGAATGTTGAATTTTTGACTGTGTTATCTTAACTTATACAAGTATAAATTAACTTTACTAATTTGTTTAGACTGAAATGAAATAAAATTTGCTTGTAAACGCTCTAAAAACAAGATTTTTTGATGGAAACAAATGAAATTCGGTATATGCATACATATTCATGAAACGAAACGGTCAAGTTCGAATTGTTTTAGATTATTGTTAAAGAATACTGACTTTATCAATAGAATGTATGATTTTAAAACTGACATGAATACAATTTTCAATACAAGAACAGAACCTGAAATCACAAAGCTTTGAAAATGTCATTTTGCTTACACAGAATGCAGAAGTGGGCATATATATTGGTCCAATGTCTTCAAAATATTTTTTGTTCCTACCATCCGTGGTGGGCATATATATGGCTGTGGTCCACTATCTTTTATAACCAAATCAAATTTTGTACCTACCCAGAAGAATGTAAATTAAAGAATTTTTTAGTTTAAGCTAACCATATTGAAGAAAAGTTCAAGTTAAATCAGTTGATTTATAATTCTATATCAATTTATTAAAACAGAATGATTATTTGACCACATGTGTCAGATATGATATATGATAGTCTGGCCGTGTGAAACATTATTTATGATTGATAAGTAGAAACTGCTGGAATATGACGGATCACCTAGTTTTCAACTCAAAATGGACAAATTTATTTTTACATTTATTACCTAATTTTTAATAAATCTTTATAGTCTTAGAATCTAACATGGGTCAAGTACTTAGTTCTATAAGAAAATAGTAGCCTAATTTGAAAAACTAGAATTATTCCAATAGAGCTTCTGAAATGACACTGGATTTATGACATGACATGACATGACATGACATTTAAGTTAGTCACATCTAACAAGGACAGACACATGTCTAGTATTGTTACACCTTGATTTGTCAAACTAATTTGATGTCAAAAACCTGTCTAAATTTACCATTTTTATATCCTCTCTTTAAGTTTGTCTTGTGTAGGACAAGATCCTCAGCCAGCTAAGTTCAGTTGTAACAAGTTATTGTGTAAAAGAGATAGATAAGATATGTATTATGTGTGACACAATTATTGATAATCAAATAGTTTCATTATGTTGGTAGTGGGAGATTATTAGACCGCCTGCTGGGGTTGTGGTTGGCAGTTGAATGAACTCCTAAGTTAGTATACTGTGACATTGAAGGGATGCAATCTGATGCACCTAATTACGAAGTGGTTGACCATCATTATTGACAGGGAAACCTTAAATTTAATTAAAAAAAAATTGAATTCTAACAATTTTTGTCATTGTAAATTGAACACCCCTAAATTTCATTATGTACTGTAGTGAAAATTAACTTCCATGAAATATTAAACTAAAAAGGCAAACTTGTAGACGAGCATCATACTAAAAAGAGATGCTAGAAATTATTTTCAACCAGTAAATCATATCAATTGATTTAGTGAACACTATGAGTTCATGATAGGTTTTCTTACAATGCCAATACTGTCTGTATTCTTTTGAAAAAGAATTAATATACATCCACCTGTACCTTTGTCTATCTACTATTAAAAACTTTAACTAAAAATTCATTTCAGACTCATTTTGATAAAGCTTATTACAAATTGGACTGTAGAATGTTACATGGCAATGCCTTAAATATCGATGTGGAAGCTATTTTTCTTTTAAATTCAAAACAGTAAAAGAAGCTAATAATGACTAGTTACAATAATTATTGAATTGATATATTTCTTATATTAACTAACTTGTAAAGTTAATGTTTCTTTGATCATGGTGCCATAACATATGGTTCTATACAATGACAGCTGGATATTTTACCTACTGTAAGATTTTAGCCACTGATTAACTTTCTATATATCTTATAATGTTTTAATAGACTAGATATAAACCTTAACTAGCTGACCATATATCAAGGTTGTGGCTAATAATTCAGCAATTTGATGATGTGTTTACAGTTTCGACAGTAAAGAGATTTTTATGCATGGACAAATGTACACAGCTGACCAGTTTAGAGTAATGTAATGGTCATTTTGATCAATTATAATAAACATATTAGCCTTAGTGTTGACCATAGAATTAATTACATTACTGCATAGAATTATTTGATTTCATCTATGGAAGTGGAATGCTGTTTTAATCGGTTTAAAAGTTGTTGTCATCTCTGGTCTTGCAGTGCAGAAAAGGCAAGAAACTTGATGTTTTTGGGGCGCAGCTAATTTGTGCAAAACATTAACCTCTGGACCTAGCATGTAATGTAAAGTCCTGGCTGCAGTTCCTGATAAGACACTCAATTGAATACTTAGAAGATCAGATTAGAAGTGACAAATCAGTTTCACCTCCAAACACTAACAAATTATCATTATGGTCAACACGGGAGGAACTCCAGCACTGTGAATTATTGGTATTTCAAGAGCCTGCAACAAATGGAGAATTTAATGTTATTACTGTGAAAAGACATTAACCTAATTTGAAATGTGAGAGAAAGTTGAGGTGAAATAGATCACTGTACAACATCTTTTAACAGCTTCTCTTAAAGGTAACTTTTTCTACATTAACTTTTTTTACACTATAGGTAAATGTGGTAAATGTTTATATCTTAAAGTAAAAGTCTATTCCAAGTGTTTCTGAAAGATTTGTTGCCTGTCGCAGATAACTTTTTCTATAAATGTAAGATTTCTCTACAAAACCTATCTTTTTCTATTGTAGGTTTCTTAAAGAAGTTATAAGAATTGAACATTCGATTGTTTCAAGGTAATTTAATTTTACTCAGTACCATTTTCTTTAATTTACTTATAATTTATTATTTCATCTATTTTGATATTTTAGTAAGAAATTTTTCATTTTCTTTAGGCTTGAACGTATCTCACATAAAAAATTGGGTTTAATACAGAAGTTTTAAACTATTGCCCAACTCGTTGAGTACTGATGTCCTCATTACAAGTAATTTATTCACAAATAAATCAACCAATCATGAATTGACTCTGCCTACTGTATTACTACAATAGATTTATACTAGTGGAAACTTATTTACTTCATTTCCATGTTAATATTATTGTGAGGGTTTCTTTTTATATCAGATATATGGTGAATGACTTTCAACTGGAGAGCATGCTACAAACATCCCTATATTAGATAGTTGACTCTTCCTTGGCTTGTGAATGGGACTTTTTATTTGTGGTTATTCAAGTTGTGTGCACGACTCAACATTAAACTTGAGGATATAATTGATAAGAAATATGATATAAAGAATTAGAATTTGACAGAATATAAAAATTAAACAGGTGAGTTAAGTTGAATTTTTATTTCTCTTCTGCCAAATTTCTTCAGCTTCATACTTGATAATAAGTGTCAAGATTTTTTACTACTTGTTTAGAAGTTTTTTAGTGGTTAACGATGATATACCAAAGCCTCGATGATATACCAAAGCCTCGAGATTATTGTATAACTTGATTGATTAGGAGATTATTAGTTGGTAAGAAGATTAAACATTCAGGATTAGGACTTTAATACAGTCTATAGTCTCAACATGGTCTAGATAACTTCTCTCTGTATATAGTAATGGATATTTTGTTTTGGTAACTGTTAATTTTTTGTTAAGGATAATTTGATTCTTGTTAATATTAAAAGTGACTTGAATTTGGATTAAAAGATGTATTCAGTGAGGTAATGGATTTGAATTATAGGCCTACATGTACATTTTCATTTTCTGAATTTCTTTTTCTTATCTCTACAAGAAGACATAGAATAGTGGGTTTTTTTATTTCCCAATGGCATAACCTTCACAATTCACAGATGGGTTTTAAAATTGATATATAAATTACTTGCATTAATATCTAATTTTTAAGATAAATGACTTCGTGATCAAGTTTCCCGGAGACTAAAGATTCTATTCAATTGTGGAATGTTAGAAAACAAGTTTTAAAAAGCTTTTTAAGTCCAGAATTTAACTTGGCAATAAGTTGTGAGAAATATATTTATATATCGATTAAAAATAGTTAAAAGCTTTTTAAGTTTAACTGCAAATATTTAAATTTTTCTGAAGTGTCAGAAAACTGTTGTTTTTAAGTTACAAAGTGAGGATAATTCCCTGAAAGAAACTGATTAAAAAATAATCAAGTCGTATGCAAGAACTAGAGTATTTCAAGTAGACAAAGTCTTGAAAATCAATCATTTTGAAGGATGTTGACTTCTTCCACAACAACAAGTATCACAATTTTATGTACAAAGTAGAAGTTTTTTTCAAAGTTTTAACATTAATTGATGTGAGGAAATTTAATTAAAAACTTCTTAAAGTCTAAAAGTCTATAACTGATATGATTATGTTATTATTCATGGTGGTAATTCTCTATATATAAGTATATTATAAGGTTATAAAAAGTTTAAAGTCTACGTCCAGTGTATAAGTAAGTCAGCTGATTTTCTCTTTTCTTTACTTATACACATATGGTCTTAATTAAATTGTTTTATCCAAGTTTTTCACAACTTTATTTTCTTTGACTTGACTTTGTCTCAGATTTTAGTTTTCCTTTCAACAAATTTTTCTATTACTTATGAATTTATTCCATTATGAAATTGTTATTCTATTAGAAATTTTGTTTCAAAATTCTGCATTTTATTTTCTACAATGATATCAAAACCAGTCAAGTCGAAAATAAAAAATGCTTTACTACGGCAGTTTTGTTTTACTCCAGTTTTTGCCAATGATGAAAGATAGAGCCGCACAGTGTTCAATTATGGAAACATGAGAGTATTTTGATTCCCTTTTCTTTTGGATCTTCAATGTATACAGTGTAACAAATGTTTTCCAAGGTCAGATTCTTATAACTGGAGCACTGAAAAGGTTGGCAATCTTTAACACATTGATACATTGGAGATCCCCTGATTAGCATAAGAAGCTTTAGACATTCTATATATCTTTAAGCACTTAATAAGCAAATATATACTCAAATATCTAATCATATCTTATCATATTAGTAATAAATTGTTTATTTGATTTTGAGTACCATTTTAAAGTTTTACTTCACTTCCATAGTTATTAAAACAAACACCTCAGTCATAAATCTGTAAGATCAATTATTATCTCAAGTTATTTACATGGTTTTCTTGGTGTAATCAGTTCAACGACACACTGATTCCTTAGAATGAGCTTTGCTGTTAATAGAGTTTCCAACATGCGTCTGAATATTTCTTTTGTTTATGTAAGTTCATGTCTTCAAATAGCCAGAAATAAGCTTGCTAGACACTTGTGAGATTTAATAAAATTTGATTGTGATATTGTGATTCAGACCTTCAACTATCAATCTCAATCTAGCTTCATATCCTCAATATCTTCCTAAAACCAGATAGGAACAACCCCTACATAATATTCAAAAGTTTTGTTAAAGACTGGTCATGAAGAACACCTTTCACTCGTTATGCTTACTTATTTTTGGTCACTATGTATATGTATAAATCATTATTAAAATTATTTTTTATTCGATCAAGGACAGAGTGAATTGAATCATTGAACATTGATCAAAGAGGTTAATAAACATGTTTATTTATTTATCAAGGTTAGTTTTATGTAGCTTATAATTCTTATGTATGTCTATATCATAATCTTATGCAATTGGCATTTTTATGTTCACATTAAGTTTTTGGGATTGATTTTCCTTTTCTGTTTTCTTGGTTTTTTTTTACCACTGTCATTGCTTTATACTATCACCTTAATGGAAGGACTGTCTCCTTTGTTGTACATTTGTTTTATTTATGAGTAATTACACAAACAGAGTCTAAAGTTTGTATGAAATAATAAGAATAATATGATTATAATATATAGAAGATGTATTACAAGATAAAGATCTTAGTCCCCAATGAATTGTGATGGAAACATTGATTTGTTATGTCAACGCCATATTTCTCTGATTATATCTGATTAGTCAGTAACCTCAGTTATCCACTGGGAATTGTCTCAGACAATTATCTTAATTGTCCTTCATCTTTACACAGATCGTTATATCTTTATTCACCCACTTGAACTGTTATTTGTAAGGGGATATGTTGTCTGGTTAACCTGGGCTCATGCTGATGAGATTTAAGTTGTAATTATTGAGACCCTGGTACAACGCTGTAAATAAATTATTGTTAGTGTGAATATCTAAATGAGTTCTGATATAAAATTGTTTCATCTTCGCACCATTGTAGATACATCAGACATTTTTTATGTTTACTGAAAAATCATCTGAAAAAATGTGATGAATTGTGCATTTGGAATGTCCTGAATAGTTTTATAAGACTGCTTTCATTTTAAAATTAACAATCTATTCACAAAATCCAGAATGAAATATGTATGGAGTTATAAGGAGTAAGCCTTTTTTGAAAAGGGCCAAATGCATTTTGTGAAAAAAATATAAGGGCCAAATAAAGCTTAGCTAGCATAATGAGCAGAGGGTTTTAGCAGAAGGGGTCACTCTTGAGGGGCCATTCTCAAGGGTGTCGAGGGCCAGATTTGGCCCGCGGGCTGCCATATATAGTGATTGCATGTGAATTGTTCATCACCAAAAGTCCTATACTAGATAATAAATACATTTGTTGGTATTTGTTTTATCATGAACACATATATATTAAACACCCAGTTTGCCAGACATCTTCAAATACCAGACCATAATAATTTGGTTTTGGATTGGTTTAATTAAAACTATGATTTCTAGAAGATCTCAGCTGGGGCCATAATTAATAGTAATTTTTCATAATTTTACCATTATTATAATAACCTTTTACTTGACCTTTTCTACGGCTATAATTATGGTCTACCAATCACACTTCAAATATATTCAGATAGCCATTACCTTGTCAAGTAAAAATATTGTATGGTTGGGAAAAGCAGACTATCATTTGGCATTAATGATAAAGTGCATGCTAGAAAATCTAAACACAAATAGAATTCACAGGACGTAAAACTCCATTCCATTTCATTTCAATGTCTTATATATCTATATATTGTATCACTTGGTAATTTGGTAATCTGTCAAGTTCACAGTACATGTAAAAAAAGTGACAGTATTCTGAATTTGATTGCATATTTTGAAATATCTTTATCTTTGTTTAAATGCAGAGTTAAAACTCTATGTTCTAAAGATTTTAAAAAACAATTGTTATAAGCAAAGTTAATAAAACAGGGATTATTCCCTCTAATCAAATTATTTAAAAAAACAAACATTGTTGAATACCTGGAGGCAGAACTTAGTCTCATTTCCTTTTTTTTTTATCAAACTGGCCCACATCCTATTAAATAACAGTAAATGGTACATTTTTGTTGAATAGCACAGCAGCTAGAGATAGATACTAATCCTGCAATCATTGCAGCTGGCATTGATCTTTATCAGCCTGTAAGCAAATATTTAGTCAGCAATTTCCCTTTTATTAACTTAATTTCTTGTAAATTTGACTAAATGAAATAAAGGAATATTAACATGGAATGGAATATTAATGAGATAGAATGGTTGGTATTATATCAATAAGTTTATTATATAGTTTACTGGATTGGGCTGATATTACATCCTTTATTTAGATTATTATATTATTATAGATAATTTAATACAGGTGTTCTCTTATTATTAACAGGATGTACCTGTATTTCCATGAAATATGACAAAACAAAGACACTGCCCACTCTAAAATAATCAGTCAGTATCATCAAATCCTAGAATCAAGGACAAACTTTTGGCCTATTTAATCACATTTGATATTTTTTTCATATTCACTATGGTTATAAGGTGTAATAGTCTGAATATTTGACTGGTGACACAGGTAAAACAAAGGATATAGGCCTTCAGCTATAAGTATTAAAGTTGATATTGTAATAATTTAATGTATCGTGGGTGAATTATATACCTATGATGATATCTGTAGGCGTAAACAGTTGTATGTATAATTTGTCGTTATTCAACCTATTCAACCATTTGTTATATCATAGCTTAATACTTATAAACCCTATATATTACCTTATACTGCTTTGTTAGTAGTCAGAAGTAACCTTCAATAGGCTTGTAATTATTGGCTCCATGTTAGTCAAGTTACAGTACCAATTCAAAATCTTTTTTTTTTGCATCAGTTTCAGGATTATTGTAATTTGAGCTTGAAATTTTGAATGGTATAACACATAGTCTTTACCTGTACACAATAACATGTAGTGTGGAGTGAAAAAAGCATCAGCAACTTTGTTCTGAAATCTTTGATCATTTTTTAAACCAGACATTAAGAACTGACACTAAAAAAGTTTCATAATAATGATGCGTGAAAAAGTCTGAAGTCTGGAGCGTTGCCAGATTTGTCCAAATTATATCAACCATCATTAATGATGTTATGATATTCAGAAAGTTTTTGTCTTGTTCTTCTGATATAAAGTATAATGGAAACAGGATGTGCTCTGTGCCAAGTATTGATAGTCATAAGAAATGTAAATATATAAGTTTATTAGAAATGAAAATTGAATTTATCAGAAATGTAAATTGAATTTATAAGAAATGTTCAAGATTTGTCAATGTGCCATAAATGCACCATTTAAAAATGCTGTGAATTTTTTTTTATCATGGAAAGAAAGTTATTTTTCTGTTTCATAATTAAATAAATCTCATAAAAGAAAAAAATTATATCACAGCTTCATTAAACATATAAAAACAATTAGGAAATATATAGCACTTGTCCCTTTTTGCTGAAAACAATGATTTTTAGGCAAAGAAACTTAATCAGTTAAATCTCAGAACAGAATTTACCAACCTGATGGTATTTGATATTAACTTACCTTTCATTCCTGTTTTAATCATTAACTAGTTATTAAGTATAATCTTCCAAGATAAAAGTCAGACTGACCCATTTAAGGTATTTTTAGAAACACAAAAAGTTTCAAACTGGAAACCATATCCAACTTTAAATTTAGAAAACCATATCGATTTAACAACTCAAATTCTAATTCTATTATCTGTTAAACAATATTATAATGTGCCTAGTTCGTTGCTTAAAATAGTCTTAATATTATGATGAAAAACAGTGAAATAAAGCTTGTTTTAGATAAAATATTGTGATTTAAAATTCAGGCAAGATAAGAAGTATAAATGATATAAAGATATTATATCCAGCAGTGAGAGTTGTTATTAAAAAAGATATTCTTTTTATCAATAACTGATAAGAAACATAATGTAATTACATTACAAACCTAATGTTAAATATTATCACATGATAATGTCTAATATTATTACATTACAAAAACAATGTTTAATATCTTTACCTTACAAACTTCATGTTTAATACCATTGCATTAAAAACTCAATGTGAGTTAAATATTATTTCATTACAAACTCATGTTAAATATTATTTCATTACAAACTCAATGTTAAATATTATTACATTACAAAAGCAATCTGTAATATCATTACCTTACAAACTCAATGTGAGTTTAATATTATTGCATTACAATCTCAATGCTAAATTTTATTTCATTACAAACTCAATGTTAAATATTATTTCATTACAATCTCAATGTTAAAATTTATTACATTACAATCTCAATGTTAAATATTATTTCATTACAAACTCAATGTTAAATTTTATTTCATTACAAACTCAATGTTAAATATTATTTCATTACAATCTCAATGTTAAAATTTATTTCATTACAATCTCAATGTTAAATTTTATTTCATTACAAACTCAAAGTTAAATTTTATTTCATTAAGCTTGCCGCAGACGTGTGTAATCCGACACACGCAAATGACACAAGTGAATAATTTCACACGTCTGCGCTGAAACAAGCCTGTGTTTTAAAACACTCGTGTTGACTTTCACAGCATCAAACTTGTTTGATATTTTTCGACACGCGTGTCGATTTACACACGTCTGCGCTGAGCCTGTGTATTTCGACACAGTACTTCTGTCTAAAGCGCATGCGTCAACTCTCGGTCAAAATGGCGGCGCCCTGTACTGTCGTGTCCGAAGTATTATCGGAAGATAAATTGGTGGACGCGTGGTCGGATTACCCATGTTTGTACGTCGTGAGCTCCGCATTGCCGTTTCTTGTCGGGTAATACAGGGAGATATCATTTCCAAGATGGCATTAAATGACTCCCTGTCCAGACGATGAAATTGGCGAAATCGTTCAGGGTCTTCGGCGTCCAATTCGCGGAGTAGGGTATCACATACCCCATGCCTCTTTTGTTTTAAAAGCCACCCCCTGGACCATAGGTGCCTATTTGATGTAGTTAACCGTCGACGACGTAACAATAAAAAAAAACATTAAAGTTTCTTCGTCTTCAGACGCCGACGATTCTTCACTATCCGCCATACTGTTTGGTCACGTGATCTCCGGTTGTTTTGGTCACATGATCTCTATGAATCAGCTGTGTTAATTTACACACCGTGTGCGGCAACGCTGTGACAATTGACACAAGTGAAATTATTCACTTGTGTCATTTGCGTGTGTCGGATGACACACGTCTGCGGCAGGCTTTACAAACTCAATGTTAAATATTTTTTCATTACAATCTCAATGTTAGATTTTATTTCATCACAAACTCAATGTTAAATATTATTACATTACAAACTCAATGTTAAATATTATTTCATTACAAACTCCACATTAAAAATATTATTTCATTACAAACTCAATGTTAAATATTATTTCATTACAAACTCAATGTTAAATATTATTTCATTACAAACTCGGCTGAAATTTTTAGGGAGAACTGTGGACACTATTACTGATTAGCCGAGCTAAAAAACACTTCAGGTTCTGAGACTAATGTTTGATTGGTCGAACGGATAGTGACATTCATTTCAATACAATTTTACATAAAATTTAGTTCCCAATGGATCCTCCTTTAATCTTTTACATAGGCCATGCGTGTTTGCTATCAATAGTTCTTTCTGATAGGAGATTTTATCTTTCACTCCAATCATCTCAAATTTCTGTTCAATACTGTTGTATAATATGTTTAAAAAGTTGTGCGTGATTTTCCAGATATCTGTTGTTGTCATAGGAGTTGTTTGAAGATTCACATTTAACTTGATTTAATCTTCTAAATTGTGTGTAATTTTCTCTGAAGCGAAGTATCTGATCTCTTTAATTTCCAAATATAGTTTAATCAAAAGATATTGAGACAGAAATAAGTTGTTCTCAGTGACATTGACAAGCTTTGAAAACAGCATTCTGTGTTATCAGGAGAGGATAACGTAGATCATTTGGAAGATTAAAGAGTAGATTCTGGGCTTCAGACAAAGGATTTCCTACTCAGACAAATGCTTTAAAATTTGATTGCTGCTCTTTGAGAGTATTCAAATTTTTCATGCTTTTGAAATTGGTAGACATTATTGAGTTAATTTCAAATAACTTGCTGCAGAAGAAGAATCTTATATAAAAATGAAAATCGTCAAGTGACATTCCAATTTTATTGAATGTATCTCTGTCTAGCTTAACTCTTTTCAAAAATATGCCAACACAGGAAATTTGATTATCATATGTCAGAAAATTTATCAATATTGCTTAAGATGGTTAGATTAGTTATACAAATCCATGTCTTAGGAAATTGCTCAGATTAAGCTTATTATTATTAGACTTTTGTAGCTTGGTTTGATATAGGATTAGTTATTCTTCATCTAATTTGATATTTGTGCATGTTTTTGTCATTCTAAGGTATATTGATAAAGTTATCCCTATTGCATATTTGCCATATGATATTTCTAGCAATATTTATGATGGAATCTTTCAACATGAAATCTCTTAAAGGGGCACGGGGATTTTTTAGCTCAGCAATTTAGTACTGGTTATATCACAACTCACCATTGAAATTTGAGCCTTCAAATCCATGTGCATCCATAATTATTAGCATTTGAAAGTTATAATGCCCTACTACACATTATCGATACTATGCAATATATAGAAATAGAAGGAGAAATGTCTAATTTAAGGTATATTTGAAGGAAATACGCAATTTTCGTGCATTTCTAGTGCTTCTGAAGGATACTTAAATATATTCAAGACCCAAATCAACCAATAAAAATGAAGACTGGTCCCCTTTAATATTGAATACTGAGAGGCAGGCTTGATCTGCTTCTTATGTGGAATATGGTTCATTCAGATTCCAATACTGACAGTGTATTGTGGTAATCTAGATCTAGATTTGTTAAAAAAGCAATTGATGAGGTAGAAATGATAATACTTAGTCAAATTACAATCTATAAGTTATAACATGAGTCATTAACCCTTTGAACCCTGACGTTACTTTGGCTAAAATGTCTATATACCCTGAACTCCCAGCAATATTTCTGAAAATGTATTACGTCAATGTAATATGACGTCAGTTGACAACGGCCAGTTTACCGGCTTGTCGGGTATACATAACGTAAGGATGGGCCAGTATACCTGCTTGTCGGTTAAGATGATGTTGATACAAATAGATTTAGAATAAAGTCCATGTTGAAGCCTATAAGTTAATGAAGCTTCTGTTTAACTTCCTCAGGTGGGTGTATCCATCTGTTGGAAACCATTCGTTAATCACAATATTATCAAACTGATGGTATTGTTATTGAATATTACCAATCCCTAGCTAAATATATTCCAACATGCAGGATTTGTCTTGTTATTCTAATGCATTTGTTATGATTGGCCAGTATACTGTATATAATACATTAAGATTAAATATTTGTATATTGTATATCTTGAAGTATTATGAAGATTAAGAATGTGAAAACCTGCCAATATTAGAAGTGATGATACTTTTTAACAGATTAAACCTCATTTTCAGCAATCTTGTGGGAGGTTTTGAATTCTGTCCAAAAACATTACATCTTTCATTTTAGTATCCTGTCTGTATATTTTTTCTACTAAAAGGAACATAAATAATTGTCAGTTTTTACACTATAAATTGTAATGTACAAGTTTGTAACATTAACTTATCTTGTAGGAGTTTGTTATTTGAATTTAGATTTTGTGGATTATATGCAATTACATTGCTGTGTAAATGTAGCAAGAAACATAAAGTATATTATCAATGGTATAATTGTGTTAAAAGCTATTTTCTTCCTGGTTCTTTTTCTCACTTAAATCCCTCTCTAGTAATTAACTGGCTATATTTAGAAATTTTATGGCTTTTTGAGATGTTCAGAAAATCTTAGTGATGTTGTGGTGTTAAAAATATTCACACTTCCAAATCCTAAACCTACGTCATGGAAATACAACATAGATAAATTCCCTTTATATTCTAATCAGCATTAACCTTTATCAAATATTCACAGAAACTTTCTAGAAACTCTTTAATCTGATAAACAGCAATTTGGCATCTGATATATGCAAGGTTTTATCAAATTAAATTCAAAATGTTGAATGGTTGTTAGTCTGTCATGAATAAGATAACCAAATCTTATCGGTGTTTTATTAAAAGAATATTGAAATGTTGTATAAATAAAGACGTATCTGTCAAAATGCAATATGTGGATCTGATAACTAAACACTCGATTGATTGTGAAAAAAGGTGTAGTAAAATCTTGCCAAATGTAGAAAGACATATAGGTCTCAAAAACTCTAAAAATAGTTAGATGGTTATAAAGACTGTCATTGTTAAGTTCTATCCATATCTTCTTAAATGTCCTTGTGCTAGATCAGATATATGTAATCAAATTACCTCTGCCAGCAACTCTTGTACCTAGTTCTTCTTCCAAAATCTGAACTATGTCACAAAAGAATACCGGTTAGTACAACTCAATTGAACTTGTCAGATCTTATCAATCTTCATCATTCTTTTAATTATTCCCATTCCACAGCTATAACTGATTAGAATCATATCTTAAACAATCTCCAACTGGCTCTGTGAGATCTTTCTTTTATCTTTTACTATGATGTCTAGCTGCAATTAATGGAGCATTGTAGGTATTAATAGTTGATTTCAAATCACCCTTAGTATTGCAATGAAATGTGTTCATAAGCATAATATATATGTTATCAAATTCATATCTCAATATCAGTCTTTGTAGATTGCTTCATTTTTTGATCACTGTGAAATATTTTTGGTCAGAAATGAATATTTGAAGTCTAGCAATGTTTCAATTAATATTGTTCTTGTTGTTTTTTTTAATAACAGATATTTTTCATTTTCCTCATCAAAGTCATTATTTTTTATTTTTCAAGACTCTCAAGTTCTATCTACACTCTTTTATTCCTAATCAAATTTCATAAATAACAGAGGAAATAAACAAATAATTATTGACAGTTGTAGAACCGTGTGAAAGATGAAACACACTGATTGATTGTGATATGTGTAAAGTTCCTGGGTGAAAATAGATTAATTTACACATTAAAGTAGAAAGTTTGATTGCTTTGTGGCTGTAAACTTGATGCTTTCAGCAATAATTCTGGTTGAAATAAGTTGCTTCAGTGCTTTCTTCATAGATTTCTGTCTGGCACTCAAGTGGGTTGTTTGAAATCTAATTATTTTTTTTTTATTTATTTCATCATCTATCCAGCTGAGAAATCATTGACATGTCTAAAAATGTTTGATAAATAAAAAAATTGAAATTTTTATTAAATAGAAGTCTAGAAGCTGGAAAGAGAAATGGAAATAAATTGGGCAGAAGTATTTTCATTTCAATTGACACGTCTAATTTATTAAGTGTTATCTATCGGAATAAAGTCATAGTGACCAGATCAGGGCTCAACTCTTTTCAATATGGTTAAGAGATCAATCCCAAGTTGTCTATAATGTTGATAGGGGGTTATCATTAACGTCATTAACTTAAACATGTTGTTAACCTCACAATTGAACAGCTGCAACCGAACATTGTATTTGGGATGCTTCACAGATCCAGGCATCATCCGTTTTAAGGTGCGGACTAAAAACTGTGACTGTTTTAACAACCTTGCTCTGTTGAGGATTAAATAATAAACTTTTAGTAAAGTGAATAATAAGATTTCAATAACAATGTTAAGACAAATGATACTAAGTCTAGCAAACTAAACTTGATATCATGTATTAGAAGAACAGATTGCATATTGGTTGAGAAATGATTTATATTAAACCTAACTGATATATAAACACTGGTATCTTTATATGACTCATATCTTAAAGAATTCTCTTCTGTAAAATTCTTTTCAATCATCTTTGGAGAAAATCTGAAAAGAGAATGAATGGTTAAATGAAAAGTGGCAATGCCATTCAGAGCACAAAAAAAGAGAAACTTATCCAAGAGCAATAAATCATCTTGGCCATTTCCATTGGCATAAAAAACACATCATGTGTTCTGTAGTAACCTATGAACTAAAGACTGGCACCACAGCTCCAGTAACAGACACAAGGAAACCAGTTCGAAGGAAAGAGATCTGTTCACACACCAGAAAGACTCGCGTTAAGAAGTTTATACCCTGCCACTTAAAGTGCAGTAAAAATTTAAAATAGCCGACAGGAGTGAGATATATCAGACTTTATTTATCATGTCTAATACCATCAAATATAAACAGAATTTAAGTGATTTCTTTACATAAACACAGTAGATAATTTCTTTTTTTTTTTAGTTTTTTGTATGCACAATTAATGAACTTCAGAAATTTTCAAGAAACTTCAAGATTCTATTTTACAGAAATGTAAGCATTAAAGGGTTGACTTTCTCACAAAATGATGATTTAACATAACATTATTTTTAAATCTGTAATGTAAATTGAACTATATTTTTATTCTAAACATTATTATTTGAATTGATAATTGAAATGTATGCTCTTTTCTTGTGACCTTGGCTAGTGCTTCTATAATAGTAGAGTATCTTCTATAACACCCAATACAAAATGATCGATATAAAGCTCATTCAACCTTTTTTAAACAGTAAAAGATAGATTTCTGGATTTATCAGATTATCAGAGTTCACACATCATGTTTCACTTTTCTGATATAAAATTCTTCATTCAGTTACCTGTTTTGGGGTGGCTATAGTGATAGTATCAACATTCTGATATTCAGATATTACCAAAACATCATATTCTCAGTAATAATAACTGCTCTGGAAAATGTTGATAGCAAACATTATATGTTTTACAAAGTTAGAGAACATCAGCTTTTAATTGTGAAAAATGTTATTCCTAGTTGGAATTGCACTTAATTAACTGATAAAAAAAATATTTTTACAAATAAATTCCTTTAATGATATTGACATTGTTAAAAAGTTCTGATCATTATATCATTTACCGGTATCCAGTCAGTGTATAAACAGGCAAGTTTTAATATTTGCTATGAAGTAATGCAATTTTTATGGTATTACTCATCCTAATTTTATAGAGCCTATCTTTTCAACTATTTATTCCACTGTCATGAAATTTTATGGGTATTTTATGTAATATTTAGATTATTAATAGATATTATGTGATTTATGAATACGTCAAACTGTATCATTGTTTTGTCTCTAGTTTATTTAGATAATAGTTTTAGTGTGTCAGTTGGTACTAGAGTTGTAATAAATATATGATAAATTGTTGTTAGGTTATTAACAGTACTATTAATCTGTATATCTTCTAATATGTTTTACTATCTCATTTATCCTCTACTTTATCCTCTAGGAATGTCTGAATTGATCATATTAATACACTATCTAAATTACATTTCTTGTGATTTATGTTTCCTTTAAACTCAATAATTTCTAAAACAATCAGTTATCATGTTAACTAAGGTTCCAAATAAAAATTGATGTCATAATCTCATTATCTAGTAACATCTATTAAACTAGGAAACCTGTAACATACTCACCTACTGTGATGTGAAGAATGAGAAATTTAACTTGGCCAGTGCTTTTAAGTCTTTCACTTTCACAATTATTTGATTCATGCATATGAAAAAAAAACTATAGAAAATAAGAAAATAAAATTGTTGTTGATCAAGAATTCCATTTGAGAAAATAAACATCATTGGTGCATTAAGAAAGCTTAAATATAAGATAATACATTGAATAACGGTTGATGTGTTTCAAAATTTCTGCTCTGATATTTTCAAAAATAAAATTTCCCAAGTGAACATTTTATTGAAAAATTAACTGAAGAAATTTTAGTAGGTAATAATAGTTCCTGATAGTTTCCTCATAAAAATTACTTGTAGGATTTTAAGATGTTCTCATATTACACTGTGTTACATTGATTAACTGGGATTTTATAGGAAAATTAATTTTCTTAAAGTGGCATCAATCTTGTGTCTGGTTCCTGTAAGAGATTAGAATGATTGTAGAAGAAAGGAAAGACTACTTTAGAAAGTGATACTAGTATTTATTGAAGATTAAGAGTAAGATTTGATTCATCTATGTTCTAGTAAATTGCTAAGAAAAAGTCAGGAGCAATTATTATCAAGCCTACCTTGAGCTTAGCTATGTCATTGTTTGTCCTCTAGCAGTAACAGATATTTTAGATGATCTTTTATCTACTGGAGACATCAGACTTGAAGTTTTATCAACATAGTTTGTGAAAGAAATTGGCTGGCTTGGTATATAATTTTTATCACTACTTGTTGAAATGTTGTGTCACTATTTGTTGAAATGTTGTGTCACTATTTAATTTTGTTGAAATGGTGGTACCGGCTGGTCATGATGATCTGATAGGAATATAAAAGATAGTGGACCACGGCCATATACGCCTAACGAAAAAGTCGAAAAAGGAAAAAATTTAATCAGGAGAAAACTAAACTTTCTCAAACCTTTCGATTTAGGTCCAATAACATCCATTTTAAGTTTCATCAAAATCGGTTGAAAACTAAGAGAGTAATAGCATATTTAAGATTTGGGGCAAGGGCAATAACTCTGCTTGTAACGATCGAAAATTGCTCAAATTCGAACTTGATCTTCGTTTTCTGAATATATATACACATATCAAATTTCATTTGATTCCGTCAAAAACTCTAGTTTTTAGAGCGTTTACAAGCAAATGTTGATGGACGGACCGACAGATTTGGGGCAAGGGCAATAACTCTGCTTCTAACGATCGAAAATAGCTCAAATTCGAACTTGATCTTCGTTTTATGAATATGTATACACATATCAAATTTCATTTGATTCCGTCAAAAACTCTAGTTTTTAGAGCGTTTACAAGCAAATGTTGACGGACGGACGGACCGACGGACGGACCGACGGACGGACGGACGGACCGACGGACGGACGGACAGGGGTGACTACAATATACGTCCTCATAGAGAGATGAGGGCGTATAAAAATGTTGTGTCACTATTTGTTGATCAGGAAAAATAAACTATTAATTGTGTTGTTTGTATAAATTTCTAGGATGAATGGCTGAATGGTTGAATAGATTCAGTACTTACAATTTATGATGTTAAATAATAAAATTATCTTGTTTACAAGATAGTAATAAGATTAGGAAGAGAAATTGTCAAGAAGTCTGTGTATAAATTAGATAATGTTACTATTAACTGGTATGTTTATAGCTTGTCTAAATCAGGTATTAGATTAGATATCACTACCAGACTGCTACTCTACTTATACAATCTTTCCTCAACTCTTAACTTTTTTCTGAACTTTTGCTCATTTTCGATAAAATGATTTTGATTTGGTGGAATATTTTGTGGAATAGTTTTTTCAGATTGGCCAAATTTACCACAACTTATGTTTTAGAAAAAACATATATATAGGTCTACCTTTGTTTGAGGCTTATTTGAAAAAGATTTGCAATTTTCATTAAGTTTTAACACTTCTGAAGACTAATTATATATATTGAAAATCCAAATAAACTCATGAGTGATCTCCCCTATAAAATATTTTGTTATACAAGAAGTAGATATGAAATTTGAGTATGATTGCAATTATATTGTGCATATTACATATGATACCCACAAGGGCCACAAGTCGTCAAAAATTTATTGTAGAAACTGAGATGAAAGGCTTGGCTGAACACTGTAAATCATTTATAAGTTTTAGTTATAGGCTTCATTGAGTTTGTAAAGATACTCTTCCTGGTCTCTAGATACCAAATTGGTAAATTATAAATAATATGGTAAAAAACAACAATATTTTTACAGCTATTATGAAATATTTAACATGGACTATATAATAAAACATCATAATCATAATACTTTCTCATGTTGGAGAACATGTAACCTCAGTTATCTGTTGTTAATGTGTCATCCTAGAGAACAACACATCAATGAGCCTGGGCTATAACACAGATATACATCTCTTAGGATCTGTTTGGTCAATATGTAGTGACCATTTGAGAAAAACGGTGTTTAACTTTTAGAGTGTATATAAGAATTATTATGATAGAAGAAATATATTGATTATTTTTTTTCTTTTAGCTCAGCTTTTTACTGCCTTGATTAGCGCTCCTTGATCTACTTCTTTAAGAGATTGTAAAGAGGTTGATTGAATTTTCTAAGTGTATCAGGGACAATTATAGCACCAGACCTTGGCCAGTGCTTTACATCATTGTTTTTAGGAACTTCTTCACTTTTAATACCAGTTTGCACAATGCCAATTTTCAATCTGACGTCTATGGTTCCAGCAATTCCGCTTAAACTAAGTATTGATGATATCACAACCCCAAAAATGCTTGTATCACAGGATACCTTTACAAGTGTGATATCATCAAACATTGAATTTTATGTGGAATTGCTGGAACCACAGACATCTTATTGAATATTTAATATAAGTGTCTCAGATACTTATCAAAAATTTAGTAAAACTTGTCTCAATCCCTTAAAGCCTATAATTTTACATAACAATAATTGGTCAGATACAATAGTTCTGATGAAAGAAAACATTTGTTGGGAGTTTCTGATTGTCTGAATTCAAAATATTCATTGATGACATAAGTAACATAGATATAGGGTATAAATGACGTATAATATAATAATCTAAGTCAATGAATTTATTATTTCCTGCTAAGGATGAGATTATATTACATATTAAGTTTCATGTAATGTTACCTTAAAGATGTCATTTATACCATGTTGCAAGTTCATTACATAATATTGATCTTTATTTATGTTGGATTAATTTCTTAGCAATTGTAAAAAACAAAGAATATTCAGGTTAGATACAAGTTTATCACACATCGTGTGAGAAGATTTTGAAATTTTTAAGGGTTTATTTGTTATTAATACATTTGTGGTCGAAATACGTGAAAATTTGTGCATCAAATTGTGTTGTATTCTTTTTACATTCCTTGGAGTATCTGTTAAAGACTTTTGATAACTGTAATTGAAAGTTTCATCTACTTCTTTTCCTGCAAGAAGCAAAAATTGATTTTCTAGTACAGTTTGTAGTTTGCTCTAGACATAAATAATTTGCTGACCTAGGTTCAAGATTGAAAAAAATAAATTAGTGTGAAAAGATGAACTTTTGATCTCGAAGAAAGTTTTTTGTCTTATTTTTATGGGTCACAATTTGGTCTTCAAGTTCTTTTATAAATCTAATTCATGATGATGTTTGTAAATCATAGACACTGATTTATCCAAATAACCTCTCTACATCAAAATACCCCAGTCTTTTGTACTACTGCCAATTATGAGAGATTAAAATGATAATTATATAAGATATAATATACTGATAGCATGACTATATTGAATTATAAGACTTATATTAAAGATTATATTATGTTGATTATATAGACCACACAAATTACATATGGTTAATATTTATTACTGTCCACTGGTTAACACTCTTTGATTCACTTAATATCAATTATTAGTTATAATGGTTTTTAACACCTTCTTTTCATTATTTCAGCTTCAGATGGAATGTTATTAGTAATGGACAGATAACTGACTTAATATGAAGAAAGCAACAAAAATTGGTGCCAAAGTTACCAACTTTAAAAAATGTTCTTGGTTTTGTGTGTATTTTTGGACCTTAATATAGATGGACTATGATGGAGGTATACAATACAACAATGAATAATGATAATAACAGTGTGGAACATGTGTATAGAGATTCTGACCCACCACTAGAAGCTGACATTCGGATTGCCAGGATTTTATTGTTAATGCCCAGATTAGTGTTTTTAGTTCTGGTGTTTGTAGTTGGTTCTGTTGGTAATATGATTGTACTCTATGTTTATCATTTTAAATGGCGGAATTCGACCTTTACTTTATTTGTTAAAGTGCTAGCATTATTAGATCTGTTGAATTGTTTTACTAGTATTCCTGTTGCTATTCTTTTAGTTATCGCACAAGATCATGTTGATATTGATACTCTGTGTTCAATAACACCCTTTCTGTCTCTATATACATCTATCGCTTCCGGCATATTATTTGTTATCATAGCAGTACAAAGATATTTGGGTATATGTAAACCAATGAGAGTTTCATTTGAATTACAATTGGCTAAAAAACTGTGTTTGCTTGCGATTTTTCTATCAGTGCTACCCAGTTTGCTAAGATTATTTTTAGACAGTGGAATAACCTACCATGTGTCATTTAACGATATAAAATTTAATATAACTATGTGTGTTGTTGGAGAAGAATCACGATTAGTACCCATATATAAAGTTTATATGGGAGTGTTATCGTTGTTATTCTTTTCAATATTTGGAACTTTAATCGTGCTATATATTTTAATGTGGTTGAAAATGTTCAGACATGCTGATCAGAGATCAGAATTATTCCAAAATCAACAGTCAGTGAGGAACATTCAACAGTGCAATGCCAACAAATACAACTCATTTAAGATATTTTTTGCTGTAACTGTTGTATTTTTAGTAAGCTATTTACCACATTTAACCATCGTAACATTTCGAACTCTAGATCATAATTTAACAACCGTTAGAAGAGCATTTTATGATCTGGCATATTATAGTCCTTTGTGGAACAATGCTGCCAATCCTTTGATATACAGTTTTTTCTCAGCTGAGTTCCGATATCAGTGTCGGGCACTATTCTGTTCAAAATGTTGCAGAAGAGAAGAGTGTTACAATGATACGTTAAGAATGAAGTCTATGAATCAAGGCATTAGAATGCAGTCTATGAACCAAGACTCGCGTAGAACTCTTCATAGTATTGCTTAACATACATTGTGGTCCATTCAACAGACTGAAAAAAAGACAGTATAGTTGTATTTTGATAAGTGCCAATAAATTATTAGTGCGTCTTATAGACATCCAGTGATTATCATACTATACTGACAGATTTTTATTCTAAACACAGTACCAATATTACTGACTGATTTACAGGAAATGTTACAAATGATATGAAGAGCTGACAGAGTTTTTAGCCACTTTGATTAGAAATTTAATGTTTTTGTTAATTGAAATCTCTTAATATTGAGTCTGTGACATCATCAATCAGTGATTCCAATAAATGTTACTTTGATTATAACAAAAACTACCTCTTGAAAATCTAAGGGGCTCTGATGTTAAACAAAATTGTGTAGAACAAGCTGAATGCAAGCTCTTCCGTCTTAAGATTTATCAAATAAATTGTCATTGGTTGTTTATTCCCCATTGTGATACAGCAAGTCATGCATCATACAGATACATGTAGTAAACACCCAAATGATATATAGTATGTATTATTGTACCAAAGATATGTGTGATTGTGATGAACTATATTATTTGTTATGATTATTATTTCATTTTATTTGAAATATCTTGTTATTTGTTAAGTTATTTATGAAACCTATTGGCTGGTATTGATGTATATTATCAATGGCATAGAATAAATCATACATAAATACCATACTAAACACCAGATGCTGAGTGTACCTGTAAGAAATATACCATTATCCAGATATCTAGATGTACCTTGCTGAATTGTGCAATATATGATGCAATAGTTGATTAAATAAAATCTTGTATTTAGTGTTTGTGTAATTTTTTTCTCTATAAAACATGGCTGCATTGCTGAGAAAATTCTAAACTGGACAGTTTACGATTAGAAATAATATACAATAAACTGTGTCATCCAATTTTGCAGGTTTTACTGTTCTTTCCCTAAATGATTTATTGCAACATAACCACAAACAGCTTACTGTGAGGAAGATATCCAAATTGCCATTTATCCTACCGGCAGAACATAGTGGACTTCTACGTTTATGTAGCAACATGCATATGAAATTTGCCTAAATATTTGTGTATATCATTATCAAGATACTACTTTATGCATGGTAAAAGATAGTGAGTGCTTTTACAGATTTTGTATTACACGTCTACTCAAAGACAGTCATAATATAGAACCAGGTACTATTTACTCCATATGCATGTAATCCTTTTCAGTTCAAGATTCAAAATTTATGCTTGATCACACGTGGCAAAATGTATTCTTGTATGCTGGTGTCAATTTTTATATCACTATAAGATTTTCTGAGATTCATCAAAATCTTAATCTGAAATTTGTTAGTATTTCAAAATGGTTAGATTTAACCTTGATACAAATTTGGTAGAAGGCATTCTCACAATTTATTCTTGATTATAAAATTTGTACATTTGGTAATCTGAATTTTAAAGCCAAGCACTTCATGCAATGAAATTTTAACTTGGCACTCTATTATGTTTTGTTAGTAGGCCTACATTGATATTTTCATTACCTATCCTAACAATAATTTGTTTTATCAAAACACCTGGATTATTTATATTCCAATCCATATCATGAACATATTCCCAGCTGTGTATGATTTTATAAAAGTCAGGAAGAGTGTATAGATACTAAAATGTTTTATTTTATTGTAGGTGGATATCTAAAATAAAATATATTAATAATATGAACTAAAATAGTATCATCTGATAGATAGGAAGCCATCAGTTGATTAACAAAATATTACATTAGCTAACAGACACAGAAATAGTGTAGGATGTTTGTCTTCTTCCAATCTGATTTCTCAACTATCCATTATTTATTGGCAATAAATGTGATAGAATGTGAGACATAAGTTTGATCATAGAACTAAAAGGTAGGGAATGCCAAGAAGGACAAATAAATAGTTTATGCTTGGCACGCATGCGCTGAATATGAGGGTTATCGCATAACTTCCGCTTTCTGCAAAATGGCACCTAATTGCCTAACAGACATTAATTCAACTGGCTACCGACTGCACCTAAACTCGGCGTTAAATGTATTGATGTTTACACAGTACGAATGTGAGAGAAAGGCTAAGATAGTGTTTTATTTGGAAGATGGACTAGTTTAAGATTTGACATGTTTAAAATTTGAAACAATTTCTTAAACATTTTTCGACCATATTGCGTATTGTTTGCTGGCTTATTGTTTGCTAGCTCAACGGCAGGTTTTATCTGACTAATTGTTTGCTGGCCAAGTGTCTGCTACCTTCAGCCCGGTAAAACTCACTGCATGGTAGGTCTAAATTTAAGCCATGGCATAACAGGTTTTCATGCTTAAATTTAATAATTACATTATTTCTACAGTAACACAGGCCTATAACATTTAGAAATATATATACTTATCATTACATATCAAATCATAAAATTACAGTTGTAAAAATCTTGTTAAATTAGATTTTCTGTGATAATTTTCAAATTAACTTCTTTTGTTATTGTTTACCATAACTATTTTTACGCTGCACCAGAAGTTAAAAAAAGACCCCCAAGTAGAAATTCGGTCAACCATAAATTTAAACGGAAGTTCAATATTTATTTGTCCTTCTTGGCATTCCCTGCCTATAGTTCTATGGTTTGATCAGATCTTTGATGCATTCGAATACCATGATTATCTGTGTTGATATAATAACCCAATAACATATCAGTCTAATCTTTATGCTGTGTTAGATTCTTTCTAAACAACAGAACTGTAAATAATATCATTCAGGCAGGTAACTGATTATCTGGTCTATCAATAGATGTCACTTTCACATGATACCATACATTGATCATATTTCAGATTGATAAATTAATATTAGACTGGAGGGAATTTAAAATTTTAGAAACTATTGTATTCAATTGTTATGAACATGCCGATATGTGAGATTAAAACAATGCATAGATCTGTTGACAATCAAATTAGAAGGTTCTCAATCAACACACTGATTGAAAGAGAAATAATAATTGATTGCTTGATTGGTAGTCTAAATCTTAGATATTGTTAATATAATATAAACTATTGTGTTTTATAATTGTATTTATTCCAAGTGACAATAACTGTCATAAAGCTTTCTGGTCCAGGATATTTCAATATTTATTTTGATGGAGCATGTGACAACTACCAGTCTATTTTCCTTTTATAGAAACTTTCATCAGAAAAAAAGAATTGGAAGATAGACACATTGAAAAAATGAAAAACAGATTTGCTTTAGGAGCATGTGACACTTAACATTATATTTCCTTTCATTTTATATTTATAAAAATAGCGATGCCCCATCGTAATACGCCCACTTTTGTATTGGCAGCCAAGTCGTACGGGAGGTCGACAAGAACTATCAGTAAATGAAACATCTGTTGAAAACCGTGCTATCAAGAATGTTTACAAAATTGAACGATTTTTGAGTGTTTACAACTACAAGTTCACAAGGGCAATAACCCATGAAATATTTAAGAATTCTTCTAATTTTCAATAGGGTTCATCCTTGGGTGATTATGAACAATCATACCAAGTTTGGTCAAAATCCATCAAGAAACAAGCTCTCTATCGTATCCACAACTTTGTTCAGGGCTGAAAAATTAACGTGTTTTAAAGAACAAGGGCAATAACTAGTATGAATTTCGATAGGGTTCAACCTTGAGTGATTATGAACATTCACAACAAGTTTCATTAATGTCAATCAAGAAGCCAGCTCTCTATCGTGTCCACAACTTTGAGAGTGTAACGGCTGAAAAATTAACGTGTTTTAAAGAACAAGGGCAATAACTCATAAAATATTTTTCGATGTTTCTGATATTCAATAGGGTTTATCCTAATGTCAATACAAACACTCATACCAAGTTTCATCAAAATCCATCAAGAAACCAGCTCTCTATGGTGTCCACAACATATTTTCAAAAGCAAGGGCAATAACCCAGGAAATATTTTTCGATTAGTTTGATTTTCAATAGGGTTCATCCTTGGGTGATTACAGACACTCACAGCAAGTTTCATAAAAATCTACTAAGAAACCAGCTCTCTATCATGTCCACAACTTTGAGAGTGTAACAGCTGAAAAATTAACGAGTTTTAAAGAACAAGGGCAATAACTCATAAAATATTTTTTCGATGTTTCTGATATTCAATAGGGTTTATCCTAATGTCAATACAAACACTCATACCAAGTTTCATCAAAATCCATCAAGAAACCAGCTCTCTATGGTGTCCACAAGATATTTTCAAAAGCAAGGGCAATAACCCATGAAATGTTTTTCGATTTGTCTGATTTTCAATAGGGTTCATCCTTGGGCGATTACAATCACTCACAGCAAGTTTCATCAAAATCCATCAAGAAACCTGCTCTCTATCGTTTCCACAACGATTGTGGACAGACAGGCGGACAGACAGACCGACAGACAGACGGACAGACAGGGGCGACTACAATATACGCCCACATTAATGTGTGGGCGTATAAAAACAATACTTTTGTACAGTTATCAATGAAATTTAACAAATTTTCTTTTATGGAAACTTTCATCAACAAAAAAATATTTATTTTTATCTTTTATATAATACAGTTAAAAATCTCTTAACAAATTTTCTTATAATAACAGCACATTGATGATAATAAGGGAAAGGCAAAAAACACCCACAAAACAAAACTTTGTAAATGTTACTTAGGCTATAGCACAGATTAAAATAACTTTGTATATTGTTGTTTGTAGTAACCCAACCTATATTATAACTAGGGAAATATTGTATATTGATTAGCTGTATTAATATAAAGGAATAAAATTAGTGAGTATTTAATTATATCTATATTAATACAACAATTATATTCTTATTGACATTACAGCTTATTTTCCCATTAAATACTTTAATCTGATAATATTTTAGTTTTAGTGCAACTAGTTGAACAGTAACCCTTCCCTGATAGTAAATTTTGAAACTCTGTTTCTAACTGACACTGATATAATTCAGAAGATCTGATATGGATAAAAGATTCAGATATTCGAAAGAGACAACCTAAAGCCCTGAATAGTATGCTGTGCAATAAAGTTTCTTTCTGTTTGAAAAAAGAAAATAATTGGTCCAAGTGTCTCAACACAATGTGTTTTTCTTAGAATGCCTGTAATTTATAGCCTAATCATGTTGCTACTGGACATCATTCTTGAGTTTCAAACTGTCAACCATCCTCGTTCAAAACAGATTCTTATTGAAGTGAACTTTATAATTTAATAAAAAGTTTTATCAGAGTAGTCTCAGATGATTTCTTATCTTCTTGTATCTTTGTACTGTAATGGAACTCTTGTGACCTATCAGCACTTGTAGTAAAAGAACTAGCTAAAATCCTGTTAGAACTTGTTTTCAGCTCCTGAACACAATGGTAACTAACACATTTATTACTGTACTTTAAGTTCAGGGTTGATTCCTGTTATGTTCAAATAAAGTTTCTGTAAGATCAGATATCTTTCTGTTACTTCAGGTTTGATGTCTGTTATTTCAGGTTTGATTTCAGTAGGTTCAGATTAGGTTTCTATTAGTTAAAATTCTGTTTCTGTTTAGTTCAGGTTTGATTTCAGTAAGTTCAGACTATGTTTCTGTAAGTTTAGGTTTTATGCTTATATTTACTGTAAGTTCAGACTAAGTTTCTAATAGTTCAGGTTCAACATTTGATAACTTATATAGATAAAGCTTATATTAGTTCAGTTTAGGATTCTGTAAGTTCAGATTGGAATTCTGTTAGTTAAGCTTAGGATTGTTAGTTCATATTAGGATTCTGTTAGTTCAGGGTTTGACTTCAGTAAGTTCAGATTGGGATTCTGTTAGATTAGGGTTTGACCTCAGTAAAGTCAGATTGGGATTCTGTTAGTTTAGGGTTTGACCTTAGTAAGTTCAGATTGGGACTCTGTTAGTTCAGGGTTTGACTTTGGTAAGTTCAGATTGAGATTCTGTTAGTTCAAGGTTTGACTTCAGTAAGTTCAGATTGGGATTCTGTTAGTTTAGGGTTTGACCTTAGTAAGTTCAGATTGGGACTCTGTTAGTTCAGGGTTTGACTTCAGTAAGTTCAGATTGGGATTCTGTTAGTTCAGGGTTTGACTTCAGTAAGTTCAGATTAGGATTCTGTTAGTTCAGGGTTTGACTTTGGTAAGTCTCAGATTAGGATTCTGTTAGTTCAGGGTTTGATCTCAAGTAGTTCAGATTAGTAATTAAAGAAAGAAATTGCTGAGTAATAGTTATACAAACCAGACTGGTCTTTATTTATTGATAAAGGTGTCAATACAAATTACTTTTACCTATTTATATTGGAGAACAGACATCAGACAAAATACCATCTACATGTATAACTCTTATTTCACCAGAAAATACCTCACATAGCTCTCTAATCCATCAGTCAAACTGTCTCATTCTACAATTACTGAATATTAACCTTCTATTTCTGAACCAGAACTCTTCATTGATCAGTTTATATTGATATATTCGATATATTTTAAAGAGATTTTTAAAGTGAATCAGGGATACTGATAGCATCTGATTGCACCAACCAATTTTTCAAACAGATGACTGTGGTTCTAGTGATGAGATTGCGCTTTAAGATTGGACAGAAGGGGATCTTCTAGAATTACACCTCCATATGGTTTGTAGTGTGGTTTAACAACCTACTGTATCAATACTAAGATAATTAGTAGAATTCAGAACCTAATGAGTCAGATCATAGTTCATATAATTCTCTAGAGTCCATGAAAAACATGATCAGAATCACTGTAGAGATAAAATAAAGATTGTAAATGAAAGACGTGCTAATGAATGATAGAATTGTGTTTAAAATAACTTTATTATATTTACTGACTACTTTACTAATAAAATAAATTAACTTTGATTTGACCCTAAGTAATTTCTCTTATCTGTCTAATTTATATCATCACTTGAATCACTGAGTCCTGATTATAAACTTGTCAACTGTTGATCGATCATTGCTACTTTGGAAGAGAGTTCAGAAACCTATTCTAACCTAACTTTTAAATTTTTCCACTAGTAACACAGAATTTACTTTACTACGTACTTATTTCAAATTTTTGCCCCTTTTTTGATTTTTACTGTCCCAGTTAGACCATTTCAAATTTTGGAAAAATAAGTTAAGGTAGCCTACATGTTTAAGTGAAACAATTTAGAAAAAAATTCACAGAATATTGCCAAGTGTTTGATTTTTAGGGTGCAGATATTGTATTATTTTTGACAGAAAAAGTAATGCTGTTGTCCTCGAAGAAGAGACAAAGGCTTTATCTGATTGTTTCTCCCTTTTCTGTATTTGATATAACATGAGTACAAGACACTTTTTCACTTTATTGAATGGGAAATCCTGAAGAAAAGAAAATAGTTTTTATAAGCCTCCTAATTAAAAAATATATTTATAAATTTTACTGACAAAATAATACAAAAAAATGGATTTGAAATTCAGCTCAATTTAAGGTTAAAATGTTGCTTGTTATTATTGTTTCAATTTAATAAAAAGTCATCATCTTGATCTCCACCAACCTATCAATTATCAGAACGAAACATGTATTATCAATAGTCAAGACATTTACTCAGTTACTTGACTTTTTTTTTAAAATGCACATTGTAGAAATTAACAGATGTCTGTTCTTTGATGTTCATATTATATTACATGTGTCAGTACATGCAACCTTACTGAGCAGTATATCACTGTTACAGATAGTGTACAAACCTAATAAATTAAGATATTGTATAATTCCCTGGAGAGTTGTTCTAAAAAACGGATCTAATAATCAGTAATACCATTAAGAAATTCTTTAATATACAGATAGAACAGGCCCGTAGGAAGCAATTTCAAATTGGGGGGGCAAATTTTGCAAAAACTCATTCTGAAGGGTGGTGGTATTGAATTCAATGTTGCTCCTGCATATATAAAGCATTTTTTCATTTTACTGGCCCCAACAACATACCTGTAACTTCTTGTTTTATATTGAAAAATTTGTTTTTTATTGCTTCAGTCATTAACGTCAAAATTATTGGGGGGGCAGATGCCCCCCCTGCCCCCCCTGTTCCTACGGGCCTGTAGAAGTACTTTTGTATTAGAAATTGTCTATTAAACTCTGCTTATCAAGCAAACAAACTCTTTATCCATGGAATATTATCGCTAAGTAGAATTCTGAAACATTTTTCCATAAATCAATTATATGCTATTTGTGTTTTTAAGGTTATTCTCCTAAAGTGACATATTGATATGTATATAATATTACATATTAGTATATAATATATATGTTACATGGTTAGGTTAAATGTTTGATTTATACAAATATCACAGTTGTTTGAGTGCAATTACTAATAATCCAATTAAATCTATATGAAGTAACTCAATAAGAATGAGACAGTTTAAAAATTAGGGCACCTTAAAGGGATAGGTTCACCATTCAACCAAAAAACTTTTAGTTTCAGAACCTGGATTTTTTAGCTAATCTAATCCGTAATAATGTTCCAAGCTCTCCCTCAAAATTTAGGCCTTCAAATTCCTGTGTATCCATAAATATCAGCGTTTGAAAGTAAAAAATACGACTCGTCGTTTAGTAAGACTATGACTTATATAGAGAAAATGAAAGATAACTGTTAAGGTACGGGTAAAATTGAAAGGATAATGCGATTTTGTGGAAATTCCAATACATCTGAAGACTATTTAAGACCCAAATCGATCTTTGAAAATGCTGAACATTCCCCTTTAATGGGAAGAAAGTATTAGGGAGTTCAGACCCAAAAACCTTTTCAACTCAATTTGAATGAAAATATATATACTTTTAATGTCCAATAATGAATAGATTTACGTTGTAAAAGGTCATACCCCTTGCTCAATATACTTCAAGATGGCTAATAGGTGTAGGTATATAAATTGGCTGAGAGTACTGCGGAAAAAACTTTCCACATTCTTTCAGATCAGATGGAATAAAACTAGGTCAAGTTTCAGATAATTTAAGGGATATGTAAGTTCAAAGTAATTAATCATGATTATTAATAATTAGTCAGTAATTATCATTCCTTCTCAACCTATTTTACTATCAGATTACATTAGATTGTCATTAACATTGCCAAAATTATCAAACATCTATTTTATATATTCTGGTTATTGGAATTTGTGTTGCCAATCATTTCTATGAGAGTTTTATGGATGAATATTATAATATAAATTTCTTTATTGAATGAGCTTAGCCATTAGACGTTTAATTTTTAGATACCATAGCTTGTAGTATAAATACATCTTGAAGCAAAACAATGACCCAATTTCAAATTTCTTATCTGAACTTGAATAGAATAACGGCTCAATGGTGTTATTAATGTGTAACGCAATTCATCACACAACAAATAATAATGCATAAACTACTTCATCCCACTGTCATATTAAACAACCCAATGATCACATGCATATTTCATATATAGAATTTTGCCTTGTCTTGTAATAATGAACCATGAGACAATATGGCCCTTGTGCAACAATCCACTAAGGGTTCTTGAAGTGGGGTAAATTATCTCTGACGGGTTAAAACCTGGATAAGTTCCGTTGTTCAAGAATAGCTTTTCCTAGCTCATTCTTGTTGACTGGATCCAACAAATATATTCAATTTGGTGTCTTATGTTGAGGTGACCATTTGAAAAAGATGACCGAACACAATAACTAAGAAAAGATGTATTAGTGGTGATAATACTATACCTTTAATATAATGAAAATAATAGAAACCAGTTTTGACTACTTTTAATATTACATGTAAAGCACTTCCAGTAATGATCATGATTTATACAGTAACAATTTACAATGATTATTTACATTCAATGATTCATAACAAATAACAACTTGGTGACATGATGGTGAATTCAGTGATCATGGTGATTTTGATGTGAACATAATTAACTCTTTATCAAATGTTATTCCAACAATCTTGAATATTTTTGATGTAACATGTCTTCATGAAGAGATTGAAATTCCTATCTCTATGTTTTAAAAATGTGCTGTGACTCTGTTGATTTCCATCAGATCATCCATTAGCTGAAAATACAATATAGTCAGTGAGAAAAATGTTTCATCTAGCCTGGTTACTTATTGAAAATTAAGATTAGTATTTAACTGATAGAAAACATATGTCAGTGTAAACTGAATAAAATTTACTTGAAATTTTTCATGTGGTCATATAACATAATAGCATCAAAGTGTTCTGATGTATCGTTCAAAAGGCAGACAATTCAGTTTAATGTGTATGTTTTGAGAAAACAAACCTGATCTGTAGATGTACCAATTCTTTTAGAAACTTCATTCTTTTCATTATGACTGAGGTGAACAAATCTCCATAATAATTCACCATCTAATATATTTCTACATGGATTAGATAACTCAGGGAATGTTGTTTTAATAGCTCTGAAATATAATATTCAGATTATCACAAACATCAGAAAATATCGGTGCTAACAAGAGTCAAGCGCGAAATCCAAATTAATACAAAACATTGATAGCACCAAATGATTCAAGTATTTTATAAGTTTATATTTCATATCATTTTTTTAAATATTCAGTTGTATGTAATAAAGAATTGTGTAATTTTACATCAAATTAACATTTAAAACATACAACTTGGCTTTTGTTTTGGTATACAAGGATTCTCCACCCTGATAATTTGAGATAACATTAGACAGTAGTAATATTGATAATGTTATCATAATGTTATATAAATAACATCTTACCTATATCCTTTAGGATTGAGACCAGCTAAATGTGGTATTAAAGTTAACATTATACTCTGTAACATAGTTAATCTTCTATAGACCTTCTCTGTTACTGGTAATAAAAACCCTAGACTACCATCCAGTGTAGCTGTAAAATAAAAATATACATTCTGTTACATTCTGTTTACAGTAGTACAACATTAACAGGTAGCCTAAAATCATATATTGTTATTAATAGAAATATATTGTTACAAATTACGGTACCATTTTGTTGTTATTAATTAAACTAGATTCATATTCATAACTCAATGTAGGCTATACAGATACTCTGTCCAAGCTAAACATTATACCAATTTATAAGTATTTTTGTCATTTTATTTCATATAAAAATGATTCAAAGACTTTTAAAAATTCACAATTAAAAATAGAAACCAAACAATAAGACTGTTTGTTTATTACTTACCAAAATAAGTAACATGTCGATTTTCAACCAATGCTAAAGTCTTTTTATCAATAGAAGGATCTGATAATTTACATCGAACACGGAAAAAAGAATTAATATGTGATCCCATGTTAAAATCAGCTTTTCTTATTAATCTCTGTCCACCAACACTTTCTCTAGCTAAAAACAAATCCATGTATACATTTTAATATATTTCTTGAAAACAATATTTCTGACATTTGAATCAAAAGCATTATTTCCTATTTGGGGTACTGTGAAATCTCAATCACATAATAGCTAGACCAGATTACAACTTAGCAATATTTCTTATATTTTCTGATGGAACTGTATTGGACAATATACAAGAAATTCAATTGGAATGAAATAATACATACCTTCTGGTTGATAACTATAGACTAAAATATTCTTATTTCTATCTGATACTACAATGAAAAGCATAAAACATTAAACATACATCTTAATAAATATAATAGAATAGAACATTCAGATTGGAATAAAATATTACTGTTCTAATATATATAATGTATAGAAACTTTATGTAAAATATTACTTACCAACAAAGTTTAAAACATTATTATCTACTAGAAAATCAACTCCATATACTTCACATGGTTTAATATCCTAAAAAATAATATTCTCAATCAACATATAACCCTAGAATATTGTGTCTTTGTTAAAATACAAGGACTGTCAGGATAGACATTTTTACTTTCTGGGAATCTGGGAATTATAATATAGCTTTCATGACATATACAACAAAAAGGTATTATTATTGTTCATCTGTGTTAATTTTAAATAGAGGTCATCTAATCAAGTAATAATAATGATTCTTACTCGACTAGCTAATGATAAAACTTTATAATCTTCCTGATATCTGTATACAGCTATACTCTTGATTAAATCACCAGCTACTATTAAGTTTTTAATAGTACACAATGAATGGATATAAACATAGGTATCAATAAACGCTACACCAGCTAAATCATGATCTTTTAATGTCCACATGTATAACTGAAAATATCAATGATAATATTTAACTGAAAAATCAAATCATGATTATAAATAACTGAAAATATCAAATCATGATAATATTTAACTGAAAAATCAAATCATGATTATAAATAATTGAAAATATCAAACCATAATAATATTTAACTGAAAAATCAAATCATGATAATATTTAACTGAAAAATCAAATCATGATTATAAATAATTGAAAATATCAAACCATAATAATATTTAACTGAAAGATCAAATCATGATAATATTTAATTGAAAATATCAAATCATGATTATAAATAATTGAAAATATCAAATCATGATAATATTTAACTGAAAAATCAAATCATGATAATAAATAATTGAAAAATTAAATCATGATTATAAAAAATTGAAAATATCAAATCATGATAATATTTAACTGAAAAATCAAATCATGATTATAAATAATTGAAAATATCAAATCATAATATTTAACTGAAACATCAAATCATGATTATAAATAATTGAAAAAATCAAATCATGATAATATTTAACTGAAAAATTAAATCATGATAATATTTAACTGAAAAATTAAATCATGATTATAAATAATTGAAAATATCAAATCATGATAATATTTAATTGAAAATATCAAATCATGATTAAAAATAATTAAAAATATCAAATCATGATAATATTTAACTGAAAAATCAAATCATGATAATATTTAACTAAAAAATTAAATCATGATTATAAAAAATTGAAAATATCAAATCATGATAATATTTAACTGAAAAATCAAATCATGATTATAAATAATTGAAAATATTAAATCATAATATTTAACTGAAACATCAAATCATGATTATAAATAATTGAAAATATCAAATCATGATAATATTTAACTGAAAAATTAAATCATGATTATAAATAATTGAAAATATCAAATCATGATAATATTTAATTGAAAAATCAAATCATGATTAAATATAATTAAAAATATCAAATCATGATAATATTTAACTGAAAAATCAAATCATGATTATAAATAATTGAAAATATTAAATCATAATAATATTTAACTGAAAAATCAAATCATGATAATATTTAACTGAAAAATTAAATCATGATTATAAATAATTGAAAATATCAAATCATGATAATATTTAACTGAAAAATCAAATCATGATTAAAAAAAATTGAAAATATCAAATCATGATAATATTTAACTGAAAAATAAAATCATGATTATAAATAATTGAAAATATTAAATCATAATATTTAACTGAAACATCAAATCATGATTATAAATAATTGAAAATATCAATTCATGATAATATTTAACTGAAAAATTAAATCATGATTATAAATAATTGAAAATATCAAATCATGATAATATTTAATTGAAAAATCAAATCATGATTAAATATAATTAAAAATATCAAATCATGATAATATTTAACTGAAAAATCAAATCATGATTATAAATAATTGAAAATATTAAATCATAATAATATTTAACTGAAAAATCAAATCATGATAATACTTAACTGAAAAATTAAATCATGATTATAAATAATTGAAAATATCAAATCATGATAATATTTAACTGAAAAATCAAATCATGATTAAAAATAATTAAAAATATCAAATCATGATAATATTTAACTGAAAAATAAAATCATGATTATAAATAACTGAAAATATCAAATCATAATACAGGTAATCATAACAACACTCTTGCTGATTGTAAAGAAAAAGAAAGTTATTAAACAAAGGCATGAATGAAGTTTATAGCCAGCAATACATGTAATTTGATGCAATTTCTTATCATCATTTATTTATACCTTCTTCTGTTGAGTTAAAAGTAATATAAAAACCTAAAGAATAATGACGTATTATATTTCTTACATTTTAACCAGGAATAGCTAAATTTAAGATGCTTTTTTTTTTTTTTTTTTTTTTTTTTTTTAAGAAAAAGACTTATGAAGCAAGAACTTAGTTATAAATTCTGTTAACAGATTATTAATAATAAATATCATACAACTACAAAATAATTTAATTATTTTATTAATATCATGTAAATAAGCTGATGTTTGACAAGGAAGTAATTCCTATCAATTAACCAATAATATGTGCCTGAAGTCTACATCATATTTATGGTAAATTATTGAAAAAATCTTGTTTTTCACATGAAATTAATTGAAGGTAAATATTGAGATAAACTATCAGGTATTATAATAGTCACATTCAGGAAATCTATAAATTCTACTAAGTCAGGATTTCATTTCCTTAGTCAAATATGAATAGTTAGAAATCAATATGATGTAGTCAATTAATAGCAGTTAATTACTGATATAATACCACTATTGATTATATCTATTTACTATATAACTTTTATTACATCTAAATACATAGTCTCACTTTATCTTTACTGTTATATTATACTTTATATTCTACTTCAAACTGTTTTAACTCTGTACGTATAAACTTTAATTTTCTATAAAAACTAACTCTATCTCAAATAATTGCTGTTTTTATATCTATTTGTAGAGTAATTTAACCATTTTAATATGTTTACCAAGCAGTCTAGTGTTTTTTTAAAGACGTTCCAGACTTTGATATCATTTCTTTAAGACAAAAAGAGGGTTATTATTTCCATTTGAGGTAAACAAAGACGGAAAATCTTTAAAGCAGCTTATAGCAGTAGAAAACATGTCATAATGTCCAGGTTTTTATTTTCTTTGAAAGATTTTAAATACCATTTAGTTCAGTGTAATCTAACTTTTAAAAGGGTAAGGCTCAATTTAGCATAAAAGTCAGCTTCCTAAACCTCATTTATATTCTATAAAATTTTATGTGTCGTAAAAACAAAAACATTGTTGAAAACTATACATACTAAATAAAATTCTTTAATTTGAGAAAATTTGTAATTTAATTATCAAAACAAAAGTATTCATTGGTGACAGCAGAGCTGCAAACTGGATGTATGTTACCTTGCTTGGCAAACTATTTCTAAATTTGGTCATGATAAAATATGAAAAAGGAACCTTTATAGTAACTCTTTAGTCTTTAGACATTGAAATTGATGTAGAATATTCAATGTAGAAGGTACCAAGGGTAGTTACTGTTGGCAGGTAATAAAATAATTATACAACAATATCCTTAGGGATATATTCTACCAACAAGCCTAAAGGCCAATAACTTATTTTGTTAAAACAGATATAAACCACTCTTAGATCTACCCACATAATTTACATTATCTATTATTGATTGGGTAAACACTGTATCTTATCATCATATCTATACACGGTACTTGGTACTACAGACTACAATAGTCATATGTCACTTACTGACATACACAATTAACTATTGTTGATTTACTTCATCAAGTACTGATTATAGTTATACAGTTAATACACCATATGAATACATTGACATTAGTCTTCTTAATCTTATCAGTACCAATACTACATGACATAAAAAGGGTAGACAAAGTACTGTAGTACTTAACTACCTCTTAAACCCACCATTCACGTCTGAACAATACATTGGTCTCTAATGGGATAAATCTATTATTAAATTTAATTGAGAGCTGTGTCAACATTGTTCACTTATTTCAAGTCCATGCTGACATATTCTTCTTGTTCCTTTATCCATGAAGTACCATTACAACTGGCATGCAATAATACAGAGAATTACAATAGAGAATCAATACCTTTTGTCCTATAGCAGTCACTAGAAAACCATTACAATCTGCCATGGCTGTTATTGGTCCTTTCTGTTCTTTCTCTAATAATAACTGTAAACAATCAAATAATAATCAAATTGTATCAAAGATTTTTAATGTTACTAAAAAAGAATTAGATCATATCAAGATACAGCATTTTCAATTGCACCAAGTAGCACTGTCCACAGCTAAACTGTTAGAGTAATACCATACTAAGTAGAATGACCATGCCTACGGTACCTGCTCTTCAACTTAAGAAACTTTGCAAGTAAAATGTACACCGTAAATTCAACAAACTGTAGGGACATACCTTTATTTTAGTTTTAGTTAATGGTTGACCAGGTTCAGGTACTACTTCAATAACTTCAAATATCAATACCTGTAAAAATAATAATATAATCTATATTAGTCATGGTGTAGGTCTTCTCTCAAAATCTTTCTAATACACAAATTCCATTGACTCCTTAAATATTTCAAGACAAATTATGAACTGATGATAAACTGGACATAATAATGATAGAAATAAAAGCATGCATTAAATACAAAGACAATGACAATTGATTTATAAACAATACATACCCTTCCTTTAGAGCTGATTTCTTCACCATAACAATACATAGTACCAACAGCTATAAAACCTTTTAATCCAGATACAGTTCCTTCTGATTTTAACTTGACACATTTTAATGATGTAAGTTGTTCCCATTCTTCAAACTCATAACTACAAAACAAATTGACATGGATAAAAACAAGAAAGTTTAATGTAATTCTCTGCAAAAACAATACTATATTTTTTAATCATTTAAAAGTATATCCAAAGAAAATTTCTGAAAAGACGAGAGATGTCAGCCATTGTCTTTGATAATTCTAATTAATTGATCATACTTTCTAGATTACTCCACTTGACCTCGTGAATTTTTCTAGTCAGTTTTCACTTCTCTAGAGCCAAGACACCAAGATTTTCAAGCTCAGCTTTCAAATAAGCAACTCACTGTGAATTAGGTATAACTTCCCAGGTACTTGGTGTAAATAATTGTAAAGTAAAAACATCATCAGTTGGGTAAACAAATCTTTCATCTAGATAAATAAATATTTTATAATATACAAAGGTATACAGATAATGGACTAGGAGCAACAACTCTGTTTCTAATCAAATCAATTGACTGGAATTTAAACTACCGGGTAAAACTTAAATCTTATTACTTTATGAAATTGCATTTCAAGTTTTAAATATATCTACGTTAGCGTTATGCGTAGCCCACTCGCTTGCTAGTTTGAGCACTCTTGCATGGTACGATGGTATATAAGTGGGATCATCTGAGGTGGCTATATAGCCAAACCTCAACTCCAGTATCAGTACTGCACTGATGAGACCCACAGTACTGTTTGCAGTTAGTTATATATAATATATATAAATTTGTTGTTAAAGGGGCATTATCAAGGAAATGTGACAGACCAGCAAAGAGTCATAGATAGGTAGATGAGGGCAAAAAAAGTATTTTTAGGAAAGAAATATAGATGAATTATTCCTACATGCATTTCATTGTCAAAATCATTTTCTTTAGTTAAACTTTCTTATTTTCCTTTAACAAAATTATAACTCACCTTTCTCAACCACTTCAAATTCACGTTCATCTAATTGTGTTATTTTAGATTGTTTATTAAATATTTCTTGTCTACTTGTTACTACAGCATATGTCTACAACAAACAGTTAAAATACTCAACTGATATTTTCAACAATGTTCTTCAAACTGCGTGCACAAGTCATCTAGTCTGGACATTGGGAATAAACATTGTTGTATGAGGACTAAAAGTGTATGAGCCAAGCAAGTGACCTCAGTGAAATGTCAACAATAAGACTTAAAACATCATGCATTTTATTTACAAGAATTCATTAGGACTTAACTGATTCTAACAAAAACTTCAAAATCATTTTCAAACTGGAGAAGAATAACAGCATGGAATGAGGAAAGATACCTCCAACTTACCTTGCTATCTGTATGATATCCTATATAATGTGGTGTACATCGTAATGGTAATTTACGTACTGGCCACGGAGCATCATAAGTTACATGTGTAGGTAGAATACAGATTCTCATTTCATTCTACAAAACAATCATACACATAAATGAATTTCTAATAGACAAGAAAAAGGGGAAAGTTTTACTAAAAGTCGTTACATATACCCAGTCTCTCCTAGAGATAGTATTTGTAAACAATACCGTTGGGTGTATATGAATAGATCATTATATTTTTAGTGAAGTTATTTCAAGCTAAATCATTTAGAGGAGTATACAAGAAAAACAAAATGAACAAACCTGTGTATTGAAATATAGAAAACCTTTAGGACAGTTAATATTATTAAACTGTGTAAAACATACAACATAACCATCAATATTCATAGGATGTATTCTTAATTCACCTTTAGTTGTCATAAATAACCAGTGTGGATAGGCACCACATACAAATACCTACAATAAACAACATAATAGTGTGAATAGGCACCACAGACAAATACCTACAATATACAATCCAGTAGTGTGGATAGGCACTCACATACAAATACCTACAATATACAAAACAGTAGTGTGAATAGGCACCATATGCAAATAGCTATAATATACAAATATATAAAAATAAAAGTGTGGATAGGCACTCACCCCAGCATAGCCAGAAACATCATCAAAATATCTTAACGATTGTACAAAATTCTTCTTTGGTGTAACTTCATCCAATTCACCTTTTTTCTTATTTTTACCAGTTTTACGACTTTTCAATATCAGATCATGTTGAAATTTTTTAAATCGTATTTTTAAGTGATGTTGTTTATCACTTTGTGTTGGTTGAAATGGAAAAGCTTCATAGATAAATAATTCTTCTTCTACACGTGCCTACAAATTATAAATATGTCAGTTTGACATGATGATTCAATTAGCACCCAAATTAAACACAAAATGTACTTAGATGTTGGTTCAATAAAACATGCCTGAATCTATGCATAAGTAACTGTTGAGGCAAACACAGTAAAAATGGAAGCTAAAACTTCTTTATGGTATTAAATGAATTTCTTTCTGTGAAAGTTTGGAAGCAGTGCAAAAATACAATAAATTTTTCTTTTAAAATGAACTAAATTGTGAGAAATAAGACATAAACGAAAGTTTGCAAAATTGGAATACGAACCAGTAAATAGGGATGTGATTTATTATAGCCTAAACCAACAACTAATAATTCTTTAACTTTAGGTAATTCAAGATAACTTTCACGTTCTTTCTGTCCTTTAACTTCCTGATTTTCACCAGTAGAACTTGTACTACTCATACTGGAAATAGAAACATTATCTTGAAGTTTATTTTTAAGAATTAATATACGTAAACATTCTTTTTCAGGTTTGATCGCTGTTACATCACCTAAATAACACCTTTAAAGATGGTTTCCTTCATTTTTGTTTCAAATTTTTGTTGTGTGTCAAACTCTTATATAAATCGATTGGCCAGTTATCCTAACGACTTCCGAGTACAAAAGTTAATCTGTGCGGTCTCTAATTAACTTGTAATTAGCTAATTACCGAGGGAATCCCAATGTTTACATTTCCGATCGACCCGATTTCCACCTACGGCTAAATAACTTACAAATACATGGATTGTTCATTAGAAACACCAATTAATCAATTAGTAAGCTTGATTTGACCCATAAAAAATGCGAAAACCCATCTTTAAGATGTCCCTAGGGCACAAATGTTCAAAATAAAGATAGCCAATTGAATTGAATTAAGCTCTTTGAAAGGAAAGAATTTCAGTGGTAAATCAAAATTGTTTTATTATGGGTAAGAAATCAGATCAACGTACCTAGATTTGACATTATCAAAACCTTGTCCACTATCAACTAAAACACGATGTCCACCAGGGAAATTCTTCACATAAAAACAGGCTTTAAACTCCGGTACAGAATAGATCTACAATATAATAACAGGTATTGAACCAATTTCTACAGACTAGTCGCCTACATTACCTTGATTTTTAACTTAAAATGGAAAAGAGTGAACAATACCAAAAAACAGTTTTAATATAATTTCTTTTCTAAGTTAAAAACTAATTTTTGAGTAGTAACATTTTGAATTTTACCTCCAATTCACCATTTTCACGACATAATATTGACCAATAGGAAGGTGTAATATCTTTTACTTCTTTCTTTTTTTTACTAAAATAATAAAACCACAAAATCATTAATTTTTAGAGAAATCACTAATTGGTAGAGTTATAGAGCAGGAACTGAAAATCATTCATTGTAGCATCAGCAAGACAAATGGTGTACTCATCAATTCCTTTATTGCATCATTCCATGACATAATTCAATCTAATTACCGTTTATTTGTAGATGTTTCTGGTACAGTAGAAGAACCAGTAAATGATGAACCAAATACTGATGTATCTGATGCACCATACAATAATTCATCTTCATCTTCTATATTACTATCATCTAATTGTACAACTTTCTCTTTCTTCTCATCCTTAGCTTGATCTAAATCTGTATCTTTAATATCCGATGTAGTAAACATACCACTTATATCTTTATAGGCTGTTACCACTAATATCTTAGATTTCTACAATAAATTACAACATAAATTTCATTGCATTCACAAATAATTTGATGGCAAAGATTTTGAAATGTTTAGAAGGGAAGCTTTATTTGATAATAGACAGATAAATATGAATCGTTCTTTGCCTGATATTCTCTCATACCATAGCATATGGTGCAATGCTTAAGACGTGTCAAATATACTTGTTTACACACCAAACAAATTGTAATTTGTAACTTAAAGGGATTGTAAAGAGGTTTTCTAAACTTTGTGCCATTTCAATTTCCATTCAGACGTCTGTGTTTCTTGCAATTACACTAAAACTAACACGTCATATGATGTCACTGAGAGTGATCTACTGGAAGCTACTAATCCATGCAGATCACTGTCAGTAACGTCATCAAACATGATAGTTTTAGTGGAATTGCAAGAACCACAGACGTAGGAATGGAAAATGGAATGGTTTAGATAATCACTTTACAATCCCTTTAGACCAACTATAGGTTGCAAACCCAAATTATCATCTTCCAATATCCTGGATCAATGGTGTATGACTTATGTAGCCTACAATACACTTAAGTTACATTTGACCTAAGCACATAATAGTTTCCTGAACAATAAAGCTAAGAAAAAGTAAAATGAAAATCTTACCATGGATATTTGAGGTCTAGTGACTGCTAATCTTACACCTGAACCATAACTATCTTGTTTTAATGTTAATAACATGATCTGTCCATCTTCCATCATAATAATAACATAGGGATCAGCTAGAGAACATTGTACAACTATACTACCAGTATCTAGTGGTATATGTTGTAACTGTTTAACTGTAATACAAATATCATAATTCAACCAATGTTTACCACAGACAATAAAAGTTACAATAAACAAATTCTTAAAGAAAGATATGATAATTTTCAGAATCTAGATATTTGAATAACCAAACATTAGAATGTTAATGATGCCATAATAACTATGTTATAGTATGCAAAACATAAAGATAGCTGAAATAGATCCCGCAAAGCAAGTATTCAGGGTGTTCATCAAAGAAAAAATAAATTACCTCCTTCCAGTAATCTAATACTATTGGTTGAAACTTGTAATATATATTTATTGTCACCAATATTACCAGCAAATACTGTTGGATTCTGAGTACTAAATCCACTATGATCTAATTCCATTATTTCATTGCCTGTTTGAAGAACCATACTAGAATCTGGTCGACTCAGTATTAGAAATGAATGACCTCCTTTAATTGGTTTAGCTGTATCTTCAGAATCATCTGTGTTCTATATAAAATGATGAAATGTACAAGATAATTTTGATGATTGAAGTCTAAAATTAGTTCATAATACACATTGTTATACATATACAAATTTCAAACGTCATCTGCAAAGATCATTGAGAACTTAACCACATAGAAAAAAGATAGTGGACCACGGCCATATACGCCTAACGAAAAAGTCGAAAAAGGACAAAATTTAATCAGGAGAAAACTAAACTTTCTTAAACCTTTCGATTTAGGTCCAATAACATCCATTTTAAGTTTCATCAAAATCGGTTGAAAACTAAGAGAGTAATAGCATATTTAAGATTTGGGACAAGGGCAATAACTCTGCTTGTAACGATCGAAAATAGCTCAAATTCGAACTTGATCTTTGTTTTCTGAATATATGTACACATATCAAATTTCATTTGATTCCGTCAAAAACTCTAGTTTTTAGAGCGTTTACAAGCAAATGTTGATGGACGGACCGACGGATTTGGGGCAAGGGCAATAACTCTGCTTCTAACGATCGAAAATAGCTCAAATTCGAACTTGATCTTCGTTTTATGAATATGTATACACATATCAAATTTCATTTGATTCCGTCAAAAACTCTAGTTTTTAGAGCGTTTACGAGCAAATGTTGACGGACGGACGGACGGACCGACGGACAGGGGTGACTACAATATACGTCCTCATAGAGAGATGAGGGCGTATAACAACTTTGTGATTCATCTTTTTGTTTAATGAAAATGTGTTTTTTTTCTTATCATCTAAATGTTATCATTCATAGTTGATAACAATTAAAATATACACCCTACCTGTTGGTCATCATCTTGTTGATTAAAAACAGTCCACATATCAATACAATCTGGTAGTTCAAATGTTGTTACAACTTGTGGTCTGATACTCCTCTATAATACAATTTATATTTGTTATTTAATTTTATAAAAAGAAATATTGTCCATGATTGCCAGACTTATACAAGTTAAAGTAAAGTTTTTAAATAGCATTTAGCAATTGTAAGCACAATATATAGACACAGCTTTATGGAACAACAATCACTGGCTAAAGTTTTATGCAACGTTTCGACGTGTTTCCCCCGCTGTCCTTAGGCACATAATTATAGGCAAAAGTAAAAGTAATATAAAAACATAGCCTCTTCCGCGTAATCCTAGCTTTACTCTATGATATGGGATGGTTATTTGACTCATTTCATGTTTTTATTGGCATGTGGTCACTTGTAATGTGAAATCAGTAATACATTTATTGTTTTCTATAATATTACCTGTAAAACAGACAGAGCACCATTTTTTCCATAACCTGATGTAGTGACTAACTCTAGATCAGGATCTACAGAATTACCAAATTCTTCTGATAAAAATGCTGGTTCTCCCATTTCAATTTGTCCACATGGTGCTATATTCCATATATTATCACATACCTGATGGTACAACATATGTACAACATTACTTGAAGTTTATCTTTTACAATTGAACACTTTTTGATATTCAATTTATGCAAATGAAATGCGTTTTACATCATACTTTTTTACTGTGCAAAACATTTAAATGAATAGAAGAGCTTCAAAAGAAATATCTATGTCATATATCATTTGATTTCATGAGAAAACTGATAGATCTCACTAAAGGAAAGTGAATATTCTATTTTTAATAGAAAAGAATGTACACTTAGCCCTGTCCATCTTGTAAATAAACTTTGATTCAATATATAAAATATTAAGATATATAAAAATAAAGCATATAAAATAGTTGTACCTCAAAGGAATAAGAAGTTATAGTGGTACTAGCTGTTTCACTAACACCATATACTTCTAATTCATCTAAATTATCTATTTCTGTTACATCACTAGCTAGGTGTTCACTACCTTCTAACTTTCTCTTCTTATTACTAGGTTCCTAAAGAAATGGAATACAATATAATCATACATTAGACCAGGTATTTCATTGTTACCACTATATCATATCTTGTATTTCTTTTTCATTGGGTTACACTCCAATTATTCATTCAAAAGATGTCGGCTAAAAACACAATATCTGGTGACCAATTAAAAAAAATCCTCTATTCACATGATTCAAGATGATGATGCCAAGCAAATTTGAAATTGACATGTTTCACCCATCCAAGTTTCCTGCAATCAATGCTGATGCTTTTACAGTCTATTGATTTTTGACAAGCTAACAGATCAAAACAAAAAATATCAAACATGTTTGTGATGGAGAAAACTTATAAAATTTGTATGCTTACACACAATCTTAAATTACTATTTCCTGTGTGAGGCAGGCTTCAATTGTCTTTTGAAGTTAAGAAAATCAGATTAACATAAATACTTACTGATGTTTTCTTATCAATATCTGTTTTATCTGTCTTTACTTGATCTTTCTCGGTATATTTCAGTAATAAAGAGTTACCTAATCTTGATCCCAGAAATAAATACCCATCATCACATTGACAAATCTACAACACACAATCATACAGACCATTTACTTTCTTTATGTTTATAACAGGTCATTTTCACAGGTAAATTTGACCAATGGCAAATAGCATATGACAAGAGAAATTACAATGAATAATTCCTTATTTTTAGGTTGTTACAGGCTTGGTTTTTACCAATTGTCTATCATATAATAGACAGATCTATTTGTTGATAATAGGAGATATCAAAATAAAACTTACACAGGTAGTAAGGACACTAGAAGCAGCTTTATCAAAGTGAAAACTACGAACAGTTCTCATTCCATCTACCACTAGTGTTAAAACATAACTATAAACAAATAACAAATTATTATACATACATTATATTTCTTCTAGAAAAACAGCAGAAACCTGTCTTAATTAATCATTATTATCTAGATGCTGTTCAGATGAGAAAGTCCTCTCTTAACATACCTCTGTTTTGGTATATTTTTGGGGATATCATTGTGAACAGAATTTTACACTTATTTTGAACTTTTGAAGAAACATAAATGATACTTACAGTTCACCTTTTTTCAATGATAAAACTAGTTTATCATAAGATATCATGGTAGCTTGTGAACAATCTAATGCCATACGAACACCTTCTTGAGGACCTTAATAAATAACAAGATATTATATTTATAACGTTTTGATACTCTTACTGAGACAAGTTTAATTTTAGGTTATCAAAGTTTGTATTTCCCATGATTATAAATATGCCTGTGAGATTATTTCCAAAAGGTCAGGAATGTGTTTTTGTGTCAAAGATAATAGTACTCACGTAGAGGAAAGGCTGAACATGTTTCTGCTATACTATTTAATGATACAGCATAAGGTGGAACACTTTGATTTAAATATAGTAATGAATTATTAGCAAACAGTAAAGCACCACCTGTAAATATAAATAAAGTCAGATTTTCATTTTCAAATATAAACATTCCTGAGTAAAAGATGGAAAAGTATCATGACTGGGGATTCAAAGATGTATGTACTTTGTGGCCATTCAAGATCAGTGTGATATGCCATATTATCATATTATGTTGATTGGTGTTTGCTAGATAAATTTGTACCATAGGGTAAACTCTCTTTCAAGACAACAAAAATGTTTCTTTCCATGAAACAGTTTTTAAGATTTTACCCAAATTTGAAACGGGAAACCATTGATAACATCAAAATATATATATCAAGATGGTAAGAAATTAAAAAAATGTAAGTTCTTACCTATAGGTTTTGGTATAGCTATACAACCAAAACAATCAAATGGTAAAGAATTGATATGCCAGATAATAGGATGAACTTTCTGTTGTATATTTAATGATATAGCAACAATACAACTTGTATCTGTTCTTACAGCTGTACGTCTGAAAAATAAATTATTGAAATTAATAACAATACAATATTACAAGAAGCATTTCAAGATTAAAATGGGATTTTAGATCTAAATTAAAAGATTAAAACCAAACTTATAGATTGATTCCAGTATTCCATTAAGATTTCCAAATTTTGTTACATAGAAAAAACTTCAAATGTGTAAGCTTAGTGATTATAAAACTTACCCAGCCCAAGTACGTAATGGTTCATATAATATGAATACTGTAGGTTCATGGTAACCATGTAAAAACTGAAAATCTTTTACATTGGTGATCTTTTCATCTAATTTTCGTAAATCCACAATATATGTTGACATTATAGGGGAAGTAGTTGTTCTGGAAAAAATAAATAAATAAATAAAAATTTCAATATATCTAATTAAAGACAAAAGACTCACAATAAAGTATAAAATAAAAAATTAGATTGAAGATCCTTAATTTCTGGCCCTGCTTTGGCTCACATGATCAATCATAACTGAAGAGTCTAATAATAATAATAATAATAATAATAATATCTTTATAATAAATATAAAATGTTTGTATCAGAATCAAGTAAAAAATGAATGTATCAGGTCTAAATATATCTAAGCAAACAAGTTCTTACCCTCCTGGTGTAGTTTGATCTATATCATCTATAACAACATCTCTTTTAAAAGGTAAAATAACTAATCTATTAGTATAAATACACATAGCAGCACATCTTCCATCAGGATCAACTCTTATAGTAGGTATTCCTTCTGGTCTCGTAAACCCATCCTAAAACATACCAAAACAAAGATTTATATTATTTCAGTGCATAGACCACAAAATGTTATTATCATTTCTGATTTGCACAGTGTTCTTCTATTGTAGATCATCATCCACAAATTAACAGCTGAACAGTTTATATCAGAGTTAAAAAAAAACAAATAATGCTTTGACAGTCGAACATATGCATTACATTATTTTCTATGGTCATTCATATAACAGTTGTAGGTAAAAATGTTTTAAAGACTTATACAGAATACCTTTAAATCACTCTCTTCAAATTGATGTAATGATGATGTTTTGAGGTTATGTGTAGCTGGATCATATTCTAACACTGATAGCTGGAACAAACAAAAATATATATTTCTCTTTATGCCTTATTATGGTTACTATGGATTTTTTTATGAATTTTATTGAGACTTTACTCAAGCAGCAGCAAAATTCATCAGTAAAGTTATATAGTATACATAATTTCTTCTAAATCTGCATAAAACTTTAAACTACCCAACATTTACATACTCAAGAAAAATTGAGCTTTCAAAAACAACAATAATTCCAACTTTAAAAATGTATATACTTCTACTGACCTTGGCATCAAAGAAACTAAGAACTAAGGAGTCTCTGACAGCACCAGGTAATCTAACAGCTTGTAATGACATCACATTACCAAACAAACTATAGGTACCAACACATTCTAACTTTGTACGCCTACTTTCTATAAAAAATAATTATTATAATATTGAAATCTGAGGTTATTTAAAGTTTGTAGATGACAAATAAAACACTGTAATACAAATCAAAATCAATTTTCAAATAATTATCTTTTTAGCTTCTATTCAAAACTTTACAAAAATAAAAGCACAATATAAGCTTAATAATTCTGTATCTAAATAAATTTCAGAATTCATAAAAAATATATATTTACCTTCTGAATTGTCACCATCACCACTTGTAATAACCTTAAATAATTAAAAAAATTCTTGTTTAAAAGAAAAAATCTTAAATCAAAAGTCTAAACATTTGTTTTTTTAGGGGCTATAAAGAAATGAATATATGACTAATGTACACAGAAAAAGGAGGATTCAAAGGTAAAATGGCCTTACCTCAGCATCTATATTTAATCTATATATAGAAAGTTGATTGACACCAGCTAGAACTAAATTCTTTTCATCTGTACTATATAAATTACAGTAAATACTGTGTTCTATACCAGTTGGTTTATGTATCTGTTTATACACTGAATACATCTTCTCTTTTCTTCAAAAACAAACTAGATGTAAGAAATAATAAGCATTGACATTTTTTAAGTATGAAGATTTTATCTCAGGTCATTGATATTCTAAATAAGAAACAAAAACAGCATCTCAATATCAGTAAGCTATCTGTTTCTTGCATTGTTTTTTTTTCTGTTTGAAAGTAAACTGTGAAACTATGTGAGCTAAACAATGCGGTTTTAGCAATATGGTCTATATTTTTGTGAAACTTTCGCATCTTAGAGAGTTACCTTACCGAAAACCGGTACTTGATTTATTACATATTATTATTCATCAGATTATTCAATTCATTAGATAGAACAAAAATGGTGTCAGTTGATGAAGTTGTCAAAACAATTTTGAGATTACTTCTTGAGACGTAAAAAGATATTTAAAGAGACTGTAGCAACAACCCATTGTACTGTACACTACAGTACTAGTACTAGTACTACTACTGTACTAGTAATAGTAGTCACTCACAGTAGACGTAGTGCTACTGCTACTTGTTCAATTATAAATAGTTTGTTTTAGAAAATCTATGAAATAAACCAACCGATTAAAAACGAATTCTATTTAAGTTCGACAGGAAGAAGGATATCTGTTTACTTAATTAAGTCTAATGACAGCAGTTAAGAGTAAAATACTAAAAGAAAACAGTGAGCCATATTTGCATTTTGTTGTTTATGGAGGCCGCCATTATATTCATAATTTTTAGTTTCGTACAAAGTAAAGTTACCTCCCCTTTCCTATTACCTTTCTGAATGAAATTAATCTAGCCTACAGACTACAGTTAACTATGAATTGCTCCCCTTGGACCACAAGGCCAAACAGTAGAACAAATTAGTTCTAGTTAGGCCTTTAAAGGGGCACATTCAGTATTTACGAGGGTCAACTTGGATCGTTATTAAGTATAGCATTCCAAAGTGCTCCAAATGCACGAAAATTGCATTATCCCTTCAAATTACAACTAATTACACATTTGTCTTTCTATTTCTATATAATGTGTTTTCATAAGAGTCTCACTGATATTTTTTACTTGTAAACACTGACAATAATGGATGCACATATCAGAGTGCACTTATCCCTCTAACACTACCAGACTGGTATCACAGTCCATTTTTAGCAATAAGTAATTAAATGACATTGAGATGTCATACATCATAGATACCTTTGAGTCATTTTGTGTGGTAAACTTTCATGATCACCGTGTTGAAATGTGGTTTCATACACTGGGGTTCAGTAACACATTCAGGCTATTAACAACAAGGCCATTAGCTCAATATGAAAATGCAACAGAACAGGATATTTGTTAATTGCATAAATAATGGGACTCTGTGTGAAGGTCAAATATTATGGAAATATGTTTGTGAAGGTCAAATATTATGGAAATATGTTTATTAAATTCATAACAAATAAGATAACTAGGATAAATATTTATTTTTCCACAGACATGGAGAGGTAAAGATACAACACTATACATATATATATTATAAACTAATAAATTTAATGAAATGAATATTCACAGATGGATATATGGATAGTTGAGGTATTTCAAGAAGTCAACTGTTAATGAAACATGGTTTTTAAAGGTTTATAGCCAGAAAAGAATGTGCCTCAAAAATTTGTTCATGATGTAGGCTACTGCATTTAAAAATTAACAAACTCAAAAAAGTTCATATTACTAGATGAAGGTCTTTAAGTGAATGAAAAGTTTAGAAAACCACAATTATCTTCAATTAAAATTTCTCAAAAAGATAAACTGCATTAGATCATGTTATTTATACTGTATATAAAAAAAAACGTAAAATATACATATTAATTATAAGATTGCATTGTATACAATTTAAGATTACATTTTCCTTGTGAAAACTCTTAATATAATATCTCTAAAATAATCACATTTATTAAGAGTTTAAGTATAAAATATATGTCACAAATTAATGAAATAAATAACAACAATTTCAGATCACGCCCTTTCAAATGTATGGTAAACCTTTCCAAATGATTTACCCATCTTCAGTAAAGCACCATTTTTATTTTCATCAGTCACCAATTCTAAGAATCCTTCTGCTACAAATTCAGGTCTGAAATATGTATACAGGTTTGTAAATTACAAAAAATGTGGAAGTAGAAATAATTCACAATCATCCTAGCTTTAAAACATGAAGCAACTGAACTGCGAGCTCATCCACCCTTGAGTTTTATAGTGTAGGTAGAGAGATATAAATTTTTTCCGGAGGATAACAGTCATATCTTTCTATCAGAGTCATAGTACAGGTATAGGTCTTTTATTTCAGTCTTATCATTAATTACTACTATCTCATAAGTGCTTTGACAAACCATTCCAAAGAGAAATCAATGTACATAGAACAACCTTTGTTTAAATAATGTCTTTATGATCTACTTACGTCATAACTCCAACTTGTTGTACAAATTGTTTGGCTTTATCAACATTTAAACATGTATCATCACTTATTGAACTGACTAAATTTGTATCAACAAAAGCAGGACATAACAAATTCATTCTAATACCATTCTGAGATGTTTCAGGATTAAGCTAAAACAAAATATGATATAAGCTTATTGGAAATGCTTCTAATTATTTAGGTGTATATTCATTGTTGAATTGTTTTCACATTATAAACTGCTAAAATCATTTTTCAATTTGAATAATGTATTTAGCATTTGTACGCATAATATTTAGACTCAGCTTTGTGGAACAGAACAACAGACTCCTGTAAAATTAATTTTTACAATGTTTACAAATATTTTTCCTGAACATCTAAACTAGCCCATGATTGTTGTACCTCAAAGCTGTGTCTATGTATTTCTGACAGTGGTTTTTCTAATATCAATATCAAATAAAAATCATGTTCAACTTACCACCCAACTTCTGGTAAAACCCACTATAGCATGTTTAGTTGCACAATAAACTGGACCAAATGGATTGGGGTTTAGACCTGTAAAAAATAACACATTTTACAATATATCTTAGATACAATGTTCTGATAGGAATGTACATGTACATCTATACCAACTAAATTGACTAGAATGGGAGACTATGTTATTCAAGGTCATCAGAGGACAGAGGTACAGGTTGCTGATTTTGCAAGTTTTGATCTGATTAAAATGCAGATGAGGCGTTTTTTGTTAAATTTTTTTTCTTCACATATTGGTAGGAAATCTCAGAACAGGAAATGCATAAAAATTGTGTAAGATCACAGATGGCAAATGGAGTAACTTATAAAATAAAACAGAAAAAAAAAGAGATTTGAATTTATAATTCGATGACTGTCATATTTTCAGGGTGTGACAAGGACATGTTGAAGTAAATCTGTGAGAATTTTGAAAGAGATCGGCTCAATGGCAGCTGAGATACTTACCCCCAAACTTGGGGACGTTTTTTTTGGCCACCCGATATATAAATATTAGATTGTTTTATATACCTGCCATAGAAGATACATTAACAACAACACCACCTCTACCACCTTTATCTTTTCTCAAATAATCCATGGCTAAATTAGTACCTCGTATTACACCTTTCTAGAAATAATATCAAACATCATATTAAAGTAGTTATTCAGCAATTTAATTCAATATGCTATACAATATGAAACATTAAGCATCATATTAGTATTCTTGAGTTATTTCAATATTCTTGTTGAAGATTTTCTCTATAATTCGTATTTTTCTAGAGTTTCGGATGTTTTTGCCTGCCGAAATTTTAGTATTAAATACAAGAAAATATAGGTTATATTTATATAGCAGTTTGTACAATGAAAAGGTTTTCTACAATTGAAATTTAAGTACCTGTATTTACATGTATTTATTTTGACTAATGTCATACACTAGATATTCAAGATAAGTTTTTACTTTAACTGCACTTAAAAACCACACTGAGCCCGGAGTTATGTATAAAAGAAGATAAAAGGCATAGAATTTTGAGTGGGCTGTGAAATGTTTCAATACAGTCAATTTATTCTGGGGATGTGTTCACACTTGATGCATATTTAATTTTGATGTCAAAAAGTGTGGATTTTTTCATCTGTTTGTATAATTTGGTATAAAAGCAGGACATAAAACAATAACTTGTTTAAGAGTACTTTTGACAAAGGTTCCTTTATAAATGAAATACAATACAGTTGCCCCAACTTGTTAACTATGTCTCCCAAAAATAGGAAAGTGCAATAACATTTCTTTAAAAATATGTTTTTTCAAAGATTTTTAGCAGCTGACATTTATAATATTCTTAGAACTAAGATAACAGATTAGAAAATGTTCAAGGTGATTGACATAATTGATGCATATTAAATTTAAAACATATGTTTAGCGTAACTCGAAGTGCATTTGATATTATTGTTCTCTTTCTTAAAGTTTTGACATTTCTTCAAATTGTTAAGTAAATATATTTTCTTATCTATTAAACCAACGCCTTGTTGACATGAATTTATCTGTGGCTGGAGGTGATTTGATATGTTTACATTAGATCATTTATCTAAATAATAAGACCATTGATTTTACTTTCTACCTACACAGACAAAAGTCTACAAACTTTTTGATTACATGATTCAGCAGTACTAGGCATGATCTACATATTTTATTTAAAGTACAAAGATCACATTTAAACATGTGAGAACATTGGGTATACATCTTTTCAGTTTTATTAATTTTATAACTGTCAACACCATACAGATTCAATAATGACTGTTTACTTTTTAACATTAATTTTTTACCAAATATTAGCATTAACATTCTTCAAATTAAATTCAAAATCAAGTGAAACAATGAAAAAAATTGTGGTATCTTATATATGGAATGCTTTTTAGAAATCATTACATAATTAAGGAGGCACCTACCAAATTGATATCCACAGTTTTTTCCCATCCTGCCTTCTCGGCACCAATACCAGCATTATTACACACTATATCTATATTACCAAACGTTTCTTTCGCTGTGTGGAACGTTTCTACAAATATAACACATCATACAAAATACCTTTAATAATGCATACTTTCAACCAAAATCAAATAATACATACATATATCTACTAAATCCCAAGTTTTATAGCTTCCCCTAAACCAATTCAGCAAAACCTTGTTTGTAAGAGTTTAATGTACCAAACGTTTCTTTTGAATTTACCACTGAAGAAGTGCAATTTACGTCCCAATTATTTCTTTATTGTAAAATGCACAGCTTGTCAGTCTATTTTAGAAATAATGTTTATTTAACATTGATACTTAGTGTCTCTGGCAATTTAGCCCATCATAAAATGATTGTTGATAATAGGAATAACTAGCACAGTAACGATAAATCATGAGTGCAAAAATGCACAAAAACTATGCAATTACATTAAATAAGTCGGCATATTTTCTTTACCCAGAGTTTATGAAGTGTATAATACAGTGAATGCTGGGTGTTAATTATTGTTCTATATGTAACACTGTTTATTATTATAATGTCAGAACCTCAGAATGTCATAAGTTGATATTACACAGCCTGTATCACTTATCGGACTGCATATTCATCGTATCAGTATCATTATTGTTATCTTTTAGTGGATATTTCTTTCAAGTAGGAGAACTTAATGAATACAGAAGTACAAGACAATGTTGGTTTTTAAAGTGGTTCTTTTATGAATTGATTCACATTCTCCAGAGGCAAGATCTGGATAAATTTATGTTTTTAATTGATGACCTGACTCCATACTGTAACTCCAAAAAGTGTTATGGGTACACTTATATATCAAATAGATTTATGAAAGTCACTTTCATCATTTCTGTTTCAAAAGCTTATGATTATTTTTCATCTCAAGTAATATCGAAAAGTATAAAGCAGGCCTTCTCAAATGGCAGCCCAGGGGTCAAATACAGCCCATAACGCCATTGAGACATACTACAAATTGGTTTTTTTAAAAGTTATAATAATGAAAAAAGATTCAATTCAATGCCTTTTTGGTGCACGCTTAGCGCCAAAACTATTTAACCTCAAGTTTCTAGCGCCCCTGAAACCCACAGGATAAAACGCTCCTCGCCAAGCTATAATTGGCCCTTTTATTTCATTCATTGTTATGAATTTTTCCCTTTTCAAAAATTATTGAGAAGGCCTGGTATTAAATGACAAATCTTTTCAGTACTTTTTGGCTATGTTCTCTCACAGGATCACATGCTTTCTATTTAATGTTAATATTACAAACAGCCTTCAGATAGATCTTTTAATTTTGACATTTTGACATACCACCTGATATGATGTTCAATAGGAAATGTGAAATGTTATTGACAGTCAAATAAATGGCTAAAGGTTTTGACCTTTGTAAATAAATCCATCATTCTCAATAAAAGGTCACAAATTTTGGTTAATTATCATAAATTATGCTGTCAAAATATGACAGAAGTAATCATAATGACTTACCACAATTTGATATCATTCTAGGAAAAATATAATCATGGAGAATTGTATGAAAAATTAAATTGTTGTAGTATTAAACACATGGCTAGCAGTGGCATCTATTGCGTGATTACCGCCATACGAATTAACATTAGGTCAATGGGAAAACATCTTAGCAAATGTAAATATTAAAATATAACTCTGATATTTGAACTGAATGTGATATTATCTATCTTTTATAAGAGATATCTCCTAATAACATGTCAGTAGTAATGTTTACTCTGGGTAGTGTTAAAAGGTATAAATAATAAATTAGGTATATTTAATATCATACTGGTACATGCATGTCAATATAAAACATAGGCTTGTGGAAAGTCTCGCAAGCGTATACGCCCACCAGCAGCTTGATAAAGAGGTAAATGTGAACACCAAAACAAACGCGATATCAGAGTTTTATGCGATAAAAATTATCGCATCGTCATTAAATTCAATAGTGCACATATTCATAATGATATTGAAACACATACATAATATCTAAAGGATCCCTGAAGAATTGTAGCCTGTAGAGTGAGCACGAGCAAAAAAAACAAACGCGATATCTCGGAAGAAAATCATCGATTCATCACCAAATTCAATAGTGCACATCTTCATAATAATATTGACACACATACAAAATATCAAAAGGATCCATGAAGAATTCTAGCCTGTAGAGTGAGCACAAGCAAAAAAACAAACGCGATATCAGAGTTTTACGCGATATCTCGGAAGAAAATCATCGAATCATCACCAAATTCAATAGTGCACATCTTCATAATAATATTGACACACATACAAAATATCAAAAGGATCCATTAAGAATTGTTGCCTGTAGAGTGAGCACGAGCAAAAAAACGAACGCGATATCAGAGTTTTACGCGATATCTCGGAAGAAAATCATCGAATCATCACAAAATTCATTAGTGCACATCTTCATAATGATATTGACACACATACAAAATATCAAAAGGATCCATGAAGAATTGTAGTCTGTAGAGTGAGCACGAGGTAAATGTAAACGTAAACGGACGGACCGACGGACGGACCGACAGGGGTAACCGCAATATACGCCCATACTATCGTGTGGGCGTATAAAAATGCATTGTCAAAAGGTCAGCTATAATGTTAAGTGTATATGGAAGTATATTCAAAATTTTGAAGAAAAAAAAAGAGGCTTCATATTGATTTTGAATTCATTTTTTTATTGAAAATCTTCACTTGAAGTCTTGCAAGATAACCTTATGAATCCATAAGTTAGTTGTCATAAACAACTTGATTGTTCATGTTCTGTTCATGGCCAATTGAATGGTTTGAGCTTCTTCTTGAAACACTTATATGAGAATTATATCATAAAGAAAAGAAAAGAATCTCTGAAATATCAGAAAAGATCAATTACCTTCTAAATCAGTTTTTGAAGAAACATCACATTTTTTAAAGACTACCACATTGACTCCATGTTTCATCTGAAATTCTTTCAATGTTGTTAAACCATAGGATTCATTAACATCACTCATTAAAACCTACAATAATAATCAGTAATAATAATAATCAATGTAATTAAAAATGTACAGTCTATACTTGGAAAAATTGCCTCTTCATTCAATAAGTAGTGCCGATAGTGGCTGATAGATCATAGCAAAACAAGAGTTTTGATTTAAAAACAAATGGGGACAAATTCCATCTACATTTTGACTACATATTAGCCAATAAATGTTAAAAAAACTTTCAGGTGTCCAAATTGATATCATTTCATAACTTTTTCAATATTCTATTACATATTGTCATAAGATAGGTAAAGATATGTTGGTAAGATAACAACACAGGTATTTGGTATACAGTTTGAGTTGAGTTATCAACTATAAATCAAATATATTATTACAACTTTACAGTTACAAAATCATAATGGAGTCCACATTTCATTTAAACATAATACACAAGGGTAAATGTTAACTTTTTTCCTGGTAGATTTAAATAATGAGCATTAAATAAAATAAAAGTTATTATAATTTCAAGTCATGCAGCAAACTGAGCTAAGGTATTAAATTTTTAAAATATCAGCTCTCTTTTTAATAAACATCTTTAAAGCAATACCACCTCTTAAAATGAACAAACTTGACAACAAAGAGTACATATTCATCAAAGGTTTCTACAGTATACAAACAGAATCCAACAGATAAGGTAATTTTCCATAAAATTACAGGTTATTATTAAAAAATGCTTAATAAATTTCTGAATATTTTGTATATCTTGTAATAATTAAAATATTTAAGGTAGTTTTCTGGATTTATCAGATTATACAGGTACATGTAATCTGTTGTATGTTTATGACACCAGACATGTTGCCTAATGAATATAAACTGATATTCACAAAGATTTTTTTTTGTTGATCATTCTAAGAGGTAGTATTCCTTTAATATACCATTAAGGGTATGAATTTTGTTTTAAAGTTACATCAAATATTTATCAGTTAGATAGAAATTGTGATTGTTAAAGATAACAAGTGTGACAGATTATAGTACCCTAGACTAGTGTATTTGATATGCTAGACCTATTTAATATAATAAAAATATTTCTTTTTCAAAAGTAAGTCACAAATATTTTATCAATCCACATACAGTGATAATCTATTTCTTTGGTCGACTTAGCAAGTAAATATTGCGCTACTACTATGCATATATCTTGAATGCACCTGTCAAATATCCATGTTAAGGCTTTTTCACACCTGTGATAGGACATAAATATACTTAAATACTATTATTCCTTCCATTTGACTGTATAATATGGCCCTATATCTCTAAAACATTGCTATTCAAATTACATTTTTCAGTTCAGTATATATAGGCTTTAAATAGATATTTTTGAACATTAAATATCTTTAAAACTTTACAAGGCTATGTAAATCAAAATGATGTAGGCTACCAACAAAACTGGGTTTGTACTGATCTCAATTTTCAACTATAAACATGATTATCTTTGGCAATAAAAACAAACATGTAACCTTCCCAAATCTCAGTGAAAAGTTTGGCAACATTCTCTATTTTGATTAATAACCCACTGTGTCCTTATTTATAACCCTTGACAATATGACCATCTACACATAATAACATTACAATATTTACACAGAATTAATTTATATCAAAATATCGGTCAGTGTTACATATAAATGATTGTCATAAATAGGCCAAAAAATAAAGTGTTGCTTTTGATTTCCCAACCAATGCTAGAATGAGGATTTAAATTGTAATTAACCAATTTTTTCCTAATTTATTTGCATTCAAGATATTCATAGATATATACTATAAATCTTTAATATTATTTATATTTTTTATATTTTAATATGCCATTTTGACAGAGCAGCCAATATGGAAAAAAAAATTCAAATATTTTTTAACGTCATGCCCAATTTCAAGTGTCTGTAATTGTAAGAGGAAGTACACAAGATAAATCATCTCTATTAGGCTACCAATTACCGGAGGATAGATTTAGTTTCATTTCTATTCAGGTAAATCATTATTTGAAAATAATGAGAAAACGAGTGCCAAAGTTTTTATCTCAATAGAATGAGAAGTAGCAGGTGTAAACTCTACAAACAGAATTATAAATTGTTTTTAGGAACCATTTGTTGTAGACTGAACAAAAACACACCACTAACCAAGATAATTCTCATTAGCGAGATATTTTTTAAGTGCACAAGTGTGTTCTGTATTTATTAACAACCAATATTTCAAATGTGTATAAAGAAGAATATAAACAACTTTTAAGTTTATCATAACATAATAAAGAATTTAAACTATGCCAGGTAGGCTACACTGTTATTAATTAATACATGTACTCCTTATATCATAATTTATCATTTAATACTTAATATATTTATGGTGTAAACTTATCAAAACATCATGCAAAATAAAAACCAAAATCTATTCAAAAATCTATAACTATATGGTAACACACTTAATGACTGAAACCACGAAGTAATCAATAATGAAAATTGAATTACCTTAGCTCCATTATCTAATAATATAGAACAGAATGCCTTCCCTAGACCTTGAGCTGCTCCAGTCACAATAGCTACCTTCCCTGTTAAACTCATAGTGTATGATAATAGAGATGCTTACAGTCTGATATCTGACTGAATTATAAATAGAGGTTTATAATACCACCCTATTTAGTCAATCAAACCCTTACACTCAACTATAAACCTTATAGAATACAATTTCTACTGGAGACCTTCAACTCTTTATAAATGACTGTAGATAAAGGCTATCTATAATTTAATAAATATACAAGCTTTGTGTACTCTCTATTTATGTTATTTGACACCTACAGTGATTTTTACTTCCATTTTAACACACAATAGATTGGAAACAGCCTAGTCATTTTCATTCCACCCTAATTGAACATTTGACACAGTGATAAGTTTCATAGCGATTTATATCATTTCTTTATAGAATATCAATATTCTAAAAAATAAATTCCCCTATCAAGCAAGCTTTTATATAGAAGTAATGACAGGCCTAATAGAAATCCTTAAGAGTGCATAAGATTTAATTTAAAAGAATATAAAGCTATTTCGCAAAGGTCCTGTAACAGTTAGTATTCTATATTGAATGATGACATGTGTCAAATCTTTTTTGGCAAGTTCCAGATCTCACATTAGTTTAGACAACTAGTTCCTTGAGGCTTATCTGTGTAGTTTAAAAATTAACAATTCAAAATCTTAACAGCCTGGTCTATTTGTATCCATTTACTTTCGATGTCAAGTGTAGTATGGTGTCAATCACATGTAAACTGTAAGAAACTGTGTAAAACTTAAGTTTTAATTGATATAATTGAGATTAGGCTGTTTGAAGAAATTAAAACTTTTGTGGTACTGATGTAAATGATATTAATGTGACATCTGTTAATCTAGAGAATATTGAGTAATATGATCACATTATCAGGGATTTATCAGCTCCAAACCATTTTGACTATTTCCTGTAAATTTCTGTGACCACATTTACTCATATTAGAAATGTTATTCCTAGATATTCAAATACAATTCTTGAAACTTCATCAAAATGAACAGCATTTTACAGATTTTTCACACATTCTTATCAGAGATATCTAAGTTACTGCCCCTAGATATGAGATAGTAAAAAATTAAAGACAATAGCCCTAAGCCTCATTACAGATCTTACTTAGATATATATAAATTGTATATTTAAAGATGGGTTTTCTCATTGTTTTTGGGTAAAATCAAGTTAACTAATTGATTAATCGGTGTTTCTAATGAATAATCCATGTACATATATTGTACATGTATTCATAAGTTAATAAACCGTATGTGGACATGAGAGGCTTGAAAATCCATTTGACACAACTCGCTTTGACACGCTAAATTTAGACTCCATGTTTGATCATCATTCTGAACAACAGAGAAATTCTACCTATCGGAGATATTACTCTGACCTATTGACAACCATGTTTTAAATAGTTCACGCATAGAAATTTTTCTCTCGGAGACCAGAAATGAGACAAAACGACTTCATGTAAACAAACCAAATGTCCCGAGATGGATTCCACATCACTCAAACCAATTCATACAAACACATATGAGGAGTGTATTTTATTTGATCCATACTAAGTCAATAAGAATAAAAATTTAAGCAGACTAATGTTAATGAGGTCGAAACAACTCATAATGGTGCGAAATGTCTTTAATCGTCTTTCCAGTTTCTAGTCTCGTAACTCAAAAACGCCTCTGCTATTAAAAAGAGTTCTGTACTGCAACTTCTTCAGTAAATACACACTGTTAAATTTGGGAATATTTTTAGCATTTAAGAACTTATTGATATCCTATAAGCGTTTTAATATTAAATTTGATGCATACTTTATCGTTCAACAAATATCGTTGGTGTCATGGCTGGTGATTAGGTTCGTGTCTTTATCTGCGACACATACGGAGCTAGGAAAGATGCGAAGTTTCGTATGGTTTATTCATGTGACTACTTGCGGCCGTTAGGTCTCTTTAACTTACCCAAATCAACAAATCAAGAGACTTAACGACCGAGACTTGTTAGGAGGGTAGGGAGAATTTTTTAGGGTACTAACAATGAAATCTGCGTCATAATTAGCATAATTATGAGTTAATTATGGACTTGTGAGACAAACTGGTATTTTTCCCAGTCATTAGAACATCTCTACTTTCTATTTATATAAGTATTAGCGGTCCAATTATGGTATATATATATATATGGATAAATGAAAATAAGGGAATATATCTTTAACTCTCTTTTTACTCAATTAAGTCTTTATTTGTATTGAAAGAGACAGTCAGACAGACAGATAAATCATTGGTAAATTTGATGTCAGTATTCAATGTAAGACTTGAATTTTGATGAATTTCAACAAAGGAATAATTGAAAAAAAATGAGGACATGAACAAATTGACTAACAATTTTCAACTGTTTAATATGAGATTAGAATTTGTCAAGCAGAAAACTTCCCCCTTCCTTGACAGATAGAAGGAAATAAAATCTTTTTTTTATCATTTCACATTTAACTGCATGGTTGTCCATGCCAATTGTATTTGATGTGGTTGTAAATTGCAATTGAATTTGATGTGGTTGTCCATGCCAATTGTTTTTGATATGGTTGTCTATGCCAATTGTATTTGATGTGGTTTCCATGTCTATTGAATTTTTTTTGGTTGTCCGTTTATTGTCAAATGTATTTGATGTGGTTGACCATGTCAAATTTATTTGAAGTGGTTGTCCATGCCAATTGTATATGATATGGTCAAATGTCAAATGTATTTGATGTGGTTGTCCATGTCAAATGTATTTGATGTGGTTGACCATGTCAAATTTATTTGAAGTGGTTGTCCATGTCAATTGTATATGATATGGTTGTCCATGTCAAATGTATTTGATGTGGTTGACCATGTCAAATTTATTTGAAGTGGTTGTCCATGCCAATTGTATTTGATGTGGTTATCCATGCCAAATGTATTTGATGTGGTTGTCCATGTCAAATGTATTTGATGTAGTTGTCACATATTTGATGTGGTTGTCCATGTCAATTGTATTTGATGTGGTTGTCCATGTCAATTATATTTGATATGGTTGTTCATGCTAATTGTATGTGATGTGGTTGTCCATTGTCCATGCCAATTGTATTTGATGTGGCTGTCCATGTCAAGTGTATTTGATGTTGTTGTCCATGTCAATCGTATTTGATGTGGTTGTCCATGCCAATCATATTTGATATGGTTGTTCATGCCAATTGTATTGATATGGTTGTCCGTGCCAATCGTATTTGATGTGGTTGTCTATGTCAATCGTATTTGATGTGGTTGTCTAGGCCAATTGTATTTGATGTGGTTGTCCATGTCAACTGTATTTGATGTGGTTGTCCATGTCAATTGTATTTGATGTGGTTGTCCATGTCAATCTTCTCATATTTGATGTGGTTGTTCATGTCAATTGTATTTGATGTGGTTGTCCATGCCAAACGTATTTGATGTGGTTGTCTATTCCAATTGTATTGATATGGTTGTTCAAGCCAATTGTATATGATATGGTTGTCCATGTCAATTGTATATGATGTGGTTGTCCATGTCAAATGTATTTGATGTGGTTGTCCATGCCAATCGTATTTGATGTGTTTGTCCATGCCAATCGTATTTGATGTGGTTGTCTATTCCAATTGCATATGATGTGGTTGTCCATGTCGATTGTATATGATGTGGTTGTCCATGTCAATCGTATTTGATGTGGTTGTCCATGTCAAATTTATTTGATGTGGTTGTCCATGCAAAACGTATTTGATGTGGTTGTCTATTCCAATTGTATTGATATGGTTGTTCATGCCAAATGTATATGATGTGGTTGTCCATGTCAATCGTATTTGATGTGGTTGTCCATGCCAATTGTATTTATGTGATTGTCCATGCCAATCGTATTTGATGTGGTTGTCTATTCCAATTGTATCTGATGTGGTTGTCCATTTCAACTGTATATGATGTGGTTGTCCATGTCAATCGTATTTGATGTGGTTGTCCATGCCAATCATATTTGATATGGTTGTTCATGCCAATTGTATTGATATGGTTGTCCGTGCCAATCATATTTGATGTGGTTGTCTAGTCCAATTGTATTTGATGTGGTTGTCCATGTCAACTGTATTTGATGTGGTTGTCCATGTCAACTGTATTTGATGTGGTTGTCCATGTCAATTGTATTTGATGTGGTTGTCCATGTCAATCTTCTCATATTTGATGTGGTTGTTCATGTCAATTGTATTTGATGTGGTTGTCCAAGTCAATTGTATTTCATGTGGTTGTCCATGCCAATCATATTTGATGTGTTGACCATGCCAATCATAAATGATGTGATTGTCTATGCCAATTGTATTTGATGTAGTTGTCCATGTCGATTGTATTTGATGTGGCTGTCCATGTCCACTGTATTTGATGTGGTTGTCTATGTCAATTGTATTTGATGTGGTTGTCCATGTCAATCCTCTCATATTTGATGTGGTTGTTCATGTCAATTGTATATGATATGGTTGTCCATGCCTATCGTATTAGATGTGGCTGTCCAAGTCAATTGTATTTGATGTGGTTGTCCATGTCGATTGTCAAGTCTTTGTTGCTTCTGTATAAGTTTGCTTTTCCTGATCATGTCAATGGTGATTGTTATCCCTATGTGATCAACATTAATGTTAAGTCAATTCAATTTTCAACATTTTTTCACTATTCATAAATCATCATTCAAAATATTGACAATGACATAAATATTTCAAAAAATAGACTGTTAATCAACTCAATCCACAATTTGATGAGTAATCTGTTGAACACTATGATTAAATAGTAGAAACCGTTTTATTAGTACTACTACTTAAATAAGGAAGGAAATGTGAATTAGAAAACGCTTCAACTTCAATTATTCAATACACCCTCACTATTACATCAATACAATGAGAAGTATCTTACTATGACTTTTCATTACATACATTTTCATTACTCAACAATATATCAGAAGAAAAATGTCCATTTTTAGACAAAACCATTTAGATGAGATCAGCAATGAATCACTGATTTTGTAATTGTCTCTTTTATGTTAGAAATAAAATTCAATAGTTGATGAAACTAGGTAAGTTACTACCTCCATAAAGGGATTGTAAAGAGGTTTCTAAACTTTGTATGTTTATCAGGGACACTTATAGCATCAATTTGCACCATACCAATTTCCATTCCGATGTCTGTGGTTCTTGCAATGCCATTAAAACTAACATGTTTTATGACGTCACTACCAGTGATCTGCATAAATATCAATAGTAGCTTCCGGTCGATCAATGGGAGTGATGTCATAAAAAGCGCTGGTTTTAGTGAAATTGCAAAAAATAACAGACGTCGGAATAGAAATTGGAATTGGAATGGCGCAAATTGATGCTATCAGTGTCTCCGATACACATACAAAGTTTAAAAAACCTCTTAAGCATAGACATATCAACAATAAAAACAGAAAAAAAATTGTAATTTCCAACTAGGAAAGAATTTCAAATAAGCACAGCAAATAAACAACAAAAGAAAGAAATATAAATATTACTTACCATCAAGAAACTTGGTTTGGATGTTTTGATTCATGAGAGGTAATCATCATTTATTGTAAATCCTTCTTATTCCTTGGTATTGACTTCACAAGTTTAAACACATCAGTTGATACAGCACAGATATTCTTTTATATTGAACTTTTTACAATTATTTTCTATTCCATATTTAACTTCCATCATTTATTATTGACACTTTGGTGCACAAATTGTTAAATTTTTAGAACGCCTTTTTCAAAAGAGGCCCAAGCTATAAATCATTCATGTGCACATTGTTGAATTTATCCAAATTAATATTCTAATCATGACTATTTTGGAAAGGAAGGGGAAAGGAAGGGGTTGGGAAAGTGCATAAAAAACAGAAGACTAGAAATAGTTTGTACTGTTTAATACAAATCCAATACAGTAAATACATTGTATTATTTGTTATTAGTCTTTAAAGACCTATATATCCCCCATTTTTTATAAATAATTTATATTTTCATGATTTTAACAACAATAACAAAACCCTCAATAAAAATACATACAATCATAAACATAACATGAGTTGGAGATTAACCACCCACTGTTCTGCAACTCAATGAAATAATCTATACCTTAGATTGGTAGCACATAATATTCTACATTTCATTGCAAAAAATATAAGAATCACATCTAAAGTTCAATATGTCGCATAGCACTTATAGCATGGGTGAGCCTCTGTGGCATAGTTTCGGCTTTATCAGTAAAATCTTCTGGTGTAGCTTGTAATAATATATCAATATTACTGATATTATCTGTTGGTTGTAATCCTAAATCATCTAATACATTCAATAAATACTCTGAAATATACAACATTTTTAATAATTATTGTTATAATAATACAAGACATTTAGATTCATTGATACATTACCATTGGAAGATTGGATATTGGTGTTCCAAGAAATAGAACAAACCACAAATGACTTAATGATAGGGTAATTAGGCTAATTTCTAAGATATTCTTTTCACCTTTCAATGATCACAAATCTGCATGAATTTGTTTACACTGCAAAGTAATTTTGAGAGTTTTTTCCATTCACAGGAACAGAAATAGTAATGTTTCCAATGTTTAAACAATTCCTATTTACCTATATCAGTTATTAATTGTTTTGTAGCATGTGGAGATAGATTTATTATCTTTAATATTTCTTCACAATAAATATGCATGGTTCCCTTAGCAACAGATTCCAACCAAAGATCAGCTAAATGTTCTGGCAAATCTGAAATGAATTGAATTGATCTAGACTATAATTGGGATCTCAGTTCAGATACAAGAATTGAATGTTTGTCCTTCTAAAATGATTGAAAAGAAAAAACTAAAACTAGAATATCAAAACTGCTGTTCACAATAAGGTCAAAGTTTTTTTTCAATTTTAGCAAAGGTTAGAAAACTTTCCACATAACTAAATTCAATTGTTAAATACATTATAAAGAATAACAATAAATTACCTTGATCATCTATATAAGGTAATTTACCATATTTTAATGCAGTAGTTAATGTAGGGTTATCATGTAACATAAATGGTTCTAAATGTTGTGGTATAGTCATTAAATATTGACCAATCTGAAATAATACAACCTTTATCAAAATCTTTACTAATTTTAGGAATTACAAGAGCAACAAACATTTGATGGGAAACCTAGGGCCTTTAATATAATCATCCAAGATAGAAAGCTTCTGCAAGTCAAAAAAGTTAATAAATAACCAACCTTTGTTATATATTCTTGTGGAGACAAACTAAAACTAGGTAAATCTGATGTCAATGCTCCCTCAGCTCTTTTAGATGTCCAGATCTGAAAAATAAATATGGCATCTCATTAGTAACCTCCTACAGTTGTAGGTTAGACTGTATCTCTTATGCAAAATTGCTTCTCTTGTCATCTCTAACAAATTGCAGATAAAATTGACAATCCAAAAGTAAAGTAAATTGTCAATTTTTCTGAGATAAAAGATTATAGCAGCATGTCAGAGGCGTTTCAGAAACAGTTTATAGCAGATATAAAAAAAAACATAGCTTGCCAGGCAAGGTAATATACGCCCACTGGGCCACTGGCTTTGACTTTAAACAAATATATTTGATAGTTACAGGAAAAGTGATTCAGAACATTCACATCAAGTTTCTTCACAATCTGTCCAGTATTGTCCTGTAGTGTTTATGAGCTAAAAATTCAACATGTTTTCAAGAACAAGAGCAATAATTCATAGTAAATATTTTTTTATTTTGCTGATTTTCAATAGGGTTCATCCTTGGGTGGTAATAAACATTATCAGAAAGTTTCATCAAAATCCGTTATGAATTGTGACCTGTATAGTGTTTACGAGCCAAAAATCAAACACGTTTTCAAGAACAAGAGCAATAATTTATAGTAAATATTTTTTTTTTATTTTGCTGATTTTCAATAGGGTTCATCCTTGGGTGGTAATAAACATTATCAGTATGTTTCATCAAAATCCGTTTTGAATTGTGACCTGTATAGTGTTTATGAGCCAAAAATCAAAAGCGTTTTTAAGAACAAGGGCAATAATTCATAGTACATATTTCAATTTTGCTGATTTTTAATAGGGTTCATCCTTGAGTGGTTATAAACATTATCAGTAAGTTTCGTCAAAATCTATAATGAATTGTGACCTGTATAGTGTTTACAAGCCAAAAATCAAAAGCGTTTTTAAGAACAAGGGCAATAATTCATAGTAAATATTTTCCGATTTTGCTGATTTTCAATAGGGTTCATCCTTGGGCAGTAATAAACATTAACATTAAGTTTCGTCAAAATCCGTCAAGAATTGTGACCTGTAGAGTGTTTATGAGCCAAAAATCGAACGCGTTTTTAAAAACAAGGGCAATAATTCATAGTAAATATTTTCCGATTTTGCCGATTTTCAATAGGGTTCATCCTTGGGCGGTAATAAACATTAACATTAAGTTTCGTCAAAATCCGTCAAGAATTGTGACCTGTAGAGTGTTTACGAGCCAAAAATCGAACGCGTTTTTAAGAACAAGGGCAATAATTCATAGTAAATATTTTCCGATTTTGCTGATTTGCAATAGGGTTCATCCTTGGGCGGTAATAAACATTACCATTAAGTTTCATCAAACGCCGTCAAGAATTGTGACCTGTAGAGTGTTTATGAGCCAAAAATCGAACGCGTTTTTAAAAACAAGGGCAATAATTCATAGTAAATATTTTGCGATTTTGCTGATTTTCAATAGGGTTCATCCTTGGGCCGTAATAAACATTACCATTAAGTTTCGTCAAAATCCGTCAAGAATTGTGACCTGTAGAGTGTTTACGAGCCAAAAATCGAACGCGTTTTTAAAAACAAGGGCAATATTTCATAGTAAATATTTTCCGATTTTGCTGATTTTCAATAGGGTTCATCCTTAGGCCGTAATAAACATTACCATTAAGTTTCGTCAAAATCCGTCAAGAATTGTGACCTGTAGAGTGTTTACGAGCAATTGTGGACGGACGGACCGACGGACGGACGGACGGACCGACGGACAGACGGACGGATATGGGTGACGACAATATACGCTCCACATTTCATGTGGGCGTATAAAAATGATTTAGGTACAACAAACTATACCTCCATGTTAGATATATTGGACAAATATTTCTTTAACTGAGCAAACACTATTTCAAAACCAAACTTATGAACCTCTTCACATAGTTTACACATCTCATTTTTAATATCTGTAAGTTTTGATGGTGTATCACCTACAATAAAACATTATCAATATATTACAAAATCATCAACTATATTTTCTCAATCATGTACAAATGAAGGAGGATGATTTGTGCTTTTTATCATTATAAACTCTAAATCAAATGAAAACAATTATTTTTAGCACAATTAACCAGTGGCCTCATGATCTCAACATAATCTGGCCCCCTATTCTCGAAAGAGTCCTAAATAGGATCAATCCTAGGAACAGGTTTTAGGACATCTTAGCATTAGGACCATTTCGAGAATAGAGGGCAAGAACTCTAGCTAGGAGCACTAAAAGTAAAACAGCTTTTTTCGTCTAGATATGGCTTACTTACCCTCCTCTAATTTACTGATCATAATTTCCAATGTCTCTATATCATCTTTATTATCTATAAATAAACTAGCTTGAAACTGTAAACTGTGACGATTTTTTAGGTTTCTAAAACAAAGAGTGACATGTTTGATATAAGATTTTAACGACATATAGATGGGTGGGAAATATCACATACAAAATATCATGGAATAATACACACTTCCTTAATACATTTAAGAAAGAAACAAAAGAAGAGCTTGTGTCATCTAATAATTAACTAGTAACATAAACCTGAAATTAACTGTTCCTTTGTTTTTACGAAGAATCTGAGATTAGAAACATTTAAAATGTAGAAACATGTCACATATCATAACAATTTGGTACTATTGAACATACCTTTTCTCTGAATCTCTTAAAGGAGAACCAATATGTCTACCAACAGAATGTAAAATAGAACTAACAACTTCTTGATCTAATTCTTCAGCATGTAATATTAAATCACCTAGAAATAAAGATAGAGTTAGTTTTGACATACTACATTCATTCATTTAGAGTCGGACTAGTAGAATACGGACACAGTTTAATCAAAAAAATTCAGGTATTACATATGAGATCATAATTATATTAAGTGAAAGTAAACGATTCAAAATGTTACATTATGGATAAAAAGTTCTCTTGAAGTGAGCAGTTGATAACCTACCACAAGTTTGTATTAAACGTAATGAATGTTGAAAATTGGACCAATCTTCTCCCTCACTACCTTGATTAATACCACATTTCTCACGTATATTGATTAAAACACGTCGAAATTCACGACAATAACTCAGAAAATACGTCTGAAAAAAATCAGCATGAAGTATTCATTCAGTTGATCATTATAGCACAACATAATAAGCAATAAATGATTTTTGTGAATCTCAAGATAAGCAGTAACTTATATCTTATAAATTAAATAGGCCTACACAAACTGGCGACTTTGCTCAATGTAAGCTCTCAAATGTGTTTTTTTGGTTTTTAGGGATTAACCATTGGGTATTATAAACAATTTCATCAAATTCAACAATCAACCAAGAATTGTGTCTAAGCAGCACCACTTGATCAATCAGTATAAAACCTTTTGGGAATGTCAAATCTCAAGTTCAAATATAATACTACTTACTTTATAAGCATCTAATAAACCAACATAACAAAAACCATTAGTTAACTTCTGACATCTTGTATTAGCCTGTAATATCATCATATAACATACAAGTCTAATGAAATCATAATAACCAATATTTTAAAAGGTTTCATACATTTTACAAGGATCAAACTTTCAAACTGTCCTCCAAGTGTGCTTATTCAAAATGAGATATTTTATTTATAATAACAATTAACCAGAACATGGTTAGAAAATATATCAAGTAGATGTTTTTTACCTTATTGGCAGCTGAAAATAATTTATTAACAGTTTCTGACAATAGTTGTACTGTATCCATTACTTCTTCTTGATCCTAAAAAAATCAAAATAAATTTGAGTAGTACATTTTCTAGAGGATAAAAACAAGAAGCTCCTTTCTACCAGCCGGATTATGATCAAACCACTTGGCATTGATCTTTCTCGAATTATCCACACACATTCACAGGTGGATGGACTGGAATTATGTGTGAAGATAATTAATTCAAGATACCACAGAACTTTAATGCAATTTGAGTGTAGAACCCAACCCACAACCATCATTATTTGACATAACCAAGAAAATGATATGACAAATATAAAGAATCACTACATGCGATCATTATCATACTTACCATTTTGATATTATCCAAGTCTTGAATTAATGCCACCTCTTGGAATGTAGAATATTTGGGTAAATATGCTCTATATGGGGCATAAATACTTAATAATAACTTCTCTAAACTGGCAGAATGTTCTAAACTATCTAAAATAACAAATATTTTAGATAGTAAATATCATTGATACATGTTTAAGGTTTTAATACCAAAAAGTTATTGATACAGTATCAACACCAAACAAAATCAATGCATTTACCTTAAAACTATATGAAGTTGCTGTCTTCAATTCACTTATAAGATATTGAAAGAATAGAACAATCTAACTTTTGTTCTAAACATGAATATCTTAACTAATTTTTATTTCTGCATTTTGCATGTTATTAACAAACAGAACTTTAGTTTTAAAATATATCATTATTACAACCTTATTCTATAGAACAAAACAGAATTGTTTTAGAAAATTCATATATTGAAGAATGATACCATAAAAAATAAATATATTACCTGTCATATGAGATTCTACTGTATTCTCTAAATTAGTAGCAAATCTTTCTGTTATCTAAATATCAAAAATCAAACAAAATATCAAAACTTTGTATAATAAATAAATACTTATTATAAAGTTTGGTTATGAAAAACTAGATTTCTAGTCCATTTGCTTAAATAGTGTGAAATATAGGATGAAAACTCCATTTCATACAAAACAGTATTATAAAGACTTGAGAAGACAATATAATTTTAAAAGTTGTACTACCTGTTTAAGTTCTGTTAATGTTATTAATGTATCACCCCGTGTTGATAATAAACCAGATATACATGTTAATATAGAGGGATCTAAACTATTTAATGATTCTGATATCAAATCACATACAATAGGTACTGGATCTTTAAAAACCTGACTACACCAATTAATCTACAACATAACATGGTTTTCTTAAATAAGGACAAAGTTCAAGCAGTTTTGGATCATAACTTATGTGTTTGATGATAAAGTTTGTATCCATCAGTAGATTTTAAAATATTTTTAAACCAAAAAATTATCTGATAAATAATTTAAGGGGTCTGAATAAAATACTTTTTAGGTAAACATGCAGAAAATAAGTGAACATATTTTCCAATATTTTCAATGAACTATTTATATCAGTGATTAAAGAATGAGTAGAGATATTTTACCTGTGAATGCCATGTAGATAATAATAAATCATATAACTCAGTCAACCATTCTACAGTAGTTTCATCTTGTTTACTATCAACTATATCTCTCCAATTCTCTAATATTTTACCCTACAAGAACAACAGATGATAATATTCTAAACTAATATTTACACAAAATAAACAACATCTTTCAGACCAAATGTTCATTTTCTTATAAATTTTATTAGTTACACAATTAACACTGACTTGATTTAAACAATATTTTATTTCTACATTACATATAATTTTTACAGAAAAGAACTAAGGTTTCATGATAGAGTTAAAATATGCTTAATTTTCCTCAATTTTAATCCTAACCTTAGTTTTCCAAAATGATCAGCTACATTACTTGGTAAGATTCCAAATGAATTGCATAATTTCTTACCTTATGACATTTATGATAATATTTATATAACTGTGGTAATCTTTCTATGTTGTTAAACATCTTAGTATACATCTTGGCTGAATCTGAAGAAATCAAACACATCAAATAATGAAAATTCCACTTTTTTTCTAACATATAACATTGTATTTCCTCATATAAATGAAATAAGGAAGGAAAACACATACTGACCAAGAGATTGTGTGTTAAAGGCTGCTATAAGTTGTGGACTCAATATAGCTTCTAATCTATTCTTTAATTTCTCTAGATGTTGACATCTATCAACATAGTCTGGTGTATCAACTAACATTTGCTGAAATAATCAAGTAAGAAAATGAAAGTAGAGACAATATCTAATGATTGATTATTATACATAGTTGATTAAAACAGGGCTATTTTTAAACCACATAATATGTGTAATATGTATCCATGACATCAGCTTAGCTATACTATAGATATGATCAATTGAATGAATCAAAGGGGATTTTGTCAAAAGCATGATGTTTCTAAAATTAATCTTAATAATATACTTAAATATATGTGGAGATATCTGAAGGAGATCAAAATAACTAAAACAGGGTAAAAGCAACAGAAAATTACATTTTTTAGATTCATCAATTTTCAACAAAAGATTATTTATTAAAATAAATTTTAGTACTATACTTACCAAGCTCTGCTGCATTCCTGTTAATTTATCAGTTATCTAAAAGAGAGAAATAGACAGTGTTATGTGTGTTATGAAAAATTTAAATAATCTCATTAGTCAGTGAGCCTACAATTACTAATTTTTTATCAACTTCATTAAAACTGAAACAATTTCTTGAATGCAATTTAGCTAAATTTTGGACCTTTAATCAGATTTAGAGTAAAGGAACTGAACTTTGAACCAGCTTTGGTAAAGAAAACCCCAATTTAGATAAAATAGCGTGCTGAGGATTGTACAACCAAATCATGCGTCGACAGTATCCAGTTAACTAGATCTTTAATATTACTTTAAACACTTACAGCCTGTATATCATTAGAATGAAAAACTTCTTCAACATCAGCACTTAATGTTGTCCAATTATCAGCTTCCTGTAAAGATAGATCAGTTAATCATGAGTATAACAGGAACGTTTTTTGAAATCCAAATTACACCAACAAACTGGTATGTTTAAGATGATAATTTTCAACAATATTTAATTTGAATTTTTACTCTTTGCATTTATAACTATCAGCCGATTGCAATGAGAGTAATATTGCCAGCACACTATTATTGTTGATGGAATTTGACAATTAACCTGCATCACTGAACAATCTTATGCTGGTATTAACACTCAATTGGTCACAGAATATCTTAGAACTGATGATGAACTGAGTTTTGATATAAACATGTATCAATATTTTATGTTTATGACAGATATAAAACAAATATGAAATTAAAACAGAAAATAACACCTTCAATGCCTCAGCTGTTGTTTTCATCCTTCCTTTAATACCATCTAACTTTAATAACACCTGCATTGACTGAGCTGTACTCTGTCCAACCTGAAAGTAATTATATTATATATCAGTTGTTTAAGATGTTCTCATGCACCAAGGACTGAACTGAAGTTCTCCCATTCTATCTCAAACAGGTTTCAAAATGGTTGAAAGATTAAAGTTTACCATAAAAAGGTTCCCAAGAAGAGAAAAAGATAATTCATTGCAGAAACTTCAGAATATCAAAATACCTTTTGAATGTCTTCTTTCACCATCCTCATTTGATCTTGCAATAGAGAAGCTTCTTGTCTTACAGCATCTATTTCTCTCATAACTCTACAAATTATTTCAATAAGATTGAAAATTAAAAGCAATGATAACTCAATAAGTAAGCAATATCCGCAAAAAGGCAAGGAGGATCAAAATTTGAAATAATAAAATATATATATATATGGATATAACCATGGACTATTATTATCAATTTATCATAAAACTTACCTTGGTAGATTTTGTAGAGCTTGTTGACTGGCTTCTTCTAGTATATTGTTTACTTCCTGTAATAAAATTCCTAATTCTTAATTCCAATACTTTATCATTATTTAATATAGTATATTCATTTCAGTTAAAGATTCTACATGAACACCAAGACAAATCAAGTTGTTACGCTTTTATTTTCCTTGTCAGTCAATTCAATGAAATTCTTAATTCAGATTCAAGGAGCATTTGGTTTACAATTCGTATATATATAGTATTTCAACTGACCTGAATAAACATCTGTAATTTCATTACCAGTGTGGTAGCATATTGCTATAAAACAAAAATAGCACATTTATAATCATCAAAACATAACTGTATGATGAAGGAGTAAAACCACTAATTTTGTAGAAGTTTGATGATCTTAACTTCTTATAGAAATATTCATCAACAAAAGAGAGCCAAGACTATTCAACATAACAAATCACTGCAGTAAAACAGAGAAATGTCATTTAATCCTAAAACTTTAGAAAACTTACATCTTTCGATACAGCAGTATCTTTGTGATTTCTGAATGCAGCATTCACCCATTCTTTAGCATCAAAATTATCATCTAAAAATTTCGAATAATCCTGAAAGATTTTATCATTATTTATCAATACTTTATACTTTTTTACTACGCGTTATGTGGATATATGTCCATTGACCTACAGTCTACTACAGATTGCACAAAATGGAATTGAATTTTACTTCCTACTTTTAAGCACCTGTTTGGTCTAATGAGGATGGTCAAATGACATGCAATGTGAAATGAGGGGAATTTTGACAAAACGGCGACATAACCCTACATTATTTGGATTTTCTAATGTCGAGAGATCTGAATGTGCATCGTGCACTCTAGAAAAGAAGAGACTTATTACCGGTATACAATGATACTAAGAACTGACAGATATTGTTGTAGTACTAAATATATTTAACGTCAAAACCATGTACGACCGCAGTGGTAGCCTATCAATGCACTAAGGTATTATTATTTATTCATTCATTATAAAAAAAATTTCAGGTTCGACAATCATTATCATTAGACATTAGAGTGATTAGATTTAGAGACGACCTCAACACTTCGCCTATTGTAAGCGTGGTCAATATCGGCAAACGTTAGATCTTATTAATATTACCATGGTTAATTCGGATAGATTTCTTAAGAATCTTTAGAACACAGCAGGTGTTTATCTATTTTTATCAACTTGAAAGTTTCATTTCAGTTTTTTTATTCATTTTTACACGTCCACTTTTTGTTTACTTCCGGTGGCTATTTGATTCTTCTATTCAGTAAGAGTTAATGAGGGGAATTAACTCTTCTTATAATTCTGTATTCAGACTACAGCAATTTATAAGACTTGATTGAGAACACCTCACAAACAGTTGAAAATAGTTGTGTAATTATTGGCTTTACTCCTGCAAAAATGTAGCAAGTAAACAGCTGAAATTGAGTTTAACCAGTTGGTGAATAAAATATTTGAACAACAATATTCCATCGTGGGGAAAGTTCAAGGCATAAACCAATGGTAAAATTAATAACAGATGACAACAGAGTATAGTTATGATTTTTATTCATTTCAAAAAGAATATATATATAATAGTAACAAAATCTAAAATAACTACAGATAAATAAAAAGATAACAAAATAATATAATAGTAGGCTGCATTCTATCACAGAGCCTTTTTAAAGTAAACAGTAGAGATAAATGCATATAGAAGTTGTCATTCCAATACTTTATTTGGTAATGAGAAGTATATTGGGCATCACTTCCAGCTGCAATTCTTTATTTAGCCTGTGGACTACATAAGGGCAGGATTTGGTTGTACAAATATATATAATAATATATTGGTATTATGAAATATTGAAATAGAACATAATGACAAGATCTCATCTAATGCTGCCAACTGGTTATTGGATGTTGCCCTCTTGGGATTGCTGGTTTGGAACAGGAGTTGAACTTTCCAAAAATTTCAAAGTCAAAGTTAGAAAATAAATAGATAGTATATAATAAAAATTGAAGAATATAACACTAAAAGAAAAATTCAAGAACTGCTGCGAATTATATAAATTGATAAGAAAATATAATTTGTTCAATTAATAAAAAAAAAAAAAGAGAGTAAAGCTTGAAATTTAATCCATATTCTTGCTGATAACATCAATAATGAACAAATGAGATTTAAGATTTATTTCTGTTGGTGGGAATTTGGGTGATAACATCTTGTTCATAAAATTTTATAAGGCACCTACAACATAGTATTAAGTCGAAATATATTTAAGCCATCCATATTACATAAACTATGATTCAACGAAAATGTACCACACTAATTTATACTGTCATAACATCAAAGGCTTGATTAACCTTTATTAATCATAAGAAAAACTGGTAACTTATGCAAACTTTGTAAAAAAATCTTGGAAATGATGACAGTCTGAATTAGTGCAGTAAATATTTGGATAAATCAGTCAACTAGATGTCAGATATCAGTGTCTATAGATCAAATGATCTTTATATCTCAAGATAGATTTTTTGACATAATTTGTTCGTATTATTGGGTAAATACAAATGAAGAAGACTAAATATGTTTGAGCAACACTATAAATAAGACAATAACATAAATAATATAATGTAATACCCTTGTCCTGAAAATAAGTAATAATAATGGGATAAAATACTGAATAATAATTAAAAATAACAAAAATCTAATTATATTAATACTATCATTAAAAATACAACATAACTACTGAAAATCAAACTCATAAATTTAACTAAAAATATTTCAAAATACATAATATATAAACAAGAACAATGTACAGTGTTCCCAGGGGTAAGTCACATTTTGGGTACAACTTTATTGTATTTTGTTCATAATGCGTAAAAAGTTACCATTGGCAATATTTGCATTAACATCTTTTCATAAATACCATAATAAATTTCTAACCTAATACCTTATTTATAAACTATAGGACTATTACTAAACTAAGAGAGTATCTTCTAACACCTATCAACTAAACATAGTGACACACAAACCAATTATTAAAAATCAAAGTGTCTGGTTATTGACTAGTGGTGATAATAGTCTTAATGGTTTCATTGACAATCATTGTTATCTAAATACAGTTAGTTGAGTATTCTCAGATGATTTAAATCGATGGGGAAAATTTTTCAAGATTGATAAAAATTGCTTGCTAAGTCCATCAAATGCACAATTCAGCTTTTGACGATATCTTCTACAATCTATTGCCATGGATCATCCAGTTTAAGATTATAAATATTTGGCAAGATTCAATTTTAAATAAACAGTAAGACTTATTAACTTGGAGAATATAATGGTAATGAATAACAATTAAAGTACAACAGAAACCTTGGGGAAATAATGCGTAATTGATTATTGTAAATAAATCCAACTTTTAAACCAATTTAAAAGAAAGTTCTAATTATTATTTCTGTAAATTACATACTTAATAAAATATTGCATACAACCCCAGGTATATAATGATATTCATCTATATTTCAGTAGATCTATTAGAATAGCTTGGTTTACTCATATCATTTATAATTTGTCTCTTTTTAGGTGAAGATGCGATTTTCTGAAAATAAAAAATAGATATTATTTTTATGTAATGTAATAAGGCCATAAATATAGTTAAGATCTAGGTTAGAATCTAAAACTCTTTGCATTGTCTATTCGTTGTAAAAAAAATAGCGGTTTCTTTCTTCTAGCCTCATGTATTGAGTTAAAGTAGGCCACCATAAAACAAATATAGAGAATAAAGTACAGTGAAATCTCATTAACATCATATTGTGTAATTCTCAACAAATCCACAGACAACAAACATAGAAAACCGTACAAACCTCAGCATGCAGTGCTTGTTTGGTTCTATATTCTTTTCTGGCTATTTCTAGTTCTACCCACTTAGGTGTATCAGGTATAAAGAGAGCAACAGCTCCTTTAATAGCCAGTACACAATGCTAAAAATACAAAACAATGAAATGAAATGATTTAGTTGTAAATTTTCCACAGAACACAGTCTGTAGAGCACCATTTTGCTACTACTGTTTAGTTAATGTTTGATATTTTACTAACTGTAGAAACCTGTATCCAAGTCATCACCTTGCGACCTTTCTTTGTCATACCTATGTCGTTATTCAATTTGAATGACAATTAGGGTTTCTATATAATACTTCTACTCACACTGATAGGCTGAGAAATAAGACCCTGAACAATTTGATTAGTAATGTCAAATACTTGTCTAGGAGTAAAGATATTTGGGTATTTCAATTTTACATCAAATTTAAGTAACTTGTTTAGTTTTCGCTTGAAATTTTCTCAGTTTATTCACATACATGTATATGCATAGCTGAAGTCAGACTGTACAGAACATAATAAAGTAGAAAAGATAAACTGACCTCTACAATAACAAAGATGATAACCATATTAACAGCTGATATATCTGATGGTAGTAAAGCTTGTACAGTAGGATCCATACCAATGAGAGCAGTATTAGTTATTACTGACATTAAACCAATCACCTCAAATGCTACCTGTAATATAACAGATTGATTTTTTGTATTAAGATTTTTTTTGAAAACACTTAGGTTTGATTACTTTTTGACGACTCTCTAAGGTGAGTATAAATTTAAAGGGGAATGTTCAGCATTTTCGAGAGTCGACTTGAGCCTTGAATATATGTAAATAGCCTTCAGAATCACCAAAAATGGCACAATCCCTTCAATAGAAACCGTACCTAAACATTTACCTTTTATTTTCTGTATATGTGTTTTCTATCTAAGGCATAGTCTTACTAATGATGAGTCGTATTTTTGACTTTCAAACGTGGATAAACAGGGACATTATTACAGATTAGATAAGCTTAAAAATTCCAGATTCAGAGAGTTTTTTGGTCGAACAGTTTCAGGTAAATAGTGTGTGTTACAGGAGTATTCACACACTTTATAGTAAAAGAGTACTTTATTTAATATTTATGTACATGTAGTAGGAAAACTTAAACACAAACCTGCCAAGCACCAATACTTGAGGCTGATTCTGCAAATGGTCTTTGATAAACTCTACACATCTTGAAGGCATCACTTCTAATTTCAGTGACATTGTTTAACAAAGCCCACAATGCTGCAAGTGGGAAGGCAGAAGAGAAGAGAAACACATAACCAAACTGTAGAAAGAGTTCTAAATAGTCATCATTGGTGCTCTGAAATTTAAAAAAGAATACATTTTGAATGATTGTGACTACAAAAACAACTAAATTCAGACGCAGCATGTTAATAAAGATGGTTGAAATAGATGCTGCAGTGTACAATGGGGCATAATTGATCAAGTAGAAAATAGAAGAAGATAATTGGATCATATATTTGTCTGTTCAATTCATATTCACATAGAACTAAATCTTAAAATATGTTGTACATGCATTGTATGATCATGAAAAGATCCGTATAACAAAAAAGGTCTGATATAATTTTGAGATTTCTACTTCAAAAACATGAAAAGAAACTTCATGTGACTTATGCAACATGAATTACTCAATTTCTCAACTTTCTTTATCATACTTACATCATAAACAGACATAGAACCTTCTACAATACTTCTTTTTAATACACCTTTATCTATCTCTTCAGCTTTATTATCTAATGGTTTTAATTCTTCAACCATTGTGATAGCTTTACTCAACTGTTTCTCTCGACGTTTAAAAAAGAAAAATGGTACCATGGCCTCTTGTATCTGTCCCATTAACTGAGAAGCTATCAATAAACAGGCTAAATGCTGAAAAATACAAACACATAATTCAAATTTTTAAAATTTATTACTGAAAACTGATCTGTTCTTTGTTAATTGTAATGTGTAAAGATTCAAAAAGGTAACATTCATAATAAGATCTACCATTTTTCTGATGTGGTTTTATAGACATCAAAAGTTATAACAGACTAAATGGCCAAGTAATAAAAATCGATAAATGTTAATACTTACACTTCTGAGTAATGTTCTATTTTGAAGGTAAAAGGCCACGTAAAATAATGACATAAAACAATTAACAAAGTCAAACTGAAATAAAAAACAAACAATAAATTATATTTCTAAATGACATTGTTTTTTTTTATGAATACAGTTCTAGTTTTTCTTTTCATTTTAGGCAAGAACTAAAGAGTAAAATATTATGATCAAACTCACCAAAACAAGTTTCATAATAAAATGATTATTGTATGAAGATTGTAAACGGTGGTTTTCTGAAAGATACAAAAATAATTTACAAGAAACAATTTTATGGATAGATACTTCTAGAATATTTATTACTTCAATGTTTCAATGTGGTTCTCACACTGTCATCAGGAATATAATAATGAGTACAAACAATAAGTAACAATTGTCTTATTTATCTATAACTTGTGCTTCTAATGCCATTGAAAGATCAATATTTATCTGTTTTTGACTGAAACATTTATCACATTATGAGATTTTAAAAAAATAGTCAAAATATAATACAAACCCCATTCATTGAGTACTTTAGCTATAATTCTATACATAGCATTAATACCAGCAATCATAATAGCATATATTCCTGATGGTGAATACAGAATTGGTAAATAGAAGTAACTATGACCACTATCTAGATAGGCTTTATCAGCCCACGCCTGCATCCAGAAATAAAACAACATGCCAAAAAACGCAACCAATAAACATAAACTTATAACAGGTACTGTCACCAAATAGAATTTAGCTATTCTCTTCCATTTAGGATAAACAGGTTCTGGATTACCAGTCACCTTATTCCGTCCTAATTCACCACGATAGTTAGCTCTTGGTTCTTCAAACGATGATCCTACGTTTTCTAATGTTCCCCATTTAAAACTGATTTCAGAACAGTAGCGTTTCCATCCCTCTAACAACAAGGTTGACCAGATCAAATTAAATATGGCAAATACAGCTTCTCTATATACACTCTTCCAGGCAGTAATTAAATATATTATACCAATCAGGGTAGGAGGCAATAATGCTATTGTGTAAACACCAAGAAATGAGAAATATGTTGCTATTTTCTCTCCGAAATAATTGCGTATTTTATCTGAAATAGAAATAATTACATTTTCTTCAATATGTGTCTCTTAAATTGACCATTTCTACCCAACTAACTGGTATGATTAAGACCCAGATTTGTATTATAGGTCCACAAGAATATGTTTGCCCTTGACCAGCTAGTCCTTTTTCATGTTTGTCCTCGGTTTATTTGCCAAGGTTTAATGATACTGATCACCAGTTGAAATAATATCCAATGTTTTTACCTATGGGTTGAGGTTTAAATACATTTTTATAATTGTACCATTCATCTCCTAGTCTTTTTATTTCTTCATCATCATGTAAAGGATAAAGTTGTAATACTAATCCACGACTTAAATATTTCTTGACTGGAATTTAAAAACAAATTATGTCTAATTGGAACTTGCCAGACAATTTATCATGCTTATGCCAGCTGGTAGAACATTTATCAGAATGGCAACCATGAAACATTAAATCTTGAGACAGACATCGGTGGACTGATGTACAGGGGCCTTATTCTTGAAAACTTAACTTAAGAAGATTTTAGTGTTCCAGTTATTTGATTGGTCAGTTAATAAAAACAATTTTAAATCTAGTATTTAAAATCTGGATTTTATCTATCCATATTTTGGAGAATATTAAAATAAGTGTTTCATGTTGAATTAATAGAAAACAACTTACTAATAGATTTACCAGGATATAACCTGATTTTCTCATAACCTGGTATATTACTGTCCATAGCCTGAGCTCTAATACTCTCTATTTCATGTAATATTATCTTCTGTTTCTCACTGTTAGTGAAAAATGTTTTTGGATCATCTGTAATAGTAAATGGTATCATATAAATATATTGATGAAAATATTAAGTTTAGAAAGATAACAGAAATAAACAAACAACAGAAAATAATATCATGGTCAAACATCTGGTCAAGACAAGTTTAACTGTGAGACAGTACAGTAAGTGCAGAGTAAATGCAATATATATCTCATTATTACAACCATTTTTAAGAAGGTTTATGTGGATAAGTGAAATTCAAACGATTCTGTAAAGCATCATACATTTATTTCATGATAATAAAATATTGAAGATTATGAAATATAGTCAGAACTACCTGATCCTTGAAATGATTGTAAATCATGAACTGATACTTCTTTATGATGTCCATCTGATGTTAATTTCTTAATCTCCATTAATTCTCCAGCTAATATCAATCTATGACTACTGGCACCAATATATAATACTGTTTCCTGTCATATCAAAAATACATTTATAAATTAGAAAATTTGTCAAAAATTAATTTTTAGAAACAAAATAAACGATTTGTATCAAATCCTTAATCAAAAATGAAAAAAAAAAAGAATCCCAGAACTGGAACAATTGGATTAAGGTATTAAGTCAAGAAAGTAAAATTGATCCTTGAAAATATGGGTACCAGTATTGATACAGATTGTATTCCTATTCTTGAGGTTAATACTAGGCTGCAAGACCTACAACACTTTGCAAACACATAAACAGTGTTTATCATGCCATGCATCATTCATAATCATTACAGATTGCACACACTGAAAAATTATCTAATCCTTATAATGTGTAGTTACATTGCTCAATGAATGCTGTGTGGTTAAGCCACTTTCTTCTTTTATATTAATGTAAATGCTTATATTAACTTTTTGTCATCAGATAGTTAATAGAATTTCTCAAATATGTTTGCATATTGATGGCAAGTATCAGATTCCCATAATTTTCACCACTATTTAATACAAATTATACATAGTGTACAACTTCTCTTCCATTTTGTTCATTGCTTACTCAACCTCTTAGTCAAAGTGAGTCCAACTGCTCAGAGCTTTAAAACAAATCTACAGGTTATTAAAGGGATTGTAAAGCGTATTTCTAAAGTTTGTATGTGTATCGGGGACACTGATAGCATCAATTTGTGGCATTCCAAATACTATCAGTGTCCCCGATACACATACAAAGTTTAGAAATACGCTTTACAATCCCTTTAAGGAATATATTAAAACTTGTGTAAGGATATCAAATGACAATTTCTATATGATTAATAGAACTAAAATGTGCAGGAACACAAAGGTTTAATAATCAGTAAATATTGAAAAAACTTTTATGATAATAATAAAGGGGAGGGACTGGTCCATAACAAAGCTTCTCACTTCTTGGCTGCAATGGATACAACATGGCAAATGTGATGCTCCATCCATAAATAGTTTGGGAAAGTCTATCTATGCATGCAGCATCATGTTTACCATGTTGTAACAATTTCAGTCAGTAAATAAGAAAAATAGACTTTGAAATGGCCAAGGAAATTTATTCCTTTAGATATGTTTAATTGTTTCCAAGTGCAAGTAAGTCAATACCGTAACCCAAAGAATGTCACTGGAAAGGTAGAAAATGTCAAATGTATACTTGTGATTAGATAACACTATGTTTTACAAAATTTGAAATGGTAAATAAACATTGACAAGTTGAGAGGATCAAATTTAATCTTCATGAATAACTCAACAAAGTGTTGACGAAGTAAATAATTGTGTCTGTCAGCTGTACTGGACATCTGCTTCAAAAATAAAACGTAGAAGTGAGGTCAGATCAGTTTTTCAAAACCCAGAGTGAAAATTGGAAAAAAGTGAAGAATTAGTTTAAAATAAAAACACCTTCAATCCATGCAATATTCAAATCTTACCAAACCACTGTCTGGTTCTGAATCCTGAAAATAATTCAAATTTCTCAAATTTACTGTTAACTGTATTTAATTTCTACCCTTATCATTCACCATATTGAATTGATCAATCACTATTTTTTCAGATTAATATAAGTACGCTGAAAGGTTCCTTATTTTCTGTTCACTTACGTTATTATGTGGCATAACCATAGTTCGAACATTTAAATTGGCACCACCATTCTGTTTTGAAGCTTGCAATTTGGCAATCATCCAGGTAACAGCAGCTTGATTTGTATTAGAAGAAAACTGCATGACCACCAGTGGTTCAAATGGTTCCTTAGAGTCATTTTTATGTCTAATACTGACGTCATCTATCCTGTCTTTCAACTCCATATTAATGGAAACAAATGGCTCAGACTGTGATATAATGATGATCTATTTTTTCTCTTCCTGCAACACCATACCAAATTCTACAATAAGAGGTTAATACAGAATAATTCAATTCAGGAGTAAAAGTGGTCAGGGAGTAGGCCTAGGAAAAGCCTACAACCAAACACTGGTAAAATCTATCCCACTGCAACCTGAATGGCTTCATCTTCATTAACTCAGTCTTACGAAGGTAAGTAGGTAAGTTCATTTGGAATATTTTGGATGGATAAAAAGATTCAGCTACTCGGACTACAAACATTCTGATGTTATCGACATACCAGCAGGATTACTTTACACAGTAGGCTTCATATGGCACATATTTGCAATCTAATAAAAACTGAAAGAGTCAAATGATATCCAAGCCAAGGAATCAACTAAATGCAACTAGAAAACGTCATAAAAACTGCAAAACGCGTATCAAATGCATCTACCTGAATGTTATTGCTTATTCGTTCAGCTTCAACGACTTCGAAATGGAGTTACCTCCCTTCTCTTATTAGCAGATTATGGAAGCACAAACATGCCAAAACATGATAAAGAGCTTTAAAAATAATAAAGCTCTTTTGAATAGGAAAATCAATTAATTGCTCATAACAACCATTATGCCTTAATTGTGTTCACTTGTATCGATTTAATCCACTATTAAGTCAATGCCTATAAATGAATAAATTTCCATAAACATAGCCATATTATTATTAACAATGATCAAATACGGAAGAGAAATCAACAGTTTGGGAATGGTACTGAAATTTTCTTTGTTATTCGCATAGAGGTTAGGATGGCTTTCCTAAGGAAAAATAATTTTCTCTCACATCGAATGTACAGAATGCCTAGGTATTTCAATCGTTCAGTGTAGCCTATGGTAGCGGTAGCTGCTTTAATGTGGGGGTAATCGTGTTTGCTTTCTCTGTCATCTGGGTGTCAACTGTATATATGCCATAATTGGTCCAAAAGTGAATTTTTGAGTGGAAGGAAAATCTTGTCCACGAATGTATATAGTTATTTTCTTGGTTGAAGCTCATCATCAAATATCGAGTTAGAGCTATCTCCATACGTCAAACGTCAGAGAGTTTTTCCAAATATCAGTCCAATTTTCCAGATTGTCAGATCTTTTGTCTGTTTAGATTATCACAGGAAGGTCCGTGATAGTTTTGTGTCTTCTGCAAAGAACTTTTTAACTAATTGTATAGCTTCTGGAAAAGCCTTTATGTAGAAAAGAAACAACACAATCATGTTTTAAGACACTGCCTTCAGGGAAACCAATCTGTACTTTAGTCCATGGTGAATATGTGGAATTTAGGATGACTGTCTGTTTTCTTCCTATTTGAAATGTCTCAAATCCAATCCACTTCTATATTTGCCCGTCAATATCTCGTGCAGGCTTTTACCAAGACTTATTGGAAATCAAAGTAGATCATATCAATAAGAGAGTGTATTCATCAGTTGCATTTGTCAGGTAGCCCTATACTTCTAGTAGTTGTCTAAATCCGAATATGTTCGTGTAGTATATGGTTTGTTTCGTGATGGTTTATTATTTCATCATGTAAAGGGGATTCCAGGGTTTTCACGACGATGAAAAGGCTTTCTAACTGGTCTGTTATTAAAAGCTTTCTTTGGCAGCCTTTTTTGAAAAATGGTTCGACATCTGCTTTATATCTTGGATCTTACAAACAATGCTCCTTTTACCAGCTATCTCTAATTTACATTGCTCATTCTCATGGCCTTATAACATGTCACTACGTTCATCTCTTCTTTTCCTGCCTCTCGATTGGTCTGTCTGTCTTTAGTAATGTTCAATTATAGGTTCAATGCTCCTTTCTTTAGGTTCATTATTGACCAACTCAACGGCAGGTTTTATCTGACTATAGGTTCATCTAGCTGTTTCTTACATAGGCCTACAATGCTTAATTTTTCAGATTAAACTGTCTTTTATCAACAATATGCTCCTGACTCACTATGATCCTGATTCTCGTCTCATCCTACTCCATTTCCTTTCTCCCGGCTCAATTTTGTGGTCCTGTTTATGTATTTAGAATGTATGATTTATTGTAGAGAGTGCACCAATTCGATGGCATTTTTCCAATATTTTGGACAAAACTACGCCCTAAGTCTCTCGGTTCATCTGTCTTTTACTTACAATGCTCCTTTCCCCCAATAGCCTTCCTCTTTATACTTACAATGCCTCTTTCTCCAAGTCCACTATTTCTGGCGGGAAAATAAACTACCAAACTTGTTTCTATGAACCCGAAGATGATTGTAAAGTAAAAATTGTATTTTTATGAAAAAACAATCAGGAGCAAAAATGCAATTAGTGGACTAGCTATAGGGCTACATTGTAGCATTTACATAATGTTTAGGTTTACTCCGCCTACTGAGTACGTGTGTGCATGTTTCGTTAAAGGTGCGACATTTTCTGAAAGGGATTCTGTTGTCCAAATTTTACCGGTGTACGTTGATATAGCGCGATTTATATTTTGTTCGGAAATTAATAGTTGGTTACTTTAAGGTGCCTTTGGCTTGTTATTTTTGGGGGGATGGGGAGGGGGGTATTTGCAAGTAATTAAATATACCCAAGGCCTTTAAAATGTTAAATAATTATAAGCCTATCTGCTACAATCTTTCATTAAAAGACGTTAAAATTAGTGATTATTAATACAAGTTCTCATGTCTTCATTCCTTGGGATTGCCTAGTCACGTGACGTCACTTGCTTTGTCATCAGCCAGGTATTCTGTTTACCTGGGACAGTCCATAATTACAGGTATGACAGGCAGGGCAATAACTAATATAAATTAATGAAATCAGGACATGTTGAATATATTTATAAAGTGAATAAGGAAAATATTCTTTGTTTTTTAATTTCAATTTTGTATTTAATAAACAGAATTCTAACAAATAGAGAATATTTATTTGAAATATCTGACATCCCTGCAATTATTTCTTTGAAATCAATATAGGATCGACCACAATTTTTTGGGTCATTCGTCTCGATTGAGGGCGCGATTGAAACCTCTTCATGTCACCTGTATTGTTAAAGGTCTGTCGTTAGTATCCGATATCAATCTCTAAGTTATTTCGAATTACTACAATTCTAAATAGCATCAACGTGTAGAATGGAATGTCACCTAGATACATCAAACAACTGAGAGAATTCCACCTGAAATACTTCCTGGCTAGTCTACCGACAACGAAACCAATAGAAAACACACACCTGAGTTCATTCAAATGACAGGATCAGGTTTCTGTATAGGAAACTGTTAAAGGTAGGGTATTTTTTTAATTAACTGGAATATCTTGATAATTAACTCAGATGAAAACCTTCTGTGGAGAAAAAATACATTTTCAGTATGTCAAATGAGTCAAACCTTTCATAAATGAAATTGTATTTTTTTAATTACTAATCAATTAATTATTTTTCCCACAATTATAAGGATGACACATAGCAAATTAGTATAAGTTGGGATAATCCCTGAATTTGCTGGAGTTGGTAGTTATAAAAAAGAAATGCTTCTATGATCTTATTTCAAATTTTATTTCCTTGATATGATTTCATAGTTTCATTACATTATATATATTAATTATGAAATGATATAAAAGGAATCAAAGTAAAAAAGACTGGTAACACCTACTCTCTGACGGCTCTCTGACCATGAGTTCTGAATCAAATTTTGCGTGTTATTGAAATATTAATTGAAATATAAACCTTGAAGTAGTTATGAGAGTCTTAGATTGTCTTTGGCTTGATGAAAATTTCAGCTGTTAAATTTGAGGGAGTGGGAGAAATAAGTTTACATAGGGAAATTTTGGATTAAAATATTTGGGCCAATTTAACGTACAATTTCTGCAATGTACTGTCAAATTGGAGATTTTGACAGGTATAATCCTGATTTTTTTTTTAAAAAAGTGATCCGAGATTGTAATGTGAACAAAAAACATGGTCCAAATGTGTTTTGGTCCAAGATTCCATATTTCTATGAAATCAAAGGTATTCTTAAGCAATTGGCATGAAATTAGTTATTCTTTTTTGAATGTTTGTAACATCAAGGAAAAATTCAATTCCAAAAGTATTTCAACCTCAGAATTGTTAAGCTGTAAAGCAAAATGGCCCATAAAAAAGCAAGGAAGATGGACATGCAGAATAAAAGCACTCAATTTAAGATGTGTAAAAAATAATTTTGATTTTAAAAAATTAAACCAGGCTAAATGAATTGGGTGTAGAACAACTAATGATTTTATAAGTGCTATTTGAATTTTTTTTATGAGTGATCTTGAAATTATAATTTCCTGTTACTGTAGCAAAGATCATGGAGGGAAGACAATGCAGTATTAAAGAACAGAATATTTTTGTCTTTTCAAATTTTCCACCAAGTTTCCATTCGTCAATGATGCAGGTTGGAGGGATTAACTTGCCAACAGCATTTTGTCGTTTCGATGGGACAATCAAAAAAAGACATTTGAGAAAACCAGTTGAAAACCCAGGTACTAAATTATGCCCATGCCTAACAATGATAAATTAACTATACGTATTAAGATTACAAAAGAACAGTCGAGGAGGCCAGATTGGGGAGTAAGATGGTTTGAAAGAAAAGTATGACAAAAAGCACATGTTAAACTAGGCGAGTGTAGAAATAATGTTTCACATACGATTGAATTCTCAAAACCTTGGAATTGCACTAATAACCTTGTTATAAATTTGGATGTAATGTTATGTAATGTAATAACTCTTAAAATAAACAAAAACATAAGCTTTGACTTCTCAAATTTGACCAATAATTATATATAAATCCTTGAACTCTGAAATCAGATTTATTTCCAATTCTGTCATGTGCAAGAAATCTTTTTAATGTTTGTAATCAGGTATAAATATTTTTCCATGAGACATTTGATTTTATTGACATTATGTTGAAAATAGGATTAAGGGATTCATGATATTGTATAATTTTTGATAACATTATACATTCAACAAGTAATTTTTGGATCAATGATGTCATTAATTCTGTATTATAAAAGAAAATAAGGGCACAAAAGGCTTTAATCTCAGAAATATTAACATTTAATTAAGGTCATCAATAATAACTCACAGCTCTCCCTTGAAATTTAGGCCTTCAAATCCTTGTGTATTCTTTAGTTTGAAGAGGAAAACATATGACTAGAATTTTAGTGAGACTATGCCATATATAGAAAACACCTGAATAGAAATTTCTAGCAGAGATATATTTGAATGGATTCTGTGTTTTTATTTGATTTGTCAAACAAATTCAGATTGTAAAATATTTATAGATGTTTTAATGAGCATGTTTCCCGTGAATTATTTTCATGGATACCAAGATCTACAAAAACATTTAATTTGTCACCTGTTAATCATTGGTGTGATTGATATAACATGACCTTAATTAGCATGTGAAAATGCATGTTCAATTAGGTAGACTCGTGGCTAATCCTTCTTATGTGTGCCCGAGATGTCGTGGACTTGTTAGGCCTATTGACGGCAGACTAGCTACTCATGTTGTTGAAGATGGCACAAAGTTGGAAGCCTGCTTCTGTTATCTAGGCGATATATCGATATGCTGTAAGCCGGTGGGGGATGTGAGCTTTCCATCATCACCAGATGCTGTACTGCATGGGGAAAATTCAAGAAGCTACTGCCTATCCTATCTTCCAAGCAGGTCTCCCTCCATACCTGTGTGAAAGTTTTTAACGCATGTGTTCTTTCTGCCCCACCACATGGCAGCGAAACCTGGGCCAGGGCCCTTATTCTCGAAACGATCTTAGCGCTAAGACGTCCTAAATACAATGTTAGAAGATAGACCTTAGGACATCCTAGCGCTAAGATTGTTTCGAGAATACAGGTCCTGGACATACAACGGCCTCGTCGAAATGACAGATCAATGATCCATTGGATATGTGGTGTTAAACCCAATGATGTAGTTCCTATCGATAGTCTGTATTCGAATCTGGGTGTTCAGGAGGTGACAGACGCTCTCCGCACGAAATGTCTAAGATGATATTGACACGCCACTCTTGCATCAACTCTGTTACAAATCTTCAGAGGACGAGGAAGACCTAGGAAGACCTGGTATGACTGTGTCAAGGCTGACATATGTGTGCACAACCTGACAGAAAAGCCTGGAGATCAAGTGTAAGATCCAGCCATCTGCTATCTACCCCGGATCTAGAGACAACTGCAGCAGTTGAAAAATGAAGTCAGGATCAAGTAAATTATTTACTTCTATCCTGTCACAGATTGAAGAAGCATTTTCAGATTCCACCCATTAGTGCTGCAGATATAAAATATTGAAATAGTAAAGTAAACTAATAACATTGTTCGGACAAAAATTTTCAGTACAACATGTACATGACATTGTCCAATAGCCCAACCAATTTCTGACTAAAAAGGAGATTTCTCTATATAATAAAATTAAATTGATTTTTACTATCAATCAAATGATATCCTGGCTGTCAGTCAGCAGTCTCAGTTTTTGATAACCTTGGTAATTAGTTTTTATTTTCAAGGTGAAAGGTACAAAATATAAGTAAATTATGATTTCTGTTGTGCTTTATCTGAAGTGTTCAAAAACAAAAACTGGTCTATTTTAGATGCGTTTTGTAGCCTAGAGGTAATTTGAAATTTAGTGTAGGTGTCTAAGTCTGATTTAAAGGAAAGTAATATTGACTATGTCAATAGGTACAGTGTTTTTAACTGTGAAATAAATGAAATGAGGTCATCCCTATTGAATATGATGTTATAACTATATGGTGTATCTAATAGAGAAAATAAATGATTTTACTTTGATTTGATACACTTATATACTTTATCAAATTTACACTTATACTTTATCAAAATTACACTTATCATACCCTTAGACAGCTCTTATTAACAGTCTGAAAGTCACCTTAAGGAGTTTTTATTGTTCAGTTTTAATCCAGTAGGAATTTATAGACCTCATCACACTGTCAACTAGATAAGACTTAATATTTTTTGAATAATTGTAGGTCATGGACTAGTAGATAAATAGTATATTAGTAGGCCTACTAGCTACTGAATTGACCTTGACTATTATACAGTAATGTGATGTAATGATAATTGTTTATAAAGTATAATAGTTGAGACAGTTAGACACCATATCTGTTTTTAACCTCTCCTCAGGCATATAGGGGGCTGTGGTTACTTTCGAATTACCCCAAGGGTCAAGTATTCAATCCTTGCAAAGATCCAGATAATGTCTTCTGACTTTTCAACTGTTTTCTGGTGGATAGCTTACATATAGTATGCATCTTGTTATTTGGATGGGACAATTACACGAGTCCTGGTGTGCTATAACTTGTACATTATAAATAGTGCAAAAAAAGAAAAGCAGGCTGTATCAAAATAAACAAACAAGCAGTGCCAGTGTCAGCTGCCTGAAAATAAGGGTGAAAATTGAGGACACACAAATAATTAATTGTTGATTGGGAGATTCTGGATTGAAATTATCAGATAGAATTGATTTGGTTCGTTCTGATGAAAAACTTGAAAAAATTTGTTTTGATTTTCTTAAGATTAAAGTACAGTCTAATTAAAATCAGACCCTAATTTCATTCGTTCGTTTTTTTTTAAATTCGTTTTTTTAACCACTACATTTGGGTCTGAGAACCAGGCGCGGCAACAGTCGTTCACGTTAACTTTGACCTTACCTTGATAAACATGACCTGATAAACTCGTCTACAGCACTTAGGAATCCTAGAATGCACCTATTGTTCGTGAACAAAATCCCAGCGCGGGAGAGGGCAAAGATCTGATTGGTTTAAACAAAGGTTATTAAGGTTAGGTCAAAGTTAACGTGAACGGCGGTTGCCGCGCCTGGTTCTCAGACCCAAATGTAGTGGTTAAAAAAACGGATTTAAAAAAAAACGAATGAACAAAATTAGGGTCGGATTTTAATTAGACTGAATTAAAGTGGGGATGCAAATTAAGGTACAAATCTACTTTTCTACAAGGTCAATGCCCATACTGAAGTGGTGCAATCACTGCAAACAAAACATAATAAATACAGTATTATAAACAATGTATATAACAGCTGTAATGTTCCTGTGGGAACATGGTGTTTTAATAATGTACCTTTGTGAAAACATTTATTTGGAAAAAAATTCCATTGTATTATTTTTTATCTATACCTTCTCTCATTACAGAGTGTAACTATTCTTTGTAACAGTATATGCAATTAGGTAAACATAAAAAAAAATCACATATATATCACAGAGGTTGCTCTGAAATGAAAAATTTCTTTAGGGTGGTAAAAATCTATGGAAAATTTTATGATTACCTTTTGGTTGTCTGTGGGAGATATTGGGTACCCAATTATACCAGTTATTGAACCGTTTTAAAAAGTTGGTCAACCACCTGTAACTACATGTACAGCTTTTTGTAATTTGATTGTTCAGAATGTAGAAACGCTCATTTAATAATCATTATATTACCCCCCTTTACTTTCCCAGGGACACAATTGACGGTTTCTTGCACATTTTAGCATGTATTAGTGCATTATGACAAACATTTGATTTATTTTTGATTACTAACTTGTATAAAACTACATATTGTGTATTGGTTGTATTGAAAATGTTGTTTCTCCTAGAGCAAGGACCTTTCTCACCTATTTTTAAATTGTTGTTTTTGCTTCATAAAAGGATTAGTCTCGAAACGTAGCTAAATTTACTCTTAATACATCAACATGTTGCCAACATGTTATCATGTGATTTATTTTAATTCATTTTATTTTTTATTTTATACAAAAGAAGGGATATTTACCAACCCCCCAAAACTATCATTTCAGATAGTTGATTCAATGTCTGATGAACACAGCAGTTTCTTTTAAGGTCAATGATCAATTGCCCCTCCCCCTTCTTCCTATAAATCTATACTATTTTATGACTTTCTCTTAGGTTACCCCTACGATCTTTTTCATATGGAACAAGTTCAAGTTTCTTTTGGAGAACATAGCTTGACTGATCGAAAACTTAATTCAAAATTTCTTTCTAGGGGGTAATTACCACCCATGGTGAAATTCCATTTTAATTTGTATGCATGTATTGTAAATCTAATGCATATTTGCGAGTCAATCCAATTATTGACCTTGATCGATTTTTACAGATGACTAAAAGTACAAATTAATGTAATATGTTTTATGGATATGAACTATTTGAATGATACAATGTTTAAAATGTTCTTCTAGAAACTCTCTAAGGATATTAACTCAAGGACTTGAAATATTTCCACCAGTTAAAGTTGGCTTGTTTGTTGCTTATGTTGAGAGAATTTATTTGGTTTAAATTTTTTTTTTCTTCTGTTATAAAGACTTGAGGTAAGAAAAGTTGATATAAGTTTTATGCTGTAGATGCCAAATTTTAGCAATAATTAAAATCATGCATTAATATGATCTCATATTTCAGTTCATTTGTCCTTGCACACAAAAGCTTCAAGCATGCATATATTCATGTATGATATATGTGGGCTTTTATTTCAAAAGGTTTTAGAAATAGATACATTCAAATGTAGAGAATTGAAGAGTGAAAAATTATCTCTATTGTGAAATTGATACAGAAATATATCAGATGACTACCAAGGGTAAATCTACTCAAATCTAGAAGATTTCAAGGAAGATTTGTATTCAAGTATGAAGGTCATTTAACTGCCAGATGAAATCTTATATTTTAAATGTACATCAAGAAATGTTTAAAGTAGCTATTTCTGCAATCATATGACGACTTTATTATTTTACAAGCGCTTTGGCCCTGTTTGCAAATATATAGCCTACAATTTCTCTAAGAAACCCTGCGCCAGTGCCTTCTGTTGAATAGTAACTTGTTGCTTTCAACCGCTCTAACCTCTAAGAAATCGTTTTCTCAACTGTGCTTCATGTTAAAAGTAAAAGATATGTTATTCCAAATTATCATGGATTAAACTTCATTTGAGATGTTAATGGTAGTCTTTTAATTAGCTGATAAAGATATGTAAGGCCCTAATCGTTTACCCCCAATCTGAAACTGGATTCCCAATCTGTGTCACTTGGTTACAACGGTTTCCCCCTTATCCCAATCTAGATTTCGAATCCGTGAATCTGCCTCGTAGGCCGAGTTAAACGCATTCAATATGGTAGCATTCAGCTGAAACCCTAATCAAATACAAATTTTTTACAAAATTAATCTGGTTTCGGATTTTTGTAAATTCACGCTCCTTTTACAACACGCATTTGATGCTCCAAACCAGCTTTGGATTTTTTTTTAATCTAGCAGGTAGGGTTTGCAGCATTCCAGGATATCTCATTCCCGGGAATGGGAATGGAATTTATGCTATTCCCGGGATTCCCGGGAATCCCAGGAATCAATTTCAACATATAAGAGCTAGTCAAACTAGCAACCGTTACAAAAATATAGGACATAATAGCTAAAGCTATCTATGTAGTTTCATATCAAATTTTATTTTCATATAATTCGCAATATTTAAGGACAACTTTTGAACCCAAAATACCTCTATGCAGATAGGTTTTAGTATTGATTAGTGGAGGTGGAAGTTGATTATGTTACCGACGAATCTAACCAATGTTTTAGGAAGACCAACTCGCACAATGATTTCACCCCTAGGCGAGACCAATTGCCTGCAACAGAAAACCTTATTCCACTGCAACTGATTACGGATTGATTGACTTCAGAGCATTATGTATAAGTTCCAGATTCGATGTCAAAGTCTTTATCTGCTTAAATAACCTAAATTCCCAAATGAAAGTGGTAATACATGTATTCTCTTTCTGACACTACTTGAGTTCCTCGTCTATAGTTTTTATAAGTTCTTTTCTTTTTCCAAAGCAATTTCAACAGATGTCTCAGGTATCGCCACCATCACTGCCGTCAGGGGCTCTGAGGCTTGGATGGAGGAAATTTTGGTGATTTGTATCCCTCCAGGTGACAGAATTTACCACTGTCAATGGTGAAATAAACGTGAAAAAATCTATGTTCCCATTCCCGGGAATGGAGTGCTGTTCCCGGGAATGAGTACTCGCCAGAAACTCCGGGAATCCTGGGAATTCTCGGGAACGGGAATCCCGGGTACAAACCCTACTAGCAGGCCCTTAAACTACAGTCTTTAAGAGTTTGATCATGTTAGAAAAAATAGTTGAATCACCTTCCAGTAGGTCAGTTGCACTTTGTTCTATGTTTTATTTCATGAAGATACGAAATTTGAAAACCTCACATAAATTGATTGTTAAACATTTTCATTGTCAATATCTCACATGAATGAGTTTGAGCTGTTGTTTGTATAGCACAGTTTATTTCTTTTGTCTTTCTACAAACCATAAAAAAGGTCAGAAAATGGTCAACATGTCTATCAATATCCTCTCAATATAACCTCTTCATTTACCCTACCTGACCAGACTAGGAAACAAGTTAGCTAGAACTGTTTAAACAATCTGCAAGGTACACATGAAATCTTCTGGTAATATCACATCTGTTTGTGTATTTAGAATTTTACATTTTCTTCATATGACATATTTCTGGAAAAATTGTGTTAGCTGCGCAATTTATTTTAGACAACTGCAATTACGATTTAACTTTTTGTTAGTAAGATAGTCACCTTTAGATTGTTATACTGTTTTTTTTTCATCTACAAAAGAATTATAATGTAAATGTTAATTAGTTTTTAGATGAGGTTTGGAATGATAAAAACTTTTAAGCGCAATTTCCGCAACCATCCGCAACCATTGGTTAATAAACTGCTGAGTTGACACATTTTGATACTGAACAACCAAGTTTTGAGGTAGAAGTTAGGTACTATAGGCCTTATTTGTTTGAATTTACACGTATGTATAGAAACTTTATCAATTGTAAATTGAAGACAGTTTATACAAATCAGCCTGCATCTCACTTTACATAATATTGTGAAAATATAGATATAAATTTATGTAATTTTGAAATTTTGAAATGATATTCGACTGATAAAATTATTTTGAAATCATGTCTGATATACAATATCATTTTGAAATCATACATCATTATTTTTAAACCATGTAGTTGGAAGATAACTACAATATATTACAAATAAAGCCCTTTATCTATTTGTAACTCTAGAACCTTATCTTAATGTCTTGACAATGATGTCAATAGGGCTTCAATTTAATCTAAATTATTAACCTATTGACCTCCTCTAATTAAATTTTAAAATTTAAATCATGGTCATGTCCAGCCTGTGAACATTATAGTCATGTTTGCCTTTTATTGAAATTTCTTGAAACTGAATCTGGCAGTTAGGTCTTCATTTAAATAGCTTTTTAATAGTTTTAGAATTGTCTCACAAGATATATATTGAATATGTTCATGATGGAAATATAAGATGTATTAATTTCAGTTTTGTTATCATGCATTTGAATATATCAAATTATCTAATAGATTTAATACGTTTGTTAAAAACTTAAATTTATATGGGGCTCCGTGAGTTAGACACGTACTTGCTTACGTCTGAAGATCAAGGGTTCAATCTCGGCTTGAGTTGAGAGGGACAATACCTCAGATTTTATTAAACCCTCTCAGAGATGCAGGTCAGATGGGATGACATGGGAAAAGAATTTAATTTCTCAAATCTGTGTGCTACAGAATGTAGAAAAATTTGACTATTTGACTTATAGTCATACATAGTAAGAACAATTTACGTATCATAAGTGATACAGATACAGATATGAGATATGAGATATGATATTTTAAACAGTAGTATGTATCCTAGTAACATAAATATTTCACGACTTCTGATGTAATGACTTTTGGACATGATAAAGGAAATGTATGATTTTATTATTATTTATTAGTAGAAAGTTTACTGTTTGCTGATAGAAGAAATCTTCACTTATGTTTTTATAATGATATTTTGTTTGTGAGTCTCGACCAACCACCAGTAGAAAGTTGAACTGTAAATTATTACCTCTCTATATTATTTATGACCTTTGCACAATACTGGGGCATCTATACCTCATATCAAAATATATTTTCCCTAAATAAAAACAAACAATATCTCAAAAAGCCACAGTAACACTAGTTGACAATATGAATGTATACTATAATATCTATTTTCAAATACCCCTTATACTATCCATTCAGAAAAATTGAAGCTCCTGGATTCCTGATTTGTAGAAGGCTTCAACTAATCATCTCAAATATACCTGAGGGTGGATAGATGGTCCAAAAAGTTTCAGAGATATCTCTTATTACCAGTGCTTTCTGTTGAAAAGTAACTCTTGCTTTTCACCACCCTAATCTCTAGAAGAGATGACATTGGTCAGGAGAGTCCCCTGTGGAGTCTTGATCATGCTACGATCATGATTTGCAAGCATGGCTTATTATTCGAATATAATATGACACCTTTTCACTATTTTCTTGTTTGTTTTTCATGATACATGAACATGACTTAAATTCTATTTCTACCTGTAAATGTGCCGATAGTCCTGGTAAATCATCTTTTCTATTCTCAAAACTTGGAGACATGTCAAACCTGAGGCAGGTCACAATCAACTTATTGTTTGTTTACAACAAATTTCCGTTTCCATGATAACAAGTCTTAAAACTTGGGGTAATTTATCAGACTAGCATATTGCACTAGACATTTCCCTCACGCTCATATAATTTCTGTGATAAAATTAATTTTAAGACATGTTTTACTTAAAGCTACTGTCATGTCATAGATTTGTTTCCTTCTGTCAATTTGATTAAGTTTTGATATTTTTTAACTGTTAACTCATCTCCTGTCTATTTCTACAGGACCAAGCCTATTTATACAGTTTTTAACCAATTTGAGTTATGAGCTTTTGAGGTTTATTCATATATAAGCTTTTTTCATCCTAATTTAGTAGATAGCATTTCAATATTAAAGTCACCAAAACATTTGCTTTAAAAGCTATATACAGCTACTTTTCAGCAATTAAACTTATGAAAAGTGTCATGGATAGTTGAAATCAAGCTGTGTCAGCTAACATCCTAAATATTTCCTTTCTTTCCCAATAAGATAAACTATTGATTCAAGTGATTGATTACTTCTTATGTTTTTGTCACTACCAGAAATTAACTCAATTCATTTCTCTTAACAAATTTTTCAAAGATTTATATAACAGGAAAGTAAAAACGGAAATTATTTTAATAAATAACTAGACAAGTGGTTGCCTAGCAATATACGCCCACTTACACTACATAAATTGTCAATATATCAAGGAATGTTACTATCTTAATTATTGTTGGATGGGTGTTCAGATTTGAATTCATCCAAAATCTTGTTAATATAAAGCATCTAATTTCATAACTAATAAAACTCCGTAAACATTTGTTGAATCGATCCGGAATACAAACTTGTCCAAGATTTTATGGATATTATCCTACACACAAAAGTTTATTAAATTCCTACCACAACTGTGGTCTCTATCATGTTCACAAGTCATTTTTAACACATTTTAAGTGTAAAACTCCGTAAATATTTGTTGAATCAATCCGGAATTCGAACTTGTTCGAGATCTGATGAATATAATCCTACATACAAACTTTTATTCAAATTCAACCAAAACTGTGGTCTCTATCGCGTTCACAAGCCATTTTTAACATATTTTGGGTGTAAAACTCCGTGAATTTTAGTCAAATCAAACCCAAATTCGAACTTGTCCGAGATCTTATGAATATAAATCTACATAGAAAATTTCATTCAAATCCAACAAAAACTGTGGTCTCTATTGCGTTCACAAGCCAATTGTGGACAGACGGACCGCCGGACCGCCGGACCGCCGGACGGACGGACGGACGGACAGGGGCGACGGCAATATACGACCACATTTCAATGTGGGCGTATAAAAATGAAGTATAAATTAGTCTTCAGTCAATTGGTAGCCAAAATGAAATAAAAAATTAAATCTTAAATGAAATAACTTCTTCAATGTCAAAAGTACAATGTAATATATATATTAAATGTTCCATAAAAGGAAGGCCTCGTGCTAAAACACCTTCTCAATGACAGGTTAAGTCAGTAATATTATAATTTTGAATGGGACGTGGTAGTATTAAAAGCATCAAATGTCATTTTTGTTGGAGACACTCATTAGACAACTGTCGAGTCAGTGTACACATTTTACATCAGTAATGTCAATACGTGTGTGTTGAACACAGCCTGTGTATTGTGTACAGACTTCTGCTTTTCATCTTGCAGAATTGATTTGTAAGTTTACTTGTGGCTATAAATTTCAGTGAAATTTTTTAACTGTGATTATTTTTAACCTGTTGGTATATTTCATGTTCTCCATTTTATCTTTACAGGAGTAGAGGTGATGATCATACAGTATTTCTTCCTGAGTCTGTTAGTGATTTCAACATGGTTGTTCCAAAGTATCAACGCCTGTCCTACTGGATGTCAGTGTACACATACAGGATGGGGACAGAGAGCATTCTGTCGTGGAGGCTCTCTTACAGACATATTGGGATCATTAGATGAAAGTATTCATCAACTACATGCCACCCAGGCAACAAGTTTACGTGTTTTACGTAAAGAAGATTTTCAACATTTACAAGGATTTCATCTGACAAAAATATTTTTAACTGAGTGTTCTATTCAGGAAATTCAAGGAAATGTGTTCAGTGATTTAAATTCTTTACTGGAATTGAGTTTTACAGAAAATAACATCAATATAATTTCAAACGATGCATTCTCAGGATTATCTCATCTTAAAAGACTTGATCTTTCCAAAAATAGGATCAGTAAAATTGGAACAATCTTTCGTAATTTGGACAGTCTGGAACATCTGGATCTTGGTTTTAATTTATTCAATAATCTTGAGTCTGGTTCATTTTTATCATTATCAAATCTAGTCCTGTTAAAACTTGATGGCAATCAGTTACAGAAGGTGAATGGTGACATATTTAAAGGTTTAGACAATTTACAATATCTAAGTTTAAGAAACTGTGATTTAGTTTCAGTAGATAGTAATTTATTTAATGTAGTTCGTAGGCTGAAGTCTTTAGATTTTGGAGAGAATAGATTGAGTTCAATTCCACAATCTAAAGATTTTCTCAATCTCAAGTCATTAGAAAATTTATATTTAGATAGTAATGAATTAACAACATTACAAGACTCACAATTTACTGGTATGACATTAAATAAACTGAGTCTAGCTAAAAATAGAATTAACAGACTGACACAAAAAACATTTGAATTTTTAGAAGTTCGTGAATTAGACATATCATATAATATTATTTATGACATTGAAGATTTATTTTTACACACAACATCACAGTATATAGAGAAAGTAGATTTAGCAGGAAATCCAATTCGTTTACTACCAGAGAATTCCTTTCAAAGTTTATATCGCCTCACTTATTTAAATCTTTCATCATGTGCCTTAGAGAAGATTACAGAAAACCTGTTTCGTGATCTGAACAATTTACGCACATTAGACATATCTCATAATAATATTCAATATCTACCCCAGCATGTTATTGTGATTTTAAATAAACTTCAAACAATAAATATTCAAAATAACCCGTGGCATTGTGATTGTAATATCAAATCATTAAAGAACTGGTTACATGATCCAAAAAGTTTGAGTATTATGCTGTGTGTGCCTGAATCTCAATACTCTGGTAACTGTAGAAACATTCGGTGTACAACGCCTTCCACCTATTATGATAGAGAAGTTCTTGGTTTGGAGAATGAAGATATTCACAAGTGTCATGATCCTGATAAATCATCAATGACTACTCATACTGAAATTGCTATTGTGATTCCGTGTATATTAGTATCTATTATATTATTATCTATTGCAATCTTTTTATGGCGTCGAGGTCGAACTCGAGAAGAATTACGCAAAGTTTGTGTACCGGTTGAACAAGAGAGTAGCCATTTAGACTATGAAAAGAAACCAAGCCCATTTGAGAACTCTGAGATTCGATCATTAAATGAATCAGATCGAAGTTTTGTGTTCAGAAATTATTTTCAGACAATGGTAACGAATCCAAGTCGAGTGTCGTACCCTACTATCTCTAATAGAGATGTTGATAGTGTTTATTCTTCACAACCATCATTATATAGTTCTTGTAGTCGTGTTCATCAACAAACAGTTGGCATAGAATCAACAGTTTAATTCAATTCATTTTTAATTGTTCAATCATTGTCAATTTTCTAACAATGGTTTCACTTGTTTTATATATGTTTTACTTTTTACTTAAATTTTTTTACAATTTGAAATAGAAGACACTTTGACATAAGTCTACAGAATTTGAATAACACTTTGTCTTGTGTTCTTATTTATTTACTTTATTCAGATCAATGTTATTGTTCAATGTTGTTCTATTTGTAATCAAACTACATCTTTTTTCCATGCATACACATTCCACTTGCAGATAATGTACAAGATACATGTGTAATATTTTTCTTGTCACTAAATCTTACAAATGTTTTTATATATGATTTGTAATGTTATTGCTGGTAAAGTTATAAAATGTTTGTGTTGATTACCAATGTGTATATTTCATTTTAATACTCTCCACAATTAAGTCCACACTGAAAATTTTATATTCAGTTCTTAAGGGTACCAATTTAATTTTTAATTGAACGGACTTTTTTTTAACATAGATGCACTGCTACACATTCTATAAATTCATGATTTTTACATTCCATTTTCATGTTTGTAGAATTTCTTTAAGTAATAAAACTGTTTATTATTATGACATGTTTGTTGATTTACAGAGACCAATTTACTTGTTTTAAGAGACGCAATTCTTGACAGAGCCAGACACACTTCTTTTGCACATATTCCTTTAATGTTGAATAAGCTATGAATACAATTGGCCATCATTCTTGGCAAAATGAATTGATCCATAGCTTTATTGTTTCCATAATAGTACTTGTATATCTGTGATATTATTTGTAAAACACAGTTGTCAAGGATAATTTTTGTGAACACTAGTATGATTACACAAGAACTATGTGCCAAGGATACAAAACATATGCAGAAGTGCATTATCTTACGATTTATTACAGTAAGGTAGGGATCAGCCACGTTTTCCAAAAGTATTTCAAAGTTATATACATTACATCATTGCTTGATAGTGCACATGTTCCTTCAGCAACGTTAGACATTTGCATTATCTACCGTTGCTGGATTGACAGGGTTTTCTCGTCATTATCAACTAATAACCTCGTTTAAAAAACACTATACGTCACATTCAATTTATGACCGTTGAGACTCGATTATCACAAGGTAAATTTGCTACAAGAAATTTGACGTCTGGTCATTCGAAAGTTTTCCCGCAATAATTTGTTACAAGGAATATAACTGGTCGACCATAATCGTTCGACCAATCAAAGTTAATGACGAGAAAAGCTTATCATGATAGCAACGGATTAATGTAATGAAATGAAATGATAGCCGTTGCTAAAGGAACATGGATAGTGCATTGCCAGGGTCAATGTTTGAGATTCAATATGTGGTGGAACAGTCAAACTGATCTGTAAATGTGTGACCTAGGCATAATACAACTAATCAACACTTCTTCATTTTATAATTTCCAGTTAAACCTATAGACTAGGGGTGGGCGGTATTCCGGTATTACCGAAAATACCGGTTCTAAAAAAATACCAGTAGTAATACCGTGGCTCATCTATAAACCGGTATACCGGGAATACCGTGAATTCTCAATAAAAATACCATGATACTGATTATCAGATAGTCACTGTCAAGATATTGTTGAAAATATGTGTTCTTTATGCTTATCTTAAAATCAGGTGGTCTTATTTTGATTTTTATCATGTCTATCTGCCACACAAGTTCATTGTGGTGTGAAAATCCTGTTAATTTAGTGCCTGCTTGGATAGTCTTTAACATACCAGAGTATAAAAAATATAGTACTGTTGACAGCAGTTAAGAAAATCAAAACATTGTTTCATTCTTTTGAAAAAATAGATAAATAACCACCAGTCACCTCTTAAATAAGATCTTGAAATATTTTCACATCAAGATAAGAAACATAAACTGTCAGCCAACTCTATAATGAGTTGATATTTCAGTGGAAATGTGACTTTTTTCACACAAAATAACCCCTTACCCCTTCTTTTGATAACAGAATATTCCGTCATGCACAAATAAAAAGGTTCGAGAGCCATTTTTGCAAAAATTCAAATGTTCCAAAAATACCGTGACTATACCCAGTATTGTATAAAATACCGAGGTATTTGAAATTGGCAATACCGCTCACCCCTACTATAGACTACTGAGCAACAAATGATATTGAGGATCATGAAGGGCCTGAACAGCCTTTTGTCCTTTTTTATGAATAATTGAGATTGAGATGAGATACCAGATAATGGTTTGGATATTTCAAACTATTCCTGTCCCTCTAATCAATGTGTACGAACATTAAAATGGAAATATTTAATTTCATTATCTAACCAACTGTCATTCAAATGAGCAGTAACATCATCAAATACTTGTGATCCAAATCAAGTGTTTAACAGTTAAGGGGAAGTAACTTGTGCAGAAGTTGATAATTGATTTTAATGTATTGTTGTCTGAAGTGGCCAGAGAAGTAAAAATACAAAAACTTTTCCTCTATAATAGCGCTTATTATAATCAAAGAGTGCAGAAATTGTTCCAAGGGGAGCTCACCTATTTTACTTAACAGTTCATTTAAGACGTAGAAAAACACAATGGGTGATTTGAAATACCAAAAAATAATTTAAAATGACTGATAAAATTTTTCAAGTATAATAAAAAGCAACAATCACAAATTTTTCTGTCAAACTAACATTTTTAACTATAGTGTTTTCATTATCCCTGATACCAATTGTAACAGAGGATGTGGCGTAACCAAGTAAACAAGGAAAATGACTTTCAAATGCTACTGCACTGTATCCAAAGGTGGCAATATATACTAACTTAGATATGGGCCTGCATATACCTCAGTGCACATATTGAAGATTTGGTTGGGCACTCTGAATTCTGTCAATTCAGTTCAACAAGTTCATTTTGTAATTGAAGGTAATCATCCCCAATCTCTGAACCAGATTCAGCTAAAAGTCTTAATCTTTCTAAACATACTTCAGCTACCTCTGGTAAATCAGGCTGTAGAATATGGAGACCTTTTAAAGTCACCACACAAAGATCTTTCATACCATCTCCCATTATATCTAAACTATCTAAACCTGTCACAGGAAATGCAAAACTTCTTGTCCATAATAGTTCATAATTGCCCTTTTTACTGCGAGATTCTAAAGTTTCAATCTTTGAACTACTGCCACTACTATCAGATCCTTCTTTACTATCAACTACAAATTTGTAAGCTAGCAATTCCTGGCCATAGGTTCCTAATAAAATTTCATTATGGCCATCAAAATCAATGTCCACAACACAAGAACATAATGGAGTATCATATTTGTCACTATCTGGTATCTGTATATAATCATCTAAAGCATTAGTTAAAACACTACGATAAACAGTAGCTGGCATTAGTGCACTTGTCACCAATAAACTAAAATCAAAATTTTCCTCATCATCTATCCCATCTTCACTTTGATTAGAATCTATAAATTGGGGACATGGTGCTTGATTTTGTGGATTAAATAAAACTAAAGATGTAACTGGACTGTTATGTTCATCAGTCCAAATTTTTAATAAAGTATTTTCTTTCACATCGACAAGTGTCAAACGAACTTGACCACTTTGAAAACCCATTGCTGTTAATCTTTTCAGATAATTATCTATATATTTCATAACAAACTTTAAAACATTGCTTTCAAACTCCTTAAATTCAGGAAAATATTCCACAGTATTTTCTTCCTGGAAATTATTATCTGCCACATCTCTATACATGTGAATCATTTTATCTCCTCCACTCAACAAAAACACAGCCTCTGGTACATCATCTTTCAATAATACTGAATGTGTCAATTGAAATGGTACATAGGACAGTTCTATAGTTTTTGTCATCATTTCTTGAGTTTCACCTTCATTCCCTTGGAAGGAGAAATACAAGTTTAGAAACTGTCCAGTTCTTTTACCATCATGACTTTGATGTCTGATAAATGTTATTCCCACAACCAAAGTTGAATCTGTATCAAATCTGTTCATAACATCAATTGAAGCTATCTCAGCATCTGCTGGTATGTATGTAAATTGAACAGTCCTGGTAGATGGCTTCAGTTTATTCTGCTTGTAATCAAAACTAACAAGAGTCATTGGTGTATCTCCTTTTAATGAAGCAACAAGAAGCCTGTTTCCCCCACCACTCTTGACTCTAGTTAACCCATAAATATTGGTCTGGGACGGTAAACTGCAGTAATGAGCATCAGTCCATGTCCAACTTCTGTCACTTACAGACATGTTTCACTTGATTTAACCAATATATATGCACTGACAGTTGCCTAAATTCATTTCCTTTTAAATAATTTTTGAAAAGGAAAATTCGTCGGCCATATTGAACAATTTATTTGGTCACATGATCTAAAGAAGTCACGTGATACATGTGGAGCATACAAATCAAAATGGCAGCCTTCATTGATGAATTTTCAAGATGCTGATAATTTATCGACATATTTTATATCTCCTGTGTCAATACATTTGAAGATTGTTTACCAAATGAGAGATATCTTTTGAATTAACAAACTGTAAAATTGAAAACTGAAGTGAATAACAAAGTAATTAACGAATAAAGGGACGTTTTCCACTTCTCTCTGCAGTATTCGGTCTCCACTTGGCTTGGCAAGTTCTCTAGTCAGAATGAACTGTAATAATATACAAGGCCTAGTGAATCTGACTGTACGGACTAATCGTGAGATATGAATAGAACTATGTGGCCAACATTTTTTGAACTTTAGAAACTAGTTTTTTGACAATTTTAAATGTGATTTCTAATTCTGATAAAATAAACTGTATTTCTGAAATTTTCAAGATGTCTATCTTTAAAAGATTTCTTGGAGGCAAAGATGGTGACACCATCAAATCACCTACAGGATCAAACACTAATTCCCCAGGAATGATGCCAATGGGACAACAGTTACAAAGGAAATTTGCAAAGGGTGTACAGTACAACATGAAAATTGTTATTCGAGGCGATAGAAATGTTGGGAAATCATGTTTATTTCATAGACTACAAGGTCAGAAGTTTAAAGAAGAATATATTCCTACAGATGAGATTCAAGTTGCAAGTATTCAATGGAATTATAAGGCAACTGATGATGTGGTAAAAGTAGAAGTTTGGGATGTGGTTGACAAAGGAAGACCACGGAAGAAAATGGAAGGATTGAAATTAAACAATGCTACTGAAATAATGCCTGAGGAACCGTGTTTGGATGCTGAGTTTTTAGATGTTTATAAAGGAACACATGGTGCAATTTTGATTTATGATATAACTAAACAATGGACATACTCATACATTGAGAAAGAACTTGAACGTATACCACTCCACATTCCAGTTTTAGTGTTAGGTAATCATCGTGATATGGGACATCACAGAACAGTCAGTGAGAAAAAGGCTAAATATACAGTAGAAAATTTACAACGTGAAAGACCTGAAGGTTCTGGACAAGTTAGATATGCAGAATCCTCAATGAGAAATGGATTTGGTTTAAGATATCTTCATCTATTCTTTAACCTTCCTTTCTTACAACTTCAGAGACAAACATTATTAAAACAATTAGAAACAAATACAGCTGACTTGAATACAACTGTCCAAGAATTAGAAGTGCATGAAGATTCAGAAGAGCAGAATTATGACCTGTTTTTAGAAAGTCTTACTGCCAACCGTAGAAAACAAGCTGAAAGTTTAGCTGAGAAAGCTGTGGCAGATGCTAAGTATAAACAAGATTCTACTGGTGCTATAACCGCTCGAGATCAGTCTGACTCGGCAGCTCAAGTACCTCGATCCATTTCTCAACCAGCCATGTCAAAAATTCCCTCCAATCCTTCTTTTGAACCAGTTGCACCCACTCAATCAGAACCACCACCTTCAAAAAGTACACCTGCAACTCCTGCATCTACTCCTGGTGAACAGAAGTCTGGATTTCTCTCAAGATTTTTCAAGAAATCAGAAGCCAGTGAGACAGCTATAGAAGAAAAGAATATATCAAATCAAAACGATGAAAGTATGGTTAAATCTGTTGATGATTTTGTTCCAGAAGATGATATTGATAGTTCTTTTCTAGTTGAAGATGCCAAAGCCACCAAAGCGGACAGCAATGAGCAAGCTGAAAAAAATAACTCTAGCGATGAGGAGAATGATAATCCCATGGTAACTGGCTTTCAAGATGACCTAGATTCCGAAGATGAAGTTGCTCAATCCAGTAAAAATAATACTGGTTCAAGAAATAAAATGATTGCAGAAGATGTAGAACTCTCTAATGATGAAGATTATGAAGAGTCTTTGCCAAATAAAAATGCTGAAAAACAAACTGTTGAACTATCTTCTGATGAAGGTGATACCAGCACTGCTGTTAACTCACAGATAAAACAACCTGAAGACTATAGCGAACATACTTCTACTAGTGAAAATACTGTCTCAAATAAAACATTGTCAAAATCTAATATAAGTCTAACTGATTCAGAAGATGATTCTAATATCAAGTCTGTTGATGATATTCCTGATGTAGTGATAACACAGCCAGATACTGATAAACCTCATCTTGACATACCAAAAGAAGATTTGAATAACTGGCTGGATGAACTAGAAGAAAAAGCTAATGTGGTCTCAGTGAGTAAAACAGTAGAAGACAGTGATGATGAAGCTACTGGTGCTATGAAGGTTCAAGTAAAAGCTGTGAGCTCTGATATTGATGAAGGTTCGTCGTCTACCACTTCCTCTTCGAAGAAAAAGAAGAAAAAGAAGTCAGAAAGAAAAGACAAAGATGAAGAAAAGACTAAGAAGAAAAAAAAGAAGGATAAAGAAAAGGACAAAGAAGGAAATGGAGAGAAGAAAGAAAAGTCTAAGAAAAAGAAGAACAGAATGAGTGCTGAAATGAAGCAAGAAGCTGATGATTTAGAATCATTTTTAGGTGGTACTGATGATCCACCTGATAAGGGGGAAGGTTATGAGTCTTTGTAAGAACTTTTGTCCTTTGCAATATAAACCAGATTCTTGAAAGCAAGGAAAATGGGAAGCTTGGTTGTCACACTGCTCATAAGAAGATCTTAAGATTAACCATTCTAATTTTTTGTGTGATATTGTGGGCTATCATTTTCAATACATTTATTGTATAGAATAATCCAGTTCAACAGATCATATTATTTGATCAATATACAATATCAGCCAATATAAATGGGTGAATGGGGCTAATAAACTAAATACTTATATATTCTGTTATTGTTTTGAAATGTCATGTAATTAATGTGAAGCTGAGTTGTTACTGTTGATATGAAATTATTTTATGAGTTGTCATTGTCAGCTTTTTTTTAATGCTCTAGCCGATCGTGATGAAAAAAAAAACCCAAAACAAATATCTAGCTATAATCCATTTTTTATTTAGTAGAAATATGTTAATTTATTTTTGAAAATTTAGATGAATGTTGTAGTAAACATTGATAGAAAAAGTTCCATATACAAGACATTTTTCACTTTTTTTTGTAAAAAATCAGCTGTTATGTTACTGTAAAGAAGGTTAGATGAATTGGACATTCTAAATGTTAAATTCCGATTGTGGCAACGGTGAGAAAATAACTTTGGATTTCTAAACCATTACTACATGTGCTACTGTAGACTATGTGCATTTCAGATTCTTTCATTTTAGGCTTCAAGGGGCAGATTAAAAGCTGTTTTATGGCTGAAAAAAAACCCCAATTGTTGTGTTTAAGGACCTATTTAATCCTTTGATAGATAAATTCTGACTCTTCTTCAGCAGTTATTATTAAAATCTATATGCATCTTCAAAGGATGTATAATTTTAAAAGAAAATGTCTTATGTTTTTTTTCATTGTCTTGTTTTGTTAGTGAAGTGTGCAATAATGACATTTAAAACTAAAAGATGTTTTGTTTCTTGTCTCTCTTAAATCTCTCACAATTTCTCACATAATTTATAATCCATCATACCTATAAATAATACCTTCAGTAGGGAGACTCAAACATAAAGTTGAATGAAGTAATTTATTAATAATAAACTTAAAGTAAAAATTAACATGATATTATATTGTATCTCCTGGGTTTTAAAGAGATTGTAAACAGATTTTCCTAATTCTGTAGGTGTATCAAGGACACTGATAGCATCAATTTTTAATCAGACGCCTCTAGTTCCAGCAATTTTCACTTAAACTATGTTTGATTGCATCACAACCCTGAATTATGCTTATTATTACAAAAGACCTTTGAGTGTGACGTCTGCAAACTTTTGGATAATGAGGAAATTGCTGGAACCACAGACATCCAATTGTAAACTAGAATGATGCAATTTAGTGCTATAAGTGTTCCTGATACACATAAAAATTAAGAAAACCTCTTACAATCTCTTTAATGTTCACCTTCCAACTAATAACCTTGTCTTCATTAAATATAGATAAGAACAATAATACCCAGGAGTATCATAAAACTGTTCTATTTGTATTATTATATGTATCATGACTGTTCACTACACCCTATTGTTGTTGAAGATTTATTGACTTATAATCCTAATATTGAATGTGACAAAATCTGATTGAATGTTTTGTTAGTGGTTATTGGATGTTGAATTTTTCTCTGATTGTATAAATAATAATTTATTATGAATTATAAAGATTATCATGAAAATGAATAAATTGATTATCTTGATTTGTAAATCTGATATGAAACAAAAGTTCATAGATGGAGGTGAGCCAACAGAAGACTTTTCTGTTCATCTGTAACAAAAAAGGATGGATTATCCTTAACAAATTTTCAAAGGTAACCACCAGAGAAATCTCTAAATACTAAATGAAAACATGATTTATTACAACAAACATCACATTTTCCAGGTTTCTGATAAGTAGCCTAAATGAGCAACGCATGAAAACATGAATGATTTATTACATTCATCAAATCACAACAAGGTTCCTGAAATAAGGAAATTTTCGACATTGACTGAATAACAACCTCTGCATTGTGTTAATACACCATGCCATAATATGTTACGTAGAGATAATAGGGGGGACCTTTTTTGTCCAATGTGGTTGGTTTGGTAGGCCCAGTAGAGGACGAAGTGACACAAGGGAAGTAACTCTTTGTATTCTTGGAACCGGATGTTGCTTTTCCTTGTCATAGCCTCGTGTAATAAAACCATTCCTAATATCTAACTCAGTTGTATTATCTCTTCCACAGGTATTTATCAGTATTATTAGTTTGTAATGTACTTATTTAGTCCATAAGTCATTTGTTCTTAAAGTGTGATATGTAGTTTAGGCTAACAATGGCTATAATGCACTCATCGGTGATTTTCTATCGGGTCTACGCTCTAAGCACATGGCTTTGTGTGACGTCATAGCGTGAATTCGCTAGTCCCAACCGTAGTTTATTTGGCATAAAAAAGCCATTGTGTCATGCATTTAAGTTTATTTACCGTAGTATGTTATAATTACACGTTATTGAAACAACTCTTTGTATTCTTGGAACCGGATGTTGCTTTTCCTTGTCATAGCCTCGTGTAATAAAACCATTCCTAATATCTAACTCAGTTGTATTATCTCTTCCACAGGGGTACGTTTTGTTAGCTGTACAGTCACAGTATTCCAGTGGGTTGAAGCACTTGTTGTGCCAGTTTGTTGACCCTAACGAACACTGTTGTCCTGTTGAGGTACCAGTCCGGCCAACCGGCCCAACGCTTGACCTATTTTGTACTGTTAGTTACAGTGCCAGTTGTGGGGTCTATCCAGCGCCACGGTTGACCAGTCCATCCTATTGGTGACTAGAACCAAGATTATTCCCATTACCTAGAAGTGTCTCAACAACTCTTGCTCATGCTGGCTCTTTCTCGTTTTATAACATTCATACTTATCTGCTCAGCCTTCCCAGAGTGGAGAAGTGTAACAAATTGGGGGCTTGTCCGGGATCGAGATCGCAGTCCAGAGATGGCAGCTAATGAAGAGAAAGTGTTTGATTTGATTGGAAAACTCTACCAGCTTTCTTTCAAAGAACTTTTAGATATTCTTGTCGAGTTGAAGTTGGACACTAAGAATGTATCTGCTAGACCGGCAGCAATGAAAGTCATAGATAGTTTGTTCGATACGGAAACAGAAGAATTTGAAGAGAATTTTGTTAGATTAGAAACTATTCTGTCCAAAATGAGTAAACCGAATTCCGATTTACTTCAAACAGACACGGTGACAAATTCTGATAATACTAATGTCAGTGAAAACACAGAAAACAAACATAAAAACATTGAAGTCTGGAAGAGAGAATTCAAAATTCAAGGCCAGATCAAGGTTATTTCCTTTATGAGTTTGGTTCGCCAAATTGAGGTGGCTCGTCAAAAGAACTACACAGAAGATGAAATTGTGGATGCAGTGATTAAAGCCACCCAACCTGGCTCTACCCTTCGAAATTATCTTGAAGGTCGTCCGAATCTGACCTTGGCAGAACTTAGATCAATTTTGTGTGCCCAGTACAATGAGAGGTCTGGAACTGAATTATTTAACACTCTCAGTAGTGCTACTCAAAGTGACAAAGAGAGTGCTATAGACTTTTTGATGCGCTGTATGGACTTACGACAAAAAGTTCTATTTGCATCCAAACAGAAAGGAAGTGTTCCATATGAAGATGAGTTGGTGAATTCTATGTTTAAGAGAACTGTTTTGACAGGGTTTTTATCTGATACGGTTAGAACTGATATGACAGCACTTCTTGATAAAAAGAATGTTGCTGATGATGTGTTAATACAAGAATTAACATTTGTCGAACAAAAAGTAAATGAACGCGAAACAAAGCTCGAAACAGTAAAGAAAATTAAAGTCAAAGCTCAAAGGACAGAAGAAAGTGCTGTTTCTTTAGAATTAAAATCTCTTAAAGCCGAGGTAGCCGCATTAACTGAGGCTTTAAATAAATCAAAAGGGTTTAGGAAAAGACAAATGGGTTGTTCATCTTGTCTTGACTCTGGCAAGGGTCAAATATGTAGGCATTGCTGGACTTGTGGTAGTTCGGAACATAGACGGGATTTTCATAGAAAACAGTCGGAAAACTAATCAGGGACACTGGACCGGGGGGCCATGTGGAACCCATTATAAATACCCCTGATTTGTCCCCTCAAACCCAGCAACTAGTACATGACCGAATAACAAAACTCGAAAGTAAGAATTCATATAAATCTAGTACTGTTGATGAGTTGAAGGGTCAGGTCCTGAGTTTAACGCCAAAAATTAGAAACAAATTAGTTAAGTTAATAGGTGAAGAATGTCAGGTAGATTGTACATTAAATGGTGTATCTGTCAAAGCTTTATGGGACACTGGGTCTCAAGTGTGTCTGATAAGTACAGGATTTTTAAAGAGATACTTACCTTTTGCAATTGACTTAATTCGCCCTGTACAAGATTTGGTTAAGGATGACTTTAAGCTTCATGCAGCAAATGGGTCAGACATTCCATTTGTAGGTTGGGTGGAATTGAAGTTTCAGTTAGATAATAAATCCGAAAATGTTCCATTCCTAGTTACAGATGGTGATGAGCACATGAATCATCCTATAATTGGTTTTAATGTTATTAAGTTTTTCTGTCAAAACCCTAATGTATGTCTTTTGAATAATTGTTTTCCGAATTTAAGTGCCAAATCTGTTAAAAATGTTGTAAAATTACTAGAATCTGATCATGCAATTTGTAATGTTAGTAGTGGTCACCGAAGTTTAATTATTCCATGTAAAAGTTCTAAGATTGTATCCGCGTCGGTTCGGACTCGTGTATGTACTAGTGAATCTCCACTTACCTGTTTATTTACACCTGATGTACTCTACTCCTCTGAACAAGGATTAGAACTACAGGAGATTTTGGTGACCGTAGGTAAAAAACAACGGGTCAATCTAGTCGTTCGTAACGTGACATCTTCCGATATTCTTTTGCGTAGAAAGACACATTTCGGTACTTTACAACCTATTAAGTCACTGATACAAACACTCCCATCTGGGGATAAGGACAAAGTTGTGTTATCAAAAAATATCGCGTGTGAAGGTGAAGCTGAGACTTTGAATTCCTTGTGGGAACCTCCAATAGATATTACATGTAGTAACTTATGTGACTCAGAACAATCTGTTGTTAAAACTCTCTTACAAACAAATTCGGATGTGTTTTCGAAACATGACAATGATATCGGGTTTGCACCGGACTTGCAAATGGATATTCTACTCAGTGACCAAATTCCGATAAAACAGTCATATATCTCAATACCTAAACCATTACTTGATGAGGTAAAAGATCACATTCAGAATCTGTTGGCTAAAGGATTTATACGTAATTCAAAATCTCCGTACTCGAGTCCGTTAGTCTGTGTTCGTAAGAAAAATGGAGAATTACGGTTATGTGTAGATTATAGAAAAATCAACCAGAAAACTATAGCGGACAGTAGCCCTCTACCTAGAATTCAAGATGCCCTTGATAGTCTTGGTGGAAGTCGATATTTCTCCCTATTGGACCAAGGTCAAGCCTACCATCAAGGAGTGATGAGTGAAAAAAGTAAACCCTATACCGCGTTTGTCACGCCTTGGGGACATTACTCGTGGGAGCGTATCCCGTTCGGATTGTCAGGAGCTCCAGCTGCATTTCAAGCTTTTATGAACGATTGTCTGGAAGGACTCAGAGACAAGTGTTGTCTCCCTTATTTAGATGACATTCTTGTGTATAGTAATACTTTCTCAGATCATGTGAAACATTTAGGACTTGTATTTGATCGCCTTAGGTCAAAGGGAATCAAATTAAAACCTCACAAATGTTTAATATTTCGTCAACAAGTGCGTTATCTTGGACATTTAGTTACCGCTGATGGATACACCATCGATCCTGATGATAAAGTTGCCGTGTTAGAACTCAAGGACAAGGTTCCTAAAAATGTTGGTGACGTCAGACAGTTGTTAGGTTTTCTAAGTTATTATAGGAGATACATTCCTGATTTTGCAAGACGTGCTAGACCATTCTATGACCTATTAAAAATTCGACCTGGTAGTTCAAGAAGACGACTGCAAGGAGGACAAACTTCATCAAAAGAGACCATCCAGTGGACTACAGACCACAAGAAGGTGTTAGCAGAATTAGTAGAATTTCTAGTCACACCGCCTATTATGGCATACCCTCAATTCGACAAAGCGTTTTCTCTCCACGTGGATGCTTGTGATAAAGGCCTAGGTGCTATCTTATACCAAGAAGATGATGGTGGTAAACCTCATGTTGTAGCATATGCATCTCGTACATTGTCTCCTGCAGAGAAGAACTACCACTTCCATTCTGGAAAATTGGAATTTCTCGCACTTAAATGGGCTGTGGTAGAACGTTTTCGTGATTATCTTTATTATTGTCCACATTTTACTGTCTACAGTGACAATAGTCCACTAAGTTATGTGATGACCACACCAAGAATCGATGCTGCTCGACTTAGATGGGTTTCAGAATTAGCTGACTTTAATTTTACAATTAGATATAAGCCTGGACATCTTAATAGTGATGCAGATGGACTCAGTCGTATGCCATTGGATTTTGAGAAGTTTAAAGAACAATGTTCAGAAGAAACGAACAAAGAAGTTTTTATGACTGTGACAAAGTCTTTATCAGTGCAAGATGAGAAAAATTTAGTTTGGTGTTCACGTATAAAACCAGAAGAAAATGGATATAGCGATTTGAGAGTCTTCAGTCGAGAAGAGTTGGGTAATGCTCAAGATGAAGATGAAGGTATTGGGTATGTTAAAAACCTAGTTTTGAAAGGCTCAAGACTGACTGCTGCTGATCGTGAATTATGTCCTGGTGAAGGAAGTAAACTCCTCCGTGATTGGTCATTCTTACTAGTAGATGAGTATGGTATATTGAAGCGGTTGAGAACTATAAATGGTCAACGAGTTCATCAGTTGGTGTTACCTATGAAATATCGTAAGCTAGTACTACATCAACTTCACTGCAATATGGGTCATCTGGGTACAGAGAAAGTGTTGTCGTTGATCCAACCCCGATTCTTCTGGCCCAAAATGGCATTAGATGTTGAACACTTTATAACAAGATTGTGCTCATGTGTAAAATCAAAAGCTCCAACTCGAAAAACTGTCGCACCAATGAAACCAATTGAAACATCCTACCCTTTTCAAGTTGTCTCTATTGACTTTTTACATCTAGAAACGTGCAAGGGTGGATATCAGTATATTCTGCTGGTGGTAGATCATTTTACTCGTTATGCAGTTGCTTACTCGACGACTAATAAATCTGGACGCACTGCTGCTGACAAAGTGTTCAACGATTATGTTTTGAAATTTGGATTTCCAGAAAGGTTGCATCACGACCAGGGACGTGAATTTGAAAACGACTTTTTCAATAGACTCCAAAAGTACTGTGGTGTTAAACACTCTCGAACAACTCCGTACCATCCTGAGGGTAATGGACAGGTCGAACGTCTAAATCGCACCCTGTTAAGCATGTTGAAAACACTTCCTGATGATTTCAAAGCTGATTGGAAAAATCATGTCTCAAAAATGATTCATGCTTATAACTCAACCAGACATGAAACGACAGGGTATTCCCCACATTACTTGTTATTTGGAAGACAACCCAGACTCCCTGTAGACTTAATGTTTAGTATTGATGAACCTGTTAAGCATCCCAGCTACAAAGATTATGTAGACAGATGGGCTGAGAGTATGCGTGAAGCCTATGCTAAAGCTGCTGATAGCGCCCGAAAATCTAGCCTACGTAGTAAGTCAAGACGTGATGCCAAACCACAGAGTGCAGTACTTATTCCTGGGGACAGAGTCCTGGTGAGGAATTTGAGTGAACGTGGTGGACCCGGTAAACTTCGCTCATATTGGGAGAAAGATATATATATAGTGGTAAAACGTATGGATGACTCTTCACCAGTATACGAAGTTAAACCAGAAGGTCACAAAGGGAAGATCAGACGATTACATCGGAATCTTTTGTTACAGTGCAACGAGTTACCTGTTGAGAACTTGAAACTTCCTGTTAAATCTATTCCTAAGAAATCAAAAGCGACATCAGAATGTAATTTTAGCTCTTCTTGTGACTCAAGTGAAGACGGGTTGATAGTTATTAGACCACAACCACCTGAACAGGACCAATGTTTAAATCCAGAGGCTGAACCGTTTGTTCCCGTGGTACCAAGTCCAGTTTCAGATGATCCGGTGGTTGAAAACCAAGTCGAGGATTCACCTCCAGTAGATTCAACTGATTCAGAGCACAGCTCAACTCAAGATAATGATAGTATCCGTGGTAGACGCGTAAGACGGAAACCAAATCGACTCACTTACGACACGTTCGGAAAACCATCCTTGGGTCGGTTCTGATAATTATTTTGATTAATTCAGTGACCACTGCGTTTTAATTAGTTAGTTTAGTATTTTGTTAACTATCAACATGGATGTAGTATGCATTAAGCAGTAATAATTGTGAGAGTAACTAGATATTCATACTTTTAACATTGTTAAAATATATATTTGTACAGACTGATCACCTGTGACAATTTTATATCTACGGCATTTGCATGTGCCTGAGAATATCTGTGACGTTACCTACGTTATTTGCCTAGGCTAATGTGAGCCTTGATCTCATCCTTGATAATTTTAAGTTGTAGATATGTTAGTATTTCAAAATGTTTCAAATGTCGGGACGACATTTTAGTTTGTGGGGGAGAGTGTTACGTAGAGATAATAGGGGGGACCTTTTTTGTCCAATGTGGTTGGTTTGGTAGGCCCAGTAGAGGACGAAGTGACACAAGGGAAGTAACTCTTTGTATTCTTGGAACCGGATGTTGCTTTTCCTTGTCATAGCCTCGTGTAATAAAACCATTCCTAATATCTAACTCAGTTGTATTATCTCTTCCACAGGTATTTATCAGTATTATTAGTTTGTAATGTACTTATTTAGTCCATAAGTCATTTGTTCTTAAAGTGTGATATGTAGTTTAGGCTAACAATGGCTATAATGCACTCATCGGTGATTTTCTATCGGGTCTACGCTCTAAGCACATGGCTTTGTGTGACGTCATAGCGTGAATTCGCTAGTCCCAACCGTAGTTTATTTGGCATAAAAAAGCCATTGTGTCATGCATTTAAGTTTATTTACCGTAGTATGTTATAATTACACGTTATTGAAACAACTCTTTGTATTCTTGGAACCGGATGTTGCTTTTCCTTGTCATAGCCTCGTGTAATAAAACCATTCCTAATATCTAACTCAGTTGTATTATCTCTTCCACAGGGGTACGTTTTGTTAGCTGTACAGTCACAGTATTCCAGTGGGTTGAAGCACTTGTTGTGCCAGTTTGTTGACCCTAACGAACACTGTTGTCCTGTTGAGGTACCAGTCCGGCCAACCGGCCCAACGCTTGACCTATTTTGTACTGTTAGTTACAGTGCCAGTTGTGGGGTCTATCCAGCGCCACGGTTGACCAGTCCATCCTATTGGTGACTAGAACCAAGATTATTCCCATTACCTAGAAGTGTCTCAACAACTCTTGCTCATGCTGGCTCTTTCTCGTTTTATAACATTCATACTTATCTGCTCAGCCTTCCCAGAGTGGAGAAGTGTAACAATACATCTCTTCAATAGCTGATGATAAATGTATCGGTAATGTTATTTCGTTTTTTCTCACACTTGTGTTTCGTAAAATACAGAACTCCAATCATGTCGGATATTGACATTACAAATCTTTTATAGTTTAGAATAGACAACAGCGTGATAATAAAAAGACAATTGTAAGACTATAAAATTACTTTCTATTATCCACTAGCTACTTTTATTACAGGACAGCTTTTATTTCTACAACCTCTGGTCCTCTGCTGCAGTAACTGCATGGTTGTCTTTGGATGATGATAGTCCGAAATGTTCTCCATTTCTGGCTGCACTCTTTTTATTAGTAAAGTCAAATTGATTTTTTATGGATGATATCATTTATGTGAATTAAAAAAAGATTTTACAATAAATTTAATAATGAAAATTTGCATAATATGTAAGAGTTCATCAATCAACTCTTACGTTTCTGCTGTGGTGCTGGTTCAACTTCAAGCCAAGCATGTATTTTCATCTGTCAGCTAGTGATGCAGAAAGGAGGGGCTGACATGGAAAAGGGTCTTTAAGTCATTCGGATGGGACAATAATTTAAGGCCCTTGTGCTGGAGGCTGTGCTCATTAAAGATCCCTTGACAGTTGGAAATAAAAAATAGTGGTAGGCTAATGCTGATGTCCTTTCACACTTCTGATTCTAACAGCCCCCTGAAGAAGATGTCATTGTTTCATTAAATACTACATTAATTTACTACATTATTATTTCAGTTGAACTTCAAGATGAATAGAATTACTTCTTTTATGTTACGATCTGGTGGTTATCATTTAAAACAATGGAACTTGAATAATGTAGAGAAAATATCACAGAAATTTAGCCAGCCCTCATGTTGTATTGGTGTTAAAATAGTAACCAGATCTTATTCTGACCATAGTGTTGATAGAGACCCATTCAATAACTTACCTTTACTTGATAAAAAGAAAGGAAGGTTGATTTATTCTGGAATGCTCACAAAACCAGTTAAAGGAGCCAAAATATTTTCTTTGTCAACTAGTATGATTGGACTGGGAATGCTTCCTTATGTTGTGTTTTCTATGAAGGATGATATGTTAAGTAAAGTCATGACTACTGTAACATTTTCCTGTTTTATTGTTATGACACCAATAATGATGCATTTTATAACCAAGAAATATATAATATCAATATATTATAATGAAGATACCAAGATATTTACTGCCACAACGTTTTCAATATTTGCCAGGAGAAAGGATCATGTTTTTACAGCAAAGGATGTGGATTTTAATCCTGGTATTTTCTCAACCATTACAGTTAAAGGATTTCCTTTAATGTTAGATGAAAGTAGATTTTTTGATAAATCTGATAGTTGGCTAATAATGAGTCTTGATAGACCTATTACTGACTTTATTAAGAAAGATGATGAGTGAACAAACCTTTTGGCCTATCTAAATTGTATGACTTACAGATGATATATATGATGTATTTATCAGTACCAGTATATATTGGTTCAAAGTGCATACCAAAAATCCTTAATTATAGTGCGAAAAGACAAGTTATAAGATACTTAACAGTAATGGGTGCTGGATGCACATATTCTAATGTAGATGTTTCTGTTTGATGGTGCCATATCGATAATGATGTTGTAAATGTAACCAAAGGTTACAAAACTATCAACTGAATGTCTTCTATTTCATTATATAAGAACAATTTTGTAGTTATATTCATTGTATTTTTATGAGGCAATGTACAGTATTTTGTGATATAAAATGGTTTTGTTCTTTCTTTCTTGTAAGCTATTAATTTAAACAGCAAGATGTGAACATGTATAAGCAGTGGCAGTGCTTGTCTCCTGGAATTGGGAGTAAGGCTTAGACTGATTAATTTCTGAACAACTGTTGGGATTGTAAAGTCAAAGGACAGAATATCGTACTTTCTGACAACTGTATTATATATGTTATAGATGTTACAGGATGTCTTTCAGCCAAGTGTAGATAATAAAAATTCATATTTTATTTCTATGCTTCATCTCAATTTACCAATGATATAAAACAAAATTAAATTATTAGATTTTATTAAAAAAGTTTGAAAAAATGACAGAAAAATGAACATTAAAAATGATTATGAATGATTTGAAAATTATAAATTCACAACCAATTTTACTCTTTTACTAATTAATCAAAAATCAAACATTCTGCTACATTAATAATGTTTCAAATCAAAGTTAGAACTGACGTATGCATTTTTCCAGGGAAAACAATTTTGTAAAAGAACAATAAGAGTTCAGTTAATGACATTGGAGTCTGAATATAATTTATCGTTGCATTATTGATATGTGTTAAGATTTGCTTTAAGGATGGATAGTCTTGTTTAATAATACATGTATACTATCACAGTTCATCACAACAACAATACATTACAAATTAAATGTTTTCTGAAATTAACTACAATTTTCTGATTTGATAAAACTTGATGAAAAGTAATATATAGAGATAAATAATCAAACTGCTTCTTGTAAATAAAGATTTGTCCTGGATATATACCATGTACACTGTACTGGTAGCCTATAACACATCAATATTAAACTTGCTCTACATTAACCAATAATAATCAAATAATAGTACAACAGTTTTTAGCAATATATCTCTATATTTACATATTAATTATAATCATTTACAATTTATTGTCTTTAATCTTTAGCAGCATTTCAGCAATAAACAGCACAACCCTAAACAGAGAATAGCACATACCTTGTTTCTCCATGAATTTCTTATATTTCAATCACAATTTAAATTAATCATAACCTTAGAGATTGTGTCACACTTTAACCACAAATAGCATGTGATAACACTGTAAGTATATGATTTGATATGTAACAAGCATTTTTATCATATGTTAGTTAAATTTTAGCTTGAAACTGTCATCTCTATTGTTGATGTTATTATGCTGTACATGAGATGATTAGCATTAATACAAAATGACGCGACATCAAATGTCAAATAAAATTGGTCCAAATTATCTGAAAATGGTGGAATTATGTTTCAATTAGCTGCAGAGAAAAGACAAGACACAATCATTCTTAAATTAACATGATAAAGCTTTATATACATATGATTATAAAAAGTGAAGCATAAACTATAAAATAATGTGTGACTAAAGATATGTAAATGTAAATAAAATAATTGTTGAAATCAAATGTCATTAACCTTATAAAAATCATTTTCAAAATGAATTATAGGAATCACTAGAGGTTATGGGATGAAGCGAAATATGTCATGTTATAATTTTACTACTAAAAGCCACCATAATAGTAAACAAAATGGATTTAATATCCGCAAAAATATAATATTTAATCTAAAAAATAAAAAGATATAGACACTATTGAAAATATGAAGACAAAAATAAAAGTAGAACAATCACACAGTTTTCTTACAATAAATCATGTTTATTGAACCTTCTCTTGGACTGAAAACCATGTGATTGTGAGAAATTATAAATAAGTCACAAAAATAAAGCACACTATAAGAATTACAGTAAACTAGCAGTTTACCTTTTAGGTAATAGTAGAAATTTTTAGACAATTTCAAATTTCAAAATCATTTTTCTTCCGAACTAGATCAGAAATTGTTCACAACACCGAATATAGAATAATTACTTCACTGAATATTATATTTACAACCTTTTACATCTTATTACAAAATAAACTATTAATTAGGCTTATAACCTCATTTCTACTACCTTTTATCAGCATACAACCTTCCAATTCTTATATAACAGAGACTATTGTCCATACAACCATTGTTCTCAAAATTTGGTTTCATAAAATAGCCTTGATGAAACTGATAAAGCTTGATAAACACTGAATTGTTCACGTAGGTGAGCAGCGCCAAGGTCCCTGATGTAATTTGATATAATCTGATATTTTCTTCAGATCTGCTGCATGGAATTTTCCAAGAGTTTATGCTTAAATTTTTGAGCACTTGATGACATCCAGATTTTCATCAACCATTTATACACTGGTTTGGTTTGATGGAATTTATAGAAGAACCAAACACACATCACAATATATTATTGTTCAGGAATCATTGTATATGATCAGTTTCTTCTCATTCACATTGTCATACATTATATAAATAATTCTATCTATTCATACAAATCTAGAATCACCTTTTAAAAAATATGTGAATATATTAAAATCTGGATTATCTTTAAGCTTTTAATCTTCTTGTCCAGCACCGTACATATCAGCTAACTTGGCGAATTTTGGTCCCCAATCATTTAAATAATCATAGTCTTGATCACCATCACTGGATGTTGTATTTAATGAACTGAGAGAACCAGCATCACTTCCACCACCTTCATAGGCGTATTCACAAACACTATCTGGTGGTGGTCCATTAGGATCATCATCAGCATCACCTAATCTATCATCTATAAAACCACCAACATCAGGATCTTCACCAGGTCGTGGGGCACCTGGAAATAAAAATAAGAAATGGGTGTAATTACCGTACCATGCTCAATTTTTTGTGAAAATTATCAAAGTTAAAATGAGTTGGTTTCAGGTCATATTCCTTTCACCATTATATATGATCACAATGATCACTGTTGCTTGCATGACACAATATTAATGTGTTTTAAACTTTAAATTTCAACAATTTCAACTCTACATGCAATTCAAGTTCAAAGTTTTAAAGGTGATAATGCTGAAATGAAGGGTGATATTTTCCAGCTACATGTTTGAACAAATGTGATTCGTAGAGAATAAATAAAAGACAAAGATATGTAAAATAGTAAGAATATTGTAAAATAAACTTACGTCCTAATCCAACCATTCTAGTTCGTGGTATAGGATCTATTGGTGATTTACCCAAAGACATATTGTCATCAGGTTTACGTAATCGGCTGATATCATAGGCATCATGATCTTCTTCACCTGTTACAAAATAAATTAAAGATAGTGGACCACGGCCATATACGCCTAACGAAAAAGTCGAAAAAGGAAAACATTTAATCAGGAGAAAACTAAACTTCTCAAACCTTTCGATTTAGGTCCAATAACATCCATTTTAAGTTTCATCAAAATCAGTTGAAAACTAAGAGAGTAATAGCATATTTAAGATTTGGGGCAAGGGCAATAACTCTGCTTGTAACAATCGAAAATAGCTCAAATTCGAACTTGATCTTCGTTTTCTGAATATATATACACATATCAAATTTCATTTGATTCCGTCAAAAACTCTAGTTTTTAGAGCGTTTACAAGGAAATGTTGATGGACGGACCGACGGATTTGGGGCAAGGGCAATTACTCTGCTTCTAACGATCGAAAAGAGCTCAAATTCGAACTTGATCTTCGTTTTATGAATATGTATACACATGTCAAATTTCATTTGATTCCGTCAAAAACTCTAGTTTCTAGAGCGTTTACAAGCAAATTTTGATGGACGGACAGATGGATTTGGGGCAAGGGCAATAACTCTGCTTCTAACGATTTGAAAATAGCTCAAATTCGAACTTGATCTTCGTTTTATGAATATGTATACACATATCAAATTTCATTTGATTCCGTCAAAAACTCTAGTTTTTAGAGCGTTTACGAGCAAATGTTGACAGACGGACGGACCGACGGACGGACGGACGGACAGGGGTGACTACAATATACGTCCTCATAGAGAGATGAGGGCGTATAAAAATTAGTACTGGTACATATACTGGTAGCTCATAGCAATTTGTAATATTCTAGATCACCAAAGCTGTCCTCTTTCTTCAGTATTATTTAAGTTCAAAAACACCTGCTACGCTATTCTTAATGTAGGGAAATCGTTCTGATAACAGTTTACATACCTGCTCCTTCTTCATCATAATTCATTACATTTTCTCTGATATCTTCATCAGGATCAACTTCTAATATATATTTATCACTATCATTAGGTCTTTCACTAAATCGCACCAAAAATATCACAACCAATGCTAAAACTACAAAAGGAAAACAAAATATGAATATTTGCAATGTTAGAAAATATTATATTATAGAATATAGATTTTTATAGACACAAGATAATTTTAAAAAATTTGAAAATAATGATTTATGCGAGACAAAAAAATCAGCCTTCATGTCAATTATGAAAAATTCAAAAGAAAACATATACTTACTTAAGGCTATAAATATACAAACAACAATGGCTACTATAGCACCAGTAGAAAGACCAGCTACAACTGATCCTGGATCTCTCTTCTCACAATATTTCCCTTCCCATCCATCAAAACATTCACATTTATCTACGTTACATCGACCAGAAATACAGGGATCTGTTTCACAGAATGGTATCAATATACATTTACCATTGGGGTCTTTTTTATATCCATCTTGACATCTGTCAAAAGAGTAATATCATTTCAATAAAACATGAGTTAATTTACAGAAATACGGTAAATTACATATGCTAGTGCTGGCACTAAAACACATGCATAGTAGAAAAACAATGTTTTCACTAGTAACAATAGGTTTTTTTTCAATGTAAATTATTGCAACTTTAGAATTTCATAAGAACTAAATATTGTTGAACACCATACCTGCACTCATATATACCCCATAATGGATAGCAGACTTCAAACTCTCCTGAACATGTGATACCTTCACAATCATTTCTTATACAATCATCCTCTAGATTAACATCACGCACCAACGTAGCAGCTTTACTTTCACTGTTCTCATTCATTTCCATTGGGAACCAACCATTCTCAATTCTTACATCATTTAAACATGCTGTAAAATAACAATCATGGATTAGCAACTAGGTAAAAAGAAATACAAATATATTTGTTTTGGTTGATATACCTTTAAGTTGATATTAACAGTGTTCCTGTTCCTAATGACTTTGATTTATGAGAAATATATATTATAATTGGTATGGCTGTAGTCAATTAAATGGTATTCAAAAGGTGTATATGTTGAAAGATGAAAAGATACTTACTATCACTGAGATCTGTTGATGGTGAAATAACTGAAATACTAGTAGTTTCTGAAACACTGGCACCAGAAAAGACAATTCTCTGTATATTAATACCTTCATTCTCTCCTGGATTACCTAGAGTATAATTATAATTCCTTCCTTCACCACCATCCATCTTTAATATAAACTGTTTACCATAACGTTGTACATCAACTATATGCCATCGTCCGTTACTAGCTGGAGAGTGAGTTAATTCTAATGTCTGTATCTCAGTATTACCCAAATCATATGTCACTTGTAATATACCATCCCTAATCTGAAAAAAATCCATGAAGATTAATATTCTGTCTTTATTATGAGATCAAAAAATCAAACTGTATACCTTCACATTTCTCAAATGGCTATTTATATTAGACTTATAGTCTTGAAAGTCTTTTCAATGGTGATGTTAAATCCTGTTTTTCTCAGATGTTATCTCAGTGCTAGATACTATTAATTTAGTATTATAGTCCAGGTTAATGTTTTAATGTAATGTTAAGTTATAATTACCTCTACTATAACATGTTTACTATTTTCAGCAGTAGATACAGTCATCAATACGCCATTTTCATCTCTAGTACGGAATTGTAAGTGCATGTGTAATTTCCATGGTGTTATATTGTTAAACCATTCATCAGATAGCTTCCATTTTATATAACTCATATCTTTCAAGTCTTTAACAGTTGTTTCTGTAAAAATAATACAAAGTTTCACATCAGATCACCTGGAGGCTACCTACTTAAAACAAGGTTTCCAGTATATTAGTATATGTCTCAAAACTATACACAAACACAAAGTAGTACATAAACTCTATTTCATTTCCAACAGACAGACTTTTTTCATTTTTTGCAGATTAAATCCTCAACAAGTGATTCTACCCCTTCTTCAAGCACTAGGAATATGAAAATTTGACAAAATATTATAAGACCAAATTACCTTTCTGACACTTTTCCCCTCTCCATCCAGGTTTACAAATACACCTAAAATCATCAGGAGACCAAGACGAAATACAAATACCATTATCACCACAAACTGGTATTAAATCATTCCCACATATACCATCTTCTTTCTTACAACCATTAGAACCCGACGGGTAACCTGGTGTTCCTCCAATATGTAAGTTATACATCTAAAATAATAATTATAATAACTCAACTTTGATACTAGAACTTCACAAAAATCACATACCCCCTTTAATTATACCCCTACATAAACATTTGTCTTTCATTTTCTGTATATGTATTTTCTATCTAATCCCTGTGTAGCCATAATTATGAAGTTCGAAAGTCAAAAATATGACTTGCCGTTTAGTATGCCTTATATAGAAAACATATACATGTATACAGAAAATGAAAGATAAATGTTTGGGTAGGAATATAATTAAAGGGATTATGCGATTTTTTTGCAGTTCCAGTACTTCTGAAAGCTATTTACATATATTCAAGGCTTAAATCGACCCTTGAAAATTCTGAACATTCCCCTTTAACATGGAGAGTACTCTAAGACAATTTCATCAATCAACTATAGAGTATGACAAAATAAATATAAAATTTATGTAGAATCCCTTTAAAAAATTTAGATAAAACCAAAAATCTTTCATCAGAGAAGAAAAAATAAAAATTTAAGGTAAAAAAGAGCATAATTAATTTCTTGAGAGCTTCAATTGTGAACACAGTTCGTTGGAAATTATACACAAAACTTGAAATTAAACAATATTTACCTCCCCATTGTGAATAAGATTTTTAACACAACCATTAAATCTTATTGGTGTAATTCCAGAAGGATAGTTTGGTACGGGGTTCTCAGCTCTACCTCCTAGTTGTAATAATGCGTTAACATTGAGCATTCTATTCTCATTAGGTGTAGTACCAGATACTTTACAAGCATTATCATCTGTTGTAATACCATTACTACGTGTTACATCTTGACATCTATCAACTATCATGTGAACACTCTGTAATATCATAAATCATAGTTTTAATAGAAGAAAGGTATCAACAATCTATACCAGTCCACCCCTTGAAAGAAAATGCTGTGCATCACTTAATTGTTTAGCAGAAGACAATCCAACTTTTTAGCAACTACAGTAAAAGTTGTCAAATCCACTCAACAATACAGCTAATAAAATCCAGATAGTACATTGATAATAAAATGTTTTGTTCTGGCTTTACATGTTTGGTTGTTACATTTGATGTTGTCCTCATTATAGCATAAACATGACTTTAAATCCAAAATTTAAAAAAAAAATTCAATGCTTACCCTGCCTTCTCTAATGATATCAATGTGATGCCATTTACCATCATCTAGTCTCTGTAATTTGACAGAATCAGTATTATCTCTACCAGTAATTGCTAGAAATACTTCTCCTGTACCATGGTCTATACGTAGTAGTGGATAACCATCCTTTAATTCTAATGATATATAGTCAGTAGGATCATCAGGTCCTAAATTTTCAGTAGGTCCATTATAGAAGATCAAACTATTAGCTTCTTCGGTAATAAATTCTATACTAGTCTGACTATCAAGACATTGTTCAAATTGTTTAAATAAAGAATAACTATTTCCATCAAAACTATGATGTGTTCCTTGACATCTTGGTCCATCAAATCCTGCTGGGCAGTTTTGACATCTGAAATATATAACAGTCTTATTTATAGTAGATTTCATTTTATAGCTCATTGGAAAGAAAAAATAAACAAAGTTAGTTCTCTGAACTGATTAATAGATTCCTGTAATAAATAATCTAAAAATTTAATGAAGTCCCGAAAATTTTGTTATTAAAGTTTTTTTTTTTTTGATGATGATGTTTTTTTGGTAAGGTTAAAATTTCACACTTACGAAATAGTATTCCAATCATCTTTAACACATTCACCACCATTATAACAATAATCTGCTGAACACTCTTGTACATCAGGATACATAGTAGCTCGACAGCCTTCTAACGCATCTACCCGGGTTTCTACACCAATAAATGAGGTACTATTGGTATTAACCATAGCTGGTTGTTCAGTGATATTCAGATAATTATAACAACCTCCTTCAAAATTCTCCTTCATACATTCATCTATAGGTACCATTGCTATCTTTATATTAACTGTATCTTCGAACTACAATCAAAATTTAAATACAATTAACATATATCTTGAAGGAAAGAAAATCCTATGTGAAAATAAAAAGATTTTTTGTCTGGTATATCTCCAAACAATAAAAATACTAAAAAACAAAAATAAATGCCTGTCAAAATCATCTCCATATTGTTCTAGATCAGGCCTTCTCAAATGTCGGCCCTAGTGCCAAATCCGGCCTGCAATGCCCTTGAGAATGGCCCCTAATGAGTGACCCTCTCCACTAAAAACGCTGTGCTTATTAAGCTTGCTAAGTTCTATTTGCCTTTAATTTTTTTTCATATAATGCATTTGGCCCTTTTAAAAAATTAATTGAAAATTGAGAAGGCCTGCACTAGATCAACAAAGAAAGCTACAGTTGAAATGATATTAGAATAATTATACAGATTACTATTGTACCTACCTCTTCTTTATTTAGTGATACAACGCTATCTGATTTACTGGCATCATAATATGGTGAACCAGATACGGCATATCTGACATCAGTAAACTCTCCATTATTCATCACACTGATTATTTCAACTTTCTCTTTCTTTGTATTTAATTTATCAGCTAATAATTGACGGAATTTATCACTCTTACTATCTTTATACGAGTTTAGATTACCATCTTCTATTTTCTCACGGTCAACAAAATCTTCAGCTGTTATACCTGTATTATAATAATAATTATTTACAGAGTCAACATATTTTTTCACAGAGTTTGTCTATTAGGGGACAAGTTTGAGTTTCCTCAAGGAATGAAACTACGAGATAGCAATGTGATACAATAAAAGTATAGATATATATTTAATCATAGAAGAAAAAGTCTAGGTTTGAATCTTTCTTAGGCATGACTCTTGAAATCTACATTGAAATTTCAATACCATTGTCAGTCATTTACTATTTGAATGCCAATAGACCTTATTCAATCCTTAAGCGACATCTAGAGGTAGAGATCACATTAAATATATAAATAATTAAATATTTAATAGACTTTATTCACACGTCGGTTCTATTGGATTCACATTGAGGTTTGTGTTATACAACAAATTGATCAATTACCTGTTAGTCTAATAGCACCCGATTTCTTAACAGCTTCTTCTGTTAACAAGCGTATAACAACAGTCACTGTTGATTCTACTGTCTTCTTATAGACATTATCTGTTACTTTAACAGTAAATGTATATTCTCCTTCTGGAACCTTCTCTTTTAATATTATACTACCATTCTCAGACATTACTCTACATATACAAAAACAATATTTCCAAAATATCTGTCAAGACTAAATAGATCTTCATATAGCAAACTACTTAACCCTTTCAACACGCGCGGCTGGTATACCGGCCCATCCTTAAAAAGCAGCCGTTGTCAGGTGACTTCATATAATGTTAATGTCATATACTTTAAGTAATATTGCTTGGAGCTGAGGGTATACAACTTTTTATCTAAATTACATTCAGGGTTCAAAGGGTTAAAGGGAAGTCATTAAATGATTATATATTCTTCTTGGCCAAATTTTACAATAGGTAGTATTCCATTAACAAATACATAATTTTTTTTACCAAGCAAAAAAACAATGTAGAATAAAAAGAAGTAAAATAAAGTATCCAAGAAAAGAAAAGATGACCTACTCAAAAAAATCTTTATAAGTATTTGGACCAATAAATGTTTTGTCAACAACATCCCAATCATCTGGATCAGCAGCATAAACATTACCAATTGGTATATTACCAAATAATCCTGTAAAATATATTGTATAATGTGTTATATCTCAATAATATTCAGTAAATAAACTGAGATTTTAATTATGATATTTAAATCTATTGTATTTGTATGTAGACCCACTTTTCATTTGGGTCAAAATCTAAATCTCCTATGAAATAATAATAATAATAATGATATATATAATGCACAGCAATTACATCCCCGTGGAATTGGAAAGGCGCAATCCAGTGATCTCAATTAATGAGTTAATGGTAGTAACCAAACCATCAAATTTTCACTCTAGATTAATTGCAGACACAGATTCACATTGTTGAATTGATTTTGGTAATGTATTCCAAATTACTGAAGTGATTCAATCATTCATTAAGTCTCTTTTCTCTCCCCTACCAACAATTCAATCACATAAATCTATATAATCTTACTATTACTTGGGCTGATCTTTACTGATAAAAATAATTTACCTTTATAATTGTACACAAAGATATCTTTATGACCAGGAAAATGTGGATTATCATTAACATCTCCTATTTCTACTGTTAAAGTATTGGTACCAGTCTGTTTGTTAGGAGCATCTTTACCTCTCATATCCCACATAACAATTGGTATATAATAATATTTTTGTTTTTCTCTATCAAATTGAGCTTTAGTAAAGATAATACCTTCTCCATTACCGTTATCTCCAGCTGAAATATTAAGTATATTCAGTTCTATATTTCCAACCATAGTGTTTGATTTAAGATTGAGTGAAATACACTTAGGTGTACATCAATTGAAGAGTCCCTTTTGAAACAATGTAGATCTCCAAGGGTCAATAAGACTGAATACCACATTGATTATACACTTTTACAATGGTGTTCTCTTTTGAGTGTTTGTTTACTGAGAATTAACTTTACTAATCTAGAAAACTTTCTTACCATCATTAGAAGTGAGATTGAAGAATTGACAAGTTGGTCTTCCAGAACATGGGCATATTGTAGTACCATCTTCACATTTTGCAGATCTAAAACCAAATGGTGGACCAAATTGCGCTGTGTCTAAATCTATACCATGTACTCTAACAACTTCTTTTGGGAAATTAGGGTCATTTTCATAAACAACAGGACGGTAATCTTCTTTGAATATTGGATAGTTATCATTAATATCTATTAGTTTAACTATTAAACTTGCTGTACCAGTTTGTTGTGGATCACCTAATACATACAAACAACTTATTAGTTTAACAAGCAAACAACTAAATAACTTGATCTATCTTGTTCATACCTCAATTTATGACAAGTAGTTTATAGTAAATCAAAATATTAGACAATCTCAGTAAACGGAGATGAGAATGGGTGTTAAGTAGAAAGGTGGGACCACCAAGTTCAAAGAGCAAGGCTTGGTCTAGAATTCAGGGAGTGCATATCCCACCTAGGGCCACCAAAGCCAGAGCTTTTCTAGATTCTCTGTGATGGATTCTCCATGTTTTGAGCAATAGTTTATGGCCAATTTTTTCAGATTTCAAGCCGATCTTTCCATACATAGTGAAAATATTATCTCAACCGATTTCAAAGAGAACAAATGTCAAAGTCAAAAAAGGCGAAAAACTGCCCAAAAGCAGGTTTTGTCATCCCTGAGTAAAGCAATGAATCTGATACTCCATAAAAAAATCCAATAGAGTTTGACTATAAAACTACAAACCTTGATCAACAGCTAATATTCTGACATTGTGAGTTTCTAAAGTTTCTCTATCTAATTCTCTACGTACAGTAACAACACCACTTAATTCACCAATGGCAAATTGTCGTTTACTATCAGTTGATACATCAATGCGATACCTTAAAAATAAATCATAAAGATTAGATAGTATTAATCTATCATGATCACACTACTTATTGTTTGGTGGAAAATGTCATTAAGATATTTTTGCAAAGAGCATGATGTTTCAAAATATCTAGCATGATTTTACTAAAGATAATTTCATTATTATGAACCATAACAAAAATTCAGCCAATAGATTGTTGTACATACATATACATCAGATATTAAATCGAAACCTTACGTAAAATTTTTATTGATCCCAGAATCTATATCCGTGGCAGTGAATGTAGTTAATATTTCTCCCACAGCAATATTCTCTCTCACTTCTACACTAATAGAGGTCGGATTAAATTCAGGAGCATTATCATTGAAATCTTCAACTGTTACTTCAACATAACAGGTATCGGTATGAAGGGGATTAGGATCACTGACTGTTACTGACAGATTAAAAAACCTCTGATTGGGATCTTCATAATCTACTGGCTGTAATATAAATATAGTCCAAACTATTATACACCATCCACCATAATTTCTATTTTCTTTTTAATTATTACACAAATCTTGGTTTTTAGTTCATTCAAAACAGACATAGACTTTTACCCAATTTTTCATCCATTTAGCAAAGTCTAAATCTTCTATGAAGTACTCACTTATTCATTTGACATTTAGATTGAAGGTACAGATCTAAGTGATTATTATCTATTCATAAAGTTGAAAAAATATGGTTGACTTCGGGTTTACATTTTGAATCTTACTAGATGTGTATTTAAGATACATATTTTATTTGACTGGTGTAAATACATATTAAATATAATAAAAACATTAATATTTCTTACCTTATATACAGTTATACTGCCTTCATTATTGATGACGTTGACTGCAAAATGAGCACTATTCAGAGAGTAAGTTAATCTGGCATTCTCTCCAATATCTAAATCTTTAGCTCGAACCAGAGCTATTCCTTCTCTTTCCTGAGCCTCTGACATGGTTACAGAGTAAATCTTTTGCAGAAATTCTGGTTTATGATCATTAATATCTGTTAAAGTGATAGTTATAGTAGCTGTTGTTGTATTTGGATTTGGTCCTAAATCATGAGCTGTAATTTTAAAATTATAAACGGCCACATCTTCTCGATCCAATTCTGCCGAAGCTGTATTAGTTGTTATCAAACCATTATCATCAATACTGAATTTAATACTAGATGATAAACTAGCTGGTCCTTCTGCTATACCATACGTTACTGTACCATTCTCTTTAAAATCATAATCTCTAGCAATTACAGTCATAACAGTTTCTCCTAAAATATATAATAAACATATTATAATTAAAACACATAATAAAATATATAATATAACATTACACGTAACATAGCTTTTTATTATAGAATATTTATCATGAATGTGTTATTCAACTCTACATTGTTTTGTATAAAGGAAAAATGAAATGAATGAGTTTTACGTCCTGCTTTTCTGCACCTACATGGGCTAAATGAGGACGGGCAAACACCATGCAGTGTGCAAAGAGGGTAATTTTGCCATTAGCCTACTCTTATTTCTTTATTTCCAACTGTCAAGGGATCTTTAAAGTGCACAATCTGTAGCACAAGGGGCCTCGGTTTATTGCCCCATACAAATGACGAGACGCTTTTTCCATGTCAGTCCCTCCAATCTGCATCACTGACCGGGGGAAACCAGGTTGAAAAATCCAAAGGTATTATCACGACCCATGCCAGGATTGAACCCTGGACCTTCAGGTTAAAAAGCAAGTGTCTAACTCACTGAGCCACTGCGGCTCCCGCTTGCATAAAAGAGATAAATGTATGACAAAACAATTACAAGTAGAATTGATTAAATCAACATGCAAGATATTTCAAAGATAGTGGACCACGGCCATATACGCCTAACGAAAAAGTCGAAAAAGGAAAAAATTTAATCAGGAGAAAACAAAACTTTCTCAAACCTTTCGATTTAGGTCCAATAACATCCATTTTAAGTTTCATCAAAATCGGTTGAAAACTAAGAGAGTAATAGCATATTTAAGATTTGGGGCAAGGGCAATAACTCTGCTTCTAACGATCGAAAATAGCTCAAATTCGAACTTGATCTTCGTTTTATGAATATGTATACACATATCAAATTTCATTTGATTCCGTCAAAAACTCTAGTTTTTAGAGCGTTTACAAGCAAATGTTGATGGTCGGACTGACAGATTTGGGGCAAGGGCAATAACTCTGCTTCTAACGATCGAAAATAGCTCAAATTCGAACTTGATCTTTGTTTTATGAATATGTATACACATATCACATTTCATTTGATTCCGTCAAAAACTCTAGTTTTTAGAGCGTTTACAAGCAAATGTTGATGGTCGGACTGACGGATTTGGGGCAAGGGCAATAACTCTGCTTCTAACGATCGAAAATAGCTCAAATTCGAACTTGATCTTCGTTTTATGAATATGTATACACATATCAAATTTCATTTGATTCCGTCAAAAACTCTAGTTTTTAGAGCGTTTACGAGCAAATGTTGACGGACGGACGGACCGACGGACGGACGGACCGACCGACGGACGGACGGACGGACGGACAGGGGTGACTACAATATACGTCCTCATAGAGAGATGAGGGCGTATAATTAAAATTGCAAGTATGTAAATTCAAGAGCTTTTTAGTTGAATATCACATACCTCTCTCTGAATGTTCAGGTACTGTGCCTCTTAAATTATCAGTAAAAATAGGTTGATTATCATTAATATCTTTAGGTTTAACTTCTACAGAGGCAAAACCATATTGAGCTGTATCTGGATTCTGTGGTTCGTCCATGGCACGTACATTAAACTGGTATGTAGCACGACCATTGGGCAAATCTCTATCTAATTTACGTAAAAGGTATAAATTTCCTGTAGAAGCATCAACTTTAAATAACTGATCATCACCAGGTAAAGTTCCAGAACCAAGTAGGGAGTATGTTATTCTATTGGGGCGAGTTTTATCTGCATCTGTGGCTAGTACCTACAACATATTCATTCAACCATTAATAGACAATTTTTCTCATTATAGTTTTCATATTCATTTTAACATCTAAAATTTATTATTCATATAAGATGAACAAGAATAAAACATTCTAATAGTAATAAGTTATAAAAAAAAAGCATTGTTGTTAAGTAGATAGTTTTGTCAGTTATATTTACATCTTGACAGAAATCAGTTATAACTGTTTAATTTAGTGTGATTGTGATTGAAGACACTTACAGTGGTTAATAAACGTGGTTGATCTGGACTAATACTCTCATCTTCTTCTACAACATCTGATATACTGTAGGTCTCTTGATCAAATTGTGGTCTGTTATCATTCACATCTTCTACTGATATTACCACTGTAGTTGTATTAGTATATAATCCATCACTCACCATGTACGTTAATGTATATTCCTTTAAAATAATCAACAATTCAACATCTTATATTATAATTTATCAATTTTGGACAATTGGCCTAAACTATAACTGTCTTTAATGCATCAAAGTCAAAATTGGTATGATGGAATAAGAATCTGAAAACACAATTTATGGCATCTTCCATCAAATTCTTTCTCCGTTTTAGTTGTAAAATAATTGGGATAATAGCTTCAAAAAACTTACAGTTTCCCCACTTTCATAATCTAGTTGTCTAGCCACATAAATAATTCCTTTCTTAGGTTGTACACCGAAGGCATTTCGTGTATTCCCACCAGTTATAGAATAAGCTAAACTATCAGCTGAAATATTTAAGAGAAATTTGTATTAAGTTGAGGATTGATCGTTCTAATCATTCACTTTAAGAATCAATATCTGTACCACTTTTCAAAATTCATTCATAATATTCTTCTTGTGCTCGAACATGACTTTGATGGTTCGTATAACAAATTAAGTTACTGTATTGAGTAAACAGGGATAAGCTAAACTGTGTAAAAGGGAACCAAGGATTACAGTAACTTGTTGCACTTAAAATTAAATTTTTTCTCAGAAAGTTTTTTCCACGTCATTTTGGGTTAAAAATCAGACAGCCTTAATATCAAACTGTCAGGCAGGTGTTGAAATTTTATTCTTAAACTTACCAGTATCAGGATCTTTTCCATTCACTAATATCACACTAGTTCTTATACTGGCATCTTCTTTTACTTTAGCAGTGTACAATGGTTTATCAAAATATGGTTTATTATCATTTTGATCTGTTATTCTTACTTGAACTGTTGCTATGGCTAAAGTTTAATAAAAGAAAAAGTAACATGTTATAATTTTTGAAGAGTATTGTTCCTAAAATCACTATTAAAGAAGAGTTAATGATTTTTTTTTTGTGAATGTAATTCTGAACACGACAACTTATTGGATATACTATTGTGTAATTTATATGTCCTACCTGAATTAGGTGTATTGATAGGTGTATGACCAGGGGCATCTGATGCTTTACCATCTTCTGCTTTGACTTCAATAAAATAAAAGTTCCTCTCTTCTCTATCAAACTCAGCTGTAGTTGTTATACGAGCAGTATTATCATCTATTTTACTGATACTAAATAACTGAGATACGCCTTGTTTATATACTAATGAAAATGATAGCTAAAAAAAATATAAGATTTGTATAGCAACTGATCTTTTAGAACAACCTTTTAGAATGAACAAAAAAATTAAGTTCTCAAACTTGGTCAATCAGAGTATATATTCATCAACGGTGTCCAATGTATACAAACAGAATGCAAAAAAACCCATAAAATTATGTAAATTTCCATATAATAACAGGTTATAATTGATAAACACCTTAAATTCGATTAAGGGTTTTTGAATTATTGTATATAAACATAGTTTTCTGGATTTATCAGATTATTTAGGCAATCTGTATAGTTATGACACCAGGCAAGTCCCTTGATGAATAAATACTCCTATTGACCAAATTTGAAAATTTAGATTTTTTGTTCATTCTAAGAGGTTGTATTCCTTTAATTAGAATAAATACTCTATCATGCCTATCAGAACCTTACATTTATATTTAATTACATTTATATAGGAAATGTGAATACTCCCTGTGATTGAAATAAATTTTGGCATGATATTCTGATAACATTTATTACTTAAATTTAAAAAACATCTAAAAAATGTAGTCACATATATTTGATCTTAAACTGAAATCATTTAATATCAACTATGACATTAAGACTTACCTCATTGTTTGGCTTGAAAGCATCATCATCATAAGCTTTAACATCTATTACAGTTTGTCCAGGCTGCATGTTTTCAGCAACACTACCAGGATATATAGAGCTATCTTGATTTCGACCAACGAAATATGGTGCTTTATCGTTCATGTCTATAACCTCTATCTTAGGTGAAATTTCACTTGTGGATGGTATGTAGTTATAATTCTGGGTAACAAAAAATAATCATTAAATACTTATGATATAAGCTTATATCATACATATTATATCATACTTCATATTGTAATAAGTATGTTCAATAGATCACCGAAACCCTGTTAATTTTTCAACAATCCTGACCACTACAAATACTAGAAATTGAATCGGTTATTCAAAAACTTAAAAGAAATAATTATTTAATAATAAAAATATAACTCACCGTTACTCTCAATCTCAATTCATGTAATGGCTTTACATTATAATCTAAACGACTGTTAACTTTCAACAGTACTTTATTATTGCCTTGTTTTTCTAGAATAAATGGATCCAAGACAGTCACAGCATTACCATCTCCATTAATCAAATTAAACAGAACATTTGGATTAGTGTCAACATTGGACCAAGCAGAAAATTCAGCTATAGTATATCCAAACGGAACTGTTTCATTCACTTTATAAGGTACAGAATCATAATCTGCTTGCTCCCAACTTGGGGGTCGACTGGTTAAATTAGCAACTTTGACGGTAACAGAAACATTGGCATTTAATGGAATTACACCTTTATCTTTAGCCATGACTTGAAGTTTGTATTCAGTATCCTATAAAGAAAAAGAAAACATTTAGTAACCGACAGTTGTAATTGAATGGTGTATCACAAAATATTTCATTTAGGCTAGGCATTTAGTTTCTAACAAATTAATCAAATAACCAAGTATGACCATTTCCTATTGTAAATTTAGAAGACAAGATATCCCATAAAATATCTAAATAGAATTAATGTGTAATTAAAAGTGTAGAAAATCATGTTTTGGTCGAGTCTTTCTGAACTTGAAAGATCTGTATTGTAGGTAATTTGTAGTTAAAAAAACAAAAAATATATTCATATATCCATGCATCATAAAAGGGTATAACTCACCATTAAAGTCTTATTACTTAAATAAATAATACCATCATCAACATCAATAAAAAACATCTGTTTAGGATTAGATACCAGAGAATATTCAATCTCAGCATTAATTCCTAAATCAGCATCTTCAGCACGAACATTTCCCACTGATCTTCCACTTTCATAATTTTGTACAATATTAACAGTATATGATGGTTGATCAAATACAGGTATATTGTCGTTCACATCACCAATATTGATAGTAAATGTACAATAACCTTCTAATGATGGATTTGCCTGATCATTGCCTTTAATAGTAACAGAATGAGAATGTGTTATTTCTCTATCAAATTCTAACAATGAGGTGATACTACCAGTATTAGAATCAATATCAAATTTACGTGTATCAGTAGCAGAGCGCAATATACTGTACGTTACTCTTCCATTTTCACCTCTATCTTCATCTATAGCTTGTACCTACAATAATATATTTCATTTATAAAACAGCTATCTTTACAGTCAATATGTGTTCAGATATAAAATCTAATATAATGCATAACTTAAAGTTTAAATTAGGTCATAATGCAAAATGAAAACTTTATTTAACTTTTTATGTCAGGTAGCTTCAATCAAATATTATCAGGAGTAACTGTTTTTGTCTTATTCATAAAGCTGTATTATATAGGTTATATGATATCTCAGATTCAAATACATGTACAATCTTTTTTTACCATTGCTATTCCCAAATCTCAATAATCCCAACACTGAGATTTAAGCTCATCTTTTAAGATAGTGGACCACGGCCATATACGCCTAACGAAAAATATCATCAGGATAAAACTAAACTTTTTCAAACCTTTTGATTTAAGTCCAATAACATCCATTTTAAGTTTCATCAAAATCGGTTGAAAACTAAGAGAGTAATAGCATATTCAAGATTTGGGGCAAGGGCAATAACTCTGCTTCTAACGATCGAAAATAGCTCAAATTCGAACTTGATCTTCGTTTTATGAATATGTATACACATATCAAATTTCATTTGATTCCGTCAAAAACTCTAGTTTTAAGAGCGTTTACGAGCAAATGTTGACGGACGGACGGACGGACCGACAGGGGTGCCGACAATATACGTCTTCATAGAGAGATGAGGGCGTATAATAAAAGACATCTCATTGCCTATACAAACACAGCAAATCATTCAACAAAGTTTGAAATTACAACTTACTCTAATGATAGGAGTGTTGGGTGGTGAATTTTCTAACAAACTAGCTTTATTATACTCTGAACAATTTGTGAATGTTGGTTTGTGTTCATTCACATCCACTATTTCTACATAAATATTGGCCTCACTAGACAGTGTATTTACTCCTCCACAACAAGATCCATCATCTTTTACTGTGATATTTAATACATACATATTCACATTACTTGGTACAGTTTGTTGTAAACGAATTAATCCAGATTCAGGTACAATAGAGAAGATATAGGATGTCAGCTGATTAGCTGTAAATATAACAAATTAAATAATTGATCAAAAGCAAAAAATTGGAAAGGGATAACTTTTAAGATGACACATGGACTACACATACCTAAACTAGAATAAGTTAAATATACAGAAGCAATTCCTTATTGAAATGGAAAAAAATCAAGGGATCACATATTTATATTGGCAACATTTTATCTATTGCTTTGAATCAGAAAAGTTACCTATCTTATATAAGATAACTACAGGTTTAAAATCAGTCAACTCGCACGAATATAGTAATTTTTAGAAATGAAATATGACTTACGAGTAAAATAAAATGATACTCGATCACCATCTAAATCAACAGCTTGTATAAATGTTACTACATAATTGATATCAGCATCCTCTCGTACACTATAGACTGTAGAATTATCAACTTGTATCTCTGGTGGTTCATCATTAACATTGGTAACAATAACACGTACTGATGCAGTACCAGATCTCTGAGGACTTCCTGCATCATGAGCATATACCTCAAAACTGTACATGTGACCAACTATACGATCATAATCCAATGGCCTGAAATATGTTTACAAGTTTAAATATTCTGTGCAGCTTTAAAAATTCTGTTCATTGATTTTCAATCATGGAAAAAAAGAAACATCTGAAAGAAATTCAAGATCTTTTACAATATCAAAGTAACAAATAAACAACTTACAAAATATTTTTAATATGACCAACATGACCAAGTGCAGGATCATTGACTGTTTCTACAGTAAAATTACCATCACTAACAGAATAGGTTATATCTGCATTAGTACCTGAATCATCATCTTCAGCTTTCACTAAAATACAAATAATATATCACAGTGAATTAAACTACCGTACCATACATAAATAAATCATCAAGTACAGTTCTTACTAAGGTACTTCAAATATTTGATAAGGGTCTGAATTTGATGACATTGTACATATTTGTTGAGTTGTACTAGAACTGGGAGCCGCGGTGGCTCAGTGAGTTAGACGCTTGCTCGCTAACCTGAAGGTCCAGGGTGCAATCCCGGCATGGGTTGAGACGATACCTTCGGATTTTTCAACCCGGTTTCCCCCTGTCAGTGATGCCAGTCGGAGGGGCTGGCATGGAAAAGCGTCTAGTCGTTCGGATGGGACAATAAACCGAGGCCCTGTGTGCTATTGGCTGTGCACGTTAAAGATCCCTCGACAGTTGGAAATCGAAAATAAGAGCAGGCTAATGCAGCAGTCCTGGCAAAATTTCCCTCATTGCACACTGCATGGCATTTGCCTGTCCTCAATTAGCCCATATCGGTGCAGAAAAGTAGGAAGTAAAACTCCATTCATTCATTCATTTGTACTAGAACTGTACAGAACAGATTCTGAGAAGTGATTCAGTTAGCTGAAACCGCGCTCTATCTCTAAAGTTTAAAGTATTTTCCATAGCATCATCTGCAAATTTACAGCATTTTGATTACACCCATATAAAATAAACAGTATTTGCATTAAGAAAGAATGAAGGGATATATATGGAATACAACCTTACCTATTAATATAGTAGAATCAACTCTGTAATTTTCAGGAATAATTTTTTGATAACTTGAATATTCAAAGATTGGTGTGTTATCATTATTATCAATTACTTCTACATTCAACTGAAAATATAAACATTGTTTGAGATTGAGGAGTATTATTTAAGTTTCATTGATGAATTAGTCAAGTATAAAGCCTTAAATATCAATTGAGCTATACACTCTTAATTCAAGATATCAGAGGAACCCTTTCTATGAAATCAGATAATAATTTTAGTTACCAGTATTGATATTTCAATTTCCCCCATAATTAGACAATATTACTGTCCTGTAGTTTTGATAATTTTGAAAGCGCAAACTAAAAATCAAAAGCCAGATGCACAATTTTTTCTTGTAGATCAAAATGTCCAAAGATTAAACATGTTTAGTAAGTACACAATCAAAGGTATTTATGAACAGTTAGAACACAGTAATAATAGATATTTAGTTCATCAAAGGTTAATAATTAATGAAACTGTTCAATATATATATACTCACATCAATAGTGCTGGATAACCCTGTCTCTGCTTCGGTTGCTCTAACTGTTAAACTGAATTTAGGGGGTCGGGAACTTTTAGGTGAAATATCGTAGTCTAGATCAGTAGCTTTAAGAGTACTGGTAGTTTTTACTACACCAGTTCTAGTATCGATAGTAAAATACGGAGAGGCTTGTGTACTATTACTACCTTTAAATAACTGATATGTAATTTCTTTTGTTTGGAAGGATTTCGCCTGAATCTTAAGTTCATCCTGTAAACTGAAAATAAAATAACACATTTAAAATTTTCTTTTCATTTATTTTGTTATAATTTAAGAATCATTAAAGAAAAATAATTTTCTCCAAAAATATATTGTCTTGACAGATGATCAATTTATAAGAAAGGTAAATAATTCATTATTTTAACAGTGTTAAACACCCATTTATTTATAACAAAACTTAGACTTGATTTTCAGAAATAGTTTGTAAAACTATTACTTACAATTGATTAGCTAAACTTTGTTCTGGGATTTTGCCGACATAAGAAGATTCATAGAACTGAGGTGGTCGAACACCAACTTTAACTAACACAGTAGCTGTTGTAACTTGTGTTTCGTTATTGGAATCAGCAGCTGAAATGACCAGCTGATATTCTTCTTTAATAAAATTACCAGCTCCACGGGTTACAATTTCAGCAACTCGAATATTTCTACTCACTGCATTTGAAAACACATTGTTGGTACGAACTTCAAATCTATTTTCACCTCCTTAAAAAATAGACAAAAAACAAATGTAGTTGTTCTTTTGAATCATCATTATATTTGTACATATAGCAAGAACTCTTTATAATACAAGTTATTATATAATTTTTTCTCCAAACTAGCCTGCCTGAAATTATTATCTGTTATCTTTATAATGAGTCACATAAAAGCATAATTCTCGGTTAAAATGATATATCTCAGGCTTCTATTTTAATAAATATATCTAGAAATTTACCTGTAAGAAAAGTATATTTCACATCATTCTGGTCTGGATCTTCTGCATATAGGTCATAAACTTTGACCCCAGAGGCAGCATTTGGTGGAACAGTAGCAAGAAATGGAAATGGTTGGTTTTTAAAGACAGGATTTTCATCATTAACATTAGATATCTGTATGGTAACATCTAATACAATCACGTCTGAAATGAAAAATGTTAATGTATCTGTATCATTCAATTTCTTTGTAAAAAAAGGTTTTTTAAATAATACACATTTGAATGGTTGGTATTGGATTTTATGCAGGATAGCAGATCAGCTGGTAATTTAACTTGTTTCATGACTACAAAATGTATTAACATTAACATTAACATTACCGGTATTAAAATATTGAAATTCAAACAGCTATAACATTAATATGTGACCATATATTCAGGATACGTAGCTTCTATAGCGTTATTAGGTAACTTAAAGCAATACCACCTCTTAGAATGATCAAAAAATCAACATTCTCAAACTTGAATAAGAGTTTATTTATATTCATGAAGGGTTTTATCTGGTGTCATTAATACAACAGATAACTGTGTAATCTGATAAATCCAGAAAACAACCTTATACATAATAATTGAAAAACACTTACAAAATATTAAGGGGTTTTATTAAGCGTTTTCCAATATTAAATTGTAATTTGATGGAAATCTTAGTATATGGTTTATTTGATTCTGTTTGTATACTCTTGACACCCTAATGAATATATTGGTCATATTTGGGTAATCAATTTTTTTGTTAATTCTAAAAAGATGTATCGCTTTAAAAGTTTAATTAGAAAAACAAATAAGAAAGTAACTAAATGAATTCTGGCAATAATTTAACATCGAAATGCTTTCCTTTTATTCATTTCATGATCATTTCATTAAAGCTCACTTTCTTAACTAAGGCAATAGTTTTCAGTCTAAAATCTTAGATAATAGTGGAATCAATACATATCATAATAGAATTTAACTTAGTTTATTGACTTGACCCAAAATAATAGAAGACAAAAGACATTTTAACACAGCTTATTGTATAGATTGCTAATGATATAGTCTTGTTCTAAAGATATCATGTAGATAAATTTCACGTATGCCTTATAATGCATGTAAAATACAGTGTATAGGTAGGCCTATGTAATTACATATGCTATATTAATAATAAAGTCAAGTTAGGTACATGTGTTTAAGAACCTATTCAACTGTTCAGTCATTTTTCACCTGTAATATTAGTCGTTTATTTATATACCATCCAATAATTCAAATGGATTTAACGGCATATTTTCATAGCATATGTATAAAGATAAATCTATTTAAGAAACAATTTCTAACAAAATTAAACAGTAATATTCACTGAAGTATGTAGGGCCTATGTATACACCCTCAGATGACAAGAAAGTGTAAGAAATAGAATAACTGTGTCATGTTTTAAGATCAAATCACTCCATTAGACAATAATCATGACCATAACAATAGAAACCTTGAATTCACACCAAAATATCTCTCCCCACAGAATAGTGATTAGAGGGTCACGACCTTTACCAAGAGAGTATAGAAGGTATTGTTAAAAGAATGTAACCCACATGGTATGTAGGATATTTTAACTAAATCACTTTAAACAATAGTCGACTTCCACTTTCATTACACCATTACAGTCATTTCTCATCAGTACCTTTATTCAACAACATTAGACCAGGACTTTCAGCAGTGCCATACAATATACAATGAGGGAAATATTTCCAGGCCAGTAACTTTTCATGGATTGTAGTTAGTAACCTGAAAATTGAAATGTTTTTGTTCCTTTTCAAATAAAGATTCCTTTTCCATACCAGTTCCAGTCCCTTCACTCAGTGAGGTTCACTGAAAGATTCCCAGCCAGAAATAATGTTTAATATCAAAATTGTGAATTTGTATAACCAGAATAAATAATTCAAGACAGATATTAGCTCATATATATAACCGGTATTATTATTATAAAATATCAAATAAAAATATGAAGAATTTATTTTGATCTGATTTTACATTTCACCCCTTTCTGATAACCAGTATCTATGGTGACCTACTTGTTTTTTTACCTGTAGATATATTTTGTCCTATTAAAATGTTATATTGATAATGATTAATCAATCAATATTCATCTATTTATAGACTGGTATGATATAATAAATATCTATCATGAACTTCTATAATAAAGCATTACCATTTTCATATCTAATTTTTGAACTAATTGCACTAATGAGGGTTTTAAAACCGAGACACACCAGCATTAAACTATCTTTTGTTAATTTTGTAAGAATCAGTTATGTAACATTTTACTTATTAAATCACAAAAATTGTTACTACTCTGTCTAACCTGCTCTAACACTAAATCTTTTTGAACTTTCAAGCTAGAAATCTGTAGAAATTTTGGAAGAAATGAAGGAAGTTCTCAAGAGCAAGACATTCTATTCAGTCAACAAGACAAATAATGTGAGGGTAATCATTGCAGTGACAATCAAAGACTAACCCTGGGTGATGTATTAGAATATTAAAAGCCATGTCAATCACAGAACAAGTTGAAACCTACTTGAAATTCTGATTGCTTGTCATAATTTATTGATTAGTGTACAGATGTCACTGGTTGGTAATTCTATAACAATGATAACAATACAATGACCACACAACTCTACATATTTAGAATTCAAATCTAGACCATTAAATTAAACTATTATTTTACAATCTTTTCAATCTTCAGATAAATAATTGAGGTATATTCACTTATCACTATCTGTTTAACAAACCAAAACTTAGTCAAAGAAAAGGGGATTTTATGTGAAGTATTGTGATTCGTGCCATAAGCTTGTATGGTATTTTCAGGTTTATATAATTTGTTAGCACGTTATTTTGTATGACAGTAAAGGTATCATATAATAGAATCACTTCCATAGGATTGAGTTTCCCTTTCAAATAAAACAGATCTGACAAATAAGGTCAGTATGTATTTTTCATTCCATTAAGCCACTGTCACATTAATATAAATAATGGCAATAAATCAGAGTTATTTCATTTCCTCCATGAACAAATTTCAACAATGGAATTTCAAATATTAGTCAACAGTTCAAATGTAAAAAGAATTCCATTTCACTGTTTTAAAAAAAGATTACAGACCAAAAGATCTCTTTCTGTCCTAATCTAAAATCAATTTAATCAAAAGCAATTCCCAGGGGCCAAGACTACAGGAAGAATGTCTGAACATTTCTTCACTTCATCACAAAGGAATCTGGCTTCACCATCGACTTTCTGCAAGGAGACTCAGTAAACTGGCCTATTTCTTTAACGAAGTGAAAAATTTCACTAAAAAGCAAATATCTTTCTCATTCAAGAATGAACATTAGACTACTAATGAAACATTAGTTTCTAGTTTTTAAATGTTTATGCATGAAGAATTGAGTGGTCCAGACCAAAAACTGACATTTAAAAGAAGTAAACTGTGTTATGAAAGAGCTCATTGTATTGTAAACTAACCATGAAGATAAAAATAGGTTATAAAGAGATGTGTTCAATGAATCATGCAGAAAGAATGTATCTTGTGTAAGATATCTAAAAAGAAAATGGCTTCTTATATTTCAAATATCTAGACTTAAAACAATAGGATAGTGTGCATAAAGACTTTAGAAATTAAATGAAATTCAAAAGAGCAAAAGCAATGAAAAGTAATGTTTTCAAAAGAACCTACTTGTACCTTTTGGGACTTTATATTTCATTGCTCAAAATATCTGAACAATTTCACATTTTCAAGAAAGACTGTTAATGATAGGGGTGGGGAAAAGATAGTGGATGGAGAATACCAACCAAAATCTTATTCAACAACATTCATATTCCCATAACAATGAGTATAGTATAACCAATATCTTGACTAACAGTGTCAGTGTGACTGTGAAACTAGTACAACTAACTGGTAACGGTAGTAGAAATTAACTACAACCTAAGTAGAAATCAATATAAATGTATTGTAGAAAACATAATAAACATTAGTATCAATAGAAAAACTAGAAAACATATTAATCATATCATACATGTTTTATATTACCGTAGTAAAAATTAAATTAGTTTTCATCATCATTTTCATTACTCAAGACCATTATACTGTATATTTCTAAGTCTGACATAAAGCCTGTCAGAAGTGGCCATTGTAGAAAGCTCAACTTATCTCTCTGACATTTCTGCATTCATTTTCTATCATTTCACAAACATTCAATTGAATTTTATGAATGTCTCCAGGTTCAAGGATATTTCAAATTGAAAAGGCAGACTTTTTCTTTTCAAAAATTCATCATGATAAAAGACCACACATTATGGACTAAAATCAACTTTCTGTAAAATCATATTTTCAAATCGGTTCATCAACTGTAAAACAATCTTAGACTCATATAGTAATATTTTGGAGTTAAAATTCATTTTAAACAATTGACAAAATGCAATTGAGATTGAAATCAATAGCTACACGGGAATAGGAACAAAATCAAGGCAGTAGATTTTCAGGTTATGTTTCTTAAAAGACAATATTGATATGTTATTGTTTAACTTAAAAAAAGAGTATTGTTTCTATTATAAAATTTGGTACCTAAAGTTTATTTTAGAGATTGTAAGAGGTGATAAATGAATGTTTATAATTAAAGAGTGAAATGTCAAAAAGGTTAGAAAAGCACAAGATGTACAGCAGATGCATCCAGTACAAAATAGCAGAAGTAAAAAAATGTCTTGTTGATCAGTGTGTACATCTGTTATAAACACTACAAATACAAGTTGAATGAGTTATTTTTGACCGCAGTAGAATGAACCAAAACAAACATTTTACCTGAAAACTTTCATTGTCAAAATTCTATCTGATGACAATGTTTACGTATAATTCAGTGTTTTTTCCAGCTCAAGGAGTATACAGCCATTTTAAAAACAGATTTCAAAGTATTTATCAAAGTATATTGAAAGAAGGCAAATAATAGCCAGTGTTATGTATTAGACATTTGTCTAGATAAATTAAATTGAAAATCTGATATTCAAATAGTTGGTGAAAGGGTGAAATGAGCTTAGCTTGAAGTTAAATACAGGTACCTAATTAGATAAATTATGTACCGTACAACACATTTCAAAGCATGAGTTATGGATAGGGTCCTTAAATCAATGAAAAGCAGTGGTAAACAAATGGAATATATATATATGTAGTAAATATTAGTATAGAACTGTGAGGTACTGGTGTGAAGAAGTACAATATTTATGTATTGATTACTGACTACGTCTAGACTAGACAAGAATTATATTACAATAAATTTACTATTTCAACTTCTACTTAGCCAGTAATACAACCAATATACTCTTATTCAGTTTACATAAATCATCTTTATTAGAAAATAATTGCCATTACATAATACCTAATAGGTGGATATACTTTAAGTGTGGGCTATTGATTTCAACAGAAATTTTATGATGTATTACGTGACAAGAATATGCCTTCTTTTCATGGGCTAAATCACAAAACATTTGTCCTAATATGCAGTGTTCATTTCTTAATCCATCTATTGCAAAATAATGAAAACTCAATAAAAAAAAACCCAAGTGCTAATGATACGAATTGCAAAATTAAATCTGTAACACAAACGCAAATGATCTATCTATACATGAGGAAGTATATCAGTTATTTCATACCATTGACTCATTTCATTAGAAATATACATATTAGACTTAGTAACATACTAAGATTCATGTAGGCTTAATGTCTTTTTTCAACTATCATAAATTTGAATTATACAAACAAAAAGAAAGATAGCTTGCCAGGTAAGGTAACATACGCCCACTTCAGCAAATTTAAATATTTGAAAAAGTTGATTGCACAATCGCTCTTATTTGGGCTGATATTTAGATGAATCAATTAGAATGAAAACTCTAGCCTCTATCATGTACACAAGTTAATTTTAACGTTTTTTCACTAAGTCAAGGGCAATAACTCATAAACCGACGTCTAGAAACGTACAATTCTATCTGAGTTATTATCAAGATGAATACACATGATACCAAGTTCATTTTAACGTTTTTTTCACTAAGTCAAGGGCAATAACTCATAAACCAATGATTGGAATCGCGCAATTTTCGACCTTATCTGAGTTATTATCAAGATGAAGATACATACCAAGTTTCATTCAAATTGGATAAAAACTTTAGCCTCTATGGCGTTAACAAGTTAATTTAAACGTTTTTTTCACTAAGTCAAGGGCAATAACTCATAAACAGACAACTGGAATTGTGCCATTTTCAAACCCATTAGAGATATTATCAAGATGAATAAACATACCAAGTTTCATTCAAATCGGATAAAAACTCTAGCTTATATCTAGCATACAAGTCAATTTCAACGTTTTTACACTAAGTCAAGGGCAATAACTCATAAAAAGACAACTGGAATCGCACCATTTTCGAACTCATCCGAGATATTATCAAGATGAATACACATACCAAGATTCATTCAAATCGGTTAAAAACTCTAGCTTCTATTGCGTACACAAGTTATTTTAACGTTTTTTCACTAAGTCAAGGGCAATAACTCGTAAAGCGACGACTGAAATTGCGCCATTTTAGAACTCATTCGAGATATTATAAAGATGAATACACATGCCAAATTACATTCAAATCGGATAAAATTTCTAGCTTCTATTGCGTACACAATTTAATTTTAACGTTTTTTCACTAAGTCAAGGGCAATAACTCATAAAGCGACGACTGGAATTGCACCATTTTCGAACTCATCCGAGATATTATCAAGATGAATACACATACCAAGTTTCATTCAAATCAGATAAAAACTCTAGCTTCTATCGCGTACACAAGTTAATTTTAACGTTTTTTCACTTAGTCAAGGGCAATAACTCATAAACCAGCCATTTTCGAACTCATCCGAGATATTATCAAGATGAATACATATACCAAGTTTCATTCGAATCGGATAAAAACTCTGGCTTCTATCGCGTACACAAGAAATTGTTGACAGACGGACCGACGGACGGACGGACAGGGGTGACGGCAATATACGTCCACATTTTCATGTGGGCGTATAAAAATGAATGACATCAACTGCAGAATATCAATTTTGGGAGTTTCATTCCAGTGGCTGGCAACATGTGACATAGTTTCTGATACTGTACCCACTTGTTCTACTTGTTAAGACATGTCTTCCTTCAGATCAATATTCTTCCAATTCCTTCAACACCAACTACACACAAAAAATCAATGAATAATGAAGGCCACATGTGTCAAAGCTGAGCAGGCGTGGAAAGAGTTAAAAATTAGATGTCTGTTGAAATAGAATTAAGTGATGGTATGTGAAGAGAGGTCATTGCTGAAATTATACCACCAAGTATTATTCTTTCTTTTTACGAAAAAATAGATTTCTTTCATTGAAATAACCTTTGATTGAAAGAAAAACTTGAAGGCATCTTAAAGAATGACATGCAGAGCAGCTGTACCTAATACCTTTCATCTTCAATCATCAAAAAACTGAATTGAAACAATCTGATCAATATGACAACCTAGCCTATAGGAAGAAAGAATGGTAATGATGAAGTTGTTTTATTCTGAGAATTTCATACAAAAATAACTTTAACCTTAAGCTTTGATTTGATTTTCTTATTTTGATCTCATTTTCTAAAATTGTTTGATATAAAGAATAAGCCCTGTACAAACAATAAAGTATTGCATACGTTGGACGTTGGGTAAATATAAACATGCCTATATATACACTTCCGTGCAATATGTCAATTCACTATTCAGGTACAACTAGCGAATTAACTGCAATCTAAACTTCATATGGGTAATATCTGTACATGTCAGATTCACAAGGTCAAATTTGTATATTATGTATGGCTAGTATGCATAGATTTCATAGAAAAGGTCTCTTATCATTAAACTGGTAATGTTATGAAACCATATCTTTAAGAAATAATCTCTATGAAGTTATGTTATATGAAAGTTAGAAATTATAAGTTGTGTAATACAGGTTGTAATAATTTATAAGATTATAACAAATTGAAATTGATTAATAGTACAGACACCTCAGTTATTTTCTAGACTACTCTGTAGAGAAGGAAGTGTGTATTGTAAGCTATAGATCACTTCACAAGTCGATTCCCAGCTGAGGGCATGTAGCGTCTAACATGTAATGAATCTAGCAGACTAACAGGAGGCGCGTGCCTTCATAATCTTGTGAAAAATGATAGTGTAACACAAGATAACTCTAGTTTTTTAAAAATAACTTAGACTTACTTATAGCCTAACTCTTTAGCACACAAAGAAGTAAGAATAAATCACAGATTGTATCTGGAACACTGCTAGATCCTCTTATAACTCCCTCTTATACTTCATCATATAGACATGTAGTGTGATGGACCACTAATGGATGCAGATGAGATTATCTAATATAATCCATTAATCTTCAAGCACAATCATTGTTTAACCTAGGCCTAATTTGAAAATGTTGGTAGCAGTACCGTAGCCTACTTGTAATTCTTATACCGTAACATCTTTGCCTTGTTAGCGAAGGGTACCCGTTAGTGAATATATGATATCGTATGGTAATAAAACATAGGTCGAGGCTTGGACAAGCACTTAAATATTATTTAAATGCATTTTGGATTTAAAAAAAAGTTGAAAAATCAACTTATATCGAAAACACTGGCCAGAGTAATATCATTGTGTTCATCACTGACAAATCTTGTATCTTCAATACAGATGAATCATTTTCTCAATTTGATAATGGAGACCCTGAGCTGTAGCCTAAAAGCTGAAAATAAAGGGTCATAGTCTAACCCTAATATAATTACCTGATTGATCTGTCCTACTTGTTGCATTCACAAACAATTTCATTATTCGCATAGATTCATCTTCATAATCCAATTTATTTCCTTGTCGAACAGCTACATTTCCATCAACATCAACTGTGAAAAAATCTGGTCTGGAAGAGTCAGCATACACAAATATTCTCGAATTAGGATTGGTAACTTCATCTCTAAGAGCAAAAATAGGATTTTCTTGTGTCTCCTGGATTGATTTTTCTACAGTTTTTTGTGTTACATCTCTTTTTAATCTATGTCTACTATGTCTAATGTTCGCTTCTTGTAGATTTTGTGATTGATGTACTAAGTTATGACTTGATACAACATAAAATGATATGGAATGTAGAATAAGGACACACACTGACAATAATAATTTGCACTTTTTGGTCGCCATTTTGAAGACGTTTCGGAAAGGTAAGAGTGACAAAATTCACTCTCAGTATCCCTCAATAATTTGATATTTCCTCACAAAAGGTGTATTTGATAATTATATGTTACTGCACTTCATTTTGAAAAAAAAAATCTTTAAACCATTTTTGATAAATTCCTTTCAATTCATTCACACATTCCTTGACAAAAAAGATTTCACTTTATTAACGACTGGAAAATAAAGACTACACTATTCGCGTTGAGAATAAACGATTCCAATACACTACCGAAACGGCTACTGTTGCGACTCCTTGATTATACACAGTTTAATATTTATATCCAGATATTCTTATTCCTTAACTTTAATTAATCCTCTCCCGAAAATCAATATGTTTTGTCTACCTTAACCCCGTTTCCCCTCACAAAAACTGTCACAACGCGGCTTCCTGTTCTTGAATCCAACCGTCAATGGGGACTAGTTATGGCTGTTGCGTTGTCCTCCCTTTGGTAATAACAAAATATTTATTTTTTGTGTTTCCAACAGATCGTTTACAGAAATATACTCAAATGTTTTTAAATAATGCTCAATTCATTTATCATTCATAGTCACAAAAAACAATCATAACGAAAGCATTGAAAGTGATTAGATTGCCAAAATGCTTTCCTAGGGAGGATGTTTAACTGATTGGTAAGCTAATATAAAGGTTGATATGAACCAATACCAGGGCGTGTATTAATGACATGCGCACCTTTTCGTGACATACCTTTAAGCTGACACTAACTTTGATCATTGCCGATTTTATTATTAGGGAAAATAATTTATAAAAGATTTGGAACGATTAATTGATTGGTACTTTGCTTCTGTTACTGGAGAAAAGTTCATTTGGTTTTAATTGTTGCTATGTGAACCAACGTTCTGTACAGCCTACCTGTACTGCAAATTTGCGACATTAATTCAAATAGGGCACATTACGTCAAAATATTGAGTCAATTTTACCTGGACAAAAACAATGAATCATACATACTTTATAGGATTGATCGAGCGAAACCTACCATGAATTACTGTGCATTGTCATTCAATGGTTTGTAAATGTCCTGATATTTAAATTTGGGCAAAACAAAATTTGAAAATGATCAAGTGGGTCAAATTTAATTTTGAATTTTGTCCAGATCATGTTTCATATTCACTGTGCTTTTTTAACTTCAACATCTTATTTTAATTTCACAATCAAATTGAAACCAAGTAGACCTACAAACAAAGATAGACCAAAAATCATTTATTCAAAGTTATCTTCCAATTAATAAACGGGAAAACTGAAAAAGGAATCTCATCTAAGGCCAAACTTAACAAATTTACTACCTTACATCTTTATGAGGAAAGTGGAAAATTTCTGTATCAATTAATTATTTCTCTTAAATAAATCATAATTTCTATAATTAGAAGCAATTTAATTTATTACCATTAATAGGGAATTTAGGAAATGATCAATTTGGCTAGAATCAGATACTGTGACTCACTCCAACAGTTCCATTGTTTATTAAGATGGTCGAGCGAGGTTACACTGGACGTCTATTAATATGCATCAGATGTCTGTAGCAGAGAAATTACAAATTTCAATACTCGAGTCTGATTCTCGTTAAGACAACGGCGGGGATCTGTGTTCTCTATTATCATCACATTCTTTGTTCTAGATTTTATTAGCATTACAGTCTACCAACAACCCCTATATACTCGTCTTTATATTAAGAATATTAATAAAATAATTGTTTCGAACTCAGAAACCTTACTCTTTATTCTAGAGCAATTATTTATTATAAACATGATTTGAACGATTAAAATTGGCGAGGAAAATATTGATATTTTTGTAACAAGGAAAAGATATAGTTTCATATAGGTCATAAGACAGGAATGATTTCTTTAATGTCTACGTAATAAATTATATAACACAAAGAGTTTAATGCGCCATCAAATTGATCACGTTATCTTTAGACCCCGGGGCCTTAACACCGCCCCTTTAAAATCTCCCTCACATACAATTAAAGAATGTTGAATGCGAGGTTGAAGTAACAGAAAGGCCCCCAGCTCTGTCTTGACAACAAGTTTTAAACTGGGAAAAAGAGAAATATGCTTGAAGACAGTAATTGTATAAATTGTAGTTCTGTCACATTAATCTCAGTTTTCTGGGCATTTTAACCATTTTCCCCATTGATTAATTAATGTTATCACACTTAATAATTGAGAAGCAAACCTCAAAACCAATTCATTGCATCTTGATTTCAACAACTCTTGGGCAGATTCCAATAATTTTGATTCCAAAGTTTTCAATATTTATAAATGCTTATCATATCCAGCACTAAATGACCCCACTGAGTCTAGTCAGGATAATTCTTCATTCTAATATAAAAAAATACTCCAAAGACTTTTCTTTTTATTTAATTGAGGAAACTGGGGAACATGAAAAAGGAAATTGTTGAGTGTTATATCCAAAGAATAGAACAGTACAGACAAGATTGTGTAATTACAATAAATGAGAAATTTGCGTGTAGAAGGTTGATGTTAGACACCATATCAGGCAAAACACATCGCGACCCTAGTATTGATTCGAAACGTTCACAGGTCGACAAATTGAATTCCTATTACGTTCCCTCATTATATTAGAAGCAATTAGACGTGTCTGTTGTTACATCATTTATAACTTCTTGGTGTCATGTTATTCTTAGAAGTTCCAATGGTCATTAACATCTTTGATGAGGTCTGAGAAATGTTATTATGCAACCTCAGTCTAATTAAAATCAGACCCTAATTTCGTTCGTTCGTTTTTTTTTTTTAAATCCGGTTTTTTAACCATTAAAATCAGACCCTAATTTCGTTCGTTCGTTTTTTTTTTTTAATCCGGTTTTTTAACCACTACATTTGGGTCTGAGAACGTCGCGCTTTGCCAGCCGTTCAGGTTAACTTTGACCTAACCTTAATGACCTTTGTTTTAACCAATCAGATCTTTGCCCTCTCCCGCGCTGGGATTTTGTTCGCAAACAATAGGTGCATTCTAAGTTTCCTAAGTGCTGTAGACTAGTTTATCAGGTCATGTTTATCAAGGTAAGGTCAAAGTTAACCTGAACTGCTTGCAAAGCGCGACGTTCTCAGACCCAAATGTAGTGGTTAAAAAACCGGATTTAAAAAAAAAACGAACGAACGAAATTAGGGTCTGATTTTAATTAGACTGTATGCAACCTTGGCCATTTATCTATAACATTGTACATGTAGGCCTACATGTTTACTCCCCTAATCGTGATCAACCCTCTGAATTCAGGAGCAACAGTAGTAAACTAATTCATGAAAGTTTTAAATTATTGTGAATATCTATGTTTAGAAAAGCATATAACATCCCAGTTTTAATGTAAAAACATTATTTGTTCTTTTACTTGAATAACATTGGTTTATTGAGAAAATGAAAGAAGAAAATTTTCAAGGAAACATCTCAGATTCACTTTATATAGGAACTGAAAGTTTACACCGCCTACTTTAAATCAAATTTGTTAGGTCATATTTAGTCATTCAATATCGTATTCAAATAAATTAAGAATATAATTGTGGCATTTGAATATATTTTGTTGTGAATATGACATTAAAATGTTATAAATAACCAGTAAAGATTGTTGAAGTAGTTATAAATGTGTCACCCGACAAGGTGAAAACAACCGCTCCTATATATGCCTAATATATAACCACTCTATATACCTGAACACAGGTAATATTATGACCCAGTATGACTCATGCTTTAAAATTGTCCTTGTCATACTTTATTATCTACAGCTATATAGCACATCTATTGATTATTTATAACGACCGCTATGTATTTATTTATGTGGTGGTCTCTATTATTAGGCCTAGCATGGAGAAAATCTCTTTAAAATTTCCATCCAGCAAGTTTATAGGCTATGACAAGTTTATCATCCAACTTATATACTAAGCAGTCGTAATTGTCACTATCACAAATATATTTCATATGTAGGCCCTATTCTTATTTTTCACACGGACATATTATCATATTCAAAAATTATTGATAGCCTACTCTTGGATTACGAAATATTGTAGCATTTGTTTACAGGAGATGAGGGTCAAACGACACTGTTCAAGCTTATTAATTGAAGATATATTCAAATGAGTCACTGTGTATAATAAAATAGTCGGATATTACTCTTAACCCTATTATTTCCCTTTCAATTTCCTCATAATGACACGAGATGACAAGCTGAATGGGCATGATGTCTTCATCTATTGTCATAGGTCATCATTCGGGTAGTTATCGACGGTAATTATACCCAAAATCTCATATGAATTTAGAATTTAACACTTTGTTATGTATGTGCGCAAATTATAACAAGCTTTGATATTCCTATATTGTTTGAAATTGTGAACCTGAAATGTCAAAATAGTGAATGTGAAATGCATGGCATTTTAACCAAATACGCGAATATTAAATTAATTGAAATTTGTATATTACCATAAAAAACATGAATTAAATATTATTTTTGTGGCTTATCAGTACAGTAAAGTTTGCTAAGAAACAATAGAGCTAATGAAACCTAAAGGCAAATAATCTGGGTAATGTTTTATCGAAATAGTTGGTGAATAAATATTGAATGTGTATGTTTGTTTTTAAAAGTGGATTAAGACAGGGTGTGACTTTTCGTCTATATCATTCAATAATCTGTATTGATATTATACTCGTACAGGTTATTCTAGATTGTTTCAGTCAAGTCAAATTGAATTTTAAATAATGGAAATTATTTTGAAAATCTTTTAAAATTTTGTACACGATTTTGACATTTTTTTGCTTATTTCCTACTGCACTCATTTGAAATGATTTTTTCCTTGTCAATCTAATTTTCTTGGTTTATTATCTATGGAAATTTGATTGAACTGTCACTTTCCAACATGTTTTTATTTAGATGACCTTCCATTAACGTTTCTATACATGTATAATATTTAATAACCAATCTGATAATGTCTCATTGTTGCAACGTTTTTACTCAGGAGTATATCACATCAACAGAAATACAATTTATTATATGATTTAAGTAAATATTTAATGTAAAATGTCTATATAACAATACATTACAAACTTCCTTCCTCTATACAACATAACCTAAAACAAATACCTCGTACAATCTGCAAACAATCAGTGAGTATTATGGTTAGTCTGGAAGAAGAAACTTACTGCCTAGTTCAGATAGAATAGATCTACCGTTATCTATGAAACAAAGAAATAACCTTTAACTGGCAGTGTGCAGATGTTATAAACTCATTATTTATTAGCTTAATACACCCACAGTGCATCAACAGCGAGCATCTGGTTGTTAAATATATAGCCTAAACTTCAGTCTAATTAAAATCAGACCCTAATTTCGTTCGTTCGTTTTTTTTTTAAATCCGGTTTTTTAACCACTACATTTGGGTCTGAGAACGTCGCGCTTTGCCAGCCGTTCAGGTTAACTTTGACCTAACCTTAATGACCTTTGTTTTAACCAATCAGATCTTTGCCCTCTCCCGCGCTGGGATTTTGTTCGCGAACAATAGGTGCATTCTAGGATTCCTAAGTGCTGTAGACTAGCTTATCAGGTCATGTTTATCAAGGTAAGGTCAAAGTTAACCTGAACGGCTGGCAAAGCGCGACGTTCTCAGACCCAAATGTAGTGGTTAAAAAACCGGATTTAAAAAAAAACGAACGAACGAAATTAGGGTCTGATTTTAATTAGACTGGCCTAAACTTCAAATGATTGTATTCAGTATCCATGCTGCTGAAGTAAATGACGCCAAGGTCACGTTCGTAGAAACAGAATTTAGAAAATCAATTTTAAATAGGGGGAATAACAAAGACAGAACTGGAAACACAATTTTATGAGAACTCTTTTAAATTTCTTTAAAAGAATATAGATAAGAGATGGTGAATAAGTCAATGCCATCCCTAACACTAGAAACATTGTGATGATAAACTTGATTGTTTATAGATATAGATAACCTCAGTTTGATAAACTTCTCACTTTAGACATGTTGGCATTACAGGGGCTTCGCTAATTTATTTTAGAATATAAGGAGTACAGTCTGGTATACCAGTATTAATAAAGACACTAAGGTTGCGAATATATGGTACCATTATTTTGACTAATTAAATTTGGCTTGACATCATAATATACAAATGTACATGTATTGTATTAAGCCCATTTCAAATATATGATTTTAACATCCATATAAATGTAAATTATGGTAAACATTGGCAATATATTGGTAGCTGCTAATGAACTTTTCATTTAAGAAAGTAGGCGATGGGTGTAAAATTCCGAATTCCCGAATTCTCCGAATTGTCCGAATTGGGTAAGAAAAGACTAAAAAATCGAAACTAAATTTGCGCCAAAAGTCGTGCACAAATTTGGGATCAAAATAATTTTACATCAAAAAACGAATATTTTCTTTGGTCAAATCAAAATTTGTAATTTTTGTTTACGTGTAAATTAATTCATAGGTTAATTCATAATAATTCTGTCTATGGTCTATGATTCGCTAATAGTCAATAAACACTTTTGGTTGTTTGTGACCGGGTGTGTCTTTCAATGAATACAAGACAACTCGGACCATAATACACACGATCCGAAACAAATATGGCTCGTATTGCATTCACATGCCACATATGTGATCCTTTGTCGAACTTGCTTAAAATGGATATAGACCTTCACATATAATTTCATTCAGATCATAATTTGGCCTATATCGCATTGACATTTATCATAGTTTCAGTGAATCAAGACGATTTAAAATGTCTGTGTATCAAGGGTTAAAACTTTGTGATCGTCGAATCAAACCAAATTCTAACTAGTCAAAAAATATAAAACTACGCATAAAATTTCATTAACATAGGATAAAAATTTTGGCCTCTATCTAATCCGAAACTTGCTCAGATATTAAAAACACTAAGATATATGGATACAGTGTATACTAGTACTACTTCTGCATTTAATACATACTAAGTTTCGAAACACATACTGGTAACGTTATCATATAGAAGTAGGAAGATTACATTGAAAACACTAAGATATATAGATATACTACTTCTGCATTTATTACATACTAAGTTTCGAAACACATACAGGTAACGTTATCAAGTAAATCCTACTTCTATATGTCTGATAAACAATAAGATCAGATATCTATTTACTCAAGCTAATTGTGGACGGGCCGACAAAAATAATGTATTAACCAGTTAATCATGAAAAGTGGTTGAAGTGTTGTAAACAGTGGCCCGAGATTGTTTTGATCTGAGTTGTATTGACACATTCGGTTACAGACAACAAAAAGTGTTTATTTATATTGACTAACAGTGATTGTATACTTATTAAAAATAAAATCATTATCAAAATTCAGTATTGTTATGAATAAGCTCACTAAAGTTGAAGTAGGCGAAAAATAAAAAATGTGATTTGACCAAAGAAATATTCTTTAAAAATATTCGTTTTTTGGTGTAAAATGTTTAAATCTTGAATTTGTGCACGACCTTTGGCGCAAATTTAGTTTCGATTTTTCAGTCTTTTCTGACTCAATTCGGACAATTCGGAGAATTCGGAATTTTACACCCACCGGCAAGTAGGCCTACATGTATACCAATAAATGAGTAAATATATCACAATGAAAAGTGGTATCAGATGTCTAGAAGTGTTAGCATACCCTGTTTGACGCCACCTCCGCCACTGATGCTCAATGATAGGGCCTATGTTAATTTCTAATTTCTGTCACAAAATCAATTTTAAAGTTTAACTTTTAAGGGAGTTAATTTTATAAAATGCAACATTAAGGGAGAGAACTCTGTCAATATTTTTTAGGTAACCGTAATAATTAAGTCAATATGCTTACATCACGAGGGATAACTCCTGACGAAATTAAACCAGTATGTCTGAATCAAATGTAAACGGCCAAAGAAGTCTCGAGTCATGCAGAGCCTGTAGGCCTAACCCTCTCCAGTGTCCATAAGTAGGACTGGGCATAGTTTGAGTATGTGAGTAAATGAAACAGAACGAAAAAGGAATTTAAAGTAACCTTATGGAAAAAATATTAGTAGCAGCAAATGAACCATAGGGCCTACATGATATGAGAAAATATATCAATTATAAATGAGGAAGTATTTCATTATGAAAAGTGGTACAAGAAGAGTAAGCATATTATTATACATAAAATATGAAGGTCAAAACAACCATGACCAATCTGACCAACATTTGAGCCAAATTTCATGGAGTCTCATCAAGTGAAATATTTTGTTGAAGTTTACGACTCCGCTACGTACTTTTGGTTAAGAAAGATTATAAAAGCATCATTTTGACTATTTATATCGTGAACAAAAATAAAAGAGAACCCATTTGTTTGTAGTATAGAGATGTGGTAATGTTATATGATGAAACTAGAGCAGCTTGTAAACGACTTACTGCATCAGTTCTCTTCAGTAATAGCTGTAATAAGATTCACCTGTTCTAAGTTTTTTACAGGTGATTTTTCTTGGCAGCTATAAGCTTTCTTATATCCCAATAAATACAATTCAGCGTTTCAAAGAAATAGATAAAAAATTCTCTCGTTAATGTCAGTTGTGTTTTAAATGCATTTACATTGAATGAGTAGGTCATGGCAGAAGCAATTCGACTACTGCAATCTCAAGGTCAAGGAGGTCAATGCTAATACCAAACATTTTCAAAAGGTTTGTTTTTCAGTTACACATTACCTTCAACAGTGTCCCTCTAACCTATTTAATTGTGATTGAAGTCTAAGACATTGCCTTCGTTAATAGAATCTGCATACCGAAAGAGGCCAGACAATGGAAGACCCATCAACAAATGTCTAATGAATGTGATCGAATGTTTGTAGAATGTCTGAACTGCTTACATTGGTGCCAGTTTGTTTGGTATGTCATGTCAAACAATAAATCTATCAGTGAGAATCATGTCAGATATAACTCATATTAGTATAGTACATTATTTACGAAATATAATACTCGAAACATTCAAATAGGAATTTCTTTCATTCAACAATACCGTTATCATAATATCTGCTTTAATATTCTCCATTTATTTTCTCAGTCAGCTGCTTCCAGCACTCAAATTGTTGACCGAGAGTAGCCAGATACCAACTAACCATAAGTTAATTATTGAAATGGTTCAGGTGAAACCCGACATATAAGCCATCAGATTCCGTTGTTCTAATATATAGGCCTGGGTGAGACCCTATAACATATATATGATATGAACCCCTCTTAATTCCTGAAAAAAACAAGTATTTTGTTAGAAGATGTTTTAAAAGAAGCATAGTTAAGGTTAGAAATAGTTTTGAGATTAAATTTAAAGCACTAATACACGAGGAAAGATTGATTCCAATAGTGATGTTATCTGTTATTCATTACCATGTTGTTTGACTAGAATCTGTCTCACAGCATCCTGTATGTGGTTTACCATGACATTAAGTATTGTTAGCAATCAGTTGAACGATTCCATTCACTGGAAGCAGTAGAAAAAAGACGAGTAGTATTATTGAACTTATACCGTATTGGTTTAACTCTGTACGTGCTTTATACACTAAAAGAACAATAAGAAGCTAGTTTAGTTCCACTTGAACATGCTCATGTCTTTAATCGTGGAAATAGTTGTATTTACAGTTACCAACTTTATTTACAATAGTACCATTTCTTATTTACCCTTAGTACCGACTGAAATCGTTCATTAATGAACTCTTTACATTTACGCTAATGGCTCATTTAAAGGTGCATATTTATAAAAGTTATGATTTTTCAGCTTTAAATGATATAGCCTACGTTGTGTCTTCTTGAATGTATTCAAAAGGTCTTCAGCACTCGGACAACAAAGATCACGGTATCAATCATCATTTAGACATAATTCTGCACATTATAGCCTACTAAGTTGCAATATTTGATTCGTCTCGTTTAAAGGAACACGCTCCTCTATCTACATCTGTAAGTAATTATATTAAAGTATAAACAATAGAAACTGGCCATTGTAAAGTTAACTGGTATTTGATACTGTACATATGATGGTATCTGTACTTGTTTGATGTTATTTTAACCTCCAGTCTTCAATTCAAGACAATCAAACTATCATTTTAGTGCTGTGATTAATCACTTATTTATCGACATGTGGTGTCGTTTTATCATTATTCCAGATTACATTGGCAGCTTTTCTATCATTGTCCACTGCATAGTGTTACTCGTCTTCGCAGCTCACTTAGATGCAGAATCGGAAGTCCATTTTAATTTTTTACGTCAGGAAACCACATCCAGTGGGAAGAACGATTTAAGAAACAAGTTGATGACAATTCCTTGTCAGAGTCTAAATCTGTCCACCCTTTTGAACATACATGTACATACATAAAAAAATCGACAGCGTTTATAGGACTTCCGATTCGATTATCCTATAGTAAAACGGAATCAAGCGCTCTTTTGGTTAAATCTGTTTTGAGGTAAATTTTATAACCAACTGTTGCTTGAAAGGTAGTCTCAAACAATGGTCGGAGTTAGTCATGTCTCTCGAGTTTGTCTTGTGTGGTTTAGATTGTTTCAGATAATATCAGATGTGTCAAATAAATTAATAGCCTCCTTAAGGAACCTTGTCTGAAAGGACAGCATTCCCTCGAGAGCAATAGCATCCATATCTCGATTTGTGTTCTTCGATATCTTCTTTTGCAAAATCTACATGATAACGCAATTAGAAATTTATATTCTCTACAATAATACGAAAAGGGGCCGCGGAGCGTCTCCGGATGTGGAGGGACCCGTGGTTTTAAAATCGAACAGATATCAACACAACCCCCATACCAAAACTCCTCGAATTTAGACCTCTCGATTTTCAGATTCAGTACATTATCGTATGAAGATAAGACAAAAATTTTATGGGCCATAAAGTTTGGGGGAAGGGGGTCAGCCCCCCGGACACCCACGCTTCGCGACCCTTCACGAAGGAAGCAGCGAAACAGAAATAATTTGTGTGAAAATCCATGTACATGTAACATGATTTGACGATGAAGATTAATCCTATGTCGTTAACACGATACTGAAAGAGGGAAGATTTATCAGACATAAACAGACTATAAACAGGACATTATAGATGATGGGCTTGTTAATAAATGCTTTATAAAAGATCAGTAACGCTGTGTGGATGCAATGTAACCGTGATGTTTATCATCATAGAACCATGGAATCAAATATCATAATTCTGCTTTGAATCTTGTTTGTTTTGATGTTTGTAATTAATTCTTATTAAATGAAAAAATTCGAGGGAACTGTATAAACAGTGTTGCACTGATTTAATCTAATTTACTACAGCTAAAACTATTTCATTTGTAATTTTACACCAAACACAATAAATATGATACGATAAAATATAAAACTGATATTCGGATTTCTATGAAATCATTAGCAGTAAACATTTCTGTTCGACTATCTAAAGCCGATTTAATCTGTTTGCATTTACAATCCCAAACCATAGCAATCGTCAACAGGGTCGAGATATTACTGATATCCTCAATGATAAAGCCACTGGGAGGTTAATTCTGATATCCTCAATAATAAAGCCACTTGGATGCTATTATTGATATCCTCAATAATAAAGCCACTTGGATACTATTATTGATATCCTCAAAGATAAAGCCATTGGAGGTTATTTCTGATATCCTCAATAATAAAGCAACTATGAAGTTATTACTGGTATCTTCAATTATAAAGCCACTTCGAGGTTATTACTGATATCCTCAATGATAAAGCCATTGGAGGTTATTTCTGATATCCTCAACAATAAAGCCACTTGGATGCTATTATTGATATCCTCAATAATAAAGCCACTTGGATGCTATTATTGATATCCTCAATAATAAAGCCATTGGAGGTTATTACTGATATCCTCAAAGATAAAGCCATTGGAGGTTATTACTGATATCCTCAATAATAAAGCCATTGGAGGTTATTACTGATATCCTCAATAATAAAGCCACTAGGAAGTTATTATTGATATCCTCAATAATAAAGCCATTGGAGGTTATTACTGATATTCTCAATAATAAAGCCACTTGGAGGTTATTACTGATATCCTCAATAATAAAGCCACTAGGAAGTTATTATTGATATCCTCAATAATAAAGCCATTGGAGGTTATTACCGATATCCTCAATAATAAAGCCACAAGGGGGTTATTACTGATATCCTCAATAATAAAGCCACATGGAGGTTATTATTGATATCCTCAATGATAAAGCCATTGAAGTTTAATATTGATATCCTCAATAATAAAGCCACTTGGATGCTATTATTGATATCCTCAATGACAAAGCCATTGGAGGTTATTACTGATATCCTCAATAATAAAGCCACTTGGAGGTTATTATTGATATCCTCAATAATAAAGCTACTTGGATGCTATTATTGATATCCTCAATAATAAAGCCACTTGGATGCTATTATTGATATCCTCAATAATAAAGCCACTTGGATGCTATTATTGATATCCTCAATAATAAAGCCACTTGGATGCTATTATTGATATCCTCAATAATAAAGCCACTTGGATGCTATTATTGATATCCTCAATAATAAAGCCACTTGGATGCTATTATTGATATCCTCAAAGATAAAGCCATTGGAGGTTATTACTGATATCCTCAATAATAAAGCCACTAGGGGGTTATTATTGATATCCTCAATAATAAAGCCACTAGGAGGTTATTACTGATATCCCCAAGAGTCAAGAAATAAGCAACTAGAAGTTAACAATGTCACAAGAAGGTATCCAAAAACGTTTCCAAATAGTTAATACTGGGCCTGTCCAGCTGCATTTCCGGTGGGGTCATGTTGTATCTTTCGTGTTCATGGTATATAAAGAATCAATTAATTGGATGTATCTCCAAGTGAATTTCAAGCTACTCATTGTTTGTAAACCTATCTCACAAAATTATAAGATCTGGCTATATGGGCTAATGTGAGAAGAAACAATATTAGCATTATGAATTGAGTTAAAACCAACTGTTCACGGAGTTGGTCTTAAAGATATGAAGGTCGTTGTTTCTCCAGGGAAATTCAGCACTTCAAATCGATCGACGTGCATTTCTTGTAGCAGTAATTCGTGATGTAATGGCTTTTCAGCTAATTGTTCGTTTAAAACATGTTCCTTTTTATAAGATTTTTTGTGTGTGGTTATTACAGCAAGTGAAACCACTGACGCTACAATCCATATAAATCTAGTTGAACGAGACAGATCGTTCTATTTTTGATGAGTTGGTGAATTGCAGGATTGAAATGAATAAAAAGCCAAAAAATGTTATTAAAATTATTGATATGGACATTTGCCAAATTGAGGCTATATTTAAATCAGTTGATGGTTTGAGTTGACCTGAGGTTTGATAGAAAATTCAATTATTTATATACAGTTTTCAAGTTATTGTGAATCAACTGTCAATTTAAATCTATTTCTCAGTATTGGTATTGGCCAGATCATGTTCCACTGTCATGGTTTTCCCATTCCCCATGGAAACCTATGCTTAAAATTGTAGAAAAATTCTTCTTTGGAAAACGAAGATTAAAATGTATGTCTAAAAATATCAGAGGAATATAAAGGAATATAAAAAAAACCCGGAAAGAATTATTACGTGGCATAAAGATAGACATAAAATAACATCTGTATACATTGTGTTGTTCATTAAAATCTCATTTATCTCATGTTATTTCATTTACATATACAATATTATACAGACTTTTTTTTATTTTTATACAGCAGAAATCTAGAAATACCAATAAGCAACATACGATATTAAACAATGGTCATAAATCATTAAGTATAATTTTTCTTTAGCATTTTCATCGAAATATACCCTGTCAACCGAGAAACGTGGCTCAATGGCAATCTTCTGTGGTCAAAATGATCTAAGTGATGCGCTAACATTATCTAATGCACAAAAAATAACAATATCAATACAGTCAGCGTTAAAATAATTCTTCTGTTCATTGAGGCAGTTCCACTGGAGAACTAGTTAATTACAAGCCATGTCAGACAGAATGACTTCAACATTCTTCTACATTTGATGTCCAGACAGTTTCCATGAAACAAGAGAAACTAATCATTGATCAATAGAAGAAAATATGTTATCCCCTTTTCTTCAACTGTGACAATATTAACTAACCGTGTGCCACATGAAAAACAATGACATAGGGGTTTTCTCGAAACTATTGAAATACTTTACTATTTAAAACTCTAAAATTTCACCCCTATGATTATGGCAAAATTTGCATGTTTCTGCATCGAAATTGTATTTCTGTCAATTGATACATGTTACCATGGCTTTCACGTGTCAGGAAAAAATATCTAAGATCAAGTTTTGGAGCAAAGGTAGGCCTACTGAAAAACAAATTGATCATTTTGCAGAAAGACCTCATAAATATGTCAGGTGCAGTTAATTTCTTTAATGACACTTAAGAGATATGCTTTTTTTTCTTCTTTTTTTTTTATCTACGCCCTCTCTTATGGCCTATTCTTTCACTCTTTTACTTTATATTTCCTACTTGAAATAAGGGTCCAATCTTATCTAGGCAAACTGCCAAGTATATTATACCCTTGCATTACCAATACAGTAATAGCCTATACATTACTTTATATATGTATTGATTAAAACGTTGTCCCTATTTATAACTATATTGTAGAATAAATATTACGCAATCAAATCCAGAAAAAAATAAAAAATACTTGAGGCAGAAATGTGCTTTATCATTAGAGCAATACAGGCATTTTAACCAATCAAAACCCGGACTTAAAAATCAAAATTAAATATTTGTCATACATGATTCAAGTTAATAATACCCTAAGGAAAATAAATAAAGAAATCGGGGAATTTACTGATTATAACTGGAGGCTAATAACTTTACTGTAATATTTCTTTCATTTTTGTTGATAAAATATGTTTTATTTTTCCATGATTAGACTTGTGGTAGATCCATAATATGCACTGTCCCCATTTCTTTAAATGTAGGCCCTACGTCAATGGATATCAGTTTTTTTAAGTAAAAGGTCAAGCCGATTATTTTACTTGTAAAATTTAACATTAGTTTAATATATGAATTGATATAGCCTTAACTATTCTGGTAGACTCCATTTGAAACTTTGAGATCTAAGTAAGTTGTACAAAAGGTCTTAAAATGTCGTCACTTCGCAATTATAGACAAATCATGTGCCAGATTTCATTTTGGAAAGTTCAAGACCAGTGTAGATTTCCATTTAACGTTACAATTATTGTATCATCTCCACTTTGTCAACCTTTTTCTTGATTAAATATTTTTCCATTTTTTCAGAGTTTGGGGAGACAAGAGGAATCAATATCCATGGATATATTCGTACATCCTCGCTTAAAAATTGGATACAACAGAATCTGATCCTATTGGCTTATTGAATTTGTTTAATCTTAACACCCGTCACATCTGGCTTCAACTTGACACCAAAATCAACAGAATAGTGAGAGGTTGTGCAGTGGAAGTTATTGACAGTTCATACACACTGTCTGGTCAAAACCAATAATCGATTAGACTACAAGCTACAGATTACCCCACCAACCGGCACTACTATCTCTAGGCTTATTTTTAAAACTTCTACACACAAAGGATTAAATAATAGCATAAAGGTCATGACCTTTAATTTGGTGCCAAAAATGGCTTTATTGATTTGCAGAGAAATTCAATAATATTTATAAATTAGCTTCAAGATTAGCTTTTATTGACCTTTTCTTCATGTAATTTATATTTGATGAGAAATGACAGTGCTCATTTATGACTGCATCATTTCTGTAGAACATACCTGAATTTAGAACTGATTCTGAAAAAAACAACCTTTCAACAAACAAGTTGGCATCTATGGAAATAAAAGATCATCAGAAAGTTTTCTTGTCTTCAAAATGCAGACTGTAAGAGACTTGTGATGGCCAGGGATGAAAAGACAAGAAAAAGCATTAGAGTCATTGTTGCCACGGTTCGCCGTTTGTGATTGTTGATGAATCTGGTTGCAATTAGCCATATTATCATCAGAAGAGAGTCAATCATTTTGTAGATTAACCAGTAAAGTAGCAAGTAACCCATTTTACTACTTGGATAGGAGGATTTACCTCCCTTTAAATCACATTTTCGGTCTGGAATAATTTAATATGATGTTCGAATATCACATGTCCTACACATAACTGAAAACTATCTCTAGAAAAGAATAATGAAACACACAATGATTAGCAGTTCATAAAAATCGACCTGATTATAATTGGAAAAATAAATCAACAATGAATCTACATAGTATGTCAAATATAAAGACACACATCAAACTTTGGTTTTGTGGTACAGAGAAAATTACACATAGTAATATTAAGGCCACACTTATATTAAACAACATAGATTTACACCAGTATATATTTTCAGTTAAATTTCTTTATTATTAAGTCAATATCACATATTAATTGTTTTGCTTTAGCTATAGAGTAATTCTTGTCTTGGTTAATTTTAGTATCAGTTGATATAGAAGGCTGTTGATGGTCACCGTCACAAGAAATAGTTTGATCACAATCTAATATAGTAAATACTGAATGTTCTAACATATCATTTACAATATATTTTACTTTCTGTAAATCAAATACAGCATGATGTACATTGATATACCTCCAATGATATTTAATATCACATATTGGAAGTTGAAAATCACATTGTTGAATTTGGGAAGATCCTCTATCACATTTCTCTACCTCTCCTGTTACTTTTTGATCACATTTTTCTGTATTTTTGGATTGCTCTAAGAGTCTGTCTTCCTTTCTGTTGTCATTTAAAGAACAATTTTCTACACCACTCGTTGGTATATCAAAAGGGTTTTCCATACCGTATTTATAACATAGATCTAATTTAGCATCACATAAAGAGTTTTGTTGCGAATCATTCAAAGAACTGTCATTGCAGGATGAAAGTTTATCTAATTCATCTATTCTATGTCTAGCTATTGTAAACATAAACATAAAGAATTCAGTAAAGTTGATTCCACTGCTAGCTTTTAATATCATCTGAAATTGACAAAAAAAAAAAAAAAAAATTAAAAACACTTAAAATATGCTATTTTTTGGAGGATGTTGGAAAATTAATCAACATATTTAAGTGAAATAGACAAAAAGATGCCAAATTGTAGGGATATATATATGCCAAATTCCAAAAGTATTTTGAATTCCTTACTCTCATATCAAATAGTATGTTGGCCAAGTATAACATCATGGTGTAATGCATATTTTATAAATCTTTTTTGTTGATGAAAAAACACTGTCCTCAATACACTATAAAATCAATTTGAATTCCTTTATGTCATATGAAATGAGTTTGTAGATCTGTAAGTATAAATATCTTTTATTAAACATTTAATTAAAAGAACTATAATATATAGTACAACAAATTAAATATTCTGTCTATTTACCTGACAATGTTGATGCCAGTTCTCCATATCACGACAATCTGAGATCTCTTTCTCTACCTCCAATAATGAAGATTTAATAAAGTTCCAACAGTTCTCTACACAACATCCATTTAACCAGTTATGATTGATAGAAATTGTATCTTCCTGTAAAAAGAAAGTTAATAGCTTGATGTATACTAGTATATATGTTCCAGATACCAACACTAACTTGTCATCAGTAATTTGTAAATGACTTTCTCTTTATGGACTTGCATTAGTTTTACATTCACTTAATCTCACTTTTAGAGAGTTGGAAACATAAGTCATTATATTCAGGGCTTAAAATGACCATAGTTTGGGCACACCTTGTATTTGCATAAGCAGAGCACAGAAAATAAAGACTAAAGAAGGCTACAGAAGCATTTTCACTAATTTAGCATTCCTTTGGGGATATGTAATGAAAATTTTGAAAGTGGACTACTGTTATGAACAGTCCTTCAAATTGTTGGCATCTCTCACTATACAGTGTTTAAGTAAAATGACTAGACATCTTATCTTATTTTTCTATAATTTAGGCAGAGCTAATATTGGCACAGCATTTACTGTTGTAACTAGCATGTAATCTAAAGCTCTGATATTAGACTTGAAGGTAGAAAAATTAGAAACTTTACGAGATTGATAACTTGATGATGCCAACCACTTGGTACAAATATCACTTCCCCAGCCTCTTGTATTACTTCATATTTATATTGAATTTGTGAAGCTAGGCTATATTTATCATTATCTATAGGCTGTGTTACATCATAGATTAGATTACCAAATTTATCTTTTAATTTTTCTTCTTCACCTACAATATCAAATTCATTTCAAATAAAAATATAAAACTTTTCCATCATTGTAATATAAACCAGGGACATGTGGTCAAATAGCTAACTTGGTTTCTGGTAATTCATGAGATCATTGTGCAAATTATTAAAATATTTCTTTTGTGAAGCATTTACCATTGAATTTTTGCAATGTCTAGAGGAATATAAACACTAGGATATATATATTATGCATGTATATGTCTATATAAAAAATTTAAAGCTTATTCATAATTACCAGGAGCATAAAAGATCCATTTCTTTCGACCACAAATATTGGCTGACCAACTGTATGATCTAAATACATCAGCATGAAAAGGTGTCCTTGAAGGAAAAAAGGGGTTAAATTTATAGTCATGTTTTCCTTACACACAGGAAAAAAGATAATAATTAAATTTGTAATTTTGTGAACAGTCAGTTTTCATTTGAGAATTTGACATCCTATTAATCATCCCTTATGAGCTTAATAATAAAAGGTTGATCACTGCAAATGTTACAATACTTACCAGGATCCTTTAGGTCCAATATAAACAAATCTATAGTCATCATGTTCAGTATCTCCACCAACATCCCAGTATTCATTTAACCAATCTGATTTAAAATATACAGGAGTTTCATATGCTTTATAATCTGGACAATCTCTAGAATACAATAAACATAGCTTGCCAGGCAAGGTAATATACGCCCACTGGGCCACTGGCTTTGACTTTAAACAAATATATTTGACAGTTACAACAAAAGTGATTAAGAACATTCACATCAAGTTTCTTCAAAATCTGTCTAGTTTTGTCCTGTGTTTATGAGCTAAAAATTGAACATGTTTTCAAGAACAAGAGCAATAATTCATAGTAAATATTTTTAGATTTTTCTGATTTTCTATAGGGTTCATCCTTGGGTGGAAATTAACATTATCAGCAAGTTTCATAAAAATCCGTCAAGAATTGTGACCTGTAGAGTGTTTACATGCCAAAAATTGAAAGCGTTTTGTAGAACAAGGGGAATAATTCATAATAAATATTTTTAGATTTTGCTGATTTTCAATAGGGTTCATCATTGGGTAGTAATAACCATTACCATTAAGTTTCGTCAAAATCCGTCTAGAATTGTGACCTGTAGAGTGTTTACGAGCCAAAAATCGAACGCGTTTTTAAGAACAAGGGCAATAATTCATAGTAAATATTTTCCGATTTTGCTGATTTTCAATTGAGTTCATTCTTGGGCGGTAATAAACATTACCATTAAGTTTCGTCAAAATCAGTCAAGAATTGCGACCTGTAGAGTGTTTACAAGCTAAAAATCGAACGGGTTTTTAAGAACAAGGGCAATAATTCATAGTACATATTTTCCGATTTTGCTGATTTTCAATAGGGTTCATCCTTGGGCGGTAATAAACATTACCATTAAGTTTCGTCAAAATCTGTCAAGAATTGTGACCTGTAGAGTGTTTACGAGCTAAAAATCGAACGAGTTTTTAAGAACAAGGGCAGTAATTCATAGTAAATATTTTCCGATTTTGCTGATTTTCAATAGGGTTCATCCTTGGGCGGAAATAAACATTACCATTAAGTTTCGTCAAAATCCGTCAAGAATTGTGACCTGTAGAGTGTTTACGAGCAATTGTGGACGGACGGACCGACGGACGGACGGACGGACCGCCGGACGGACCGCCGGACGGACATGGGTGACGACAATATACGCCCCCTATTTCATGTGGGCGTATAAAAAAGGGGGATGTTTTCTGTATTAAAGAAGAAGAAATATTTTTATTAATGTGTCACATACTAAATACATTTTAAAACCAAAAATTATCAGACATTTAGAACAAATGTATGCAGTATCCGGCCTCCAGGGCCTACAAGACACAGCGTTACTGAAAAAAATCACACACAAACATTTGCACAAATAAAAAATCGTAAATAAAATGTAACGCACGAAAGGTGCGTCAAAACATCAAAACTTCCTTAAAAGTAATTAGTATTAAATAACATAAAGAGATTGTAAGGAGGTTTTCTAGCTTGTTTATGTGTATTGGAGGCAAACTTCTATTTCCATTATTACACTATATATCTATACAATTATTATAGAATTGCTTAAATGTAAATGCATCACTATCGCAACCACATCTTAGTCCTACTGTCTGTGCAAGTTGAAGAGTTGTTTGAATTTTAGCGGTTATTTTATGAGAATTTTGAAGAAACGTAAATTGTGTTCCTATTTATATTTTCATCAAAGCAAACACATTCTAAGACTAACAATACTAACAGACAGTTATAATATTTAGGTTTTTTCACAAGAGCTACAAATATTGTTTCTTTGTAGGTAGGCCTATATACATTTATATATTTAATTCTCTCACGATTAGATAACATCTGATGACGACACATGCATATTGTGTTGAAACGTTATGTGCCTAACCTTATTAAAGACATGTCTTATAATCCATAATATTGTCTTGTGTTTTGTTATAAGTGAGTTTACCGTATAAAATGCCAGTCTTTGAGATATAAACATCGGTCTTGGTTTGGATAGTTACAGTTTTTATAATTAACTATATAATCTATATAATCAGTGAACTTCAAGTCTTCTTTAGGATGGGCTGAATATTCTTCTCTACCACAGTCAGCTACAGGCACTTTGATATGACCTAAAAATACAAAATATACACACTGCTTGGTACAAAATGTATTCATGTTGTAGAGGAAATATTGCATATATATTTCGATTTCAATTTTATCTGCATCCTCTATATCAAGGAAAAGTTGTTTTTTTGGTTCTAAATTCAGATGAAAAACAAGAATAATGCAAGTTGAATGATATTAATATAGAAGGGGGGTCAGTTCTGGTGTCTCTAATTGAATTATTATGATTTATACAATCCTACAAAAGCTCTGTTATTTCAATCCCTGATGCACACAAAATGAATAGACCAACAAAAAGGTGTAAATGGATCTTGTGTAAAAGATTCACAGAGACAATCTGTGAATGCAAGTAAAAATCATGCAACCTATAATTATAATGGCTATATTACCAGAACTTACCAAAAGACTGCCTCAGAAATTGATAGTTTGGTTTCCCTAAAGAGGTAACCCAATCTTTTCTGCAATTCCAGCTCTCTGTTACAAAGTTTGTAAAAATCCTACAAAAGCTCTGTTATTTCAATCCCTGATGCACACAAAATGAATAGACCAACAAAAAGGTGTAAATGGATCTTGTGTAAAAGATTCACAGAGACAATCTGTGAATGCAAGTAAAAATCATGCAACCTATAATTATAATGGCTATATTACCAGAACTTACCAAAAGACTGCCTCAGAAATTGATAGTTTGGTTTCCCTAAAGAGGTAACCCAATCTTTTCTGCAATTCCAGCTCTCTGTTACAAAGTTTGTAAAAATACATGGCCTATTTAATAGCAAGAACTTCTGAAAGAACTCTTCGTAGGTAATTGGTGAATCTATTTTTATTGTAGCGGGTTTGCTTTAATTACGTCACTCACGTCAGTGATATTTACAAGGGGTTTCCTTGCTGGCTATTTTTAGACTTGGTCGAGCTTGATTTACATTGCCGGGCTTGACTATTTAACATCGCATGATATTTTACGTGGGAGAGCCTCTCATTCATACTTGTTATGAATCCTTATCCAATGGGAGCCGATGTTTGGCACGTGCATGTGCAAGATCGAAGTGTATAAAAGCTCTTCTGTATCGTTTGTTAGTCAGTCGGTCGGGGCGTTGCACAACGGTAGGTTGTCTCCGAAAGGTGTATGGGAGTTTTCTTGACTCCGCTCATGGACTGGTAGAAAATAACATACCGAGGACTGGCTATGCCTGAGTTGCGTGATAGGGAGTTTTAAGAACTCCGCTCTATTCTCGCAACTCATGGAACTTTGTTAGGGTGTAGGGTTTGTTTTGGTGGAGGTTTGCGTAATGGTGTAGTGTTCTGTGTTGTAGTTTTGTATGTGTATATGTTTTATGTTTGTTTAAAAATAAAATGTCTTTAAACTTCTCTCTTATTTCCTCGCATATCACAGTATACTGAACCTGGAACGTACGTAGGTGGGATTGAGTTGTGCGGGAGCAGCGCCGCCCCTTTCCCTCCTGCTACATATTTTTGGCGAGCTTGCCAGGATGCTGTAATTTTGTGTGGTTTAGGCGAGTTTAAGGAATGGTCAGGGTAGGATATTTAGGATGTGTTATTTCTGGTATTGGTATTTATACCTGTGGAATCATTTGATTTGAAGTTGGAACTTAGGGTAATGTACGAAGTATGGTCTATGTGTAAAACTATCGCTGCAATATTTGGCGAATTTTTTGTCGGATCAGGCGTGATACAATCAGTTCTATGTTTTATTTTTGTTTTAATGAAAAGTTTGAATTTGGAAGCTTGAAAAGGTGCAGGGTGTTTCATGGATTTGAAAAATGCCCTATTGTTTTTTTTTTTTGCAACTTGCAAGTTTGACCTATTCTAATTGTGATTTGATTAGGCGTTCAGTTGTGGTGTTCCTTGTTAAGAGGTATGCACAAGTTTTTTTTTGTTTTTTTTTTGTATGTACATACTGACTGTTACGATTTCAATGCAAGATTATTACATGTATTATGTCAGTCAGTACTGGTTTTGATATGTATCATTTTCCTTGGAGTGATAAGATATCCACGAGGTATTGTAACGTTGAAGCTCCTTCCGCTGTAAGTCGCAATGTTTTGGTGCAGAGACATGCTATTTCTAGGAAGGAAAAGGAACCAGATGCATTTGATGGGAATACAACAGATTGGGTAGATTATATTATTCAATTTGAAAGGGTTGCTGACTGGAACCAATGGGATGATTTTGAAAGGGCTCAACAGTTGGTTATGTGCTTGAGGGGTACAGCTTTGAGATTGTTAAGCACTCTTACCTCAGCACAGCTCGATGATTATGATGAGGTCAAGTTAGCTTTGGAGCGTAGGTTTAATCCGGGTCACAGACTTGTAGCCCATCGGGTTGAATATAGAAACAGGAGACGATATCGAGACGAATCTGTGGCAGACTTCGGTTATGACTTAAAGCGCTTAGCTTATAAAGCCTTCCCTAATTCACAGTCTGACAGTTTAGAAGTTCATATTGTAGACCAATACATCCATGGGTTGGGAAATCATGAGTTAAAAAAACATGTTCAGTGTTCACATCCCCAAACATTGGAACAGGCAATTGGTGTCGCAATAGAGTATGAGGCGTTTGAGGGTCCAGTCGATCGCGATCGCAATCCATATTTTGAACATGATAAGAATAGTAATGTACCAAATTATCTAGGTTGCAGAGCTGATGAGCAAATGTATCATCGCAGAGGTTATGATGGTCGATCACATGATAGTTTCTATATGTTTGAATATGAAAAGTTATGGAGTAATAGGGATACTAGGCATAACGTACGTCAGGGTCATTTTTCTGTTAGAAGTGATCGGTCAATGAAAGATATCCAGGATAGGAATGCAACTCGACAATCGCAGGATATAAGGAACCATGAGCATGTCTATAGAGTTCATTGTTATCATTGTGGTGATGTAGGTCATATCCAGGCAGATTGTCCTCAGTTAAAGAATGGTGCAAACGCGTGTAGGGTCTTTGAACGAGTAGGGTCAGGTCTTATTGCTACCACATCAGTTCCCACAGTTAAAGAGCAGCAGGGAGAGATTCTTAACACTGAAGTTATTGAAACTAAAAATGAAGTTCAAGCGACTGCGATTCATTCTAAGAAATTTGTTTCCGGACTTTTCACACATTTAACAGACAGTTTAAGTGATCACTGTGATAATGTTAGGCCTCAATTATCTGATGGGTTGACTCGTGGCAATATTTTCTATCGTTTTGTGGATGCAGAGTATGAGTCGGTACCATCAAATGGTACAAAAGTTCAAGGTGACTATTTATCTATTTCTAAGCCCCTTTCCTACACAGAAGTAGATAACACTGTTCATAAGGTTATACCTCCTAGTTTGGGTGATGATTGCTTGTTACAGTTGAACACACATGAGACAAACGTTGATGTAGATTCTGAACATGAATGTAATGATTATGAAAATGTTTCTGATAGGACAGACACTGTTGAGAACGATCCTAAGGTTAAACAAAGCTCAACAGATTGTGATATTGACAGTGAGGTTGATGTTGTTGAACAGGAACTAGCTGTGGTTCCAACTTCCTCTATTAGATCTATTCAAGTTTTACAATCGAGCGTGTCCAATGTTAAGGTCAATGTCAATGATATAGTTCAAACTGATAATGTTAAGGATAAACAGATTACAGTTAATAATTATGTTAAGGCCACTGAGATTGCGAAGGCTAAGCATGTTGAGGTCAGTGATATTGTAAAGGCTAGTAATGTTTACAAAGAGATTGTGAAGGCTAGTCAAAATAGAGTAGGCGTTAGTCAAGATACAGTAAGTGTACCTCATGGACATCAGAATGAATTCTTGACTATCTTGAAGGTGAACCAAATACTGAACTTCATCCATAGGCCGGCACGGGCTAGGTTGAAACTAATGGTTGTTCGTATGCTCATGAAATGGATTATGGTACTGGTATGGATGATCTTCTTGACGATGGACGTTTGGTATGGTTATGGTGATATTATTGGTATTTTGGTGATAAGATTGGTACACGACAATGGTTGAATGGTGGATGAGAATGATGGCGAACTACTGGATGGAGATGAACCTGGCTTGATAAACGAACTGAAATGATCTTGTGCAAACTGTATTTATGTTATAATTATTGAGTAATATAAAATATTTTATGTATTATTGTTCTCGCCCACTTTTGTTGAGAGCGGGCTCAACTTTGGCGAGGGGGAAGTGTAAAATATTTTGTTTATTGTTTTTTCTCGCCCACTATTGTTTACAGCGGGCTCGATTTTGGCAAGGGGGGAGTGTAGCGGGTTTGCTTTAATTACGTCACTCACGTCAGTGATATTTACAAGGGGTTTCCTTGCTGGCTATTTTTAGACTTGGTCGAGCTTGATTTACATTGCCGGGCTTGACTATTTAACATCGCATGATATTTTACGTGGGAGAGCCTCTCATTCATACTTGTTATGAATCCTTATCCAATGGGAGCCGATGTTTGGCACGTGCATGTGCAAGATCGAAGTGTATAAAAGCTCTTCTGTATCGTTTGTTAGTCAGTCGGTCGGGGCGTTGCACAACGGTAGGTTGTCTCCGAAAGGTGTATGGGAGTTTTCTTGACTCCGCTCATGGACTGGTAGAAAATAACATACCGAGGACTGGCTATGCCTGAGTTGCGTGATAGGGAGTTTTAAGAACTCCGCTCTATTCTCGCAACTCATGGAACTTTGTTAGGGTGTAGGGTTTGTTTTGGTGGAGGTTTGCGTAATGGTGTAGTGTTCTGTGTTGTAGTTTTGTATGTGTATATGTTTTATGTTTGTTTAAAAATAAAATGTCTTTAAACTTCTCTCTTATTTCCTCGCATATCACAGTATACTGAACCTGGAACGTACGTAGGTGGGATTGAGTTGTGCGGGAGCAGCGCCGCCCCTTTCCCTCCTGCTACATTATAAATACATCATCATAAGTTGCTTCATGCACAATATGAACATTATTATCAACAGATTTCAAGATAGGATAATTGGCCATTCTTCAGAATACAATCTCTAACAACATGGTAGAAATTATAGGACCCAATTCCGGTATCCACGAATACTTATGACTTTGATATTTCACCTTTCAGATATAAAGACAGAATATCCGTGAGAGTGTGAATGGCAGATGATAGGATTAAAAAAGTCAACAAGATTAAAAAATGGAAGATTATTCGGATTAACATGAGTCATGAGAACACAGCATCTAAGTAGGCCTTTCATGGTTATCTCTAAATATATCTGATGCAATGTTTTTCTATGGATAGAACTGAATCGAACATGAAATAGACAAGTTGTTGTGCTGAATCTTTTTCATCGAGTTCTCTGGTAGAGTAGGATTCAGACCACAAAAGTTCGTCGGTCAATAATACCATAGAAATGTATAAGACTGGAAGTATTAGTCTACTCATCGTCTATTGAACTTCTGTTTCAATTTATGGTTGGCCTAGTTTCTCCTCTAGGACTAGTTGATATTGTGGCAGAGAGACTGGATGTTCTGTTCGAATTAAATCGCGTTTATCATGGCTTTTAAATTAATATAACTTCTTGCAGAAACCGGAAGTATGGGCATACCTTCAATTCAATGCATGCGTGCCAGCATAGAATTAAAAGGTAGGGAATGCCAAGAAGGATAAATAAATAGTTTATGCTGGGCACGCATGCGCTGAATATGGGGGTTATCGCATAACTTCCGCTTTCTGCAAAATGGCAGACGATATTGATATGATGTTTGTTGATGTTATTTTGGAAGTAAGATATAAATGAAAATTTTCATATTCTGTTTATTTTATAACATTTTCACAAAATTAATTTACCTATTCACCTATTCAACGAGTTGCCACCTTGTAATAGCGATAAAAAATGTTATTCTTTGTGAGATTTGCGATTGATAAAGCGTAGCCTGAGTTGCTTACTGTTTAATAAAACTTATTGAGTTATTGTATACTTATTAAAGTCAGTCTTTGAGATCTTTTTCGTTTATCATGACAAATATGGGACTACTGTATGTTCTGGATGTTTCAGGAATTCCTGGTTATTGAGAATGTTGATTTTTTTCCAACAGTGAAGTTAAGTGAAGAAGAAGGTCAGGTAAATAAGTGTCCAATAATGCCATAATGGTAATGTCAATACCGGTATAGCCTACCCATTTTTAATTTAAAGGGGAATTTTCAGCATTTTCGAGGGTTGATTTTGGTCTTATATAGCCATAGGTCAATAGCCTCCAGAAGTACTAGAACTTCACAAAAATCACACAATCTGTTCAATTATACCCCTACGCAGATGTCTGACCAAATAAATGCTACATACTAAGACCAGAAAACTCTTTTTAAAACCTTTATTGTATTGGCATTATTAGTATATTTCATTGTTTGATATACAATTATATTCTACCTCTTAAATTCATCTATTATAAAACTGTAAGCCTAAAAGGATTAGTTTCATTAATTATAATTCTATATTTGTTTGCCAGTGGAATTATAAATATCATTCAATTTCAGGATCCGTGCAGTTCAATTTAAAAAGGGGATGTTCAGCATTTTTGAGAGTCGATTCAGGCCTTAAATATATATAAATAGCTTCCAGAAGTACTAGATCTGCAGGAAAATCACAGAATCCCTTCAATTATACAAATACCTAAACGTTTATCTTTCATTTTGTGTTTATGTGTACTGTTTTCTAATATAAAGCATAGACTTACTAAACAACAAGTGGTATTTTTAACTTTCAAATGCTAATAATTATGACTACACAGGGATTTGAAGGCTTAAATTTCAAGGGAGAGTTGGGGTGGATTAAGATAACTTTAAAATTCCTAGTTCTGAGATCAAAATTTTATTGGGTGAACAGTTAGTGAACATATCCTTTAAAAAAGTATGATTAAATAATAAATTATTCAATCCCTGCAAAACACAAATCCAACCCTTATTTTTGATTGTGAAAATACAGGCAAGCTCATTTTTCTTATTGGTGAATAGGTTTATGATGTATTGTAATTTATTTTCAAGTTAATAGTTTATTTTTGATTAATTGTTACTTGAATTTTATTTTTATTGTGATCTAGTAAGATATTCACGAAGACTGGTAAATGGGTGATTTTTAATGAATGCCTTGTATTCTTGCATATGTATGATTTTCAATATATATATTCAGTTATTGTTTGGAATTATCAAATATGATAAAAATAAATTCTATGAAGTGAAATTGAGTTTTACATATAGTTTTTTCTGCACATTTTGTGCTAATGAGTACCAGCAAATGACATGCAGTGTGCAATTGGGCAATTTTTACAGGACAGTGTCATTATCCTACTCATATTTTGATATTCAACTTTCGAGGGATATTTATCATGCTTAGTCTGTAACATACAGAACCTCCATTAATTGGTCCATTTGAACGACTGCGGGAAAGGGGTAAAAAATCAGTAGTAGTCATCTCATCTCATTCTGGGAAAGAACAATTGTTTTAACCCCCTGACCCACTGCGGCCCTCTGATGTTGTATCTGTCATTTTAATTAAATCTAAGAAAAAATAAGTTTTTATCACACAGTTTTTATCATATTTTTTCCAGATGAATTAAATAATGAATTATCTGGTGAATTATTAAATTTTGTATACACATCCTCACCACAACAGAAGTCCAATGCTGAGAAAAGTTGAAAATTATTTCATTCATCTTTGGACAGTATTTTTGAAGTACATAGAAAAACTTATTCACATTTATATTTTTTTTCAAACTCAAAGTCAACAGGATTCTGTCAAAGGCATTGACAGTGATGAAAGAGACATAATTGCATATAGGAGGAAGCATAGTAGGGAAACTTTTAAAACTGTACTGGCACTAGTTGTAGAATACTTATTGCCTGCAAAAGAGTAAACAATTTTATAAACATAATATTATCTGCAAGGAATAAAACCAGTAGACATTCCATCATAAATCCTTCCAGTACTAGCATATAGGATCCCCAAATCACTGCATTGACTTGCAGTAATTTATTGACTTGACAATTCTATTAATAATAAATCATTTTTTTTGTCTGACAATTAGGCATAAATGCACTTTGTTAAATCAACTTATAAAGTTCATAAAGCTGTGACTATAACTTATAAGGTTGTTTCATATACTTACTAGTTGTTTTTGGGAGTAGGCCTATTTAGTGTAGTTGAAATAGATTGTTCTGGTAAAAACAATGTTGGTATAATACCAACATGATGTAATACACATCTTTTTCTTATGCCTGGAAAGTAGCAAATTGGTGTAAATGCAAGGTAATTTACAGTAGAAAATAGTATGGGCAAGGGTCAATTTCAAGTGAAAATGTTCCAAGGAAAAGTCATTTTATGGACTCAAAGTCTTCCTTGAACAAATGATGTATAATTGACAATAATATTTTGAATATATGTGAATGAAAGAAAACAATCAATTCAAAACTCACTGCATGAGGTCATTAATACAGTAATCCTATATCATTTTAGAAACTATATACTGATAGTAAAATATCAAATCAAGAAATAACAGTTGTAACAACGTTGTAAAATTAAATTTTCTGTGATAATTTTTAAATTAACTTTTTTTGTTATTGTTTACCTTAACACCGGAAGTTAATAAAAGACCCCCAAGTAGAAATTCGGTCAACCATAAATTTAAACGGAAGTTCAATAGAGTAAGAGAAGTCTCAGACTTCCAGTCTTATACATTTCTATGGTGCCAGGAAAGTAAAACTGGGTCAGAGGTCAGTGATTGTATACGAATGTAGTCCGTGCCCGTTCAAGACATATCTTTTCCCCTAGTTTTCAGAGCCTATGTTAAGTCAGATAAAACCTGCCGTTGAGCGGGTAAGCCTATGTTGCGATCAGTTTGCCTCAAAAAGTTGAAAATGTATTTTGTATTTACGAAATATGAAGATATTTAGATGCGGAGGAATATCGGGGTAGGCTTACACACGTCAGTTAATCCGAAAATAAACCTGAACTGTTCTCGCCCAAGATAATTTGATACCATTGCCTAAAATTTAAAGTTTAATTCAAGAATGTTCATGAGGAAATCACCTGATGACGTCTCAAAGCTGAACAATTTCCACATTTCAAAAATAAACTGAGCAAAACTTTTCATTGAAAAATACTTTTAATTCTTTCCAAACTTAACAATAACAATTGTAGAGATATTAACAGTAATTCGAGCAATAATATGTATGTACAATACAATAACATATAGTAGCCTATAAAATAAATAACAAGAGAATTAACAGTCAAAATATCACAGATCTGCTTATCAATAAATTGTGTAGCAACACCTAATCGTCTTCACAAAACCAACCAATTTAATAGGGCGACCGAATGACTCGTCGAGATCTTGTTCGCTTTTCTCCGGCTGTCCACGACTTTGATCGGGCACGAAAATGGCGTAAGTCTTTTGAGTGATCTTCGTGTAACATTGGTAGGTAAGCTTGAGGATTACATTGAACCTGAATAAAAGAAAGACAAGAAATAAAGCACAATGTTTTCCCAGCATTCTTGATTGATAGGTACTTGTATTGGAAAATGAACGATATTTTTGGGTAGAAAAATTCATGTTTAACAGCGAGACATACCTTGTTGTGTTGGTAAAATGCTTTATAACCTCCTTCTAAAAGATAAATTTCAGGAAAGTTCAGCTCTGGATATCGGTGGCTATTTTGTTTTCGATCCATACTACGAAGAAACCTCATCCTGTAAGATAAAAGACAATCTTGTTAATGAACACATACAATACGTTATGATCTGTCTGTTGCCATCTGTTTCTCTTACTGAACATTTCGACCCAATATTTCAAAGTAAATCCATTAAATCTATTAAATACTTACAGTTTAGGTCCCCTGTGTGAGGAAAATTCACAATGGAATATCAAGACATCGTTCTCTGGTGAATGTAGACGAGTTTCCATGAAACTTTGAATTCCTTGCTCAGTGTAGATGTTGATAGCACCCTGAATGTGACCGCCTTGGTACTCAAACGGATAACGGCAATCAACAATTGTATAATTTAAAGAACTGTTGAAGAGACTGGACACGGTAGACGAATCTATAGATGGTAGATCATTGTGCTTTCCAGAAATGGTTGGCAAGCTGTGTGTGGAGCTGGCATCGCCAATCAAACCAAGGGCACTTGCTTCCATTCGTTCAAGGGCTTTCATAATAAAGTCTTGGTTATCTACAGACACCCTTTTCGTTGGAGATGTTGGGAAATCTTCGTCATCGGCGACTGCTTTTCGCTTGCAGGAAAATAGTCGTTTTCGAGATTTAACAGTTGTCACGCTCTTCTTCCTGTACGATGATGTTTCTGGAGAGCTTCCGAATCCACTATCACTGGAATCTTCGTTATCATCCAAGAAATTCAGTTTGGTCGTTGGCATATTCTGTAAGAAAATTAATATTATAAAATTATATTGACGGATAGCGTTTACGACGAGAATCGTGATGTGAAGAGGTGCAGAATAAAAAGAGTCATCAGACAGTGGTTCTTCTGATGACAAGTCGTCTGTAAACGTCTATTGATTTTTTCAGAATGTTCACCTTGGAAAGACATAGATAAATGCAGAGAATACTTACGAAAATTGGAGATTCGGGTTCTTGTGATTTAAAACCGTGTGTGCTGGAAAGAGCCATTGCAAGATATGTTGGGATATAGCGAGGTGAAGGTTATACTGATGTCTGCCTGGCGTTTAGCCTTATATTACCCGAAGAAGCCATTGCGTTGTGATTGCCACACAAAGACCGCCATGATTGTTCATATCGGTTAATTCGATCAAGTCATCAAGCCGTTCACGCCCAGTCTGATTGATTTGTTTGATTGCATGTTGAAATGATTGGTGAGTGAGTTGCAGATTCATTTTGGCCCCAGTTAATCCGAAAATAAACCTGAACTGTTCTCGTCCAAGATAATTTGATAACATTGCCTAAAAACTGCAGGTTTAATTCAAGAATGTTCATGAGGAAATCACCTGATGACGTCTCAAAGCTGAACAATTTCCTCATTTCAAAAATAAACTGAGCAAAACTTTTCATTGAAAAATACTTTTAATTCTTTCCAAACTTAACAATAACAATTGTGGAGATATTAACAGTAATTCGAGCAATAATATGTATGTACAATACAATAACATAGTATAAAATAAATAACAAGAGAATTAACAGTCAAAATATCACAGATCTGCTTATCAATAAATTGTGTAGCAACACCTAATCGTCTTCACAAAACCAACCAATTTAATAGGGCGACCGAATGACTCGTCGAGATCTTGTTCGCTTTTCTCCGGCTGTCCACGACTTTGATCGGGCACGAAAATGGCGTAAGTCTTTTGAGTGATCTTCGTGTAACATTGGTAGGTAAGCTTGAGGATTACATTGAACCTGAATAAAAGAAAGACAAGAAATAAAGCACAATGTTTTCCCAGCATTCTTGATTGATAGGTACTTGTATTGGAAAATGAACGATATTTTTGGGTAGAAAAATTAATGTTTAACAGCGAGACATACCTTGTTGTGTTGGTAAAATGCTTTATAACCTCCTTCTAAAAGATAAATTTCAGGAAAGTTCAGCTCTGGATATCGGTGGCTATTTTGTTTTCGATCCATACTACGAAGAAACCTCATCCTGTAAGATAAAAGACAATCTTGTTAATGAACACATACAATACGTTATGATCTGTCTGTTGCCATCTGTTTCTCTTACTGAACATTTCGACCCAATATTTCAAAGTAAATCCATTAAATCTATTAAATACTTACAGTTTAGGTCCCCTGTGTGAGGAAAATTCACAATGGAATATCAAGACATCGTTCTCTGGTGAATGTAGACGAGTTTCCATGAAACTTTGAATTCCTTGCTCAGTGTAGATGTTGATAGCACCCTGAATGTGACCGCCTTGGTACTCAAACGGATAACGGCAATCAACAATTGTATAATTTAAAGAACTGTTGAAGAGACTGGACACGGTAGACGAATCTATAGATGGTAGATCATTGTGCTTTCCAGAAATGGTTGGCAAGCTGTGTGTGGAGCTGGCATCGCCAATCAAACCAAGGGCACTTGCTTCCATTCGTTCAAGGGCTTTCATAATAAAGTCTTGGTTATCTACAGACACCCTTTTCGTTGGAGATGTTGGGAAATCTTCGTCATCGGCGACTGCTTTTCGCTTGCAGGAAAATAGTCGTTTTCGAGATTTAACAGTTGTCACGCTCTTCTTCCTGTACGATGATGTTTCTGGAGAGCTTCCGAATCCACTATCACTGGAATCTTCGTTATCATCCAAGAAATTCAGTTTGGTCGTTGGCATATTCTGTAAGAAAATTAATATTATAAAATTATATTGACGGATAGCGTTTACGACGAGAATCGTGATGTGAAGAGGTGCAGAATAAAAAGAGTCATCAGACAGTGGTTCTTCTGATGACAAGTCGTCTGTAAACGTCTATTGATTTTTTCAGAATGTTCACCTTGGAAAGACATAGATAAATGCAGAGAATACTTACGAAAATTGGAGATTCGGGTTCTTGTGATTTAAAACCGTGTGTGCTGGAAAGAGCCATTGCAAGATATGTTGGGATATAGCGAGGTGAAGGTTATACTGATGTCTGCCTGGCGTTTAGCCTTATATTACCCGAAGAAGCCATTGCGTTGTGATTGCCACACAAAGACCGCCATGATTGTTCATATCGGTTAATTCGATCAAGTCATCAAGCCGTTCACGCCCAGTCTGATTGATTTGTTTGATTGCATGTTGAAATGATTGGTGAGTGAGTTGCAGATTCATTTTGGCCCCAGTTAATCCGAAAATAAACCTGAACTGTTCTCGTCCAAGATAATTTGATAACATTGCCTAAAAACTGCAGGTTTAATTCAAGAATGTTCATGAGGAAATCACCTGATGACGTCTCAAAGCTGAACAATTTCCTCATTTCAAAAATAAACTGAGCAAAACTTTTCATTGAAAAATACTTTTAATTCTTTCCAAACTTAACAATAACAATTGTAGAGATATTAACAGTAATTCGAGCAATAATATGTATGTACAATACAATAACATAGTATAAAATAAATAACAAGAGAATTAACAGTCAAAATATCACAGATCTGCTTATCAATAAATTGTGTAGCAACACCTAATCGTCTTCACAAAACCAACCAATTTAATAGGGCGACCGAATGACTCGTCGAGATCTTGTTCGCTTTTCTCCGGCTGTCCACGACTTTGATCGGGCACGAAAATGGCGTAAGTCTTTTGAGTGATCTTCGTGTAACATTGGTAGGTAAGCTTGAGGATTACATTGAACCTGAATAAAAAAAAGACAAGAAATAAAGCACAATGTTTTCCCAGCATTCTTGATTGATAGGTACTTGTATTGGAAAATGAACGATATTTTTGGGTAGAAAAATTAATGTTTAACAGCGAGACATACCTTGTTGTGTTGGTAAAATGCTTTATAACCTCCTTCTAAAAGATAAATTTCAGGAAAGTTCAGCTCTGGATATCGGTGGCTATTTTGTTTTCGATCCATACTACGAAGAAACCTCATCCTGTATGATAAAAGACAATCTTGTTAATGAACACATACAATACGTTATGATCTGTCTGTTGCCATCTGTTTCTCTTACTGAACATTTCGACCCAATATTTCAAAGTAAATCCATTAAATCTATTAAATACTTACAGTTTAGGTCCCCTGTGTGAGGAAAATTCAAAATGGAATATCAAGACATCGTTCTCTGGTGAATGTAGACGAGTTTCCATGAAACTTTGAATTCCTTGCTCAGTGTAGATGTTGATAGCACCCTGAATGTGACCGCCTTGGTACTCAAACGGATAACGGCAATCAATAATTGTATAATTTAAAGAACTGTTGAAGAGACTGGACACGGTAGACGAATCTATAGATGGTAGATCATTGTGCTTTCCAGAAATGGTTGGCAAGCTGTGTGTGGAGCTGGCATCGCCAATCAAACCAAGGGCACTTGCTTCCATTCGTTCAAGGGCTTTCATAATAAAGTCTTGGTTATCTACAGACACCCTTTTCGTTGGAGATGTTGGGAAATCTTCGTCATCGGCGACTGCTTTTCGCTTGCAGGAAAATAGTCGTTTTCGAGATTTAACAGTTGTCACGCTCTTCTTCCTGTACGATGATGTTTCTGGAGAGCTTCCGAATCCACTATCACTGGAATCTTCGTTATCATCCAAGAAATTCAGTTTGGTCGTTGGCATATTCTGTAAGAAAATTAATATTATAAAATTATATTGACGGATAGCGTTTACGACGAGAATCGTGATGTGAAGAGGTGCAGAATAAAAAGAGTCATCAGACAGTGGTTCGTCTGATGACAAGTCGTCTGTAAACGTCTATTGATTTTTTCAGAATGTTCACCTTGGAAAGACATAGATAAATGCAGAGAATACTTACGAAAATTGGAGATTCGGGTTCTTGTGATTTAAAACCGTGTGTGCTGGAAAGAGCCATTGCAAGATATGTTGGGATATAGCGAGGTGAAGGTTATACTGATGTCTGCCTGGCTTTTAGCCTTATATTACCCGAAGAAGCCATTGCGTTGTGATTGCCACACAAAGACCGCCATGATTGTTCATATCGGTTAATTCGATCAAGTCATCAAGCCGTTCACGCCCAGTCTGATTGATTTGTTTGATTGCATGTTGAAATGATTGGTGAGTGAGTTGCAGATTCATTTTGGCCCCAGTTAATCCGAAAATAAACCTGAACTGTTCTCGTCCAAGATAATTTGATAACATTGCCTAAAAACTGCAGGTTTAATTCAAGAATGTTCATGAGGAAATCACCTGATGACGTCTCAAAGCTGAACAATTTCCTCATTTCAAAAATAAACTGAGCAAAACTTTTCATTGAAAAATACTTTTAATTCTTTCCAAACTTAACAATAACAATTGTAGAGATATTAACAGTAATTCGAGCAATAATATGTATGTACAATACAATAACATAGTATAAAATAAATAACAAGAGAATTAACAGTCAAAATATCACAGATCTGCTTATCAATAAATTGTGTAGCAACACCTAATCGTCTTCACAAAACCAACCAATTTAATAGGGCGACCGAATGACTCGTCGAGATCTTGTTCGCTTTTCTCCGGCTGTCCACGACTTTGATCGGGCACGAAAATGGCGTAAGTCTTTTGAGTGATCTTCGTGTAACATTGGTAGGTAAGCTTGAGGATTACATTGAACCTGAATAAAAGAAAGACAAGAAATAAAGCACAATGTTTTCCCAGCATTCTTGATTGATAGGTACTTGTATTGGAAAATGAACGATATTTTTGGGTAGAAAAATTAATGTTTAACAGCGAGACATACCTTGTTGTGTTGGTAAAATGCTTTATAACCTCCTTCTAAAAGATAAATTTCAGGAAAGTTCAGCTCTGGATATCGGTGGCTATTTTGTTTTCGATCCATACTACGAAGAAACCTCATCCTGTAAGATAAAAGACAATCTTGTTAATGAACACATACAATACGTTATGATCTGTCTGTTGCCATCTGTTTCTCTTACTGAACATTTCGACCCAATATTTCAAAGTAAATCCATTAAATCTATTAAATACTTACAGTTTAGGTCCCCTGTGTGAGGAAAATTCACAATGGAATATCAAGACATCGTTCTCTGGTGAATGTAGACGAGTTTCCATGAAACTTTGAATTCCTTGCTCAGTGTAGATGTTGATAGCACCCTGAATGTGACCGCCTTGGTACTCAAACGGATAACGGCAATCAATAATTGTATAATTTAAAGAACTGTTGAAGAGACTGGACACGGTAGACGAATCTATAGATGGTAGATCATTGTGCTTTCCAGAAATGGTTGGCAAGCTGTGTGTGGAGCTGGCATCGCCAATCAAACCAAGGGCACTTGCTTCCATTCGTTCAAGGGCTTTCATAATAAAGTCTTGGTTATCTACAGACACCCTTTTCGTTGGAGATGTTGGGAAATCTTCGTCATCGGCGACTGCTTTTCGCTTGCAGGAAAATAGTCGTTTTCGAGATTTAACAGTTGTCACGCTCTTCTTCCTGTACGATGATGTTTCTGGAGAGCTTCCGAATCCACTATCACTGGAATCTTCGTTATCATCCAAGAAATTCAGTTTGGTCGTTGGCATATTCTGTAAGAAAATTAATATTATAAAATTATATTGACGGATAGCGTTTACGACGAGAATCGTGATGTGAAGAGGTGCAGAATAAAAAGAGTCATCAGACAGTGGTTCTTCTGATGACAAGTCGTCTGTAAACGTCTATTGATTTTTTCAGAATGTTCACCTTGGAAAGACATAGATAAATGCAGAGAATACTTACGAAAATTGGAGATTCGGGTTCTTGTGATTTAAAACCGTGTGTGCTGGAAAGAGCCATTGCAAGATATGTTGGGATATAGCGAGGTGAAGGTTATACTGATGTCTGCCTGGCGTTTAGCCTTATATTACCCGAAGAAGCCATTGCGTTGTGATTGCCACACAAAGACCGCCATGATTGTTCATATCGGTTAATTCGATCAAGTCATCAAGCCGTTCACGCCCAGTCTGATTGATTTGTTTGATTGCATGTTGAAATGATTGGTGAGTGAGTTGCAGATTCATTTTGGCCCCAGTTAATCCGAAAATAAACCTGAACTGTTCTCGTCCAAGATAATTTGATAACATTGCCTAAAAACTGCAGGTTTAATTCAAGAATGTTCATGAGGAAATCACCTGATGACGTCTCAAAGCTGAACAATTTCCTCATTTCAAAAATAAACTGAGCAAAACTTTTCATTGAAAAATACTTTTAATTCTTTCCAAACTTAACAATAACAATTGTAGAGATATTAACAGTAATTCGAGCAATAATATGTATGTACAATACAATAACATAGTATAAAATAAATAACAAGAGAATTAACAGTCAAAATATCACAGATCTGCTTATCAATAAATTGTGTAGCAACACCTAATCGTCTTCACAAAACCAACCAATTTAATAGGGCGACCGAATGACTCGTCGAGATCTTGTTCGCTTTTCTCCGGCTGTCCACGACTTTGATCGGGCACGAAAATGGCGTAAGTCTTTTGAGTGATCTTCGTGTAACATTGGTAGGTAAGCTTGAGGATTACATTGAACCTGAATAAAAGAAAGACAAGAAATAAAGCACAATGTTTTCCCAGCATTCTTGATTGATAGGTACTTGTATTGGAAAATGAACGATATTTTTGGGTAGAAAAATTAATGTTTAACAGCGAGACATACCTTGTTGTGTTGGTAAAATGCTTTATAACCTCCTTCTAAAAGATAAATTTCAGGAAAGTTCAGCTCTGGATATCGGTGGCTATTTTGTTTTCGATCCATACTACGAAGAAACCTCATCCTGTAAGATAAAAGACAATCTTGTTAATGAACACATACAATACGTTATGATCTGTCTGTTGCCATCTGTTTCTCTTACTGAACATTTCGACCCAATATTTCAAAGTAAATCCATTAAATCTATTAAATACTTACAGTTTAGGTCCCCTGTGTGAGGAAAATTCACAATGGAATATCAAGACATCGTTCTCTGGTGAATGTAGACGAGTTTCCATGAAACTTTGAATTCCTTGCTCAGTGTAGATGTTGATAGCACCCTGAATGTGACCGCCTTGGTACTCAAACGGATAACGGCAATCAACAATTGTATAATTTAAAGAACTGTTGAAGAGACTGGACACGGTAGACGAATCTATAGATGGTAGATCATTGTGCTTTCCAGAAATGGTTGGCAAGCTGTGTGTGGAGCTGGCATCGCCAATCAAACCAAGGGCACTTGCTTCCATTCGTTCAAGGGCTTTCATAATAAAGTCTTGGTTATCTACAGACACCCTTTTCGTTGGAGATGTTGGGAAATCTTCGTCATCGGCGACTGCTTTTCGCTTGCAGGAAAATAGTCGTTTTCGAGATTTAACAGTTGTCACGCTCTTCTTCCTGTACGATGATGTTTCTGGAGAGCTTCCGAATCCACTATCACTGGAATCTTCGTTATCATCCAAGAAATTCAGTTTGGTCGTTGGCATATTCTGTAAGAAAATTAATATTATAAAATTATATTGACGGATAGCGTTTACGACGAGAATCGTGATGTGAAGAGGTGCAGAATAAAAAGAGTCATCAGACAGTGGTTCTTCTGATGACAAGTCGTCTGTAAACGTCTATTGATTTTTTCAGAATGTTCACCTTGGAAAGACATAGATAAATGCAGAGAATACTTACGAAAATTGGAGATTCGGGTCCTTGTGATTTAAAACCGTGTGTGCTGGAAAGAGCCATTGCAAGATATGTTGGGATATAGCGAGGTGAAGGTTATACTGATGTCTGCCTGGCGTTTAGCCTTATATTACCCGAAGAAGCCATTGCGTTGTGATTGCCACACAAAGACCGCCATGATTGTTCATATCGGTTAATTCGATCAAGTCATCAAGCCGTTCACGCCCAGTCTGATTGATTTGTTTGATTGCATGTTGAAATGATTGGTGAGTGAGTTGCAGATTCATTTTGGCCCCAGTTAATCCGAAAATAAACCTGAACTGTTCTCGTCCAAGATAATTTGATAACATTGCCTAAAAACTGCAGGTTTAATTCAAGAATGTTCATGAGGAAATCACCTGATGACGTCTCAAAGCTGAACAATTTCCTCATTTCAAAAATAAACTGAGCAAAACTTTTCATTGAAAAATACTTTTAATTCTTTCCAAACTTAACAATAACAATTGTAGAGATATTAACAGTAATTCGAGCAATAATATGTATGTACAATACAATAACATATAGTATAAAATAAATAACAAGAGAATTAACAGTCAAAATATCACAGATCTGCTTATCAATAAATTGTGTAGCAACACCTAATCGTCTTCACAAAACCAACCAATTTAATAGGGCGACCGAATGACTCGTCGAGATCTTGTTCGCTTTTCTCCGGCTGTCCACGACTTTGATCGGGCACGAAAATGGCGTAAGTCTTTTGAGTGATCTTCGTGTAACATTGGTAGGTAAGCTTGAGGATTACATTGAACCTGAATAAAAAAAAGACAAGAAATAAAGCACAATGTTTTCCCAGCATTCTTGATTGATAGGTACTTGTATTGGAAAATGAACGATATTTTTGGGTAGAAAAATTAATGTTTAACAGCGAGACATACCTTGTTGTGTTGGTAAAATGCTTTATAACCTCCTTCTAAAAGATAAATTTCAGGAAAGTTCAGCTCTGGATATCGGTGGCTATTTTGTTTTCGATCCATACTACGAAGAAACCTCATCCTGTATGATAAAAGACAATCTTGTTAATGAACACATACAATATCTTTTGACAATTATAAATCCAAACGTAAACTCTTTGATAAAGAAGTACGGAAGGCGAAACGGCAATATTGGTATAGGAAACAAAATGATCTCCAGGAACTTACTTCAAAGAATCGTCCCGAGTTCTGGAAAGAATTTGGTAAAATCGGCATAGGGGCGAAGCGAACATCCATACCAATGGAAATAGTTACTGAAAGTGGTGATATAAGTGACAATGTGGATCAGGTTTTAGAAAAATGGGAGAATGAATTCAAGAACCTTCTGAACTCTAAGGACAGTAACGGTAGTAATGGGGGAAGTGAATTTAGCAATTTATGTGTTTCAAATGACATGTTATCAGAACTAAATGCAGATATCAGTTTAGCCGAGGTACAAAGAGCTCTAAACCGTGCTAAAGACAATAAAGCCCCGGGGTGTGATGAAATCCCTTCGGAAGTTCTTAAAAATAGTGCATCAGCCAATGTTCTGGTAAAACTGTTCAATTCGTGTTTTTCAAATAGTATGATACCGAATCTCTGGAAATGTAGTATCATAAACCCCATCCCCAAATCATCTACCAAAGACCCCCGTGACCCCCTCAGCTACAGAGGTATCTCATTGACCCCGTCGTCATATAAACTGTACTGTTCTATTTTAAATGAGAGACTCAACAAATTTGTTAATGAATTAGACTTAATTTATGATAATCAAAATGGGTTTCGGAAAAATCGAAGTACAGCCGACCATATTATCTCCCTTTCGACTGTAATAGAAACAAGAAAATCAATGCGGCTACCTACTTTTGCTGCTTTCATTGATTTTAAAACTGCTTATGACAAAACAAATCACAATTTGTTATTTTCAAAGCTTTTGGAAAAGGGGATTTCTGGGAAATTCTATGAAGCAATTAAATCAATTTATGTAGAGGTAAAAAGTTGTGTTAGGATAAATGGGTTTAAAACCAACTGGTTTGAAATTAACTGTGGTCCTAAGCAAGGATGTTTACTGTCCCCGTTATTTTTTAATTTGTATGTAAATGATATTGTAAAAGTTATAAATGAATTGGGCATAGGTGTCGATATTGGTGGGGAAAAACTATCTATTTTACTTTATGCCGATGACATAGTGTTATTAGCCGAAAAAGAGTCGGATTTACAAATGATCTTAGATGTGTTAAATATTTGGGTTGTTGATAATAGTATGGTTGTAAATTCCATGAAATCAAATGTTGTCCATTTTCGTAATAATGCAAAGCCGAGAACTACTTGTATATTTTCATGTGGCAATGATGTTATAGAAGTCACAGAAAGATATGTTTATTTAGGTGTTTTGTTTACGGAGCATTTAGATTACAACCAAATGGCAAAACATGTATCAAAATCCGCTTCCCGGGCTTTGGGTTTGTTAATTGCTAAGGCGAAGTGTTTAGGTGGAGTCCCTTATAACACTTTTACTAAACTGTATGATTGTATGGTATATCCCGTTATTAGTTATGGCGCTGCAGTTTGGGGAGAACGTGAATTCTCATGTATCTCAGCAGTACAGAATAGGGCCTGTCGATATTTCCTAGGAGTTGGTAAATACACCCCAAATGCAGCTGTATCGGGCGATATGGGTTGGGTTCCGATCCCTTTAAGAACTTGGAATCCAGTCATTAAACACTACTGTCGCCTTTCAAATATGTCAAGTGAATTTTTAACCAGGAGAATTTTTAACTGGGCTAAAGCCAAACCAATGAATATTACCAACTGGTCAAATAGGGTAAAAAAGTTTCTTATCAAAGCTAGTTTATGGGATAAAGTTTTTAATATTGTACATACTAATAATTATCTTAGTCCGAAACTTCTTACTATTGATGTATTTAAGTATAATACCGACATATTTTTTAATAAGTGGCATAATGATGTTAATCGAAATACGGCAAAGAGTGGTCATGGTCGAAATAAGTTAAGAACGTATAAGACCATGAAACAAGTGTATGGTACTGAACAATATGTACAAATGTCAATCCTCCCATCTCATCGAAGTGCCCTTGCCAAATTTAGATGTGGAGTCGCCCCTTTAAGAGTTGAAACAGGACGATATGAAGGTATCCCATTAGAAAATAGGTTATGTTTTTATTGTAAAGACCAAGTCGAAACCGAAGAGCATTGTATAATCTCTTGTGGTCTATACCAGGAAATACGTGTTGAACTTTTTAAATATTTAGAATCCTTTTATCCATGTTTTAATAATTTACAAAATGATGAGAAGCTGTCTGTAATCCTAGCTGATGTAAAAGTAGCAAGAAAAAGTGCCAGAGCCTGTTATGAAATTTTAAACAAACGAAAATCTTTTATATATTCTATGTAAATATTTTGTTTTAGTAAATTTTAGTGATTTATGATACTTTTAATATACCTTTTACTGCTTTCATATATTTTAGTATGATTCATGTAATATCGTGTCTCGTAAGCCTTATTGGCTGGACAGCATTTTATTTTTACTGTATATTTTATTGTTTTATACTGTATTTTGCTGTGTGACACGTTAATAAACTAATAAACTATATAAACTAACTACAATACGTTATGATCTGTCTGTTGCCATCTGTTTCTCTTACTGAACATTTCGACCCAATATTTCAAAGTAAATCCATTAAATCTATTAAATACTTACAGTTTAGGTCCCCTGTGTGAGGAAAATTCAAAATGGAATATCAAGACATCGTTCTCTGGTGAATGTAGACGAGTTTCCATGAAACTTTGAATTCCTTGCTCAGTGTAGATGTTGATAGCACCCTGAATGTGACCGCCTTGGTACTCAAACGGATAACGGCAATCAATAATTGTATAATTTAAAGAACTGTTGAAGAGACTGGACACGGTAGACGAATCTATAGATGGTAGATCATTGTGCTTTCCAGAAATGGTTGGCAAGCTGTGTGTGGAGCTGGCATCGCCAATCAAACCAAGGGCACTTGCTTCCATTCGTTCAAGGGCTTTCATAATAAAGTCTTGGTTATCTACAGACACCCTTTTCGTTGGAGATGTTGGGAAATCTTCGTCATCGGCGACTGCTTTTCGCTTGCAGGAAAATAGTCGTTTTCGAGATTTAACAGTTGTCACGCTCTTCTTCCTGTACGATGATGTTTCTGGAGAGCTTCCGAATCCACTATCACTGGAATCTTCGTTATCATCCAAGAAATTCAGTTTGGTCGTTGGCATATTCTGTAAGAAAATTAATATTATAAAATTATATTGACGGATAGCGTTTACGACGAGAATCGTGATGTGAAGAGGTGCAGAATAAAAAGAGTCATCAGACAGTGGTTCGTCTGATGACAAGTCGTCTGTAAACGTCTATTGATTTTTTCAGAATGTTCACCTTGGAAAGACATAGATAAATGCAGAGAATACTTACGAAAATTGGAGATTCGGGTTCTTGTGATTTAAAACCGTGTGTGCTGGAAAGAGCCATTGCAAGATATGTTGGGATATAGCGAGGTGAAGGTTATACTGATGTCTGCCTGGCGTTTAGCCTTATATTACCCGAAGAAGCCATTGCGTTGTGATTGCCACACAAAGACCGCCATGATTGTTCATATCGGTTAATTCGATCAAGTCATCAAGCCGTTCACGCCCAGTCTGATTGATTTGTTTGATTGCATGTTGAAATGATTGGTGAGTGAGTTGCAGATTCATTTTGGCCCCAGTTAATCCGAAAATAAACCCGAACTGTTCTCGTCCAAGATAATTTGATAACATTGCCTAAAAACTGCAGGTTTAATTCAAGAATGTTCATGAGGAAATCACCTGATGACGTCTCAAAGCTGAACAATTTCCTCATTTCAAAAATAAACTGAGCAAAACTTTTCATTGAAAAATACTTTTAATTCTTTCCAAACTTAACAATAACAATTGTAGAGATATTAACAGTAATTCGAGCAATAATATGTATGTACAATACAATAACATAGTATAAAATAAATAACAAGAGAATTAACAGTCAAAATATCACAGATCTGCTTATCAATAAATTGTGTAGCAACACCTAATCGTCTTCACAAAACCAACCAATTTAATAGGGCGACCGAATGACTCGTCGAGATCTTGTTCGCTTTTCTCCGGCTGTCCACGACTTTGATCGGGCACGAAAATGGCGTAAGTCTTTTGAGTGATCTTCGTGTAACATTGGTAGGTAAGCTTGAGGATTACATTGAACCTGAATAAAAGAAAGACAAGAAATAAAGCACAATGTTTTCCCAGCATTCTTGATTGATAGGTACTTGTATTGGAAAATGAACGATATTTTTGGGTAGAAAAATTAATGTTTAACAGCGAGACATACCTTGTTGTGTTGGTAAAATGCTTTATAACCTCCTTCTAAAAGATAAATTTCAGGAAAGTTCAGCTCTGGATATCGGTGGCTATTTTGTTTTCGATCCATACTACGAAGAAACCTCATCCTGTAAGATAAAAGACAATCTTGTTAATGAACACATACAATACGTTATGATCTGTCTGTTGCCATCTGTTTCTCTTACTGAACATTTCGACCCAATATTTCAAAGTAAATCCATTAAATCTATTAAATACTTACAGTTTAGGTCCCCTGTGTGAGGAAAATTCACAATGGAATATCAAGACATCGTTCTCTGGTGAATGTAGACGAGTTTCCATGAAACTTTGAATTCCTTGCTCAGTGTAGATGTTGATAGCACCCTGAATGTGACCGCCTTGGTACTCAAACGGATAACGGCAATCAATAATTGTATAATTTAAAGAACTGTTGAAGAGACTGGACACGGTAGACGAATCTATAGATGGTAGATCATTGTGCTTTCCAGAAATGGTTGGCAAGCTGTGTGTGGAGCTGGCATCGCCAATCAAACCAAGGGCACTTGCTTCCATTCGTTCAAGGGCTTTCATAATAAAGTCTTGGTTATCTACAGACACCCTTTTCGTTGGAGATGTTGGGAAATCTTCGTCATCGGCGACTGCTTTTCGCTTGCAGGAAAATAGTCGTTTTCGAGATTTAACAGTTGTCACGCTCTTCTTCCTGTACGATGATGTTTCTGGAGAGCTTCCGAATCCACTATCACTGGAATCTTCGTTATCATCCAAGAAATTCAGTTTGGTCGTTGGCATATTCTGTAAGAAAATTAATATTATAAAATTATATTGACGGATAGCGTTTACGACGAGAATCGTGATGTGAAGAGGTGCAGAATAAAAAGAGTCATCAGACAGTGGTTCTTCTGATGACAAGTCGTCTGTAAACGTCTATTGATTTTTTCAGAATGTTCACCTTGGAAAGACATAGATAAATGCAGAGAATACTTACGAAAATTGGAGATTCGGGTTCTTGTGATTTAAAACCATGTGTGCTGGAAAGAGCCATTGCAAGATATGTTGGGATATAGCGAGGTGAAGGTTATACTGATGTCTGCCTGGCGTTTAGCCTTATATTACCCGAAGAAGCCATTGCGTTGTGATTGCCACACAAAGACCGCCATGATTGTTCATATCGGTTAATTCGATCAAGTCATCAAGCCGTTCACGCCCAGTCTGATTGATTTGTTTGATTGCATGTTGAAATGATTGGTGAGTGAGTTGCAGATTCATTTTGGCCCCAGTTAATCCGAAAATAAACCTGAACTGTTCTCGTCCAAGATAATTTGATAACATTGCCTAAAAACTGCAGGTTTAATTCAAGAATGTTCACGAGGAAATCACCTGATGACGTCTCAAAGCTGAACAATTTCCTCATTTCAAAAATAAACTGAGCAAAACTTTTCATTGAAAAATACTTTTAATTCTTTCCAAACTTAACAATAACAATTATAGAGATATTAACAGTAATTCGAGCAATAATATGTATGTACAATACAATAACATAGTATAAAATAAATAACAAGAGAATTAACAGTCAAAATATCACAGATCTGCTTATCAATAAATTGTGTAGCAACACCTAATCGTCTTCACAAAACCAACCAATTTAATAGGGCGACCGAATGACTCGTCGAGATCTTGTTCGCTTTTCTCCGGCTGTCCACGACTTTGATCGGGCACGAAAATGGCGTAAGTCTTTTGAGTGATCTTCGTGTAACATTGGTAGGTAAGCTTGAGGATTACATTGAACCTGAATAAAAGAAAGACAAGAAATAAAGCACAATGTTTTCCCAGCATTCTTGATTGATAGGTACTTGTATTGGAAAATGAACGATATTTTTGGGTAGAAAAATTAATGTTTAACAGCGAGACATACCTTGTTGTGTTGGTAAAATGCTTTATAACCTCCTTCTAAAAGATAAATTTCAGGAAAGTTCAGCTCTGGATATCGGTGGCTATTTTGTTTTCGATCCATACTACGAAGAAACCTCATCCTGTAAGATAAAAGACAATCTTGTTAATGAACACATACAATACGTTATGATCTGTCTGTTGCCATCTGTTTCTCTTACTGAACATTTCGACCCAATATTTCAAAGTAAATCCATTAAATCTATTAAATACTTACAGTTTAGGTCCCCTGTGTGAGGAAAATTCACAATGGAATATCAAGACATCGTTCTCTGGTGAATGTAGACGAGTTTCCATGAAACTTTGAATTCCTTGCTCAGTGTAGATGTTGATAGCACCCTGAATGTGACCGCCTTGGTACTCAAACGGATAACGGCAATCAATAATTGTATAATTTAAAGAACTGTTGAAGAGACTGGACACGGTAGACGAATCTATAGATGGTAGATCATTGTGCTTTCCAGAAATGGTTGGCAAGCTGTGTGTGGAGCTGGCATCGCCAATCAAACCAAGGGCACTTGCTTCCATTCGTTCAAGGGCTTTCATAATAAAGTCTTGGTTATCTACAGACACCCTTTTCGTTGGAGATGTTGGGAAATCTTCGTCATCGGCGACTGCTTTTCGCTTGCAGGAAAATAGTCGTTTTCGAGATTTAACAGTTGTCACGCTCTTCTTCCTGTACGATGATGTTTCTGGAGAGCTTCCGAATCCACTATCACTGGAATCTTCGTTATCATCCAAGAAATTCAGTTTGGTCGTTGGCATATTCTGTAAGAAAATTAATATTATAAAATTATATTGACGGATAGCGTTTACGACGAGAATCGTGATGTGAAGAGGTGCAGAATAAAAAGAGTCATCAGACAGTGGTTCTTCTGATGACAAGTCGTCTGTAAACGTCTATTGATTTTTTCAGAATGTTCACCTTGGAAAGACATAGATAAATGCAGAGAATACTTACGAAAATTGGAGATTCGGGTTCTTGTGATTTAAAACCGTGTGTGCTGGAAAGAGCCATTGCAAGATATGTTGGGATATAGCGAGGTGAAGGTTATACTGATGTCTGCCTGGCGTTTAGCCTTATATTACCCGAAGAAGCCATTGCGTTGTGATTGCCACACAAAGACCGCCATGATTGTTCATATCGGTTAATTCGATCAAGTCATCAAGCCGTTCACGCCCAGTCTGATTGATTTGTTTGATTGCATGTTGAAATGATTGGTGAGTGAGTTGCAGATTCATTTTGGCCCCAGTTAATCCGAAAATAAACCTGAACTGTTCTCGTCCAAGATAATTTGATAACATTGCCTAAAAACTGCAGGTTTAATTCAAGAATGTTCATGAGGAAATCACCTGATGACGTCTCAAAGCTGAACAATTTCCTCATTTCAAAAATAAACTGAGCAAAACTTTTCATTGAAAAATACTTTTAATTCTTTCCAAACTTAACAATAACAATTGTAGAGATATTAACAGTAATTCGAGCAATAATATGTTATGTACAATACAATAAAATAGTATAAAATAAATAACAAGAGAATTAACAGTCAAAATATCACAGATCTGCTTATCAATAAATTGTGTAGCAACACCTAATCGTCTTCACAAAACCAACCAATTTAATAGGGCGACCGAATGACTCGTCGAGATCTTGTTCGCTTTTCTCCGGCTGTCCACGACTTTGATCGGGCACGAAAATGGCGTAAGTCTTTTGAGTGATCTTCGTGTAACATTGGTAGGTAAGCTTGAGGATTACATTGAACCTGAATAAAAGAAAGACAAGAAATAAAGCACAATGTTTTCCCAGCATTCTTGATTGATAGGTACTTGTATTGGAAAATGAACGATATTTTTGGGTAGAAAAATTAATGTTTAACAGCGAGACATACCTTGTTGTGTTGGTAAAATGCTTTATAACCTCCTTCTAAAAGATAAATTTCAGGAAAGTTCAGCTCTGGATATCGGTGGCTATTTTGTTTTCGATCCATACTACGAAGAAACCTCATCCTGTAAGATAAAAGACAATCTTGTTAATGAACACATACAATACGTTATGATCTGTCTGTTGCCATCTGTTTCTCTTACTGAACATTTCGACCCAATATTTCAAAGTAAATCCATTAAATCTATTAAATACTTACAGTTTAGGTCCCCTGTGTGAGGAAAATTCACAATGGAATATCAAGACATCGTTCTCTGGTGAATGTAGACGAGTTTCCATGAAACTTTGAATTCCTTGCTCAGTGTAGATGTTGATAGCACCCTGAATGTGACCGCCTTGGTACTCAAACGGATAACGGCAATCAATAATTGTATAATTTAAAGAACTGTTGAAGAGACTGGACACGGTAGACGAATCTATAGATGGTAGATCATTGTGCTTTCCAGAAATTGTTGGCAAGCTGTGTGTGGAGCTGGCATCGCCAATCAAACCAAGGGCACTTGCTTCCATTCGTTCAAGGGCTTTCATAATAAAGTCTTGGTTATCTACAGACACCCTTTTCGTTGGAGATGTTGGGAAATCTTCGTCATCGGCGACTGCTTTTCGCTTGCAGGAAAATAGTCGTTTTCGAGATTTAACAGTTGTCACGCTCTTCTTCCTGTACGATGATGTTTCTGGAGAGCTTCCGAATCCACTATCACTGGAATCTTCGTTATCATCCAAGAAATTCAGTTTGGTCGTTGGCATATTCTGTAAGAAAATTAATATTATAAAATTATATTGACGGATAGCGTTTACGACGAGAATCGTGATGTGAAGAGGTGCAGAATAAAAAGAGTCATCAGACAGTGGTTCTTCTGATGACAAGTCGTCTGTAAACGTCTATTGATTTTTTCAGAATGTTCACCTTGGAAAGACATAGATAAATGCAGAGAATACTTACGAAAATTGGAGATTCGGGTTCTTGTGATTTAAAACCGTGTGTGCTGGAAAGAGCCATTGCAAGATATGTTGGGATATAGCGAGGTGAAGGTTATACTGATGTCTGCCTGGCGTTTAGCCTTATATTACCCGAAGAAGCCATTGCGTTGTGATTGCCACACAAAGACCGCCATGATTGTTCATATCGGTTAATTCGATCAAGTCATCAAGCCGTTCACGCCCAGTCTGATTGATTTGTTTGATTGCATGTTGAAATGATTGGTGAGTGAGTTGCAGATTCATTTTGGCCCCAGTTAATCCGAAAATAAACCTGAACTGTTCTCGTCCAAGATAATTTGATAACATTGCCTAAAAACTGCAGGTTTAATTCAAGAATGTTCATGAGGAAATCACCTGATGACGTCTCAAAGCTGAACAATTTCCTCATTTCAAAAATAAACTGAGCAAAACTTTTCATTGAAAAATACTTTTAATTCTTTCCAAACTTAACAATAACAATTGTAGAGATATTAACAGTAATTCGAGCAATAATATGTATGTACAATACAATAACATAGTATAAAATAAATAACAAGAGAATTAACAGTCAAAATATCACAGATCTGCTTATCAATAAATTGTGTAGCAACACCTAATCGTCTTCACAAAACCAACCAATTTAATAGGGCGACCGAATGACTCGTCGAGATCTTGTTCGCTTTTCTCCGGCTGTCCACGACTTTGATCGGGCACGAAAATGGCGTAAGTCTTTTGAGTGATCTTCGTGTAACATTGGTAGGTAAGCTTGAGGAATACATTGAACCTGAATAGACAAGAAATAAAGCACAATGTTTTCCCAGCATTCTTGATTGATAGGTACTTGTATTGGAAAATGAACGATATTTTTGGGTAGAAAAATTAATGTTTAACAGCGAGACATACCTTGTTGTGTTGGTAAAATGCTTTATAACCTCCTTCTAAAAGATAAATTTCAGGAAAGTTCAGCTCTGGATATCGGTGGCTATTTTGTTTTCGATCCATACTACGAAGAAACCTCATCCTGTATGATAAAAGACAATCTTGTTAATGAACACATACAATACGTTATGATCTGTCTGTTGCCATCTGTTTCTCTTACTGAACATTTCGACCCAATATTTCAAAGTAAATCCATTAAATCTATTAAATACTTACAGTTTAGGTCCCCTGTGTGAGGAAAATTCACAATGGAATATCAAGACATCGTTCTCTGGTGAATGTAGACGAGTTTCCATGAAACTTTGAATTCCTTGCTCAGTGTAGATGTTGATAGCACCCTGAATGTGACCGCCTTGGTACTCAAACGGATAACGGCAATCAATAATTGTATAATTTAAAGAACTGTTGAAGAGACTGGACACGGTAGACGAATCTATAGATGGTAGATCATTGTGCTTTCCAGAAATGGTTGGCAAGCTGTGTGTGGAGCTGGCATCGCCAATCAAACCAAGGGCACTTGCTTCCATTCGTTCAAGGGCTTTCATAATAAAGTCTTGGTTATCTACAGACACCCTTTTCGTTTTCGTTGGAGATGTTGGGAAATCTTCGTCATCGGCGACTGCTTTTCGCTTGCAGGAAAATAGTCGTTTTCGAGATTTAACAGTTGTCACGCTCTTCTTCCTGTACGATGATGTTTCTGGAGAGCTTCCGAATCCACTATCACTGGAATCTTCGTTATCATCCAAGAAATTCAGTTTGGTCGTTGGCATATTCTGTAAGAAAATTAATATTATAAAATTATATTGACGGATAGCGTTTACGACGAGAATCGTGATGTGAAGAGGTGCAGAATAAAAAGAGTCATCAGACAGTGGTTCTTCTGATGACAAGTCGTCTGTAAACGTCTATTGATTTTTTCAGAATGTTCACCTTGGAAAGACATAGATAAATGCAGAGAATACTTACGAAAATTGGAGATTCGGGTTCTTGTGATTTAAAACCGTGTGTGCTGGAAAGAGCCATTGCAAGATATGTTGGGATATAGCGAGGTGAAGGTTATACTGATGTCTGCCTGGCGTTTAGCCTTATATTACCCGAAGAAGCCATTGCGTTGTGATTGCCACACAAAGACCGCCATGATTGTTCATATCGGTTAATTCGATCAAGTCATCAAGCCGTTCACGCCCAGTCTGATTGATTTGTTTGATTGCATGTTGAAATGATTGGTGAGTGAGTTGCAGATTCATTTTGGCCCCAGTTAATCCGAAAATAAACCTGAACTGTTCTCGTCCAAGATAATTTGATAACATTGCCTAAAAACTGCAGGTTTAATTCAAGAATGTTCATGAGGAAATCACCTGATGACGTCTCAAAGCTGAACAATTTCCTCATTTCAAAAATAAACTGAGCAAAACTTTTCATTGAAAAATACTTTTAATTCTTTCCAAACTTAACAATAACAATTGTAGAGATATTAACAGTAATTCGAGCAATAATATGTATGTACAATACAATAACATAGTATAAAATAAATAACAAGAGAATTAACAGTCAAAATATCACAGATCTGCTTATCAATAAATTGTGTAGCAACACCTAATCGTCTTCACAAAACCAACCAATTTAATAGGGCGACCGAATGACTCGTCGAGATCTTGTTCGCTTTTCTCCGGCTGTCCACGACTTTGATCGGGCACGAAAATGGCGTAAGTCTTTTGAGTGATCTTCGTGTAACATTGGTAGGTAAGCTTGAGGATTACATTGAACCTGAATAAAAGAAAGACAAGAAATAAAGCACAATGTTTTCCCAGCATTCTTGATTGATAGGTACTTGTATTGGAAAATGAACGATATTTTTGGGTAGAAAAATTCATGTTTAACAGCGAGACATACCTTGTTGTGTTGGTAAAATGCTTTATAACCTCCTTCTAAAAGATAAATTTCAGGAAAGTTCAGCTCTGGATATCGGTGGCTATTTTGTTTTCGATCCATACTACGAAGAAACCTCATCCTGTAAGATAAAAGACAATCTTGTTAATGAACACATACAATACGTTATGATCTGTCTGTTGCCATCTGTTTCTCTTACTGAACATTTCGACCCAATATTTCAAAGTAAATCCATTAAATCTATTAAATACTTACAGTTTAGGTCCCCTGTGTGAGGAAAATTCACAATGGAATATCAAGACATCGTTCTCTGGTGAATGTAGACGAGTTTCCATGAAACTTTGAATTCCTTGCTCAGTGTAGATGTTGATAGCACCCTGAATGTGACCGCCTTGGTACTCAAACGGATAACGGCAATCAATAATTGTATAATTTAAAGAACTGTTGAAGAGACTGGACACGGTAGACGAATCTATAGATGGTAGATCATTGTGCTTTCCAGAAATGGTTGGTAAGCTGTGTGTGGAGCTGGCATCGCCAATCAAACCAAGGGCACTTGCTTCCATTCGTTCAAGGGCTTTCATAATAAAGTCTTGGTTATCTACAGACACCCTTTTCGTTGGAGATGTTGGGAAATCTTCGTCATCGGCGACTGCTTTTCGCTTGCAGGAAAATAGTCGTTTTCGAGATTTAACAGTTGTCACGCTCTTCTTCCTGTACGATGATGTTTCTGGAGAGCTTCCGAATCCACTATCACTGGAATCTTCGTTATCATCCAAGAAATTCAGTTTGGTCGTTGGCATATTCTGTAAGAAAATTAATATTATAAAATTATATTGACGGATAGCGTTTACGACGAGAATCGTGATGTGAAGAGGTGCAGAATAAAAAGAGTCATCAGACAGTGGTTCTTCTGATGACAAGTCGTCTGTAAACGTCTATTGATTTTTTCAGAATGTTCACCTTGGAAAGACATAGATAAATGCAGAGAATACTTACGAAAATTGGAGATTCGGGTTCTTGTGATTTAAAACCGTGTGTGCTGGAAAGAGCCATTGCAAGATATGTTGGGATATAGCGAGGTGAAGGTTATACTGATGTCTGCCTGGCGTTTAGCCTTATATTACCCGAAGAAGCCATTGCGTTGTGATTGCCACACAAAGACCGCCATGATTGTTCATATCGGTTAATTCGATCAAGTCATCAAGCCGTTCACGCCCAGTCTGATTGATTTGTTTGATTGCATGTTGAAATGATTGGTGAGTGAGTTGCAGATTCATTTTGGCCCCAGTTAATCCGAAAATAAACCTGAACTGTTCTCGTCCAAGATAATTTGATAACATTGCCTAAAAACTGCAGGTTTAATTCAAGAATGTTCACGAGGAAATCACCTGATGACGTCTCAAAGCTGAACAATTTCCTCATTTCAAAAATAAACTGAGCAAAACTTTTCATTGAAAAATACTTTTAATTCTTTCCAAACTTAACAATAACAATTGTAGAGATATTAACAGTAATTCGAGCAATAATATGTATGTACAATACAATAACATAGTATAAAATAAATAACAAGAGAATTAACAGTCAAAATATCACAGATCTGCTTATCAATAAATTGTGTAGCAACACCTAATCGTCTTCAAAAAACCAACCAATTTAATAGGGCGACCGAATGACTCGTCGAGATCTTGTTCGCTTTTCTCCGGCTGTCCACGACTTTGATCGGGCACGAAAATGGCGTAAGTCTTTTGAGTGATCTTCGTGTAACATTGGTAGGTAAGCTTGAGGAATACATTGAACCTGAATAAAAAAAAAGACAAGAAATAAAGCACAATGTTTTCCCAGCATTCTTGATTGATAGGTACTTGTATTGGAAAATGAACGATATTTTTGGGTAGAAAAATTAATGTTTAACAGCGAGACATACCTTGTTGTGTTGGTAAAATGCTTTATAACCTCCTTCTAAAAGATAAATTTCAGGAAAGTTCAGCTCTGGATATCGGTGGCTATTTTGTTTTCGATCCATACTACGAAGAAACCTCATCCTGTATGATAAAAGACAATCTTGTTAATGAACACATACAATACGTTATGATCTGTCTGTTGCCATCTGTTTCTCTTACTGAACATTTCGACCCAATATTTCAAAGTAAATCCATTAAATCTATTAAATACTTACAGTTTAGGTCCCCTGTGTGAGGAAAATTCACAATGGAATATCAAGACATCGTTCTCTGGTGAATGTAGACGAGTTTCCATGAAACTTTGAATTCCTTGCTCAGTGTAGATGTTGATAGCACCCTGAATGTGACCGCCTTGGTACTCAAACGGATAACGGCAATCAATAATTGTATAATTTAAAGAACTGTTGAAGAGACTGGACACGGTAGACGAATCTATAGATGGTAGATCATTGTGCTTTCCAGAAATGGTTGGCAAGCTGTGTGTGGAGCTGGCATCGCCAATCAAACCAAGGGCACTTGCTTCCATTCGTTCAAGGGCTTTCATAATAAAGTCTTGGTTATCTACAGACACCCTTTTCGTTTTCGTTGGAGATGTTGGGAAATCTTCGTCATCGGCGACTGCTTTTCGCTTGCAGGAAAATAGTCGTTTTCGAGATTTAACAGTTGTCACGCTCTTCTTCCTGTACGATGATGTTTCTGGAGAGCTTCCGAATCCACTATCACTGGAATCTTCGTTATCATCCAAGAAATTCAGTTTGGTCGTTGGCATATTCTGTAAGAAAATTAATATTATAAAATTATATTGACGGATAGCGTTTACGACGAGAATCGTGATGTGAAGAGGTATCCCAACATATCTTGCAATGGCTCTTTCCAGCACACACGGTTTTAAATCACAAGAACCCGAATCTCCAATTTTCGTAAGTATTCTCTGCATTTATCTATGTCTTTCCAAGGTGAACATTCTGAAAAAATCAATAGACGTTTACAGAGTCACGAGTCATCAGACAGTGGTTCTTCTGATGACAAGTCGTCTGTAAACGTCTATTGATTTTTTCAGAATGTTCACCTTGGAAAGACATAGATAAATGCAGAGAATACTTACGAAAATTGGAGATTCGGGTTCTTGTGATTTAAAACCGTGTGTGCTGGAAAGAGCCATTGCAAGATATGTTGGGATATAGCGAGGTGAAGGTTATACTGATGTCTGCCTGGCGTTTAGCCTTATATTACCCGAAGAAGCCATTGCGTTGTGATTGCCACACAAAGACCGCCATGATTGTTCATATCGGTTAATTCGATCAAGTCATCAAGCCGTTCACGCCCAGTCTGATTGATTTGTTTGATTGCATGTTGAAATGATTGGTGAGTGAGTTGCAGATTCATTTTGGCCCCAGTTAATCCGAAAATAAACCTGAACTGTTCTCGTCCAAGATAATTTGATAACATTGCCTAAAAACTGCAGGTTTAATTCAAGAATGTTCATGAGGAAATCACCTGATGACGTCTCAAAGCTGAACAATTTCCTCATTTCAAAAATAAACTGAGCAAAACTTTTCATTGAAAAATACTTTTAATTCTTTCCAAACTTAACAATAACAATTGTAGAGATATTAACAGTAATTCGAGCAATAATATGTATGTACAATACAATAAAATAGTATAAAATAAATAACAAGAGAATTAACAGTCAAAATATCACAGATCTGCTTATCAATAAATTGTGTAGCAACACCTAATCGTCTTCACAAAACCAACCAATTTAATAGGGCGACCGAATGATGACAAGTCGTCTGTAAACGTCTATTGATTTTTTCAGAATGTTCACCTTGGAAAGACATAGATAAATGCAGAGAATACTTACGAAAATTGGAGATTCGGGTTCTTGTGATTTAAAACCGTGTGTGCTGGAAAGAGCCATTGCAAGATATGTTGGGATATAGCGAGGTGAAGGTTATACTGATGTCTGCCTGGCGTTTAGCCTTATATTACCCGAAGAAGCCATTGCGTTGTGATTGCCACACAAAGACCGCCATGATTGTTCATATCGGTTAATTCGATCAAGTCATCAAGCCGTTCACGCCCAGTCTGATTGATTTGTTTGATTGCATGTTGAAATGATTGGTGAGTGAGTTGCAGATTCATTTTGGCCCCAGTTAATCCGAAAATAAACCTGAACTGTTCTCGTCCAAGATAATTTGATAACATTGCCTAAAAACTGCAGGTTTAATTCAAGAATGTTCACGAGGAAATCACCTGATGACGTCTCAAAGCTGAACAATTTCCTCATTTCAAAAATAAACTGAGCAAAACTTTTCATTGAAAAATACTTTTAATTCTTTCCAAACTTAACAATAACAATTATAGAGATATTAACAGTAATTCGAGCAATAATATGTATGTACAATACAATAACATATAGTATAAAATAAATAACAAGAGAATTAACAGTCAAAATATCACAGATCTGCTTATCAATAAATTGTGTAGCAACACCTAATCGTCTTCACAAAACCAACCAATTTAATAGGGCGACCGAATGACTCGTCGAGATCTTGTTCGCTTTTCTCCGGCTGTCCACGACTTTGATCGGGCACGAAAATGGCGTAAGTCTTTTGAGTGATCTTCGTGTAACATTGGTAGGTAAGCTTGAGGATTACATTGAACCTGAATAAAAGAAAGACAAGAAATAAAGCACAATGTTTTCCCAGCATTCTTGATTGATAGGTACTTGTATTGGAAAATGAACGATATTTTTGGGTAGAAAAATTAATGTTTGACAGCGAGACATACCTTGTTGTGTTGGTAAAATGCTTTATAACCTCCTTCTAAAAGATAAATTTCAGGAAAGTTCAGCTCTGGATATCGGTGGCTATTTTGTTTTCGATCCATACTACGAAGAAACCTCATCCTGTAAGATAAAAGACAATCTTGTTAATGAACACATACAATGCGTTATGATCTGTCTGTTGCCATCTGTTTCTCTTACTGAACATTTCGACCCAATATTTCAAAGTAAATCCATTAAATCTATTAAATACTTACAGTTTAGGTCCCCTGTGCGAGGAAAATTCACAATGGAATATCAAGACATCGTTCTCTGGTGAATGTAGACGAGTTTCCATGAAACTTTGAATGCCTTGCTCAGTGTAGATGTTGATAGCACCCTGAATGTGACCGCCTTGGTACTCAAACGGATAACGGCAATCAATAATTGTATAGTTTAAAGAACTGTTGAAGAGACTGGACACGGTAGACGAATCTATAGATGGTAGATCATTGTGCTTTCCAGAAATGGTTGGCAAGCTGTGTGTGGAGCTGGCATCGCCAATCAAACCAAGGGCACTTGCTTCCATTCGTTCAAGGGCTTTCATAATAAAGTCTTGGTTATCTACAGACACCCTTTTCGTTGGAGATGTTGGGAAATCTTCGTCATCGGCGACTGCTTTTCGCTTGCAGGAAAATAGTCGTTTTCGAGATTTAACAGTTGTCACGCTCTTCTTCCTGTACGATGATGTTTCTGGAGAGCTTCCGAATCCACTATCACTGGAATCTTCGTTATCATCCAAGAAATTCAGTTTGGTCGTTGGCATATTCTGTAAGAAAATTAAAATTATATTGACGGATAGCGTTTACGACGAGAATCGTGATGTGAAGAGGTGCAGAATAAAAGAGTCATCAGACAGTGGTTCTTCTGATGACAAGTCGTCAACGTCTATTGATTTTTTCAGAATGTTCACCTTTGAAAAACATAGATAAGTGCAGAGAATACTTACGAAGATTGGAGATTCGGGTTCTTGTGATTTAAAACCGTGTGTGCTGGAAAGAGCCATTGCAAGATATGTTGGGATATAGCGAGGTGAAGGTTATACTGATGTCTGCCTGGCGTTTAGCCTTATATTACCCGAAGAAGCCATTGCGTTGTGATTGCCACACAAAGACCGCCATGATTGTTCATATCGGTTAATTCGATCAAGTCATCAAGCCGTTCACGCCCAGTCTGATTGATTTGTTTGATTGCATGTTGAAATGATTGGTGAGTGAGTTGCAGATTCATTTTGGCCCCAGTTAATCCGAAAATAAACCTGAACTGTTCTCGTCCAAGATAATTTGATAACATTGCCTAAAAACTGCAGGTTTAATTCAAGAAAGTTCATGAGGAAATCACCTGATGACGTCTCAAAGCTGAACAATTTCCACATTTCAAAAATAAACTGAGCAAAACTTTTCATTGAAAAATACTTTTAATTCTTTCCAAACTTAACAATAACAATTGTAGAGATATTAACAGTAATTCGAGCAATAATATGTATGTACAATACAATAACATATAGTATAAAATAAATAACAAGAGAATTAACAGTCAAAATATCACAGATCTGCTTATCAATAAATTGTGTAGCAACACCTAATCGTCTTCACAAAACCAACCAATTTAATAGGGCGACCGAATGACTCGTCGAGATCTTGTTCGCTTTTCTCCGGCTGTCCACGACTTTGATCGGGCACGAAAATGGCGTAAGTCTTTTGAGTGATCTTCGTGTAACATTGGTAGGTAAGCTTGAGGATTACATTGAACCTGAATAAAAGAAAGACAAGAAATAAAGCACAATGTTTTCCCAGCATTCTTGATTGATAGGTACTTGCATTGGAAAATGAACGATATTTTTGGGTAGAAAAATTAATGTTTGACAGCGAGACATACCTTGTTGTGTTGGTAAAATGCTTTATAACCTCCTTCTAAAAGATAAATTTCAGGAAAATTCAGCTCTGGATATCGGTGGCTATTTTGTTTTCGATCCATACTACGAAGAAACCTCATCCTGTAAGATAAAAGACAATCTTGTTAATGAACACATACAATGCGTTATGATCTGTCTGTTGCCATCTGTTTCTCTTACTGAACATTTCGACCCAATATTTCAAAGTAAATCCATTAAATCTATTAAATACTTACAGTTTAGGTCCCCTGTGCGAGGAAAATTCACAATGGAATATCAAGACATCGTTCTCTGGTGAATGTAGACGAGTTTCCATGAAACTTTGAATGCCTTGCTCAGTGTAGATGTTGATAGCACCCTGAATGTGACCGCCTTGGTACTCAAACGGATAACGGCAATCAATAATTGTATAGTTTAAAGAACTGTTGAAGAGACTGGACACGGTAGACGAATCTATAGATGGTAGATCATTGTGCTTTCCAGAAATGGTTGGCAAGCTGTGTGTGGAGCTGGCATCGCCAATCAAACCAAGGGCACTTGCTTCCATTCGTTCAAGGGCTTTCATAATAAAGTCTTGGTTATCTACAGACACCCTTTTCGTTGGAGATGTTGGGAAATCTTCGTCATCGGCGACTGCTTTTCGCTTGCAGGAAAATAGTCGTTTTCGAGATTTAACAGTTGTCACGCTCTTCTTCCTGTACGATGATGTTTCTGGAGAGCTTCCGAATCCACTATCACTGGAATCTTCGTTATCATCCAAGAAATTCAGTTTGGTCGTTGGCATATTCTGTAAGAAAATTAAAATTATATTGACGGATAGCGTTTACGACGAGAATCGTGATGTGAAGAGGTGCAGAATAAAAGAGTCATCAGACAGTGGTTCTTCTGATGACAAGTCGTCAACGTCTATTGATTTTTTCAGAATGTTCACCTTTGAAAAACATAGATAAGTGCAGAGAATACTTACGAAGATTGGAGATTCGGGTTCTTGTGATTTAAAACCGTGTGTGCTGGAAAGAGCCATTGCAAGATATGTTGGGATATAGCGAGGTGAAGGTTATACTGATGTCTGCCTGGCGTTTAGCCTTATATTACCCGAAGAAGCCATTGCGTTGTGATTGCCACACAAAGACCGCCATGATTGTTCATATCGGTTAATTCGATCAAGTCATCAAGCCGTTCACGCCCAGTCTGATTGATTTGTTTGATTGCATGTTGAAATGATTGGTGAGTGAGTTGCAGATTCATTTTGGCCCCAGTTAATCCGAAAATAAACCTGAACTGTTCTCGTCCAAGATAATTTGATAACATTGCCTAAAAACTGCAGGTTTAATTCAAGAATGTTCATGAGGAAATCACCTGATGACGTCTCAAAGCTGAACAATTTCCACATTTCAAAAATAAACTGAGCAAAACTTTTTATTGAAAAATACTTTTAATTCTTTCCAAACTTAACAATAACAATTGTAGAGATATTAACAGTAATTCGAGCAATAATATGTATGTACAATACAATAACATATAGTATAAAATAAATAACAAGAGAATTAACAGTCAAAATATCACAGATCTGCTTATCAATAAATTGTGTAGCAACACCTAATCGTCTTCACAAAACCAACCAATTTAATAGGGCGACCGAATGACTCGTCGAGATCTTGTTCGCTTTTCTCCGGCTGTCCACGACTTTGATCGGGCACGAAAATGGCGTAAGTCTTTTGAGTGATCTTCGTGTAACATTGGTAGGTAAGCTTGAGGATTACATTGAACCTGAATAAAAGAAAGACAAGAAATAAAGCACAATGTTTTCCCAGCATTCTTGATTGATAGGTACTTGTATTGGAAAATGAACGATATTTTTGGGTAGAAAAATTAATGTTTGACAGCGAGACATACCTTGTTGTGTTGGTAAAATGCTTTATAACCTCCTTCTAAAAGATAAATTTCAGGAAAGTTCAGCTCTGGATATCGGTGGCTATTTTGTTTTCGATCCATACTACGAAGAAACCTCATCCTGTAAGATAAAAGACAATCTTGTTAATGAACACATACAATGCGTTATGATCTGTCTGTTGCCATCTGTTTCTCTTACTGAACATTTCGACCCAATATTTCAAAGTAAATCCATTAAATCTATTAAATACTTACAGTTTAGGTCCCCTGTGCGAGGAAAATTCACAATGGAATATCAAGACATCGTTCTCTGGTGAATGTAGACGAGTTTCCATGAAACTTTGAATTCCTTGCTCAGTGTAGATGTTGATAGCACCCTGAATGTGACCGCCTTGGTACTCAAACGGATAACGGCAATCAATAATTGTATAGTTTAAAGAACTGTTGAAGAGACTGGACACGGTAGACGAATCTATAGATGGTAGATCATTGTGCTTTCCAGAAATGGTTGGCAAGCTGTGTGTGGAGCTGGCATCGCCAATCAAACCAAGGGCACTTGCTTCCATTCGTTCAAGGGCTTTCATAATAAAGTCTTGGTTATCTACAGACACCCTTTTCGTTGGAGATGTTGGGAAATCTTCGTCATCGGCGACTGCTTTTCGCTTGCAGGAAAATAGTCGTTTTCGAGATTTAACAGTTGTCACGCTCTTCTTCCTGTACGATGATGTTTCTGGAGAGCTTCCGAATCCACTATCACTGGAATCTTCGTTATCATCCAAGAAATTCAGTTTGGTCGTTGGCATATTCTGTAAGAAAATTAAAATTATATTGACGGATAGCGTTTACGACGAGAATCGTGATGTGAAGAGGTGCAGAATAAAAGAGTCATCAGACAGTGGTTCTTCTGATGACAAGTCGTCAACGTCTATTGATTTTTTCAGAATGTTCACCTTTGAAAAACATAGATAAGTGCAGAGAATACTTACGAAGATTGGAGATTCGGGTTCTTGTGATTTAAAACCGTGTGTGCTGGAAAGAGCCATTGCAAGATATGTTGGGATATAGCGAGGTGAAGGTTATACTGATGTCTGCCTGGCGTTTAGCCTTATATTACCCGAAGAAGCCATTGCGTTGTGATTGCCACACAAAGACCGCCATGATTGTTCATATCGGTTAATTCGATCAAGTCATCAAGCCGTTCACGCCCAGTCTGATTGATTTGTTTGATTGCATGTTGAAATGATTGGTGAGTGAGTTGCAGATTCATTTTGGCCCCAGTTAATCCGAAAATAAACCTGAACTGTTCTCGTCCAAGATAATTTGATAACATTGCCTAAAAACTGCAGGTTTAATTCAAGAATGTTCATGAGGAAATCACCTGATGACGTCTCAAAGCTGAACAATTTCCACATTTCAAAAATAAACTATAAAAAAAAAACTAAAAATAAAAAATTAAATATACTTTTAATTCTTTCCAAACTTAACAATAACAATTGTAGAGATATTAACAGTAATTCGAGCAATAATATGTATGTACAATACAATAACATATAGTATAAAATAAATAACAAGAGAATTAACAGTCAAAATATCACAGATCTGCTTATCAATAAATTGTGTAGCAACACCTAATCGTCTTCACAAAACCAACCAATTTAATAGGGCGACCGAATGACTCGTCGAGATCTTGTTCGCTTTTCTCCGGCTGTCCACGACTTTGATCGGGCACGAAAATGGCGTAAGTCTTTTCTGAATAAAAGAAAGACAAGAAATAAAGCACAATGTTTTCCCAGCATTCTTGATTGATAGGTACTTGCATTGGAAAATGAACGATATTTTTGGGTAGAAAAATTAATGTTTGACAGCGAGACATACCTTGTTGTGTTGGTAAAATGCTTTATAACCTCCTTCTAAAAGATAATAATTCGAGCAATAATATGTATGTACAATACAATAACATATAGTATAAAATAAATAACAAGAGAATTAACAGTCAAAATATCACAGATCTGCTTATCAATAAATTGTGTAGCAACACCTAATCGTCTTCACAAAACCAACCAATTTAATAGGGCGACCGAATGACTCGTCGAGATCTTGTTCGCTTTTCTCCGGCTGTCCACGACTTTGATCGGGCACGAAAATGGCGTAAGTCTTTTGAGTGATCTTCGTGTAACATTGGTAGGTAAGCTTGAGGATTACATTGAACCTGAATAAAAGAAAGACAAGAAATAAAGCACAATGTTTTCCCAGCATTCTTGATTGATAGGTACTTGTATTGGAAAATGAACGATATTTTTGGGTAGAAAAATTAATGTTTGACAGCGAGACATACCTTGTTGTGTTGGTAAAATGCTTTATAACCTCCTTCTAAAAGATAAATTTCAGGAAAGTTCAGCTCTGGATATCGGTGGCTATTTTGTTTTCGATCCATACTACGAAGAAACCTCATCCTGTAAGATAAAAGACAATCTTGTTAATGAACACATACAATGCGTTATGATCTGTCTGTTGCCATCTGTTTCTCTTACTGAACATTTCGACCCAATATTTCAAAGTAAATCCATTAAATCTATTAAATACTTACAGTTTAGGTCCCCTGTGCGAGGAAAATTCACAATGGAATATCAAGACATCGTTCTCTGGTGAATGTAGACGAGTTTCCATGAAACTTTGAATGCCTTGCTCAGTGTAGATGTTGATAGCACCCTGAATGTGACCGCCTTGGTACTCAAACGGATAACGGCAATCAATAATTGTATAGTTTAAAGAACTGTTGAAGAGACTGGACACGGTAGACGAATCTATAGATGGTAGATCATTGTGCTTTCCAGAAATGGTTGGCAAGCTGTGTGTGGAGCTGGCATCGCCAATCAAACCAAGGGCACTTGCTTCCATTCGTTCAAGGGCTTTCATAATAAAGTCTTGGTTATCTACAGACACCCTTTTCGTTGGAGATGTTGGGAAATCTTCGTCATCGGCGACTGCTTTTCGCTTGCAGGAAAATAGTCGTTTTCGAGATTTAACAGTTGTCACGCTCTTCTTCCTGTACGATGATGTTTCTGGAGAGCTTCCGAATCCACTATCACTGGAATCTTCGTTATCATCCAAGAAATTCAGTTTGGTCGTTGGCATATTCTGTAAGAAAATTAAAATTATATTGACGGATAGCGTTTACGACGAGAATCGTGATGTGAAGAGGTGCAGAATAAAAGAGTCATCAGACAGTGGTTCTTCTGATGACAAGTCGTCAACGTCTATTGATTTTTTCAGAATGTTCACCTTTGAAAAACATAGATAAGTGCAGAGAATACTTACGAAGATTGGAGATTCGGGTTCTTGTGATTTAAAACCGTGTGTGCTGGAAAGAGCCATTGCAAGATATGTTGGGATATAGCGAGGTGAAGGTTATACTGATGTCTGCCTGGCGTTTAGCCTTATATTACCCGAAGAAGCCATTGCGTTGTGATTGCCACACAAAGACCGCCATGATTGTTCATATCGGTTAATTCGATCAAGTCATCAAGCCGTTCACGCCCAGTCTGATTGATTTGTTTGATTGCATGTTGAAATGATTGGTGAGTGAGTTGCAGATTCATTTTGGCCCCAGTTAATCCGAAAATAAACCTGAACTGTTCTCGTCCAAGATAATTTGATAACATTGCCTAAAAACTGCAGGTTTAATTCAAGAATGTTCATGAGCAAATCACCTGATGACGTCTCAAAGCTGAACAATTTCCACATTTCAAAAATAAACTGAGCAAAACTTTTCATTGAAAAATACTTTTAATTCTTTCCAAACTTAACAATAACAATTGTAGAGATATTAACAGTAATTCGAGCAATAATATGTATGTACAATACAATAACATATAGTATAAAATAAATAACAAGAGAATTAACAGTCAAAATATCACAGATCTGCTTATCAATAAATTGTGTAGCAACACCTAATCGTCTTCACAAAACCAACCAATTTAATAGGGCGACCGAATGACTCGTCGAGATCTTGTTCGCTTTTCTCCGGCTGTCCACGACTTTGATCGGGCACGAAAATGGCGTAAGTCTTTTGAGTGATCTTCGTGTAACATTGGTAGGTAAGCTTGAGGATTACATTGAACCTGAATAAAAGAAAGACAAGAAATAAAGCACAATGTTTTCCCAGCATTCTTGATTGATAGGTACTTGCATTGGAAAATGAACGATATTTTTGGGTAGAAAAATTAATGTTTGACAGCGAGACATACCTTGTTGTGTTGGTAAAATGCTTTATAACCTCCTTCTAAAAGATAATAATTCGAGCAATAATATGTATGTACAATACAATAACATATAGTATAAAATAAATAACAAGAGAATTAACAGTCAAAATATCACAGATCTGCTTATCAATAAATTGTGTAGCAACACCTAATCGTCTTCACAAAACCAACCAATTTAATAGGGCGACCGAATGACTCGTCGAGATCTTGTTCGCTTTTCTCCGGCTGTCCACGACTTTGATCGGGCACGAAAATTGCGTAAGTCTTTTGAGTGATCTTCGTGTAACATTGGTAGGTAAGCTTGAGGATTACATTGAACCTGAATAAAAGAAAGACAAGAAATAAAGCACAATGTTTTCCCAGCATTCTTGATTGATAGGTACTTGTATTGGAAAATGAACGATATTTTTGGGTAGAAAAATTAATGTTTGACAGCGAGACATACCTTGTTGTGTTGGTAAAATGCTTTATAACCTCCTTCTAAAAGATAAATTTCAGGAAAGTTCAGCTCTGGATATCGGTGGCTATTTTGTTTTCGATCCATACTACGAAGAAACCTCATCCTGTAAGATAAAAGACAATCTTGTTAATGAACACATACAATGCGTTATGATCTGTCTGTTGCCATCTGTTTCTCTTACTGAACATTTCGACCCAATATTTCAAAGTAAATCCATTAAATCTATTAAATACTTACAGTTTAGGTCCCCTGTGCGAGGAAAATTCACAATGGAATATCAAGACATCGTTCTCTGGTGAATGTAGACGAGTTTCCATGAAACTTTGAATTCCTTGCTCAGTGTAGATGTTGATAGCACCCTGAATGTGACCGCCTTGGTACTCAAACGGATAACGGCAATCAATAATTGTATAGTTTAAAGAACTGTTGAAGAGACTGGACACGGTAGACGAATCTATAGATGGTAGATCATTGTGCTTTCCAGAAATGGTTGGCAAGCTGTGTGTGGAGCTGGCATCGCCAATCAAACCAAGGGCACTTGCTTCCATTCGTTCATTCGCTTTCATAATAAAGTCTTGGTTATCTACAGACACCCTTTTCGTTGGAGATGTTGGGAAATCTTCGTCATCGGCGACTGCTTTTCGCTTGCAGGAAAATAGTCGTTTTCGAGATTTAACAGTTGTCACGCTCTTCTTCCTGTACGATGATGTTTCTGGAGAGCTTCCGAATCCACTATCACTGGAATCTTCGTTATCATCCAAGAAATTCAGTTTGGTCGTTGGCATATTCTGTAAGAAAATTAAAATTATATTGACGGATAGCGTTTACGACGAGAATCGTGATGTGAAGAGGTGCAGAATAAAAGAGTCATCAGACAGTGGTTCTTCTGATGACAAGTCGTCAACGTCTATTGATTTTTTCAGAATGTTCACCTTTGAAAAACATAGATAAGTGCAGAGAATACTTACGAAGATTGGAGATTCGGGTTCTTGTGATTTAAAACCGTGTGTGCTGGAAAGAGCCATTGCAAGATATGTTGGGATATAGCGAGGTGAAGGTTATACTGATGTCTGCCTGGCGTTTAGCCTTATATTACCCGAAGAAGCCATTGCGTTGTGATTGCCACACAAAGACCGCCATGATTGTTCATATCGGTTAATTCGATCAAGTCATCAAGCCGTTCACGCCCAGTCTGATTGATTTGTTTGATTGCATGTTGAAATGATTGGTGAGTGAGTTGCAGATTCATTTTGGCCCCAGTTAATCCGAAAATAAACCTGAACTGTTCTCGTCCAAGATAATTTGATAACATTGCCTAAAAACTGCAGGTTTAATTCAAGAATGTTCATGAGGAAATCACCTGATGACGTCTCAAAGCTGAACAATTTCCACATTTCAAAAATAAACTGAGCAAAACTTTTCATTGAAAAATACTTTTAATTCTTTCCAAACTTAACAATAACAATTGTAGAGATATTAACAGTAATTCGAGCAATAATATGTATGTACAATACAATAACATATAGTATAAAATAAATAACAAGAGAATTAACAGTCAAAATATCACAGATCTGCTTATCAATAAATTGTGTAGCAACACCTAATCGTCTTCACAAAACCAACCAATTTAATAGGGCGACCGAATGACTCGTCGAGATCTTGTTCGCTTTTCTCCGGCTGTCCACGACTTTGATCGGGCACGAAAATGGCGTAAGTCTTTTGAGTGATCTTCGTGTAACATTGGTAGGTAAGCTTGAGGATTACATTGAACCTGAATAAAAGAAAGACAAGAAATAAAGCACAATGTTTTCCCAGCATTCTTGATTGATAGGTACTTGCATTGGAAAATGAACGATATTTTTGGGTAGAAAAATTAATGTTTGACAGCGAGACATACCTTGTTGTGTTGGTAAAATGCTTTATAACCTCCTTCTAAAAGATAAATTTCAGGAAAGTTCAGCTCTGGATATCGGTGGCTATTTTGTTTTCGATCCATACTACGAAGAAACCTCATCCTGTAAGATAAAAGACAATCTTGTTAATGAACACATACAATGCGTTATGATCTGTCTGTTGCCATCTGTTTCTCTTACTGAACATTTCGACCCAATATTTCAAAGTAAATCCATTAAATCTATTAAATACTTACAGTTTAGGTCCCCTGTGCGAGGAAAATTCACAATGGAATATCAAGACATCGTTCTCTGGTGAATGTAGACGAGTTTCCATGAAACTTTGAATTCCTTGCTCAGTGTAGATGTTGATAGCACCCTGAATGTGACCGCCTTGGTACTCAAACGGATAACGGCAATCAATAATTGTATAGTTTAAAGAACTGTTGAAGAGACTGGACACGGTAGACGAATCTATAGATGGTAGATCATTGTGCTTTCCAGAAATGGTTGGCAAGCTGTGTGTGGAGCTGGCATCGCCAATCAAACCAAGGGCACTTGCTTCCATTCGTTCATTCGCTTTCATAATAAAGTCTTGGTTATCTACAGACACCCTTTTCGTTGGAGATGTTGGGAAATCTTCGTCATCGGCGACTGCTTTTCGCTTGCAGGAAAATAGTCGTTTTCGAGATTTAACAGTTGTCACGCTCTTCTTCCTGTACGATGATGTTTCTGGAGAGCTTCCGAATCCACTATCACTGGAATCTTCGTTATCATCCAAGAAATTCAGTTTGGTCGTTGGCATATTCTGTAAGAAAATTAAAATTATATTGACGGATAGCGTTTACGACGAGAATCGTGATGTGAAGAGGTGCAGAATAAAAGAGTCATCAGACAGTGGTTCTTCTGATGACAAGTCGTCAACGTCTATTGATTTTTTCAGAATGTTCACCTTTGAAAAACATAGATAAGTGCAGAGAATACTTACGAAGATTGGAGATTCGGGTTCTTGTGATTTAAAACCGTGTGTGCTGGAAAGAGCCATTGCAAGATATGTTGGGATATAGCGAGGTGAAGGTTATACTGATGTCTGCCTGGCGTTTAGCCTTATATTACCCGAAGAAGCCATTGCGTTGTGATTGCCACACAAAGACCGCCATGATTGTTCATATCGGTTAATTCGATCAAGTCATCAAGCCGTTCACGCCCAGTCTGATTGATTTGTTTGATTGCATGTTGAAATGATTGGTGAGTGAGTTGCAGATTCATTTTGGCCCCAGTTAATCCGAAAATAAACCTGAACTGTTCTCGTCCAAGATAATTTGATAACATTGCCTAAAAACTGCAGGTTTAATTCAAGAATGTTCATGAGGAAATCACCTGATGACGTCTCAAAGCTGAACAATTTCCACATTTCAAAAATAAACTGAGCAAAACTTTTCATTGAAAAATACTTTTAATTCTTTCCAAACTTAACAATAACAATTGTAGAGATATTAACAGTAATTCGAGCAATAATATGTATGTACAATACAATAGGAGAATTTACGGGATTCCCTTTTGACGTCATTTGTTGATGATGCGCGCGCAGCTGGCCGTCAACTTCGCGGCCATTTCAGTAGGATCAAAGAGGAGTTGCTGAATTAAATCTGTTATTATGAGTGATAATGTTGAGGGATTTAGTTCTATCTATTTTAAAGAATTACCGACAGAATCCCAGAATCGTTACAGAGAGAAACTAAAAGTATCCGACGAAGAAAAAAGCCTTCCGGACCCCTATTCCATTCAATCCTGGAACGATGATCCAAGCAACTGGCCGGAATTAGAGTTCGCCCAAGTTTATGTTTATTTAATTGAAACTCCATCGCTTTTTAATTCCACCTCTATGAAAGCTTACAAGAGCTTAGAAGCATATCGGTAAGTTTGCTTTGTCAAATTTTTTGTACTATTGATAGTAATTTCCGACATCTAGATCCATAAAACTAAAGGTTAAATACAAAGTGAAAGGTCTACAAAAACGATTGATAATTCACAAGTAACAAGAGAAACTACATGATAGTGGTGACACTGAAAGCACTGGCTATGGTATCTGGGGAATTAGAACCCACAGGGCTAGACAAGAGCAAGAGGTTATTTATCAATCTTAGTTTTAGTAGTAATGGGTAAGCTTTCATGATTTAATGTCAAATTTAGAACATAAAGTGTGTTGAAAACACTAGGCCTAGTCACTGCTGGTTTTGTCCCATGCCCATCATATAATTTTTCTTATTTTAGATATGTAGAAAGTGGACATGTTCAAGAGGTTAAATATTTTGATGTTGTTCACTCCAAATTTTGTTTCCTGAAAGCAGATGTTGTGCCCTCTATGCGTACTAAAGAAATTCCTCATCGCCCATGGGTGTGTCTGCATAAAGATAGTGCAGATGTTTATTGTGCTCATTGTACCTGTTTAGCAGGGTAAGTATCATAGTAAATTTTTTATAGAAATTAAAATTTCATTTATTTGTCTTTATCCACACTTATTCTCAATATAGGAAATAAGCTGAATTTATGTTTGACAAGTATTAAACTAAATTTTCAGGCACAGAAAATGAGTGGAAATCCATTGCAAACATTAGTCCAATCAATTAAAGGACCCCACTGGAAATAAGTTTTTAACTTTTGTGGGTCATCCTAGGGTAATGTGCTGCACTGTGAATTCTAGTCTCTTAGATTGGATAGAATGATGAATCATTTAAAAAAAATTATTTTAAGTTAAATACATTTTTATCAATTTTTACTGTTCATTTATCATCTTTAGTGCTTTATCATCGTCAGTGCTTCAACATAATATTTATGTTCTGTGTGTTTTAATGTTAAGATACATGTAAATATGTAAACCTTTTATGCCTGTTATTCCTGATATTATTATATAATATTATTATTATTATTAATTACCTAGCACTTCAAATGTGTCCTGATATGATGCTACTTGCTGTCATTTGATTGTCTTAATTATTTTTTCACAGCCTCGGTGAGTGTTGCAGCCACATTGCAGCTGTCTTGTTCAAGATTGAATTGGGAGTAAGGTTTGGTCTAAATCAGAAATCTGTAACAAGTGAGGCATGTAAATGGAACAAAGTTTTTAAAAAACAGGTAAATAAGCTGCTGGTTGACTTTATTTTCATGGGTCTCCTATAGGGCTGAATATCAATAAAAATTGAAATTTACTTTGCCCTCAACATATTATGATGGCATAAAATAATTGTTCTGTATAAATAGTTCTTCTACCACAATAAATTAAAACTTCACTTGTAAAGATATCTTCATTCCATTTTTATATGCCCCATGGAGCGTTTATTGCCGTCACCCATGTTCGTCTGTCGGTCCCTCCACAATTGCTCGTTAACACTCTACAAGTCACAATTCTTAACGGATTTTGACTTGCTGAAATTGTTTATTATCTCCCAAGGATAAACCCTATTTAAAATCAAAAGAATCGGAAAATATTTAATATGAATTATTGCCCTTGTTCTTTAAAACATGTTCGATTTTTAGCTCGTTAATCCTCTACAAGTCACAATTCTTCACGGATTTTGACAAAACTTTTTTTGATTGCTTATTATCACTCATGAAAGCACCCTGTTTAAAATCAATAAAATCCAAAAAAATTTTATATGAATTTGCTGCCCATGTTCTTCAAAACACATTGATTTTTTAGGTTGTAAATACTCTAGAAGGCTTAATTCTAAAATCTTGATAGATTTTAATGAAACCTATTGCAATAGTTTATTATCACACATATAATATTTCATGGTTGCTGTTTTTTGCCTAATTTTTTTTTCAAACAAAGCTGCCAGTGAGCGCTGTTAAACACAAGCAACAAATGGTATGCCTTAAAGAGTATGGGTGAACAATTATCTGTTTAAAGGGCCATTCTGATTTTTTGAAAAATGTGTGTTAGTAACAAAAAAGCGCAAATGTTACCTGGATGTAATTCTTTTAGCGTTTAAAAATTAACAGCTGGATTTTTTTAGTTTAAACTTTCAGATACTTTAATGGTCATAAGTATTTTCATTATTATTTGCAGGTAGAACCAAGTCCACTTTGTGAATACCAGAGTTTATTAAATAGCAACAGAAAAAAAGTTATAAAATCAGTCAAATCTTCTGGTAGAGATTCTTTACCGAATAAAGATGTGTTGCAATCATTAAGACAAGTCTGTCCTAATGCATCATTTTTTTCACTGATTCCTCCATTGGAAGAAGTTTCTGAAAATATAACTCAGGTTATTGGGAAGAGAGTGGAAGACATGCCCAGAATTTTAGTGAACTTGTATCAAAAAGATAATATTGATTTATCTCCTGAAGATCTTCAAGAAAAGTGTGATGAGCTCTTTCATCAATATCAATGTACTGAAGAGCAACGCAACAATTTATTTCACAGAACAACCAACCAATCTATATGTCCTCTATGGTTCCAACATCGAAAAGGTAGAGTAACTGGTACTAAGGCTCATGACATTCTTGTTAGAAAAGAATCAACTCCACCTGACAATTTGGTCATGAGAATAATGGACTATAAGTCATATGATTTGTCCAGAAAAGATTGTGTTAAATGGGGCCAAGATCATGAGTCTACAGCACGTGCTTTATACATCGTAGAAGTAAAAGACAAGCATAGTAAATTTCAGTGTGCAAATTCAGGATTTTTAATTCACCCCGAGAATTTTTTTGCTGGTGCAACAGCAGACGGTATTATAGAATGTGAATGTTGTGGTAAGGGGGTTTTAGAAATAAAATGTCCCTATAAACATAGGGATATAACTGTAAAAGAAGCTTCGGTTAGTGATAAAGACTTTTGCTTAAATAAGGATATGACCCTTAAAAAGAATCATAGATATTTCACCCAAATTCAGTTTCAAATGTCTGTTTATGGTTGTGACTATTGTGATTTTGTTGTCATGACCATGCCAAATTCCCAAAAATCTTTGTATATTGTCCGAATTAGAAAAGATGATAATTTTTGTAATTTACTTATGAAAAAAAGCATTGCATTTATCAAAGACCATATTTTACCAGAAATATTAACAAGACAGCTTCAACAAAAGCCATCTACATCAAAGCCAGTCCCAGTTACTAACTGGTGTGTTTGCAATGAAGCTGAGTATGGGAAAATGATAAGATGTGACAGTGATAACTGTTTGATAGGCTGGTTCCATTATGGTTGTGTTGACATTCGAAGAAAGCCACAGGGAAAATGGTTTTGTCCAAGGTGTAAAAAATAACTCAATGTGACTCTCCAAATGGATACATTTGCTAAAGTATTTGCTTTATTAACTTTATCACCTCATCTTGTTATGTAAACAAAATTGCAAAATTAATTAAATTTATCTGGTCAGTCTGCAAAGCAAATAATTAAATAAGTTGATTCAGAATATGTCAATTCACTTAAAAATAAACTGAATGATTAAATAGTTTTAGGTAACACACCAACCTTAATGAAGATTAATATCACATTCTGAATATTTTTTTGAAACCATTGATATATTATATTTATAAAATCAAACCATTTTTCCTATTGCAATGTATTTTGATTATAGATGAATAGTTAATTTCCATCCCTAATATACTTCAACTTCAACAAGAACAGATGCTATAAACCAACAATATTACTGGTTAAAGTTAAATACAAAAGTTTGTGTTTCCCTATACGTAACTAGGTATTGTTCTGACATGAAAACAAAACACATGAGCTTACTGATCAACCAATTTGATGTAATTTTTTGTCTTATCAGTTAAATTTCCAAATACACTATGACATTTCACCAAGATGGTTGTGTGTGTTATTGCCATGTAGGAATCATACATATTACGTTTTTGGGACCATTTATTATAATTGAATAATGCTGTAATATTAAGAACTAATTTGCAAGATTAAGAGCTTAATTTTTAACAAGATTTGGAAGCAAATTTGAGACAGCTGCACATACGGTCATCACACTATCAGCATGAGGAACCATATTCATTGGCATTTTGTTGGAGAGGATTCGAAAGTTTTTTAATCTTTCCATTGCTCTCTCCACATGTATTCTGACATTAGCTATTCTCCTACTTGTTTCCACCTCCCGTGCACTTAGCTGACTCTTTCCTTTAACAAAAGATGGCATAACTAATTCCGCACCCCTTGAAGCCAATTCATCTTGAATTAGAAACCCACGATCTGCCATTACTACATCCCCATGATTGATGAAATCTAAATATCCAGATCTATAGGTAATTACTTTGTCTGAAGTTCTACCACCAAATGCCTGTGACACAAAAGAAATACCTCCACATGGCACAATACTAACTAAAAATTTAATGGTGTTTGAATGTTTATAATTACTATAAGTTGCAGATCGTGCACAGAAATTTGATGGACTCTCTATAAAAACTTCAGTACAATCAATAATGGAAACACATTTAGGGTAAGACTCTTTAAAGCATTGTGGTCTGGTCCTAAAAATATCATCCTTTTGTGGCCAATGAATTAAGAATTTGAGATTATCAGCAATAGATACTAAACCTTTATCAATTATATTACTGACATGACTTGGTGACACTCCGAATCTATAACTTAAATCTTTATGGGTTAAATTAAGCCTCAGTTTCATAAAAACTAACAGGAGTTTATCTTCTGAATTAAGGATTGTTGATGAAGGAAGATCATTGTTAATAAACTTAGATAGCCATTCAAAACATTTGTATGAAGGTATACCTGTATGAAAAATTATTTGCTCATCTGATTTTGTAAGGTAAATGGCCCTCAAAAATGGTTTTGCCTCTTTCAATTTGACATTTGCAATCTGAAGTCGTTCCAATTCTTGCATAAGTTGCTTTTTTTCTATATTAGCTTTAGCTAATAACTTGATACAAGAATCATGATTGGTTGTTACTTCAGAATCTAAAATAAAAAATACATATAATTATTATATAATATATATAATAATTATATATTCATTATTGTCATTGCCATATAAGAATTGATTGTTTTATTTATATCATAAGTATTATTGTAAAGTATAAATGCAAAATTTTATTCCTGAAAGTTTGTGTAAATTCTGTTTTTCGGGCAAATTTGATTTTTCTTTTTAGTTATCATAAGGACATAAGATGTAAGAATGCTTTATTACATTGCATAATCAGTTAATCATAATGTAGTTATTAATATGACAATTGTATATATTTATTAATTATAATTCATTTTTTTTTTAAAGTGTGATATGCAAGTTAATCTATTGCTTATCGGAACACAATTAATTCTTGTCTAACAAGAGTAACGTCCTGCACATTTGTTTTATTCGTACTGACATTGAGTCAGACTACAGTTAATTTCGCAAGAGTCACGTCCCCGCAATTTTTTTTTTATGAAAATCAGTGTCCATCACAAGATTTACGTGGCCCCATTTATTGCATAGTGCCTTATACTATGACCGTGTTACCATTTAATATTTCATGAAACCACTACTCGAGCATTATTTGCAACTGTTTGTCAATTGTTTGTTTTTTTTAGATTTGGATTATTTTTCCATATTCTGTGTAATTTACAATTGTTATTGTTCTGTTTCAATATATAATATAATTAATATAATTATGTTAAACCCAATTTTATTTTCTATCTAACCTAAAACATCATACCCACGCCCACTGGAAACTACAGTAATTTGTTTTAGGGGGCTTGTTCACCATTCAAATGGTCCATTGATTGTTGGTCTCAGAATCAAGAATTTTTTAGTAAAATTTGTAAATGCATCTTTAATATTCCGCATTGTTAAAGTAAAAAAAAAAAACTCGTATTTTAATAACAATAATGAACTCTTTATTTTATATGGGTAAAAATATACACAATAACCAAAAGGGACGTGGGGACAAAGTTACAACAGTGAACATAATACAAATGTATGGGATTGACAGCATAGTATTCCATGATCAAGTACATGATCACAAAATGTACAATATACCAAGGTTGGAATAAAAGTAGCACAATATAATAAATATACAATATACGTAAATTAATGTATGGAAAGACCTCGAGATTATAAAAGTTTATCAACGTTTGAAAGGATAACCGGATTTTTGTGCAGTTCTTCACGACCCAAATAAACCCACAAAAATGCCGACTTTGTCCCATATACCTACCTTGCGGCACTTGCGCTTGATTTTCCTTCATATCTACATCTTCTACATCATTTGAAACCGTATTTGTTGATATGTCTGTTAAACCTAAAGGCTCTTCAATTTCAAAGCTCAGTTGAAGCTGGCGCTTGACATTTGAATTCGTGTTGGTGTTTCGGTGTTGAAATCTTTTAAATCTATCCATTGCCTCTTTATTGGAGTGGAATGGCGTGGAGTATCCCAGATTAACTGTAGGTACGTAATCTGGACTGTTTGCATCGTCATTTTTACCTGGAATTAATTTGGACATGGAATAGGGCTTGTAATAATCACAGTGGTAGGAATCAGAGAATAAAAAGATGCCAAAAGTATTTTTTTAAGTATCACGCCAATCCACTAACCTCCCCTTCCCCTCCCTCAACGACAACACACATCCAACCCAACCCAAACGCATTATCAATTTCTGCTTGCGCTAAGCCTGCTGCAGCAAATTACAGCCTAGCTTCACATTTTGATTAACTCGAGTTAGTTTTAGCAATTATATACAAGGTTAATAATGGTCCTGTAAGCTCATTGAGCCCTCCTACCTTCAATAAAATGTTCACTGCAGACTCTTGCACCATAATCCCCCGGAGTCCAATCTTTTCCTGTGCGTTGGTCTTTTCTGTGGATGGCCCTCAGCCATAAACCACGTCTGGGTTCAGATTTTGGTATTCTGTGAAACTTGATTGAAGAACCCTTTTCTGTATCCCTATTCCTGCACCCAAAAACAACACATTCTTTCCCCATAATTTACGCAAGATAGATCATCGAAAATGACAGCATAATAATAATAAAGAAAATGGCCGTCGACGACGTCAAGTTGACGGCCAGGCTTCCCCATTCTAAAAATAGATTATGACGTTACGTCATGGAAAATTCTCCTATAACATATAGTATAAAATAAATAACAAGAGAATTAACAGTCAAAATATCACAGATCTGCTTATCAATAAATTGTGTAGCAACACCTAATCGTCTTCACAAAACCAACCAATTTAATAGGGCGACCGAATGACTCGTCGAGATCTTGTTCGCTTTTCTCCGGCTGTCCACGACTTTGATCGGGCACGAAAATGGCGTAAGTCTTTTGAGTGATCTTCGTGGAACATTGGTAGGTAAGCTTGAGGATTACATTGAACCTGAATAAAAGAAAGACAAGAAATAAAGCACAATGTTTTCCCAGCATTCTTGATTGATAGGTACTTGTATTGGAAAATGAACGATATTTTTGGGTAGAAAAATTAATGTTTGACAGCGAGACATACCTTGTTGTGTTGGTAAAATGCTTTATAACCTCCTTCTAAAAGATAAATTTCAGGAAAGTTCAGCTCTGGATATCGGTGGCTATTTTGTTTTCGATCCATACTACGAAGAAACCTCATCCTGTAAGATAAAAGACAATCTTGTTAATGAACACATACAATGCGTTATGATCTGTCTGTTGCCATCTGTTTCTCTTACTGAACATTTCGACCCAATATTTCAAAGTAAATCCATTAAATCTATTAAATACTTACAGTTTAGGTCCCCTGTGCGAGGAAAATTCACAATGGAATATCAAGACATCGTTCTCTGGTGAATGTAGACGAGTTTCCATGAAACTTTGAATGCCTTGCTCAGTGTAGATGTTGATAGCACCCTGAATGTGACCGCCTTGGTACTCAAACGGATAACGGCAATCAATAATTGTATAGTTTAAAGAACTGTTGAAGAGACTGGACACGGTAGACGAATCTATAGATGGTAGATCATTGTGCTTTCCAGAAATGGTTGGCAAGCTGTGTGTGGAGCTGGCATCGCCAATCAAACCAAGGGCACTTGCTTCCATTCGTTCAAGGGCTTTCATAATAAAGTCTTGGTTATCTACAGACACCCTTTTCGTTGGAGATGTTGGGAAATCTTCGTCATCGGCGACTGCTTTTCGCTTGCAGGAAAATAGTCGTTTTCGAGATTTAACAGTTGTCACGCTCTTCTTCCTGTACGATGATGTTTCTGGAGAGCTTCCGAATCCACTATCACTGGAATCTTCGTTATCATCCAAGAAATTCAGTTTGGTCGTTGGCATATTCTGTAAGAAAATTAAAATTATATTGACGGATAGCGTTTACGACGAGAATCGTGATGTGAAGAGGTGCAGAATAAAAGAGTCATCAGACAGTGGTTCTTCTGATGACAAGTCGTCAACGTCTATTGATTTTTTCAGAATGTTCACCTTTGAAAAACATAGATAAGTGCAGAGAATACTTACGAAGATTGGAGATTCGGGTTCTTGTGATTTAAAACCGTGTGTGCTGGAAAGAGCCATTGCAAGATATGTTGGGATATAGCGAGGTGAAGGTTATACTGATGTCTGCCTGGCGTTTAGCCTTATATTACCCGAAGAAGCCATTGCGTTGTGATTGCCACACAAAGACCGCCATGATTGTTCATATCGGTTAATTCGATCAAGTCATCAAGCCGTTCACGCCCAGTCTGATTGATTTGTTTGATTGCATGTTGAAATGATTGGTGAGTGAGTTGCAGATTCATTTTGGCCCCAGTTAATCCGAAAATAAACCTGAACTGTTCTCGTCCAAGATAATTTGATAACATTGCCTAAAAACTGCAGGTTTAATTCAAGAATGTTCATGAGGAAATCACCTGATGACGTCTCAAAGCTGAACAATTTCCACATTTCAAAAATAAACTGAGCAAAACTTTTCATTGAAAAATACTTTTAATTCTTTCCAAACTTAACAATAACAATTGTAGAGATATTAACAGTAATTCGAGCAATAATATGTATGTACAATACAATAACATATAGTATAAAATAAATAACAAGAGAATTAACAGTCAAAATATCACAGATCTGCTTATCAATAAATTGTGTAGCAACACCTAATCGTCTTCACAAAACCAACCAATTTAATAGGGCGACCGAATGACTCGTCGAGATCTTGTTCGCTTTTCTCCGGCTGTCCACGACTTTGATCGGGCACGAAAATGGCGTAAGTCTTTTGAGTGATCTTCGTGTAACATTGGTAGGTAAGCTTGAGGATTACATTGAACCTGAATAAAAGAAAGACAAGAAATAAAGCACAATGTTTTCCCAGCATTCTTGATTGATAGGTACTTGCATTGGAAAATGAACGATATTTTTGGGTAGAAAAATTAATGTTTGACAGCGAGACATACCTTGTTGTGTTGGTAAAATGCTTTATAACCTCCTTCTAAAAGATAAATTTCAGGAAAATTCAGCTCTGGATATCGGTGGCTATTTTGTTTTCGATCCATACTACGAAGAAACCTCATCCTGTAAGATAAAAGACAATCTTGTTAATGAACACATACAATGCGTTATGATCTGTCTGTTGCCATCTGTTTCTCTTACTGAACATTTCGACCCAATATTTCAAAGTAAATCCATTAAATCTATTAAATACTTACAGTTTAGGTCCCCTGTGCGAGGAAAATTCACAATGGAATATCAAGACATCGTTCTCTGGTGAATGTAGACGAGTTTCCATGAAACTTTGAATGCCTTGCTCAGTGTAGATGTTGATAGCACCCTGAATGTGACCGCCTTGGTACTCAAACGGATAACGGCAATCAATAAATGTATAGTTTAAAGAACTGTTGAAGAGACTGGACACGGTAGACGAATCTATAGATGGTAGATCATTGTGCTTTCCAGAAATGGTTGGCAAGCTGTGTGTGGAGCTGGCATCGCCAATCAAACCAAGGGCACTTGCTTCCATTCGTTCAAGGGCTTTCATAATAAAGTCTTGGTTATCTACAGACACCCTTTTCGTTGGAGATGTTGGGAAATCTTCGTCATCGGCGACTGCTTTTCGCTTGCAGGAAAATAGTCGTTTTCGAGATTTAACAGTTGTCACGCTCTTCTTCCTGTACGATGATGTTTCTGGAGAGCTTCCGAATCCACTATCACTGGAATCTTCGTTATCATCCAAGAAATTCAGTTTGGTCGTTGGCATATTCTGTAAGAAAATTAAAATTATATTGACGGATAGCGTTTACGACGAGAATCGTGATGTGAAGAGGTGCAGAATAAAAGAGTCATCAGACAGTGGTTCTTCTGATGACAAGTCGTCAACGTCTATTGATTTTTTCAGAATGTTCACCTTTGAAAAACATAGATAAGTGCAGAGAATACTTACGAAGATTGGAGATTCGGGTTCTTGTGATTTAAAACCGTGTGTGCTGGAAAGAGCCATTGCAAGATATGTTGGGATATAGCGAGGTGAAGGTTATACTGATGTCTGCCTGGCGTTTAGCCTTATATTACCCGAAGAAGCCATTGCGTTGTGATTGCCACACAAAGACCGCCATGATTGTTCATATCGGTTAATTCGATCAAGTCATCAAGCCGTTCACGCCCAGTCTGATTGATTTGTTTGATTGCATGTTGAAATGATTGGTGAGTGAGTTGCAGATTCATTTTGGCCCCAGTTAATCCGAAAATAAACCTGAACTGTTCTCGTCCAAGATAATTTGATAACATTGCCTAAAAACTGCAGGTTTAATTCAAGAATGTTCATGAGGAAATCACCTGATGACGTCTCAAAGCTGAACAATTTCCACATTTCAAAAATAAACTGAGCAAAACTTTTTATTGAAAAATACTTTTAATTCTTTCCAAACTTAACAATAACAATTGTAGAGATATTAACAGTAATTCGAGCAATAATATGTATGTACAATACAATAACATATAGTATAAAATAAATAACAAGAGAATTAACAGTCAAAATATCACAGATCTGCTTATCAATAAATTGTGTAGCAACACCTAATCGTCTTCACAAAACCAACCAATTTAATAGGGCGACCGAATGACTCGTCGAGATCTTGTTCGCTTTTCTCCGGCTGTCCACGACTTTGATCGGGCACGAAAATGGCGTAAGTCTTTTGAGTGATCTTCGTGGAACATTGGTAGGTAAGCTTGAGGATTACATTGAACCTGAATAAAAGAAAGACAAGAAATAAAGCACAATGTTTTCCCAGCATTCTTGATTGATAGGTACTTGTATTGGAAAATGAACGATATTTTGGGGTAGAAAAATTAATGTTTGACAGCGAGACATACCTTGTTGTGTTGGTAAAATGCTTTATAACCTCCTTCTAAAAGATAAATTTCAGGAAAATTCAGCTCTGGATATCGGTGGCTATTTTGTTTTCGATCCATACTACGAAGAAACCTCATCCTGTAAGATAAAAGACAATCTTGTTAATGAACACATACAATGCGTTATGATCTGTCTGTTGCCATCTGTTTCTCTTACTGAACATTTCGACCCAATATTTCAAAGTAAATCCATTAAATCTATTAAATACTTACAGTTTAGGTCCCCTGTGCGAGGAAAATTCACAATGGAATATCAAGACATCGTTCTCTGGTGAATGTAGACGAGTTTCCATGAAACTTTGAATGCCTTGCTCAGTGTAGATGTTGATAGCACCCTGAATGTGACCGCCTTGGTACTCAAACGGATAACGGCAATCAATAATTGTATAGTTTAAAGAACTGTTGAAGAGACTGGACACGGTAGACGAATCTATAGATGGTAGATCATTGTGCTTTCCAGAAATGGTTGGCAAGCTGTGTGTGGAGCTGGCATCGCCAATCAAACCAAGGGCACTTGCTTCCATTCGTTCAAGGGCTTTCATAATAAAGTCTTGGTTATCTACAGACACCCTTTTCGTTGGAGATGTTGGGAAATCTTCGTCATCGGCGACTGCTTTTCGCTTGCAGGAAAATAGTCGTTTTCGAGATTTAACAGTTGTCACGCTCTTCTTCCTGTACGATGATGTTTCTGGAGAGCTTCCGAATCCACTATCACTGGAATCTTCGTTATCATCCAAGAAATTCAGTTTGGTCGTTGGCATATTCTGTAAGAAAATTAAAATTATATTGACGGATAGCGTTTACGACGAGAATCGTGATGTGAAGAGGTGCAGAATAAAAGAGTCATCAGACAGTGGTTCTTCTGATGACAAGTCGTCAACGTCTATTGATTTTTTCAGAATGTTCACCTTTGAAAAACATAGATAAGTGCAGAGAATACTTACGAAGATTGGAGATTCGGGTTCTTGTGATTTAAAACCGTGTGTGCTGGAAAGAGCCATTGCAAGATATGTTGGGATATAGCGAGGTGAAGGTTATACTGATGTCTGCCTGGCGTTTAGCCTTATATTACCCGAAGAAGCCATTGCGTTGTGATTGCCACACAAAGACCGCCATGATTGTTCATATCGGTTAATTCGATCAAGTCATCAAGCCGTTCACGCCCAGTCTGATTGATTTGTTTGATTGCATGTTGAAATGATTGGTGAGTGAGTTGCAGATTCATTTTGGCCCCAGTTAATCCGAAAATAAACCTGAACTGTTCTCGTCCAAGATAATTTGATAACATTGCCTAAAAACTGCAGGTTTAATTCAAGAATGTTCATGAGGAAATCACCTGATGACGTCTCAAAGCTGAACAATTTCCACATTTCAAAAATAAACTGAGCAAAACTTTTCATTGAAAAATACTTTTAATTCTTTCCAAACTTAACAATAACAATTGTAGAGATATTAACAGTAATTCGAGCAATAATATGTATGTACAATACAATAACATATAGTATAAAATAAATAACAAGAGAATTAACAGTCAAAATATCACAGATCTGCTTATCAATAAATTGTGTAGCAACACCTAATCGTCTTCACAAAACCAACCAATTTAATAGGGCGACCGAATGACTCGTCGAGATCTTGTTCGCTTTTCTCCGGCTGTCCACGACTTTGATCGGGCACGAAAATGGCGTAAGTCTTTTGAGTGATCTTCGTGTAACATTGGTAGGTAAGCTTGAGGATTACATTGAACCTGAATAAAAGAAAGACAAGAAATAAAGCACAATGTTTTCCCAGCATTCTTGATTGATAGGTACTTGTATTGGAAAATGAACGATATTTTTGGGTAGAAAAATTAATGTTTGACAGCGAGACATACCTTGTTGTGTTGGTAAAATGCTTTATAACCTCCTTCTAAAAGATAAATTTCAGGAAAGTTCAGCTCTGGATATCGGTGGCTATTTTGTTTTCGATCCATACTACGAAGAAACCTCATCCTGTAAGATAAAAGACAATCTTGTTAATGAACACATACAATGCGTTATGATCTGTCTGTTGCCATCTGTTTCTCTTACTGAACATTTCGACCCAATATTTCAAAGTAAATCCATTAAATCTATTAAATACTTACAGTTTAGGTCCCCTGTGCGAGGAAAATTCACAATGGAATATCAAGACATCGTTCTCTGGTGAATGTAGACGAGTTTCCATGAAACTTTGAATGCCTTGCTCAGTGTAGATGTTGATAGCACCCTGAATGTGACCGCCTTGGTACTCAAACGGATAACGGCAATCAATAATTGTATAGTTTAAAGAACTGTTGAAGAGACTGGACACGGTAGACGAATCTATAGATGGTAGATCATTGTGCTTTCCAGAAATGGTTGGCAAGCTGTGTGTGGAGCTGGCATCGCCAATCAAACCAAGGGCACTTGCTTCCATTCGTTCAAGGGCTTTCATAATAAAGTCTTGGTTATCTACAGACACCCTTTTCGTTGGAGATGTTGGGAAATCTTCGTCATCGCCGACTGCTTTTCGCTTGCAGGAAAATAGTCGTTTTCGAGATTTAACAGTTGTCACGCTCTTCTTCCTGTACGATGATGTTTCTGGAGAGCTTCCGAATCCACTATCACTGGAATCTTCGTTATCATCCAAGAAATTCAGTTTGGTCGTTGGCATATTCTGTAAGAAAATTAAAATTATATTGACGGATAGCGTTTACGACGAGAATCGTGATGTGAAGAGGTGCAGAATAAAAGAGTCATCAGACAGTGGTTCTTCTGATGACAAGTCGTCAACGTCTATTGATTTTTTCAGAATGTTCACCTTTGAAAAACATAGATAAGTGCAGAGAATACTTACGAAGATTGGAGATTCGGGTTCTTGTGATTTAAAACCGTGTGTGCTGGAAAGAGCCATTGCAAGATATGTTGGGATATAGCGAGGTGAAGGTTATACTGATGTCTGCCTGGCGTTTAGCCTTATATTACCCGAAGAAGCCATTGCGTTGTGATTGCCACACAAAGACCGCCATGATTGTTCATATCGGTTAATTCGATCAAGTCATCAAGCCGTTCACGCCCAGTCTGATTGATTTGTTTGATTGCATGTTGAAATGATTGGTGAGTGAGTTGCAGATTCATTTTGGCCCCAGTTAATCCGAAAATAAACCTGAACTGTTCTCGTCCAAGATAATTTGATAACATTGCCTAAAAACTGCAGGTTTAATTCAAGAATGTTCATGAGGAAATCACCTGATGACGTCTCAAAGCTGAACAATTTCCACATTTCAAAAATAAACTGAGCAAAACTTTTCATTGAAAAATACTTTTAATTCTTTCCAAACTTAACAATAACAATTGTAGAGATATTAACAGTAATTCGAGCAATAATATGTATGTACAATACAATAACATATAGTATAAAATAAATAACAAGAGAATTAACAGTCAAAATATCACAGATCTGCTTATCAATAAATTGTGTAGCAACACCTAATCGTCTTCACAAAACCAACCAATTTAATAGGGCGACCGAATGACTCGTCGAGATCTTGTTCGCTTTTCTCCGGCTGTCCACGACTTTGATCGGGCACGAAAATGGCGTAAGTCTTTTGAGTGATCTTCGTGTAACATTGGTAGGTAAGCTTGAGGATTACATTGAACCTGAATAAAAGAAAGACAAGAAATAAAGCACAATGTTTTCCCAGCATTCTTGATTGATAGGTACTTGCATTGGAAAATGAACGATATTTTTGGGTAGAAAAATTAATGTTTGACAGCGAGACATACCTTGTTGTGTTGGTAAAATGCTTTATAACCTCCTTCTAAAAGATAAATTTCAGGAAAATTCAGCTCTGGATATCGGTGGCTATTTTGTTTTCGATCCATACTACGAAGAAACCTCATCCTGTAAGATAAAAGACAATCTTGTTAATGAACACATACAATGCGTTATGATCTGTCTGTTGCCATCTGTTTCTCTTACTGAACATTTCGACCCAATATTTCAAAGTAAATCCATTAAATCTATTAAATACTTACAGTTTAGGTCCCCTGTGCGAGGAAAATTCACAATGGAATATCAAGACATCGTTCTCTGGTGAATGTAGACGAGTTTCCATGAAACTTTGAATGCCTTGCTCAGTGTAGATGTTGATAGCACCCTGAATGTGACCGCCTTGGTACTCAAACGGATAACGGCAATCAATAAATGTATAGTTTAAAGAACTGTTGAAGAGACTGGACACGGTAGACGAATCTATAGATGGTAGATCATTGTGCTTTCCAGAAATGGTTGGCAAGCTGTGTGTGGAGCTGGCATCGCCAATCAAACCAAGGGCACTTGCTTCCATTCGTTCAAGGGCTTTCATAATAAAGTCTTGGTTATCTACAGACACCCTTTTCGTTGGAGATGTTGGGAAATCTTCGTCATCGGCGACTGCTTTTCGCTTGCAGGAAAATAGTCGTTTTCGAGATTTAACAGTTGTCACGCTCTTCTTCCTGTACGATGATGTTTCTGGAGAGCTTCCGAATCCACTATCACTGGAATCTTCGTTATCATCCAAGAAATTCAGTTTGGTCGTTGGCATATTCTGTAAGAAAATTAAAATTATATTGACGGATAGCGTTTACGACGAGAATCGTGATGTGAAGAGGTGCAGAATAAAAGAGTCATCAGACAGTGGTTCTTCTGATGACAAGTCGTCAACGTCTATTGATTTTTTCAGAATGTTCACCTTTGAAAAACATAGATAAGTGCAGAGAATACTTACGAAGATTGGAGATTCGGGTTCTTGTGATTTAAAACCGTGTGTGCTGGAAAGAGCCATTGCAAGATATGTTGGGATATAGCGAGGTGAAGGTTATACTGATGTCTGCCTGGCGTTTAGCCTTATATTACCCGAAGAAGCCATTGCGTTGTGATTGCCACACAAAGACCGCCATGATTGTTCATATCGGTTAATTCGATCAAGTCATCAAGCCGTTCACGCCCAGTCTGATTGATTTGTTTGATTGCATGTTGAAATGATTGGTGAGTGAGTTGCAGATTCATTTTGGCCCCAGTTAATCCGAAAATAAACCTGAACTGTTCTCGTCCAAGATAATTTGATAACATTGCCTAAAAACTGCAGGTTTAATTCAAGAATGTTCATGAGGAAATCACCTGATGACGTCTCAAAGCTGAACAATTTCCACATTTCAAAAATAAACTGAGCAAAACTTTTTATTGAAAAATACTTTTAATTCTTTCCAAACTTAACAATAACAATTGTAGAGATATTAACAGTAATTCGAGCAATAATATGTATGTACAATACAATAACATATAGTATAAAATAAATAACAAGAGAATTAACAGTCAAAATATCACAGATCTGCTTATCAATAAATTGTGTAGCAACACCTAATCGTCTTCACAAAACCAACCAATTTAATAGGGCGACCGAATGACTCGTCGAGATCTTGTTCGCTTTTCTCCGGCTGTCCACGACTTTGATCGGGCACGAAAATGGCGTAAGTCTTTTGAGTGATCTTCGTGGAACATTGGTAGGTAAGCTTGAGGATTACATTGAACCTGAATAAAAGAAAGACAAGAAATAAAGCACAATGTTTTCCCAGCATTCTTGATTGATAGGTACTTGTATTGGAAAATGAACGATATTTTGGGGTAGAAAAATTAATGTTTGACAGCGAGACATACCTTGTTGTGTTGGTAAAATGCTTTATAACCTCCTTCTAAAAGATAAATTTCAGGAAAATTCAGCTCTGGATATCGGTGGCTATTTTGTTTTCGATCCATACTACGAAGAAACCTCATCCTGTAAGATAAAAGACAATCTTGTTAATGAACACATACAATGCGTTATGATCTGTCTGTTGCCATCTGTTTCTCTTACTGAACATTTCGACCCAATATTTCAAAGTAAATCCATTAAATCTATTAAATACTTACAGTTTAGGTCCCCTGTGCGAGGAAAATTCACAATGGAATATCAAGACATCGTTCTCTGGTGAATGTAGACGAGTTTCCATGAAACTTTGAATGCCTTGCTCAGTGTAGATGTTGATAGCACCCTGAATGTGACCGCCTTGGTACTCAAACGGATAACGGCAATCAATAATTGTATAGTTTAAAGAACTGTTGAAGAGACTGGACACGGTAGACGAATCTATAGATGGTAGATCATTGTGCTTTCCAGAAATGGTTGGCAAGCTGTGTGTGGAGCTGGCATCGCCAATCAAACCAAGGGCACTTGCTTCCATTCGTTCAAGGGCTTTCATAATAAAGTCTTGGTTATCTACAGACACCCTTTTCGTTGGAGATGTTGGGAAATCTTCGTCATCGGCGACTGCTTTTCGCTTGCAGGAAAATAGTCGTTTTCGAGATTTAACAGTTGTCACGCTCTTCTTCCTGTACGATGATGTTTCTGGAGAGCTTCCGAATCCACTATCACTGGAATCTTCGTTATCATCCAAGAAATTCAGTTTGGTCGTTGGCATATTCTGTAAGAAAATTAAAATTATATTGACGGATAGCGTTTACGACGAGAATCGTGATGTGAAGAGGTGCAGAATAAAAGAGTCATCAGACAGTGGTTCTTCTGATGACAAGTCGTCAACGTCTATTGATTTTTTCAGAATGTTCACCTTTGAAAAACATAGATAAGTGCAGAGAATACTTACGAAGATTGGAGATTCGGGTTCTTGTGATTTAAAACCGTGTGTGCTGGAAAGAGCCATTGCAAGATATGTTGGGATATAGCGAGGTGAAGGTTATACTGATGTCTGCCTGGCGTTTAGCCTTATATTACCCGAAGAAGCCATTGCGTTGTGATTGCCACACAAAGACCGCCATGATTGTTCATATCGGTTAATTCGATCAAGTCATCAAGCCGTTCACGCCCAGTCTGATTGATTTGTTTGATTGCATGTTGAAATGATTGGTGAGTGAGTTGCAGATTCATTTTGGCCCCAGTTAATCCGAAAATAAACCTGAACTGTTCTCGTCCAAGATAATTTGATAACATTGCCTAAAAACTGCAGGTTTAATTCAAGAATGTTCATGAGGAAATCACCTGATGACGTCTCAAAGCTGAACAATTTCCACATTTCAAAAATAAACTGAGCAAAACTTTTCATTGAAAAATACTTTTAATTCTTTCCAAACTTAACAATAACAATTGTAGAGATATTAACAGTAATTCGAGCAATAATATGTATGTACAATACAATAACATATAGTATAAAATAAATAACAAGAGAATTAACAGTCAAAATATCACAGATCTGCTTATCAATAAATTGTGTAGCAACACCTAATCGTCTTCACAAAACCAACCAATTTAATAGGGCGACCGAATGACTCGTCGAGATCTTGTTCGCTTTTCTCCGGCTGTCCACGACTTTGATCGGGCACGAAAATGGCGTAAGTCTTTTGAGTGATCTTCGTGTAACATTGGTAGGTAAGCTTGAGGATTACATTGAACCTGAATAAAAGAAAGACAAGAAATAAAGCACAATGTTTTCCCAGCATTCTTGATTGATAGGTACTTGTATTGGAAAATGAACGATATTTTTGGGTAGAAAAATTAATGTTTGACAGCGAGACATACCTTGTTGTGTTGGTAAAATGCTTTATAACCTCCTTCTAAAAGATAAATTTCAGGAAAGTTCAGCTCTGGATATCGGTGGCTATTTTGTTTTCGATCCATACTACGAAGAAACCTCATCCTGTAAGATAAAAGACAATCTTGTTAATGAACACATACAATGCGTTATGATCTGTCTGTTGCCATCTGTTTCTCTTACTGAACATTTCGACCCAATATTTCAAAGTAAATCCATTAAATCTATTAAATACTTACAGTTTAGGTCCCCTGTGCGAGGAAAATTCACAATGGAATATCAAGACATCGTTCTCTGGTGAATGTAGACGAGTTTCCATGAAACTTTGAATGCCTTGCTCAGTGTAGATGTTGATAGCACCCTGAATGTGACCGCCTTGGTACTCAAACGGATAACGGCAATCAATAATTGTATAGTTTAAAGAACTGTTGAAGAGACTGGACACGGTAGACGAATCTATAGATGGTAGATCATTGTGCTTTCCAGAAATGGTTGGCAAGCTGTGTGTGGAGCTGGCATCGCCAATCAAACCAAGGGCACTTGCTTCCATTCGTTCAAGGGCTTTCATAATAAAGTCTTGGTTATCTACAGACACCCTTTTCGTTGGAGATGTTGGGAAATCTTCGTCATCGCCGACTGCTTTTCGCTTGCAGGAAAATAGTCGTTTTCGAGATTTAACAGTTGTCACGCTCTTCTTCCTGTACGATGATGTTTCTGGAGAGCTTCCGAATCCACTATCACTGGAATCTTCGTTATCATCCAAGAAATTCAGTTTGGTCGTTGGCATATTCTGTAAGAAAATTAAAATTATATTGACGGATAGCGTTTACGACGAGAATCGTGATGTGAAGAGGTGCAGAATAAAAGAGTCATCAGACAGTGGTTCTTCTGATGACAAGTCGTCAACGTCTATTGATTTTTTCAGAATGTTCACCTTTGAAAAACATAGATAAGTGCAGAGAATACTTACGAAGATTGGAGATTCGGGTTCTTGTGATTTAAAACCGTGTGTGCTGGAAAGAGCCATTGCAAGATATGTTGGGATATAGCGAGGTGAAGGTTATACTGATGTCTGCCTGGCGTTTAGCCTTATATTACCCGAAGAAGCCATTGCGTTGTGATTGCCACACAAAGACCGCCATGATTGTTCATATCGGTTAATTCGATCAAGTCAACAAGCCTTTCACGCCCAGTCTGATTGATTTGTTTGATTGCATGTTGAAATGATTGGTGAGTGAGTTGCAGATTCATTTTGGCCCCAGTTAATCCGAAAATAAACCTGAACTGTTCTCGTCCAAGATAATTTGATAACATTGCCTAAAAACTGCAGGTTTAATTCAAGAATGTTCATGAGGAAATCACCTGATGACGTCTCAAAGCTGAACAATTTCCACATTTCAAAAATAAACTGAGCAAAACTTTTCATTGAAAAATACTTTTAATTCTTTCCAAACTTAACAATAACAATTGTAGAGATATTAACAGTAATTCGAGCAATAATATGTATGTACAATACAATACAATAACATATAGTATAAAATAAATAACAAGAGAATTAACAGTCAAAATATCACAGATCTGCTTGTCAATAAATTGTGTAGCAACACCTAATCGTCTTCACAAAACCAACCAATTTAATAGGGCGACCGAATGACTCGTCGAGATCTTGTTCGCTTTTCTCCGGCTGTCCACGACTTTGATCGGGCACGAAAATGGCGTAAGTCTTTTGAGTGATCTTCGTGTAACATTGGTAGGTAAGCTTGAGGATTACATTGAACCTGAATAAAAGAAAGACAAGAAATAAAGCACAATGTTTTCCCAGCATTCTTGATTGATAGGTACTTGTATTGGAAAATGAACGATATTTTTGGGTAGAAAAATTAATGTTTGACAGCGAGACATACCTTGTTGTGTTGGTAAAATGCTTTATAACCTCCTTCTAAAAGATAAATTTCAGGAAAGTTCAGCTCTGGATATCGGTGGCTATTTTGTTTTCGATCCATACTACGAAGAAACCTCATCCTGTAAGATAAAAGACAATCTTGTTAATGAACACATACAATGCGTTATGATCTGTCTGTTGCCATCTGTTTCTCTTACTGAACATTTCGACCCAATATTTCAAAGTAAATCCATTAAATCTATTAAATACTTACAGTTTAGGTCCCCTGTGCGAGGAAAATTCACAATGGAATATCAAGACATCGTTCTCTGGTGAATGTAGACGAGTTTCCATGAAACTTTGAATGCCTTGCTCAGTGTAGATGTTGATAGCACCCTGAATGTGACCGCCTTGGTACTCAAACGGATAACGGCAATCAATAATTGTATAGTTTAAAGAACTGTTGAAGAGACTGGACACGGTAGACGAATCTATAGATGGTAGATCATTGTGCTTTCCAGAAATGGTTGGCAAGCTGTGTGTGGAGCTGGCATCGCCAATCAAACCAAGGGCACTTGCTTCCATTCGTTCAAGGGCTTTCATAATAAAGTCTTGGTTATCTACAGACACCCTTTTCGTTGGAGATGTTGGGAAATCTTCGTCATCGGCGACTGCTTTTCGCTTGCAGGAAAATAGTCGTTTTCGAGATTTAACAGTTGTCACGCTCTTCTTCCTGTACGATGATGTTTCTGGAGAGCTTCCGAATCCACTATCACTGGAATCTTCGTTATCATCCAAGAAATTCAGTTTGGTCGTTGGCATATTCTGTAAGAAAATTAAAATTATATTGACGGATAGCGTTTACGACGTGAATCGTGATGTGAAGAGGTGCAGAATAAAAGAGTCATCAGACAGTGGTTCTTCTGATGACAAGTCGTCAACGTCTATTGATTTTTTCAGAATGTTCACCTTTGAAAAACATAGATAAGTGCAGAGAATACTTACGAAGATTGGAGATTCGGGTTCTTGTGATTTAAAACCGTGTGTGCTGGAAAGAGCCATTGCAAGATATGTTGGGATATAGCGAGGTGAAGGTTATACTGATGTCTGCCTGGCGTTTAGCCTTATATTACCCGAAGAAGCCATTGCGTTGTGATTGCCACACAAAGACCGCCATGATTGTTCATATCGGTTAATTCGATCAAGTCATCAAGCCGTTCACGCCCAGTCTGATTGATTTGTTTGATTGCATGTTGAAATGATTGGTGAGTGAGTTGCAGATTCATTTTGGCCCCAGTTAATCCGAAAATAAACCTGAACTGTTCTCGTCCAAGATAATTTGATAACATTGCCTAAAAACTGCAGGTTTAATTCAAGAATGTTCATGAGGAAATCACCTGATGACGTCTCAAAGCTGAACAATTTCCACATTTCAAAAATAAACTGAGCAAAACTTTTCATTGAAAAATACTTTTAATTCTTTCCAAACTTAACAATAACAATTGTAGAGATATTAACAGTAATTCGAGCAATAATATGTATGTACAATACAATAACATATAGTATAAAATAAATAACAAGAGAATTAACAGTCAAAATATCACAGATCTGCTTATCAATAAATTGTGTAGCAACACCTAATCGTCTTCACAAAACCAACCAATTTAATAGGGCGACCGAATGACTCGTCGAGATCTTGTTCGCTTTTCTCCGGCTGTCCACGACTTTGATCGGGCACGAAAATGGCGTAAGTCTTTTGAGTGATCTTCGTGTAACATTGGTAGGTAAGCTTGAGGATTACATTGAACCTGAATAAAAGAAAGACAAGAAACTGAGATAAAGCGATTTTAAAGTTGAATCACAAATCACAATTCATACATTTCATATACATTTTCTAAAGTTGATAATTAAGGTTGTTTGGTGTTATATGTGTTTTTAAGGGAAATGCACGATTGGATATATTTTGGCAACCAGCCAAAAAGTCAGATACAATGTTTTTGCTCCAACAGATTTCAAACACCATGTTGGTGCAAAAACATCGTAATTGACAGCCAACATTCAATAAGCGAGAGTATTCATACTATTTTGATGAAATTCATCAATTTATTAATAAAAATGTACTGGATCTCGTACATAATGATAATAATTTATTACAAGGTTTTAAAAATTCAAAACAACTTTCCTGTAATTTAAAAGTTTTTAACCGATTTTGATGAAACTTAAAATGGAAGTTATTGGACCTAAATAGAAAGGTTTGAGAAAGTTTTGATTACTTTTGATTTGATTTAAGTCTTTTACAAGATTTAGGCCTCTTACTTCAGTTTTGAGGAGTTATTGACCTTTAACCTCTATACAGTAAGTGCTTCTATCAACATCAATTGCTTGTAAACGCTCTAAAACTAGAGTTTTTGATTAAATCAAATGAAATGCGGTATGTATATATTCAAAAAACTAAGATCAAGTTCGAATTTGAGCTATTTTCGACAGTTAGAAGAAGAGTTGTTGCCCTTGTCCCAAAATCTTGAATATGCTATTACTCTCTTAGTTTTCAACCGATTTTGATGAAACTTAAAATGGATTTTATTGAACCTAAATCGAAAGGTTTGAGAAAGATTAGATTACTTTAGATCAAATTTAAGGCATTTTCAAGATTTGGGCCTCTTACGTCAGTTTTGAGGTGTTATCACCCATTAGCCTCTATACAGTAAGTACTTCTATCAACTTCAATTGCTTGTAACCGCTCTAAAAACTGGATTTTTCGATGGAATCAAATGAAATTCGGTATGTGTATACATGTACACATTCATATAACGAATTTGAGCTATTTTTACTGTTAGAAGCAGAGTTATTGCCCTTGCCCCAAAATCCTGAATATTCTATTTCTCTCTTAGATTTCTACCGATTTTGATGAAACTTAAAATAGAATTTATTGGACCTAAATCAAAAGGTTTGAGAAAGTTTAGTTTACTTCTGATTAAATTGGAGGCTTTTTCGTTTTACCATCCACATGCGGCCGTGGTGGGCGTATATGGCTGTGGCCCCTATTTCAGGTATGATATCGTATAAATAACCATGACAACATGCATATGATGTCATAATCCATATGACATCATATTATCATGTCTTTGTCATGTCACTATTCTATTGATTCAAGATATCAGTTACGATGTTTTTGTTCCAAACAAGCTAGATACGATGTTTTTGCTCTAAGCTTATAAAGAAAAATGCAGATACAATGATTTTGATGGTTATACATTTTGGTGTTAAATACAATAAAACACCTTTTTGTGTTGTTAGAGTGATCAAAAACAATATTTGGACCTCAGAAATGGAGTATACCCCAAATATTGAATTTTGTCACTTACGAGGTTTTTGCTCTAACCCAGCGAAATAAAGCACAATGTTTTCCCAGCATTCTTGATTGATAGGTACTTGTATTGGAAAATGAACGATATTTTTGGGTAGAAAAATTAATGTTTGACAGCGAGACATACCTTGTTGTGTTGGTAAAATGCTTTATAACCTCCTTCTAAAAGATAAATTTCAGGAAAGTTCAGCTCTGGATATCGGTGGCTATTTTGTTTTCGATCCATACTACGAAGAAACCTCATCCTGTAAGATAAAAGACAATCTTGTTAATGAACACATACAATGCGTTATGATCTGTCTGTTGCCATCTGTTTCTCTTACTGAACATTTCGACCCAATGCTCAGTGTAGATGTTGATAGCACCCTGAATGTGACCGCCTTGGTACTCAAACGGATAACGGCAATCAATAATTGTATAGTTTAAAGAACTGTTGAAGAGACTGGACACGGTAGACGAATCTATAGATGGTAGATCATTGTGCTTTCCAGAAATGGTTGGCAAGCTGTGTGTGGAGCTGGCATCGCCAATCAAACCAAGGGCACTTGCTTCCATTCGTTCAAGGGCTTTCATAATAAAGTCTTGGTTATCTACAGACACCCTTTTCGTTGGAGATGTTGGGAAATCTTCGTCATCGGCGACTGCTTTTCGCTTGCAGGAAAATAGTCGTTTTCGAGATTTAACAGTTGTCACGCTCTTCTTCCTGTACGATGATGTTTCTGGAGAGCTTCCGAATCCACTATCACTGGAATCTTCGTTATCATCCAAGAAATTCAGTTTGGTCGTTGGCATATTCTGTAAGAAAATTAAAATTATATTGACGGATAGCGTTTACGACGAGAATCGTGATGTGAAGAGGTGCAGAATAAAAGAGTCATCAGACAGTGGTTCTTCTGATGACAAGTCGTCAACGTCTATTGATTTTTTCAGAATGTTCACCTTTGAAAAACATAGATAAGTGCAGAGAATACTTACGAAGATTGGAGATTCGGGTTCTTGTGATTTAAAACCGTGTGTGCTGGAAAGAGCCATTGCAAGATATGTTGGGATATAGCGAGGTGAAGGTTATACTGATGTCTGCCTGGCGTTTAGCCTTATATTACCCGAAGAAGCCATTGCGTTGTGATTGCCACACAAAGACCGCCATGATTGTTCATATCGGTTAATTCGATCAAGTCATCAAGCCGTTCACGCCCAGTCTGATTGATTTGTTTGATTGCATGTTGAAATGATTGGTGAGTGAGTTGCAGATTCATTTTGGCCCCAGTTAATCCGAAAATAAACCTGAACTGTTCTCGTCCAAGATAATTTGATAACATTGCCTAAAAACTGCAGGTTTAATTCAAGAATGTTCATGAGGAAATCACCTGATGACGTCTCAAAGCTGAACAATTTCCACATTTCAAAAATAAACTGAGCAAAACTTTTCATTGAAAAATACTTTTAATTCTTTCCAAACTTAACAATAACAATTATAGAGATATTAACAGTAATTCGAGCAATAATATGTATGTACAATACAATAACATATAGTATAAAATAAATAACAAGAGAATTAACAGTCAAAATATCACAGATCTGCTTATCAATAAATTGTGTAGCAACACCTAATCGTCTTCACAAAACCAACCAATTTAATAGGGCGACCGAATGACTCGTCGAGATCTTGTTCGCTTTTCTCCGGCTGTCCACGACTTTGATCGGGCACGAAAATGGCGTAAGTCTTTTGAGTGATCTTCGTGTAACATTGGTAGGTAAGCTTGAGGATTACATTGAACCTGAATAAAAGAAAGACAAGAAATAAAGCACAATGTTTTCCCAGCATTCTTGATTGATAGGTACTTGTATTGGAAAATGAACGATATTTTTGGGTAGAAAAATTAATGTTTGACAGCGAGACATACCTTGTTGTGTTGGTAAAATGCTTTATAACCTCCTTCTAAAAGATAAATTTCAGGAAAGTTCAGCTCTGGATATCGGTGGCTATTTTGTTTTCGATCCATACTACGAAGAAACCTCATCCTGTAAGATAAAAGACAATCTTGTTAATGAACACATACAATGCGTTATGATCTGTCTGTTGCCATCTGTTTCTCTTACTGAACATTTCGACCCAATATTTCAAAGTAAATCCATTAAATCTATTAAATACTTACAGTTTAGGTCCCCTGTGCGAGGAAAATTCACAATGGAATATCAAGACATCGTTCTCTGGTGAATGTAGACGAGTTTCCATGAAACTTTGAATTCCTTGCTCAGTGTAGATGTTGATAGCACCCTGAATGTGACCGCCTTGGTACTCAAACGGATAACGGCAATCAATAATTGTATATTTTAAAGAACTGTTGAAGAGACTGGACACGGTAGACGAATCTATAGATGGTAGATCATTGTGCTTTCCAGAAATGGTTGGCAAGCTGTGTGTGGAGCTGGCATCGCCAATCAAACCAAGGGCACTTGCTTCCATTCGTTCAAGGGCTTTCATAATAAAGTCTTGGTTATCTACAGACACCCTTTTCGTTGGAGATGTTGGGAAATCTTCGTCGGCGACTGCTTTTCGCTTGCAGGAAAATAGTCGTTTTCGAGATTTAACAGTTGTCACGCTCTTCTTCCTGTACGATGATGTTTCTGGAGAGCTTCCGAATCCACTATCACTGGAATCTTCGTTATCATCCAAGAAATTCAGTTTGGTCGTTGGCATATTCTGTAAGAAAATTAAAATTATATTGACGGATAGCGTTTACGACGAGAATCGTGATGTGAAGAGGTGCAGAATAAAAGAGTCATCAGACAGTGGTTCTTCTGATGACAAGTCGTCAACGTCTATTGATTTTTTCAGAATGTTCACCTTTGAAAAACATAGATAAGTGCAGAGAATACTTACGACGAAGATTGGAGATTCGGGTTCTTGTGATTTAAAACCGTGTGTGCTGGAAAGAGCCATTGCAAGATATGTTGGGATATAGCGAGGTGAAGGTTATACTGATGTCTGCCTGGCGTTTAGCCTTATATTACCCGAAGAAGCCATTGCGTTGTGATTGCCACACAAAGACCGCCATGATTGTTCATATCGGTTAATTCGATCAAGTCATCAAGCCGTTCACGCCCAGTCTGATTGATTTGTTTGATTGCATGTTGAAATGATTGGTGAGTGAGTTGCAGATTCATTTTGGCCCCAGTTAATCCGAAAATAAACCTGAATTGTTCTCGTCCAAGATAATTTGATAACATTGCCTAAAAACTGCAGGTTTAATTCAAGAATGTTCATGAGGAAATCACCTGATGACGTCTCAAAGCTGAACAATTTCCACATTTCAAAAATAAACTGAGCAAAACTTTTCATTGAAAAATACTTTTAATTCTTTCCAAACTTAACAATAACAATTGTAGAGATATTAACAGTAATTCGAGCAATAATATTTATGTACAATACAATAACATATAGTATAAAATAAATAACAAGAGAATTAACAGTCAAAATATCACAGATCTGCTTATCAATAAATTGTGTAGCAACACCTAATCGTCTTCACAAAACCAACCAATTTAATAGGGCGACCGAATGACTCGTCGAGATCTTGTTCGCTTTTCTCCGGCTGTCCACGACTTTGATCGGGCACGAAAATGGCGTAAGTCTTTTGAGTGATCTTCGTGTAACATTGGTAGGTAAGCTTGAGGATTACATTGAACCTGAATAAAAGAAAGACAAGAAATAAAGCACAATGTTTTCCCAGCATTCTTGATTGATAGGTACTTGTATTGGAAAATGAACGATATTTTTGGGTAGAAAAATTAATGTTTGACAGCGAGACATACCTTGTTGTGTTGGTAAAATGCTTTATAACCTCCTTCTAAAAGATAAATTTCAGGAAAGTTCAGCTCTGGATATCGGTGGCTATTTTGTTTTCGATCCATACTACGAAGAAACCTCATCCTGTAAGATAAAAGACAATCTTGTTAATAAACACATACAATGCGTTATGATCTGTCTGTTGCCATCTGTTTCTCTTACTGAACATTTCGACCCAATATTTCAAAGTAAATCCATTAAATCTATTAAATACTTACAGTTTAGGTCCCCTGTGCGAGGAAAATTCACAATGGAATATCAAGACATCGTTCTCTGGTGAATGTAGACGAGTTTCCATGAAACTTTGAATTCCTTGCGCAGTGTAGATAGCACCCTGAATGTGACCGCCTTGGTACTCAAACGGATAACGGCAATCAATAATTGTATAGTTTAAAGAACTGTTGAAGAGACTGGACACGGTAGACGAATCTATAGATGGTAGATCATTGTGCTTTCCAGAAATGGTTGGCAAGCTGTGTGTGGAGCTGGCATCGCCAATCAAACCAAGGGCACTTGCTTCCATTCGTTCAAGGGCTTTCATAATAAAGTCTTGGTTATCTACAGACACCCTTTTCGTTGGAGATGTTGGGAAATCTTCGTCGGCGACTGCTTTTCGCTTGCAGGAAAATAGTCGTTTTCGAGATTTAACAGTTGTCACGCTCTTCTTCCTGTACGATGATGTTTCTGGAGAGCTTCCGAATCCACTATCACTGGAATCTTCGTTATCATCCAAGAAATTCAGTTTGGTCGTTGGCATATTCTGTAAGAAAATTAAAATTATATTGACGGATAGCGTTTACGACGAGAATCGTGATGTGAAGAGGTGCAGAATAAAAGAGTCATCAGACAGTGGTTCTTCTGATGACAAGTCGTCAACGTCTATTGATTTTTTCAGAATGTTCACCTTTGAAAAACATAGATAAGTGCAGAGAATACTTACGAAGATTGGAGATTCGGGTTCTTGTGATTTAAAACCGTGTGTGCTGGAAAGAGCCATTGCAAGATATGTTGGGATATAGCGAGGTGAAGGTTATACTGATGTCTGCCTGGCGTTTAGCCTTATATTACCCGAAGAAGCCATTGCGTTGTGATTGCCACACAAAGACCGCCATGATTGTTCATATCGGTTAATTCGATCAAGTCATCAAGCCGTTCACGCCCAGTCTGATTGATTTGTTTGATTGCATGTTGAAATGATTGGTGAGTGAGTTGCAGATTCATTTTGGCCCCAGTTAATCCGAAAATAAACCTGAACTGTTCTCGTCCAAGATAATTTGATAACATTGCCTAAAAACTGCAGGTTTAATTCAAGAATGTTCATGAGGAAATTCTAAAAGATAAATTTCAGGAAAGTTCAGCTCTGGATATCGGTGGCTATTTTGTTTTCGATCCATACTACGAAGAAACCTCATCCTGTAAGATAAAAGACAATCTTGTTAATGAACACATACAATGCGTTATGATCTGTCTGTTGCCATCTGTTTCTCTTACTGAACATTTCGACCCAATATTTCAAAGTAAATCCATTAAATCTATTAAATACTTACAGTTTAGGTCCCCTGTGCGAGGAAAATTCACAATGGAATATCAAGACATCGTTCTCTGGTGAATGTAGACGAGTTTCCATGAAACTTTGAATTCCTTGCTCAGTGTAGATGTTGATAGCACCCTGAATGTGACCGCCTTGGTACTCAAACGGATAACGGCAATCAATAATTGTATAGTTTAAAGAACTGTTGAAGAGACTGGACACGGTAGACGAATCTATAGATGGTAGATCATTGTGCTTTCCAGAAATGGTTGGCAAGCTGTGTGTGGAGCTGGCATCGCCAATCAAACCAAGGGCACTTGCTTCCATTCGTTCAAGGGCTTTCATAATAAAGTCTTGGTTATCTACAGACACCCTTTTCGTTGGAGATGTTGGGAAATCTTCGTCGGCGACTGCTTTTCGCTTGCAGGAAAATAGTCGTTTTCGAGATTTAACAGTTGTCACGCTCTTCTTCCTGTACGATGATGTTTCTGGAGAGCTTCCGAATCCACTATCACTGGAATCTTCGTTATCATCCAAGAAATTCAGTTTGGTCGTTGGCATATTCTGTAAGAAAATTAAAATTATATTGACGGATAACGTTTACGACGAGAATCGTGATGTGAAGAGTTGCAGAATAAAAGAGTCATCAGACAGTGGTTCTTCTAATGACAAGTCGTCAACGTCTATTGATTTTTTCAGAATGTTCACCTTTGAAAAACATAGATAAGTGCAGAGAATACTTACGAAGATTGGAGATTCGGGTTCTTGTGATTTAAAACCGTGTGTGCTGGAAAGAGCCATTGCAAGATATGTTGGGATATAGCGAGGTGAAGGTTATACTGATGTCTGCCTGGCGTTTAGCCTTATATTACCCGAAGAAGCCATTGCGTTGTGATTGCCACACAAAGACCGCCATGATTGTTCATATCGGTTAATTCGATCAAGTCATCAAGCCGTTCACGCCCAGTCTGATTGATTTGTTTGATTGCATGTTGAAATGATTGGTGAGTGAGTTGCAGATTCATTTTGGCCCCAGTTAATCCGAAAATAAACCTGAACTGTTCTCGTCCAAGATAATTTGATAACATTGCCTAAAAACTGCAGGTTTAATTCAAGAATGTTCATGAGGAAATCACCTGATGACGTCTCAAAGCTGAACAATTTCCACATTTCAAAAATAAACTGAGCAAAACTTTTCATTGAAAAATACTTTTAATTCTTTCCAAACTTAACAATAACAATTATAGAGATATTAACAGTAATTCGAGCAATAATATGTATGTACAATACAATAACATATAGTATAAAATAAATAACAAGAGAATTAACAGTCAAAATATCACAGATCTGCTTATCAATAAATTGTGTAGCAACACCTAATCGTCTTCACAAAACCAACCAATTTAATAGGGCGACCGAATGACTCGTCGAGATCTTGTTCGCTTTTCTCCGGCTGTCCACGACTTTGATCGGGCACGAAAATGGCGTAAGTCTTTTGAGTGATCTTCGTGTAACATTGGTAGGTAAGCTTGAGGATTACATTGAACCTGAATAAAAGAAAGACAAGAAATAAAGCACAATGTTTTCCCAGCATTCTTGATTGATAGGTACTTGTATTGGAAAATGAACGATATTTTTGGGTAGAAAAATTAATGTTTGACAGCGAGACATACCTTGTTGTGTTGGTAAAATGCTTTATAACCTCCTTCTAAAAGATAAATTTCAGGAAAGTTCAGCTCTGGATATCGGTGGCTATTTTGTTTTCGATCCATACTACGAAGAAACCTCATCCTGTAAGATAAAAGACAATCTTGTTAATGAACACATACAATGCGTTATGATCTGTCTGTTGCCATCTGTTTCTCTTACTGAACATTTCGACCCAATATTTCAAAGTAAATCCATTAAATCTATTAAATACTTACAGTTTAGGTCCCCTGTGCGAGGAAAATTCACAATGGAATATCAAGACATCGTTCTCTGGTGAATGTAGACGAGTTTCCATGAAACTTTGAATTCCTTGCTCAGTGTAGATGTTGATAGCACCCTGAATGTGACCGCCTTGGTACTCAAACGGATAACGGCAATCAATAATTGTATATTTTAAAGAACTGTTGAAGAGACTGGACACGGTAGACGAATCTATAGATGGTAGATCATTGTGCTTTCCAGAAATGGTTGGCAAGCTGTGTGTGGAGCTGGCATCGCCAATCAAACCAAGGGCACTTGCTTCCATTCGTTCAAGGGCTTTCATAATAAAGTCTTGGTTATCTACAGACACCCTTTTCGTTGGAGATGTTGGGAAATCTTCGTCGGCGACTGCTTTTCGCTTGCAGGAAAATAGTCGTTTTCGAGATTTAACAGTTGTCACGCTCTTCTTCCTGTACGATGATGTTTCTGGAGAGCTTCCGAATCCACTATCACTGGAATCTTCGTTATCATCCAAGAAATTCAGTTTGGTCGTTGGCATATTCTGTAAGAAAATTAAAATTATATTGACGGATAGCGTTTACGACGAGAATCGTGATGTGAAGAGGTGCAGAATAAAAGAGTCATCAGACAGTGGTTCTTCTGATGACAAGTCGTCAACGTCTATTGATTTTTTCAGAATGTTCACCTTTGAAAAACATAGATAAGTGCAGAGAATACTTACGACGAAGATTGGAGATTCGGGTTCTTGTGATTTAAAACCGTGTGTGCTGGAAAGAGCCATTGCAAGATATGTTGGGATATAGCGAGGTGAAGGTTATACTGATGTCTGCCTGGCGTTTAGCCTTATATTACCCGAAGAAGCCATTGCGTTGTGATTGCCACACAAAGACCGCCATGATTGTTCATATCGGTTAATTCGATCAAGTCATCAAGCCGTTCACGCCCAGTCTGATTGATTTGTTTGATTGCATGTTGAAATGATTGGTGAGTGAGTTGCAGATTCATTTTGGCCCCAGTTAATCCGAAAATAAACCTGAATTGTTCTCGTCCAAGATAATTTGATAACATTGCCTAAAAACTGCAGGTTTAATTCAAGAATGTTCATGAGGAAATCACCTGATGACGTCTCAAAGCTGAACAATTTCCACATTTCAAAAATAAACTGAGCAAAACTTTTCATTGAAAAATACTTTTAATTCTTTCCAAACTTAACAATAACAATTGTAGAGATATTAACAGTAATTCGAGCAATAATATTTATGTACAATACAATAACATATAGTATAAAATAAATAACAAGAGAATTAACAGTCAAAATATCACAGATCTGCTTATCAATAAATTGTGTAGCAACACCTAATCGTCTTCACAAAACCAACCAATTTAATAGGGCGACCGAATGACTCGTCGAGATCTTGTTCGCTTTTCTCCGGCTGTCCACGACTTTGATCGGGCACGAAAATGGCGTAAGTCTTTTGAGTGATCTTCGTGTAACATTGGTAGGTAAGCTTGAGGATTACATTGAACCTGAATAAAAGAAAGACAAGAAATAAAGCACAATGTTTTCCCAGCATTCTTGATTGATAGGTACTTGTATTGGAAAATGAACGATATTTTTGGGTAGAAAAATTAATGTTTGACAGCGAGACATACCTTGTTGTGTTGGTAAAATGCTTTATAACCTCCTTCTAAAAGATAAATTTCAGGAAAGTTCAGCTCTGGATATCGGTGGCTATTTTGTTTTCGATCCATACTACGAAGAAACCTCATCCTGTAAGATAAAAGACAATCTTGTTAATAAACACATACAATGCGTTATGATCTGTCTGTTGCCATCTGTTTCTCTTACTGAACATTTCGACCCAATATTTCAAAGTAAATCCATTAAATCTATTAAATACTTACAGTTTAGGTCCCCTGTGCGAGGAAAATTCACAATGGAATATCAAGACATCGTTCTCTGGTGAATGTAGACGAGTTTCCATGAAACTTTGAATTCCTTGCGCAGTGTAGATAGCACCCTGAATGTGACCGCCTTGGTACTCAAACGGATAACGGCAATCAATAATTGTATAGTTTAAAGAACTGTTGAAGAGACTGGACACGGTAGACGAATCTATAGATGGTAGATCATTGTGCTTTCCAGAAATGGTTGGCAAGCTGTGTGTGGAGCTGGCATCGCCAATCAAACCAAGGGCACTTGCTTCCATTCGTTCAAGGGCTTTCATAATAAAGTCTTGGTTATCTACAGACACCCTTTTCGTTGGAGATGTTGGGAAATCTTCGTCGGCGACTGCTTTTCGCTTGCAGGAAAATAGTCGTTTTCGAGATTTAACAGTTGTCACGCTCTTCTTCCTGTACGATGATGTTTCTGGAGAGCTTCCGAATCCACTATCACTGGAATCTTCGTTATCATCCAAGAAATTCAGTTTGGTCGTTGGCATATTCTGTAAGAAAATTAAAATTATATTGACGGATAGCGTTTACGACGAGAATCGTGATGTGAAGAGGTGCAGAATAAAAGAGTCATCAGACAGTGGTTCTTCTGATGACAAGTCGTCAACGTCTATTGATTTTTTCAGAATGTTCACCTTTGAAAAACATAGATAAGTGCAGAGAATACTTACGAAGATTGGAGATTCGGGTTCTTGTGATTTAAAACCGTGTGTGCTGGAAAGAGCCATTGCAAGATATGTTGGGATATAGCGAGGTGAAGGTTATACTGATGTCTGCCTGGCGTTTAGCCTTATATTACCCGAAGAAGCCATTGCGTTGTGATTGCCACACAAAGACCGCCATGATTGTTCATATCGGTTAATTCGATCAAGTCATCAAGCCGTTCACGCCCAGTCTGATTGATTTGTTTGATTGCATGTTGAAATGATTGGTGAGTGAGTTGCAGATTCATTTTGGCCCCAGTTAATCCGAAAATAAACCTGAACTGTTCTCGTCCAAGATAATTTGATAACATTGCCTAAAAACTGCAGGTTTAATTCAAGAATGTTCATGAGGAAATTCTAAAAGATAAATTTCAGGAAAGTTCAGCTCTGGATATCGGTGGCTATTTTGTTTTCGATCCATACTACGAAGAAACCTCATCCTGTAAGATAAAAGACAATCTTGTTAATGAACACATACAATGCGTTATGATCTGTCTGTTGCCATCTGTTTCTCTTACTGAACATTTCGACCCAATATTTCAAAGTAAATCCATTAAATCTATTAAATACTTACAGTTTAGGTCCCCTGTGCGAGGAAAATTCACAATGGAATATCAAGACATCGTTCTCTGGTGAATGTAGACGAGTTTCCATGAAACTTTGAATTCCTTGCTCAGTGTAGATGTTGATAGCACCCTGAATGTGACCGCCTTGGTACTCAAACGGATAACGGCAATCAATAATTGTATAGTTTAAAGAACTGTTGAAGAGACTGGACACGGTAGACGAATCTATAGATGGTAGATCATTGTGCTTTCCAGAAATGGTTGGCAAGCTGTGTGTGGAGCTGGCATCGCCAATCAAACCAAGGGCACTTGCTTCCATTCGTTCAAGGGCTTTCATAATAAAGTCTTGGTTATCTACAGACACCCTTTTCGTTGGAGATGTTGGGAAATCTTCGTCGGCGACTGCTTTTCGCTTGCAGGAAAATAGTCGTTTTCGAGATTTAACAGTTGTCACGCTCTTCTTCCTGTACGATGATGTTTCTGGAGAGCTTCCGAATCCACTATCACTGGAATCTTCGTTATCATCCAAGAAATTCAGTTTGGTCGTTGGCATATTCTGTAAGAAAATTAAAATTATATTGACGGATAACGTTTACGACGAGAATCGTGATGTGAAGAGTTGCAGAATAAAAGAGTCATCAGACAGTGGTTCTTCTAATGACAAGTCGTCAACGTCTATTGATTTTTTCAGAATGTTCACCTTTGAAAAACATAGATAAGTGCAGAGAATACTTACGAAGATTGGAGATTCGGGTTCTTGTGATTTAAAACCGTGTGTGCTGGAAAGAGCCATTGCAAGATATGTTGGGATATAGCGAGGTGAAGGTTATACTGATGTCTGCCTGGCGTTTAGCCTTATATTACCCGAAGAAGCCATTGCGTTGTGATTGCCACACAAAGACCGCCATGATTGTTCATATCGGTTAATTCGATCAAGTCATCAAGCCGTTCACGCCCAGTCTGATTGATTTGTTTGATTGCATGTTGAAATGATTGGTGAGTGAGTTGCAGATTCATTTTGGCCCCAGTTAATCCGAAAATAAACCTGAACTGTTCTCGTCCAAGATAATTTGATAACATTGCCTAAAAACTGCAGGTTTAATTCAAGAATGTTCATGAGGAAATCACCTGATGACGTCTCAAAGCTGAACAATTTCCACATTTCAAAAATAAACTGAGCAAAACTTTTCATTGAAAAATACTTTTAATTCTTTCCAAACTTAACAATAACAATTGTAGAGATATTAACAGTAATTCGAGCAATAATATGTATGTACAATACAATAACATATAGTATAAAATAAATAACAAGAGAATTAACAGTCAAAATATCACAGATCTGCTTATCAATAAATTGTGTAGCAACACCTAATCGTCTTCACAAAACCAACCAACTTAATAGGGCGACCGAATGACTCGTCGAGATCTTGTTCGCTTTTCTCCGGCTGTCCACGACTTTGATCGGGCACGAAAATGGCGTAAGTCTTTTGAGTGATCTTCGTGTAACATTGGTAGGTAAGCATGAGGATTACATTGAACCTGAATAAAAGAAAGACAAGAAATAAAGCACAATGTTTTCCCAGCATTCTTGATTGATAGGTACTTGTATTGGAAAATGAACGATATTTTTGGGTAGAAAAATTAATGTTTGACAGCGAGACATACCTTGTTGTGTTGGTAAAATGCTTTATAACCTCCTTCTAAAAGATAAATTTCAGGAAAGTTCAGCTCTGGATATCGGTGGCTATTTTGTTTTCGATCCATACTACGAAGAAACCTCATCCTGTAAGATAAAAGACAATCTTGTTAATGAACACATACAATGCGTTATGATCTGTCTGTTGCCATCTGTTTCTCTTACTGAACATTTCGACCCAATATTTCAAAGTAAATCCATTAAATCTATTAAATACTTACAGTTTAGGTCCCCTGTGCGAGGAAAATTCACAATGGAATATCAAGACATCGTTCTCTGGTGAATGTAGACGAGTTTCCATGAAACTTTGAATTCCTTGCTCAGTGTAGATGTTGATAGCACCCTGAATGTGACCGCCTTGGTACTCAAACGGATAACGGCAATCAATAATTGTATAGTTTAAAGAACTGTTGAAGAGACTGGACACGGTAGACGAATCTATAGATGGTAGATCATTGTGCTTTCCAGAAATGGTTGGCAAGCTGTGTGTGGAGCTGGCATCGCCAATCAAACCAAGGGCACTTGCTTCCATTCGTTCAAGGGCTTTCATAATAAAGTCTTGGTTATCTACAGACACCCTTTTCGTTGGAGATGTTGGGAAATCTTCGTCATCGGCGACTGCTTTTCGCTTGCAGGAAAATAGTCGTTTTCGAGATTTAACAGTTGTCACGCTCTTCTTCCTGTACGATGATGTTTCTGGAGAGCTTCCGAATCCACTATCACTGGAATCTTCGTTATCATCCAAGAAATTCAGTTTGGTCGTTGGCATATTCTGTAAGAAAATTAAAATTATATTGACGGATAGCGTTTACGACGAGAATCGTGATGTGAAGAGGTGCAGAATAAAAGAGTCATCAGACAGTGGTTCTTCTGATGACAAGTCGTCAACGTCTATTGATTTTTTCAGAATGTTCACCTTTGAAAAACATAGATAAGTGCAGAGAATACTTACGAAGATTGGAGATTCGGGTTCTTGTGATTTAAAACCGTGTGTGCTGGAAAGAGCCATTGCAAGATATGTTGGGATATAGCGAGGTGAAGGTTATACTGATGTCTGCCTGGCGTTTAGCCTTATATTACCCGAAGAAGCCATTGCGTTGTGATTGCCATACAAAGACCGCCATGATTGTTCATATCGGTTAATTCGATCAAGTCATCAAGCCGTTCACGCCCAGTCTGATTGATTTGTTTGATTGCATGTTGAAATGATTGGTGAGTGAGTTGCAGATTCATTTTGGCCCCAGTTAATCCGAAAATAAACCTGAACTGTTCTCGTCCAAGATAATTTGATAACATTGCCTAAAAACTGCAGGTTTAATTCAAGAATGTTCATGAGGAAATCACCTGATGACGTCTCAAAGCTGAACAATTTCCACATTTCAAAAATAAACTGAGCAAAACTTTTCATTGAAAAATACTTTTAATTCTTTCCAAACTTAACAATAACAATTGTAGAGATATTAACAGTAATTCGAGCAATAATATGTATGTACAATACAATAACATATAGTATAAAATAAATAACAAGAGAATTAACAGTCAAAATATCACAGATCTGCTTATCAATAAATTGTGTAGCAACACCTAATCGTCTTCACAAAACCAACCAATTTAATAGGGCGACCGAATGACTCGTCGAGATCTTGTTCGCTTTTCTCCGGCTGTCCACGACTTTGATCGGGCACGAAAATGGCGTAAGTCTTTTGAGTGATCTTCGTGTAACATTGGTAGGTAAGCTTGAGGATTACATTGAACCTGAATAAAAGAAAGACAAGAAATAAAGCACAATGTTTTCCCAGCATTCTTGATTGATAGGTACTTGTATTGGAAAATGAACGATATTTTTGGGTAGAAAAATTAATGTTTGACAGCGAGACATACCTTGTTGTGTTGGTAAAATGCTTTATAACCTCCTTCTAAAAGATAAATTTCAGGAAAGTTCAGCTCTGGATATCGGTGGCTATTTTGTTTTCGATCCATACTACGAAGAAACCTCATCCTGTAAGATAAAAGACAATCTTGTTAATAAACACATACAATGCGTTATGATCTGTCTGTTGCCATCTGTTTCTCTTACTGAACATTTCGACCCAATATTTCAAAGTAAATCCATTAAATCTATTAAATACTTACAGTTTAGGTCCCCTGTGCGAGGAAAATTCACAATGGAATATCAAGACATCGTTCTCTGGTGAATGTAGACGAGTTTCCATGAAACTTTGAATTCCTTGCGCAGTGTAGATGTTGATAGCACCCTGAATGTGACCGCCTTGGTACTCAAACGGATAACGGCAATCAATAATTGTATAGTTTAAAGAACTGTTGAAGAGACTGGACACGGTAGACGAATCTATAGATGGTAGATCATTGTGCTTTCCAGAAATGGTTGGCAAGCTGTGTGTGGAGCTGGCATCGCCAATCAAACCAAGGGCACTTGCTTCCATTCGTTCAAGGGCTTTCATAATAAAGTCTTGGTTATCTACAGACACCCTTTTCGTTGGAGATGTTGGGAAATCTTCGTCGGCGACTGCTTTTCGCTTGCAGGAAAATAGTCGTTTTCGAGATTTAACAGTTGTCACGCTCTTCTTCCTGTACGATGATGTTTCTGGAGAGCTTCCGAATCCACTATCACTGGAATCTTCGTTATCATCCAAGAAATTCAGTTTGGTCGTTGGCATATTCTGTAAGAAAATTAAAATTATATTGACGGATAGCGTTTACGACGAGAATCGTGATGTGAAGAGGTGCAGAATAAAAGAGTCATCAGACAGTGGTTCTTCTGATGACAAGTCGTCAACGTCTATTGATTTTTTCAGAATGTTCACCTTTGAAAAACATAGATAAGTGCAGAGAATACTTACGAAGATTGGAGATTCGGGTTCTTGTGATTTAAAACCGTGTGTGCTGGAAAGAGCCATTGCAAGATATGTTGGGATATAGCGAGGTGAAGGTTATACTGATGTCTGCCTGGCGTTTAGCCTTATATTACCCGAAGAAGCCATTGCGTTGTGATTGCCACACAAAGACCGCCATGATTGTTCATATCGGTTAATTCGATCAAGTCATCAAGCCGTTCACGCCCAGTCTGATTGATTTGTTTGATTGCATGTTGAAATGATTGGTGAGTGAGTTGCAGATTCATTTTGGCCCCAGTTAATCCGAAAATAAACCTGAACTGTTCTCGTCCAAGATAATTTGATAACATTGCCTAAAAACTGCAGGTTTAATTCAAGAATGTTCATGAGGAAATCACCTGATGACGTCTCAAAGCTGAACAATTTCCACATTTCAAAAATAAACTGAGCAAAACTTTTCATTGAAAAATACTTTTAATTCTTTCCAAACTTAACAATAACAATTGTAGAGATATTAACAGTAATTCGAGCAATAATATGTATGTACAATACAATAACATATAGTATAAAATAAATAACAAGAGAATTAACAGTCAAAATATCACAGATCTGCTTATCAATAAATTGTGTAGCAACACCTAATCGTCTTCACAAAACCAACCAATTTAATAGGGCGACCGAATGACTCGTCGAGATCTTGTTCGCTTTTCTCCGGCTGTCCACGACTTTGATCGGGCACGAAAATGGCGTAAGTCTTTTGAGTGATCTTCGTGTAACATTGGTAGGTAAGCTTGAGGATTACATTGAACCTGAATAAAAGAAAGACAAGAAATAAAGCACAATGTTTTCCCAGCATTCTTGATTGATAGGTACTTGTATTGGAAAATGAACGATATTTTTGGGTAGAAAAATTAATGTTTGACAGCGAGACATACCTTGTTGTGTTGGTAAAATGCTTTATAACCTCCTTCTAAAAGATAAATTTCAGGAAAGTTCAGCTCTGGATATCGGTGGCTATTTTGTTTTCGATCCATACTACGAAGAAACCTCATCCTGTAAGATAAAAGACAATCTTGTTAATAAACACATACAATGCGTTATGATCTGTCTGTTGCCATCTGTTTCTCTTACTGAACATTTCGACCCAATATTTCAAAGTAAATCCATTAAATCTATTAAATACTTACAGTTTAGGTCCCCTGTGCGAGGAAAATTCACAATGGAATATCAAGACATCGTTCTCTGGTGAATGTAGACGAGTTTCCATGAAACTTTGAATTCCTTGCGCAGTGTAGATGTTGATAGCACCCTGAATGTGACCGCCTTGGTACTCAAACGGATAACGGCAATCAATAATTGTATAGTTTAAAGAACTGTTGAAGAGACTGGACACGGTAGACGAATCTATAGATGGTAGATCATTGTGCTTTCCAGAAATGGTTGGCAAGCTGTGTGTGGAGCTGGCATCGCCAATCAAACCAAGGGCACTTGCTTCCATTCGTTCAAGGGCTTTCATAATAAAGTCTTGGTTATCTACAGACACCCTTTTCGTTGGAGATGTTGGGAAATCTTCGTCGGCGACTGCTTTTCGCTTGCAGGAAAATAGTCGTTTTCGAGATTTAACAGTTGTCACGCTCTTCTTCCTGTACGATGATGTTTCTGGAGAGCTTCCGAATCCACTATCACTGGAATCTTCGTTATCATCCAAGAAATTCAGTTTGGTCGTTGGCATATTCTGTAAGAAAATTAAAATTATATTGACGGATAGCGTTTACGACGAGAATCGTGATGTGAAGAGGTGCAGAATAAAAGAGTCATCAGACAGTGGTTCTTCTGATGACAAGTCGTCAACGTCTATTGATTTTTTTCAGAATGTTCACCTTTGAAAAACATAGATAAGTGCAGAGAATACTTACGAAGATTGGAGATTCGGGTTCTTGTGATTTAAAACCGTGTGTGCTGGAAAGAGCCATTGCAAGATATGTTGGGATATAGCGAGGTGAAGGTTATACTGATGTCTGCCTGGCGTTTAGCCTTATATTACCCGAAGAAGCCATTGCGTTGTGATTGCCACACAAAGACCGCCATGATTGTTCATATCGGTTAATTCGATCAAGTCATCAAGCCGTTCACGCCCAGTCTGATTGATTTGTTTGATTGCATGTTGAAATGATTGGTGAGTGAGTTGCAGATTCATTTTGGCCCCAGTTAATCCGAAAATAAACCTGAACTGTTCTCGTCCAAGATAATTTGATAACATTGCCTAAAAACTGCAGGTTTAATTCAAGAATGTTCATGAGGAAATCACCTGATGACGTCTCAAAGCTGAACAATTTCCACATTTCAAAAATAAACTGAGCAAAACTTTTCATTGAAAAATACTTTTAATTCTTTCCAAACTTAACAATAACAATTGTAGAGATATTAACAGTAATTCGAGCAATAATATGTATGTACAATACAATAACATATAGTATAAAATAAATAACAAGAGAATTAACAGTCAAAATATCACAGATCTGCTTATCAATAAATTGTGTAGCAACACCTAATCGTCTTCACAAAACCAACCAATTTAATAGGGCGACCGAATGACTCGTCGAGATCTTGTTCGCTTTTCTCCGGCTGTCCACGACTTTGATCGGGCACGAAAATGGCGTAAGTCTTTTGAGTGATCTTCGTGTAACATTGGTAGGTAAGCTTGAGGATTACATTGAACCTGAATAAAAGAAAGACAAGAAATAAAGCACAATGTTTTCCCAGCATTCTTGATTGATAGGTACTTGTATTGGAAAATGAACGATATTTTTGGGTAGAAAAATTAATGTTTGACAGCGAGACATACCTTGTTGTGCTGGTAAAATGCTTTATAACCTCCTTCTAAAAGATAAATTTCAGGAAAGTTCAGCTCTGGATATCGGTGGCTATTTTGTTTTCGATCCATACTACGAAGAAACCTCATCCTGTAAGATAAAAGACAATCTTGTTAATGAACACATACAATGCGTTATGATCTGTCTGTTGCCATCTGTTTCTCTTACTGAACATTTCGACCCAATATTTCAAAGTAAATCCATTAAATCTATTAAATACTTACAGTTTAGGTCCCCTGTGCGAGGAAAATTCACAATGGAATATCAAGACATCGTTCTCTGGTGAATGTAGACGAGTTTCCATGAAACTTTGAATTCCTTGCTCAGTGTAGATGTTGATAGCACCCTGAATGTGACCGCCTTGGTACTCAAACGGATAACGGCAATCAATAATTGTATAGTTTAAAGAACTGTTGAAGAGACTGGACACGGTAGACGAATCTATAGATGGTAGATCATTGTGCTTTCCAGAAATGGTTGGCAAGCTGTGTGTGGAGCTGGCATCGCCAATCAAACCAAGGGCACTTGCTTCCATTCGTTCAAGGGCTTTCATAATAAAGTCTTGGTTATCTACAGACACCCTTTTCGTTGGAGATGTTGGGAAATCTTCGTCGGCGACTGCTTTTCGCTTGCAGGAAAATAGTCGTTTTCGAGATTTAACAGTTGTCACGCTCTTCTTCCTGTACGATGATGTTTCTGGAGAGCTTCCGAATCCACTATCACTGGAATCTTCGTTATCATCCAAGAAATTCAGTTTGGTCGTTGGCATATTCTGTAAGAAAATTAAAATTATATTGACGGATAGCGTTTACGACGAGAATCGTGATGTGAAGAGGTGCAGAATAAAAGAGTCATCAGACAGATGACAAGTCGTCAACGTCTATTGATTTTTTCAGAATGTTCACCTTTGAAAAACATAGATAAGTGCAGAGAATACTTACGAAGATTGGAGATTCGGGTTCTTGTGATTTAAAACCGTGTGTGCTGGAAAGAGCCATTGCAAGATATGTTGGGATATAGCGAGGTGAAGGTTATACTGATGTCTGCCTGGCGTTTAGCCTTATATTACCCGAAGAAGCCATTGCGTTGTGATTGCCACACAAAGACCGCCATGATTGTTCATATCGGTTAATTCGATCAAGTCATCAAGCCGTTCACGCCCAGTCTGATTGATTTGTTTGATTGCATGTTGAAATGATTGGTGAGTGAGTTGCAGATTCATTTTGGCCCCAGTTAATCCGAAAATAAACCTGAACTGTTCTCGTCCAAGATAATTTGATAACATTGCCTAAAAACTGCAGGTTTAATTCAAGAATGTTCATGAGGAAATCACCTGATGACGTCTCAAAGCTGAACAATTTCCACATTTCAAAAATAAACTGAGCAAAACTTTTCATTGAAAAATACTTTTAATTCTTTCCAAACTTAACAATAACAATTGTAGAGATATTAACAGTAATTCGAGCAATAATATGTATGTACAATACAATAACATATAGTATAAAATAAATAACAAGAGAATTAACAGTCAAAATATCACAGATCTGCTTATCAATAAATTGTGTAGCAACACCTAATCGTCTTCACAAAACCAACCAATTTAATAGGGCGACCGAATGACTCGTCGAGATCTTGTTCGCTTTTCTCCGGCTGTCCACGACTTTGATCGGGCACGAAAATGGCGTAAGTCTTTTGAGTGATCTTCGTGTAACATTGGTAGGTAAGCTTGAGGATTACATTGAACCTGAATAAAAGAAAGACAAGAAATAAAGCACAATGTTTTCCCAGCATTCTTGATTGATAGGTACTTGTATTGGAAAATGAACGATATTTTTGGGTAGAAAAATTAATGTTTGACAGCGAGACATACCTTGTTGTGCTGGTAAAATGCTTTATAACCTCCTTCTAAAAGATAAATTTCAGGAAAGTTCAGCTCTGGATATCGGTGGCTATTTTGTTTTCGATCCATACTACGAAGAAACCTCATCCTGTAAGATAAAAGACAATCTTGTTAATGAACACATACAATGCGTTATGATCTGTCTGTTGCCATCTGTTTCTCTTACTGAACATTTCGACCCAATATTTCAAAGTAAATCCATTAAATCTATTAAATACTTACAGTTTAGGTCCCCTGTGCGAGGAAAATTCACAATGGAATATCAAGACATCGTTCTCTGGTGAATGTAGACGAGTTTCCATGAAACTTTGAATTCCTTGCTCAGTGTAGATGTTGATAGCACCCTGAATGTGACCGCCTTGGTACTCAAACGGATAACGGCAATCAATAATTGTATAGTTTAAAGAACTGTTGAAGAGACTGGACACGGTAGACGAATCTATAGATGGTAGATCATTGTGCTTTCCAGAAATGGTTGGCAAGCTGTGTGTGGAGCTGGCATCGCCAATCAAACCAAGGGCACTTGCTTCCATTCGTTCAAGGGCTTTCATAATAAAGTCTTGGTTATCTACAGACACCCTTTTCGTTGGAGATGTTGGGAAATCTTCGTCGGCGACTGCTTTTCGCTTGCAGGAAAATAGTCGTTTTCGAGATTTAACAGTTGTCACGCTCTTCTTCCTGTACGATGATGTTTCTGGAGAGCTTCCGAATCCACTATCACTGGAATCTTCGTTATCATCCAAGAAATTCAGTTTGGTCGTTGGCATATTCTGTAAGAAAATTAAAATTATATTGACGGATAGCGTTTACGACGAGAATCGTGATGTGAAGAGGTGCAGAATAAAAGAGTCATCAGACAGATGACAAGTCGTCAACGTCTATTGATTTTTTCAGAATGTTCACCTTTGAAAAACATAGATAAGTGCAGAGAATACTTACGAAGATTGGAGATTCGGGTTCTTGTGATTTAAAACCGTGTGTGCTGGAAAGAGCCATTGCAAGATATGTTGGGATATAGCGAGGTGAAGGTTATACTGATGTCTGCCTGGCGTTTAGCCTTATATTACCCGAAGAAGCCATTGCGTTGTGATTGCCACACAAAGACCGCCATGATTGTTCATATCGGTTAATTCGATCAAGTCATCAAGCCGTTCACGCCCAGTCTGATTGATTTGTTTGATTGCATGTTGAAATGATTGGTGAGTGAGTTGCAGATTCATTTTGGCCCCAGTTAATCCGAAAATAAACCTGAACTGTTCTCGTCCAAGATAATTTGATAACATTGCCTAAAAACTGCAGGTTTAATTCAAGAATGTTCATGAGGAAATCACCTGATGACGTCTCAAAGCTGAACAATTTCCACATTTCAAAAATAAACTGAGCAAAACTTTTCATTGAAAAATACTTTTAATTCTTTCCAAACTTAACAATAACAATTGTAGAGATATTAACAGTAATTCGAGCAATAATATGTATGTACAATACAATAACATATAGTATAAAATAAATAACAAGAGAATTAACAGTCAAAATATCACAGATCTGCTTATCAATAAATTGTGTAGCAACACCTAATCGTCTTCACAAAACCAACCAATTTAATAGGGCGACCGAATGACTCGTCGAGATCTTGTTCGCTTTTCTCCGGCTGTCCACGACTTTGATCGGGCACGAAAATGGCGTAAGTCTTTTGAGTGATCTTCGTGTAACATTGGTAGGTAAGGATTACATTGAACCTGAATAAAAGAAAGACAAGAAATAAAGCACAATGTTTTCCCAGCATTCTTGATTGATAGGTACTTGTATTGGAAAATGAACGATATTTTTGGGTAGAAAAATTAATGTTTGACAGCGAGACATACCTTGTTGTGCTGGTAAAATGCTTTATAACCTCCTTCTAAAAGATAAATTTCAGGAAAGTTCAGCTCTGGATATCGGTGGCTATTTTGTTTTCGATCCATACTACGAAGAAACCTCATCCTGTAAGATAAAAGACAATCTTGTTAATGAACACATACAATGCGTTATGATCTGTCTGTTGCCATCTGTTTCTCTTACTGAACATTTCGACCCAATATTTCAAAGTAAATCCATTAAATCTATTAAATACTTACAGTTTAGGTCCCCTGTGCGAGGAAAATTCACAATGGAATATCAAGACATCGTTCTCTGGTGAATGTAGACGAGTTTCCATGAAACTTTGAATTCCTTGCTCAGTGTAGATGTTGATAGCACCCTGAATGTGACCGCCTTGGTACTCAAACGGATAACGGCAATCAATAATTGTATAGTTTAAAGAACTGTTGAAGAGACTGGACACGGTAGACGAATCTATAGATGGTAGATCATTGTGCTTTCCAGAAATGGTTGGCAAGCTGTGTGTGGAGCTGGCATCGCCAATCAAACCAAGGGCACTTGCTTCCATTCGTTCAAGGGCTTTCATAATAAAGTCTTGGTTATCTACAGACACCCTTTTCGTTGGAGATGTTGGGAAATCTTCGTCGGCGACTGCTTTTCGCTTGCAGGAAAATAGTCGTTTTCGAGATTTAACAGTTGTCACGCTCTTCTTCCTGTACGATGATGTTTCTGGAGAGCTTCCGAATCCACTATCACTGGAATCTTCGTTATCATCCAAGAAATTCAGTTTGGTCGTTGGCATATTCTGTAAGAAAATTAAAATTATATTGACGGATAGCGTTTACGACGAGAATCGTGATGTGAAGAGGTGCAGAATAAAAGAGTCATCAGACAGATGACAAGTCGTCAACGTCTATTGATTTTTTCAGAATGTTCACCTTTGAAAAACATAGATAAGTGCAGAGAATACTTACGAAGATTGGAGATTCGGGTTCTTGTGATTTAAAACCGTGTGTGCTGGAAAGAGCCATTGCAAGATATGTTGGGATATAGCGAGGTGAAGGTTATACTGATGTCTGCCTGGCGTTTAGCCTTATATTACCCGAAGAAGCCATTGCGTTGTGATTGCCACACAAAGACCGCCATGATTGTTCATATCGGTTAATTCGATCAAGTCATCAAGCCGTTCACGCCCAGTCTGATTGATTTGTTTGATTGCATGTTGAAATGATTGGTGAGTGAGTTGCAGATTCATTTTGGCCCCAGTTAATCCGAAAATAAACCTGAACTGTTCTCGTCCAAGATAATTTGATAACATTGCCTAAAAACTGCAGGTTTAATTCAAGAATGTTCATGAGGAAATCACCTGATGACGTCTCAAAGCTGAACAATTTCCACATTTCAAAAATAAACTGAGCAAAACTTTTCATTGAAAAATACTTTTAATTCTTTCCAAACTTAACAATAACAATTGTAGAGATATTAACAGTAATTCGAGCAATAATATGTATGTACAATACAATAACATATAGTATAAAATAAATAACAAGAGAATTAACAGTCAAAATATCACAGATCTGCTTATCAATAAATTGTGTAGCAACACCTAATCGTCTTCACAAAACCAACCAATTTAATAGGGCGACCGAATGACTCGTCGAGATCTTGTTCGCTTTTCTCCGGCTGTCCACGACTTTGATCGGGCACGAAAATGGCGTAAGTCTTTTGAGTGATCTTCGTGTAACATTGGTAGGTAAGCTTGAGGATTACATTGAACCTGAATAAAAGAAAGACAAGAAATAAAGCACAATGTTTTCCCAGCATTCTTGATTGATAGGTACTTGTATTGGAAAATGAACGATATTTTTGGGTAGAAAAATTAATGTTTGACAGCGAGACATACCTTGTTGTGCTGGTAAAATGCTTTATAACCTCCTTCTAAAAGATAAATTTCAGGAAAGTTCAGCTCTGGATATCGGTGGCTATTTTGTTTTCGATCCATACTACGAAGAAACCTCATCCTGTAAGATAAAAGACAATCTTGTTAATGAACACATACAATGCGTTATGATCTGTCTGTTGCCATCTGTTTCTCTTACTGAACATTTCGACCCAATATTTCAAAGTAAATCCATTAAATCTATTAAATACTTACAGTTTAGGTCCCCTGTGCGAGGAAAATTCACAATGGAATATCAAGACATCGTTCTCTGGTGAATGTAGACGAGTTTCCATGAAACTTTGAATTCCTTGCTCAGTGTAGATGTTGATAGCACCCTGAATGTGACCGCCTTGGTACTCAAACGGATAACGGCAATCAATAATTGTATAGTTTAAAGAACTGTTGAAGAGACTGGACACGGTAGACGAATCTATAGATGGTAGATCATTGTGCTTTCCAGAAATGGTTGGCAAGCTGTGTGTGGAGCTGGCATCGCCAATCAAACCAAGGGCACTTGCTTCCATTCGTTCAAGGGCTTTCATAATAAAGTCTTGGTTATCTACAGACACCCTTTTCGTTGGAGATGTTGGGAAATCTTCGTCGGCGACTGCTTTTCGCTTGCAGGAAAATAGTCGTTTTCGAGATTTAACAGTTGTCACGCTCTTCTTCCTGTACGATGATGTTTCTGGAGAGCTTCCGAATCCACTATCACTGGAATCTTCGTTATCATCCAAGAAATTCAGTTTGGTCGTTGGCATATTCTGTAAGAAAATTAAAATTATATTGACGGATAGCGTTTACGACGAGAATCGTGATGTGAAGAGGTGCAGAATAAAAGAGTCATCAGACAGATGACAAGTCGTCAACGTCTATTGATTTTTTCAGAATGTTCACCTTTGAAAAACATAGATAAGTGCAGAGAATACTTACGAAGATTGGAGATTCGGGTTCTTGTGATTTAAAACCGTGTGTGCTGGAAAGAGCCATTGCAAGATATGTTGGGATATAGCGAGGTGAAGGTTATACTGATGTCTGCCTGGCGTTTAGCCTTATATTACCCGAAGAAGCCATTGCGTTGTGATTGCCACACAAAGACCGCCATGATTGTTCATATCGGTTAATTCGATCAAGTCATCAAGCCGTTCACGCCCAGTCTGATTGATTTGTTTGATTGCATGTTGAAATGATTGGTGAGTGAGTTGCAGATTCATTTTGGCCCCAGTTAATCCGAAAATAAACCTGAACTGTTCTCGTCCAAGATAATTTGATAACATTGCCTAAAAACTGCAGGTTTAATTCAAGAATGTTCATGAGGAAATCACCTGATGACGTCTCAAAGCTGAACAATTTCCACATTTCAAAAATAAACTGAGCAAAACTTTTCATTGAAAAATACTTTTAATTCTTTCCAAACTTAACAATAACAATTGTAGAGATATTAACAGTAATTCGAGCAATAATATGTATGTACAATACAATAACATATAGTATAAAATAAATAACAAGAGTATTAACAGTCAAAATATCACAGATCTGCTTATCAATAAATTGTGTAGCAACACCTAATCGTCTTCACAAAACCAACCAATTTAATAGGGCGACCGAATGACTCGTCGAGATCTTGTTCGCTTTTCTCCGGCTGTCCACGACTTTGATCGGGCACGAAAATGGCGTAAGTCTTTTGAGTGATCTTCGTGTAACATTGGTAGGTAAGCTTGAGGATTACATTGAACCTGAATAAAAGAAAGACAAGAAATAAAGCACAATGTTTTCCCAGCATTCTTGATTGATAGGTACTTGTATTGGAAAATGAACGATATTTTTGGGTAGAAAAATTAATGTTTGACAGCGAGACATACCTTGTTGTGTTGGTAAAATGCTTTATAACCTCCTTCTAAAAGATAAATTTCAGGAAAGTTCAGCTCTGGATATCGGTGGCTATTTTGTTTTCGATCCATACTACGAAGAAACCTCATCCTGTAAGATAAAAGACAATCTTGTTAATGAACACATACAATGCGTTATGATCTGTCTGTTGCCATCTGTTTCTCTTACTGAACATTTCGACCCAATATTTCAAAGTAAATCCATTAAATCTATTAAATACTTACAGTTTAGGTCCCCTGTGCGAGGAAAATTCACAATGGAATATCAAGACATCGTTCTCTGGTGAATGTAGACGAGTTTCCATGAAACTTTGAATGCCTTGCTCAGTGTAGATGTTGATAGCACCCTGAATGTGACCGCCTTGGTACTCAAACGGATAACGGCAATCAATAATTGTATAGTTTAAAGAACTGTTGAAGAGACTGGACACGGTAGACGAATCTATAGATGGTAGATCATTGTGCTTTCCAGAAATGGTTGGCAAGCTGTGTGTGGAGCTGGCATCGCCAATCAAACCAAGGGCACTTGCTTCCATTCGTTCAAGGGCTTTCATAATAAAGTCTTGGTTATCTACAGACACCCTTTTCGTTGGAGATGTTGGGAAATCTTCGTCGGCGACTGCTTTTCGCTTGCAGGAAAATAGTCGTTTTCGAGATTTAACAGTTGTCACGCTCTTCTTCCTGTACGATGATGTTTCTGGAGAGCTTCCGAATCCACTATCACTGGAATCTTCGTTATCATCCAAGAAATTCAGTTTGGTCGTTGGCATATTCTGTAAGAAAATTAAAATTATATTGACGGATAGCGTTTACGACGAGAATCGTGATGTGAAGAGGTGCAGAATAAAAGAGTCATCAGACAGTGGTTCTTCTGATGACAAGTCGTCAACGTCTATTGATTTTTTCAGAATGTTCACCTTTGAAAAACATAGATAAGTGCAGAGAATACTTACGAAGATTGGAGATTCGGGTTCTTGTGATTTAAAACCGTGTGTGCTGGAAAGAGCCATTGCAAGATATGTTGGGATATAGCGAGGTGAAGGTTATACTGATGTCTGCCTGGCGTTTAGCCTTATATTACCCGAAGAAGCCATTGCGTTGTGATTGCCACACAAAGACCGCCATGATTGTTCATATCGGTTAATTCGATCAAGTCATCAAGCCGTTCACGCCCAGTCTGATTGATTTGTTTGATTGCATGTTGAAATGATTGGTGAGTGAGTTGCAGATTCATTTTGGCCCCAGTTAATCCGAAAATAAACCTGAACTGTTCTCGTCCAAGATAATTTGATAACATTGCCTAAAAACTGCAGGTTTAATTCAAGAATGTTAATGAGGAAATCACCTGATGACTTCTCAAAGCTGAACAATTTCCACATTTCAAAAATAAACTGAGCAAAACTTTTCATTGAAAAATACTTTTAATTCTTTCCAGACTTAACAATAACAATTGTAGAGATATTAACAGTAATTCGAGCAATAATATGTATGTACAATACAATAACATATAGTATAAAATAAATAACAAGAGAATTAACAGTCAAAATATCACAGATCTGCTTATCAATAAATTGTGTAGCAACACCTAATCGTCTTCACAAAACCAACCAATTTAATAGGGCGACCGAATGACTCGTCGAGATCTTGTTCGCTTTTCTCCGGCTGTCCACGACTTTGATCGGGCACGAAAATGGCGTAAGTCTTTTGAGTGATCTTCGTGTAACATTGGTAGGTAAGCTTGAGGATTACATTGAACCTGAATAAAAGAAAGACAAGAAATAAAGCACAATGTTTTCCCAGCATTCTTGATTGATAGGTACTTGTATTGGAAAATGAACGATATTTTTGGGTAGAAAAATTAATGTTTGACAGCGAGACATACCTTGTTGTGTTGGTAAAATGCTTTATAACCTCCTTCTAAAAGATAAATTTCAGGAAAGTTCAGCTCTGGATATCGGTGGCTATTTTGTTTTCGATCCATACTACGAAGAAACCTCATCCTGTAAGATAAAAGACAATCTTGTTAATGAACACATACAATGCGTTATGATCTGTCTGTTGCCATCTGTTTCTCTTACTGAACATTTCGACCCAATATTTCAAAGTAAATCCATTAAATCTATTAAATACTTACAGTTTAGGTCCCCTGTGCGAGGAAAATTCACAATGGAATATCAAGACATCGTTCTCTGGTGAATGTAGACGAGTTTCCATGAAACTTTGAATGCCTTGCTCAGTGTAGATGTTGATAGCACCCTGAATGTGACCGCCTTGGTACTCAAACGGATAACGGCAATCAATAATTGTATAGTTTAAAGAACTGTTGAAGAGACTGGACACGGTAGACGAATCTATAGATGGTAGATCATTGTGCTTTCCAGAAATGGTTGGCAAGCTGTGTGTGGAGCTGGCATCGCCAATCAAACCAAGGGCACTTGCTTCCATTCGTTCAAGGGCTTTCATAATAAAGTCTTGGTTATCTACAGACACCCTTTTCGTTGGAGATGTTGGGAAATCTTCGTCGGCGACTGCTTTTCGCTTGCAGGAAAATAGTCGTTTTCGAGATTTAACAGTTGTCACGCTCTTCTTCCTGTACGATGATGTTTCTGGAGAGCTTCCGAATCCACTATCACTGGAATCTTCGTTATCATCCAAGAAATTCAGTTTGGTCGTTGGCATATTCTGTAAGAAAATTAAAATTATATTGACGGATAGCGTTTACGACGAGAATCGTGATGTGAAGAGGTGCAGAATAAAAGAGTCATCAGACAGTGGTTCTTCTGATGACAAGTCGTCAACGTCTATTGATTTTTTCAGAATGTTCACCTTTGAAAAACATAGATAAGTGCAGAGAATACTTACGAAGATTGGAGATTCGGGTTCTTGTGATTTAAAACCGTGTGTGCTGGAAAGAGCCATTGCAAGATATGTTGGGATATAGCGAGGTGAAGGTTATACTGATGTCTGCCTGGCGTTTAGCCTTATATTACCCGAAGAAGCCATTGCGTTGTGATTGCCACACAAAGACCGCCATGATTGTTCATATCGGTTAATTCGATCAAGTCATCAAGCCGTTCACGCCCAGTCTGATTGATTTGTTTGATTGCATGTTGAAATGATTGGTGAGTGAGTTGCAGATTCATTTTGGCCCCAGTTAATCCGAAAATAAACCTGAACTGTTCTCGTCCAAGATAATTTGATAACATTGCCTAAAATCTGCAGGTTTAATTCAAGAATGTTCATGAGGAAATCACCTGATGACGTCTCAAAGCTGAACAATTTCCACATTTCAAAAATAAACTGAGCAAAACTTTTCATTGAAAAATACTTTTAATTCTTTCCAAACTTAACAATAACAATTGTAGAGATATTAACAGTAATTCGAGCAATAATATGTATGTACAATACAATAACATATAGTATAAAATAAATAACAAGAGAATTAACAGTCAAAATATCACAGATCTGCTTATCAATAAATTGTGTAGCAACACCTAATCGTCTTCACAAAACCAACCAATTTAATAGGGCGACCGAATGACTCGTCGAGATCTTGTTCGCTTTTCTCCGGCTGTCCACGACTTTGATCGGGCACGAAAATGGCGTAAGTCTTTTGAGTGATCTTCGTGTAACATTGGTAGGTAAGCTTGAGGATTACATTGAACCTGAATAAAAGAAAGACAAGAAATAAAGCACAATGTTTTCCCAGCATTCTTGATTGATAGGTACTTGTATTGGAAAATGAACGATATTTTTGGGTAGAAAAATTAATGTTTGACAGCGAGACATACCTTGTTGTGTTGGTAAAATGCTTTATAACCTCCTTCTAAAAGATAAATTTCAGGAAAGTTCAGCTCTGGATATCGGTGGCTATTTTGTTTTCGATCCATACTACGAAGAAACCTCATCCTGTAAGATAAAAGACAATCTTGTTAATGAACACATACAATGCGTTATGATCTGTCTGTTGCCATCTGTTTCTCTTACTGAACATTTCGACCCAATATTTCAAAGTAAATCCATTAAATCTATTAAATACTTACAGTTTAGGTCCCCTGTGCGAGGAAAATTCACAATGGAATATCAATACATCGTTCTCTGGTGAATGTAGACGAGTTTCCATGAAACTTTGAATTCCTTGCTCAGTGTAGATGTTGATAGCACCCTGAATGTGACCGCCTTGGTACTCAAACGGATAACGGCAATCAATAATTGTATAGTTTAAAGAACTGTTGAAGAGACTGGACACGGTAGACGAATCTATAGATGGTAGATCATTGTGCTTTCCAGAAATGGTTGGCAAGCTGTGTGTGGAGCTGGCATCGCCAATCAAACCAAGGGCACTTGCTTCCATTCGTTCAAGGGCTTTCATAATAAAGTCTTGGTTATCTACAGACACCCTTTTCGTTGGAGATGTTGGGAAATCTTCGTCGGCGACTGCTTTTCGCTTGCAGGAAAATAGTCGTTTTCGAGATTTAACAGTTGTCACGCTCTTCTTCCTGTACGATGATGTTTCTGGAGAGCTTCCGAATCCACTATCACTGGAATCTTCGTTATCATCCAAGAAATTCAGTTTGGTCGTTGGCATATTCTGTAAGAAAATTAAAATTATATTGACGGATAGCGTTTACGACGAGAATCGTGATGTGAAGAGGTGCAGAATAAAAGAGTCATCAGACAGATGACAAGTCGTCAACGTCTATTGATTTTTTCAGAATGTTCACCTTTGAAAAACATAGATAAGTGCAGAGAATACTTACGAAGATTGGAGATTCGGGTTCTTGTGATTTAAAACCGTGTGTGCTGGAAAGAGCCATTGCAAGATATGTTGGGATATAGCGAGGTGAAGGTTATACTGATGTCTGCCTGGCGTTTAGCCTTATATTACCCGAAGAAGCCATTGCGTTGTGATTGCCACACAAAGACCGCCATGATTGTTCATATCGGTTAATTCGATCAAGTCATCAAGCCGTTCACGCCCAGTCTGATTGATTTGTTTGATTGCATGTTGAAATGATTGGTGAGTGAGTTGCAGATTCATTTTGGCCCCAGTTAATCCGAAAATAAACCTGAACTGTTCTCGTCCAAGATAATTTGATAACATTGCCTAAAAACTGCAGGTTTAATTCAAGAATGTTCATGAGGAAATCACCTGATGACGTCTCAAAGCTGAACAATTTCCACATTTCAAAAATAAACTGAGCAAAACTTTTCATTGAAAAATACTTTTAATTCTTTCCAAACTTAACAATAACAATTGTAGAGATATTAACAGTAATTCGAGCAATAATATGTATGTACAATACAATAACATATAGTATAAAATAAATAACAAGAGAATTAACAGTCAAAATATCACAGATCTGCTTATCAATAAATTGTGTAGCAACACCTAATCGTCTTCACAAAACCAACCAATTTAATAGGGCGACCGAATGACTCGTCGAGATCTTGTTCGCTTTTCTCCGGCTGTCCACGACTTTGATCGGGCACGAAAATGGCGTAAGTCTTTTGAGTGATCTTCGTGTAACATTGGTAGGTAAGCTTGAGGATTACATTGAACCTGAATAAAAGAAAGACAAGAAATAAAGCACAATGTTTTCCCAGCATTCTTGATTGATAGGTACTTGTATTGGAAAATGAACGATATTTTTGGGTAGAAAAATTAATGTTTGACAGCGAGACATACCTTGTTGTGTTGGTAAAATGCTTTATAACCTCCTTCTAAAAGATAAATTTCAGGAAAGTTCAGCTCTGGATATCGGTGGCTATTTTGTTTTCGATCCATACTACGAAGAAACCTCATCCTGTAAGATAAAAGACAATCTTGTTAATGAACACATACAATGCGTTATGATCTGTCTGTTGCCATCTGTTTCTCTTACTGAACATTTCGACCCAATATTTCAAAGTAAATCCATTAAATCTATTAAATACTTACAGTTTAGGTCCCCTGTGCGAGGAAAATTCACAATGGAATATCAATACATCGTTCTCTGGTGAATGTAGACGAGTTTCCATGAAACTTTGAATGCCTTGCTCAGTGTAGATGTTGATAGCACCCTGAATGTGACCGCCTTGGTACTCAAACGGATAACGGCAATCAATAATTGTATAGTTTAAAGAACTGTTGAAGAGACTGGACACGGTAGACGAATCTATAGATGGTAGATCATTGTGCTTTCCAGAAATGGTTGGCAAGCTGTGTGTGGAGCTGGCATCGCCAATCAAACCAAGGGCACTTGCTTCCATTCGTTCAAGGGCTTTCATAATAAAGTCTTGGTTATCTACAGACACCCTTTTCGTTGGAGATGTTGGGAAATCTTCGTCGGCGACTGCTTTTCGCTTGCAGGAAAATAGTCGTTTTCGAGATTTAACAGTTGTCACGCTCTTCTTCCTGTACGATGATGTTTCTGGAGAGCTTCCGAATCCACTATCACTGGAATCTTCGTTATCATCCAAGAAATTCAGTTTGGTCGTTGGCATATTCTGTAAGAAAATTAAAATTATATTGACGGATAGCGTTTACGACGAGAATCGTGATGTGAAGAGGTGCAGAATAAAAGAGTCATCAGACAGATGACAAGTCGTCAACGTCTATTGATTTTTTCAGAATGTTCACCTTTGAAAAACATAGATAAGTGCAGAGAATACTTACGAAGATTGGAGATTCGGGTTCTTGTGATTTAAAACCGTGTGTGCTGGAAAGAGCCATTGCAAGATATGTTGGGATATAGCGAGGTGAAGGTTATACTGATGTCTGCCTGGCGTTTAGCCTTATATTACCCGAAGAAGCCATTGCGTTGTGATTGCCACACAAAGACCGCCATGATTGTTCATATCGGTTAATTCGATCAAGTCATCAAGCCGTTCACGCCCAGTCTGATTGATTTGTTTGATTGCATGTTGAAATGATTGGTGAGTGAGTTGCAGATTCATTTTGGCCCCAGTTAATCCGAAAATAAACCTGAACTGTTCTCGTCCAAGATAATTTGATAACATTGCCTAAAAACTGCAGGTTTAATTCAAGAATGTTCATGAGGAAATCACCTGATGACGTCTCAAAGCTGAACAATTTCCACATTTCAAAAATAAACTGAGCAAAACTTTTCATTGAAAAATACTTTTAATTCTTTCCAAACTTAACAATAACAATTGTAGAGATATTAACAGTAATTCGAGCAATAATATGTATGTACAATACAATAACATATAGTATAAAATAAATAACAAGAGAATTAACAGTCAAAATATCACAGATCTGCTTATCAATAAATTGTGTAGCAACACCTAATCGTCTTCACAAAACCAACCAATTTAATAGGGCGACCGAATGACTCGTCGAGATCTTGTTCGCTTTTCTCCGGCTGTCCACGACTTTGATCGGGCACGAAAATGGCGTAAGTCTTTTGAGTGATCTTCGTGTAACATTGGTAGGTAAGCTTGAGGATTACATTGAACCTGAATAAAAGAAAGACAAGAAATAAAGCACAATGTTTTCCCAGCATTCTTGATTGATAGGTACTTGTATTGGAAAATGAACGATATTTTTGGGTAGAAAAATTAATGTTTGACAGCGAGACATACCTTGTTGTGCTGGTAAAATGCTTTATAACCTCCTTCTAAAAGATAAATTTCAGGAAAGTTCAGCTCTGGATATCGGTGGCTATTTTGTTTTCGATCCATACTACGAAGAAACCTCATCCTGTAAGATAAAAGACAATCTTGTTAATGAACACATACAATGCGTTATGATCTGTCTGTTGCCATCTGTTTCTCTTACTGAACATTTCGACCCAATATTTCAAAGTAAATCCATTAAATCTATTAAATACTTACAGTTTAGGTCCCCTGTGCGAGGAAAATTCACAATGGAATATCAAGACATCGTTCTCTGGTGAATGTAGACGAGTTTCCATGAAACTTTGAATTCCTTGCTCAGTGTAGATGTTGATAGCACCCTGAATGTGACCGCCTTGGTACTCAAACGGATAACGGCAATCAATAATTGTATAGTTTAAAGAACTGTTGAAGAGACTGGACACGGTAGACGAATCTATAGATGGTAGATCATTGTGCTTTCCAGAAATGGTTGGCAAGCTGTGTGTGGAGCTGGCATCGCCAATCAAACCAAGGGCACTTGCTTCCATTCGTTCAAGGGCTTTCATAATAAAGTCTTGGTTATCTACAGACACCCTTTTCGTTGGAGATGTTGGGAAATCTTCGTCGGCGACTGCTTTTCGCTTGCAGGAAAATAGTCGTTTTCGAGATTTAACAGTTGTCACGCTCTTCTTCCTGTACGATGATGTTTCTGGAGAGCTTCCGAATCCACTATCACTGGAATCTTCGTTATCATCCAAGAAATTCAGTTTGGTCGTTGGCATATTCTGTAAGAAAATTAAAATTATATTGACGGATAGCGTTTACGACGAGAATCGTGATGTGAAGAGGTGCAGAATAAAAGAGTCATCAGACAGTGGTTCTTCTGATGACAAGTCGTCAACGTCTATTGATTTTTTCAGAATGTTCACCTTTGAAAAACATAGATAAGTGCAGAGAATACTTACGAAGATTGGAGATTCGGGTTCTTGTGATTTAAAACCGTGTGTGCTGGAAAGAGCCATTGCAAGATATGTTGGGATATAGCGAGGTGAAGGTTATACTGATGTCTGCCTGGCGTTTAGCCTTATATTACCCGAAGAAGCCATTGCGTTGTGATTGCCACACAAAGACCGCCATGATTGTTCATATCGGTTAATTCGATCAAGTCATCAAGCCGTTCACGCCCAGTCTGATTGATTTGTTTGATTGCATGTTGAAATGATTGGTGAGTGAGTTGCAGATTCATTTTGGCCCCAGTTAATCCGAAAATAAACCTGAACTGTTCTCGTCCAAGATAATTTGATAACATTGCCTAAAAACTGCAGGTTTAATTCAAGAATGTTCATGAGGAAATCACCTGATGACGTCTCAAAGCTGAACAATTTCCACATTTCAAAAATAAACTGAGCAAAACTTTTCATTGAAAAATACTTTTAATTCTTTCCAAACTTAACAATAACAATTGTAGAGATATTAACAGTAATTCGAGCAATAATATGTATGTACAATACAATAACATATAGTATAAAATAAATAACAAGAGAATTAACAGTCAAAATATCACAGATCTGCTTATCAATAAATTGTGTAGCAACACCTAATCGTCTTCACAAAACCAACCAATTTAATAGGGCGACCGAATGACTCGTCGAGATCTTGTTCGCTTTTCTCCGGCTGTCCACGACTTTGATCGGGCACGAAAATGGCGTAAGTCTTTTGAGTGATCTTCGTGTAACATTGGTAGGTAAGCTTGAGGATTACATTGAACCTGAATAAAAGAAAGACAAGAAATAAAGCACAATGTTTTCCCAGCATTCTTGATTGATAGGTACTTGTATTGGAAAATGAACGATATTTTTGGGTAGAAAAATTAATGTTTGACAGCGAGACATACCTTGTTGTGTTGGTAAAATGCTTTATTACCTCCTTCTAAAAGATAAATTTCAGGAAAGTTCAGATCTGGATATCGGTGGCTATTTTGTTTTCGATCCATACTACGATGAAACCTCATCCTGTAAGATAAAAGACAATCTTGTTAATGAACACATACAATGCGTTATGATCTGTCTGTTGCCATCTGTTTCTCTTACTGAACATTTCGACCCAATATTTCAAAGTAAATCCATTAAATCTATTAAATACTTACAGTTTAGGTCCCCTGTGCGAGGAAAATTCACAATGGAATATCAAGACATCGTTCTCTGGTGAATGTAGACGAGTTTCCATGAAACTTTGAATGCCTTGCTCAGTGTAGATGTTGATAGCACCCTGAATGTGACCGCCTTGGTACTCAAACGGATAACGGCAATCAATAATTGTATAGTTTAAAGAACTGTTGAAGAGACTGGACACGGTAGACGAATCTATAGATGGTAGATCATTGTGCTTTCCAGAAATGGTTGGCAAGCTGTGTGTGGAGCTGGCATCGCCAATCAAACCAAGGGCACTTGCTTCCATTCGTTCAAGGGCTTTCATAATAAAGTCTTGGTTATCTACAGACACCCTTTTCGTTGGAGATGTTGGGAAATCTTCGTCGGCGACTGCTTTTCGCTTGCAGGAAAATAGTCGTTTTCGAGATTTAACAGTTGTCACGCTCTTCTTCCTGTACGATGATGTTTCTGGAGAGCTTCCGAATCCACTATCACTGGAATCTTCGTTATCATCCAAGAAATTCAGTTTGGTCGTTGGCATATTCTGTAAGAAAATTAAAATTATATTGACGGATAGCGTTTACGACGAGAATCGTGATGTGAAGAGGTGCAGAATAAAAGAGTCATCAGACAGTGGTTCTTCTGATGACAAGTCGTCAACGTCTATTGATTTTTTCAGAATGTTCACGTTTGAAAAACATAGATAAGTGCAGAGAATACTTACGAAGATTGGAGATTCGGGTTCTTGTGATTTAAAACCGTGTGTGCTGGAAAGAGCCATTGCAAGATATGTTGGGATATAGCGAGGTGAAGGTTATACTGATGTCTGCCTGGCGTTTAGCCTTATATTACCCGAAGAAGCCATTGCGTTGTGATTGCCACACAAAGACCGCCATGATTGTTCATATCGGTTAATTCGATCAAGTCATCAAGCCGTTCACGCCCAGTCTGATTGATTTGTTTGATTGCATGTTGAAATGATTGGTGAGTGAGTTGCAGATTCATTTTGGCCCCAGTTAATCCGAAAATAAACCTGAACTGTTCTCGTCCAAGATAATTTGATAACATTGCCTAAAAACTGCAGGTTTAATTCAAGAATGTTCATGAGGAAATCACCTGATGACGTCTCAAAGCTGAACAATTTCCACATTTCAAAAATAAACTGAGCAAAACTTTTCATTGAAAAATACTTTTAATTCTTTCCAAACTTAACAATAACAATTGTAGAGATATTAACAGTAATTCGAGCAATAATATGTATGTACAATACAATAACATATAGTATAAAATAAATAACAAGAGAATTAACAGTCAAAATATCACAGATCTGCTTATCAATAAATTGTGTAGCAACACCTAATCGTCTTCACAAAACCAACCAATTTAATAGGGCGACCGAATGACTCGTCGAGATCTTGTTCGCTTTTCTCCGGCTGTCCACGACTTTGATCGGGCACGAAAATGGCGTAAGTCTTTTGAGTGATCTTCGTGTAACATTGGTAGGTAAGCTTGAGGATTACATTGAACCTGAATAAAAGAAAGACAAGAAATAAAGCACAATGTTTTCCCAGCATTCTTGATTGATAGGTACTTGTATTGGAAAATGAACGATATTTTTGGGTAGAAAAATTAATGTTTGACAGCGAGACATACCTTGTTGTGTTGGTAAAATGCTTTATAACCTCCTTCTAAAAGATAAATTTCAGGAAAGTTCAGCTCTGGATATCGGTGGCTATTTTGTTTTCGATCCATACTACGAAGAAACCTCATCCTGTAAGATAAAAGACAATCTTGTTAATGAACACATACAATGCGTTATGATCTGTCTGTTGCCATCTGTTTCTCTTACTGAACATTTCGACCCAATATTTCAAAGTAAATCCATTAAATCTATTAAATACTTACAGTTTAGGTCCCCTGTGCGAGGAAAATTCACAATGGAATATCAAGACATCGTTCTCTGGTGAATGTATACGAGTTTCCATGAAACTTTGAATTCCTTGCTCAGTGTAGATGTTGATAGCACCCTGAATGTGACCGCCTTGGTACTCAAACGGATAACGGCAATCAATAATTGTATAGTTTAAAGAACTGTTGAAGAGACTGGACACGGTAGACGAATCTATAGATGGTAGATCAATGTGCTTTCCAGAAATGGTTGGCAAGCTGTGTGTGGAGCTGGCATCGCCAATCAAACCAAGGGCACTTGCTTCCATTCGTTCAAGGGCTTTCATAATAAAGTCTTGGTTATCTACAGACACCCTTTTCGTTGGAGATGTTGGGAAATCTTCGTCGGCGACTGCTTTTCGCTTGCAGGAAAATAGTCGTTTTCGAGATTTAACAGTTGTCACGCTCTTCTTCCTGTACGATGATGTTTCTGGAGAGCTTCCGAATCCACTATCACTGGAATCTTCGTTATCATCCAAGAAATTCAGTTTGGTCGTTGGCATATTCTGTAAGAAAATTAAAATTATATTGACGGATAGCGTTTACGACGAGAATCGTGATGTGAAGAGGTGCAGAATAAAAGAGTCATCAGACAGATGACAAGTCGTCAACGTCTATTGATTTTTTTCAGAATGTTCACCTTTGAAAAACATAGATAAGTGCAGAGAATACTTACGAAGATTGGAGATTCGGGTTCTTGTGATTTAAAACCGTGTGTGCTGGAAAGAGCCATTGCAAGATATGTTGGGATATAGCGAGGTGAAGGTTATACTGATGTCTGCCTGGCGTTTAGCCTTATATTACCCGAAGAAGCCATTGCGTTGTGATTGCCACACAAAGACCGCCATGATTGTTCATATCGGTTAATTCGATCAAGTCATCAAGCCGTTCACGCCCAGTCTGATTGATTTGTTTGATTGCATGTTGAAATGATTGGTGAGTGAGTTGCAGATTCATTTATAATGACAGAAATAATGTAAATGGAAATAAATTAAGAACTTACAGGAACTTTAAAGAAACACCCTCAGTTGAACCTTATGTAACGGACCGTAAACTGACACGGTATCAGAGACGATTAGTTTGTCAATTACGCAGTGGTTCCTTCCCAATTGCTGTAGAAATGGGTCGCTATACAAAGCCCCCCATTCCCTTAGCAGACAGAAAATGTCTATTTTGTCAGGGAAATTTTATTGAAGATGAATTTCATATTGTAATGAATTGTACAGCTTATAATGATAGTCGTCAATTTATGTTTAACAAAATAGAAAATTACTGTACCTTCTTTTACTATTTAAATCCTTTAGATCAATTTTATTATATTATGAGATATGCTCAACAAGATCTCGCTAAGTTTTTAGAGGTTTTATACAAGAAGCGCAAAGAACTAAATGCTTTTAAATAGATTTTACATTTTTGTTTTAATTGTTTTAAATATTTTTCAAAATACTGTTTTAAAGAGTTTTATTTGTTAAGATCATATCTGTATATATTATCTGTTTATTTTATGTATGCTATATTATATGTTTTACTCTGTTTATAACCGTAGTGTCTCGTAAGTCTTTTTAGGCTGGAAACCATTATTTTTATGTAACTGTAAATTGTTTTTTATTGTCTTATGGTTTGTGACACTTTAATAAATAAATGAAATAAAAAAAATAAATAAAATTCATTTTGGCCCCAGTTAATCCGAAAATAAACCTGAACTGTTCTCGTCCAGGATAATTTGATAACATTGCCTAAAAACTGCAGGTTTAATTCAAGAATGTTCATGAGGAAATCACCTGATGACGTCTCAAAGCTGAACAATTTCCACATTTCAAAAATAAACTGAGCAAAACTTTTCATTGAAAAATACTTTTAATTCTTTCCAAACTTAACAATAACAATTGTAGAGATATTAACAGTAATTCGAGCAATAATATGTATGTACAATACAATAACATATAGTATAAAATAAATAACAAGAGAATTAACAGTCAAAATATCACAGATCTGCTTATCAATAAATTGTGTAGCAACACCTAATCGTCTTCACAAAACCAACCAATTTAATAGGGCGACCGAATGACTCGTCGAGATCTTGTTCGCTTTTCTCCGGCTGTCCACGACTTTGATCGGGCACGAAAATGGCGTAAGTCTTTTGAGTGATCTTCGTGTAACATTGGTAGGTAAGCTTGAGGATTACATTGAACCTGAATAAAAGAAAGACAAGAAATAAAGCACAATGTTTTCCCAGCATTCTTGATTGATAGGTACTTGTATTGGAAAATGAACGATATTTTTGGGTAGAAAAATTAATGTTTGACAGCGAGACATACCTTGTTGTGTTGGTAAAATGCTTTATAACCTCCTTCTAAAAGATAAATTTCAGGAAAGTTCAGCTCTGGATATCGGTGGCTATTTTGTTTTCGATCCATACTACGAAGAAACCTCATCCTGTAAGATAAAAGACAATCTTGTTAATGAACACATACAATGCGTTATGATCTGTCTGTTGCCATCTGTTTCTCTTACTGAACATTTCGACCCAATATTTCAAAGTAAATCCATTAAATCTATTAAATACTTACAGTTTAGGTCCCCTGTGCGAGGAAAATTCACAATGGAATATCAATACATCGTTCTCTGGTGAATGTAGACGAGTTTCCATGAAACTTTGAATGCCTTGCTCAGTGTAGATGTTGATAGCACCCTGAATGTGACCGCCTTGGTACTCAAACGGATAACGGCAATCAATAATTGTATAGTTTAAAGAACTGTTGAAGAGACTGGACACGGTAGACGAATCTATAGATGGTAGATCATTGTGCTTTCCAGAAATGGTTGGCAAGCTGTGTGTGGAGCTGGCATCGCCAATCAAACCAAGGGCACTTGCTTCCATTCGTTCAAGGGCTTTCATAATAAAGTCTTGGTTATCTACAGACACCCTTTTCGTTGGAGATGTTGGGAAATCTTCGTCGGCGACTGCTTTTCGCTTGCAGGAAAATAGTCGTTTTCGAGATTTAACAGTTGTCACGCTCTTCTTCCTGTACGATGATGTTTCTGGAGAGCTTCCGAATCCACTATCACTGGAATCTTCGTTATCATCCAAGAAATTCAGTTTGGTCGTTGGCATATTCTGTAAGAAAATTAAAATTATATTGACGGATAGCGTTTACGACGAGAATCGTGATGTGAAGAGGTGCAGAATAAAAGAGTCATCAGACAGATGACAAGTCGTCAACGTCTATTGATTTTTTCAGAATGTTCACCTTTGAAAAACATAGATAAGTGCAGAGAATACTTACGAAGATTGGAGATTCGGGTTCTTGTGATTTAAAACCGTGTGTGCTGGAAAGAGCCATTGCAAGATATGTTGGGATATAGCGAGGTGAAGGTTATACTGATGTCTGCCTGGCGTTTAGCCTTATATTACCCGAAGAAGCCATTGCGTTGTGATTGCCACACAAAGACCGCCATGATTGTTCATATCGGTTAATTCGATCAAGTCATCAAGCCGTTCACGCCCAGTCTGATTGATTTGTTTGATTGCATGTTGAAATGATTGGTGAGTGAGTTGCAGATTCATTTTGGCCCCAGTTAATCCGAAAATAAACCTGAACTGTTCTCGTCCAAGATAATTTGATAACATTGCCTAAAAACTGCAGGTTTAATTCAAGAATGTTCATGAGGAAATCACCTGATGACGTCTCAAAGCTGAACAATTTCCACATTTCAAAAATAAACTGAGCAAAACTTTTCATTGAAAAATACTTTTAATTCTTTCCAAACTTAACAATAACAATTGTAGAGATATTAACAGTAATTCGAGCAATAATATGTATGTACAATACAATAACATATAGTATAAAATAAATAACAAGAGAATTAACAGTCAAAATATCACAGATCTGCTTATCAATAAATTGTGTAGCAACACCTAATCGTCTTCACAAAACCAACCAATTTAATAGGGCGACCGAATGACTCGTCGAGATCTTGTTCGCTTTTCTCCGGCTGTCCACGACTTTGATCGGGCACGAAAATGGCGTAAGTCTTTTGAGTGATCTTCGTGTAACATTGGTAGGTAAGCTTGAGGATTACATTGAACCTGAATAAAAGAAAGACAAGAAATAAAGCACAATGTTTTCCCAGCATTCTTGATTGATAGGTACTTGTATTGGAAAATGAACGATATTTTTGGGTAGAAAAATTAATGTTTGACAGCGAGACATACCTTGTTGTGCTGGTAAAATGCTTTATAACCTCCTTCTAAAAGATAAATTTCAGGAAAGTTCAGCTCTGGATATCGGTGGCTATTTTGTTTTCGATCCATACTACGAAGAAACCTCATCCTGTAAGATAAAAGACAATCTTGTTAATGAACACATACAATGCGTTATGATCTGTCTGTTGCCATCTGTTTCTCTTACTGAACATTTCGACCCAATATTTCAAAGTAAATCCATTAAATCTATTAAATACTTACAGTTTAGGTCCCCTGTGCGAGGAAAATTCACAATGGAATATCAAGACATCGTTCTCTGGTGAATGTAGACGAGTTTCCATGAAACTTTGAATTCCTTGCTCAGTGTAGATGTTGATAGCACCCTGAATGTGACCGCCTTGGTACTCAAACGGATAACGGCAATCAATAATTGTATAGTTTAAAGAACTGTTGAAGAGACTGGACACGGTAGACGAATCTATAGATGGTAGATCATTGTGCTTTCCAGAAATGGTTGGCAAGCTGTGTGTGGAGCTGGCATCGCCAATCAAACCAAGGGCACTTGCTTCCATTCGTTCAAGGGCTTTCATAATAAAGTCTTGGTTATCTACAGACACCCTTTTCGTTGGAGATGTTGGGAAATCTTCGTCGGCGACTGCTTTTCGCTTGCAGGAAAATAGTCGTTTTCGAGATTTAACAGTTGTCACGCTCTTCTTCCTGTACGATGATGTTTCTGGAGAGCTTCCGAATCCACTATCACTGGAATCTTCGTTATCATCCAAGAAATTCAGTTTGGTCGTTGGCATATTCTGTAAGAAAATTAAAATTATATTGACGGATAGCGTTTACGACGAGAATCGTGATGTGAAGAGGTGCAGAATAAAAGAGTCATCAGACAGTGGTTCTTCTGATGACAAGTCGTCAACGTCTATTGATTTTTTCAGAATGTTCACCTTTGAAAAACATAGATAAGTGCAGAGAATACTTACGAAGATTGGAGATTCGGGTTCTTGTGATTTAAAACCGTGTGTGCTGGAAAGAGCCATTGCAAGATATGTTGGGATATAGCGAGGTGAAGGTTATACTGATGTCTGCCTGGCGTTTAGCCTTATATTACCCGAAGAAGCCATTGCGTTGTGATTGCCACACAAAGACCGCCATGATTGTTCATATCGGTTAATTCGATCAAGTCATCAAGCCGTTCACGCCCAGTCTGATTGATTTGTTTGATTGCATGTTGAAATGATTGGTGAGTGAGTTGCAGATTCATTTTGGCCCCAGTTAATCCGAAAATAAACCTGAACTGTTCTCGTCCAAGATAATTTGATAACATTGCCTAAAAACTGCAGGTTTAATTCAAGAATGTTCATGAGGAAATCACCTGATGACGTCTCAAATCTGAACAATTTCCACATTTCAAAAATAAACTGAGCAAAACTTTTCATTGAAAAATACTTTTAATTCTTTCCAAACTTAACAATAACAATTGTAGAGATATTAACAGTAATTCGAGCAATAATATGTATGTACAATACAATAACATATAGTATAAAATAAATAACAAGAGAATTAACAGTCAAAATATCACAGATCTGCTTATCAATAAATTGTGTAGCAACACCTAATCGTCTTCACAAAACCAACCAATTTAATAGGGCGACCGAATGACTCGTCGAGATCTTGTTCGCTTTTCTCCGGCTGTCCACGACTTTGATCGGGCACGAAAATGGCGTAAGTCTTTTGAGTGATCTTCGTGTAACATTGGTAGGTAAGCTTGAGGATTACATTGAACCTGAATAAAAGAAAGACAAGAAATAAAGCACAATGTTTTCCCAGCATTCTTGATTGATAGGTACTTGTATTGGAAAATGAACGATATTTTTGGGTAGAAAAATTAATGTTTGACAGCGAGACATACCTTGTTGTGTTGGTAAAATGCTTTATTACCTCCTTCTAAAAGATAAATTTCAGGAAAGTTCAGATCTGGATATCGGTGGCTATTTTGTTTTCGATCCATACTACGATGAAACCTCATCCTGTAAGATAAAAGACAATCTTGTTAATGAACACATACAATGCGTTATGATCTGTCTGTTGCCATCTGTTTCTCTTACTGAACATTTCGACCCAATATTTCAAAGTAAATCCATTAAATCTATTAAATACTTACAGTTTAGGTCCCCTGTGCGAGGAAAATTCACAATGGAATATCAAGACATCGTTCTCTGGTGAATGTAGACGAGTTTCCATGAAACTTTGAATGCCTTGCTCAGTGTAGATGTTGATAGCACCCTGAATGTGACCGCCTTGGTACTCAAACGGATAACGGCAATCAATAATTGTATAGTTTAAAGAACTGTTGAAGAGACTGGACACGGTAGACGAATCTATAGATGGTAGATCATTGTGCTTTCCAGAAATGGTTGGCAAGCTGTGTGTGGAGCTGGCATCGCCAATCAAACCAAGGGCACTTGCTTCCATTCGTTCAAGGGCTTTCATAATAAAGTCTTGGTTATCTACAGACACCCTTTTCGTTGGAGATGTTGGGAAATCTTCGTCGGCGACTGCTTTTCGCTTGCAGGAAAATAGTCGTTTTCGAGATTTAACAGTTGTCACGCTCTTCTTCCTGTACGATGATGTTTCTGGAGAGCTTCCGAATCCACTATCACTGGAATCTTCGTTATCATCCAAGAAATTCAGTTTGGTCGTTGGCATATTCTGTAAGAAAATTAAAATTATATTGACGGATAGCGTTTACGACGAGAATCGTGATGTGAAGAGGTGCAGAATAAAAGAGTCATCAGACAGATGACAAGTCGTCAACGTCTATTGATTTTTTCAGAATGTTCACCTTTGAAAAACATAGATAAGTGCAGAGAATACTTACGAAGATTGGAGATTCGGGTTCTTGTGATTTAAAACCGTGTGTGCTGGAAAGAGCCATTGCAAGATATGTTGGGATATAGCGAGGTGAAGGTTATACTGATGTCTGCCTGGCGTTTAGCCTTATATTACCCGAAGAAGCCATTGCGTTGTGATTGCCACACAAAGACCGCCATGATTGTTCATATCGGTTAATTCGATCAAGTCATCAAGCCGTTCACGCCCAGTCTGATTGATTTGTTTGATTGCATGTTGAAATGATTGGTGAGTGAGTTGCAGATTCATTTTGGCCCCAGTTAATCCGAAAATAAACCTGAACTGTTCTCGTCCAAGATAATTTGATAACATTGCCTAAAAACTGCAGGTTTAATTCAAGAATGTTCATGAGGAAATCACCTGATGACGTCTCAAAGCTGAACAATTTCCACATTTCAAAAATAAACTGAGCAAAACTTTTCATTGAAAAATACTTTTAATTCTTTCCAAACTTAACAATAACAATTGTAGAGATATTAACAGTAATTCGAGCAATAATATGTATGTACAATACAATAACATATAGTATAAAATAAATAACAAGAGAATTAACAGTCAAAATATCACAGATCTGCTTATCAATAAATTGTGTAGCAACACCTAATCGTCTTCACAAAACCAACCAATTTAATAGGGCGACCGAATGACTCGTCGAGATCTTGTTCGCTTTTCTCCGGCTGTCCACGACTTTGATCGGGCACGAAAATGGCGTAAGTCTTTTGAGTGATCTTCGTGTAACATTGGTAGGTAAGCTTGAGGATTACATTGAACCTGAATAAAAGAAAGACAAGAAATAAAGCACAATGTTTTCCCAGCATTCTTGATTGATAGGTACTTGTATTGGAAAATGAACGATATTTTTGGGTAGAAAAATTAATGTTTGACAGCGAGACATACCTTGTTGTGCTGGTAAAATGCTTTATAACCTCCTTCTAAAAGATAAATTTCAGGAAAGTTCAGCTCTGGATATCGGTGGCTATTTTGTTTTCGATCCATACTACGAAGAAACCTCATCCTGTAAGATAAAAGACAATCTTGTTAATGAACACATACAATGCGTTATGATCTGTCTGTTGCCATCTGTTTCTCTTACTGAACATTTCGACCCAATATTTCAAAGTAAATCCATTAAATCTATTAAATACTTACAGTTTAGGTCCCCTGTGCGAGGAAAATTCACAATGGAATATCAAGACATCGTTCTCTGGTGAATGTAGACGAGTTTCCATGAAACTTTGAATTCCTTGCTCAGTGTAGATGTTGATAGCACCCTGAATGTGACCGCCTTGGTACTCAAACGGATAACGGCAATCAATAATTGTATAGTTTAAAGAACTGTTGAAGAGACTGGACACGGTAGACGAATCTATAGATGGTAGATCATTGTGCTTTCCAGAAATGGTTGGCAAGCTGTGTGTGGAGCTGGCATCGCCAATCAAACCAAGGGCACTTGCTTCCATTCGTTCAAGGGCTTTCATAATAAAGTCTTGGTTATCTACAGACACCCTTTTCGTTGGAGATGTTGGGAAATCTTCGTCGGCGACTGCTTTTCGCTTGCAGGAAAATAGTCGTTTTCGAGATTTAACAGTTGTCACGCTCTTCTTCCTGTACGATGATGTTTCTGGAGAGCTTCCGAATCCACTATCACTGGAATCTTCGTTATCATCCAAGAAATTCAGTTTGGTCGTTGGCATATTCTGTAAGAAAATTAAAATTATATTGACGGATAGCGTTTACGACGAGAATCGTGATGTGAAGAGGTGCAGAATAAAAGAGTCATCAGACAGTGGTTCTTCTGATGACAAGTCGTCAACGTCTATTGATTTTTTCAGAATGTTCACCTTTGAAAAACATAGATAAGTGCAGAGAATACTTACGAAGATTGGAGATTCGGGTTCTTGTGATTTAAAACCGTGTGTGCTGGAAAGAGCCATTGCAAGATATGTTGGGATATAGCGAGGTGAAGGTTATACTGATGTCTGCCTGGCGTTTAGCCTTATATTACCCGAAGAAGCCATTGCGTTGTGATTGCCACACAAAGACCGCCATGATTGTTCATATCGGTTAATTCGATCAAGTCATCAAGCCGTTCACGCCCAGTCTGATTGATTTGTTTGATTGCATGTTGAAATGATTGGTGAGTGAGTTGCAGATTCATTTTGGCCCCAGTTAATCCGAAAATAAACCTGAACTGTTCTCGTCCAAGATAATTTGATAACATTGCCTAAAAACTGCAGGTTTAATTCAAGAATGTTCATGAGGAAATCACCTGATGACGTCTCAAAGCTGAACAATTTCCACATTTCAAAAATAAACTGAGCAAAACTTTTCATTGAAAAATACTTTTAATTCTTTCCAAACTTAACAATAACAATTGTAGAGATATTAACAGTAATTCGAGCAATAATATGTATGTACAATACAATAACATATAGTATAAAATAAATAACAAGAGAATTAACAGTCAAAATATCACAGATCTGCTTATCAATAAATTGTGTAGCAACACCTAATCGTCTTCACAAAACCAACCAATTTAATAGGGCGACCGAATGACTCGTCGAGATCTTGTTCGCTTTTCTCCGGCTGTCCACGACTTTGATCGGGCACGAAAATGGCGTAAGTCTTTTGAGTGATCTTCGTGTAACATTGGTAGGTAAGCTTGAGGATTACATTGAACCTGAATAAAAGAAAGACAAGAAATAAAGCACAATGTTTTCCCAGCATTCTTGATTGATAGGTACTTGTATTGGAAAATGAACGATATTTTTGGGTAGAAAAATTAATGTTTGACAGCGAGACATACCTTGTTGTGTTGGTAAAATGCTTTATTACCTCCTTCTAAAAGATAAATTTCAGGAAAGTTCAGATCTGGATATCGGTGGCTATTTTGTTTTCGATCCATACTACGATGAAACCTCATCCTGTAAGATAAAAGACAATCTTGTTAATGAACACATACAATGCGTTATGATCTGTCTGTTGCCATCTGTTTCTCTTACTGAACATTTCGACCCAATATTTCAAAGTAAATCCATTAAATCTATTAAATACTTACAGTTTAGGTCCCCTGTGCGAGGAAAATTCACAATGGAATATCAAGACATCGTTCTCTGGTGAATGTAGACGAGTTTCCATGAAACTTTGAATGCCTTGCTCAGTGTAGATGTTGATAGCACCCTGAATGTGACCGCCTTGGTACTCAAACGGATAACGGCAATCAATAATTGTATAGTTTAAAGAACTGTTGAAGAGACTGGACACGGTAGACGAATCTATAGATGGTAGATCATTGTGCTTTCCAGAAATGGTTGGCAAGCTGTGTGTGGAGCTGGCATCGCCAATCAAACCAAGGGCACTTGCTTCCATTCGTTCAAGGGCTTTCATAATAAAGTCTTGGTTATCTACAGACACCCTTTTCGTTGGAGATGTTGGGAAATCTTCGTCGGCGACTGCTTTTCGCTTGCAGGAAAATAGTCGTTTTCGAGATTTAACAGTTGTCACGCTCTTCTTCCTGTACGATGATGTTTCTGGAGAGCTTCCGAATCCACTATCACTGGAATCTTCGTTATCATCCAAGAAATTCAGTTTGGTCGTTGGCATATTCTGTAAGAAAATTAAAATTATATTGACGGATAGCGTTTACGACGAGAATCGTGATGTGAAGAGGTGCAGAATAAAAGAGTCATCAGACAGTGGTTCTTCTGATGACAAGTCGTCAACGTCTATTGATTTTTTCAGAATGTTCACGTTTGAAAAACATAGATAAGTGCAGAGAATACTTACGAAGATTGGAGATTCGGGTTCTTGTGATTTAAAACCGTGTGTGCTGGAAAGAGCCATTGCAAGATATGTTGGGATATAGCGAGGTGAAGGTTATACTGATGTCTGCCTGGCGTTTAGCCTTATATTACCCGAAGAAGCCATTGCGTTGTGATTGCCACACAAAGACCGCCATGATTGTTCATATCGGTTAATTCGATCAAGTCATCAAGCCGTTCACGCCCAGTCTGATTGATTTGTTTGATTGCATGTTGAAATGATTGGTGAGTGAGTTGCAGATTCATTTTGGCCCCAGTTAATCCGAAAATAAACCTGAACTGTTCTCGTCCAAGATAATTTGATAACATTGCCTAAAAACTGCAGGTTTAATTCAAGAATGTTCATGAGGAAATCACCTGATGACGTCTCAAAGCTGAACAATTTCCACATTTCAAAAATAAACTGAGCAAAACTTTTCATTGAAAAATACTTTTAATTCTTTCCAAACTTAACAATAACAATTGTAGAGATATTAACAGTAATTCGAGCAATAATATGTATGTACAATACAATAACATAGTATAAAATAAATAACAAGAGAATTAACAGTCAAAATATCACAGATCTGCTTATCAATAAATTGTGTAGCAACACCTAATCGTCTTCACAAAACCAACCAATTTAATAGGGCGACCGAATGACTCGTCGAGATCTTGTTCGCTTTTCTCCGGCTGTCCACGACTTTGATCGGGCACGAAAATGGCGTAAGTCTTTTGAGTGATCTTCGTGTAACATTGGTAGGTAAGCTTGAGGATTACATTGAACCTGAATAAAAGAAAGACAAGAAATAAAGCACAATGTTTTCCCAGCATTCTTGATTGATAGGTACTTGTATTGGAAAATGAACGATATTTTTGGGTAGAAAAATTAATGTTTGACAGCGAGACATACCTTGTTGTGTTGGTAAAATGCTTTATAACCTCCTTCTAAAAGATAAATTTCAGGAAAGTTCAGCTCTGGATATCGGTGGCTATTTTGTTTTCGATCCATACTACGAAGAAACCTCATCCTGTAAGATAAAAGACAATCTTGTTAATGAACACATACAATGCGTTATGATCTGTCTGTTGCCATCTGTTTCTCTTACTGAACATTTCGACCCAATATTTCAAAGTAAATCCATTAAATCTATTAAATACTTACAGTTTAGGTCCCCTGTGCGAGGAAAATTCACAATGGAATATCAAGACATCGTTCTCTGGTGAATGTATACGAGTTTCCATGAAACTTTGAATTCCTTGCTCAGTGTAGATGTTGATAGCACCCTGAATGTGACCGCCTTGGTACTCAAACGGATAACGGCAATCAATAATTGTATAGTTTAAAGAACTGTTGAAGAGACTGGACACGGTAGACGAATCTATAGATGGTAGATCAATGTGCTTTCCAGAAATGGTTGGCAAGCTGTGTGTGGAGCTGGCATCGCCAATCAAACCAAGGGCACTTGCTTCCATTCGTTCAAGGGCTTTCATAATAAAGTCTTGGTTATCTACAGACACCCTTTTCGTTGGAGATGTTGGGAAATCTTCGTCGGCGACTGCTTTTCGCTTGCAGGAAAATAGTCGTTTTCGAGATTTAACAGTTGTCACGCTCTTCTTCCTGTACGATGATGTTTCTGGAGAGCTTCCGAATCCACTATCACTGGAATCTTCGTTATCATCCAAGAAATTCAGTTTGGTCGTTGGCATATTCTGTAAGAAAATTAAAATTATATTGACGGATAGCGTTTACGACGAGAATCGTGATGTGAAGAGGTGCAGAATAAAAGAGTCATCAGACAGATGACAAGTCGTCAACGTCTATTGATTTTTTCAGAATGTTCACCTTTGAAAAACATAGATAAGTGCAGAGAATACTTACGAAGATTGGAGATTCGGGTTCTTGTGATTTAAAACCGTGTGTGCTGGAAAGAGCCATTGCAAGATATGTTGGGATATAGCGAGGTGAAGGTTATACTGATGTCTGCCTGGCGTTTAGCCTTATATTACCCGAAGAAGCCATTGCGTTGTGATTGCCACACAAAGACCGCCATGATTGTTCATATCGGTTAATTCGATCAAGTCATCAAGCCGTTCACGCCCAGTCTGATTGATTTGTTTGATTGCATGTTGAAATGATTGGTGAGTGAGTTGCAGATTCATTTTGGCCCCAGTTAATCCGAAAATAAACCTGAACTGTTCTCGTCCAAGATAATTTGATAACATTGCCTAAAAACTGCAGGTTTAATTCAAGAATGTTCATGAGGAAATCACCTGATGACGTCTCAAAGCTGAACAATTTCCACATTTCAAAAATAAACTGAGCAAAACTTTTCATTGAAAAATACTTTTAATTCTTTCCAAACTTAACAATAACAATTGTAGAGATATTAACAGTAATTCGAGCAATAATATGTATGTACAATACAATAACATATAGTATAAAATAAATAACAAGAGAATTAACAGTCAAAATATCACAGATCTGCTTATCAATAAATTGTGTAGCAACACCTAATCGTCTTCACAAAACCAACCAATTTAATAGGGCGACCGAATGACTCGTCGAGATCTTGTTCGCTTTTCTCCGGCTGTCCACGACTTTGATCGGGCACGAAAATGGCGTAAGTCTTTTGAGTGATCTTCGTGTAACATTGGTAGGTAAGCTTGAGGATTACATTGAACCTGAATAAAAGAAAGACAAGAAATAAAGCACAATGTTTTCCCAGCATTCTTGATTGATAGGTACTTGTATTGGAAAATGAACGATATTTTTGGGTAGAAAAATTAATGTTTGACAGCGAGACATACCTTGTTGTGTTGGTAAAATGCTTTATAACCTCCTTCTAAAAGATAAATTTCAGGAAAGTTCAGCTCTGGATATCGGTGGCTATTTTGTTTTCGATCCATACTACGAAGAAACCTCATCCTGTAAGATAAAAGACAATCTTGTTAATGAACACATACAATGCGTTATGATCTGTCTGTTGCCATCTGTTTCTCTTACTGAACATTTCGACCCAATATTTCAAAGTAAATCCATTAAATCTATTAAATACTTACAGTTTAGGTCCCCTGTGCGAGGAAAATTCACAATGGAATATCAATACATCGTTCTCTGGTGAATGTAGACGAGTTTCCATGAAACTTTGAATGCCTTGCTCAGTGTAGATGTTGATAGCACCCTGAATGTGACCGCCTTGGTACTCAAACGGATAACGGCAATCAATAATTGTATAGTTTAAAGAACTGTTGAAGAGACTGGACACGGTAGACGAATCTATAGATGGTAGATCATTGTGCTTTCCAGAAATGGTTGGCAAGCTGTGTGTGGAGCTGGCATCGCCAATCAAACCAAGGGCACTTGCTTCCATTCGTTCAAGGGCTTTCATAATAAAGTCTTGGTTATCTACAGACACCCTTTTCGTTGGAGATGTTGGGAAATCTTCGTCGGCGACTGCTTTTCGCTTGCAGGAAAATAGTCGTTTTCGAGATTTAACAGTTGTCACGCTCTTCTTCCTGTACGATGATGTTTCTGGAGAGCTTCCGAATCCACTATCACTGGAATCTTCGTTATCATCCAAGAAATTCAGTTTGGTCGTTGGCATATTCTGTAAGAAAATTAAAATTATATTGACGGATAGCGTTTACGACGAGAATCGTGATGTGAAGAGGTGCAGAATAAAAGAGTCATCAGACAGATGACAAGTCGTCAACGTCTATTGATTTTTTCAGAATGTTCACCTTTGAAAAACATAGATAAGTGCAGAGAATACTTACGAAGATTGGAGATTCGGGTTCTTGTGATTTAAAACCGTGTGTGCTGGAAAGAGCCATTGCAAGATATGTTGGGATATAGCGAGGTGAAGGTTATACTGATGTCTGCCTGGCGTTTAGCCTTATATTACCCGAAGAAGCCATTGCGTTGTGATTGCCACACAAAGACCGCCATGATTGTTCATATCGGTTAATTCGATCAAGTCATCAAGCCGTTCACGCCCAGTCTGATTGATTTGTTTGATTGCATGTTGAAATGATTGGTGAGTGAGTTGCAGATTCATTTTGGCCCCAGTTAATCCGAAAATAAACCTGAACTGTTCTCGTCCAAGATAATTTGATAACATTGCCTAAAAACTGCAGGTTTAATTCAAGAATGTTCATGAGGAAATCACCTGATGACGTCTCAAAGCTGAACAATTTCCACATTTCAAAAATAAACTGAGCAAAACTTTTCATTGAAAAATACTTTTAATTCTTTCCAAACTTAACAATAACAATTGTAGAGATATTAACAGTAATTCGAGCAATAATATGTATGTACAATACAATAACATATAGTATAAAATAAATAACAAGAGAATTAACAGTCAAAATATCACAGATCTGCTTATCAATAAATTGTGTAGCAACACCTAATCGTCTTCACAAAACCAACCAATTTAATGGGGCGACCGAATGACTCGTCGAGATCTTGTTCGCTTTTCTCCGGCTGTCCACGACTTTGATCGGGCACGAAAATGGCGTAAGTCTTTTGAGTGATCTTCGTGTAACATTGGTAGGTAAGCTTGAGGATTACATTGAACCTGAATAAAAGAAAGACAAGAAATAAAGCACAATGTTTTCCCAGCATTCTTGATTGATAGGTACTTGTATTGGAAAATGAACGATATTTTTGGGTAGAAAAATTAATGTTTGACAGCGAGACATACCTTGTTGTGCTGGTAAAATGCTTTATAACCTCCTTCTAAAAGATAAATTTCAGGAAAGTTCAGCTCTGGATATCGGTGGCTATTTTGTTTTCGATCCATACTACGAAGAAACCTCATCCTGTAAGATAAAAGACAATCTTGTTAATGAACACATACAATGCGTTATGATCTGTCTGTTGCCATCTGTTTCTCTTACTGAACATTTCGACCCAATATTTCAAAGTAAATCCATTAAATCTATTAAATACTTACAGTTTAGGTCCCCTGTGCGAGGAAAATTCACAATGGAATATCAAGACATCGTTCTCTGGTGAATGTAGACGAGTTTCCATGAAACTTTGAATTCCTTGCTCAGTGTAGATGTTGATAGCACCCTGAATGTGACCGCCTTGGTACTCAAACGGATAACGGCAATCAATAATTGTATAGTTTAAAGAACTGTTGAAGAGACTGGACACGGTAGACGAATCTATAGATGGTAGATCATTGTGCTTTCCAGAAATGGTTGGCAAGCTGTGTGTGGAGCTGGCATCGCCAATCAAACCAAGGGCACTTGCTTCCATTCGTTCAAGGGCTTTCATAATAAAGTCTTGGTTATCTACAGACACCCTTTTCGTTGGAGATGTTGGGAAATCTTCGTCGGCGACTGCTTTTCGCTTGCAGGAAAATAGTCGTTTTCGAGATTTAACAGTTGTCACGCTCTTCTTCCTGTACGATGATGTTTCTGGAGAGCTTCCGAATCCACTATCACTGGAATCTTCGTTATCATCCAAGAAATTCAGTTTGGTCGTTGGCATATTCTGTAAGAAAATTAAAATTATATTGACGGATAGCGTTTACGACGAGAATCGTGATGTGAAGAGGTGCAGAATAAAAGAGTCATCAGACAGATGACAAGGCGTCAACGTCTATTGATTTTTTCAGAATGTTCACCTTTGAAAAACATAGATAAGTGCAGAGAATACTTACGAAGATTGGAGATTCGGGTTCTTGTGATTTAAAACCGTGTGTGCTGGAAAGAGCCATTGCAAGATATGTTGGGATATAGCGAGGTGAAGGTTATACTGATGTCTGCCTGGCGTTTAGCCTTATATTACCCGAAGAAGCCATTGCGTTGTGATTGCCACACAAAGACCGCCATGATTGTTCATATCGGTTAATTCGATCAAGTCATCAAGCCGTTCACGCCCAGTCTGATTGATTTGTTTGATTGCATGTTGAAATGATTGGTGAGTGAGTTGCAGATTCATTTTGGCCCCAGTTAATCCGAAAATAAACCTGAACTGTTCTCGTCCAAGATAATTTGATAACATTGCCTAAAAACTGCAGGTTTAATTCAAGAATGTTCATGAGGAAATCACCTGATGACGTCTCAAAGCTGAACAATTTCCACATTTCAAAAATAAACTGAGCAAAACTTTTCATTGAAAAATACTTTTAATTCTTTCCAAACTTAACAATAACAATTGTAGAGATATTAACAGTAATTCGAGCAATAATATGTATGTACAATACAATAACATATAGTATAAAATAAATAACAAGAGAATTAACAGTCAAAATATCACAGATCTGCTTATCAATAAATTGTGTAGCAACACCTAATCGTCTTCACAAAACCAACCAATTTAATAGGGCGACCGAATGACTCGTCGAGATCTTGTTCGCTTTTCTCCGGCTGTCCACGACTTTGATCGGGCACGAAAATGGCGTAAGTCTTTTGAGTGATCTTCGTGTAACATTGGTAGGTAAGCTTGAGGATTACATTGAACCTGAATAAAAGAAAGACAAGAAATAAAGCACAATGTTTTCCCAGCATTCTTGATTGATAGGTACTTGTATTGGAAAATGAACGATATTTTTGGGTAGAAAAATTAATGTTTGACAGCGAGACATACCTTGTTGTGCTGGTAAAATGCTTTATAACCTCCTTCTAAAAGATAAATTTCAGGAAAGTTCAGCTCTGGATATCGGTGGCTATTTTGTTTTCGATCCATACTACGAAGAAACCTCATCCTGTAAGATAAAAGACAATCTTGTTAATGAACACATACAATGCGTTATGATCTGTCTGTTGCCATCTGTTTCTCTTACTGAACATTTCGACCCAATATTTCAAAGTAAATCCATTAAATCTATTAAATACTTACAGTTTAGGTCCCCTGTGCGAGGAAAATTCACAATGGAATATCAAGACATCGTTCTCTGGTGAATGTAGACGAGTTTCCATGAAACTTTGAATTCCTTGCTCAGTGTAGATGTTGATAGCACCCTGAATGTGACCGCCTTGGTACTCAAACGGATAACGGCAATCAATAATTGTATAGTTTAAAGAACTGTTGAAGAGACTGGACACGGTAGACGAATCTATAGATGGTAGATCATTGTGCTTTCCAGAAATGGTTGGCAAGCTGTGTGTGGAGCTGGCATCGCCAATCAAACCAAGGGCACTTGCTTCCATTCGTTCAAGGGCTTTCATAATAAAGTCTTGGTTATCTACAGACACCCTTTTCGTTGGAGATGTTGGGAAATCTTCGTCGGCGACTGCTTTTCGCTTGCAGGAAAATAGTCGTTTTCGAGATTTAACAGTTGTCACGCTCTTCTTCCTGTACGATGATGTTTCTGGAGAGCTTCCGAATCCACTATCACTGGAATCTTCGTTATCATCCAAGAAATTCAGTTTGGTCGTTGGCATATTCTGTAAGAAAATTAAAATTATATTGACGGATAGCGTTTACGACGAGAATCGTGATGTGAAGAGGTGCAGAATAAAAGAGTCATCAGACAGATGACAAGGCGTCAACGTCTATTGATTTTTTCAGAATGTTCACCTTTGAAAAACATAGATAAGTGCAGAGAATACTTACGAAGATTGGAGATTCGGGTTCTTGTGATTTAAAACCGTGTGTGCTGGAAAGAGCCATTGCAAGATATGTTGGGATATAGCGAGGTGAAGGTTATACTGATGTCTGCCTGGCGTTTAGCCTTATATTACCCGAAGAAGCCATTGCGTTGTGATTGCCACACAAAGACCGCCATGATTGTTCATATCGGTTAATTCGATCAAGTCATCAAGCCGTTCACGCCCAGTCTGATTGATTTGTTTGATTGCATGTTGAAATGATTGGTGAGTGAGTTGCAGATTCATTTTGGCCCCAGTTAATCCGAAAATAAACCTGAACTGTTCTCGTCCAAGATAATTTGATAACATTGCCTAAAAACTGCAGGTTTAATTCAAGAATGTTCATGAGGAAATCACCTGATGACGTCTCAAAGCTGAACAATTTCCACATTTCAAAAATAAACTGAGCAAAACTTTTCATTGAAAAATACTTTTAATTCTTTCCAAACTTAACAATAACAATTGTAGAGATATTAACAGTAATTCGAGCAATAATATGTATGTACAATACAATAACATATAGTATAAAATAAATAACAAGAGAATTAACAGTCAAAATATCACAGATCTGCTTATCAATAAATTGTGTAGCAACACCTAATCGTCTTCACAAAACCAACCAATTTAATAGGGCGACCGAATGACTCGTCGAGATCTTGTTCGCTTTTCTCCGGCTGTCCACGACTTTGATCGGGCACGAAAATGGCGTAAGTCTTTTGAGTGATCTTCGTGTAACATTGGTAGGTAAGCTTGAGGATTACATTGAACCTGAATAAAAGAAAGACAAGAAATAAAGCACAATGTTTTCCCAGCATTCTTGATTGATAGGTACTTGTATTGGAAAATGAACGATATTTTTGGGTAGAAAAATTAATGTTTGACAGCGAGACATACCTTGTTGTGCTGGTAAAATGCTTTATAACCTCCTTCTAAAAGATAAATTTCAGGAAAGTTCAGCTCTGGATATCGGTGGCTATTTTGTTTTCGATCCATACTACGAAGAAACCTCATCCTGTAAGATAAAAGACAATCTTGTTAATGAACACATACAATGCGTTATGATCTGTCTGTTGCCATCTGTTTCTCTTACTGAACATTTCGACCCAATATTTCAAAGTAAATCCATTAAATCTATTAAATACTTACAGTTTAGGTCCCCTGTGCGAGGAAAATTCACAATGGAATATCAAGACATCGTTCTCTGGTGAATGTAGACGAGTTTCCATGAAACTTTGAATTCCTTGCTCAGTGTAGATGTTGATAGCACCCTGAATGTGACCGTCTTGGTACTCAAACGGATAACGGCAATCAATAATTGTATAGTTTAAAGAACTGTTGAAGAGACTGGACACGGTAGACGAATCTATAGATGGTAGATCATTGTGCTTTCCAGAAATGGTTGGCAAGCTGTGTGTGGAGCTGGCATCGCCAATCAAACCAAGGGCACTTGCTTCCATTCGTTCAAGGGCTTTCATAATAAAGTCTTGGTTATCTACAGACACCCTTTTCGTTGGAGATGTTGGGAAATCTTCGTCGGCGACTGCTTTTCGCTTGCAGGAAAATAGTCGTTTTCGAGATTCAACAGTTGTCACGCTCTTCTTCCTGTACGATGATGTTTCTGGAGAGCTTCCGAATCCACTATCACTGGAATCTTCGTTATCATCCAAGAAATTCAGTTTGGTCGTTGGCATATTCTGTAAGAAAATTAGAATTATAAAATTATATTGATGGATAGCGTTTACGACGAGAATCGTGATGTGAAGAGGTGCAGAATAAAAGAGTCATCAGACAGATGACAAGTCGTCAACGTCTATTGATTTTTTCAGAATGTTCACCTTTGAAAAACATAGATAAGTGCAGAGAATACTTACGAAGATTGGAGATTCGGGTTCTTGTGATTTAAAACCGTGTGTGCTGGAAAGAGCCATTGCAAGATATGTTGGGATATAGCGAGGTGAAGGTTATACTGATGTCTGCCTGGCGTTTAGCCTTATATTACCCGAAGAAGCCATTGCGTTGTGATTGCCACACAAAGACCGCCATGATTGTTCATATCGGTTAATTCGATCAAGTCATCAAGCCGTTCACGCCCAGTCTGATTGATTTGTTTGATTGCATGTTGAAATGATTGGTGAGTGAGTTGCAGATTCATTTTGGCCCCAGTTAATCCGAAAATAAACCTGAACTGTTCTCGTCCAAGATAATTTGATAACATTGCCTAAAAACTGCAGGTTTAATTCAAGAATGTTCATGAGGAAATCACCTGATGACGTCTCAAAGCTGAACAATTTCCACATTTCAAAAATAAACTGAGCAAAACTTTTCATTGAAAAATACTTTTAATTCTTTCCAAACTTAACAATAACAATTGTAGAGATATTAACAGTAATTCGAGCAATAATATGTATGTACAATACAATAACATATAGTATAAAATAAATAACAAGAGAATTAACAGTCAAAATATCACAGATCTGCTTATCAATAAATTGTGTAGCAACACCTAATCGTCTTCACAAAACCAACCAATTTAATGGGGCGACCGAATGACTCGTCGAGATCTTGTTCGCTTTTCTCCGGCTGTCCACGACTTTGATCGGGCACGAAAATGGCGTAAGTCTTTTGAGTGATCTTCGTGTAACATTGGTAGGTAAGCTTGAGGATTACATTGAACCTGAATAAAAGAAAGACAAGAAATAAAGCACAATGTTTTCCCAGCATTCTTGATTGATAGGTACTTGTATTGGAAAATGAACGATATTTTTGGGTAGAAAAATTAATGTTTGACAGCGAGACATACCTTGTTGTGCTGGTAAAATGCTTTATAACCTCCTTCTAAAAGATAAATTTCAGGAAAGTTCAGCTCTGGATATCGGTGGCTATTTTGTTTTCGATCCATACTACGAAGAAACCTCATCCTGTAAGATAAAAGACAATCTTGTTAATGAACACATACAATGCGTTATGATCTGTCTGTTGCCATCTGTTTCTCTTACTGAACATTTCGACCCAATATTTCAAAGTAAATCCATTAAATCTATTAAATACTTACAGTTTAGGTCCCCTGTGCGAGGAAAATTCACAATGGAATATCAAGACATCGTTCTCTGGTGAATGTAGACGAGTTTCCATGAAACTTTGAATTCCTTGCTCAGTGTAGATGTTGATAGCACCCTGAATGTGACCGCCTTGGTACTCAAACGGATAACGGCAATCAATAATTGTATAGTTTAAAGAACTGTTGAAGAGACTGGACACGGTAGACGAATCTATAGATGGTAGATCATTGTGCTTTCCAGAAATGGTTGGCAAGCTGTGTGTGGAGCTGGCATCGCCAATCAAACCAAGGGCACTTGCTTCCATTCGTTCAAGGGCTTTCATAATAAAGTCTTGGTTATCTACAGACACCCTTTTCGTTGGAGATGTTGGGAAATCTTCGTCGGCGACTGCTTTTCGCTTGCAGGAAAATAGTCGTTTTCGAGATTTAACAGTTGTCACGCTCTTCTTCCTGTACGATGATGTTTCTGGAGAGCTTCCGAATCCACTATCACTGGAATCTTCGTTATCATCCAAGAAATTCAGTTTGGTCGTTGGCATATTCTGTAAGAAAATTAAAATTATATTGACGGATAGCGTTTACGACGAGAATCGTGATGTGAAGAGGTGCAGAATAAAAGAGTCATCAGACAGATGACAAGGCGTCAACGTCTATTGATTTTTTCAGAATGTTCACCTTTGAAAAACATAGATAAGTGCAGAGAATACTTACGAAGATTGGAGATTCGGGTTCTTGTGATTTAAAACCGTGTGTGCTGGAAAGAGCCATTGCAAGATATGTTGGGATATAGCGAGGTGAAGGTTATACTGATGTCTGCCTGGCGTTTAGCCTTATATTACCCGAAGAAGCCATTGCGTTGTGATTGCCACACAAAGACCGCCATGATTGTTCATATCGGTTAATTCGATCAAGTCATCAAGCCGTTCACGCCCAGTCTGATTGATTTGTTTGATTGCATGTTGAAATGATTGGTGAGTGAGTTGCAGATTCATTTTGGCCCCAGTTAATCCGAAAATAAACCTGAACTGTTCTCGTCCAAGATAATTTGATAACATTGCCTAAAAACTGCAGGTTTAATTCAAGAATGTTCATGAGGAAATCACCTGATGACGTCTCAAAGCTGAACAATTTCCACATTTCAAAAATAAACTGAGCAAAACTTTTCATTGAAAAATACTTTTAATTCTTTCCAAACTTAACAATAACAATTGTAGAGATATTAACAGTAATTCGAGCAATAATATGTATGTACAATACAATAACATATAGTATAAAATAAATAACAAGAGAATTAACAGTCAAAATATCACAGATCTGCTTATCAATAAATTGTGTAGCAACACCTAATCGTCTTCACAAAACCAACCAATTTAATAGGGCGACCGAATGACTCGTCGAGATCTTGTTCGCTTTTCTCCGGCTGTCCACGACTTTGATCGGGCACGAAAATGGCGTAAGTCTTTTGAGTGATCTTCGTGTAACATTGGTAGGTAAGCTTGAGGATTACATTGAACCTGAATAAAAGAAAGACAAGAAATAAAGCACAATGTTTTCCCAGCATTCTTGATTGATAGGTACTTGTATTGGAAAATGAACGATATTTTTGGGTAGAAAAATTAATGTTTGACAGCGAGACATACCTTGTTGTGCTGGTAAAATGCTTTATAACCTCCTTCTAAAAGATAAATTTCAGGAAAGTTCAGCTCTGGATATCGGTGGCTATTTTGTTTTCGATCCATACTACGAAGAAACCTCATCCTGTAAGATAAAAGACAATCTTGTTAATGAACACATACAATGCGTTATGATCTGTCTGTTGCCATCTGTTTCTCTTACTGAACATTTCGACCCAATATTTCAAAGTAAATCCATTAAATCTATTAAATACTTACAGTTTAGGTCCCCTGTGCGAGGAAAATTCACAATGGAATATCAAGACATCGTTCTCTGGTGAATGTAGACGAGTTTCCATGAAACTTTGAATTCCTTGCTCAGTGTAGATGTTGATAGCACCCTGAATGTGACCGCCTTGGTACTCAAACGGATAACGGCAATCAATAATTGTATAGTTTAAAGAACTGTTGAAGAGACTGGACACGGTAGACGAATCTATAGATGGTAGATCATTGTGCTTTCCAGAAATGGTTGGCAAGCTGTGTGTGGAGCTGGCATCGCCAATCAAACCAAGGGCACTTGCTTCCATTCGTTCAAGGGCTTTCATAATAAAGTCTTGGTTATCTACAGACACCCTTTTCGTTGGAGATGTTGGGAAATCTTCGTCGGCGACTGCTTTTCGCTTGCAGGAAAATAGTCGTTTTCGAGATTTAACAGTTGTCACGCTCTTCTTCCTGTACGATGATGTTTCTGGAGAGCTTCCGAATCCACTATCACTGGAATCTTCGTTATCATCCAAGAAATTCAGTTTGGTCGTTGGCATATTCTGTAAGAAAATTAGAATTATAAAATTATATTGATGGATAGCGTTTACGACGAGAATCGTGATGTGAAGAGGTGCAGAATAAAAGAGTCATCAGACAGTGGTTCTTCTGATGACAAGTCGTCAACGTCTATTGATTTTTTCAGAATGTTCACCTTTGAAAAACATAGATAAGTGCAGAGAATACTTACGAAGATTGGAGATTCGGGTTCTTGTGATTTAAACCCGTGTGTGCTGGAAAGAGCCATTGCAAGATATGTTGGGATATAGCGAGGTGAAGGTTATACTGATGTCTGCCTGGCGTTTAGCCTTATATTACCCGAAGAAGCCATTGCGTTGTGATTGCCACACAAAGACCGCCATGATTGTTCATATCGGTTAATTCGATCAAGTCATCAAGCCGTTCACGCCCAGTCTGATTGATTTGTTTGATTGCATGTTGAAATGATTGGTGAGTGAGTTGCAGATTCATTTTGGCCCCAGTTAATCCGAAAATAAACCTGAACTGTTCTCGTCCAAGATAATTTGATAACATTGCCTAAAAACTGCAGGTTTAATTCAAGAATGTTCATGAGGAAATCACCTGATGACGTCTCAAAGCTGAACAATTTCCACATTTCAAAAATAAACTGAGCAAAACTTTTCATTGAAAAATACTTTTAATTCTTTCCAAACTTAACAATAACAATTGTAGAGATATTAACAGTAATTCGAGCAATAATATGTATGTACAATACAATAACATATAGTATAAAATAAATAACAAGAAAATTAACAGTCAAAATATCACAGATCTGCTTATCAATAAATTGTGTAGCAACACCTAATCGTCTTCACAAAACCAACCAATTTAATAGGGCGACCGAATGACTCGTCGAGATCTTGTTCGCTTTTCTCCGGCTGTCCACGACTTTGATCGGGCACGAAAATGGCGTAAGTCTTTTGAGTGATCTTCGTGTAACATTGGTAGGTAAGCTTGAGGATTACATTGAACCTGAATAAAAGAAAGACAAGAAATAAAGCACAATGTTTTCCCAGCATTCTTGATTGATAGGTACTTGTATTGGAAAATGAACGATATTTTTGGGTAGAAAAATTAATGTTTGACAGCGAGACATACCTTGTTGTGTTGGTAAAATGCTTTATTACCTCCTTCTAAAAGATAAATTTCAGGAAAGTTCAGATCTGGATATCGGTGGCTATTTTGTTTTCGATCCATACTACGATGAAACCTCATCCTGTAAGATAAAAGACAATCTTGTTAATGAACACATACAATGCGTTATGATCTGTCTGTTGCCATCTGTTTCTCTTACTGAACATTTCGACCCAATATTTCAAAGTAAATCCATTAAATCTATTAAATACTTACAGTTTAGGTCCCCTGTGCGAGGAAAATTCACAATGGAATATCAAGACATCGTTCTCTGGTGAATGTAGACGAGTTTCCATGAAACTTTGAATGCCTTGCTCAGTGTAGATGTTGATAGCACCCTGAATGTGACCGCCTTGGTACTCAAACGGATAACGGCAATCAATAATTGTATAGTTTAAAGAACTGTTGAAGAGACTGGACACGGTAGACGAATCTATAGATGGTAGATCATTGTGCTTTCCAGAAATGGTTGGCAAGCTGTGTGTGGAGCTGGCATCGCCAATCAAACCAAGGGCACTTGCTTCCATTCGTTCAAGGGCTTTCATAATAAAGTCTTGGTTATCTACAGACACCCTTTTCGTTGGAGATGTTGGGAAATCTTCGTCGGCGACTGCTTTTCGCTTGCAGGAAAATAGTCGTTTTCGAGATTTAACAGTTGTCACGCTCTTCTTCCTGTACGATGATGTTTCTGGAGAGCTTCCGAATCCACTATCACTGGAATCTTCGTTATCATCCAAGAAATTCAGTTTGGTCGTTGGCATATTCTGTAAGAAAATTAAAATTATATTGACGGATAGCGTTTACGACGAGAATCGTGATGTGAAGAGGTGCAGAATAAAAGAGTCATCAGACAGTGGTTCTTCTGATGACAAGTCGTCAACGTCTATTGATTTTTTCAGAATGTTCACGTTTGAAAAACATAGATAAGTGCAGAGAATACTTACGAAGATTGGAGATTCGGGTTCTTGTGATTTAAAACCGTGTGTGCTGGAAAGAGCCATTGCAAGATATGTTGGGATATAGCGAGGTGAAGGTTATACTGATGTCTGCCTGGCGTTTAGCCTTATATTACCCGAAGAAGCCATTGCGTTGTGATTGCCACACAAAGACCGCCATGATTGTTCATATCGGTTAATTCGATCAAGTCATCAAGCCGTTCACGCCCAGTCTGATTGATTTGTTTGATTGCATGTTGAAATGATTGGTGAGTGAGTTGCAGATTCATTTTGGCCCCAGTTAATCCGAAAATAAACCTGAACTGTTCTCGTCCAAGATAATTTGATAACATTGCCTAAAAACTGCAGGTTTAATTCAAGAATGTTCATGAGGAAATCACCTGATGACGTCTCAAAGCTGAACAATTTCCACATTTCAAAAATAAACTGAGCAAAACTTTTCATTGAAAAATACTTTTAATTCTTTCCAAACTTAACAATAACAATTGTAGAGATATTAACAGTAATTCGAGCAATAATATGTATGTACAATACAATAACATAGTATAAAATAAATAACAAGAGAATTAACAGTCAAAATATCACAGATCTGCTTATCAATAAATTGTGTAGCAACACCTAATCGTCTTCACAAAACCAACCAATTTAATAGGGCGACCGAATGACTCGTCGAGATCTTGTTCGCTTTTCTCCGGCTGTCCACGACTTTGATCGGGCACGAAAATGGCGTAAGTCTTTTGAGTGATCTTCGTGTAACATTGGTAGGTAAGCTTGAGGATTACATTGAACCTGAATAAAAGAAAGACAAGAAATAAAGCACAATGTTTTCCCAGCATTCTTGATTGATAGGTACTTGTATTGGAAAATGAACGATATTTTTGGGTAGAAAAATTAATGTTTGACAGCGAGACATACCTTGTTGTGTTGGTAAAATGCTTTATAACCTCCTTCTAAAAGATAAATTTCAGGAAAGTTCAGCTCTGGATATCGGTGGCTATTTTGTTTTCGATCCATACTACGAAGAAACCTCATCCTGTAAGATAAAAGACAATCTTGTTAATGAACACATACAATGCGTTATGATCTGTCTGTTGCCATCTGTTTCTCTTACTGAACATTTCGACCCAATATTTCAAAGTAAATCCATTAAATCTATTAAATACTTACAGTTTAGGTCCCCTGTGCGAGGAAAATTCACAATGGAATATCAAGACATCGTTCTCTGGTGAATGTATACGAGTTTCCATGAAACTTTGAATTCCTTGCTCAGTGTAGATGTTGATAGCACCCTGAATGTGACCGCCTTGGTACTCAAACGGATAACGGCAATCAATAATTGTATAGTTTAAAGAACTGTTGAAGAGACTGGACACGGTAGACGAATCTATAGATGGTAGATCAATGTGCTTTCCAGAAATGGTTGGCAAGCTGTGTGTGGAGCTGGCATCGCCAATCAAACCAAGGGCACTTGCTTCCATTCGTTCAAGGGCTTTCATAATAAAGTCTTGGTTATCTACAGACACCCTTTTCGTTGGAGATGTTGGGAAATCTTCGTCGGCGACTGCTTTTCGCTTGCAGGAAAATAGTCGTTTTCGAGATTTAACAGTTGTCACGCTCTTCTTCCTGTACGATGATGTTTCTGGAGAGCTTCCGAATCCACTATCACTGGAATCTTCGTTATCATCCAAGAAATTCAGTTTGGTCGTTGGCATATTCTGTAAGAAAATTAAAATTATATTGACGGATAGCGTTTACGACGAGAATCGTGATGTGAAGAGGTGCAGAATAAAAGAGTCATCAGACAGTGGTTCTTCTGATGACAAGTCGTCAACGTCTATTGATTTTTTCAGAATGTTCACCTTTGAAAAACATAGATAAGTGCAGAGAATACTTACGAAGATTGGAGATTCGGGTTCTTGTGATTTAAAACCGTGTGTGCTGGAAAGAGCCATTGCAAGATATGTTGGGATATAGCGAGGTGAAGGTTATACTGATGTCTGCCTGGCGTTTAGCCTTATATTACCCGAAGAAGCCATTGCGTTGTGATTGCCACACAAAGACCGCCATGATTGTTCATATCGGTTAATTCGATCAAGTCATCAAGCCGTTCACGCCCAGTCTGATTGATTTGTTTGATTGCATGTTGAAATGATTGGTGAGTGAGTTGCAGGTTCATTTTGGCCCCAGTTAATCCGAAAATAAACCTGAACTGTTCTCGTCCAAGATAATTTGATAACATTGCCTAAAAACTGCAGGTTTAATTCAAGAATGTTCATGAGGAAATCACCTGATGACGTCTCAAAGCTGAACAATTTCCACATTTCAAAAATAAACTGAGCAAAACTTTTCATTGAAAAATACTTTTAATTCTTTCCAAACTTAACAATAACAATTGTAGAGATATTAACAATAATTCGAGCAATAATATGTATGTACAATACAATAACATATAGTATAAAATAAATAACAAGAGAATTAACAGTCAAAATATCACAGATCTGCTTATCAATAAATTGTGTAGCAACACCTAATCGTCTTCACAAAACCAACCAATTTAATAGGGCGACCGAATGACTCGTCGAGATCTTATTCGCTTTTCTCCGGCTGTCCACGACTTTGATCGGGCACGAAAATGGCGTAAGTCTTTTGAGTGATCTTCGTGTAACATTGGTAGGTAAGCTTGAGGATTACATTGAACCTGAATAAAAGAAAGACAAGAAATAAAGCACAATGTTTTCCCAGCATTCTTGATTGATAGGTACTTGTATTGGAAAATGAACGATATTTTTGGGTAGAAAAATTAATGTTTGACAGCGAGACATACCTTGTTGTGTTGGTAAAATGCTTTATAACCTCCTTCTAAAAGATAAATTTCAGGAAAGTTCAGCTCTGGATATCGGTGGCTATTTTGTTTTCGATCCATACTACGAAGAAACCTCATCCTGTAAGATAAAAGACAATCTTGTTAATGAACACATACAATGCGTTATGATCTGTCTGTTGCCATCTGTTTCTCTTACTGAACATTTCGACCCAATATTTCAAAGTAAATCCATTAAATCTATTAAATACTTACAGTTTAGGTCCCCTGTATGAGGAAAATTCACAATGGAATATCAAGACATCGTTCTCTGGTGAATGTAGACGAGTTTCCATGAAACTTTGAATTCCTTGCTCAGTGTAGATGTTGATAGCACCCTGAATGTGACCGCCTTGGTACTCAAACGGATAACGGCAATCAATAATTGTATAATTTAAAGAACTGTGGAAGAGACTGGACACGGTAGACGAATCTATAGATGGTAGATCATTGTGCTTTCCAGAAATGGTTGGCAAGCTGTGTGTGGAGCTGGCATCGCCAATCAAACCAAGGGCACTTGCTTCCATTCGTTCAAGGGCTTTCATAATAAAGTGTTGGTTATCTACAGACACCCTTTTCGTTGGAGATGTTGGGAAATCTTCGTCATCGGCGACTGCTTTTCGCTTGCAGGAAAATAGTCGTTTTCGAGATTTAACAGTTGTCACGCTCTTCTTCCTGTACGATGATGTTTCTGGAGAGCTTCCGAATCCACTGTCACTGGAATCTTCGTTATCATCCAAGAAATTCAGTTTGGTCGTTGGCATATTCTGTAAGAAAATTAATATTATAAAATTATATTGATGGATAGCGTTTACGACGAGAATCGTGATGTGAAGAGGTGCAGAATAAAAGAGTCATCAGACAGTGGTTCTTCAGATGGCAAGTCGTCTATTGATTTTTTCAGAATGTTCACCTTGAAAAGACATAGATAAATGCAGAGAATACTTACGAAAATTGGAGATTCAGGTTCTTGTGATTTAAAACCGTGTGTGCTGGAAAGAGCCATTGCAAGATATGTTGGGATATAGCGAGGTGAAGGTTATACTGATATCTGCCTGGCGTTTAGCCTTATATTACCCGAAGAAGCCATTGCGTTGTGATTGCCACACAAAGACCGCCATGATTGTTCATATCGGTTAATTCGATCAAGTCATCAAGCCGTTCACGCCCAGTCTGATTGATTTGTTTGATTGCATGTTGAAATGATTGGTGAGTGAGTTGCAGATTCATTTTGGCCCCAGTTAATCCGAAAATAAACCTGAACTGTTCTCGTCCAAGATAATTTGATAACATTGCCTAAAAACTGCAGGTTTAATTCAAGAACGTTCATGAGGAAATCACTTGATGACGTCTCAAAGCTGAACAATTTCCACATTTCAAAAATAAACTGAGCAAAACTTTTCATTGAAAAATACTTTTAATTCTTTCCAAACTTAACAATAACAATTGTAGAGATATTAACAGTAATTCGAGCAATAATATGTATGTACAATACAATAACATATAGTATAAAATAAATAACAAGAGAATTAACAGTCAAAATATCACAGATCTGCTTATCAATAAATTGTGTAGCAACACCTAATCGTCTTCACAAAACCAACCAATTTAATAGGGCGACCGAATGACTCGTCGAGATCTTGTTCGCTTTTCTCCGGCTGTCCACGACTTTGATCGGGCACGAAAATGGCGTAAGTCTTTTGAGTGATCTTCGTGTAACATTGGTAGGTAAGCTTGAGGATTACATTGAACCTGAATAAAAGAAAGACAAGAAATAAAGCACAATGTTTTCCCTGCATTCTTGATTGATAGGTACTTGTATTGGAAAATGAACGATATTTTTGGGTAGAAAAATTAATGTTTGACAGCGAGACATACCTTGTTGTGTTGGTAAAATGCTTTATAACCTCCTTCTAAAAGATAAATTTCAGGAAAGTTCAGCTCTGGATATCGGTGGCTATTTTGTTTTCGATCCATACTACGAAGAAACCTCATCCTGTAAGATAAAAGACAATCTTGTTAATGAACACATACAATACGTTATGATCTGTCTGTTGCCATCTGTTTCTCTTACTGAATATTTCGACCCAATATTTCAAAGTAAATCCATTAAATCTATTAAATACTTACAGCTTAGGTCCCCTGTGTGAGGAAAATTCACAATGGAATATCAAGACATCGTTCTTTGGTGAATGTAGGCGAGTTTCCATGAAACTTTGAATTCCTTGCTCAGTGTAGATGTTGATAGCACCCTGAATGTGACCGCCTTGGTACTCAAACGGATAACGGCAATCAATAATTGTATAATTTAAAGAACTGTGGAAGAGACTGGACACGGTAGACGAATCTATAGATGGTAGATCATTGTGCTTTCCAGAAATGGTTGGCAAGCTGTGTGTGGAGCTGGCATCGCCAATCAAACCAAGGGCACTTGCTTCCATTCGTTCAAGGGCTTTCATAATAAAGTCTTGGTTATCTACAGACACCCTTTTCGTTGGAGATGTTGGGAAATCTTCGTCATCGGCGACTGCTTTTCGCTTGCAGGAAAATAGTCGTTTTCGAGATTTAACAGTTGTCACGCTCTTCTTCCTGTACGATGATGTTTCTGGAGAGCTTCCGAATCCACTATCACTGGAATCTTCGTTATCATCCAAGAAATTCAGTTTGGTCGTTGGCATATTCTGTAAGAAAATTAATATTATAAAATTATATTGATGGATAGCGTTTACGACGAGAATCGTGATGTGAAGAGGTGCAGAATAAAAGTGTCATCAGACAGTGGTTCTTCAGATGGCAAGTCGTCTGTAAACGTCTATTGATTTTTTCAGAATGTTCACCTTGGAAAGACATAGATAAATGCAGAGAATACTTACGAAAATTGGAGATTCAGGTTCTTGTTATTTAAAACCGTGTGTGCTGGAAAGAGCCATTGCAAGATATGTTGGGATATAGCGAGGTGAAGGTTATACTGATATCTGCCTGGCGTTTAGCCTTATATTACCCGAAGAAGCCATTGCGTTGTGATTGCCACACAAAGACCGCCATGATTGTTCATATCGGTTAATTCGATCAAGTCATCAAGCCGTTCACGCCCAGTCTGATTGATTTGTTTGATTGCATGTTGAAATGATTGGTGAGTGAGTTGCAGATTCATTTTGGCCCCAGTTAATCCGAAAATAAACCTGAACTGTTCTCGTCCAAGATAATTTGATAACATTGCCTAAAAACTGCAGGTTTAATTCAAGAACGTTCATGAGGAAATCACTTGATGACGTCTCAAAGCTGAACAATTTCCACATTTCAAAAATAAACTGAGCAAAACTTTTCATTGAAAAATACTTTTAATTCTTTCCAAACTTAACAATAACAATTGTAGAGATATTAACAGTAATTCGAGCAATAATATGTATGTACAATACAATAACATATAGTATAAAATAAATAACAAGAGAATTAACAGTCAAAATATCACAGATCTGCTTATCAATAAATTGTGTAGCAACACCTAATCGTCTTCACAAAACCAACCAATTTAATAGGGCGACCGAATGACTCGTCGAGATCTTGTTCGCTTTTCTCCGGCTGTCCACGACTTTGATCGGGCACGAAAATGGCGAAAGTCTTTTGAGTGATCTTCGTGTAACATTGGTAGGTAAGCTTGAGGATTACATTGAACCTGAATAAAAGAAAGACAAGAAATAAAGCACAATGTTTTCCCAGCATTCTTGATTGATAGGTACTTGTATTGGAAAATGAACGATATTTTTGGGTAGAAAAATTAATGTTTGACAGCGAGACATACCTTGTTGTGCTGGTAAAATGCTTTATAACCTCCTTCTAAAAGATAAATTTCAGGAAAGTTCAGCTCTGGATATCGGTGGCTATTTTGTTTTCGATCCATACTACGAAGAAACCTCATCCTGTAAGATAAAAGACAATCTTGTTAATGAACACATACAATGCGTTATGATCTGTCTGTTGCCATCTGTTTCTCTTACTGAACATTTCGACCCAATATTTCAAAGTAAATCCATTAAATCTATTAAATACTTACAGTTTAGGTCCCCTGTGCGAGGAAAATTCACAATGGAATATCAAGACATCGTTCTCTGGTGAATGTAGACGAGTTTCCATGAAACTTTGAATTCCTTGCTCAGTGTAGATGTTGATAGCACCCTGAATGTGACCGCCTTGGTACTCAAACGGATAACGGCAATCAATAATTGTATAGTTTAAAGAACTGTTGAAGAGACTGGACACGGTAGACGAATCTATAGATGGTAGATCATTGTGCTTTCCAGAAATGGTTGACAAGCTGTGTGTGGAGCTGGCATCGCCAATCAAACCAAGGGCACTTGCTTCCATTCGTTCAAGGGCTTTCATAATAAAGTCTTGGTTATCTACAGACACCCTTTTCGTTGGAGATGTTGGGAAATCTTCGTCGGCGACTGCTTTTCGCTTGCAGGAAAATAGTCGTTTTCGAGATTTAACAGTTGTCACGCTCTTCTTCCTGTACGATGATGTTTCTGGAGAGCTTCCGAATCCACTATCACTGGAATCTTCGTTATCATCCAAGAAATTCAGTTTGGTCGTTGGCATATTCTGTAAGAAAATTAAAATTATATTGACGGATAGCGTTTACGACGAGAATCGTGATGTGAAGAGGTGCAGAATAAAAGAGTCATCAGACAGATGACAAGTCGTCAACGTCTATTGATTTTTTCAGAATGTTCACCTTTGAAAAACATAGATAAGTGCAGAGAATACTTACGAAGATTGGAGATTCGGGTTCTTGTGATTTAAAACCGTGTGTGCTGGAAAGAGCCATTGCAAGATATGTTGGGATATAGCGAGGTGAAGGTTATACTGATGTCTGCCTGGCGTTTAGCCTTATATTACCCGAAGAAGCCATTGCGTTGTGATTGCCACACAAAGACCGCCATGATTGTTCATATCGGTTAATTCGATCAAGTCATCAAGCCGTTCACGCCCAGTCTGATTGATTTGTTTGATTGCATGTTGAAATGATTGGTGAGTGAGTTGCAGATTCATTTTGGCCCCAGTTAATCCGAAAATAAACCTGAACTGTTCTCGTCCAAGATAATTTGATAACATTGCCTAAAAACTGCAGGTTTAAAACAAGAACGTTGATGAGGAAATCACTTGATGACGTCTCAAAGCTGAACAATTTCCACATTTCAAAAATAAACTGAGCAAAACTTTTCATTGAAAAATACTTTTAATTCTTTCCAAACTTAACAATAACAATTGTAGAGATATTAACAGTAATTCGAGCAATAATATGTATGTACAATACAATAACATATAGTATAAAATAAATAACAAGAGAATTAACAGTCAAAATATCACAGATCTGCTTATCAATAAATTGTGTAGCAACACCTAATCGTCTTCACAAAACCAACCAATTTAATAGGGCGACCGAATGACTCGTCGAGATCTTGTTCGCTTTTCTCCGGCTGTCCACGACTTTGATCGGGCACGAAAATGGCGTAAGTCTTTTGAGTGATCTTCGTGTAACATTGGTAGGTAAGCTTGAGGATTACATTGAACCTGAATAAAAGAAAGACAAGAAATAAAGCACAATGTTTTCCCTGCATTCTTGATTGATAGGTACTTGTATTGGAAAATGAACGATATTTTTGGGTAGAAAAATTAATGTTTGACAGCGAGACATACCTTGTTGTGTTGGTAAAATGCTTTATAACCTCCTTCTAAAAGATAAATTTCAGGAAAGTTCAGCTCTGGATATCGGTGGATATTTTGTTTTCGATCCATACTACGAAGAAACCTCATCCTGTAAGATAAAAGACAATCTTGTTAATGAACACATACAATGCGTTATGATCTGTCTGTTGCCATCTGTTTCTCTTACTGAACATTTCGACCCAATATTTCAAAGTAAATCCATTAAATCTATTAAATACTTACAGCTTAGGTCCCCTGTGTGAGGAAAATTCACAATGGAATATCAAGACATCGTTCTTTGGTGAATGTAGGCGAGTTTCCATGAAACTTTGAATTCCTTGCTCAGTGTAGATGTTGATAGCACCCTGAATGTGACCGCCTTGGTACTCAAACGGATAACGGCAATCAATAATTGTATAATTTAAAGAACTGTGGAAGAGACTGGACACGGTAGACGAATCTATAGATGGTAGATCATTGTGCTTTCCAGAAATGGTTGGCAAGCTGTGTGTGGAGCTGGCATCGCCAATCAAACCAAGGGCACTTGCTTCCATTCGTTCAAGGGCTTTCATAATAAAGTCTTGGTTATCTACAGACACCCTTTTCGTTGGAGATGTTGGGAAATCTTCGTCATCGGCGACTGCTTTTCGCTTGCAGGAAAATAGTCGTTTTCGAGATTTAACAGTTGTCACGCTCTTCTTCCTGTACGATGATGTTTCTGGAGAGCTTCCGAATCCACTGTCACTGGAATCTTCGTTATCATCCAAGAAATTCAGTTTGGTCGATGGCATATTCTGTAAGAAAATTAATATTATAAAATTATATTGATGGATAGCGTTTACGACGAGAATCGTGATGTGAAGAGGTGCAGAATAAAAGAGTCATCAGACAGTGGTTCTTCAGATGGCAAGTCGTCTGTAAACGTCTATTGATTTTTTCAGAATGTTCACCTTGGAAAGACATAGATAAATGCAGAGAATACTTACGAAAATTGGAGATTCAGGTTCTTGTGATTTAAAACCGTGTGTGCTGGAAAGAGCCATTGCAAGATATGTTAGGATATAGCGAGGTGAAGGTTATACTGATATCTGCCTGGCGTTTAGCCTTATATTACCCGAAGTAGCCATTGCGTTGTGATTGCCACACAAAGACCGCCATGATTGTTCATATCGGTTAATTCGATCAAGTCATCAAGCCGTTCACGCCCAGTCTGATTGATTTGTTTGATTGCATGTTGAAATGATTGGTGAGTGAGTTGCAGATTCATTTTGGCCCCAGTTAATCCGAAAATAAACCTGAACTGTTCTCGTCCAAGATAATTTGATAACATTGCCTAAAAACTGCAGGTTTAATTCAAGAACGTTGATGAGGAAATCACTTGATGACGTCTCAAAGCTGAACAATTTCCACATTTCAAAAATAAACTGAGCAAAACTTTTCATTGAAAAATACTTTTAATTCTTTCCAAACTTAACAATAACAATTGTAGAGATATTAACAGTAATTCGAGCAATAATATGTATGTACAATACAATAACATATAGTATAAAATAAATAACAAGAGAATTAACAGTCAAAATATCACAGATCTGCTTATCAATAAATTGTGTAGCAACACCTAATCGTCTTCACAAAACCAACCAATTTAATAGGGCGACCGAATGACTCGTCGAGATCTTGTTCGCTTTTCTCCGGCTGTCCACGACTTTGATCGGGCACGAAAATGGCGAAAGTCTTTTGAGTGATCTTCGTGTAACATTGGTAGGTAAGCTTGAGGATTACATTGAACCTGAATAAAAGAAAGACAAGAAATAAAGCACAATGTTTTCCCTGCATTCTTGATTGATAGGTACTTGTATTGGAAAATGAACGATATTTTTGGGTAGAAAAATTAATGTTTGACAGCGAGACATACCTTGTTGTGTTGGTAAAATGCTTTATAACCTCCTTCTAAAAGATAAATTTCAGGAAAGTTCAGCTCTGGATATCGGTGGCTATTTTGTTTTCGATCCATACTACGAAGAAACCTCATCCTGTAATCCATATTGATGGATAGCGTTTACGACGAGAATCGTGATGTGAAGAGGTGCAGAATAAAAGAGTCATCAGACAGTGGTTCTTCAGATGGCAAGTCGTCTGTAAACGTCTATTGATTTTTTCAGAATGTTCACCTTGGAAAGACATAGATAAATGCAGAGAATACTTACGAAAATTGGAGATTCAGGTTCTTGTGATTTAAAACCGTGTGTGCTGGAAAGAGCCATTGCAAGATATGTTGGGATATAGCGAGGTGAAGGTTATACTGATATCTGCCTGGCGTTTAGCCTTATATTACCCGAAGAAGCCATTGCGTTGTGATTGCCACACAAAGACCGCCATGATTGTTCATATCGGTTAATTCGATCAAGTCATCAAGCCGTTCACGCCCAGTCTGATTGATTTGTTTGATTGCATGTTGAAATGATTGGTGAGTGAGTTGCAGATTCATTTTGGCCCCAGTTAATCCGAAAATAAACCTGAACTGTTCTCGTCCAAGATAATTTGATAACATTGCCTAAAAACTGCAGGTTTAATTCAAGAACGTTGATGAGGAAATCACTTGATGACGTCTCAAAGCTGAACAATTTCCACATTTCAAAAATAAACTGAGCAAAACTTTTCATTGAAAAATACTTTTAATTCTTTCCAAACTTAACAATAACAATTGTAGAGATATTAACAGTAATTCGAGCAATAATATGTATGTACAATACAATAACATATAGTATAAAATAAATAACAAGAGAATTAACAGTCAAAATATCACAGATCTGCTTATCAATAAATTGTGTAGCAACACCTAATCGTCTTCACAAAACCAACCAATTTAATAGGGCGACCGAATGACTCGTCGAGATCTTGTTCGCTTTTCTCCGGCTGTCCACGACTTTGATCGGGCACGAAAATGGCGTAAGTCTTTTGAGTGATCTTCGTGTAACATTGGTAGGTAAGCTTGAGGATTACATTGAACCTGAATAAAAGAAAGACAAGAAATAAAGCACAATGTTTTCCCTGCATTCTTGATTGATAGGTACTTGTATTGGAAAATGAACGATATTTTTGGGTAGAAAAATTAATGTTTGACAGCGAGACATACCTTGTTGTGTTGGTAAAATGCTTTATAACCTCCTTCTAAAAGATAAATTTCAGGAAAGTTCAGCTCTGGATATCGGTGGCTATTTTGTTTTCGATCCATACTACGAAGAAACCTCATCCTGTAAGATAAAAGACAATCTTGTTAATGAACACATACAATACGTTATGATCTGTCTGTTGCCATCTGTTTCTCTTACTGAACATTTCGACCCAATATTTCAAAGTAAATCCATTAAATCTATTAAATACTTACAGCTTAGGTCCCCTGTGTGAGGAAAATTCACAATGGAATATCAAGACATCGTTCTTTGGTGAATGTAGGCGAGTTTCCATGAAACTTTGAATTCCTTGCTCAGTGTAGATGTTGATAGCACCCTGAATGTGACCGCCTTGGTACTCAAACGGATAACGGCAATCAATAATTGTATAATTTAAAGAACTGTGGAAGAGACTGGACACGGTAGACGAATCTATAGATGGTAGATCATTGTGCTTTCCAGAAATGGTTGGCAAGCTGTGTGTGGAGCTGGCATCGCCAATAAAACCAAGGGCACTTGCTTCCATTCGTTCAAGGGCTTTCATAATAAAGTCTTGGTTATCTACAGACACCCTTTTCGTTGGAGATGTTGGGAAATCTTCGTCATCGGCGACTGCTTTTCTCTTGTAGGAAAATAGTCGTTTTCGAGATTTAACAGTTGTCACGCTCTTCTTCCTGTACGATGATGTTTCTGGAGAGCTTCCGAATCCACTGTCACTGGAATCTTCGTTATCATCCAAGAAATTCAGTTTGGTCGTTGGCATATTCTGTAAGAAAATTAATATTATAAAATGATATTGATGGATAGCGTTTACGACGAGAATCGTGATGTGAAGAGGTGCAGAATAAAAGAGTCATCAGACAGTGGTTCTTCAGATGGCAAGTCGTCTGTAAAGGTCTATTGATTTTTTCAGAATGTTCACCTTGGAAAGACATAGATAAATGCAGAGAATACTTACGAAAATTGGAGATTCAGGTTCTTGTGATTTAAAACCGTGTGTGCTGGAAAGAGCCATTGCAAGATATGTTGGGATATAGCGAGGTGAAGGTTATACTGATATCTGCCTGGCGTTTAGCCTTATATTACCCGAAGAAGCCATTGCGTTGTGATTGCCACACAAAGACCGCCATGATTGTTCATATCGGTTAATTCGATCAAGTCATCAAGCCGTTCACGCCCAGTCTGATTGATTTGTTTGATTGCATGTTGAAATGATTGGTGAGTGAGTTGCAGATTCATTTTGGCCCCAGTTAATCCGAAAATAAACCTGAACTGTTCTCGTCCAAGATAATTTGATAACATTGCCTAAAAACTGCAGGTTTAATTCAAGAACGTTGATGAGGAAATCACTTGATGACGTCTCAAAGCTGAACAATTTCCACATTTCAAAAATAAACTGAGCAAAACTTTTCATTGAAAAATACTTTTAATTCTTTCCAAACTTAACAATAACAATTGTAGAGATATTAACAGTAATTCGAGCAATAATATGTATGTACAATACAATAACATATAGTATAAAATAAATAACAAGAGAATTAACAGTCAAAATATCACAGATCTGCTTATCAATAAATTGTGTAGCAACACCTAATCGTCTTCACAAAACCAACCAATTTAATAGGGCGACCGAATGACTCGTCGAGATCTTGTTCGCTTTTCTCCGGCTGTCCACGACTTTGATCGGGCACGAAAATGGCGTAAGTCTTTTGAGTGATCTTCGTGTAACATTGGTAGGTAAGCTTGAGGATTACATTGAACCTGAATAAAAGAAAGACAAGAAATAAAGCACAATGTTTTCCCTGCATTCTTGATTGATAGGTACTTGTATTGGAAAATGAACGATATTTTTGGGTAGAAAAATTAATGTTTGACAGCGAGACATACCTTGTTGTGTTGGTAAAACCTCCTTCTAAAAGATAAATTTCAGGAAAGTTCAGCTCTGGATATCGGGGGCTATTTTGTTTTCGATCCATACTACGAAGAAACCTCATCCTGTAAGATAAAAGACAATCTTGTTAATGAACACATACAATACGTTATGATCTGTCTGTTGCCATCTGTTTCTCTTACTGAACATTTCGACCCAATATTTCAAAGTAAATCCATTAAATCTATTAAATACTTACAGCTTAGGTCCCCTGTGTGAGGAAAATTCACAATGGAATATCAAGACATCGTTCTTTGGTGAATGTAGGCGAGTTTCCATGAAACTTTGAATTCCTTGCTCAGTGTAGATGTTGATAGCACCCTGAATGTGACCGCCTTGGTACTCAAACGGATAACGGCAATCAATAATTGTATAATTTAAAGAACTGTGGAAGAGACTGGACACGGTAGACGAATCTATAGATGGTAGATCATTGTGCTTTCCAGAAATGGTTGGCAAGCTGTGTGTGGAGCTGGCATCGCCAATAAAACCAAGGGCACTTGCTTCCATTCGTTCAAGGGCTTTCATAATAAAGTCTTGGTTATCTACAGACACCCTTTTCGTTGGAGATGTTGGGAAATCTTCGTCATCGGCGACTGCTTTTCGCTTGCAGGAAAATAGTCGTTTTCGAGATTTAACAGTTGTCACGCTCTTCTTCCTGTACGATGATGTTTCTGGAGAGCTTCCGAATCCACTGTCACTGGAATCTTCGTTATCATCCAAGAAATTCAATTTGGTCGTTGGCATATTCTGTAAGAAAATTAATATTATAAAATTATATTGATGGATAGCGTTTACGACGAGAATCGTGATGTGAAGAGGTGCAGAATAAAAGAGTCATCAGACAGTGGTTCTTCAGATGGCAAGTCGTCTGTAAACGTCTATTGATTTTTTCAGAATGTTCACCTTGGAAAGACATAGATAAATGCAGAGAATACTTACGAAAATTGGAGATTCAGGTTCTTGTTATTTAAAACCGTGTGTGCTGGAAAGAGCCATTGCAAGATATGTTGGGATATAGCGAGGTGAAGGTTATACTGATATCTGCCTGGCGTTTAGCCTTATATTACCCGAAGAAGCCATTGCGTTGTGATTGCCACACAAAGACCGCCATGATTGTTCATATCGGTTAATTCGATCAAGTCATCAAGCCGTTCACGCCCAGTCTGATTGATTTGTTTGATTGCATGTTGAAATGATTGGTGAGTGAGTTGCAGATTCATTTTGGCCCCAGTTAATCCGAAAATAAACCTGAACTGTTCTCGTCCAAGATAATTTGATAACATTGCCTAAAAACTGCAGGTTTAATTCAAGAACGTTCATGAGGAAATCACTTGATGACGTCTCAAAGCTGAACAATTTCCACATTTCAAAAATAAACTGAGCAAAACTTTTCATTGAAAAATACTTTTAATTCTTTCCAAACTTAACAATAACAATTGTAGAGATATTAACAGTAATTCGAGCAATAATATGTATGTACAATACAATAACATATAGTATAAAATAAATAACAAGAGAATTAACAGTCAAAATATCACAGATCTGCTTATCAATAAATTGTGTAGCAACACCTAATCGTCTTCACAAAACCAACCAATTTAATAGGGCGACCGAATGACTCGTCGAGATCTTGTTCGCTTTTCTCCGGCTGTCCACGACTTTGATCGGGCACGAAAATGGCGTAAGTCTTTTGAGTGATCTTCGTGTAACATTGGTAGGTAAGCTTGAGGATTACATTGAACCTGAATAAAAGAAAGACAAGAAATAAAGCACAATGTTTTCCCTGCATTCTTGATTGATAGGTACTTGTATTGGAAAATGAACGATATTTTTGGGTAGAAAAATTAATGTTTGACAGCGAGACATACCTTGTTGTGTTGGTAAAATGCTTTATAACCTCCTTCTAAAAGATAAATTTCAGGAAAGTTCAGCTCTGGATATCGGTGGCTATTTTGTTTTCGATCCATACTACGAAGAAACCTCATCCTGTAAGATAAAAGACAATCTTGTTAATGAACACATACAATGCGTTATGATCTGTCTGTTGCCATCTGTTTCTCTTACTGAACATTTCGACCCAATATTTCAAAGTAAATCCATTAAATCTATTAAATACTTACAGCTTAGGTCCCCTGTGTGAGGAAAATTCACAATGGAATATCAAGACATCGTTCTTTGGTGAATGTAGGCGAGTTTCCATGAAACTTTGAATTCCTTGCTCAGTGTAGATGTTGATAGCACCCTGAATGTGACCGCCTTGGTACTCAAACGGATAACGGCAATCAATAATTGTATAATTTAAAGAACTGTGGAAGAGACTGGACACGGTAGACGAATCTATAGATGGTAGATCATTGTGCTTTCCAGAAATGGTTGGCAAGCTGTGTGTGGAGCTGGCATCGCCAATCAAACCAAGGGCACTTGCTTCCATTCGTTCAAGGGCTTTCATAATAAAGTCTTGGTTATCTACAGACACCCTTTTCGTTGGAGATGTTGGGAAATCTTCGTCATCGGCGACTGCTTTTCGCTTGCAGGAAAATAGTCGTTTTCGAGATTTAACAGTTGTCACGCTCTTCTTCCTGTACGATGATGTTTCTGGAGAGCTTCCGAATCCACTGTCACTGGAATCTTCGTTATCATCCAAGAAATTCAGTTTGGTCGATGGCATATTCTGTAAGAAAATTAATATTATAAAATTATATTGATGGATAGCGTTTACGACGAGAATCGTGATGTGAAGAGGTGCAGAATAAAAGAGTCATCAGACAGTGGTTCTTCAGATGGCAAGTCGTCTGTAAACGTCTATTGATTTTTTCAGAATGTTCACCTTGGAAAGACATAGATAAATGCAGAGAATACTTACGAAAATTGGAGATTCAGGTTCTTGTGATTTAAAACCGTGTGTGCTGGAAAGAGCCATTGCAAGATATGTTAGGATATAGCGAGGTGAAGGTTATACTGATATCTGCCTGGCGTTTAGCCTTATATTACCCGAAGTAGCCATTGCGTTGTGATTGCCACACAAAGACCGCCATGATTGTTCATATCGGTTAATTCGATCAAGTCATCAAGCCGTTCACGCCCAGTCTGATTGATTTGTTTGATTGCATGTTGAAATGATTGGTGAGTGAGTTGCAGATTCATTTTGGCCCCAGTTAATCCGAAAATAAACCTGAACTGTTCTCGTCCAAGATAATTTGATAACATTGCCTAAAAACTGCAGGTTTAATTCAAGAACGTTGATGAGGAAATCACTTGATGACGTCTCAAAGCTGAACAATTTCCACATTTCAAAAATAAACTGAGCAAAACTTTTCATTGAAAAATACTTTTAATTCTTTCCAAACTTAACAATAACAATTGTAGAGATATTAACAGTAATTCGAGCAATAATATGTATGTACAATACAATAACATATAGTATAAAATAAATAACAAGAGAATTAACAGTCAAAATATCACAGATCTGCTTATCAATAAATTGTGTAGCAACACCTAATCGTCTTCACAAAACCAACCAATTTAATAGGGCGACCGAATGACTCGTCGAGATCTTGTTCGCTTTTCTCCGGCTGTCCACGACTTTGATCGGGCACGAAAATGGCGTAAGTCTTTTGAGTGATCTTCGTGTAACATTGGTAGGTAAGCTTGAGGATTACATTGAACCTGAATAAAAGAAAGACAAGAAATAAAGCACAATGTTTTCCCTGCATTCTTGATTGATAGGTACTTGTATTGGAAAATGAACGATATTTTTGGGTAGAAAAATTAATGTTTGACAGCGAGACATACCTTGTTGTGTTGGTAAAATGCTTTATAACCTCCTTCTAAAAGATAAATTTCAGGAAAGTTCAGCTCTGGATATCGGTGGCTATTTTGTTTTCGATCCATACTACGAAGAAACCTCATCCTGTAAGATAAAAGACAATCTTGTTAATGAACACATACAATACGTTATGATCTGTCTGTTGCCATCTGTTTCTCTTACTGAACATTTCGACCCAATATTTCAAAGTAAATCCATTAAATCTATTAAATACTTACAGCTTAGGTCCCCTGTGTGAGGAAAATTCACAATGGAATATCAAGACATCGTTCTTTGGTGAATGTAGGCGAGTTTCCATGAAACTTTGAATTCCTTGCTCAGTGTAGATGTTGATAGCACCCTGAATGTGACCGCCTTGGTACTCAAACGGATAACGGCAATCAATAATTGTATAATTTAAAGAACTGTGGAAGAGACTGGACACGGTAGACGAATCTATAGATGGTAGATCATTGTGCTTTCCAGAAATGGTTGGCAAGCTGTGTGTGGAGCTGGCATCGCCAATAAAACCAAGGGCACTTGCTTCCATTCGTTCAAGGGCTTTCATAATAAAGTCTTGGTTATCTACAGACACCCTTTTCGTTGGAGATGTTGGGAAATCTTCGTCATCGGCGACTGCTTTTCTCTTGTAGGAAAATAGTCGTTTTCGAGATTTAACAGTTGTCACGCTCTTCTTCCTGTACGATGATGTTTCTGGAGAGCTTCCGAATCCACTGTCACTGGAATCTTCGTTATCATCCAAGAAATTCAGTTTGGTCGTTGGCATATTCTGTAAGAAAATTAATATTATAAAATGATATTGATGGATAGCGTTTACGACGAGAATCGTGATGTGAAGAGGTGCAGAATAAAAGAGTCATCAGACAGTGGTTCTTCAGATGGCAAGTCGTCTGTAAAGGTCTATTGATTTTTTCAGAATGTTCACCTTGGAAAGACATAGATAAATGCAGAGAATACTTACGAAAATTGGAGATTCAGGTTCTTGTGATTTAAAACCGTGTGTGCTGGAAAGAGCCATTGCAAGATATGTTGGGATATAGCGAGGTGAAGGTTATACTGATATCTGCCTGGCGTTTAGCCTTATATTACCCGAAGAAGCCATTGCGTTGTGATTGCCACACAAAGACCGCCATGATTGTTCATATCGGTTAATTCGATCAAGTCATCAAGCCGTTCACGCCCAGTCTGATTGATTTGTTTGATTGCATGTTGAAATGATTGGTGAGTGAGTTGCAGATTCATTTTGGCCCCAGTTAATCCGAAAATAAACCTGAACTGTTCTCGTCCAAGATAATTTGATAACATTGCCTAAAAACTGCAGGTTTAATTCAAGAACGTTGATGAGGAAATCACTTGATGACGTCTCAAAGCTGAACAATTTCCACATTTCAAAAATAAACTGAGCAAAACTTTTCATTGAAAAATACTTTTAATTCTTTCCAAACTTAACAATAACAATTGTAGAGATATTAACAGTAATTCGAGCAATAATATGTATGTACAATACAATAACATATAGTATAAAATAAATAACAAGAGAATTAACAGTCAAAATATCACAGATCTGCTTATCAATAAATTGTGTAGCAACACCTAATCGTCTTCACAAAACCAACCAATTTAATAGGGCGACCGAATGACTCGTCGAGATCTTGTTCGCTTTTCTCCGGCTGTCCACGACTTTGATCGGGCACGAAAATGGCGTAAGTCTTTTGAGTGATCTTCGTGTAACATTGGTAGGTAAGCTTGAGGATTACATTGAACCTGAATAAAAGAAAGACAAGAAATAAAGCACAATGTTTTCCCTGCATTCTTGATTGATAGGTACTTGTATTGGAAAATGAACGATATTTTTGGGTAGAAAAATTAATGTTTGACAGCGAGACATACCTTGTTGTGTTGGTAAAACCTCCTTCTAAAAGATAAATTTCAGGAAAGTTCAGCTCTGGATATCGGGGGCTATTTTGTTTTCGATCCATACTACGAAGAAACCTCATCCTGTAAGATAAAAGACAATCTTGTTAATGAACACATACAATACGTTATGATCTGTCTGTTGCCATCTGTTTCTCTTACTGAACATTTCGACCCAATATTTCAAAGTAAATCCATTAAATCTATTAAATACTTACAGCTTAGGTCCCCTGTGTGAGGAAAATTCACAATGGAATATCAAGACATCGTTCTTTGGTGAATGTAGGCGAGTTTCCATGAAACTTTGAATTCCTTGCTCAGTGTAGATGTTGATAGCACCCTGAATGTGACCGCCTTGGTACTCAAACGGATAACGGCAATCAATAATTGTATAATTTAAAGAACTGTGGAAGAGACTGGACACGGTAGACGAATCTATAGATGGTAGATCATTGTGCTTTCCAGAAATGGTTGGCAAGCTGTGTGTGGAGCTGGCATCGCCAATAAAACCAAGGGCACTTGCTTCCATTCGTTCAAGGGCTTTCATAATAAAGTCTTGGTTATCTACAGACACCCTTTTCGTTGGAGATGTTGGGAAATCTTCGTCATCGGCGACTGCTTTTCGCTTGCAGGAAAATAGTCGTTTTCGAGATTTAACAGTTGTCACGCTCTTCTTCCTGTACGATGATGTTTCTGGAGAGCTTCCGAATCCACTGTCACTGGAATCTTCGTTATCATCCAAGAAATTCAATTTGGTCGTTGGCATATTCTGTAAGAAAATTAATATTATAAAATTATATTGATGGATAGCGTTTACGACGAGAATCGTGATGTGAAGAGGTGCAGAATAAAAGAGTCATCAGACAGTGGTTCTTCTGATGACAAGTCGTCTGTAAACGTCTATTGATTTTTTCAGAATGTTCACCTTGGAAAGACATAGATAAATGCAGAGAATACTTACGAAAATTGGAGATTCAGGTTCTTGTTATTTAAAACCGTGTGTGCTGGAAAGAGCCATTGCAAGATATGTTGGGATATAGCGAGGTGAAGGTTATACTGATATCTGCCTGGCGTTTAGCCTTATATTACCCGAAGAAGCCATTGCGTTGTGATTGCCACACAAAGACCGCCATGATTGTTCATATCGGTTAATTCGATCAAGTCATCAAGCCGTTCACGCCCAGTCTGATTGATTTGTTTGATTGCATGTTGAAATGATTGGTGAGTGAGTTGCAGATTCATTTTGGCCCCAGTTAATCCGAAAATAAACCTGAACTGTTCTCGTCCAAGATAATTTGATAACATTGCCTAAAAACTGCAGGTTTAATTCAAGAACGTTCATGAGGAAATCACTTGATGACGTCTCAAAGCTGAACAATTTCCACATTTCAAAAATAAACTGAGCAAAACTTTTCATTGAAAAATACTTTTAATTCTTTCCAAACTTAACAATAACAATTGTAGAGATATTAACAGTAATTCGAGCAATAATATGTATGTACAATACAATAACATATAGTATAAAATAAATAACAAGAGAATTAACAGTCAAAATATCACAGATCTGCTTATCAATAAATTGTGTAGCAACACCTAATCGTCTTCACAAAACCAACCAATTTAATAGGGCGACCGAATGACTCGTCGAGATCTTGTTCGCTTTTCTCCGGCTGTCCACGACTTTGATCGGGCACGAAAATGGCGTAAGTCTTTTGAGTGATCTTCGTGTAACATTGGTAGGTAAGCTTGAGGATTACATTGAACCTGAATAAAAGAAAGACAAGAAATAAAGCACAATGTTTTCCCTGCATTCTTGATTGATAGGTACTTGTATTGGAAAATGAACGATATTTTTGGGTAGAAAAATTAATGTTTGACAGCGAGACATACCTTGTTGTGTTGGTAAAATGCTTTATAACCTCCTTCTAAAAGATAAATTTCAGGAAAGTTCAGCTCTGGATATCGGTGGCTATTTTGTTTTCGATCCATACTACGAAGAAACCTCATCCTGTAAGATAAAAGACAATCTTGTTAATGAACACATACAATGCGTTATGATCTGTCTGTTGCCATCTGTTTCTCTTACTGAACATTTCGACCCAATATTTCAAAGTAAATCCATTAAATCTATTAAATACTTACAGCTTAGGTCCCCTGTGTGAGGAAAATTCACAATGGAATATCAAGACATCGTTCTTTGGTGAATGTAGGCGAGTTTCCATGAAACTTTGAATTCCTTGCTCAGTGTAGATGTTGATAGCACCCTGAATGTGACCGCCTTGGTACTCAAACGGATAACGGCAATCAATAATTGTATAATTTAAAGAACTGTGGAAGAGACTGGACACGGTAGACGAATCTATAGATGGTAGATCATTGTGCTTTCCAGAAATGGTTGGCAAGCTGTGTGTGGAGCTGGCATCGCCAATCAAACCAAGGGCACTTGCTTCCATTCGTTCAAGGGCTTTCATAATAAAGTCTTGGTTATCTACAGACACCCTTTTCGTTGGAGATGTTGGGAAATCTTCGTCATCGGCGACTGCTTTTCGCTTGCAGGAAAATAGTCGTTTTCGAGATTTAACAGTTGTCACGCTCTTCTTCCTGTACGATGATGTTTCTGGAGAGCTTCCGAATCCACTGTCACTGGAATCTTCGTTATCATCCAAGAAATTCAGTTTGGTCGATGGCATATTCTGTAAGAAAATTAATATTATAAAATTATATTGATGGATAGCGTTTACGACGAGAATCGTGATGTGAAGAGGTGCAGAATAAAAGAGTCATCAGACAGTGGTTCTTCAGATGGCAAGTCGTCTGTAAACGTCTATTGATTTTTTCAGAATGTTCACCTTGGAAAGACATAGATAAATGCAGAGAATACTTACGAAAATTGGAGATTCAGGTTCTTGTGATTTAAAACCGTGTGTGCTGGAAAGAGCCATTGCAAGATATGTTAGGATATAGCGAGGTGAAGGTTATACTGATATCTGCCTGGCGTTTAGCCTTATATTACCCGAAGTAGCCATTGCGTTGTGATTGCCACACAAAGACCGCCATGATTGTTCATATCGGTTAATTCGATCAAGTCATCAAGCCGTTCACGCCCAGTCTGATTGATTTGTTTGATTGCATGTTGAAATGATTGGTGAGTGAGTTGCAGATTCATTTTGGCCCCAGTTAATCCGAAAATAAACCTGAACTGTTCTCGTCCAAGATAATTTGATAACATTGCCTAAAAACTGCAGGTTTAATTCAAGAACGTTCATGAGGAAATCACTTGATGACGTCTCAAAGCTGAACAATTTCCACATTTCAAAAATAAACTGAGCAAAACTTTTCATTGAAAAATACTTTTAATTCTTTCCAAACTTAACAATAACAATTGTAGAGATATTAACAGTAATTCGAGCAATAATATGTATGTACAATACAATAACATATAGTATAAAATAAATAACAAGAGAATTAACAGTCAAAATATCACAGATCTGCTTATCAATAAATTGTGTAGCAACACCTAATCGTCTTCACAAAACCAACCAATTTAATAGGGCGACCGAATGACTCGTCGAGATCTTGTTTGCTTTTCTCCGGCTGTCCACGACTTTGATCGGGCACGAAAATGGCGAAAGTCTTTTGAGTGATCTTCGTGTAACATTGGTAGGTAAGCTTGAGGATTACATTGAACCTGAATAAAAGAAAGACAAGAAATAAAGCACAATGTTTTCCCTGCATTCTTGATTGATAGGTACTTGTATTGGAAAATGAACGATATTTTTGGGTAGAAAAATTAATGTTTGACAGCGAGACATACCTTGTTGTGTTGGTAAAATGCTTTATAACCTCCTTCTAAAAGATAAATTTCAGGAAAGTTCAGCTCTGGATATCGGTGGCTATTTTGTTTTCGATCCATACTACGAAGAAACCTCATCCTGTAATCCATATTGATGGATAGCGTTTACGACGAGAATCGTGATGTGAAGAGGTGCAGAATAAAAGAGTCATCAGACAGTGGTTCTTCAGATGGCAAGTCGTCTGTAAACGTCTATTGATTTTTTCAGAATGTTCACCTTGGAAAGACATAGATAAATGCAGAGAATACTTACGAAAATTGGAGATTCAGGTTCTTGTGATTTAAAACCGTGTGTGCTGGAAAGAGCCATTGCAAGATATGTTGGGATATAGCGAGGTGAAGGTTATACTGATATCTGCCTGGCGTTTAGCCTTATATTACCCGAAGAAGCCATTGCGTTGTGATTGCCACACAAAGACCGCCATGATTGTTCATATCGGTTAATTCGATCAAGTCATCAAGCCGTTCACGCCCAGTCTGATTGATTTGTTTGATTGCATGTTGAAATGATTGGTGAGTGAGTTGCAGATTCATTTTGGCCCCAGTTAATCCGAAAATAAACCTGAACTGTTCTCGTCCAAGATAATTTGATAACATTGCCTAAAAACTGCAGGTTTAATTCAAGAACGTTCATGAGGAAATCACTTGATGACGTCTCAAAGCTGAACAATTTCCACATTTCAAAAATAAACTGAGCAAAACTTTTCATTGAAAAATACTTTTAATTCTTTCCAAACTTAACAATAACAATTGTAGAGATATTAACAGTAATTCGAGCAATAATATGTATGTACAATACAATAACATATAGTATAAAATAAATAACAAGAGAATTAACAGTCAAAATATCACAGATCTGCTTATCAATAAATTGTGTAGCAACACCTAATCGTCTTCACAAAACCAACCAATTTAATAGGGCGACCGAATGACTCGTCGAGATCTTGTTCGCTTTTCTCCGGCTGTCCACGACTTTGATCGGGCACGAAAATGGCGTAAGTCTTTTGAGTGATCTTCGTGTAACATTGGTAGGTAAGCTTGAGGATTACATTGAACCTGAATAAAAGAAAGACAAGAAATAAAGCACAATGTTTTCCCTGCATTCTTGATTGATAGGTACTTGTATTGGAAAATGAACGATATTTTTGGGTAGAAAAATTAATGTTTGACAGCGAGACATACCTTGTTGTGTTGGTAAAATGCTTTATAACCTCCTTCTAAAAGATAAATTTCAGGAAAGTTCAGCTCTGGATATCGGTGGCTATTTTGTTTTCGATCCATACTACGAAGAAACCTCATCCTGTAAGATAAAAGACAATCTTGTTAATGAACACATACAATGCGTTATGATCTGTCTGTTGCCATCTGTTTCTCTTACTGAACATTTCGACCCAATATTTCAAAGTAAATCCATTAAATCTATTAAATACTTACAGCTTAGGTCCCCTGTGTGAGGAAAATTCACAATGGAATATCAAGACATCGTTCTTTGGTGAATGTAGGCGAGTTTCCATGAAACTTTGAATTCCTTGCTCAGTGTAGATGTTGATAGCACCCTGAATGTGACCGCCTTGGTACTCAAACGGATAACGGCAATCAATAATTGTATAATTTAAAGAACTGTGGAAGAGACTGGACACGGTAGACGAATCTATAGATGGTAGATCATTGTGCTTTCCAGAAATGGTTGGCAAGCTGTGTGTGGAGCTGGCATCGCCAATCAAACCAAGGGCACTTGCTTCCATTCGTTCAAGGGCTTTCATAATAAAGTCTTGGTTATCTACAGACACCCTTTTCGTTGGAGATGTTGGGAAATCTTCGTCATCGGCGACTGCTTTTCGCTTGCAGGAAAATAGTCGTTTTCGAGATTTAACAGTTGTCACGCTCTTCTTCCTGTACGATGATGTTTCTGGAGAGCTTCCGAATCCACTGTCACTGGAATCTTCGTTATCATCCAAGAAATTCAGTTTGGTCGATGGCATATTCTGTAAGAAAATTAATATTATAAAATTATATTGATGGATAGCGTTTACGACGAGAATCGTGATGTGAAGAGGTGCAGAATAAAAGAGTCATCAGACAGTGGTTCTTCAGATGGCAAGTCGTCTGTAAACGTCTATTGATTTTTTCAGAATGTTCACCTTGGAAAGACATAGATAAATGCAGAGAATACTTACGAAAATTGGAGATTCAGGTTCTTGTGATTTAAAACCGTGTGTGCTGGAAAGAGCCATTGCAAGATATGTTAGGATATAGCGAGGTGAAGGTTATACTGATATCTGCCTGGCGTTTAGCCTTATATTACCCGAAGTAGCCATTGCGTTGTGATTGCCACACAAAGACCGCCATGATTGTTCATATCGGTTAATTCGATCAAGTCATCAAGCCGTTCACGCCCAGTCTGATTGATTTGTTTGATTGCATGTTGAAATGATTGGTGAGTGAGTTGCAGATTCATTTTGGCCCCAGTTAATCCGAAAATAAACCTGAACTGTTCTCGTCCAAGATAATTTGATAACATTGCCTAAAAACTGCAGGTTTAATTCAAGAACGTTCATGAGGAAATCACTTGATGACGTCTCAAAGCTGAACAATTTCCACATTTCAAAAATAAACTGAGCAAAACTTTTCATTGAAAAATACTTTTAATTCTTTCCAAACTTAACAATAACAATTGTAGAGATATTAACAGTAATTCGAGCAATAATATGTATGTACAATACAATAACATATAGTATAAAATAAATAACAAGAGAATTAACAGTCAAAATATCACAGATCTGCTTATCAATAAATTGTGTAGCAACACCTAATCGTCTTCACAAAACCAACCAATTTAATAGGGCGACCGAATGACTCGTCGAGATCTTGTTTGCTTTTCTCCGGCTGTCCACGACTTTGATCGGGCACGAAAATGGCGAAAGTCTTTTGAGTGATCTTCGTGTAACATTGGTAGGTAAGCTTGAGGATTACATTGAACCTGAATAAAAGAAAGACAAGAAATAAAGCACAATGTTTTCCCTGCATTCTTGATTGATAGGTACTTGTATTGGAAAATGAACGATATTTTTGGGTAGAAAAATTAATGTTTGACAGCGAGACATACCTTGTTGTGTTGGTAAAATGCTTTATAACCTCCTTCTAAAAGATAAATTTCAGGAAAGTTCAGCTCTGGATATCGGTGGCTATTTTGTTTTCGATCCATACTACGAAGAAACCTCATCCTGTAATCCATATTGATGGATAGCGTTTACGACGAGAATCGTGATGTGAAGAGGTGCAGAATAAAAGAGTCATCAGACAGTGGTTCTTCAGATGGCAAGTCGTCTGTAAACGTCTATTGATTTTTTCAGAATGTTCACCTTGGAAAGACATAGATAAATGCAGAGAATACTTACGAAAATTGGAGATTCAGGTTCTTGTGATTTAAAACCGTGTGTGCTGGAAAGAGCCATTGCAAGATATGTTGGGATATAGCGAGGTGAAGGTTATACTGATATCTGCCTGGCGTTTAGCCTTATATTACCCGAAGAAGCCATTGCGTTGTGATTGCCACACAAAGACCGCCATGATTGTTCATATCGGTTAATTCGATCAAGTCATCAAGCCGTTCACGCCCAGTCTGATTGATTTGTTTGATTGCATGTTGAAATGATTGGTGAGTGAGTTGCAGATTCATTTTGGCCCCAGTTAATCCGAAAATAAACCTGAACTGTTCTCGTCCAAGATAATTTGATAACATTGCCTAAAAACTGCAGGTTTAATTCAAGAACGTTGATGAGGAAATCACTTGATGACGTCTCAAAGCTGAACAATTTCCACATTTCAAAAATAAACTGAGCAAAACTTTTCATTGAAAAATACTTTTAATTCTTTCCAAACTTAACAATAACAATTGTAGAGATATTAACAGTAATTCGAGCAATAATATGTATGTACAATACAATAACATATAGTATAAAATAAATAACAAGAGAATTAACAGTCAAAATATCACAGATCTGCTTATCAATAAATTGTGTAGCAACACCTAATCGTCTTCACAAAACCAACCAATTTAATAGGGCGACCGAATGACTCGTCGAGATCTTGTTCGCTTTTCTCCGGCTGTCCACGACTTTGATCGGGCACGAAAATGGCGTAAGTCTTTTGAGTGATCTTCGTGTAACATTGGTAGGTAAGCTTGAGGATTACATTGAACCTGAATAAAAGAAAGACAAGAAATAAAGCACAATGTTTTCCCTGCATTCTTGATTGATAGGTACTTGTATTGGAAAATGAACGATATTTTTGGGTAGAAAAATTAATGTTTGACAGCGAGACATACCTTGTTGTGTTGGTAAAATGCTTTATAACCTCCTTCTAAAAGATAAATTTCAGGAAAGTTCAGCTCTGGATATCGGTGGCTATTTTGTTTTCGATCCATACTACGAAGAAACCTCATCCTGTAAGATAAAAGACAATCTTGTTAATGAACACATACAATACGTTATGATCTGTCTGTTGCCATCTGTTTCTCTTACTGAACATTTCGACCCAATATTTCAAAGTAAATCCATTAAATCTATTAAATACTTACAGCTTAGGTCCCCTGTGTGAGGAAAATTCACAATGGAATATCAAGACATCGTTCTTTGGTGAATGTAGGCGAGTTTCCATGAAACTTTGAATTCCTTGCTCAGTGTAGATGTTGATAGCACCCTGAATGTGACCGCCTTGGTACTCAAACGGATAACGGCAATCAATAATTGTATAATTTAAAGAACTGTGGAAGAGACTGGACACGGTAGACGAATCTATAGATGGTAGATCATTGTGCTTTCCAGAAATGGTTGGCAAGCTGTGTGTGGAGCTGGCATCGCCAATAAAACCAAGGGCACTTGCTTCCATTCGTTCAAGGGCTTTCATAATAAAGTCTTGGTTATCTACAGACACCCTTTTCGTTGGAGATGTTGGGAAATCTTCGTCATCGGCGACTGCTTTTCTCTTGTAGGAAAATAGTCGTTTTCGAGATTTAACAGTTGTCACGCTCTTCTTCCTGTACGATGATGTTTCTGGAGAGCTTCCGAATCCACTGTCACTGGAATCTTCGTTATCATCCAAGAAATTCAGTTTGGTCGTTGGCATATTCTGTAAGAAAATTAATATTATAAAATGATATTGATGGATAGCGTTTACGACGAGAATCGTGATGTGAAGAGGTGCAGAATAAAAGAGTCATCAGACAGTGGTTCTTCAGATGGCAAGTCGTCTGTAAAGGTCTATTGATTTTTTCAGAATGTTCACCTTGGAAAGACATAGATAAATGCAGAGAATACTTACGAAAATTGGAGATTCAGGTTCTTGTGATTTAAAACCGTGTGTGCTGGAAAGAGCCATTGCAAGATATGTTGGGATATAGCGAGGTGAAGGTTATACTGATATCTGCCTGGCGTTTAGCCTTATATTACCCGAAGAAGCCATTGCGTTGTGATTGCCACACAAAGACCGCCATGATTGTTCATATCGGTTAATTCGATCAAGTCATCAAGCCGTTCACGCCCAGTCTGATTGATTTGTTTGATTGCATGTTGAAATGATTGGTGAGTGAGTTGCAGATTCATTTTGGCCCCAGTTAATCCGAAAATAAACCTGAACTGTTCTCGTCCAAGATAATTTGATAACATTGCCTAAAAACTGCAGGTTTAATTCAAGAACGTTGATGAGGAAATCACTTGATGACGTCTCAAAGCTGAACAATTTCCACATTTCAAAAATAAACTGAGCAAAACTTTTCATTGAAAAATACTTTTAATTCTTTCCAAACTTAACAATAACAATTGTAGAGATATTAACAGTAATTCGAGCAATAATATGTATGTACAATACAATAACATATAGTATAAAATAAATAACAAGAGAATTAACAGTCAAAATATCACAGATCTGCTTATCAATAAATTGTGTAGCAACACCTAATCGTCTTCACAAAACCAACCAATTTAATAGGGCGACCGAATGACTCGTCGAGATCTTGTTCGCTTTTCTCCGGCTGTCCACGACTTTGATCGGGCACGAAAATGGCGTAAGTCTTTTGAGTGATCTTCGTGTAACATTGGTAGGTAAGCTTGAGGATTACATTGAACCTGAATAAAAGAAAGACAAGAAATAAAGCACAATGTTTTCCCTGCATTCTTGATTGATAGGTACTTGTATTGGAAAATGAACGATATTTTTGGGTAGAAAAATTAATGTTTGACAGCGAGACATACCTTGTTGTGTTGGTAAAACCTCCTTCTAAAAGATAAATTTCAGGAAAGTTCAGCTCTGGATATCGGGGGCTATTTTGTTTTCGATCCATACTACGAAGAAACCTCATCCTGTAAGATAAAAGACAATCTTGTTAATGAACACATACAATACGTTATGATCTGTCTGTTGCCATCTGTTTCTCTTACTGAACATTTCGACCCAATATTTCAAAGTAAATCCATTAAATCTATTAAATACTTACAGCTTAGGTCCCCTGTGTGAGGAAAATTCACAATGGAATATCAAGACATCGTTCTTTGGTGAATGTAGGCGAGTTTCCATGAAACTTTGAATTCCTTGCTCAGTGTAGATGTTGATAGCACCCTGAATGTGACCGCCTTGGTACTCAAACGGATAACGGCAATCAATAATTGTATAATTTAAAGAACTGTGGAAGAGACTGGACACGGTAGACGAATCTATAGATGGTAGATCATTGTGCTTTCCAGAAATGGTTGGCAAGCTGTGTGTGGAGCTGGCATCGCCAATAAAACCAAGGGCACTTGCTTCCATTCGTTCAAGGGCTTTCATAATAAAGTCTTGGTTATCTACAGACACCCTTTTCGTTGGAGATGTTGGGAAATCTTCGTCATCGGCGACTGCTTTTCGCTTGCAGGAAAATAGTCGTTTTCGAGATTTAACAGTTGTCACGCTCTTCTTCCTGTACGATGATGTTTCTGGAGAGCTTCCGAATCCACTGTCACTGGAATCTTCGTTATCATCCAAGAAATTCAATTTGGTCGTTGGCATATTCTGTAAGAAAATTAATATTATAAAATTATATTGATGGATAGCGTTTACGACGAGAATCGTGATGTGAAGAGGTGCAGAATAAAAGAGTCATCAGACAGTGGTTCTTCAGATGGCAAGTCGTCTGTAAACGTCTATTGATTTTTTCAGAATGTTCACCTTGGAAAGACATAGATAAATGCAGAGAATACTTACGAAAATTGGAGATTCAGGTTCTTGTTATTTAAAACCGTGTGTGCTGGAAAGAGCCATTGCAAGATATGTTGGGATATAGCGAGGTGAAGGTTATACTGATATCTGCCTGGCGTTTAGCCTTATATTACCCGAAGAAGCCATTGCGTTGTGATTGCCACACAAAGACCGCCATGATTGTTCATATCGGTTAATTCGATCAAGTCATCAAGCCGTTCACGCCCAGTCTGATTGATTTGTTTGATTGCATGTTGAAATGATTGGTGAGTGAGTTGCAGATTCATTTTGGCCCCAGTTAATCCGAAAATAAACCTGAACTGTTCTCGTCCAAGATAATTTGATAACATTGCCTAAAAACTGCAGGTTTAATTCAAGAACGTTGATGAGGAAATCACTTGATGACGTCTCAAAGCTGAACAATTTCCACATTTCAAAAATAAACTGAGCAAAACTTTTCATTGAAAAATACTTTTAATTCTTTCCAAACTTAACAATAACAATTGTAGAGATATTAACAGTAATTCGAGCAATAATATGTATGTACAATACAATAACATATAGTATAAAATAAATAACAAGAGAATTAACAGTCAAAATATCACAGATCTGCTTATCAATAAATTGTGTAGCAACACCTAATCGTCTTCACAAAACCAACCAATTTAATAGGGCGACCGAATGACTCGTCGAGATCTTGTTCGCTTTTCTCCGGCTGTCCACGACTTTGATCGGGCACGAAAATGGCGTAAGTCTTTTGAGTGATCTTCGTGTAACATTGGTAGGTAAGCTTGAGGATTACATTGAACCTGAATAAAAGAAAGACAAGAAATAAAGCACAATGTTTTCCCTGCATTCTTGATTGATAGGTACTTGTATTGGAAAATGAACGATATTTTTGGGTAGAAAAATTAATGTTTGACAGCGAGACATACCTTGTTGTGTTGGTAAAATGCTTTATAACCTCCTTCTAAAAGATAAATTTCAGGAAAGTTCAGCTCTGGATATCGGTGGCTATTTTGTTTTCGATCCATACTACGAAGAAACCTCATCCTGTAAGATAAAAGACAATCTTGTTAATGAACACATACAATACGTTATGATCTGTCTGTTGCCATCTGTTTCTCTTACTGAACATTTCGACCCAATATTTCAAAGTAAATCCATTAAATCTATTAAATACTTACAGCTTAGGTCCCCTGTGTGAGGAAAATTCACAATGGAATATCAAGACATCGTTCTTTGGTGAATGTAGGCGAGTTTCCATGAAACTTTGAATTCCTTGCTCAGTGTAGATGTTGATAGCACCCTGAATGTGACCGCCTTGGTACTCAAACGGATAACGGCAATCAATAATTGTATAATTTAAAGAACTGTGGAAGAGACTGGACACGGTAGACGAATCTATAGATGGTAGATCATTGTGCTTTCCAGAAATGGTTGGCAAGCTGTGTGTGGAGCTGGCATCGCCAATAAAACCAAGGGCACTTGCTTCCATTCGTTCAAGGGCTTTCATAATAAAGTCTTGGTTATCTACAGACACCCTTTTCGTTGGAGATGTTGGGAAATCTTCGTCATCGGCGACTGCTTTTCGCTTGTAGGAAAATAGTCGTTTTCGAGATTTAACAGTTGTCACGCTCTTCTTCCTGTACGATGATGTTTCTGGAGAGCTTCCGAATCCACTGTCACTGGAATCTTCGTTATCATCCAAGAAATTCAGTTTGGTCGTTGGCATATTCTGTAAGAAAATTAATACGACGAGAATCGTGATGTGAAGAGGTGCAGAATAAAAGAGTCATCAGACAGTGGTTCTTCAGATGGCAAGTCGTCTGTAAAGGTCTATTGATTTTTTCAGAATGTTCACCTTGGAAAGACATAGATAAATGCAGAGAATACTTACGAAAATTGGAGATTCAGGTTCTTGTGATTTAAAACCGTGTGTGCTGGAAAGAGCCATTGCAAGATATGTTGGGATATAGCGAGGTGAAGGTTATACTGATATCTGCCTGGCGTTTAGCCTTATATTACCCGAAGAAGCCATTGCGTTGTGATTGCCACACAAAGACCGCCATGATTGTTCATATCGGTTAATTCGATCAAGTCATCAAGCCGTTCACGCCCAGTCTGATTGATTTGTTTGATTGCATGTTGAAATGATTGGTGAGTGAGTTGCAGATTCATTTTGGCCCCAGTTAATCCGAAAATAAACCTGAACTGTTCTCGTCCAAGATAATTTGATAACATTGCCTAAAAACTGCAGGTTTAATTCAAGAACGTTGATGAGGAAATCACTTGATGACGTCTCAAAGCTGAACAATTTCCACATTTCAAAAATAAACTGAGCAAAACTTTTCATTGAAAAATACTTTTAATTCTTTCCAAACTTAACAATAACAATTGTAGAGATATTAACAGTAATTCGAGCAATAATATGTATGTACAATACAATAACATATAGTATAAAATAAATAACAAGAGAATTAACAGTCAAAATATCACAGATCTGCTTATCAATAAATTGTGTAGCAACACCTAATCGTCTTCACAAAACCAACCAATTTAATAGGGCGACCGAATGACTCGTCGAGATCTTGTTCGCTTTTCTCCGGCTGTCCACGACTTTGATCGGGCACGAAAATGGCGTAAGTCTTTTGAGTGATCTTCGTGTAACATTGGTAGGTAAGCTTGAGGATTACATTGAACCTGAATAAAAGAAAGACAAGAAATAAAGCACAATGTTTTCCCTGCATTCTTGATTGATAGGTACTTGTATTGGAAAATGAACGATATTTTTGGGTAGAAAAATTAATGTTTGACAGCGAGACATACCTTGTTGTGTTGGTAAAATGCTTTATAACCTCCTTCTTAAAGATAAATTTCAGGAAAGTTCAGCTCTGGATATCGGTGGCTATTTTGTTTTCGATCCATACTACGAAGAAACCTCATCCTGTAAGATAAAAGACAATCTTGTTAATGAACACATACAATACGTTATGATCTGTCTGTTGCCATCTGTTTCTCTTACTGAACATTTCGACCCAATATTTCAAAGTAAATCCATTAAATCTATTAAATACTTACAGCTTAGGTCCCCTGTGTGAGGAAAATTCACAATGGAATATCAAGACATCGTTCTTTGGTGAATGTAGGCGAGTTTCCATGAAACTTTGAATTCCTTGCTCAGTGTAGATGTTGATAGCACCCTGAATGTGACCGCCTTGGTACTCAAACGGATAACGGCAATCAATAATTGTATAATTTAAAGAACTGTGGAAGAGACTGGACACGGTAGACGAATCTATAGATGGTAGATCATTGTGCTTTCCAGAAATGGTTGGCAAGCTGTGTGTGGAGCTGGCATCGCCAATAAAACCAAGGGCACTTGCTTCCATTCGTTCAAGGGCTTTCATAATAAAGTCTTGGTTATCTACAGACACCCTTTTCGTTGGAGATGTTGGGAAATCTTCGTCATCGGCGACTGCTTTTCGCTTGCAGGAAAATAGTCGTTTTCGAGATTTAACAGTTGTCACGCTCTTCTTCCTGTACGATGATGTTTCTGGAGAGCTTCCGAATCCACTGTCACTGGAATCTTCGTTATCATCCAAGAAATTCAGTTTGGTCGTTGGCATATTCTGTAAGAAAATTAATATTATAAAATTATATTGATGGATAGCGTTTACGACGAGAATCGTGATGTGAAGAGGTGCAGAAAAAAGAGTCATCAGACAGTGGTTCTTCAGATGGCAAGTCGTCTGTAAAGGTCTATTGATTTTTTCAGAATGTTCACCTTGGAAAGACATAGATAAATGCAGAGAATACTTACGAAAATTGGAGATTCAGGTTCTTGTGATTTAAAACCGTGTGTGCTGGAAAGAGCCATTGCAAGATATGTTGGGATATAGCGAGGTGAAGGTTATACTGATATCTGCCTGGCGTTTAGCCTTATATTACCCGAAGAAGCCATTGCGTTGTGATTGCCACACAAAGACCGCCATGATTGTTCATATCGGTTAATTCGATCAAGTCATCAAGCCGTTCACGCCCAGTCTGATTGATTTGTTTGATTGCATGTTGAAATGATTGGTGAGTGAGTTGCAGATTCATTTTGGCCCCAGTTAATCCGAAAATAAACCTGAACTGTTCTCGTCCAAGATAATTTGATAACATTGCCTAAAAACTGCAGGTTTAATTCAAGAACGTTGATGAGGAAATCACTTGATGACGTCTCAAAGCTGAACAATTTCCACATTTCAAAAATAAACTGAGCAAAACTTTTCATTGAAAAATACTTTTAATTCTTTCCAAACTTAACAATAACAATTGCAGAGATATTAACAGTAATTCGAGCAATAATATGTATGTACAATACAATAACATATAGTATAAAATAAATAACAAGAGAATTAACAGTCAAAATATCACAGATCTGCTTATCAATAAATTGTGTAGCAACACCTAATCGTCTTCACAAAACCAACCAATTTAATAGGGCGACCGAATGACTCGTCGAGATCTTGTTCGCTTTTCTCCGGCTGTCCACGACTTTGATCGGGCACGAAAATGGCGTAAGTCTTTTGAGTGATCTTCGTGTAACATTGGTAGGTAAGCTTGAGGATTACATTGAACCTGAATAAAAGAAAGACAAGAAATAAAGCACAATGTTTTCCCTGCATTCTTGATTGATAGGTACTTGTATTGGAAAATGAACGATATTTTTGGGTAGAAAAATTAATGTTTGACAGCGAGACAAACCTTGTTGTGTTGGTAAAATGCTTTATAACCTCCTTCTAAAAGATAAATTTCAGGAAAGTTCAGCTCTGGATATCGGTGGCTATTTTGTTTTCGATCCATACTACGAAGAAACCTCATCCTGTAAGATAAAAGACAATCTTGTTAATGAACACATACAATACGTTATGATCTGTCTGTTGCCATCTGTTTCTCTTACTGAACATTTCGACCCAATATTTCAAAGTAAATCCATTAAATCTATTAAATACTTACAGCTTAGGTCCCCTGTGTGAGGAAAATTCACAATGGAATATCAAGACATCGTTCTTTGGTGAATGTAGGCGAGTTTCCATGAAACTTTGAATTCCTTGCTCAGTGTAGATGTTGATAGCACCCTGAATGTGACCGCCTTGGTACTCAAACGGATAACGGCAATCAATAATTGTATAATTTAAAGAACTGTGGAAGAGACTGGACACGGTAGACGAATCTATAGATGGTAGATCATTGTGCTTTCCAGAAATGGTTGGCAAGCTGTGTGTGGAGCTGGCATCGCCAATAAAACCAAGGGCACTTGCTTCCATTCGTTCAAGGGCTTTCATAATAAAGTCTTGGTTATCTACAGACACCCTTTTCGTTGGAGATGTTGGGAAATCTTCGTCATCGGCGACTGCTTTTCGCTTGTAGGAAAATAGTCGTTTTCGAGATTTAACAGTTGTCACGCTCTTCTTCCTGTACGATGATGTTTCTGGAGAGCTTCCGAATCCACTGTCACTGGAATCTTCGTTATCATCCAAGAAATTCAGTTTGGTCGTTGGCATATTCTGTAAGAAAATTAATATTATAAAATTATATTGATGGATAGCGTTTACGACGAGAATCGTGATGTGAAGAGGTGCAGAATAAAAGAGTCATCAGACAGTGGTTCTTCAGATGGCAAGTCGTCTGTAAAGGTCTATTGATTTTTTCAGAATGTTCACCTTGGAAAGACATAGATAAATGCAGAGAATACTTACGAAAATTGGAGATTCAGGTTCTTGTGATTTAAAACCGTGTGTGCTGGAAAGAGCCATTGCAAGATATGTTGGGATATAGCGAGGTGAAGGTTATACTGATATCTGCCTGGCGTTTAGCCTTATATTACCCGAAGAAGCCATTGCGTTGTGATTGCCACACAAAGACCGCCATGATTGTTCATATCGGTTAATTCGATCAAGTCATCAAGCCGTTCACGCCCAGTCTGATTGATTTGTTTGATTGCATGTTGAAATGATTGGTGAGTGAGTTGCAGATTCATTTTGGCCCCAGTTAATCCGAAAATAAACCTGAACTGTTCTCGTCCAAGATAATTTGATAACATTGCCTAAAAACTGCAGGTTTAATTCAAGAACGTTGATGAGGAAATCACTTGATGACGTCTCAAAGCTGAACAATTTCCACATTTCAAAAATAAACTGAGCAAAACTTTTCATTGAAAAATACTTTTAATTCTTTCCAAACTTAACAATAACAATTGTAGAGATATTAACAGTAATTCGAGCAATAATATGTATGTACAATACAATAACATATAGTATAAAATAAATAACAAGAGAATTAACAGTCAAAATATCACAGATCTGCTTATCAATAAATTGTGTAGCAACACCTAATCGTCTTCACAAAACCAACCAATTTAATAGGGCGACCGAATGACTCGTCGAGATCTTGTTCGCTTTTCTCCGGCTGTCCACGACTTTGATCGGGCACGAAAATGGCGTAAGTCTTTTGAGTGATCTTCGTGTAACATTGGTAGGTAAGCTTGAGGATTACATTGAACCTGAATAAAAGAAAGACAAGAAATAAAGCACAATGTTTTCCCTGCATTCTTGATTGATAGGTACTTGTATTGGAAAATGAACGATATTTTTGGGTAGAAAAATTAATGTTTGACAGCGAGACATACCTTGTTGTGTTGGTAAAATGCTTTATAACCTCCTTCTTAAAGATAAATTTCAGGAAAGTTCAGCTCTGGATATCGGTGGCTATTTTGTTTTCGATCCATACTACGAAGAAACCTCATCCTGTAAGATAAAAGACAATCTTGTTAATGAACACATACAATACGTTATGATCTGTCTGTTGCCATCTGTTTCTCTTACTGAACATTTCGACCCAATATTTCAAAGTAAATCCATTAAATCTATTAAATACTTACAGCTTAGGTCCCCTGTGTGAGGAAAATTCACAATGGAATATCAAGACATCGTTCTTTGGTGAATGTAGGCGAGTTTCCATGAAACTTTGAATTCCTTGCTCAGTGTAGATGTTGATAGCACCCTGAATGTGACCGCCTTGATACTCAAACGGATAACGGCAATCAATAATTGTATAATTTAAAGAACTGTGGAAGAGACTGGACACGGTAGACGAATCTATAGATGGTAGATCATTGTGCTTTCCAGAAATGGTTGGCAAGCTGTGTGTGGAGCTGGCATCGCCAATCAAACCAAGGGCACTTGCTTCCATTCGTTCAAGGGCTTTCATAATAAAGTCTTGGTTATCTAAAGACACCCTTTTCGTTGGAGATGTTGGGAAATCTTCGTCATCGGCGACTGCTTTTCGCTTGCAGGAAAATAGTCGTTTTCGAGATTTAACAGTTGTCACGCTCTTCTTCCTGTACGATGATGTTTCTGGAGGGCTTCCGAATCCACTGTCACTGGAATCTTCGTTATCATCCAAGAAATTCAGTTTGGTCGTTGGCATATTCTGTAAGAAAATTAATATTATAAAATTATATTGATGGATAGCGTTTACGACGAGAATCGTGATGTGAAGAGGTGCAGAATAAAAGAGTCATCAGACAGTGGTTCTTCAGATGGCAAGTCGTCTGTAAACGACTATTGATTTTTTCAGAATGTTCACCTTGGAAAGACATAGATAAATGCAGAGAATACTTACGAAAATTGGAGATTCAGGTTCTTGTGATTTAAAATCGTGTGTGCTGGAAAGAGCCATTGCAAGATATGTTGGGATATAGCGAGGTGAAGGTTATACTGATATCTGCCTGGCGTTTAGCCTTATATTACCCGAAGAAGCCATTGCGTTGTGATTGCCACACAAAGACCGCCATGATTGTTCATATCGGTTAATTCGATCAAGTCATCAAGCCGTTCACGCCCAGTCTGATTGATTTGTTTGATTGCATGTTGAAATGATTGGTGAGTGAGTTGCAGATTCATTTTGGCCCCAGTTAATCCGAAAATAAACCTGAACTGTTCTCGTCCAAGATAATTTGATAACATTGCCTAAAAACTGCAGGTTTAATTCAAGAACGTTCATGAGGAAATCACTTGATGACGTCTCAAAGCTGAACAATTTCCACATTTCAAAAATAAACTGAGCAAAACTTTTCATTGAAAAATACTTTTAATTCTTTCCAAACTTAACAATAACAATTGTAGAGATATTAACAGTAATTCGAGCAATAATATGTATGTACAATACAATAATATAGTATAAAATAAATAACAAGAGAATTAACAGTCAAAATATCACAGATCTGCTTATCAATAAATTGTGTAGCAACACCTAATCGTCTTCACAAAACCAACCAATTTAATAGGGCGACCGAATGACTCGTCGAGATCTTGTTCGCTTTTCTCCGGCTGTCCACGACTTTGATCGGGCACGAAAATGGCGTAAGTCTTTTGAGTGATCTTCGTGTAACATTGGTAGATAAGCTTGAGGATTACATTGAACCTGAATAAAAGAAAGACAAGAAATAAAGCACAATGTTTTCCCTGCATTCTTGATTGATAGGTACTTGTATTGGAAAATGAACGATATTTTTGGGTAGAAAAATTAATGTTTGACAGCGAGACATACCTTGTTGTGTTGGTAAAACCTCCTTCTAAAAGATAAATTTCAGGAAAGTTCAGCTCTGGATATCGGGGGCTATTTTGTTTTCGATCCATACTACGAAGAAACCTCATCCTGTAAGATAAAAGACAATCTTGTTAATGAACACATACAATACGTTATGATCTGTCTGTTGCCATCTGTTTCTCTTACTGAACATTTCGACCCAATATTTCAAAGTAAATCCATTAAATCTATTAAATACTTACAGCTTAGGTCCCCTGTGTGAGAAAAATTCACAATGGAATATCAAGACATCGTTCTTTGGTGAATGTAGGCGAGTTTCCATGAAACTTTGAATTCCTTGCTCAGTGTAGATGTTGATAGCACCCTGAATGTGACCGCCTTGGTACTCAAACGGATAACGGCAATCAATAATTGTATAATTTAAAGAACTGTGGAAGAGACTGGACACGGTAGACGAATCTATAGATGGTAGATCATTGTGCTTTCCAGAAATGGTTGGCAAGCTGTGTGTGGAGCTGGCATCGCCAATAAAACCAAGGGCACTTGCTTCCATTCGTTCAAGGGCTTTCATAATAAAGTCTTGGTTATCTACAGACACCCTTTTCGTTGGAGATGTTGGGAAATCTTCGTCATCGGCGACTGCTTTTCGCTTGCAGGAAAATAGTCGTTTTCGAGATTTAACAGTTGTCACGCTCTTCTTCCTGTACGATGATGTTTCTGGAGAGCTTCCGAATCCACTGTCACTGGAATCTTCGTTATCATCCAAGAAATTCAGTTTGGTCGTTGGCATATTCTGTAAGAAAATTAATATTATAAAATTATATTGATGGATAGCGTTTACGACGAGAATCGTGATGTGAAGAGGTGCAGAAAAAAGAGTCATCAGACAGTGGTTCTTCAGATGGCAAGTCGTCTGTAAAGGTCTATTGATTTTTTCAGAATGTTCACCTTGGAAAGACATAGATAAATGCAGAGAATACTTACGAAAATTGGAGATTCAGGTTCTTGTGATTTAAAACCGTGTGTGCTGGAAAGAGCCATTGCAAGATATGTTGGGATATAGCGAGGTGAAGGTTATACTGATATCTGCCTGGCGTTTAGCCTTATATTACCCGAAGAAGCCATTGCGTTGTGATTGCCACACAAAGACCGCCATGATTGTTCATATCGGTTAATTCGATCAAGTCATCAAGCCGTTCACGCCCAGTCTGATTGATTTGTTTGATTGCATGTTGTAATGATTGGTGAGTGAGTTGCAGATTCATTTTGGCCCCAGTTAATCCGAAAATAAACCTGAACTGTTCTCGTCCAAGATAATTTGATAACATTGCCTAAAAACTGCAGGTTTAATTCAAGAACGTTGATGAGGAAATCACTTGATGACGTCTCAAAGCTGAACAATTTCCACATTTAAAAAATAAACTGAGCAAAACTTTTCATTGAAAAATACTTTTAATTCTTTCCAAACTTAACAATAACAATTGTAGAGATATTAACAGTAATTCGAGCAATAATATGTATGTACAATACAATAACATATAGTATAAAATAAATAACAAGAGAATTAACAGTCAAAATATCACAGATCTGCTTATCAATAAATTGTGTAGCAACACCTAATCGTCTTCACAAAACCAACCAATTTAATAGGGCGACCGAATGACTCGTCGAGATCTTGTTCGCTTTTCTCCGGCTGTCCACGACTTTGATCGGGCACGAAAATGGCGTAAGTCTTTTGAGTGATCTTCGTGTAACATTGGTAGGTAAGCTTGAGGATTACATTGAACCTGAATAAAAGAAAGACAAGAAATAAAGCACAATGTTTTCCCTGCATTCTTGATTGATAGGTACTTGTATTGGAAAATGAACGATATTTTTGGGTAGAAAAATTAATGTTTGACAGCGAGACATACCTTGTTGTGTTGGTAAAATGCTTTATAACCTCCTTCTAAAAGATAAATTTCAGGAAAGTTCAGCTCTGGATATCGGTGGATATTTTGTTTTCGATCCATACTACGAAGAAACCTCATCCTGTAAGATAAAAGACAATCTTGTTAATGAACACATACAATGCGTTATGATCTGTCTGTTGCCATCTGTTTCTCTTACTGAACATTTCGACCCAATATTTCAAAGTAAATCCATTAAATCTATTAAATACTTACAGCTTAGGTCCCCTGTGTGAGGAAAATTCACAATGGAATATCAAGACATCGTTCTTTGGTGAATGTAGGCGAGTTTCCATGAAACTTTGAATTCCTTGCTCAGTGTAGATGTTGATAGCACCCTGAATGTGACCGCCTTGGTACTCAAACGGATAACGGCAATCAATAATTGTATAATTTAAAGAACTGTGGAAGAGACTGGACACGGTAGACGAATCTATAGATGGTAGATCATTGTGCTTTCCAGAAATGGTTGGCAAGCTGTGTGTGGAGCTGGCATCGCCAATAAAACCAAGGGCACTTGCTTCCATTCGTTCAAGGGCTTTCATAATAAAGTCTTGGTTATCTACAGACACCCTTTTCGTTGGAGATGTTGGGAAATCTTCGTCATCGGCGACTGCTTTTCGCTTGTAGGAAAATAGTCGTTTTCGAGATTTAACAGTTGTCACGCTCTTCTTCCTGTACGATGATGTTTCTGGAGAGCTTCCGAATCCACTGTCACTGGAATCTTCGTTATCCAAGAAATTCAGTTTGGTCGTTGGCATATTCTGTAAGAAAATTAATATTATAAAATGATATTGATGGATAGCGTTTACGACGAGAATCGTGATGTGAAGAGGTGCAGAATAAAAGAGTCATCAGACAGTGGTTCTTCAGATGGCAAGTCGTCTGTAAAGGTCTATTGATTTTTTCAGAATGTTCACCTTGGAAAGACATAGATAAATGCAGAGAATACTTACGAAAATTGGAGATTCAGGTTCTTGTGATTTAAAACCGTGTGTGCTGGAAAGAGCCATTGCAAGATATGTTGGGATATAGCGAGGTGAAGGTTATACTGATATCTGCCTGGCGTTTAGCCTTATATTACCCGAAGAAGCCATTGCGTTGTGATTGCCACACAAAGACCGCCATGATTGTTCATATCGGTTAATTCGATCAAGTCATCAAGCCGTTCACGCCCAGTCTGATTGATTGCATGTTGAAATGATTGGTGAGTGAGTTGCAGATTCATTTTGGCCCCAGTTAATCCGAAAATAAACCTGAACTGTTCTCGTCCAAGATAATTTGATAACATTGCCTAAAAACTGCAGGTTTAATTCAAGAACGTTGATGAGGAAATCACTTGATGACGTCTCAAAGCTGAACAATTTCCACATTTCAAAAATAAACTGAGCAAAACTTTTCATTGAAAAATACTTTTAATTCTTTCCAAACTTAACAATAACAATTGTAGAGATATTAACAGTAATTCGAGCAATAATATGTATGTACAATACAATAACATATAGTATAAAATAAATAACAAGAGAATTAACAGTCAAAATATCACAGATCTGCTTATCAATAAATTGTGTAGCAACACCTAATCGTCTTCACAAAACCAACCAATTTAATAGGGCGACCGAATGACTCGTCGAGATCTTGTTCGCTTTTCTCCGGCTGTCCACGACTTTGATCGGGCACGAAAATGGCGTAAGTCTTTTGAGTGATCTTCGTGTAACATTGGTAGGTAAGCTTGAGGATTACATTGAACCTGAATAAAAGAAAGACAAGAAATAAAGCACAATGTTTTCCCTGCATTCTTGATTGATAGGTACTTGTATTGGAAAATGAACGATATTTTTGGGTAGAAAAATTAATGTTTGACAGCGAGACATACCTTGTTGTGTTGGTAAAACCTCCTTCTAAAAGATAAATTTCAGGAAAGTTCAGCTCTGGATATCGGGGGCTATTTTGTTTTCGATCCATACTACGAAGAAACCTCATCCTGTAAGATAAAAGACAATCTTGTTAATGAACACATACAATACGTTATGATCTGTCTGTTGCCATCTGTTTCTCTTACTGAACATTTCGACCCAATATTTCAAAGTAAATCCATTAAATCTATTAAATACTTACAGCTTAGGTCCCCTGTGTGAGGAAAATTCACAATGGAATATCAAGACATCGTTCTTTGGTGAATGTAGGCGAGTTTCCATGAAACTTTGAATTCCTTGCTCAGTGTAGATGTTGATAGCACCCTGAATGTGACCGCCTTGGTACTCAAACGGATAACGGCAATCAATAATTGTATAATTTAAAGAACTGTGGAAGAGACTGGACACGGTAGACGAATCTATAGATGGTAGATCATTGTGCTTTCCAGAAATGGTTGGCAAGCTGTGTGTGGAGCTGGCATCGCCAATAAAACCAAGGGCACTTGCTTCCATTCGTTCAAGGGCTTTCATAATAAAGTCTTGGTTATCTACAGACACCCTTTTCGTTGGAGATGTTGGGAAATCTTCGTCATCGGCGACTGCTTTTCGCTTGCAGGAAAATAGTCGTTTTCGAGATTTAACAGTTGTCACGCTCTTCTTCCTGTACGATGATATTTCTGGAGAGCTTCCGAATCCACTGTCACTGGAATCTTCGTTATCATCCAAGAAATTCAGTTTGGTCGTTGGCATATTCTGTAAGAAAATTAATATTATAAAATTATATTGATGGATAGCGTTTACGACGAGAATCGTGATGTGAAGAGGTGCAGAATAAAAGAGTCATCAGACAGTGGTTCTTCAGATGGCAAGTCGTCTGTAAAGGTCTATTGATTTTTTCAGAATGTTCACCTTGGAAAGACATAGATAAATGCAGAGAATACTTACGAAAATTGGAGATTCAGGTTCTTGTGATTTAAAACCGTGTGTGCTGGAAAGAGCCATTGCAAGATATGTTGGGATATAGCGAGGTGAAGGTTATACTGATATCTGCCTGGCGTTTAGCCTTATATTACCCGAAGAAGCCATTGCGTTGTGATTGCCACACAAAGACCGCCATGATTGTTCATATCGGTTAATTCGATCAAGTCATCAAGCCGTTCACGCCCAGTCTGATTGATTGCATGTTGAAATGATTGGTGAGTGAGTTGCAGATTCATTTTGGCCCCAGTTAATCCGAAAATAAACCTGAACTGTTCTCGTCCAAGATAATTTGATAACATTGCCTAAAAACTGCAGGTTTAATTCAAGAACGTTGATGAGGAAATCACTTGATGACGTCTCAAAGCTGAACAATTTCCACATTTCAAAAATAAACTGAGCAAAACTTTTCATTGAAAAATACTTTTAATTCTTTCCAAACTTAACAATAACAATTGTAGAGATATTAACAGTAATTCGAGCAATAATATGTATGTACAATACAATAACATATAGTATAAAATAAATAACAAGAGAATTAACAGTCAAAATATCACAGATCTGCTTATCAATAAATTGTGTAGCAACACCTAATCGTCTTCACAAAACCAACCAATTTAATAGGGCGACCGAATGACTCGTCGAGATCTTGTTCGCTTTTCTCCGGCTGTCCACGACTTTGATCGGGCACGAAAATGGCGTAAGTCTTTTGAGTGATCTTCGTGTAACATTGGTAGGTAAGCTTGAGGATTACATTGAACCTGAATAAAAGAAAGACAAGAAATAAAGCACAATGTTTTCCCTGCATTCTTGATTGATGGGTACTTGTATTGGAAAATGAACGATATTTTTGGGTAGAAAAATTAATGTTTGACAGCGAGACATACCTTGTTGTGTTGGTAAAATTCTTTATAACCTCCTTCTTAAAGATAAATTTCAGGAAAGTTCAGCTCTGGATATCGGTGGCTATTTTGTTTTCGATCCATACTACGAAGAAACCTCATCCTGTAAGATAAAAGACAATCTTGTTAATGAACACATACAATACGTTATGATCTGTCTGTTGCCATCTGTTTCTCTTACTGAACATTTCGACCCAATATTTCAAAGTAAATCCATTAAATCTATTAAATACTTACAGCTTAGGTCCCCTGTGTGAGGAAAATTCACAATGGAATATCAAGACATCGTTCTTTGGTGAATGTAGGCGAGTTTCCATGAAACTTTGAATTCCTTGCTCAGTGTAGATGTTGATAGCACCCTGAATGTGACCGCCTTGGTACTCAAACGGATAACGGCAATCAATAATTGTATAATTTAAAGAACTGTGGAAGAGACTGGACACGGTAGACGAATCTATAGATGGTAGATCATTGTGCTTTCCAGAAATGGTTGGCAAGCTGTGTGTGGAGCTGGCATCGCCAATCAAACCAAGGGCACTTGCTTCCATTCGTTCAAGGGCTTTCATAATAAAGTCTTGGTTATCTACAGACACCCTTTTCGTTGGAGATGTTGGGAAATCTTCGTCATCGGCGACTGCTTTTCGCTTGCAGGAAAATAGTCGTTTTCGAGATTTAACAGTTGTCACGCTCTTCTTCCTGTACGATGATGTTTCTGGAGGGCTTCCGAATCCACTGTCACTGGAATCTTCGTTATCATCCAAGAAATTCAGTTTGGTCGTTGGCATATTCTGTAAGAAAATTAATATTATAAAATTATATTGATGGATAGCGTTTACGACGAGAATCGTGATGTGAAGAGGTGCAGAATAAAAGAGTCATCAGACAGTGGTTCTTCAGATGGCAAGTCGTCTGTAAACGTCTATTGATTTTTTCAGAATGTTCACCTTGGAAAGACATAGATAAATGCAGAGAATACTTACGAAAATTGGAGATTCAGGTTCTTGTGATTTAAAATCGTGTGTGCTGGAAAGAGCCATTGCAAGATATGTTGGGATATAGCGAGGTGAAGGTTATACTGATATCTGCCTGGCGTTTAGCCTTATATTACCCGAAGAAGCCATTGCGTTGTGATTGCCACACAAAGACCGCCATGATTGTTCATATCGGTTAATTCGATCAAGTCATCAAGCCGTTCACGCCCAGTCTGATTGATTTGTTTGATTGCATGTTGAAATGATTGGTGAGTGAGTTGCAGATTCATTTTGGCCCCAGTTAATCCGAAAATAAACCTGAACTGTTCTCGTCCAAGATAATTTGATAACATTGCCTAAAAACTGCAGGTTTAATTCAAGAACGTTCATGAGGAAATCACTTGATGACGTCTCAAAGCTGAACAATTTCCACATTTCAAAAATAAACTGAGCAAAACTTTTCATTGAAAAATACTTTTAATTCTTTCCAAACTTAACAATAACAATTGTAGAGATATTAACAGTAATTCGAGCAATAATATGTATGTACAATACAATAATCTTCGTTATCATCCAAGAAATTCAGTTTGGTCGTTGGCATATTCTGTAAGAAAATTAATATTATAAAATGATATTGATGGATAGCGTTTACGACGAGAATCGTGATGTGAAGAGGTGCAGAATAAAAGAGTCATCAGACAGTGGTTCTTCAGATGGCAAGTCGTCTGTAAAGGTCTATTGATTTTTTCAGAATGTTCACCTTGGAAAGACATAGATAAATGCAGAGAATACTTACGAAAATTGGAGATTCAGGTTCTTGTGATTTAAAACCGTGTGTGCTGGAAAGAGCCATTGCAAGATATGTTGGGATATAGCGAGGTGAAGGTTATACTGATATCTGCCTGGCGTTTAGCCTTATATTACCCGAAGAAGCCATTGCGTTGTGATTGCCACACAAAGACCGCCATGATTGTTCATATCGGTTAATTCGATCAAGTCATCAAGCCGTTCACGCCCAGTCTGATTGATTTGTTTGATTGCATGTTGAAATGATTGGTGAGTGAGTTGCAGATTCATTTTGGCCCCAGTTAATCCGAAAATAAACCTGAACTGTTCTCGTCCAAGATAATTTGATAACATTGCCTAAAAACTGCAGGTTTAATTCAAGAACGTTGATGAGGAAATCACTTGATGACGTCTCAAAGCTGAACAATTTCCACATTTCAAAAATAAACTGAGCAAAACTTTTCATTGAAAAATACTTTTAATTCTTTCCAAACTTAACAATAACAATTGTAGAGATATTAACAGTAATTCGAGCAATAATATGTATGTACAATACAATAACATATAGTATAAAATAAATAACAAGAGAATTAACAGTCAAAATATCACAGATCTGCTTATCAATAAATTGTGTAGCAACACCTAATCGTCTTCACAAAACCAACCAATTTAATAGGGCGACCGAATGACTCGTCGAGATCTTGTTCGCTTTTCTCCGGCTGTCCACGACTTTGATCGGGCACGAAAATGGCGTAAGTCTTTTGAGTGATCTTCGTGTAACATTGGTAGGTAAGCTTGAGGATTACATTGAACCTGAATAAAAGAAAGACAAGAAATAAAGCACAATGTTTTCCCTGCATTCTTGATTGATAGGTACTTGTATTGGAAAATGAACGATATTTTTGGGTAGAAAAATTAATGTTTGACAGCGAGACATACCTTGTTGTGTTGGTAAAATGCTTTATAACCTCCTTCTTAAAGATAAATTTCAGGAAAGTTCAGCTCTGGATATCGGTGGCTATTTTGTTTTCGATCCATACTACGAAGAAACCTCATCCTGTAAGATAAAAGACAATCTTGTTAATGAACACATACAATACGTTATGATCTGTCTGTTGCCATCTGTTTCTCTTACTGAACATTTCGACCCAATATTTCAAAGTAAATCCATTAAATCTATTAAATACTTACAGCTTAGGTCCCCTGTGTGAGGAAAATTCACAATGGAATATCAAGACATCGTTCTTTGGTGAATGTAGGCGAGTTTCCATGAAACTTTGAATTCCTTGCTCAGTGTAGATGTTGATAGCACCCTGAATGTGACCGCCTTGGTACTCAAACGGATAACGGCAATCAATAATTGTATAATTTAAAGAACTGTGGAAGAGACTGGACACGGTAGACGAATCTATAGATGGTAGATCATTGTGCTTTCCAGAAATGGTTGGCAAGCTGTGTGTGGAGCTGGCATCGCCAATAAAACCAAGGGCACTTGCTTCCATTCGTTCAAGGGCTTTCATAATAAAGTCTTGGTTATCTACAGACACCCTTTTCGTTGGAGATGTTGGGAAATCTTCGTCATCGGCGACTGCTTTTCGCTTGCAGGAAAATAGTCGTTTTCGAGATTTAACAGTTGTCACGCTCTTCTTCCTGTACGATGATGTTTCTGGAGAGCTTCCGAATCCACTGTCACTGGAATCTTCGTTATCATCCAAGAAATTCAGTTTGGTCGTTGGCATATTCTGTAAGAAAATTAATATTATAAAATTATATTGATGGATAGCGTTTACGACGAGAATCGTGATGTGAAGAGGTGCAGAAAAAAGAGTCATCAGACAGTGGTTCTTCTGATGGCAAGTCGTCTGTAAAGGTCTATTGATTTTTTCAGAATGTTCACCTTGGAAAGACATAGATAAATGCAGAGAATACTTACGAAAATTGGAGATTCAGGTTCTTGTGATTTAAAACCGTGTGTGCTGGAAAGAGCCATTGCAAGATATGTTGGGATATAGCGAGGTGAAGGTTATACTGATATCTGCCTGGCGTTTAGCCTTATATTACCCGAAGAAGCCATTGCGTTGTGATTGCCACACAAAGACCGCCATGATTGTTCATATCGGTTAATTCGATCAAGTCATCAAGCCGTTCACGCCCAGTCTGATTGATTTGTTTGATTGCATGTTGAAATGATTGGTGAGTGAGTTGCAGATTCATTTTGGCCCCAGTTAATCCGAAAATAAACCTGAACTGTTCTCGTCCAAGATAATTTGATAACATTGCCTAAAAACTGCAGGTTTAATTCAAGAACGTTGATGAGGAAATCACTTGATGACGTCTCAAAGCTGAACAATTTCCACATTTCAAAAATAAACTGAGCAAAACTTTTCATTGAAAAATACTTTTAATTCTTTCCAAACTTAACAATAACAATTGTAGAGATATTAACAGTAATTCGAGCAATAATATGTATGTACAATACAATAACATATAGTATAAAATAAATAACAAGAGAATTAACAGTCAAAATATCACAGATCTGCTTATCAATAAATTGTGTAGCAACACCTAATCGTCTTCACAAAACCAACCAATTTAATAGGGCGACCGAATGACTCGTCGAGATCTTGTTCGCTTTTCTCCGGCTGTCCACGACTTTGATCGGGCACGAAAATGGCGTAAGTCTTTTGAGTGATCTTCGTGTAACATTGGTAGGTAAGCTTGAGGATTACATTGAACCTGAATAAAAGAAAGACAAGAAATAAAGCACAATGTTTTCCCTGCATTCTTGATTGATAGGTACTTGTATTGGAAAATGAACGATATTTTTGGGTAGAAAAATTAATGTTTGACAGCGAGACATACCTTGTTGTGTTGGTAAAACCTCCTTCTAAAAGATAAATTTCAGGAAAGTTCAGCTCTGGATATCGGGGGCTATTTTGTTTTCGATCCATACTACGAAGAAACCTCATCCTGTAAGATAAAAGACAATCTTGTTAATGAACACATACAATACGTTATGATCTGTCTGTTGCCATCTGTTTCTCTTACTGAACATTTCGACCCAATATTTCAAAGTAAATCCATTAAATCTATTAAATACTTACAGCTTAGGTCCCCTGTGTGAGGAAAATTCACAATGGAATATCAAGACATCGTTCTTTGGTGAATGTAGGCGAGTTTCCATGAAACTTTGAATTCCTTGCTCAGTGTAGATGTTGATAGCACCCTGAATGTGACCGCCTTGGTACTCAAACGGATAACGGCAATCAATAATTGTATAATTTAAAGAACTGTGGAAGAGACTGGACACGGTAGACGAATCTATAGATGGTAGATCATTGTGCTTTCCAGAAATGGTTGGCAAGCTGTGTGTGGAGCTGGCATCGCCAATAAAACCAAGGGCACTTGCTTCCATTCGTTCAAGGGCTTTCATAATAAAGTCTTGGTTATCTACAGACACCCTTTTCGTTGGAGATGTTGGGAAATCTTCGTCATCGGCGACTGCTTTTCGCTTGTAGGAAAATAGTCGTTTTCGAGATTTAACAGTTGTCACGCTCTTCTTCCTGTACGATGATGTTTCTGGAGAGCTTCCGAATCCACTGTCACTGGAATCTTCGTTATCATCCAAGAAATTCAGTTTGGTCGTTGGCATATTCTGTAAGAAAATTAATATTATAAAATGATATTGATGGATAGCGTTTACGACGAGAATCGTGATGTGAAGAGGTGCAGAATAAAAGAGTCATCAGACAGTGGTTCTTCAGATGGCAAGTCGTCTGTAAAGGTCTATTGATTTTTTCAGAATGTTCACCTTGGAAAGACATAGATAAATGCAGAGAATACTTACGAAAATTGGAGATTCAGGTTCTTGTGATTTAAAACCGTGTGTGCTGGAAAGAGCCATTGCAAGATATGTTGGGATATAGCGAGGTGAAGGTTATACTGATATCTGCCTGGCGTTTAGCCTTATATTACCCGAAGAAGCCATTGCGTTGTGATTGCCACACAAAGACCGCCATGATTGTTCATATCGGTTAATTCGATCAAGTCATCAAGCCGTTCACGCCCAGTCTGATTGATTTGTTTGATTGCATGTTGAAATGATTGGTGAGTGAGTTGCAGATTCATTTTGGCCCCAGTTAATCCGAAAATAAACCTGAACTGTTCTCGTCCAAGATAATTTGATAACATTGCCTAAAAACTGCAGGTTTAATTCAAGAACGTTGATGAGGAAATCACTTGATGACGTCTCAAAGCTGAACAATTTCCACATTTCAAAAATAAACTGAGCAAAACTTTTCATTGAAAAATACTTTTAATTCTTTCCAAACTTAACAATAACAATTGTAGAGATATTAACAGTAATTCGAGCAATAATATGTATGTACAATACAATAACATATAGTATAAAATAAATAACAAGAGAATTAACAGTCAAAATATCACAGATCTGCTTATCAATAAATTGTGTAGCAACACCTAATCGTCTTCACAAAACCAACCAATTTAATAGGGCGACCGAATGACTCGTCGAGATCTTGTTCGCTTTTCTCCGGCTGTCCACGACTTTGATCGGGCACGAAAATGGCGTAAGTCTTTTGAGTGATCTTCGTGTAACATTGGTAGGTAAGCTTGAGGATTACATTGAACCTGAATAAAAGAAAGACAAGAAATAAAGCACAATGTTTTCCCTGCATTCTTGATTGATAGGTACTTGTATTGGAAAATGAACGATATTTTTGGGTAGAAAAATTAATGTTTGACAGCGAGACATACCTTGTTGTGTTGGTAAAATGCTTTATAACCTCCTTCTAAAAGATAAATTTCAGGAAAGTTCAGCTCTGGATATCGGTGGCTATTTTGTTTTCGATCCATACTACGAAGAAACCTCATCCTGTAAGATAAAAGACAATCTTGTTAATGAACACATACAATACGTTATGATCTGTCTGTTGCCATCTGTTTCTCTTACTGAACATTTCGACCCAATATTTCAAAGTAAATCCATTAAATCTATTAAATACTTACAGCTTAGGTCCCCTGTGTGAGGAAAATTCACAATGGAATATCAAGACATCGTTCTTTGGTGAATGTAGGCGAGTTTCCATGAAACTTTGAATTCCTTGCTCAGTGTAGATGTTGATAGCACCCTGAATGTGACCGCCTTGGTACTCAAACGGATAACGGCAATCAATAATTGTATAATTTAAAGAACTGTGGAAGAGACTGGACACGGTAGACGAATCTATAGATGGTAGATCATTGTGCTTTCCAGAAATGGTTGGCAAGCTGTGTGTGGAGCTGGCATCGCCAATAAAACCAAGGGCACTTGCTTCCATTCGTTCAAGGGCTTTCATAATAAAGTCTTGGTTATCTACAGACACCCTTTTCGTTGGAGATGTTGGGAAATCTTCGTCATCGGCGACTGCTTTTCGCTTGCAGGAAAATAGTCGTTTTCGAGATTTAACAGTTGTCACGCTCTTCTTCCTGTACGATGATGTTTCTGGAGAGCTTCCGAATCCACTGTCACTGGAATCTTCGTTATCATCCAAGAAATTCAGTTTGGTCGTTGGCATATTCTGTAAGAAAATTAATATTATAAAATTATATTGATGGATAGCGTTTACGACGAGAATCGTGATGTGAAGAGGTGCAGAAAAAAGAGTCATCAGACAGTGGTTCTTCAGATGGCAAGTCGTCTGTAAAGGTCTATTGATTTTTTCAGAATGTTCACCTTGGAAAGACATAGATAAATGCAGAGAATACTTACGAAAATTGGAGATTCAGGTTCTTGTGATTTAAAACCGTGTGTGCTGGAAAGAGCCATTGCAAGATATGTTGGGATATAGCGAGGTGAAGGTTATACTGATATCTGCCTGGCGTTTAGCCTTATATTACCCGAAGAAGCCATTGCGTTGTGATTGCCACACAAAGACCGCCATGATTGTTCATATCGGTTAATTCGATCAAGTCATCAAGCCGTTCACGCCCAGTCTGATTGATTTGTTTGATTGCATGTTGAAATGATTGGTGAGTGAGTTGCAGATTCATTTTGGCCCCAGTTAATCCGAAAATAAACCTGAACTGTTCTCGTCCAAGATAATTTGATAACATTGCCTAAAAACTGCAGGTTTAATTCAAGAACGTTGATGAGGAAATCACTTGATGACGTCTCAAAGCTGAACAATTTCCACATTTCAAAAATAAACTGAGCAAAACTTTTCATTGAAAAATACTTTTAATTCTTTCCAAACTTAACAATAACAATTGTAGAGATATTAACAGTAATTCGAGCAATAATATGTATGTACAATACAATAACATATAGTATAAAATAAATAACAAGAGAATTAACAGTCAAAATATCACAGATCTGCTTATCAATAAATTGTGTAGCAACACCTAATCGTCTTCACAAAACCAACCAATTTAATAGGGCGACCGAATGACTCGTCGAGATCTTGTTCGCTTTTCTCCGGCTGTCCACGACTTTGATCGGGCACGAAAATGGCGTAAGTCTTTTGAGTGATCTTCGTGTAACATTGGTAGGTAAGCTTGAGGATTACATTGAACCTGAATAAAAGAAAGACAAGAAATAAAGCACAATGTTTTCCCTGCATTCTTGATTGATTGGTACTTGTATTGGAAAATGAACGATATTTTTGGGTAGAAAAATTAATGTTTGACAGCGAGACATACCTTGTTGTGTTGGTAAAATGCTTTATAACCTCCTTCTAAAAGATAAATTTCAGGAAAGTTCAGCTCTGGATATCGGTGGCTATTTTGTTTTCGATCCATACTACGAAGAAACCTCATCCTGTAAGATAAAAGACAATCTTGTTAATGAACACATACAATACGTTATGATCTGTCTGTTGCCATCTGTTTCTCTTACTGAACATTTCGACCCAATATTTCAAAGTAAATCCATTAAATCTATTAAATACTTACAGCTTAGGTCCCCTGTGTGAGGAAAATTCACAATGGAATATCAAGACATCGTTCTTTGGTGAATGTAGGCGAGTTTCCATGAAACTTTGAATTCCTTGCTCAGTGTAGATGTTGATAGCACCCTGAATGTGACCGCCTTGGTACTCAAACGGATAACGGCAATCAATAATTGTATAATTTAAAGAACTGTGGAAGAGACTGGACACGGTAGACGAATCTATAGATGGTAGATCATTGTGCTTTCCAGAAATGGTTGGCAAGCTGTGTGTGGAGCTGGCATCGCCAATAAAACCAAGGGCACTTGCTTCCATTCGTTCAAGGGCTTTCATAATAAAGTCTTGGTTATCTACAGACACCCTTTTCGTTGGAGATGTTGGGAAATCTTCGTCATCGGCGACTGCTTTTCGCTTGTAGGAAAATAGTCGTTTTCGAGATTTAACAGTTGTCACGCTCTTCTTCCTGTACGATGATGTTTCTGGAGAGCTTCCGAATCCACTGTCACTGGAATCTTCGTTATCCAAGAAATTCAGTTTGGTCGTTGGCATATTCTGTAAGAAAATTAATATTATAAAATGATATTGATGGATAGCGTTTACGACGAGAATCGTGATGTGAAGAGGTGCAGAATAAAAGAGTCATCAGACAGTGGTTCTTCAGATGGCAAGTCGTCTGTAAAGGTCTATTGATTTTTTCAGAATGTTCACCTTGGAAAGACATAGATAAATGCAGAGAATACTTACGAAAATTGGAGATTCAGGTTCTTGTGATTTAAAACCGTGTGTGCTGGAAAGAGCCATTGCAAGATATGTTGGGATATAGCGAGGTGAAGAATATACTGATATCTGCCTGGCGTTTAGCCTTATATTACCCGAAGAAGCCATTGCGTTGTGATTGCCACACAAAGACCGCCATGATTGTTCATATCGGTTAATTCGATCAAGTCATCAAGCCGTTCACGCCCAGTCTGATTGATTGCATGTTGAAATGATTGGTGAGTGAGTTGCAGATTCATTTTGGCCCCAGTTAATCCGAAAATAAACCTGAACTGTTCTCGTCCAAGATAATTTGATAACATTGCCTAAAAACTGCAGGTTTAATTCAAGAACGTTGATGGAGATGTTGGGAAATCTTCGTCATCGGCGACTGCTTTTCGCTTGCAGGAAAATAGTCGTTTTCGAGATTTAACAGTTGTCACGCTCTTCTTCCTGTACGATGATGTTTCTGGAGAGCTTCCGAATCCACTGTCACTGGAATCTTCGTTATCATCCAAGAAATTCAGTTTGGTCGTTGGCATATTCTGTAAGAAAATTAATATTATAAAATTATATTGATGGATAGCGTTTACGACGAGAATCGTGATGTGAAGAGGTGCAGAAAAAAGAGTCATCAGACAGTGGTTCTTCAGATGGCAAGTCGTCTGTAAAGGTCTATTGATTTTTTCAGAATGTTCACCTTGGAAAGACATAGATAAATGCAGAGAATACTTACGAAAATTGGAGATTCAGGTTCTTGTGATTTAAAACCGTGTGTGCTGGAAAGAGCCATTGCAAGATATGTTGGGATATAGCGAGGTGAAGGTTATACTGATATCTGCCTGGCGTTTAGCCTTATATTACCCGAAGAAGCCATTGCGTTGTGATTGCCACACAAAGACCGCCATGATTGTTCATATCGGTTAATTCGATCAAGTCATCAAGCCGTTCACGCCCAGTCTGATTGATTTGTTTGATTGCATGTTGAAATGATTGGTGAGTGAGTTGCAGATTCATTTTGGCCCCAGTTAATCCGAAAATAAACCTGAACTGTTCTCGTCCAAGATAATTTGATAACATTGCCTAAAAACTGCAGGTTTAATTCAAGAACGTTGATGAGGAAATCACTTGATGACGTCTCAAAGCTGAACAATTTCCACATTTCAAAAATAAACTGAGCAAAACTTTTCATTGAAAAATACTTTTAATTCTTTCCAAACTTAACAATAACAATTGTAGAGATATTAACAGTAATTCGAGCAATAATATGTATGTACAATACAATAACATATAGTATAAAATAAATAACAAGAGAATTAACAGTCAAAATATCACAGATCTGCTTATCAATAAATTGTGTAGCAACACCTAATCGTCTTCACAAAACCAACCAATTTAATAGGGCGACCGAATGACTCGTCGAGATCTTGTTCGCTTTTCTCCGGCTGTCCACGACTTTGATCGGGCACGAAAATGGCGTAAGTCTTTTGAGTGATCTTCGTGTAACATTGGTAGGTAAGCTTGAGGATTACATTGAACCTGAATAAAAGAAAGACAAGAAATAAAGCACAATGTTTTCCCTGCATTCTTGATTGATTGGTACTTGTATTGGAAAATGAACGATATTTTTGGGTAGAAAAATTAATGTTTGACAGCGAGACATACCTTGTTGTGTTGGTAAAATGCTTTATAACCTCCTTCTAAAAGATAAATTTCAGGAAAGTTCAGCTCTGGATATCGGTGGCTATTTTGTTTTCGATCCATACTACGAAGAAACCTCATCCTGTAAGATAAAAGACAATCTTGTTAATGAACACATACAATACGTTATGATCTGTCTGTTGCCATCTGTTTCTCTTACTGAACATTTCGACCCAATATTTCAAAGTAAATCCATTAAATCTATTAAATACTTACAGCTTAGGTCCCCTGTGTGAGGAAAATTCACAATGGAATATCAAGACATCGTTCTTTGGTGAATGTAGGCGAGTTTCCATGAAACTTTGAATTCCTTGCTCAGTGTAGATGTTGATAGCACCCTGAATGTGACCGCCTTGGTACTCAAACGGATAACGGCAATCAATAATTGTATAATTTAAAGAACTGTGGAAGAGACTGGACACGGTAGACGAATCTATAGATGGTAGATCATTGTGCTTTCCAGAAATGGTTGGCAAGCTGTGTGTGGAGCTGGCATCGCCAATAAAACCAAGGGCACTTGCTTCCATTCGTTCAAGGGCTTTCATAATAAAGTCTTGGTTATCTACAGACACCCTTTTCGTTGGAGATGTTGGGAAATCTTCGTCATCGGCGACTGCTTTTCGCTTGTAGGAAAATAGTCGTTTTCGAGATTTAACAGTTGTCACGCTCTTCTTCCTGTACGATGATGTTTCTGGAGAGCTTCCGAATCCACTGTCACTGGAATCTTCGTTATCCAAGAAATTCAGTTTGGTCGTTGGCATATTCTGTAAGAAAATTAATATTATAAAATGATATTGATGGATAGCGTTTACGACGAGAATCGTGATGTGAAGAGGTGCAGAATAAAAGAGTCATCAGACAGTGGTTCTTCAGATGGCAAGTCGTCTGTAAAGGTCTATTGATTTTTTCAGAATGTTCACCTTGGAAAGACATAGATAAATGCAGAGAATACTTACGAAAATTGGAGATTCAGGTTCTTGTGATTTAAAACCGTGTGTGCTGGAAAGAGCCATTGCAAGATATGTTGGGATATAGCGAGGTGAAGGTTATACTGATATCTGCCTGGCGTTTAGCCTTATATTACCCGAAGAAGCCATTGCGTTGTGATTGCCACACAAAGACCGCCATGATTGTTCATATCGGTTAATTCGATCAAGTCATCAAGCCGTTCACGCCCAGTCTGATTGATTGCATGTTGAAATGATTGGTGAGTGAGTTGCAGATTCATTTTGGCCCCAGTTAATCCGAAAATAAACCTGAACTGTTCTCGTCCAAGATAATTTGATAACATTGCCTAAAAACTGCAGGTTTAATTCAAGAACGTTGATGAGGAAATCACTTGATGACGTCTCAAAGCTGAACAATTTCCACATTTCAAAAATAAACTGAGCAAAACTTTTCATTGAAAAATACTTTTAATTCTTTCCAAACTTAACAATAACAATTGTAGAGATATTAACAGTAATTCGAGCAATAATATGTATGTACAATACAATAACATATAGTATAAAATAAATAACAAGAGAATTAACAGTCAAAATATCACAGATCTGCTTATCAATAAATTGTGTAGCAACACCTAATCGTCTTCACAAAACCAACCAATTTAATAGGGCGACCGAATGACTCGTCGAGATCTTGTTCGCTTTTCTCCGGCTGTCCACGACTTTGATCGGGCACGAAAATGGCGTAAGTCTTTTGAGTGATCTTCGTGTAACATTGGTAGGTAAGCTTGAGGATTACATTGAACCTGAATAAAAGAAAGACAAGAAATAAAGCACAATGTTTTCCCTGCATTCTTGATTGATAGGTACTTGTATTGGAAAATGAACGATATTTTTGGGTAGAAAAATTAATGTTTGACAGCGAGACATACCTTGTTGTGTTGGTAAAACCTCCTTCTAAAAGATAAATTTCAGGAAAGTTCAGCTCTGGATATCGGGGGCTATTTTGTTTTCGATCCATACTACGAAGAAACCTCATCCTGTAAGATAAAAGACAATCTTGTTAATGAACACATACAATACGTTATGATCTGTCTGTTGCCATCTGTTTCTCTTACTGAACATTTCGACCCAATATTTCAAAGTAAATCCATTAAATCTATTAAATACTTACAGCTTAGGTCCCCTGTGTGAGGAAAATTCACAATGGAATATCAAGACATCGTTCTTTGGTGAATGTAGGCGAGTTTCCATGAAACTTTGAATTCCTTGCTCAGTGTAGATGTTGATAGCACCCTGAATGTGACCGCCTTGGTACTCAAACGGATAACGGCAATCAATAATTGTATAATTTAAAGAACTGTGGAAGAGACTGGACACGGTAGACGAATCTATAGATGGTAGATCATTGTGCTTTCCAGAAATGGTTGGCAAGCTGTGTGTGGAGCTGGCATCGCCAATAAAACCAAGGGCACTTGCTTCCATTCGTTCAAGGGCTTTCATAATAAAGTCTTGGTTATCTACAGACACCCTTTTCGTTGGAGATGTTGGGAAATCTTCGTCATCGGCGACTGCTTTTCGCTTGTAGGAAAATAGTCGTTTTCGAGATTTAACAGTTGTCACGCTCTTCTTCCTGTACGATGATGTTTCTGGAGAGCTTCCGAATCCACTGTCACTGGAATCTTCGTTATCATCCAAGAAATTCAGTTTGGTCGTTGGCATATTCTGTAAGAAAATTAATATTATAAAATGATATTGATGGATAGCGTTTACGACGAGAATCGTGATGTGAAGAGGTGCAGAATAAAAGAGTCATCAGACAGTGGTTCTTCAGATGGCAAGTCGTCTGTAAAGGTCTATTGATTTTTCAGAATGTTCACCTTGGAAAGACATAGATAAATGCAGAGAATACTTACGAAAATTGGAGATTCAGGTTCTTGTGATTTAAAACCGTGTGTGCTGGAAAGAGCCATTGCAAGATATGTTGGGATATAGCGAGGTGAAGGTTATACTGATATCTGCCTGGCGTTTAGCCTTATATTACCCGAAGAAGCCATTGCGTTGTGATTGCCACACAAAGACCGCCATGATTGTTCATATCGGTTAATTCGATCAAGCCGTTCACGCCCAGTCTGATTGATTTGTTTGATTGCATGTTGAAATGATTGGTGAGTGAGTTGCAGATTCATTTTGGCCCCAGTTAATCCGAAAATAAACCTGAACTGTTCTCGTCCAAGATAATTTGATAACATTGCCTAAAAACTGCAGGTTTAATTCAAGAACGTTCATGAGGAAATCACTTGATGACGTCTCAAAGCTGAACAATTTCCACATTTCAAAAATAAACTGAGCAAAACTTTTCATTGAAAAATACTTTTAATTCTTTCCAAACTTAACAATAACAATTGTAGAGATATTAACAGTAATTCGAGCAATAATATGTATGTACAATACAATAACATATAGTATAAAATAAATAACAAGAGAATTAACAGTCAAAATATCACAGATCTGCTTATCAATAAATTGTGTAGCAACACCTAATCGTCTTCACAAAACCAACCAATTTAATAGGGCGACCGAATGACTCGTCGAGATCTTGTTCGCTTTTCTCCGGCTGTCCACGACTTTGATCGGGCACGAAAATGGCGTAAGTCTTTTGAGTGATCTTCGTGTAACATTGGTAGGTAAGCTTGAGGATTACATTGAACCTGAATAAAAGAAAGACAAGAAATAAAGCACAATGTTTTCCCTGCATTCTTGATTGATAGGTACTTGTATTGGAAAATGAACGATATTTTTGGGTAGAAAAATTAATGTTTGACAGCGAGACATACCTTGTTGTGTTGGTAAAATGCTTTATAACCTCCTTCTAAAAGATAAATTTCAGGAAAGTTCAGCTCTGGATATCGGTGGCTATTTTGTTTTCGATCCATACTACGAAGAAACCTCATCCTGTAAGATAAAAGACAATCTTGTTAATGAACACATACAATACGTTATGATCTGTCTGTTGCCATCTGTTTCTCTTACTGAACATTTCGACCCAATATTTCAAAGTAAATCCATTAAATCTATTAAATACTTACAGCTTAGGTCCCCTGTGTGAGGAAAATTCACAATGGAATATCAAGACATCGTTCTTTGGTGAATGTAGGCGAGTTTCCATGAAACTTTGAATTCCTTGCTCAGTGTAGATGTTGATAGCACCCTGAATGTGACCGCCTTGGTACTCAAACGGATAACGGCAATCAATAATTGTATAATTTAAAGAACTGTGGAAGAGACTGGACACGGTAGACGAATCTATAGATGGTAGATCATTGTGCTTTCCAGAAATGGTTGGCAAGCTGTGTGTGGAGCTGGCATCGCCAATCAAACCAAGGGCACTTGCTTCCATTCGTTCAAGGGCTTTCATAATAAAGTCTTGGTTATCTACAGACACCCTTTTCGTTGGAGATGTTGGGAAATCTTCGTCATCGGCGACTGCTTTTCGCTTGCAGGAAAATAGTCGTTTTCGAGATTTAACAGTTGTCACGCTCTTCTTCCTGTACGATGATGTTTCTGGAGAGCTTCCGAATCCACTGTCACTGGAATCTTCGTTATCCAAGAAATTCAGTTTGGTCGTTGGCATATTCTGTAAGAAAATTAATATTATAAAATTATATTGATGGATAGCGTTTACGACGAGAATCGTGATGTGAAGAGGTGCAGAATAAAAGAGTCATCAGACAGTGGTTCTTCAGATGGCAAGTCGTCTGTAAACGTCTATTGATTTTTTCAGAATGTTCACCTTGGAAAGACATAGATAAATGCAGAGAATACTTACGAAAATTGGAGATTCAGGTTCTTGTGATTTAAAACCGTGTGTGCTGGAAAGAGCCATTGCAAGATATGTTGGGATATAGCGAGGTGAAGGTTATACTGATATCTGCCTGGCGTTTAGCCTTATATTACCCGAAGAAGCCATTGCGTTGTGATTGCCACACAAAGACCGCCATGATTGTTCATATCGGTTAATTCGATCAAGTCATCAAGCCGTTCACGCCCAGTCTGATTGATTTGTTTGATTGCATGTTGAAATGATTGGTGAGTGAGTTGCAGATTCATTTTGGCCCCAGTTAATCCGAAAATAAACCTGAACTGTTCTCGTCCAAGATAATTTGATAACATTGCCTAAAAACTGCAGGTTTAATTCAAGAACGTTCATGAGGAAATCACCTGATGACGTCTCAAAGCTGAACAATTTCCACATTTCAAAAATAAACTGAGCAAAACTTTTCATTGAAAAATACTTTTAATTCTTTCCAAACTTAACAATAACAATTGTAGAGATATTAACAGTAATTCGAGCAATAATATGTATGTACAATACAATAACATATAGTATAAAATAAATAACAAGAGAATTAACAGTCAAAATATCACAGATCTGCTTATCAATAAATTGTGTAGCAACACCTAATCGTCTTCACAAAACCAACCAATTTAATAGGGCGACCGAATGACTCGTCGAGATCTTGTTCGCTTTTCTCCGGCTGTCCACGACTTTGATCGGGCACGAAAATGGCGTAAGTCTTTTGAGTGATCTTCGTGTAACATTGGTAGGTAAGCTTGAGGATTACATTGAACCTGAATAAAAGAAAGACAAGAAATAAAGCACAATGTTTTCCCTGCATTCTTGATTGATAGGTACTTGTATTGGAAAATGAACGATATTTTTGGGTAGAAAAATTAATGTTTGACAGCGAGACATACCTTGTTGTGTTGGTAAAATGCTTTATAACCTCCTTCTAAAAGATAAATTTCAGGAAAGTTCAGCTCTAGATATCGGTGGCTATTTTGTTTTCGATCCATACTACGAAGAAACCTCATCCTGTAAGATAAAAGACAATCTTGTTAATGAACACATACAATACGTTATGATCTGTCTGTTGCCATCTGTTTCTCTTACTGAACATTTCGACCCAATATTTCAAAGTAAATCCATTAAATCTATTAAATACTTACAGCTTAGGTCCCCTGTGTGAGGAAAATTCACAATGGAATATCAAGACATCGTTCTTTGGTGAATGTAGGCGAGTTTCCATGAAACTTTGAATTCCTTGCTCAGTGTAGATGTTGATAGCACCCTGAATGTGACCGCCTTGGTACTCAAACGGATAACGGCAATCAATAATTGTATAATTTAAAGAACTGTGGAAGAGACTGGACACGGTAGACGAATCTATAGATGGTAGATCATTGTGCTTTCCAGAAATGGTTGGCAAGCTGTGTGTGGAGCTGGCATCGCCAATCAAACCAAGGGCACTTGCTTCCATTCGTTCAAGGGCTTTCATAATAAAGTCTTGGTTATCTACAGACACCCTTTTCGTTGGAGATGTTGGGAAATCTTCGTCATCGGCGACTGCTTTTCGCTTGCAGGAAAATAGTCGTTTTCGAGATTTAACAGTTGTCACGCTCTTCTTCCTGTACGATGATGTTTCTGGAGAGCTTCCGAATCCACTGTCACTGGAATCTTCGTTATCATCCAAGAAATTCAGTTTGGTCGTTGGCATATTCTGTAAGAAAATTAATATTATAAAATTATATTGATGGATAGCGTTTACGACGAGAATCGTGATGTGAAGAGGTGCAGAATAAAAGAGTCATCAGACAGTGGTTCTTCAGATGGCAAGTCGTCTGTAAACGTCTATTGATTTTTTCAGAATGTTCACCTTGGAAAGACATAGATAAATGCAGAGAATACTTACGAAAATTGGAGATTCAGGTTCTTGTGATTTAAAACCGTGTGTGCTGGAAAGAGCCATTGCAAGATATGTTGGGATATAGCGAGGTGAAGGTTATACTGATATCTGCCTGGCGTTTAGCCTTATATTACCCGAAGAAGCCATTGCGTTGTGATTGCCACACAAAGACCGCCATGATTGTTCATATCGGTTAATTCGATCAAGCCGTTCACGCCCAGTCTGATTGATTTGTTTGATTGCATGTTGAAATGATTGGTGAGTGAGTTGCAGATTCATTTTGGCCCCAGTTAATCCGAAAATAAACCTGAACTGTTCTCGTCCAAGATAATTTGATAACATTGCCTAAAAACTGCAGGTTTAATTCAAGAACGTTCATGAGGAAATCACTTGATGACGTCTCAAAGCTGAACAATTTCCACATTTCAAAAATAAACTGAGCAAAACTTTTCATTGAAAAATACTTTTAATTCTTTCCAAACTTAACAATAACAATTGTAGAGATATTAACAGTAATTCGAGCAATAATATGTATGTACAATACAATAACATATAGTATAAAATAAATAACAAGAGAATTAACAGTCAAAATATCACAGATCTGCTTATCAATAAATTGTGTAGCAACACCTAATCGTCTTCACAAAACCAACCAATTTAATAGGGCGACCGAATGACTCGTCGAGATCTTGTTCGCTTTTCTCCGGCTGTCCACGACTTTGATCGGGCACGAAAATGGCGTAAGTCTTTTGAGTGATCTTCGTGTAACATTGGTAGGTAAGCTTGAGGATTACATTGAACCTGAATAAAAGAAAGACAAGAAATAAAGCACAATGTTTTCCCTGCATTCTTGATTGATAGGTACTTGTATTGGAAAATGAACGATATTTTTGGGTAGAAAAATTAATGTTTGACAGCGAGACATACCTTGTTGTGTTGGTAAAATGCTTTATAACCTCCTTCTAAAAGATAAATTTCAGGAAAGTTCAGCTCTGGATATCGGTGGCTATTTTGTTTTCGATCCATACTACGAAGAAACCTCATCCTGTAAGATAAAAGACAATCTTGTTAATGAACACATACAATACGTTATGATCTGTCTGTTGCCATCTGTTTCTCTTACTGAACATTTCGACCCAATATTTCAAAGTAAATCCATTAAATCTATTAAATACTTACAGCTTAGGTCCCCTGTGTGAGGAAAATTCACAATGGAATATCAAGACATCGTTCTTTGGTGAATGTAGGCGAGTTTCCATGAAACTTTGAATTCCTTGCTCAGTGTAGATGTTGATAGCACCCTGAATGTGACCGCCTTGGTACTCAAACGGATAACGGCAACCAATAATTGTATAATTTAAAGAACTGTTGAAAAGACTGGACACGGTAGACGAATCTATAGATGGTAGATCATTGTGCTTTCCAGAAATGGTTGGCAAGCTGTGTGTGGAGCTGGCATCGCCAATCAAACCAAGGGCACTTGCTTCCATTCGTTCAAGGGCTTTCATAATAAAGTCTTGGTTATCTACAGACACCCTTTTCGTTGGAGATGTTGGGAAATCTTCGTCATCGGCGACTGCTTTTCGCTTGCAGGAAAATAGTCGTTTTCGAGATTTAACAGTTGTCACGCTCTTCTTCCTGTACGATGATGTTTCCGGAGAGCTTCCGAATCCACTGTCACTGGAATCTTCGTTATCATCCAAGAAATTCAGTTTGGTCGTTGGCATATTCTGTAAGAAAATTAATATTATAAAATTATATTGACGGATAGCGTTTACGACGAGAATCGTGGTGTAAAGAGGTGCAGAATAAAAGAGCCATCAGACAGTGGTTCTTCTGATGACAAGTCGTCAACGTCTATTGATTTTTTTCAGAATGTTCACCTTGGAAAGACATAGATAAGTGCAGAGAATACTTACGAAGATTAGAGATTCGGATTCTTGTGATTTAAAACCGCGTGTGCTGGAAAGAGCCATTGCAAGATATGTTGGGATATAGCGAGGTGAAGGTTATACTGATGTTTGCCTGGCGTTTAGCCTTATATTACCCGAAGAAGCCATTGCGTTGTGATTGCCACACAAAGACCGCCATGATTGTTCATATCGGTTAATTCGATCAAGTCATCAAGCCGTTCACGCCCAGTCTGATTGATTTGTTTGATTGCATGTTGAAATGATTGGTGAGTGAGTTGCAGATTCATTTTGGCCCCAGATAATCCGAAAATAAACCTGAACTGTTCTCGTCCAAGATAATTTGATAACATTGCCTAAAAAATGCAGGTTTAATTCAAGAATGTTCATGAGGAAATCACCTGATGACGTCTCAAAGCTGAACAATTTCCACTTTTCAAAAATAAACTGAGCAAAACTTTTCATTGAAAAATACTTTTAATTCTTTCCAAACTTAACAATAACAATTGTAGAGATATTAACAGTAATTCGAGCAATAATATGTATGTACAATACAATAACATATAGTATAAAATAAATAACAAGAGAATTAACAGTCAAAATATCACAGATCTGCTTATCAATAAATTGTGTAGCAACACCTAATCGTCTTCACAAAACCAACCAATTTAATAGGGCGACCGAATGACTCGTCGAGATCTTGTTCGCTTTTCTCCGGCTGTCCACGACTTTGATCGGGCACGAAAATGGCGTAAGTCTTTTGAGTGATCTTCGTGTAACATTAGTAGGTAAGCTTGAGGATTACATTGAACCTGAATAAAAGAAAGACAAGAAATAAAGCACAATGTTTTCCCAGCATTCTTGATTGATAGGTACTTGTATTGGAAAATGAACGATATTTTTGGGTAGAAAAATTAATGTTTGACAGCGAGACATACCTTGTTGTGTTGGTAAAATGCTTTATAACCTCCTTCTAAAAGATAAATTTCAGGAAAGTTCAGCTCTGGATATCGGTGGCTATTTTGTTTTCGATCCATACTACGAAGAAACCTCATCCTGTAAGATAAAAGACAATCTTGTTAATGAACACATACAATACGTTATGATCTGTCTGTTGCCATCTGTTTCTCTTACTGAACATTTCGACCCAATATTTCAAAGTAAATCCATTAAATCTATTAAATACTTACAGCTTAGGTCCCCTGTGTGAGGAAAATTCACAATGGAATATCAAGACATCGTTCTTTGGTGAATGTAGGCGAGTTTCCATGAAACTTTGAATTCCTTGCTCAGTGTAGATGTTGATAGCACCCTGAATGTGACCGCCTTGGTACTCAAACGGATAACGGCAATCAATAATTGTATAATTTAAAGAACTGTTGAAAAGACTGGACACGGTAGACGAATCTATAGATGGTAGATCATTGTGCTTTCCAGAAATGGTTGGCAAGCTGTGTGTGGAGCTGGCATCGCCAATCAAACCAAGGGCACTTGCTTCCATTCGTTCAAGGGCTTTCATAATAAAGTCTTGGTTATCTACAGACACCCTTTTCGTTGGAGATGTTGGGAAATCTTCGTCATCGGCGACTGCTTTTCGCTTGCAGGAAAATAGTCGTTTTCGAGATTTAACAGTTGTCACGCTCTTCTTCCTGTACGATGATGTTTCCGGAGAGCTTCCGAATCCACTGTCACTGGAATCTTCGTTATCATCCAAGAAATTCAGTTTGGTCGTTGGCATATTCTGTAAGAAAATTAATATTATAAAATTATATTGACGGATAGCGTTTACGACGAGAATCGTGATGTAAAGAGGTGCAGAATAAAAGAGCCATCAGACAGTGGTTCTTCTGATGACAAGTCGTCAACGTCTATTGATTTTTTTCAGAATGTTCACCTTGGAAAGACATAGATAAGTGCAGAGAATACTTACGAAGATTAGAGATTCGGATTCTTGTGATTTAAAACCGGGTGTGCTGGAAAGAGCCATTGCAAGATATGTTGGGATATAGCGAGGTGAAGGTTATACTGATGTTTGCCTGGCGTTTAGCCTTATATTACCCGAAGAAGCCATTGCGTTGTGATTGCCACACAAAGACCGCCATGATTGTTCATATCGGTTAATTCGATCAAGTCATCAAGCCGTTCACGCCCAGTCTGATTGATTTGTTTGATTGCATGTTGAAATGATTGGTGAGTGAGTTGCAGATTCATTTTGGCCCCAGATAATCCGAAAATAAACCTGAACTGTTCTCGTCCAAGATAATTTGATAACATTGCCTAAAAAATGCAGGTTTAATTCAAGAATGTTCATGAGGAAATCACCTGATGACGTCTCAAAGCTGAACAATTTCCACTTTTCAAAAATAAACTGAGCAAAACTTTTCATTGAAAAATACTTTTAATTCTTTCCAAACTTAACAATAACAATTGTAGAGATATTAACAGTAATTCGAGCAATAATATGTATGTACAATACAATAACATATAGTATAAAATAAATAACAAGAGAATTAACAGTCAAAATATCACAGATCTGCTTATCAATAAATTGTGTAGCAACACCTAATCGTCTTCACAAAACCAACCAATTTAATAGGGCGACCGAATGACTCGTCGAGATCTTGTTCGCTTTTCTCCGGCTGTCCACGACTTTGATCGGGCACGAAAATGGCGTAAGTCTTTTGAGTGATCTTCGTGTAACATTAGTAGGTAAGCTTGAGGATTACATTGAACCTGAATAAAAGAAAGACAAGAAATAAAGCACAATGTTTTCCCAGCATTCTTGATTGATAGGTACTTGTATTGGAAAATGAACGATATTTTTGGGTAGAAAAATTAATGTTTGACAGCGAGACATACCTTGTTGTGTTGGTAAAATGCTTTATAACCTCCTTCTAAAAGATAAATTTCAGGAAAGTTCAGCTCTGGATATCGGTGTCTATTTTGTTTTCGATCCATACTACGAAGAAACCTCATCCTGTAAGATAAAAGACAATCTTGTTAATGAACACATACAATACGTTATGATCTGTCTGTTGCCATCTGTTTCTCTTACTGAACATTTCGACCCAATATTTCAAAGTAAATCCATTAAATCTATTAAATACTTACAGCTTAGGTCCCCTGTGTGAGGAAAATTCACAATGGAATATCAAGACATCGTTCTCTGGTGAATGTAGACGAGTTTCCATGAAACTTTGAATTCCTTGCTCAGTGTAGATGTTGATAGCACCCTGAATGTGACCGCCTTGGTACTCAAACGGATAACGGCAATCAATAATTGTATAATTTAAAGAACTGTTGAAGAGACTGGACACGGTAGACGAATCTATAGATGGTAGATCATTGTGCTTTCCAGAAATGGTTGGCAAGCTGTGTGTGGAGCTGGCATCGCCAATCAAACCAAGGGCATTTGCTTCCATTCGTTCGTTGCCGGAAAATAATCGTTTTCGAGATTTTACAGTTGTCACGCTCTTCTTCCTGTACGATAACATGTATGTATATAATGTAGTATCAGATACATCTACATGTACAATAAGCATATTAAAGATAATTCGAGGTATTTCGGTCCCTGATATACAAGTTTCCTTCATTATGCATTAGATTACTTTTAGCCAAAAAAATATTTTTGACATTCATTTTCGTTTATAGCACATTTCAAAAAGGTTTGGTGAAACTGTGAATGTTCCTTATAATAAATATTCCTCGTGGAACAAAATATTTTTGATATACGACCTCAAGAACTCATATATAATATTTTTCTCCAGTTGAGTGTAAGGATTAAGGCACATAATAAAAGTTGAAATACATAATTAATGTTCTTTGGAACACAAAACCAGATAAAATTTACGCTTTAAAGAGGCACAGGCTTCATTTTCGTGGGTCGATTTTTCCAAGTCTCAGAAACGGGTACTTTTTTAGTTCAGCCATTTAGTACTGGTTATCACAACTCACCATTGAAATTTGAGTCTTCAAATCCATGTGCATCCATAATTATTAGCATTTGAAAGTTATAATGCCCTACTACACATTAGCGATACTATGCAATATATAGAAAAGTCATCTATAGAAATAGAAGGAAAAATAAACATTTAATCTGTAAGATAAGTGAGTTGATTTTGTTTTTCCAATCTGTAATTAGCCTTTTTAGTGCAGCAACATTCCATATTCGTCAGCATATAGTGCACTTTGTGAGGTTCTATAGCACAGTGGTTAGCTCATCGTTCTTTACAAACATGACGTAATGCTTGGATGCGAGGAAATGGTGGTAGTTATGTTTAAGAGTTCGGTTCTCGATCAGGCATCTTCCCTCATAATTAGTCCACCCAGCTGTAAATGGGTACGGATAATCCGGGAAAGATCAATGCCAAGAGGTTTGGCCAAGGACAAGCTGGGAGAAAGGATTCTCAATGAACCTAAGTTGTTTTCCTTGTAAAATATAGATGTTTCTTTTCATTCTTTTCTTTAATATGCATCTCAATTGATTCGGCGTGCTAGAGCTTGAAATTTGTGCTGACAAGATCGAACATTTGGCATTAAATCTATAACTACAAGGATATTACCTAAACTCTAAAAATAAAAACCTTTATGGTCGTCATCATGATCTTATTAAATTTTATAACATGTCTGTTTCTGCTATCATCTCAGATGATTTTGTTTAATTATTGTTGACTCATTGATCTACACGTAATTAAAACTACATGTATAATCAGTTATTTCCCTAAATCCCTTGAACTAATAGCTTGACTTTTTTACTGATTTTATTATGACCTACCTACATTTGTAGAAAATTATTTTACTACCAGTTACTCCCCTTGAACTAGTTACTTTACTGTTTGCTGATTTCATAACTATAACATCTTGTCTCAATGCCGTCAGTGTAGAATACGAAGTATTATTTAGATTCAACTTGTCGGTCTATTCATGTATTCCTCTGCTATAATGCGTTAATTTGAAGCTGGCACATACTACCTCTTCATAGTATGCATTCTTATTTCGTTCGTAAATGCTTCTAAATTGTACTCCAAAGTGTAAATTTACTAATACGTATTACTATGGGTCGACTTAGAGTTAGAATGAAATAACGAATTGCGTATTATTTCCTTCTAGATAAGACTATTGAGAGACTGAGAGCGACATTCAAATGCAACGAGAAATTTTTCCAAGACAGTTATTTCGATTTACGAGTTTAGTAATAATTAAAGGGACAGTCTGAATTTTTTTTAGGTCAAAATTTTTTTTTTCTCAAATTTGGGAAAACTTTACACCAAAATCTGTAACTATGTGCCCTTTAATGTATCTGGAAGTTTTAACTAAAAAAAATCCAGCCGTTAATTTTTAAACGCTAAAAACATGCTAAAAGTGTGTTATGTTTTTTGGACGCTGATAGGAAACTACTGAACGGATTTGAGTAAAATAAACGCCTAATTGTAGAGAAATGGCCCCTCTTGTGTATTAAAGAGGTTTCAGCTAGAAATATTTAGCCATTTAAAGGGCAAACACCAAAACTAGATCAAACTGCTTAATTAACAATAATTACTCCCTGTTTGTAATTAAACCTTTAAAACCAAATTCAGTTTGATCAAAAAGATATAGAGATACAATAAGCATGCTTTAAAAATACTCTCAGGTAGCATTTGCGATTTTTTTGATAATGGAAACTTTTTTCAAAAATGCAGAATGGCCCTTTAACAAGAAACATCAAGAAAAAGGTTTTATATAAGCCTACATACTATAATACAATAAATATACGTACAGAAATATGACAAAATATATTTGTAAAAGTTTCAAATTAGTAGTTGATTATACAAAAAACATCAAAAAGGTGTGCCCATACATAGATTTTTATAATTTAATTTCATAAAATTTGTAAGAAAAACTAGAACCGTCGTATTTGCCCTAACAGCTTATAAAAATCGATTCAAATTTTACGTGTCTTTCTGTCCTGCAATTCACAAAAGTGCACCGCGAAATTCATACTGACATCATTCCAGAACATGAGCATTCTCGTGGACAGTCCAACAGATATAATACTGCCAATTTCACCACGTCGTTGTTCATAATCAAATAATATCAGCTGTTTGGAAAATATTAACACGACTTAATATTTTTACATTTTATAGTCATTGAAAAAAATATATTTACATATTATTATTTAACTTTACTACACAGTAGTTTACATTTTCTTATATTACAATAAGATTTAATACGTATATTACTACATAGTAGTATTAAATACGTATATTACTACATAGTAGTTTACAAATGTGTATTACTTCAGATTCTTTGTTTAGGAATAACTGTTGCTTATCACTTGAAAGAAATCTCTGATTTCATCAAAAAACATGAGATCCCGTTTTATAACGTCAAAGCCTATTTGTGACGGTGGGAAAGTGATATTTCTCGTGCTGATGATAGGTAAAGTATCGGGGTAAATGGCTTCTTCAAATAAACCCAATAGTTTATATATATTTTCAATCACTTTTTCTTTCCGCAATCGCAATCTTCTTTCTGTAATATCATTCATAACTATTTCCATTAGATGGCAGTATTTATACAGAAAAGTATAGTCGACTATCAACTGAAATAATAGATTTTGATAGATATAGACAATTCATAGAGAACATTTTCCTCGACAGTTCGAACTCAATAATAAGATAACAGATTTTTTTCAGATACAATTCTACGAAGATCAATTAAATTCAGTTCACAGGGCTCCATTGCCCCCTGACTAATTTCTTTCCCATGACCACCAGGTTGTGAATCACTGCTTCAAACACAATCATGCTCTCATAAAACATAAAATTGATATTTAATGTGATACCACCTCTTATAGAATGAACAAAAAAATATATATTCTCAAACTTGGTCAATAAGAGTATATGTGTGTAACGGTGTCCAAAGTATTATGATAAGCAGAATCAAATACACCCATAAAACTATGTAATTGTCAATACAATTACAGATTATAATTGAAAAAAGCTTAAAATGTGAATAAACGTTTTTCAGTTATTGTATATGAGCATAATTTTCTGGATTTATCAGATTATTTAGGTAATCTGATGTATAGGTATGCCACCAGGTAAGTGCCCTGATGAATATTATATACTAAAATTTATATGTTTTGTTTATTGTGTAAGAGGTTGTATTCCTTTCAATAGACAATATAGCATACTCACCTCGTCTCTAATGTCGGTTGAGTTTCTTTTGTCATCTATTTTTAAAACATGAATTCTCTCTTGTGATCGAATATACTGAATGTAGATTTTTCCAACAAATCGATGTCTTAACTGAAAGAGAAACTGTAAGTTTTCAAGGAATTGTTTTAAAATATGGTTCAATCAAATCAATAAAGTCACCTTGGATCCCTAGTCACTAGGCCTTCGTTCTGATATTAGAGAACATAATAGCACAAAAGTTTAAAAAATAGTAAAAACACAAGATAACTCAATGAAGTAAATGGCTGTAGTGGAATATAAAATATCTTTTTTTTAGTCGTGGAATCGAACTTCTACGCAATTGTCAGTAAGCCTATATATAGTTCATAGCAATGCTGTTTTTCCTGACTATAGACTGTTCCAATTTTCATCCATAATTTTTCTTATATAATACACGAACAATACATAGAATTCATTCTCAAATGTCTTAAAAGGCAACTTAAATTGACTGTTATCAACAATTAGACAATATCACAATTATTCATATCTCAACTTACATGTACTCTGATTTAAGAATATACACCATATGAAACCCCGAAAAGCAAATATTACTTACATATCGTGATTGGAAATGTTGGGTCTCGTGTATGATATCCATCGCCAAATGTTTTATTGATGATAATGTATCTTCAAAATATAAACTGGAACCAGTTAGCAGTGCTGGCATAATACATATTCCTGGAAAAATGTAATGATATTGATTTTTTTAATACGCGAGTCTCAATCACTGAACCACTAAACTTATAGGCGGGGCTCGCCAAAAAGTTTACCAAGAATATTCATATGTTTGATTTTAGAACAAATATGCAATATAATGGAATATAAAGGGAACATCATATAAAATTTGATATAAATTTACCGAAAAGGATAAAATATTTCATTCTTAATATGAATAGGTTCCAACGCAAAATTGTACTTCTGTTAAACATTATTTTTTAAGCTGAGTTTTTATAACGAGAAAGACGGGACGAGACGAGAAAGTGATTAATATTTCTAAAATTATGATGGGAGTTTTCCAGGTAAATGGAATAACCATTCCAACAATATTTAAACCATGTCAATTGAAATTTATTACAAATCGATAATGATAAATGACTCAAGGAAACTGGAAACGGGAATTATCAGATCAAGCTGGAAGTTGAATCTGACAAAAATACCTTCTACGCCCCATGTTGTCTATTATTTGTATAATTTTGTGCATAAACAGATTTGAGTTTCGTTTATAAGCTCACCTAAGATCAACTGACTGAGACCAGGGTCCGGTTCCTATCCGATATTCGACTCGACTCAAGTCGACTTAGAGTTTTAAGCACGAAATTGATCTTAAGCACAAGGCTAGGAACTGGGTAAGATATAATGATAGACTGAGACTGGTGAGATATCATGATACATGTATAATGAAACTAGTTAGATATAATGATAGACTGGGACTAGTGAAATATAATGATAGATTGAGACAAGTAAGATATAATGATAGATTGAGACTAGTAAAATATAATGATAGATTGAGACTAGTAAGATAGAATGATAGACTGAAACTAGTAAGATATAATGATAGACTGAGACTAGTAAGATATAATGATAGACTGAGACTAGTAAGATATAATGATAGACTGAGACTAGTAAGATATAATGATAGACTGGGACTAGTTAGATATAATGATAGATTGAGGCTAGTTAGATATAATGATAGACTGGGACTAGTTAGATATAATGATAGACTGAGACTAGTTAGATATAATGATAGACTGAGACTAGTAAGATAAAATGATAGATTGAGACTAGTAAGATATAATGATAAATAGAGACTAGTTAGATATAATGATAGACTGAGACTAGTTAGATATAATGATAGATAGAGACTAGTAAGATATAATGATAGACTGAGACTAGTAAGATATAATGATAGATTGAGACTAGTAAGATATAATGATAGATTGAGACTAGTTAGATATAATGATTGGCTGAGACTAGTTATATATAATGATAGACTGAGACTAGTAAGATATAATGATAGACTAAGACTAGTAAGATATAATGATAGACTGAGACTAGTAAGATAAAATGATTGGCTGAGACTAGTTATATATAATGATAGACTGAGACTAGTAAGATATAATGATTGGCTGAGACTAGTTAGATATAATGATTGGCTGAGACTAGTAAGATATAATGATAGACTGAGACTAGTAAGATAAAATGATTGGCTGAGATTAGTTATATATAATGATAGACTGAGACTAGTAAGATATAATGATAGATAGAGACTAGTAAGATATAATGATAGATTGAGACTAGTAAGATATAATGATAGATTGAGACTAGTTAGATATAATGATTGGCTGAGACTAGTTATATATAATGATAGACTGAGACTAGTAAGATATAATGATAGACTAAGACTAGTAAGATATAATGATAGACTGAGACTAGTAAGATAAAATGATTGGCTGAGACTAGTTATATGTAATGATAGACTGAGACTAGTAAGATATAATGATTGGCTGAGACTAGTTAGATATAATGATTGGCTAAGACTAGTAAGATATAATGATAGACTGAGACTAGTAAGATAAAATGATTGGCTGAGACTAGTTATATATAATGATAGACTGAGACTAGTAAGATATAATGATTGGCTGAGACTAGTAAGATATAATGATAGACTGAGACTAGTAAGATATAATGATAGACTGAGACTAGTAAGATATAATGATAGACTGGGACTAGTTAGATATAATGATAGATTGAGGCTAGTTAGATATAATGATAGACTGGGACTAGTTAGATATAATGATAGACTGAGACTAGTAAGATACAATTATAGTCTGAGACTAGTTAGATATAATGATAGACTGAGACTAGTAAGATAAAATGATAGATTGAGACTAGTAAGATATAATGATAGATAGAGACTAGTTAGATATAATGATAGACTGAGACTAGTTAGATATAATGATAGATAGAGACTAGTAAGATATAATGATAGACTGAGACTGGTAAGATATAATGATAGATTGAGACTAGTAAGATATAATGATAGATTGAGACTAGTTAGATATAATGATTGGCTGAGACTAGTTATATATAATGATAGACTGAGACTAGTAAGATATAATGATAGACTAAGACTAGTAAGATATAATGATAGACTGAGACTAGTAAGATAAAATGATTGGCTGAGACTAGTTATATATAATGATAGACTGAGACTAGTAAGATATAATGATTGGCTGAGACTAGTTAGATATAATGATTGGCTGAGACTAGTAAGATATAATGATAGACTGAGACTAGTAAGATAAAATGATTGGCTGAGATTAGTTATATATAATGATAGACTGAGACTAGTAAGATATAATGATAGATAGAGACTAGTAAGATATAATGATAGACTGAAACTAGTAAGATATAATGATAGATTGAGACTAGTAAGATATAATGATAGATTGAGACTAGTTAGATATAATGATTGGCTGAGACTAGTTATATATAATGATAGACTGAGACTAGTAAGATATAATGATAGACTAAGACTAGTAAGATATAATGATAGACTGAGACTAGTAAGATAAAATGATTGGCTGAGACTAGTTAGATATAATGATTGGCTGAGACTAGTTAGATATAATGATTGGCTAAGACTAGTAAGATATAATGATAGACTGAGACTAGTAAGATAAAATGATTGGCTGAGACTAGTTATATATAATGATAGACTGAGACTAGTAAGATATAATGATTGGCTGAGACTAGTTAGATATAATGATTGGCTAAGACTAGTAAGATATAATGATAGACTGAGACTAGTAAGATAAAATGATTGGCTGAGACTAGTTATATATAATGATAGACTGAGACTAGTAAGATATAATGATTGGCTGAGACTAGTTAGATATAATGATTGGCTGAGACTAGTAAGATATAATGATAGACTGAGACTAGTGAGATATAATGATAGACTGAGATTAGTGAGATATAATGAAAGACTGAGACTAGTAAGATATAATGATAGATTGAGACTAGTAAGATATATATATATCTTTATTTCCCCCAATCATGGAGATTTACAAGTACAAAAGCAATATTACATTAAAGTTATGAACAATATACAAAATTTACATATATTTATATAATATTTACATAGTGGTTTGTTACATAATATGCAACCAGTTATATTGGTAATTAAGATTACAATAACTACCGAATTGATCTAGACCAAAACGATTTCACTTATAAAATAAATTATAAACTAAACTATTTAGATATAATGATAGATCGAGACTAGTATGATATAATGATAGACTGAGACTAGTTAAGTATAATGATAGACTGAGACTAGAAAGATGTAATGATTTTTTTATGATGCTATAAGGATCTTATACATAAACTTATGCAGTTTTATGATACATGTAGGCCAGCGACGTAGTAAGAAACATTTTCAAGCGACTAGAGGGCGGGAAAAGGGGATGAACAATGCGCATTAAAATGTGCATATACAACATTTTCGATAACATTGTATTTACTATACACACTGTCAACAAATGGCATAGTGTTGAAAATATTGCCAATGTGTACAGTTCGGAAACATATTGATATTGTCCAAATGTTGTCCAAGAGTTTCTGAATGAAATACAAATTTATTTTTGTAGAGATGCAAATTATGTTGCCGAGTTTTATTCAAACAAAACCGGGACAAATATGTTGTCGAAAATGTTGTCGGTGTGAAAACTACTTTATTTCGTCCGAAATTTCACCACCTGACCTTTCAAATTCAACCCTGGGGGTGCATATCAATCCCGGTTGAGAAGCACAAAGTATTGATAATAATGATTACAAAGCATGATATTTTCAAGCCATTTATCTATTCTCTATTTCGTATTGGGCCTATGTTGTTAATCTAATCATCTTTTCTATAGAGTTATTCATGTGAACTTAAATAATTTACAGTTTTTCACATAATTATAGCTGTCTAATGATAGAAAGAGTTTAATATTCCCACACATTACATCTCAGGTTTTTTTTGTTGTTTTTTTTACAAACGAACAGTTTTTCTTTATACCTATAAAATCTACTCGATATGAGGAAGTTAATCTTTTTTCTTACATTGAAAACCCACAGCATGGAAATACCGATATAAAAATAAGATAAAATTCATCTCTTGCTCTTAACCTAAGAATGAACAGAATCTTTATAATAATGTTAAAAGAAAAACGTGTTTATTCTAATTTAATGAACGAAATAAAAAATGTTCGTCATGCATTGTTTTCTTAAATAGCCTTAATGCATAAAAAATACATTACGTATGGTTTTTATATGCAATAACACACACAAATTAGCGAACAGCCATTTGAAAAAATATTTCGACTTACAATCACCTTTAAAGCTAATTCTAATCCTATAAATGTGATTGGAAGATGTAGACAAAATCTTAAGCATTTCATATGATTTTAATAAATCAAATATGAGATTGTCAGAGGTATGTTTTATATTTTCGAAAATTCCAACCAGGGCTTGCTATTCTCGATTTATCAATATATCTAACTAGTCTCTATCTATCATTATATCTTACTAGTCTCAGTCTATCATTATATCTTACTAGTCTCAATCTATCATTATATCTTACTAGTCTCAGTCTATCATTATATCTTACAAGTCTCAGTCTATCTTTATATCTAACTAGTCTCAGTCTATCATTATATCTCACTAGTCTCAATCTATCATTATATCTTACTAGTCTCAATCTATCACTATATCTTACTAGTTTCAGTCTATCATTATATCTAACTAGTTTCAGTCTATCATTATATCTTACTAGTCTCAGTCTATCATTATATCTTACTAGTCTCAATCTATCATTATATCTTACTAGTCTCAGTCTATCATTATATCTAACTAGTCTCAATCTATCATTATATCTTACTAGTTTCAATCTATCATTATATCTAACTAGTTTCAGTCTATCATTATATCTTACTAGTTTCAGTCTATCAGTATATCTTACTAGTTTCAGTCTATCAGTATATCTAGCTAGTCTCAGTCTATCATTATATCTTACTAGTTTCAATCTATCATTATATCTAGCTAGTCTCAATCTATCATTATATCTAACTAGTCTCAGTCTATCATTATATCTTACAAGTCTCTATCATTATATCTAACTAGTCCCTGTCTATCATTATATCTAACTAGTCTCAATCTATCATTATATCTAACTAGTCCCTGTCTATCATTATATCTTACTAGTCTCTATCATTATATTTAACTAGTCTCAGTCTATCATTATATCTAACTAGTCTCAATCTATCATTATATCTAACTAGTCTCAGTCTATCATTATATCTTACTAGTCTCTATCATTATATTTAACTAGTCTCAATCTATCATTATATCTAACTAGTCTCAGTCTATCATTATATCTTACTAGTCTCAGTCTATCATTATATCTTACTAGTTTCAGTCTATCATTATATCTAACTAGTCTCAGTCTATCATTATATCTTACTAGTTTCAGTCTATCATTATATCTAACTAGTTTCAGTCTATCATTATATCTTACTAGTTTCAGTCTATCATTATATCTTACTAGTTTCAGTCTATCATTATATCTAGCTAGTCTCAATCTATCATTATTTCTTACTAGTTTCAGTCTATCATTATATCTTACTAGTCTCAGTTTATCATTATATCTAACTAGTCTCAGTCTATCATTATATCTTACTAGTTTCAGTCTATCATTATATCTAACTTGTCTCATTCTATCATTATATCTAACTAGTCCCTGTCTATCATTATATCTTACTAGTCTCAGTCTATCATTATATCTTACTAGTCTCAGTCTATCATTATATCTTACTAGTCTCAGTCTATCATTATATCTAACTAGTCCCTGTCTATCATTATATCTAACTAGTCTCAGTCTATCATTATATCTTACTAGTTTCAGTCTATCATATCCTACTAGTCTCAATCTATCATTATATCTAACTAGTCCCTGTCTATCATTATATCTAACTAGTCCCTGTCTATCATTATATCTAACTAGTCTCAGTCTATCATTATATCTAACTAGTCCCTGTCTATCATTATATCTTACTAGTTTCAGTCTATCATTATATCTTACTAGTCTCAATCTATCATTATATCTCACTAGTCTCAGTCTATCATTATATCTCACTAGTTTCAGTCTATCATTATATCTTACTAGTCTCAATCTATCATTATATCTCAATAGTCTCAATCTATCATTATATCTAACTAGTCTAAGTCTATCATTATATCTAACTAGTCTCAGTCTATCATTATATCTTACTAGTCTCAATCTATCATTATATCTAACTAGTCCCAGTCTATCATTATATCTAACTAGTCTCAGTCTATTATTATATCTAACTAGTCTCTATCTATCATTATATCTTACTAGTCTCAATCTATCATTATATCTTACTAGTCTCTATCTATCATTATATCTAACTAGTCTCAGTTTATCATTATATCTAACTAGTCTCAGTCTATCATTATATCTTACTAGTCTCAGTCTATTATTATATCTTACTAGTCTCAGTCTATTATTATATCTTACTAGTCTCAGTCTATCATTATCTTACTAGTCTCAGTCTATCAATATATCTTACTAGTCTCAGTCTATCATTATATCTAACTAATCTCAGTCTATCATTATATCTTACTAGTCTCAGTCTATCATTATATCTAACTAGTCTCAGTCTATCATTATATCTTACTAGTCTCAGTCTATCATTATATCTTACTAGTCTCAGTCTATCATTATATCTAAATAGTTTCAGTCTATCATTATATCTCAATAGTCTCATTGGGCTACGATGTCTTAGTGAGTTAGACTCACTAGATACGTCATGATGAGACCTTTGGATTTTTCAACCGGGTTTCTCTTTTAGTGATGTAGCTTGGAAGGGCTGACATGAAAAATGCGTCTAGTTTGACGTTTGGAAGGGACAACAAACTGAAGCCTGTGTGCTACAATCCAACCTACTGCAGTCATCCCACAATTGGAGAAGACTGATCCCGTATCAATGGCTAACAATACTTTAACAATTAACTCAAACCCTTTTCTAGATTCCACAAGAAAATCACAGCAATAATTTGGCGACCAACAAAATTAATTCATAAAAGACACCTGTTTTTTATGTGTGCTTTATGGAAGCGATATGCAGAGGGGCTACTTTTGCGGAGATGCTTTCCCCTACTGCATATCATACATGATATCTCACTGTTGGCTTTAATTGTATTACTGTGATGAACTTCAGGTTGCAAAAAATCCAACCAGAACTAATCCGGTGTGTCTATCATACCTGGGTATTTTCAAGGTCTCCTCCCTTCATTCCTTTAAAAATCATTCTGTGCAATATCATTTAGAAGAAAGGTCTAAAAAATAAAGATCTATGTTTGTTTTTAATATTTAATCCAAAATAACATTATAATTTCATCGTTTTCTTTTCTTTTGTCCCTTCACAGCACCTTTCTTGGCTCCTTTTACAAAACCTTTAAATTCTCCCTTTAACTTGGCTTGCTTCCTGAAAACCAAAGAAAATCCATGTATAATCAATTAAATATAAACTTCAACTATATAAGGTAATATTATCTGGGATAATACTACATGTATATAGAGTTACTATATTGAGAAATAAGAAAACACATAAACAGCTATAGTTACTATAGATATCATTGTGTGTCTAATTATAGTGATTTATTGATCAGCAAGAGTAAATGTTATTTTTTCTTATGATTAACCAGTATAAACTGACTCAATGAATCATACTTGAAACTAATGATGCCAGCAATAAAAAAATTTAATCAGACGATCTACCCCCAATTTTTTTTTTAAATTTTAACGTATTTTCCTTGGCTTTCATAACTCTTATAAGTTGGAAGTAGAAATAATTTAGTAACAAATATTTCCATCACAAATCATAACTTTTTTTTTTAAGCACAGCTTATTTAGGCACAGAGATTTAGGCACAAAATGCACTCATCAATTTTGGAGCACTCTTTTTAAGCACAAGAATACCAAGCACAATGTCATTTTCACATAGCCTTATGCAGAATAATACATGTCAAAGTCAAAATGGGAATTCAAATTTTTACAAAGTATAAAATTTTGAATTGAAATAGAAAAAAAGTTCTCACAATTTGTAAGCAAGTATTTTCCATACACAAAATTACTCATAATCAGACTTTTCCCTGTGAACTTTTTTCTATTTATATCAAAGACCAGGTTTTCTTCACAATTTGGAAAATTAACCTGATATTCAAATTCTTAAAAATGATTCCTATTTGTAAACTAAATGCAAAATAAAATTGTTAAAGCTGAAAAACAGCCAAAAAAGTCCTCTAAAAGTTAAACATTGCTATTTCTACTAGTGTAAGCTTGTAGCCATAAGTTTACAGAAATAGTCAAAAATATTCTGATAAGGGAGAGCCAAAGAATAAAGACAATTAAAATATGACTTTCTTCTAACATCATTTTTATTGTAACAGATCATCTGAGGTACTTATCTTTTTCAGAATAGCATAGACCTCATTCGAAAACAGCAATTTGCAAAACGAAGCAAACCTAAATAATCAAACACACTGGAATTACCTTTTATTTAATCTTTTGTAATCCAATGGGACATAGGCATAAGGATCTGGTTTTCCTTTCTTCTTTAAATCACCACCAGCTTTCTGTTGAATAAACCAAAAAAAATTTACATGAATTATTCATCATTGGAAATAAATAAACTAAAATTGATGAGTTAATCAGATAACATACTGTAGAAAATACACAGTAAATTGTCTCAAACTCTACATACACATGGTCTCAGTTTATTGTCTCAAACACAGTTAATTGTCTCAAACTCTACATACACAGGGTCTCAGTTTATTGTCTCGAACTCGACATACACAGTGTATCAGTTAATTGTCTCAAACTCTACATACACAGTGTATCAGTTTATTGTCTCAAACTCTACAAACACAGGATCTCAGTTTATTGTCTCAAACTCTACATACACAGTGTATCAGTTTGTCTCAAACTCTACATACACAGGATCTCAGTTTATTGTCTCAAACTCTACAAACACAGGGTCTCAGTTTATTGTCTTAAACTCTACATACACAGGATCTCAGTTAATTTTTTCAAACTCTACATACACAGGATCTCGGTTTATTGTCTCAAACTCTACATACACAGGATCTCAGTTTATTGTCTAAAACTCTACATACACAGGATCTCAGTTTATTGTCTAAAACTTTACATACACAGGATCTCAGTTAATTGTTTCAAACTCTACATACACAGGATCTCAGTTTATTGTCTCAAACTCTACATACACAGGATCTCAGTTTATTGTCTCAAACTCTACATACACATGATCTCAGTTTATTGTCTCAAACTCTACATACACAATGTATCAGTTTATTGTCTCAAACTCTACATACACAGTGTATCAGTTTATTGTCTCAAACTCTACATACACAGGATCACAGTTTATTGTCTCAAACTCTACATACACATGATCTCAGTTTATTGTCTCAAACTCTACATACACAGTGTATCAGTTTATTGTCTCAAACTCTACATACACAGTGTATCAGTTTATTGTCTCAAACTCTACATACACATGATCTCAGTTTATTGTCTCAAACTCTACATACACATGATCTCAGTTTGTCTCAAACTCTACATACACAGGATCTCAGTTTATTGTCTTAAACTCTACATACACAGGATCTCAGTTTATTGTCTAAAACTTTACATACACAGGATCTCAGTTAATTGTTTCAAACTCTACATACACAGGATCTCAGTTTATTGTCTAAAACTTTACATACACAGGATCTCAGTTAATTGTTTCAAACTCTACATACACAGGATCTCAGTTTATTGTCTCAAACTCTACATACACAGGATCTCGGTTTATTGTCTCAAACTCTACATACACAGTGTATCAGTTTATTGTCTCAAACTCTACATACACAGTGTATCAGTTTATTGTCTCAAACTTTACATACACAGGATCTCAGTTTATTGTCTCAAACTCTACATACACAGGATCTCGGTTTATTGTCTCAAACTCTACATACACAGTGTATCAGTTTATTGTCTTAAACTCTACATACACATGATCTCAGTTTATTGTCTCAAACTTTACATACACAGGATCTCAGTTTATTGTCTCAAACTCTACATACACAGTGTATCAGTTTATTGTCTCAAACTCTACAAACACAGGATCTCAGTTTATTGTCTTAAACTCTACATACACATGATCTCAGTTTATTGTCTCAAACTCTACATACACAGGATCTCAGTTTATTGTCTCAAACTCTACATACACATGATCTCAGTTTATTGTCTTAAACTCTACATACACAGGATCACAGTTTATTGTCTCAAACTCTACATACACATGATCTCAGTTTATTGTCTAAAACTCTACATACACATGATCTCAGTTTATTGTCTCAAACTCTACATACACATGATCTCAGTTTATTGTCTCAAACTCTACATACACATGATCTCAGTTTATTGTCTCAAACTCTACATACACAGGATCTCAGTTTATTGTCTCAAACTCTACATACACATGATCTCAGTTTATTGTCTCAAACTCTACATACACAGGATCTCAATTAAGTTTGGAAAGAATTAAAAGTATTTTTAAATGAAAAGTTTTGCTCAGTTTATTTTTGAAATGTGGAAATTGTTCAGCTAAGTTTGATCACAATTGCTGTACATTACTACATAAAACATATTTAGTTTACAAACCTTTGCTTTATACTCCACACCAAAACCTGATTTTTCTTTGCCAGTATTATCAATTGATCTATGAATACCTTTACCACCAGCTATAAATCATAAACATGGTATGTATATTACTAACACTATTGGTGGCTATTTTAATAATCGAAAAACAGTTGGTTGTAACTAAAATTTTACATTCTTGGAACAGTATTCATAGAATGACTATTCCAAAACATGCTGACCCTATTACAACCTCTGATAGTAAATTTGATTGTTGCATAAAAATTAGCCTAGTTTTCCTGACCCTACTCCAGCTGACAAATGAGAAAATAATTACATGAGTTAAATAAGAGTAAAAACTTTTAGTGAATGGCAATATATTCATCGGAATTACTGCATTCATTCCAGTATTCTGATTTTACATTCATTGTCTATATGTTTTGGGTTGAATATATCAATATTATTGATTAAAATTAACTACCTTTATATTTTTTATTATCTATAACATCATCATTATCATCTGAGTCATCTATATCTTCTACTGTTCTCTTACGATTTTTCTACAATTAAAAAGGAATAATAATAAAATTTATATAAAGAGACTTATAAAACATATAATCATCAACAATGTCTTAACCTTAACATGAGCTTTAAAATCATTGGAAGCATTTGTGAACATATATTTTCAAAATGAGTAAAAAATACACAAAACAGAATCTCACCTTTCTCCGTCCATCAATAGAGGCCATTAGATCTTCTAGATCATCTTCCATATCAGATTCCAATTTCTCTCCTAAAAAAATCAGTTTAAATTTTCAGACCAATGTCAACATCTGTTTATTTATGAGCACAAGGGCACATTCTCATTCTCAAAAAGTCTTAAGGGGAACAACAAAATCAAATTTGTCACTTTTAACCAATTCTTATCTTTTTTTGTGTGAAATTTGTTTATATATGAAACATGTAGGGAAAATAGTTTGAGATGAATAGAGTTACATAAGCATGTGGTGAAACAAGCCATTTACATTATCTCAAGATATCAAACATTAGTAAAACTAAGATCATTAAAAGCGCTGAATATGAAGCGTGACAATCAACAGAATGCCAGTGAACAATGAACTTACCTGTATCATCTTTTTCTGTAGTTATTACTAATCTACCATCTCCACCACGTTTAAATAATTCTTCACGTTTCTTATTTCTTTCGTTGTCATTTCTACTGTCAGGTTTTGATGCTAAATTAAAGAGATTGTTGGTATGATTCTTGTATGGTTATCAATTATCATTCTACTGGACAGACCTTTATAATATCCTTTATGAACCAAATTGATGTCTATATTGATTTCAAGGAGAAAAATTACACATGCTTATCAAATTTGCTAAACCTAAGTCAAAGTCCACAAATCACAAAATTATGAAGAAAACAAGAAATGACTCAGCAATCCCAGACCATTTAAAATTGTAATGAAAAATTCAGAACAAAGCTAAGCACTTTTCACCAGTGAAACACAAAAAAAATAGAAATCATGAAATGTGAAAAACTTACACAATATCTTTTTATTAGCAGAAGGATCTAAGAAATCAACAATATCTGTTCCTTCTTCCTGAATAAATGTCTTCTTTCCTTTCTTTTTCTTGGAACTTTCTGTCTTTTTCTCAGTTTCATCTTCATCTAATTCTGAATCAGTATCACGTAACAACTCATCTATTCTACAAGTTGTAAAATAAAATATATTATAGTTCAGCTATCAAACACTAGAGAAACATCAATAAAGTGCTAAAGAGTTTCTTAAAGCAACACATAACCTTCAACAATTATGTAGCATTTAGAAATATGTTGTTGCTTCTGTGATTGTCTTAATCTAATTTACCAGAAACAGGTAAAACAAAAATATCATATTTCATATCAATACATTAATTAAAGATTTTTACTTTTCGTTGGATCCCTGCATTTGTGACAAGAAAAAATGTTTGATCACTGTCTTAACCATACAAAGTTCTGCTGCTCTTTCAAAATTTGGCTGTATTTGGTCTGTGATATTCAAATATTTTTTTTTTTGATTACTTGTTACAATTTATGTATCAGTTTATACTTACGTTTCTGGTTTTGTTTTAGGAACGTCTTCATCATCAGAATCAGAATCATCATCATCTGAATCAGCAATTTGATTTCGTTTTTCTCGATCCAATCTTTTCCTAATGTTAACTAATACCTTATGAACATTGTCTGGTGTTAATTTATAGATCACTTCATATCTGTAATAAAATAGGAAAGTTTTTATACGACTATAACTTATATAATAATTTACATAATCGGAAACAAAATAATCATTCAATGTTTATGTCCGACCAACTTTTTAATTAAAGTTTATGTTTTCAATTACTGGTATCAAAAAGTTGTTAATTACATTTAAAAAAAGAAAGAAAAGGAAACATCTATATTTCTCTTTCTTAATGCCAGCTGGTCCTTGACCTGATCATTCGTACCGATTTACAGCTGGGTAGACTTGAATTATGAGTGAAGATGTCTTTCACACCCAGATTGAGAACTATTTAAGTGCATTTATCTCCTTGTACGTGAGTCCTGATTTCAACAATAGATTACCAATATCTTACCCAAATCTCTTGATTAATTTGGTATAAATTTGTTTATTCTTCAAATGAAAATGATGTTTACAATCTTCTTTCATTGAAACTAGACCATTTACCTAAAAGACAATTGGGAAGCACATTATTTAGATATTGATCAACATTTATGATATATGTGTTTCTAAAGGGAACAATCCTCTATTGGAAAAGTTATATAACTGTCATTGAGTTCCAATTCACTAGTATCAAGGGTAATAACTGGATTCTTACAGTAATCATGCTTAATGTACTATCAAAGGCTTAAGTAATTGCTTTCAATATTCAAACTTACCAATGTCTTTAACTGGCCAGCTAATGTGGTATCTTTATATGCTGATAACATCACTTTAATAAAAGCCAATGCAGACTGGACAATTTCTCTTGATTTTGATGTCAATAATAAGCACACATTATCTACTAGATCATCCAGACACTCAGATCCAACTTTATCTGAAACACAGAATACCATCCTGATACATGTATAAATCAAGGTCCAGAATTCATTAACAAAGCCTGAAATTTAGTATGTGTATCAGGGACACTGATAACATCGTAATGAAATTACCCCCAAATCGTAACGTCGTAACTTGGCTGTAATATCGTAATTAAAATCAACTGTATATCAACTAACCTTTATATTGGTAGAATATTCTAGTTAAAGCAAACAATGAACCACTGACCATTTCAGGTGTACCAGCCAGACCAGCTAATATCAACTTAATATATTCATATATCACTTCTGAAAAATATATTGCATACCTTAAATATATAGGACTGTATCCAAACAAGATTTTATAACATAAATCATCAAATCAACATTATATATGGACTCTACAAAAGGAAAACTGTGTTATAACCTAGTTATATTTTTTGTACACACCATTTCATAAATTCAAATTCCAGACAATAGTAAAAGGCTTAAGGTATCAGGAAAGAACAAACTATATACTATCTATTATCTTAGTATTGTAAATAAATGTAGTATCAACTTTTCTATTTTTGTATATAAATTTAGACTGAAATGTGCCTCAGATCTCTCAGTCATATACATGTAAATAAAATATATCATTTCTATTATCATTATTATTCACCTGATTCGGTTTTTTCCTTTCTCCATCTGATCATAGTATTACCTATTGATATTAATAATGTGTAGGCTGCTGTTCTGGCACGTCCTCCTATTTCTTTAGTACATAAAATAGCCTATAATAAACAGAAGAATTTAACACTAGGAATATAGCTAAGCAGATCAAATCAAAGGTTTATTAAAAGATAGCAACACTACAAAACTAATATTATGACAAGTAAAATGAATCCAAGGAGAAAAGCAAAAAATACCTCTGGTAACAGTGTCATGATAAAATTCATCTGTTTTTTCTCTAAATTCTGTACAATATGTGTTAAGCATCTTAATCGGGGCTGAAAAAAACAAAATAATATTAAAATCAAATCCTATCCATAAACAAATGGAAAAGAGTTATTAAACATTTAGATTCGAAATGAATTATATTATGAGTCTTCCTGTTAAAAGAATGCAGATATGAAAAGAAAGAAAATAAGAGATACAAAATAATCTTCTTCTATATTTCTATAGATAATGATCCTATTATTCAATTGGTCATTATATTTTTGTCTAATAAAATACCTTTCAAGTTTTATTTAACAAGAATAAGTTGAGGGAAATATCAACATATCAACAGACAATCAAGCGTAACTTACAGTTTTAGATGAAGGACTAGATTTGGATAAAGCTCCAGTTAATATTTTCTGTATTTTACTCAAGTTTTCTTGTACAAATACTTTACTAGCATCTGATTTCATGGAACAAATTTCTTCTAAAATTCTGTAGGATTTCTTCTGTAACTGATGATCGGTCGACTGGAATTCAAATTTTAGAATAAGTTCAGAACATCATGATGAAATACATTCATAACATGTTCTAGATTTCACTTGGATATACAATATAGGAAAATATCTTCAAACTGGCATTAAAATAAACAGATAAACAATTAATCTTATTATCGCTTTATTGAAAGTAACTTGTATTTAAAATAAATGGTATGGCATAAGATATGAACAGCACTTCTCAAAGCCATATAACAGTCAATAGCTAGATTTTGCTTTAATAAAACTATAAGACCAACACCATTTAGACCATTGATCATTCTGCATTTAAAATCTCTTAAAAATAAAATAAAACACCAACTCTACCTTTAAATTAGGTTTAGCCATATCAAAAATTAACTGTAACCTATCTTGCTTAACATAGGGTAATATAGCTGCTACTAAATCAGTCAAGGCCAATCTGAAATAAAGTTCATAATTGTTGGTAAACAAAGATATTCATTAACTTTTCTACCTTTCTTATCTAACACAGCACTTTATTGACTGTAGTCTTAAAATTTCCCCTGGAATACCAAATTTCATATCAATAACCACAATGACAATTACAAAGACATTACATTCTTTCTAATTACAAGAATATAGATTTATAAAAACTTAGTAATACTTACTTTCTAGCTTGTGTAATATCTTCATCATTTATTTTACTCATACAAGTATCAAAGAATGATTCTGCTAGCTGTAACAGATAATATACATGATGCAGAACGTCAATCAACACTGACATACAGTACCGTGCAATAAATATTCGTACAAAATGGCACAATTACATTTGCTCTACGACCCTACATTCTTGGACATCGCTTTGAAATTATTACAAAGGGGGAAAACCATCACCTATGTATCAGAAACGTTGGACGTGTCCAGGAGTACAATAGCAAGTTTTAAGAAGCGTGTAGAATGAAGGGGGTACAGAGAAAACACCTGAGACGAGGAAGTTAACCTTTTTCTTTTTGTACAAATATTTATTGCACGGTACTGTAGTTCTTGAATACTGACTTATTCAATTAAACCCTTTACACATTATAATAAATATAAAAATTTTGCTCCTGGTGATCATTATTCTTCATAATTCCAAACAACAATTACTATGATATAATATCATTATTTATCAGGGAGCTTGATTTTGGTGGATTTCATGTTTCAGTTAAACCACTAAGGGGTTGTAAAAAGGTTTTCTATTTTTAACTTCAGATCAATTTGCACCATTCCAATTTTCAGACAGATGTCTGTGGGATAGTGACATTATAGACATCTAATTTTCAAGGAATCAAAAGAACTACTGCAAATTGAAATGGTGCAAATCAATGCTATAAGTGTCTGCAATACACATAAGTCTTCTTTTACAATTGCTTTAATGTTTAAAATACAAAATTTAACAAAAATGTTTTAAAACAATTAATAGTGATAAGATAAGATAAGATAAGATATTTATTGTATCATTACGTACCATAAAGGACAGCAAACAATATACACATATTCATTAATGTTATAAAGTGTGTCTCTATGAATAATGCCAATTTTAGAAAATAAAAGATTAGTTACCTTTTCATCAGTTATTTGTAAGTAACATTTAATAGTAGCTAAAGCTGATAGTCTGCAGCTCTCTTTCTCTTTCTTAGGATCAGATGTAAATAAATTAAACAGTATAGGCAGGAAGTTCTTAGCAAACTTGGCTAATTCGGCTTTATTTTTTTCTACAATGAAAGGGAAAAACAGGAATATAAGTGTTCAGTAGGTTTAAAGTACTTTGAAAATGCTTGTATGTAATGCCCAACTCTGCTAATAAGCCAATATTGGTGCTGGGATGATAAATTGGTGAAGAGATATTTCACCTTTCTACATATCATAAAACCACTTTTATCAACTACATAACCAAAATATATACACTAATAAATAATGTAACTCAGAAGATAAAATGTTACTTTTGATACCATTTCCCCATATCACAAGGTGTATTGTATTATAATATAAATGGTATCATGTCATGATTCCCAGCATTGGCTTATGTATACTCCTATAGGACAATTGATATGAAGAGAAACTTAAACACTTCAGATTCAATTTGGGATATTTGAGAACATACAACAAAGAAGCAAAATCTCTATACTAACCATTTTCTAGATTGATGTTGATTAATTTTCTTAAAGCTCCCATAACTTCTATTTTTAAATCATCCCGTTCTGATATTGCTGTACCTAATATCTTGGCTACTGATTTAAAAGCCTACAATAATCAATTAAATTAAAATATTCAGAGTGCTATAAATGATATATTATTACTGTTCAAACTATAAGGTCACAATGTGTGACTAAAAATGTCTCCTCACCCTCTATTTAGCAAATATGTTATAGGGGTAAAAATTTGTATTTTTATTCACAGGAAACAATATCATTTGAAGATTTACTGTGGTGTAACTTATTATGATTATTCAACTGGAAGGTATAACAGTATAAAAACTTACTGTGGGTAAATCTGTAGGGTTTTTACAGAAACCTTGTAATAAAGACCAGAATTGTTTCTGTAGTGCATCATATGCTGTGGCTAGAGCGTAACTCTTCTCTGATCTTAAACGTAAACCTACAACACATGATATAATATTATGTACTCTATGTTTTCGACAAATGACTAATGAAAACAGAAACTTTGATAAAAAGCAATAAATCATATTTATTGAAATGTAACAAGGTTATTATCAATCTGAGGAACTGAAATTGAACTTTTTCAACTGATGTGAAAAAGTGGGCCGGGTATGTTCTAATATATATCAAATAATTAAAAAAAAAAAGTATATAATATATTTACAATTTTGTCGACATTTAGCAGCTAATGGTAAGAAATATGATGAGAAGAAAGATAACTCGGTATTCATTATGTTATTATTTAATATAGGTAACATCCAACTTCGTGGAAAGTTGTGATTGTCTCTGAAAAAAAAAAAGAATTATAAAAATTGGTTGAACACGATTTAAAGGGACTAGGGCATAAAAATGTATCAAAATTCAAATATGTATTTAATACCAATTTAAGTGTTGAGCTATTATCAAATTTTGGATTTTTCATTCTTCAGTTAGATGTAAACTCTATCAGCTGAGAAAACTAAATATATATGAAAATTGGTTATCACTAATTTTACAATCAAATTTCATTATGTTTTGGGATTCATATAAGAAGAAAATGATGCTGACTGAATTATTAAGTTCTTGTTGTATTCTTTAATGAATTTATTTTTCTAGGTGCTTACAAAATGATAAATAATAACCATAAAAACACTTACTCCTCTCCAGTAATATTAAGAGGTACGTTATCTAGTACAATCCTAGGTCCCATACTTCTTATAGCACAGCCTAATACTTGGTCTATTTCACCTTTATATGAACAGTTGGGTGTTTCTCTCAGTTCTACTAGTGTTATTAACATCTGAAATTACATATCCTCATATAAATACAATTCCAACTTTGAATTCTATTATTTGTATAACTGGTTGGGTATTGAAAAAAACTGCTAGAGTTTGAAGCTGGTGATGTCTCAAATACAAATACTTCAATAGTTGATAAATCTTATGTCTTTGCAACAACAATACAGTGCAGTCTTTATTTAAAAATGTATATAAAAAATAAAATCACTATCTAAAAAGTTTTACTCACTTTTTCAAGTAAACTAGGTAACTTTTTACCAACAACCTAAAAATATCAAGATCATCGATCATTGTTAGATCTAGTAGTATCGTTAGATCTAGTAGTTAATTGATATACTGATACAGTTTGTGGTATTATAACTACAGACAAACTAGATGTCACATTCTCATTCTAAAAATCAATTTGTGTGAAATAAGCTTGTAACTTAAAATAGTTCATAAAGATCACAGTAATCTTTTGAGATGAATGACTGTATCAACATATATACAAAACACACTACAAAGTTTTCAAGACAAGATTTATATTTACTTACATCATATAAAACACCTAACAGATGAAAAACATTCTTCCATGCTGATAAATATTGGTAACCTAACCCACTCTGACAAACTGTTACTATTTTATGTATTGGTGTAGTAGAACCTTTAGGAGCTGATTCCACTAAAACTTGTTGATAATCTAGAGTAGGAGCTACACAATTTAATAGTAATATCTATAATAAAAATAAAATGATTGTCTTTAAACATTCCTTCTACTCAATGGATTAAGAACATTTCTATGTGTGAAGAAAAATTTCAACACACAGGGCATGTAGGTTTGAATGTTCACTATAGAGCAGGCCTTTGTAAAGGGCAAAATGCATTTAACGAAAATAATATAAGGGTCAAACAGAGATTAGCTAGCATAGAAAGGAGAGCGTTTTAGTGGAAGGGGTCACTCTTGAGTGGCCAATCTCAAGGGCGTCACAGGCAGGATTCCATTTGAGAAGGCCTGTGATAAAGAGTAATCAACCCTTTAACAAAATTTTATAATTTATCTCAATAAAAAGTCCTGAACCTTTAATGTATTAGCGGCTGCACTAACAACTTCTGGTTTATTGGATAATAAACAAGCCATACTGATAGAAAATAACTTTGGTAGGTGACTAACTCCCAGTTTCTCATCAATTCTGAAATTGAAATTCTGTATTATTCATAAATATTTTATTAAACAATTGATTCTATATCAGTAACATATACATTAACTATCTGGAATGTTCTAGTCCCAAACTTACACTCTAATCCCAGCCTTTTGACTGATATGGCTAGGGGAGAGTCCGAAATACTAGTCCCCCAAAATTAGGGATTTTCCACACCTTTGTGGGTGCTGAGGTTTAAAACATATTTATATACCTCGAATCCACATGCTAAGTTGCTTAGTTTTTCTGACTTTCCCAAGCCATATCTGTCCAAATAGCTGTCAAAGGCTGGGAATAGAGTCAGCAAGTTTCAGACTAGGAATGCTCCTATCCTATTATAAACATCTGTTATGTAGATGTATGATAATCATATTAAAGCATGGTCTGTTACAAGATATACAATATGAAAGTATAATCAAATCTATTAAAACTAGAAGAATCAAGATGACTTTTCCAATGTTAACTGAAGTCGCTGTTCATATACTAATTATCTTAGCAATGAGCCATACCACTTTTCATTTCCTTTAAGAAAGAATTAATGTCGAACTTTTTACCTGATTAAATTAACATGGGCTTTCTCCATAACTGCTAACCAAGCTCTCATAGGTTGACTATCATGTTCTGATGGTTGGTAATCATACAATGCCTACAAATAAAAAACAAAATTTTACTTTATGCTTATTATCAAGGTATTTTGCTATAATGAGCTAAAAGCTAAGTTTTTCTTTAACAGCTATGTTAAAACAAATTTGTAAAGCAGAACCTGATGCCTTTCTATGACTGAGTTGGTCAACATCACATCAACTCAAGAGTATTATTCACAGATCACATTACTTGAACCGACTGTATTTTCAAAACCTACTCAACACTTATCATACTATAAGCTTAAAGCTAACAAAGCAGTATCTTTTCAAAGATATAATAAAACAAATAACTTACAGTTATGATTTGTGCATTTAATTCAGCAGGTAAATTAGTTGATTTAGGTGAAGATGAAAACATACCATGTAATGCTTGCATACCCCCAGCTTTTACTAACTAGAAGTAGAAAATTAAGAGTAGCAAGTTCAAGTTCAAACCAATCTAAATTGTCTGAGATAATAAATAGAATACGAGTATTTGTTGCATATAATTAAGAGTTTTAACCAATCATAGATGTGTATGCAGTTAAACAATGGGCAATTGAAAAAAGACTGGACAATGATTCTATTGTGACCAATCTATGAAAATACACTTTGTTATTAGCTTACTAGCCTGGTAAGTAGCATAATATTAATATCCATACCTGATTATTTATAGTCATAACTCTCAGTATATTTTCACATGTTGACTTTAAACTATTATGAGAGAATGTACCCATTATTTCTTTTAACAATCCAAGTGTATAGAGAGTATTCACAACATCATTTGAACCTACAAATATATAACAATAAGATTACATCTCATATTCCATTCATTTCATCAACTTCAAGATAAGAAAATGTCTAGTCCAGCATTTAGAATTGAGTATTGAGGATACCTCTACATTCTATTTTCATGATTTCAAATTCCAGTCCAACATAACATGTAATAACAGTGAAACAAATTTCCAAACAAATTCACATGCAATTCTGACTATGCTGATAGATTTTTTATATGAATATTATTCACAATGAGGTAGTTATATGTTAGTGTGTGTTATATGATATAGAGTATAAAAATAAAAGCCAACCTGCACATTGTTCTATTTCTGTGTTACAATATTTAGCTGTTAATGATGAAGCTGGGTGGTAAGGTGGACTGTCATCATTTAACATAAATAAACTTCCTTTTAGTATTATCTTTACAGCTTGATGGCATGTCTTTCTTATCTAAAATACACAAATCTCCTAAGTATACAGTATACACTGTTACACACATTGTATTGGGTTCATAAATGCACCATCAAAATAAAAAGTGTTTCAAATTAAAATTGGGATCAGCATCAATGCTGAACAAGTATGAACTGTGAACATGAAAAATAAAATTGTTGGTAACATCCAAATTGTTTGCTAAATATTGGAGCAAACAAGTCAAGACAAGAGATAGGTCACCATAAGAATCAATTGGCAAGATATATAATTCTGAAACATTGAATGAAAGGTAAAATTTCTCAGAAAAAACAAAAAATCCAACACATCCCTGAATGTAACAATGCAAAGTCTAAGCATACATTTTACATTGCCTACAATTATTCCTATAGCCTTTACCACTTTCTACATATTCACATTTAAGCTTTAGAGCTTTATATCTATACTGCTTATCTGTTGGCTTTCATAATTAATCAACTCTAATAATCTTAGATAATACAGAACCTACCCTAGGTTTTTTATGTGTGATAAATGTCAATATACTGTTGTATATCTGATGCGTTGAACCATAATTCCATACACTTTGATCTTGTACTCTTAATACAGCAGCAAGACATAACAACAACTGTAACATATCATTATAACTATCAAAATAATCTGAGTAAAACACTGTCATAAATAAACAAGTAAATTCAGTAAGAAAGTTTTAAAATATAAAAGAGAAACTATTGAAAGGAATGCTGAATTTCATTACAGTACTCCAGCTTCAGTTTTGATACTCAATGTAATTGTGCCAACTATAAGCACCCATGGCCACCCATGTACAAAGGTAAAGAAAAAACAGCTCTCAAATATGAATGAATATCCATCTTAAATATTATTCAGTTTAAACTTACAGATTTTGTTAGAGATGTAGAAACTCCATCAGAGTATTTAGCTAAATAGTCTAGTAATTGTTTTGATACTTGAGAAAAACGACTCTTTAAAACAGGTGCTGGAACTCTGAAAGAAGGAAATCAGAAATATAGTATAATCTATTTGGGACAAGTAAAACTTTCAAATATGATATATCTAAACTTCTTTTTATTTATGTTAACAGCAGATGAAGAACATTTGAAATCAATAAATTGGTAAATAATAAAAATAAACTGAATATACTTACTTCTTGATAGCCAAATTTAATAAATAAGAAATGGCAGCTAAAGATTCTCTAGATTCAGCGCTTTCTAATGCTGTCATCTAAAATTAAGACAAACAAATAAATGAAAGATGTATTTTTATGGCAATATGATTTCCTGAATTTGATTCTCAGTAATAGAAAAAAGAATTAAGACATTAAAAGTGGCCAAAGCATTGATAACAAATGATATGTATTCTAAGTTTATCATCATTCAAAATATCGCCAATTATCTCAAAAAGGGTTAACTGACATTGATCTTACCAAAGCAGCAAAATATTCTGTTTCTGATTCTGTACCACCTTGTTGTTTGATGACCTCTGTAATAGCTGCTAGTACTGCCAATATCTACAATAATCAGATCAGAAGGGTAAAATTCTAGATGTTCTGTTTTCTTTTATACGGTACAATACAAATGAATATTGTGAACAAAGTAGTACTTGTATTAAGAAATGCAAATACATGTATTATAACGGTGCGTCTTTTCACAACCGAAGACTACCGATGACCACAGAAGACTACCGAAGACTACCGATAACCACAGAATACCACCGAAGACCTCAATTTATTATCTAAATCATTTTTAACAGTTCTTATGGTCAATTTTTCATCACGTAAATGCCCAATATGCCATCTAACAAGCCGTGACAAATAAAAAAAACTTAGTTATTTAGTTAACAATGCTGTGTTGGTTCCACGTACAACACCCAATTGCATTAAAGACACAGATTTGAATTAAGATGAATATCAATATTCTGGTTGAGTATAGTTTTGTTAAATTGTTGTCTTACCCGAACACAATAACAGCATAACAATATTCTGCAATTTGCCCGATCAAATCGCAAACAATACAATATCTGGTGGATTCTCTATATCACTGAACAGAAACCATGCCACACAACACTCGATCATCAAGATATTGATTAGTTGATTAGAGATTAAGGTGTTGACATGCGATTTAATCAATCCAGACTGGGATTTCGTCCGAATTTTCTCACAGAAGTCAAAGTTGACAGTGGATTGCCATACCTGTCCTGTTTATAACAATAAAGTATAAAATATGACAACTGTTGTTACATTGCATCTATCTCAGTCTTCTCAGATCTCTGATATTACTGTAGTACTAAAGTTAACCAATATATATTACTCTTTACCATCATGTCTACTGTGCATAAACGTAAAGTTAAATATTCTAAACGTTCCGCGTTTTACCCTTGTGGTATTTGTCGTAGGAACTGTACATCTAAATCGGTACAATGTAACTGTTGTGGTTATTGGTATCATTATGATTGTGACGAGAACTTTTCATCGTTGCTTCGAGTACGGACCTGTATCCAGATGTGCCTCAACGAAAAAATGTACCTAAGAAGGTCAGATGCCGCTGATCTCCATCTTATATCTCCAGATTATCGCGATGCGTGTATTGCCTCTTCAACTGATGGTTCATATTCGTCGGCATGGACAATCATGGCTTTGGCTGACGTACCTCTTCTCATGTATCTTCATACATGTCCGTTCCTGATTCCCCAGTTGATGATACAAGAAGAAATGATCTATTTGACCAGGATTACATCCACACACAGCCACACGAAGACTTTGTACAAAACACCTTAAAGATAATATTAAGTTTTACCTTCAAAATAAAGTTGGAGTGAATTCAAAACTTAGGAACGAAGTAATGGACCACATTTTCGGTGATTCGGGATTGGTCAATGCTGACGATTCGATAACCTTTGAGAGACTCTCTATTGAATTAAAATCTTTATGTGGAAATATTGAACAATTTGTAAATTACTTTGAAAAAGTTCTCAAAGATAGGTTAGATAGGTACGTGTTTCAGCCACGAAGGGCTAGCAATATTAAGTCACCAAAGTTGTGGACAAATAACAATGCCGAATCAATCAATAGAATATTTAAATTTGCTATCAATTGGAAACCCCAATCGACACCTGAACTTATCAAAAAACTGTTCGATTGTGTTGATTATCAGTTTATGAATTTAAGAGCCGCTCTGCATAATACGGGGGATTATAAGCTTACGACAAATGAGAAAAGATACTTAGTATCTGAGCATTATTGGAGGTTAAGAACAACTGAACAAAAAAAGTCGATATTTTTAATGTTTTTAACAAATAAGAAAAGAAAAAATCCACCTGAAACTATAATTTCATCAGATGGAAAATACCAGGTACCGACTAAAGCTCGATATGTAGCAAAAAAACCTTGCCAAAGAAAACGCCCCGTGAATGTGAGAACCCGTCCTCGTTAATGTCTCTTATTTATTGTTATTTGTGATGTATATATTCTTTGTTTCGTTATTCTCATCATATTTATTTGTGAATAAATGGTCTGATTGCACCCCCTTACTTGTATTTATTTGTCTTGCATATATGCCAGACGACACGAAACGACAGTCTGCTCCAGCAATGCAGACGGGTACATCAAAATGTCTTTGGTTGGTGTTGTTGAACCGAACCCAGTTTTCCACTTGCCACAGCTTGTTAGGTGGCATAATTTGACCTCACATGATGAAACAATTGCCCATAAGAGCTGTTAAAAATGAATTTTGGGTCTTCGGTAGTCGACGGTGGACATCGGTAGTCTTCGGTGGTCTTCGGCTGTGAAAAGACGCACCCGTATTATAATTGAGAAGCAACATCATAACACCAATTGTAAAGATCATTTAAAAGTGGTGTTTGTTTAGACAACCCGTCTACATGTCAACTCGTCTACAACCTTGAGTTAACTTGTCGACAAACCTTCAGATGACTAGTCTACAATATTGATGTTGACTGGTATTCTTAAAAATAACCTACTTCTTTATGCATTGCTGAGTTTGACGACCAATATCTATGAACTCTACTGAAAGTTGCATTTGTACAATCTGTCCAATTAGTAGCCCATGTACTAAATGTTTTAGCTGTAACACTCCTAGTATCTTCAGTAGAAATAATAGATTGTGTTTCTGGATCACCATCATCGGCATTGTGTTTCGCTAGTGCAGCAACAGTTAAACCACTCGGACCTGAAAATAATGAAAAATCAAATCCAAGCCAACAAATGGCTTGTTTTTTGGGGTTTTTTTTTGGTTTTTTTTATAAAATAACATTAAAAAAGATCTGATGCATTTATCGATAGCCTTCCTTATTTACAATTATTATTAATTACAATTAACGACATACCCGTATTTTTATGAAATATTCTATTTTTAGCAGCCTCTCTAAACTTTTTTGTTACAGGATTGCTGCTCGAACTCTGACCTTTCCTCCATTTTCCAGCTTTGTTAGGTTTATCCTTAGGATGAGACCTCCTGCCCTTCATTCCTTTCATTGAATTGTGTCTCATAATCGTCGCTATTTTTAATGGAAATATTGTCAACAAACGCACATGTTTTTGTAAGCCATTTTGAATCGTGAATTATCTCCCTTAACAAAATCCGTAACCAAAATTATAGAAAACGTACCCAATAATCTAGCGAATTTATTCCAAACGAAAGAAAGTTTAATTCTAAGGTGTAGGCCTACTACATATATGGTCGTTAAAGTGATACAACCTATTAGAATGAACTAGCTAACCCTGAGCTAACCCTAGTTTGCATTCCAAAATCAAGAGTTACCCTTAGGGTTAAACCCAACTAATCCTAGGGTTAGTGTTGATGTTTACCTTATGTCTCGGTAGCCGAGTGGTCTCCATAGTTTTTTGTCAACTTTGAGGTCCCAGGTTCGATTCCCGTGCTCTTGCTCGATGACGTGCCCTTTCATTTGGTATGCGCAAGTCCTATATTTGAGCAAGCTTTCACCCTTTTCTGAGCTAACCCTAGTTTGCATTCCAAAATCAAGAGTTACCCTTAGGGTTAACCCCAGCTAACCTTAGGAATTATAGGTTGTAACATTACAGTTAAGCAATGTTACGAAAGCACAGGCACAGGTATGTAGGCACAACCTTTAGTAAAAGTTATTGATTGTGCAATTAGATAAAAAAAATAAATAATAAGATTGAAAATGATGAAGTAGCTATCTATAATCTTGTGAATCTGAAATATAATAACAATACTGGTTCCCTGATAGGAACATTAGTATCCATGGAAATGGATATACTATATTATGTAAGGTTTGCTATCATATGAAATCACTAATGTAATAAAAAAAAAACATTATATAATGAATGATATAATATAATTGGTTTGAAAATAATATAATACGATTTTTTGAAAATACTGGAAAATTACTCGTTGGATAACATAGGTAAGAAATAAGAAGGTTGAAGAAAAGTCTAAGGAAGGAGGGGTAATCTACCATGGACTAAGATATCATTAAGATTTTTATTTCGTGTATAGGCAATCACTAAATCGTTTGTGAAAACAGCAGGAAATTTATCTTGTAATTCCTTGTAAAGGCGGATTATAATTCGAGGAACTTGACCAGATGTGCTGCTATATTGGATGACAAAGGGTATAATCTGAAAGTCTACTTGGATGTTCATTCCTTAGGGATGCATAGTTTGTAATTTATTTATCCAATAATTCTCTCTAATTAACCGAATTTTCTTAGTTTCTATGCCAGGCTGTTCATATATCTGTTCTATGGGAATAATTTTGAGATCTGTTAGCTGGAGGTCGGGTTGGTTAAAATGTTTGGAGACGGTTTTGTTACTTTTTTTGAGATTGATATCTGATTTATGGTGGTTGAAACGGACTCTTAAAGAATTCTTTGTTTCACCAACGTATTGTTCATTACACCGCGTGCATGAGATGAAGTAAATAATATTGCTAACCCTAATTTGCTTCAAACCGATTTAAACCCTCTTTGCGCCATTTGCAGGTAAGGAGAAACTTTAAACTGGCCTATTAAACCACCCTAAGATAATTTTTTCGGTACCAAATTGCATTGGGAGTATGCGCTACGACGTGCTCTTTCATTTGGTATGCGCAAGTCCTATATTTCAACAAGCTTTCACCCTTTTCTGAGCTAACCCTAGTTTGCATTCCAAAATCAAGAGTTACCCTTAGGGTTAACCCCAGCTAACCCTAGGGTTAGTGTTGGTATTAACCTTATGTCTCGGTAGCCGAGTGGTCTCCATAGTTTTTTGTCAACTTTGAGGTCCCAGGTTCTATTCCCAATTGCAGTATTGGTATTTTATTTGTATTTTTGCAAGTCAAACACTGTCTCCTCGATCATTTTTAGACAACACAATAATTTTATCAAAATTGGGCAAGGCTGTGCATTGCTAACCCTAATTTGCTTCAAACCGATTTAAACCCTCTTAGCGCCATTTGCAGGTAAGGAGAAACTTTAAACTGGCCTATTAAACCGCCCTGAGAACATTTTTTCGGTACCAAATTGCGTTGGGAGTATGCGCTACGACGTGCTCTTTCATTTGGTATGCGCAAGTCCTATATTTCAACAAGCTTTCATCCTTTTCTGAGCTAACCCTAGTTTGCATTCCAAAATCAAGAGTTACCCTTAGGGTTAACCCCAGCTAACCCTAGGGTTAGTGTTGGTATTAACCTTATGTCTCGGTAGCCGAGTGGTCTTCATAGTTTTTTGTCAACTTTGAGGTCCCAGGTTCGATTCCCAATTGCAGTATTGGTATTTTTTTTTTTGTATTTTTTCAAGTCAAACACTGTCTCCTCGATCATTTTCAGACAACACAAAAATTTTATCAAAATTGGGCAAGGCTGTGCATAGCTAACCCTAATTTGCTTCAAACCGATTTAAACCCTCTTAGCGCCATTTGCAGGTAAGGAGAAACTTTAAACTGGCCTATTAAACCACCCTAAGATAAGTTTTTCGGTTCCAAATTGCGTTGGGGGTATGCGCTACGACGTGCTCTTTCATTTGGTATGCGCAAGTCCTCTATTTCAACAAGCTTTCACCCTTTTCTGAGCTAACCCTAGTTTGCATTCCAAAATCAAGAGTTACCCTTAGGGTTAACCCCAGCTAACCCTAGGGTTAGTGTTGGTATTAACCTTATGTCTCGGTAGCCGAGTGGTCTCCATAGTTTTTTGTCAACTTTGAGGTCCCAGGTTCTATTCCCAATTGCAGTATTGGTATTTTATTTGTATTTTTGCAAGTCAAACACTGTCTCCTCGACCATTTTCAGACAACACAATAATTTTATCAAAATTGGGCAAGGCTGTGCATAGCTAACCCTAATTTGCTTCAAACCGATTTAAACCCTCTTTGCGCCATTTGCAGGTAAGGAGAAACTTTAAACTGGCCTATTAAACCGCCCTAAGAACATTTTTTCGGTACCAAATTGCGTTGGGAGTATGCGCTACGACGTGCTCTTTCATTTGGTATGCGCAAGTCCTCTATTTCAACAAGCTTTCACCCTTTTCTGAGCTAAGCCTAGTTTGCATTCCAAAATCAAGAGTTACCCCAGCTAACCCTAGGATTAGTGTTGTTATTAACCTTATGTCTCGGTAGCCGAGTGGTCTCCATAGTTTTTTGTCAACTTTGACGTCCCAGGTTCGATTCCCAATTGCAGTATTGGTATTTTTTTGTATTTCTTCAAGAAAACCACTGTCTTCTCGATCATTTTCAGACAACACAATAATTTTATCAAAATTGGGCAAGGCTGTGCATAGCGAACACTAATTTGCTGCAAACCGATTTAAACCCTCTTTGCGCCATATGCAGGTAAGGAGAAACTTTAAACTGGCCTATTAAACCGCTCTAAGAACATTTTTTCGGTATTAAATTGCGTTGGGAGTATGCGCTACGACGTGCTCTTTCATTTGGTATGCGCAAGTCCTATATTTCAACAAGCTTTCACCCTTTTCTGAGCTAACCCTAGTTTGCATTCCAAAATCAAGAGTTACCCTTAGGGTTAGTGTTGGTATTAACCTTATGTCTCGGTAGCCGAGTGGTCTCCATAGTTTTTTGTCAACTTTGAGGTCCCAGGTTCGATTCCCAATTGCAGTATTGGTATTTTTTTTTTGTATTTTTTCAAGTCAAACACTGTCTCCTCGATCATTTTCAGACAACACAAAAATTTTATTAAAATTGGGCAAGGCTGTGCATAGCTAACCCTAATTTGCTTCAAACCGATTTAAACCCTCTTTGCGCCATTTGCAGGTAAGGAGAAACTTTAAACTGGCCTATTAAACCGCCCTAAGAACATTTTTTCGGTACCAAATTGCGTTGGGAGTATGCGCTACGACGTGCTCTTTCATTTGGTATGCGCAAGTCCTATATTTCAACAAGCTTTCACCTTTTCTGAGCTAACCCTAGTTTGCATTCCAAAATCAAGAGTTACCCTTAGGGTTAACCCCAGCTAACCCTAGGGTTAGTGTTGGAATTAACCTTATGTCTCGGTAGGCGAGTGGTTTCCGTAGCTTTTTGTCAACTTTGAGGTCCCAGGTTCGATTCCCTTTTGCAGTATTGGTATTTTTTTTTATTTTTTCAAGCAAAAAAACTATCTCCTCGATCATTTTAGGACAACACAATAATTTTATTAAAATTGGGCAAGGCTGTGCATAGCTAACCCTAATTTGCTTTCAACCGATTTAAACCCTCTTTGCGCCATTTGCAGATAAGGAGAAACTTTAAACTGGCCTATTCAACCGCCCTAACATCATTTTTTCGGTTGCAAATTGCGTTGGGAGTATGCACTACGACGTTCTTCTTCATTTGGTATGCGGAATTCCAGTATTTAAGCAAGCTTTTACCCTTTCCTGAGCTAACGCCTAGTTTGCATTGCAAAATCAAGTGTTACCCTTAGGGTTAACACAGCTAACCCTAGGGTTAGTGTTGGTCTTAATCCTAGGTCTCGGTAGCCGAGTGGTCTCCCTAGCTTTTTGTCAACTTTGAGGTCCCAGGTTCGATTCCCACTTGCATTATTGGTATATTTTTTTTTTTTTTCAAGTAGAAAACTGTCTCCTCGATCATTTTCAGACAACACAATAATTTTATCAAAATTGGGCAAGGCTGTGCATAGCTAACCCTAATTTGCTTCAAACCGATTTAAACCCTCTTTGCGCCATTTGCAGGTAAGGAGAAACTTTAAACTGGCCTATTAAACCGCCCTAAGATAATTTTTTTCGGTACCAAATTGCGTTGGGAGTATACGCTACGACGTGCTCTTTCATTTGGTATGCGCAAGTCCTATATTTGAGCAATCTTTCACCCTTTTCTGAGCTAACCCTAGTTTGCATTCCAAAATCAAGAGTTACCCTTAGGGTTAACCCCAGCTAACCCTAGGGTTAGTGTTGGTATTAACCTTATGTAGCCGAGTGGTCTCCATAGTTTTTTGTCAACTTTGACGTCCCAGGTTCGATTCCCAATTGCAGTATTGGTATTTTTTTGTATTTTTTCAAGAAAAACACTGTCTTCTCGATTATTTTAAGACAACACAATAATTTTATCAAAATTGGGCAAGGCTGTGCATAGCTAACCCTAATTTGCTTCAAACCGATTTAAACCCTCTTTGCAGGTAAGGAGAAACTTTAAACTGGCCTATTAAACCGCCCGAAGAACATTTTTTCGGTACCAAATTGCGTTGGGAGTATGCGCTACGACGTGCTCTTTCATTTGGTATACGCAAGTCCTATATTTGAGCAATCTTTCACCCTTTTCTGAGCTAACCCTAGTTTGCATTCCAAAATCAAGAGTTACCCTTAGGGTTAACCCCAGCTAACCCTAGGGTTAGTGTTGGTATTAACCTTATGTCTCGGTAGCCGAGTGGTCTCCATAGTTTTTTGTCAACTTTGAGGTCCCAGGTTCGATTCCCAATTGCAGTATTGGTATTGTTTTTTGTATTTTTTCAAGTCAAACACTGTCTACTCGATCATTTTCAGACAACACAAAAATTTTATCAAAATTGGGCAAGGCTGTGCATAGCTAACCCTAATTTGCTTCAAACCGATTTAAACCCTCTTTGCGCCATTTGCAGGTAAGGAGAAACTTTAAACTGGCCTATTAAACCGCCCTAAGAACATTTTTTCGATACCAAATTGCGTTGGGAGTATGCGCTACGACGTGCTCTTTCATTTGGTATGCGCAAGTCCTATATTTCAACAAGCTTTCACCCTTTTCTGAGCTAACCCTAGTTTGCATTCCAAAATCAAGAGTTACCCTTAGGGTTAACCCCAGCTAACCCTAGGGTTAGTGTTGGTATTAACCTTATGTCTCGGTAGCCGAGTGGTCTCCATAGTTTTTTGTCAACTTTGAGGTCCCAGGTTCGATTCCCAATTGCAGTATTGGTATTTTTTTTTTTGTATTTTTTCAAGTCAAACACTGTCTCCTCGATCATTTTCAGACAACACAAAAATTTTATCAAAATTGGGCAAGGCTGTGCATAGCTAACCCTAATTTGCTTCAAACCGATTTAAACCCTCTTAGCGCCATTTGCAGGTAAGGAGAAACTTTAAACTGGCCTATTAAACCACCCTAAGATAAGTTTTTCGGTTCCAAATTGCGTTGGGAGTATGCGCTACGACGTGCTCTTTCATTTGGTATGCGCAAGTCCTCTATTTCAACAAGCTTTCACCCTTTTCTGAGCTAAGCCTAGTTTGCATTCCAAAATCAAGAGTTACCCCAGCTAACCCTAGGATTAGTGTTGTTATTAACCTTATGTCTCGGTAGCCGAGTGGTCTCCATAGTTTTTTGTCAACTTTGACGTCCCAGGTTCGATTCCCAATTGCAGTATTGGTATTTTTTTTGTATTTTTTCAAGAAAACCACTGTCTTCTCGATCATTTTCAGACAACACAATAATTTTATCAAAATTGGGCAAGGCTGTGCATAGCTAACCCTAATTTGCTGCAAACCGATTTAAACCCTCTTTGCGCCATTTGCAGGTAAGGAGAAACTTTAAACTGGCCTATTAAACCGCTCTAAGAACATTTTTTCGGTATTAAATTGCGTTGGGAGTATGCGCTACGACGTGCTCTTTCATTTGGTATGCGCAAGTCCTATATTTCAACAAGCTTTCACCCTTTTCTGAGCTAACCCTAGTTTGCATTCCAAAATCAAGAGTTACCCTTAGGGTTAGTGTTGGTATTAACCTTATGTCTCGGTAGCCGAGTGGTCTCCATAGTTTTTTGTCAACTTTGAGGTCCCAGGTTCGATTCCCAATTGCAGTATTGGTATTTTTTTTTGTATTTTTTCAAGTCAAACACTGTCTCCTCGATCATTTTCAGACAACACAAAAATTTTATTAAAATTGGGCAAGGCTGTGCATAGCTAACCCTAATTTGCTTCAAACCGATTTAAACCCTCTTTGCGCCATTTGCAGGTAAGGAGAAACTTTAAACTGGCCTATTAAACCGCCCTAAGAACATTTTTTCGGTACCAAATTGCGTTGGGAGTATGCGCTACGACGTGCTCTTTCATTTGGTATGCGCAAGTCCTATATTTCAACAAGCTTTCACCCTTTTCTGAGCTAACCCTAGTTTGCATTCCAAAATCAAGAGTTACCCTTAGGGTTAACCCCAGCTAACCCTATTGTTAGTGTTGGAATTAACCTTATGTCTCGGTAGCCGAGTGGTTTCCGTAGCTTTTTGTCAACTTTGAGGTCCCAGGTTCGATTCCCACTTGCAGTATTGGTATTTTTTTTTATTTTTTCAAGCAAAAAAACTATCTCCTCGATCATTTTAGGACAACACAATAATTTTATTAAAATTGGGCAAGGCTGTGCATAGCTAACCCTAATTTGCTTTCAACCGATTTAAACCCTCTTTGCGCCATTTGCAGATAAGGAGAAACTTTAAACTGGCCTATTCAACCGCCCTAACATCATTTTTTCGGTTGCAAATTGCGTTGGGAGTATGCATTACGACGTTCTTCTTCATTTGGTATGCGGAATTCCAGTATTTAAGCAAGCTTTTACCCTTTCCTGAGCTAACGCCTAGTTTGCATTGCAAAATCAAGTGTTACCCTTAGGGTTAACACAGCTAACCCTAGGGTTAGTGTTGGTCTTAATCCTAGGTCTCGGTAGCCGAGTGGTCTCCCTAGCTTTTTGTCAACTTTGAGGTCCCAGGTTCGATTCCCACTTGCATTATTGGTATATTTTTTTTTTATTTTTTCAAGTAGAAAACTGTCTCCTCGATCATTTTCAGACAACACAATAATTTTATCAAAATTGGGCAAGGCTGTGCATAGCTAACCCTAATTTGCTTCAATCCGATTTAAACCCTCTTTGCGCCATTTGCAGGTAAGGAGAAACTTTAAACTGGCCTATTAAACCGCCCTAAGATCATTTTTTCGGTACCAAATTGCGTTGGGAGTATACACTACGACGTGCTCTTTCATTTGGTATGCGCAAGTCCTATATTTGAGCAATCTTTCACCCTTTTCTGAGCTAACCCTAGTTTGCATTCCAAAATCAAGAGTTACCCTTAGGGTTAACCCCAGCTAACCCTAGGGTTAGTGTTGGTATTAACCTTATGTAGCCGAGTGGTCTCCATAGTTTTTTGTCAACTTTGACGTCCCAGGTTCGATTCCCAATTGCAGTATTGGTATTTTTTTGTATTTTTTCAAGAAAACACTGTCTTCTCGATTATTTTAAGACAACACAATAATTTTATCAAAATTGGGCAAGGCTGTGCATAGCTAACCCTAATTTGCTTCAAACCGATTTAAACCCTCTTTGCAGGTAAGGAGAAACTTTAAACTGGCCTATTAAACCGCCCGAAGAACATTTTTTCGGTACCAAATTGCGTTGGGAGTATGCGCTACGACGTGCTCTTTCATTTGGTATGCGCAAGTCCTATATTTCAACAAGCTTTCACCCTTTTCTGAGCTAACCCTAGTTTGCATTCCAAAATCAAGAGTTACCCTTAGGGTTAACCCCAGCTAACCCTAGGGTTAGTGTTGGAATTAACCTTATGTCTCGGTAGCCGAGTGGTTTCCGTAGCTTTTTGTCAACTTTGAGGTCCCAGGTTCGATTCCCACTTGCAGTATTGTTATTTTTTTTTATTCTCCTCGATCATTTTAGGACAACACAATAATTTTATTAAAATTGGGCAAGGCTGTGCATAGCTAACCCTAATTTGCTTTCAACCGATTTAAACCCTCTTTGCGCCATTTGCAGATAAGGAGAAACTTTAAACTGGCCTATTCAACCGCCCTAACATCATTTTTTCGGTTGCAAATTGCGTTGGGAGTATGCACTACGACGTTCTTCTTCATTTGGTATGCGGAATTCCAGTATTTAAGCAAGCTTTTACCGTTTCCTGAGCTAACCCTAGTTTGCATTGCAAAATCAAGTGTTACCCTTAGGGTTAACACAGCTAACCCTAGGGTTAGTGTTGGTCTTAATCCTAGGTCTCGGTAGCCGAGTGGTCTCCCTAGCTTTTTGTCAACTTTGAGGTCCCAGGTTCGATTCCCACTTGCATTATTGGTATATTTTTTTTTTATTTTTTCAAGTAGAAAACTGTCTCCTCGATCATTTTCAGACAACACAATAATTTTATCAAAATTGGGCAAGGCTGTGCATAGCTAACCCTAATTTGCTTCAAACCGATTTAAACCCTCTTTGCGCCATTTGCAGGTAAGGAGAAACTTTAAACTGGCCTATTAAACCGCCCTAAGATAATTTTTTCGGTACCAAATTGCGTTGGGAGTATACGCTACGACGTGCTCTTTCATTTGGTATGCGCAAGTCCTATATTTGAGCAATCTTTCACCCTTTTCTGAGCTAACCCTAGTTTGCATTCCAAAATCAAGAGTTACCCTTAGGGTTAACCCCAGCTAACCCTAGGGTTAGTGTTGGTATTAACCTTATGTAGCCGAGTGGTCTCCATAGTTTTTTGTCAACTTTGACGTCCCAGGTTCGATTCCCAATTGCAGTATTGGTATTTTTTTGTATTTTTTCAAGAAAAACACTGTCTTCTCGATTATTTTAAGACAACACAATAATTTTATCAAAATTGGGCAAGGCTGTGCATAGCTAACCCTAATTTGCTTCCAACCGATTTAAACCCTCTTTGCAGGTAAGGAGAAACTTTAAACTGGCCTATTAAACCGCCCGAAGAACATTTTTTCGGTACCAAATTGCGTTGGGAGTATGCGCTACGACGTGCTCTTTCATTTGGTATGCGCAAGTCCTATATTTGAGCAATCTTTCACCCTTTTCTGAGCTAACCCTAGTTTGCATTCCAAAATCAAGAGTTACCCTTAGGGTTAACCCCAGCTAACCCTAGGGTTAGTGTTGGTATTAACCTTATGTAGCCGAGTGGTCTCCATAGTTTTTTGTCAACTTTGACGTCCCAGGTTCGATTCCCAATTGCAGTATTGGTATTTTTTTTGTATTTTTTCAAGAAAAACACATCTCGATTATTTTCAGACAACACAATAATTTTATCAAAATTGGGCAAGGCTGTGCATAGCTAACCCTAATTTGCTTCAAACCGATTTAAACCCTCTTTGCAGGTAAGGAGAAACTTTAAACTGGCCTATTAAACCGCCCTAAGATCATTTTTTCGGTACCAAATGCGTTGGGAGTATGCGCTACGACGTGCTCTTTCATTTGGTATGCGCAAGTCCTCTATTTGAGCAAGCTTTCACCCTTTTCTGAGCTAACCTTAGTTTGCATTCCAAAATCAAGTTACAATAAGGTTAACCACAGCCAACCCTAGGGTTAGTGTTGGAATTAACCTTATGTCTCGGTAGCCGAGTGGTTTCCGTAGCTTTTTGTCAACTTTGAGGTCCCAGGTTCGATTCCCACTTGCAGTATTGGTATTTTTTTTTATTTTTTCAAGCAAAAAAACTATCTCCTCGATCATTTTAGGACAACACAATAATTTTATTAAAATTGGGCAAGGCTGTGCATAGCTAACCCTAATTTGCTTTCAACCGATTTAAACCCTCTTTGCGCCATTTGCAGATAAGGAGAAACTTTAAACTGGCCTATTCAACCGCCCTAACATCATTTTTTCGGTTGCAAATTGCGTTGGGAGTATGCACTACGACGTTCTTCTTCATTTGGTATGCGGAATTCCAGTATTTAAGCAAGCTTTTACCCTTTCCTGAGCTAACGCCTAGTTTGCATTGCAAAATCAAGTGTTACCCTTAGGGTTAACACAGCTAACCCTAGGGTTAGTGTTGGTCTTAATCCTAGGTCTCGGTAGCCGAGTGGTCTCCCTAGCTTTTTGTCAACTTTGAGGTCCCAGGTTCGATTCCCACTTGCATTATTGGTATATTTTTTTTTTATTTTTTCAAGTAGAAAACTGTCTCCTCGATCATTTTCAGACAACACAATAATTTTATCAAAATTGGGCAAGGCTGTGCATAGCTAACCCTAATTTGCTTCAATCCGATTTAAACCCTCTTTGCGCCATTTGCAGGTAAGGAGAAACTTTAAACTGGCCTATTAAACCGCCCTAAGATCATTTTTTCGGTACCAAATTGCGTTGGGAGTATACACTACGACGTGCTCTTTCATTTGGTATGCGCAAGTCCTATATTTGAGCAATCTTTCACCCTTTTCTGAGCTAACCCTAGTTTGCATTCCAAAATCAAGAGTTACCCTTAGGGTTAACCCCAGCTAACCCTAGGGTTAGTGTTGGTATTAACCTTATGTAGCCGAGTGGTCTCCATAGTTTTTTGTCAACTTTGACGTCCCAGGTTCGATTCCCAATTGCAGTATTGGTATTTTTTTGTATTTTTTCAAGAAAACACTGTCTTCTCGATTATTTTAAGACAACACAATAATTTTATCAAAATTGGGCAAGGCTGTGCATAGCTAACCCTAATTTGCTTCAAACCGATTTAAACCCTCTTTGCAGGTAAGGAGAAACTTTAAACTGGCCTATTAAACCGCCCGAAGAACATTTTTTCGGTACCAAATTGCGTTGGGAGTATGCGCTACGACGTGCTCTTTCATTTGGTATGCGCAAGTCCTATATTTCAACAAGCTTTCACCCTTTTCTGAGCTAACCCTAGTTTGCATTCCAAAATCAAGAGTTACCCTTAGGGTTAACCCCAGCTAACCCTAGGGTTAGTGTTGGAATTAACCTTATGTCTCGGTAGCCGAGTGGTTTCCGTAGCTTTTTGTCAACTTTGAGGTCCCAGGTTCGATTCCCACTTGCAGTATTGGTATTTTTTTTTATTTTTTCAAGCAAAAAAACTATCTCCTCGATCATTTTAGGACAACACAATAATTTTATTAAAATTGGGCAAGGCTGTGCATAGCTAACCCTAATTTGCTTTCAACCGATTTAAACCCTCTTTGCGCCATTTGCAGATAAGGAGAAACTTTAAACTGGCCTATTCAACCGCCCTAACATCATTTTTTCGGTTGCAAATTGCGTTGGGAGTATGCACTACGACGTTCTTCTTCATTTGGTATGCGGAATTCCAGTATTTAAGCAAGCTTTTACCCTTTCCTGAGCTAACGCCTAGTTTGCATTGCAAAATCAAGTGTTACCCTTAGGGTTAACACAGCTAACCCTAGGGTTAGTGTTGGTCTTAATCCTAGGTCTCGGTAGCCGAGTGGTCTCCCTAGCTTTTTGTCAACTTTGAGGTCCCAGGTTCGATTCCCACTTGCATTATTGGTATATTTTTTTTTTATTTTTTCAAGTAGAAAACTGTCTCCTCGATCATTTTCAGACAACACAATAATTTTATCAAAATTGGGCAAGGCTGTGCATAGCTAACCCTAATTTGCTTCAAACCGATTTAAACCCTCTTTGCGCCATTTGCAGGTAAGGAGAAACTTTAAACTGGCCTATTAAACCGCCCTAAGAACATTTTTTCGGTACCAAATTGCGTTGGGAGTATACGCTACGACGTGCTCTTTCATTTGGTATGCGCAAGTCCTATATTTGAGCAATCTTTCACCCTTTTCTGAGCTAACCCTAGTTTGCATTCCAAAATCAAGAGTTACCCTTAGGGTTAACCCCAGCTAACCCTAGGGTTAGTGTTGGTATTAACCTTATGTAGCCGAGTGGTCTCCATAGTTTTTTGTCAACTTTGACGTCCCAGGTTCGATTCCCAATTGCAGTATTGGTATTTTTTTGTATTTTTTCAAGAAAAACACTGTCTTCTCGATTATTTTAAGACAACACAATAATTTTATCAAAATTGGGCAAGGCTGTGCATAGCTAACCCTAATTTGCTTCAAACCGATTTAAACCCTCTTTGCAGGTAAGGAGAAACTTTAAACTGGCCTATTAAACCGCCCGAAGAACATTTTTTCGGTACCAAATTGCGTTGGGAGTATGCGCTACGACGTGCTCTTTCATTTGGTATGCGCAAGTCCTATATTTGAGCAATCTTTCACCCTTTTCTGAGCTAACCCTAGTTTGCATTCCAAAATCAAGAGTTACCCTTAGGGTTAACCCCAGCTAACCCTAGGGTTAGTGTTGGTATTAACCTTATGTAGCCGAGTGGTCTCCATAGTTTTTTGTCAACTTTGACGTCCCAGGTTCGATTCCCAATTGCAGTATTGGTATTTTTTTTGTATTTTTTCAAGAAAAACACATCTCGATTATTTTCAGACAACACAATAATTTTATCAAAATTGGGCAAGGCTGTGCATAGCTAACCCTAATTTGCTTCAAACCGATTTAAACCCTCTTTGCAGGTAAGGAGAAACTTTAAACTGGCCTATTAAACCGCCCGAAGAACATTTTTTCGGTACCAAATTGCGTTGGGAGTATGCGCTACGACGTGCTCTTTCATTTGGTATGCTCAAGTCCTATATTTGAGCAATCTTTCACCCTTTTCTGAGCTAACCCTAGTTTGTATTCCAAAATCAAGAGTTACCCTTAGGGTTAACCCCAGCTAACCCTAGGGTTAGTGTTCGTATTAATCTTATGTCTCGGTAGCCGAGTGGTCTCCATAGTTTTTTGTCAACTTTGAGGTCCCAGGTTCGATTCCCAATTGCAGTATTGGTATTTTATTTGTATTTTTTCAAGTCAAACACTGTCTCCTCGATCATTTTCAGACAACACAATAATTTTATCAAAATTGGGCAAGGCTGTGCATAGCTAACCCTAATTTGCTTCAAACCGATTTAAACCCTCTTAGCGCCATTTGCAGGTAAGGAGAAACTTTAAACTGGCCTATTAAACCGCCCTAAGAACATTTTTTCGGTACCAAATTGCGTTGGGAGTATGCGCTACGACGTGCTCTTTCATTTGGTATGCGCAAGTCCTATATTTGAGCAAGCTTTCACCCTTTTCTGAGCTAACCCTAGTTTGCATTCCAAAATCAAGAGTTACCCTTAGGGTTAACCCCAGCTAACCCTAGGGTTAGTGTTGGTATTAACCTTATGTCTCGGTAGCCGAGTGGTCTTCATAGTTTTTTGTCAACTTTGATGTCCCAGGTTCGATTCCCAATTGCAGTATTGGTATTTTTTTTTTGTATTTTTTCAAGTCAACACTGTCTCCTCGATCATTTTCAGACAACACAAAAATTTTATCAATGTTGGGCAAGGCTGTGCATAGCTAACCCTAATTTGCTTCAAACCGACTTAAACCCCCTTTGTGCCATTTGCAGGTAAGGAGAAACTTTAAACTGGCCTATTAAACCGCCCTAAGAAAATTATTTCGGTACCAAATTGCGTTGGGAGTATGCGCTACGACGTGCTCTTTCATTTGGTATGCGCAAGTCCTCTATTTGAGCAAGCTTTCACCCTTTTCTGAGCTAACCCTAGTTTGCATTCCAAAATCAAGAGTTACCCCAGCTAACCCTAGGGTTAGTGTTGTTATTAACCTTATGTCTCGGTAGCCGAGTGGTCTCCATAGTTTTTTGTCAACTTTGACGTCCCAGGTTCGATTCCCAATTGCAGTATTGGTATTTTTTTTGTATTTTTTCAAGAAAAACACTGTCTTCTCGATCATTTTCAGACAACACAATAATTTTATCAAAATTGGGCAAGGCTGTGCATAGCTAACCCTAATTTGCTTCAAACCGATTTAAACCCTCTTAGCGCCATTTGCAGGTAAGGAGAAACTTTAAACTGGCCTATTAAACCGCCCTAAGAACATTTTTTCGGTACCAAATTGCGTTGGGAGTATGCGCTACGACGTGCTCTTTCATTTGGTATGCGCAAGTCCTATATTTCAACAAGCTTTCACCCTTTTCTGAGCTAACCCTAGTTTGCATTCCAAAATCAAGAGTTACCCTTAGGGTTAACCCCAGCTAACCCTAGGGTTAGTGTTGGTATTAACCTTATGTCTCGGTAGCCGAGTGGTCTTCATAGTTTTTTGTCAACTTTGAGGTCCCAGGTTCGATTCCCAATTGCAGTATTGGTATTTTTTTTTTGTATTTTTTCAAGTCAACACTGTCTCCTCGATCATTTTCAGACAACACAAAAATTTTATCAATGTTGGGCAAGGCTGTGCATAGCTAACCCTAATTTGCTTCAAACCGACTTAAACCCCCTTTGTGCCATTTGCAGGTAAGGAGAAACTTTAAACTGGCCTATTAAACCGCCCTAAGATAATTTTTTCGGTACCAAATTGCGTTGGGAGTATGCGCTACGACGTGCTTTTTCATTTGGTATGCGCAAGTCCTCTATTTGAGCAAGCTTTCACCCTTTTCTGAGCTAACCCTAGTTTGCATTCCAAAATCAAGAGTTACCCCAGCTAACCCTAGGGTTAGTGTTGTTATTAACCTTATGTCTCGGTAGCCGAGTGGTCTCCATAGTTTTTGTCAACTTTGACGTCCCAGGTTCGATTCCCAATTGCAGTATTGGTATTTTTTTTGTATTTTTTCAAGAAAAACACTGTCTTCTCGATCATTTTCAGACAACACAATAATTTTATCAAAATTGGGCAAGGCTGTGCATAGCTAACCCTAATTTGCTGCAAACCGATTTAAACCCTCTTTGCGCCATTTGCAGGTAAGGAGAAACTTTAAACTGGCCTATTAAACCGCCCTAAGAACATTTTTTCGGTACCAAATTGCGTTGGAAGTATGCGCTACGACGTGCTCTTTCATTTGGTATGCGCAAGTCCTCTATTTCAACAAGCTTTCACCCTTTTCTGAGCTAACCCTAGTTTGCATTCCAAAATCAAGAGTTACCCTTAGGGTTAACCCCAGCTAACCCTAGGGTTAGTGTTGGTATTAACCTTATGTCTCGGTAGCCGAGTGGTCTCCATAGTTTTTTGTCAACTTTGAGGTCCCAGGTTCGATTCCCAATTGCAGTATTGGTATTTTTTTTTGTATTTTTTCAAGTCAAACACTGTCTCCTCGATCATTTTCAGACAACACAATAATTTTATCAAAATTGGGCAAGGCTGTGCATAGCTAACCCTAATTTGCTTCAAACCGATTTATACCCCCTTTGCGCCATTTGCAGTTAAGGAGAAACTTTAAACTGGCCTATTAAACCGCCCTAAGATCATTTTTTCGGTACCAAATGCGTTGGGAGTATGCGCTACGACGTGCTCTTTCATTTGGTATGCGCAAGTCCTCTATTTGAGCAAGCTTTCACCCTTTTCTGAGCTAACCTTAGTTTGCATTCCAAAATCAAGTTACAATAAGGTTAACCACAGCCAACCCTAGGGTTAGTGTTGGAATTAACCTTATGTCTCGGTAGCCGAGTGGTTTCCGTAGCTTTTTGTCAACTTTGAGGTCCCAGGTTCGATTCCCACTTGCAGTATTGGTATTTTTTTTTATTTTTTCAAGCAAAAAAACTATCTCCTCGATCATTTTAGGACAACACAATAATTTTATTAAAATTGGGCAAGGCTGTGCATAGCTAACCCTAATTTGCTTTCAACCGATTTAAACCCTCTTTGCGCCATTTGCAGATAAAGAGAAACTTTAAACTGGCCTATTCAACCGCCCTAACATCATTTTTTCGGTTGCAAATTGCGTTGGGAGTATGCACTACGACGTTCTTCTTCATTTGGTATGCGGAATTCCAGTATTTAAGCAAGCTTTTACCCTTTCCTGAGCTAACGCCTAGTTTGCATTGCAAAATCAAGTGTTACCCTTAGGGTTAACCCAGCTAACCCTAGGGTTAGTGTTGGTATTAACCCTAGGTCTCGGTAGCCGAGTGGTCTCCCTAGCTTTTTGTCAACTTTGAGGTCCCAGGTTCGATTCCCACTTGCATTATTGGTATATTTTTTTTTTCAAGTAGAAAACTGTCTCCTCGATCATTTTCAGACAACACAATAATTTTATCAAAATTGGGCAAGGCTGTGCATAGCTAACCCTAATTTGCTTCAAACCGATTTAAACCCTCTTTGCGCCATTTACAGGTAAGGAGAAACTTTAAACTGGCCTATTAAACCGCCCTAAGATAATTTTTTCGGTACCAAATTGCGTTGGGAGTATGCGCTACGACGTGCTCTTTCATTTGGTATGCGCAAGTCCTATATTTCAACAAGCTTTCACCCTTTTCTGAGCTAACCCTAGTTTGCATTCCAAAATCAAGAGTTACCCTTAGGGTTAACCCCAGCTAACCCTAGGGTAATTGTTGGTATTAACCTTATGTCTCGGTAGCCGAGTGGTCTTCATAGTTGTTTGTATAAATCAAAACATGAAAATACATATGTATAATAGAGTAAAATACTCTTAAAAAGTTAAAATAAAAAGTTGTTGACATAACAGTAAATGTACTGTTAAAAACACATGCTATTTCGTGTATACTGTTAAGAGTTAACGGTGAGTTATATCGTCTGCTTAAGGGGTACATAACTCTTGAATGCGACAAGAAATTATAAAATATATATAATCAATTTAAAACTTAATTAAATTCGACACCGATAGTATTATCTAGTTGTATATTAATAAAAAACGAAGGCAAAATAAACTTTTGTATAAAAACATGTCTTTTGTACAGGGGCTTAATATATAAAAGAGATTGTCCTAAAATATGTTTGTAAAGTTTAACTAGATCAATATTACTATTTGGATTGTCAATGCAGGCGTTTCTTCTAATATAAATGGTTTGTCTAGCACAAGATAAAATAAGATTTAAAAGTTCGTTTGGTTGTGATTTGTTAAAAGTTTGCAATCCAAATAACATAAAACATATAAAATCATCATGTGAAAAATTAAAAGGAAGAATATCACTTAACATTTGTTTTAATAAAACTATAAAAATACTTAAGTCGAGACACTCAATAAAAATATGTACATTTGTTTCTTCCTCATCTCCACAAACAGGGCACAAATTATCCTCGACTTTCCCAATTCTATGGAGCTTAACCTTATTCCATAATACATTATGGGCTATCCTATAATCTAGTTCTACGAATTTGGGTGCCTTATATATCTTGTGAATATTATTCCATATAACTGGCCAGTTCAACTCTAAGTTCTGCTCTTTCCAAAATTTTATGCCTGCTGGTTCAGTTTTATTTAATTCCAATAATATTTTATAGCAAAACCTAGAGGTGAACTGGTCATGTGATATGGAATTACCATTAATTAAAAACAGGTAGGGTCCGGGATCAACTAAAAAAGACGTATTATTAATAATATAAAGCCATTTGGGTGGGGTTGAAGCCTTAATATGTTTAAAAGTCTTAATAATTTTATCAGTATTGCAATCAGGGTGCGTTTCTTCGATAATGTCTATAATCGAGTGATTCTTAAGAAAACCTGGCTTAACGTAATATAAAATATCATAAAAAGTACACATTTCACATTCAATAAAAATTTTATAAGCTAAAACTTTGTTGTTGTTAGAAAGTAAAATATTATTAAAAAGGGGTTGTATTGAAATATCATTTAAAATCTTAGGTTCAGGCCTAATACCATTACAAATACTATTAAAAGCTAAAAGAAAATGTTTATAAAAGGGAGGTAACATATTTAAAAGATTAAAATTATAGTGAATCTTAAAAATATCCTTATCTAAATGCAAACTACCATATGAATTAAAAAAGTATGACATAAAAAATTTAAAAATATGCTCCTTTAATGGGTTAAAAAATGGTTTTATCCATTTTAGGAGTAGCGACTGTTGTTTAAGCTTTATGTCTACCATTCCCATGCCTCCATTTTCTCTACTGCTTGTGATAACATTATATCTTATAAGTGGTGGCTTATTTTTCCATAAAAATTTCGTTATCATAGACTTTAGTTTATCATGTATATTTTCAGGCATGGGAATGATAGACATAGTGTAGTAGAATTTTGACATTAGGAGAGTATTTATAACAGTGACTTTTCCTCTTAATGTCAAATTTCTCCTACACCATAAGTTAAGTATAGTTTGAACCTTCTTAAGTTTAGTTAACCAGTTCTGGTTTTCACATTCAATAAGATTGTTGCCAAAATAAATTCCTAAAATTAAAATAAAATCATAAACAAGGGTAAGGGGAAGATTAAAATTAATAGTTTTGTTTCTGGCAGCACCTATAGGCATTATCTTAGATTTATTAATATTTATTTTCGCCCCTGATGCAATACAATAAGGCTCCATGGCTTTGAATGCTATCTCAATAGAATTTTCGTCGGCCAGAGTCAAGGTCGTGTCGTCTGCATGTTGGTATATCAGTGATGTCATATCAGTATTTTTTATAGGTATGCCTCTAGCTGGTGACTGTTTAATTAAGAGATTAAGTGGTTCAGCGCACATGATATACAACATAGCAGACAACGGACAACCTTGACGTACTGACCGACTTATAGTAAAATAGGGCGACAGGTGACCGTTAACCTTAACTGTACTAACTATATTAGTATATAATATTTTGATCCACTGGCAATAAATAGGGCCGAATCCGAAGTATTTTAGGATGGATTCCAGGTATCCGAAACTCAAACGGTCGAAAGCCTTTTCCGCATCGATTTGGCATACCCATGCTTCGATATCTTCTTTATTTACATAATCGATTAAGTCTCGGATACCCATGACATTCTCTAAAATACTTCGTCCTGGCATACAACTTTGTTCCTTAGAAATAATAGAAGGTAAAACACTTTTTAATCTGGCGGCTAAAACTCTACATAAAATCTTTAAATCTGCATTTAACAATGAAATAGGTCTAAAATTCTTTAAAAGGGTTTTATCCCCTTTGTCTTTATATATTAAAACAATTACACCTCTTCTCATGGAGCGTGATAAAGTAAAAGAATTAAAAATATGGTTTAAAACATTTAAATATATAGATGATAAAAGATCCCAAAAGTGTAAATAAAATTCAGCTGTAAGTCCATCCAGGCCTGGACTCTTGTTTTTGGACATGGTCTTGATGGCGATAGACAGTTCGGACAATGTAATTTCTGTGTCACAGTGCTCTCTCTCTGTTGTAGTTATAGTATTTGTGAGGACACTACAGACGTTATTAATAGCGTCAAAATCGTCTGCTCTTTCTTTTGTATATAACTGAGAGTAAAACTCGCCGCATTCGTATACTATATCACGTATGTTTTTAATTACATTGCCCGAACTGTCCGTAAGTTGCTTAATACAATTAGAGTTCTGTCTTTGTTTTTCTAAATTTAAAAAATATGATGTACACCTGTCGCCCTCTGTAGCGTCTAATGATTTGCTACGTAATATGGCACCACGACATGATTCCTCGTCCATTTCTGAGAGTTGTAATTCCAAAGTCTTAATTAATGTTAAATCATGCGTGGTATCTAGAGATAGTCTCCTATATTCCTTGGCGAGATCAGTCTGGAGGGACCAAAATTTTTTCTTTTCTTTTTGTTTTTTACTTTTTGAATATACTTGCGCCAAGTTCTTAATTTTATATTTTAGATTGTCCCACCAGACTAAAATCTCCGTAGAGTATAGGGGACTATCTCTTTCTTTCTTAATTAAATCAGTAATTAAAGTAGTGAAATTATTATCCTTTAAAAGTGTATTATTAAAAATATATAGACCGGGGCCTTTTTCACATTTATTAAAATCTATTAAAATACTAACTGGGCTATGATCTGATAAAGAAGAATATGTGATAAAACAGTTAAAAACATGGTGAATAAAACTCTGGGGTATAAAAATAAAGTCAATGCGACTGGTCTTAAGAACATTATTAACGATGCTCTTACGAGTAAATTGCCTTTTATTGGGGTGTCTACTCCTAAAAATATCACATAAATTGTGTTCATTTAAAAACGTATTAAAAATTGCGCTTCCCCGTTTACTGCTAGACATATATTCAGCCCTGTCGAGTGAAGGGTTTAAAATTTCATTAAAATCACCAGTTAAAATAGAATAGGGGGTTAAAAAAGATGAAATACACGTATAAAAATTAATTCTTTCGTTAAGATCATTAGGTGCATAAATGGATAAAACATTAAAATAACAATCATCAATATTAAAATTAACTTTCACAATTCTTCCTTCTGTATCACTTTCGCTATTTACAATAAAACTTATTAAATTATTTTTTACTAAAATTGCCACTCCTCTACGATTATTATTAAAATTACTAAAAAACACAGGTCCATCCCATAAAAGTTGTACTTTTGAAATTATATTGTCATCCCAGAAAGTTTCTTGTAAACACACTATGTCATGACCACTATCTTTCACATAAGTAAGCACTTTTTGAATTTTATTCCACTCTCGCATTCCATTAACATTCCAAGTGGTTATTTTAGGCATAGTTAAAAAGGTCGAGATATAAAGGGATAAAATAGATGTAAAAATAAAAGTCACGTAAAGAAGTTTTATATGATAAAGTTGTTTATTGCACATTACTGTCTTATGATCGACGGGAGTGGAGCATCTTTGTTGGGACTACTTTCTCTGCTATTTAGTACTTTTAATTCAGATGGGGTGGGGAATTGACGGGAGACTGGGACTCTCTTTAAGCGCCCGCTTTTATCTTTGACTGCAATAAATTCCATTCCTGTATGTGTCTCTTTTAAAAAATCGTCTATTATGGAATACTCGTCTTTATCAATTTCAAAGGATGGGGAGGGGGAATTATTTGGGGCATCAGGTTGATCTGATTCTGCTGATGGGGGATTATTTGTGGGGGCATCATGTCGAGTGGATTCTGCTGATGGTAAGATTTCGTCAGGGCTCACTTGATCTAAAATTTTATTCACTACGTCACTATCCTTCTTTTGTTTTTTGCCGTCGTTAATGATCTCACTATTTGTATTGCTTAAGTCTCGTTTATTAGTATTCACCACTATTTCTTGTTCTTGTTCCTCGTTCGTGTCAAAAAACTGTTCACACTTGCAAAGATTTTCCGCCTTTTCACATTTTTCACATGTAGGGGTGGGGCATTTAAAGGCCATATGTCCGAAAAGTCTACACTTTGCACATTTGAAAATTATCTGTGATAGTGTTATATAATTTTTTGTTTTAATAATCATGATAACTGTGATATAAGTATGTAATATTATTCTATTATTTTGTATTGTATATGATTATCAATGTTTAATAAATATTTACAAGAAAAAAAAAAAAAAAAAAAAAAAAAAATTCATAGTTGTTTGTCAACTTTGAGGTCCCAGGTTCGATTCCCAATTGCAGTATTGGTATTTTTTTTGTATTTTTTCAAGTCAAACACTGTCTCCTCGATCATTTTCAGACAACACAATAATTTTATCAAAATTGGGCAAGGCTGTGCATAGCTAACCCTAATTTGCTGCAAACCGATTTAAACCCTCTTTGCGCCATTTGCAGGTAAGGAGAAACTTTAAACTGGCCTATTAAACCGCCCTAAGAACATTTTTTCGGTACCAAATTGCGTTGGGAGTATGCGCTACGACGTGCTCTTTCATTTGGTATGCGCAAGTCCTATATTTCAACAAGCTTTCACCCTTTTCTGAGCTAACCCTAGTTTGCATTCCAAAATCAAGAGTTACCCTTAGGGTTAACCCCAGCTAACCCTAGGGTTAGTGTTGGTATTAACCTTATGTAGCCGAGTGGTCTCCATAGTTTTTTGTCAACTTTGACGTCCCAGGTTCGATTCCCAATTGCAGTATTGGTATTTTTTTGTATTTTTTCAAGAAAAACACTGTCTTCTCGATTATTTTAAGACAACACAATAATTTTATCAAAATTGGGCAAGGCTGTGCATAGCTAACCCTAATTTGCTTCAAACCGATTTAAACCCTCTTTGCAGGTAAGGAGAAACTTTAAACTGGCCTATTAAACCGCCCGAAGAACATTTTTTCGGTACCAAATTGCGTTGGGAGTATGCGCTACGACGTGCTCTTTCATTTGGTATGCGCAAGTCCTATATTTGAGCAATCTTTCACCCTTTTCTGAGCTAACCCTAGTTTGCATTCCAAAATCAAGAGTTACCCTTAGGGTTAACCCCAGCTAACCCTAGGGTTAGTGTTGGTATTAACCTTATGTAGCCGAGTGGTCTCCATAGTTTTTTGTCAACTTTGACGTCCCAGGTTCGATTCCCAATTGCAGTATTGGTATTTTTTTTGTATTTTTTCAAGAAAAACACTGTCTCCTCGATCATTTTCAGACAACACAATAATTTTATCAAAATTGGGCAAGGCTGTGCATAGCTAACCCTAATTTGCTTCAAACCGATTTAAACCCTCTTAGCGCCATTTGCAGGTAAGGAGAAACTTTAAACTGGCCTATTAAACCGCCCTAAGAACATTTTTTCGGTACCAAATTGCGTTGGGAGTATGCGCTACGACGTGCTCTTTCATTTGGTATGCGCAAGTCCTATATTTGAGCAAGCTTTCACCCTTTTCTGAGCTAACCCTAGTTTGCATTCCAAAATCAAGAGTTACCCTTAGGGTTAACCCCAGCTAACCCTAGGGTTAGTGTTGGTATTAACCTTATGTCTCGGTAGCCGAGTGGTCTTCATAGTTTTTTGTCAACTTTGAGGTCCCAGGTTCGATTCCCAATTGCAGTATTGGTATTTTTTTTTTGTATTTTTTCAAGTCAACACTGTCTCCTCGATCATTTTCAGACAACACAAAAATTTTATCAATGTTGGGCAAGGCTGTGCATAGCTAACCCTAATTTGCTTCAAACCGACTTAAACCCCCTTTGTGCCATTTGCAGGTAAGGAGAAACTTTAAACTGGCCTATTAAACCGCCCTAAGATAATTTTTTCGGTACCAAATTGCGTTGGGAGTATGCGCTACGACGTGCTTTTTCATTTGGTATGCGCAAGTCCTCTATTTGAGCAAGCTTTCACCCTTTTCTGAGCTAACCCTAGTTTGCATTCCAAAATCAAGAGTTACCCCAGCAGTATTTTATCTTTATATTTCAGTTTCTCAAGATTATGGATTACTGTTTCATTAGATTTTAATTTTTTAAACTAACTGCACAAACAACTCTTTCACTAGAGGTTATGCCTACATACCTGTGCCTGTGCTTTCGTAGCATTACTTCATTGTAATGTTACAACCTACAATTCCTAGGGTTAGTGTTGTTATTAACCTTATGTCTCGGTAGCCGAGTGGTCTCCATAGTTTTTTGTCAACTTTGACGTCCCAGGTTCGATTCCCAATTGCAGTATTGGTATTTTTTTTGTATTTTTTCAAGAAAAACACTGTCTTCTCGATCATTTTCAGACAACACAATAATTTTATCAAAATTGGGCAAGGCTGTGCATAGCTAACCCTAATTTGCTGCAAACCGATTTAAACCCTCTTTGCGCCATTTGCAGGTAAGGAGAAACTTTAAACTGGCCTATTAAACCGCCCTAAGAACATTTTTTCGGTACCAAATTGCGTTGGGAGTATGCGCTACGACGTGCTCTTTCATTTGGTATGCGCAAGTCCTATATTTCAACAAGCTTTCACCCTTTTCTGAGCTAACCCTAGTTTGCATTCCAAAATCAAGAGTTACCCTTAGGGTTAACCCCAGCTAACCCTAGGGTTAGTGTTGGTATTAACCTTATGTCTCGGTAGCCGAGTGGTCTTCATAGTTTTTTGTCAACTTTGAGGTCCCTGGTTCGATTCCCAATTGCAGTATTGGTATTTTTTTTTTGTATTTTTTCAAGTCAACACTGTCTCCTCGATCATTTTCAGACAACACAAAAATTTTATCAATGTTGGGCAAGGCTGTGCATAGCTAACCCTAATTTGCTTCAAACCGACTTAAACCCCCTTTGTGCCATTTGCAGGTAAGGAGAAACTTTAAACTGGCCTATTAAACCGCCATAAGATAATTTTTTCGGTACCAAATTGCGTTGGGAGTATGCGCTACGACGTGCTCTTTCATTTGGTATGCGCAAGTCCTCTATTTGAGCAAGCTTTCACCCTTTTCTGAGCTAACCCTAGTTTGCATTCCAAAATTCAGAGTTACCCCAGCTAACCCTAGGGTTAGTGTTGTTATTAACCTTATGTCTCGGTAGCCGAGTGGTCTCCATAGTTTTTTGTCAACTTTGACGTCCCAGGTTCGATTCCCAATTGCAGTATTGGTATTTTTTTTGTATTTTTTCAAGAAAAACACTGTCTTCTCGATCATTTTCAGACAACACAATAATTTTATCAAAATTGGGCAAGGCTGTGCATAGCTAACCCTAATTTGCTGCAAACCGATTTAAACCCTCTTTGCGCCATTTGCAGGTAAGGAGAAACTTTAAACTGGCCTATTAAACCGCCCTAAGAACATTTTTTCGGTACCAAATTGCGTTGGAAGTATGCGCTACGACGTGCTCTTTCATTTGGTATGCGCAAGTCCTCTATTTCAACAAGCTTTCACCCTTTTCTGAGCTAACCCTAGTTTGCATTCCAAAATCAAGAGTTACCCTTAGGGTTAACCCCAGCTAACCCTAGGGTTAGTGTTGGTATTAACCTTATGTCTCGGTAGCCGAGTGGTCTCCATAGTTTTTTGTCAACTTTGAGGTCCCAGGTTCGATTCCCAATTGCAGTATTGGTATTTTTTTTTTGTATTTTTTCAAGTCAAACACTGTCTCCTCGATCATTTTCAGACAACACAATAATTTTATCAAAATTGGGCAAGGCTGTGCATAGCTAACCCTAATTTGCTTCAAACCGATTTATACCCCCTTTGCGCCATTTGCAGTTAAGGAGAAACTTTAAACTGGCCTATTAAACCGCCCTAAGATCATTTTTTCGGTACCAAATGCGTTGGGAGTATGCGCTACGACGTGCTCTTTCATTTGGTATGCGCAAGTCCTCTATTTGAGCAAGCTTTCACCCTTTTCTGAGCTAACCTTAGTTTGCATTCCAAAATCAAGTTACAATAAGGTTAACCACAGCCAACCCTAGGGTTAGTGTTGGAATTAACCTTATGTCTCGGTAGCCGAGTGGTTTCCGTAGCTTTTTGTCAACTTTGAGGTCCCAGGTTCGATTCCCACTTGCAGTATTGGTATTTTTTTCAAGCAAAAAAACTATCTCCTCGATCATTTTAGGACAACACAATAATTTTATTAAAATTGGGCAAGGCTGTGCATAGCTAACCCTAATTTGCTTTCAACCGATTTAAACCCTCTTTGCGCCATTTGCAGATAAAGAGAAACTTTAAACTGGCCTATTCAACCGCCCTAACATCATTTTTTCGGTTGCAAATTGCGTTGGGAGTATGCACTACGACGTTCTTCTTCATTTGGTATGCGGAATTCCAGTATTTAAGCAAGCTTTTACCCTTTCCTGAGCTAACGCCTAGTTTGCATTGCAAAATCAAGTGTTACCCTTAGGGTTAACCCAGCTAACCCTAGGGTTAGTGTTGGTATTAACCCTAGGTCTCGGTAGCCGAGTGGTCTCCCTAGCTTTTTGTCAACTTTGAGGTCCCAGGTTCGATTCCCACTTGCATTATTGGTATATTTTTTTTTTCAAGTAGAAAACTGTCTCCTCGATCATTTTCAGACAACACAATAATTTTATCAAAATTGGGCAAGGCTGTGCATAGCTAACCCTAATTTGCTTCAAACCGATTTAAACCCTCTTTGCGCCATTTACAGGTAAGGAGAAACTTTAAACTGGCCTATTAAACCGCCCTAAGATAATTTTTTCGGTACCAAATTGCGTTGGGAGTATGCGCTACGACGTGCTCTTTCATTTGGTATGCGCAAGTCCTATATTTCAACAAGCTTTCACCCTTTTCTGAGCTAACCCTAGTTTGCATTCCAAAATCAAGAGTTACCCTTAGGGTTAACCCCAGCTAACCCTAGGGTAATTGTTGGTATTAACCTTATGTCTCGGTAGCCGAGTGGTCTTCATAGTTGTTTGTCAACTTTGAGGTCCCAGGTTCGATTCCCAATTGCAGTATTGGTATTTTTTTTGTATTTTTTCAAGTCAAACACTGTCTCCTCGATCATTTTCAGACAACACAATAATTTTATCAAAATTGGGCAAGGCTGTGCATAGCTAACCCTAATTTGCTTCAAACCGATTTAAACCCTCTTTGCGCCATTTGCAGGTAAGGAGAAACTTTAAACTGGCCTATTAAACCGCCCTAAGATAATTTTTTCGGTACCAAATTGCGTTGGGAGTATGCGCTACTACGTGCTCTTTCATTTCGTATGCGCAAGTCCTATATTTGACCAATATTTCACCCTTTTCTGAGCTAACCCTAGTTTGCATTCCAAAATCAAGAGTTACCCTTAGGGTTAACCCCAGCTAACCCTAGGGTTAGTGTTGGTATTAACCTTATGTAGCCGAGTGGTCTCCATAGTTTTTTGTCAACTTTGACGTCCCAGGTTCGATTCCCAATTGCAGTATTGGTATTTTTTTTGTATTTTTTCAAGAAAAACACTGTCTTCTCGATCATTTTCAGACAACACAATAATTTTATCAAAATTGGGCAAGGCTGTGCATAGCTAACCCTAATTTGCTTCAAACCGATTTAAACCCTCTTTGCAGGTAAGGAGAAACTTTTAACTGGCCTATTAAACCGCCCTAAGAACATTTTTTCGGTACCAAATTGCGTTGGGAGTATGCGCTACGACGTGCTCTTTCATTTGGTATGCGCAAGTCCTATATTTCAACAAGCTTTCACCCTTTTCTGAGCTAACCCTAGTTTGCATTCCAAAATCAAGAGTTACCCTTAGGGTTAACCCCAGCTAACCCTAGGGTTAGTGTTGGTATTAACCTTATGTCTCGGTAGCCGAGTGGTCTCCATAGTTTTTTGTCAACTTTGAGGTCCCAGGTTCGATTCCCAATTGCAGTATTGGTATTTTTTTTTGTATTTTTTCAAGTCAAACACTGTCTCCTCGATCATTTTCAGACAACACAATAATTTTATCAAAATTGTGCAAGGCTGTGCATAGCTAACCCTAATTTGCTTCAAACCGATTTATACCCCCTTTGCGCCATTTGCAGGTAAGGAGAAACTTTAAACTGGCCTATTAAACCGCCCTAAGATCATTTTTTCGGTACCAAATGCGTTGGGAGTATGCGCTACGACGTGCTCTTTCATTTGGTATGCGCAAGTCGTCTATTTGAGCAAGCTTTCACCCTTTTCTGAGCTAACCCTAGTTTGCATTCCAAAATCAAGAGTTACCCTTAGGGTTAACCACAGCCAACCCTAGGGTTAGTGTTGGAATTAACCTTATGTCTCGGTAGCCGAGTGGTTTCCGTAGCTTTTTGTCAACTTTGAGGTCCCAGGTTCGATTCCCACTTGCAGTATTGGTATTTTTTTTATTTTTTCAAGCAAAAAAACTATCTCCTCGATCATTTTAGGACAACACAATAATTTTATTAAAATTGGGCAAGGCTGTGCATAGCTAACCCTAATTTGCTTTCAACCGATTTAAACCCTCTTTGCGCCATTTGCAGATAAGGAGAAACTTTAAACTGGCCTATTCAACCGCCCTAACATCATTTTTTCGGTTGCAAATTGCGTTGGGGGTATGCACTACAACGTTCTTCTTCATTTGGTATGCGGAATTCCAGTATTTAAGCAAGCTTTTACCCTTTCCTGAGCTAACGCCTAGTTTGCATTGCAAAATCAAGTGTTACCCTTAGGGTTAACCCAGCTAACCCTAGGGTTAGTGTTGGTATTAACCCTAGGTCTCGGTAGCCGAGTGGTCTCCCTAGCTTTTTGTCAACTTTGAGGTCCCAGGTTCGATTCCCACTTGCAGTATTGGTATTTTTTTTTATTTTTTCAAGTAGAAAACTGTCTCCTCGATCATTTTCAGACAACACAATAATTTTATCAAAATTGGGCAAGGCTGTGCATAGCTAACCCTAATTTGCTTCAAACCGATTTAAACCCTCTTTGCGCCATTTGCAGGTAAGGAGAAACTTTAAACTGGCCTATTAAACCGCCCTAAGATATTTTTTTCGGTACCAAATTGCGTTGGGAGTATACGCTACGACGTGCTCTTTCATTTGGTATGCGCAAGTCCTATATTTGAGCAATCTTTCACCCTTTTCTGAGCTAACCCTAGTTTGCATTCCAAAATCAAGAGTTACCCTTAGGGTTAACCCCAGCTAACCCAAGGGTTAGTGTTGGTATTAACCTTATGTAGCCGAGTGGTCTCCATAGTTTTTTGTCAACTTTGAGGTCCCAGGTTCGATTCCCAATTGCAGTATTGGTATTTTTTTTGTATTTTTCAAGAAAAACACTGTCTTCTCGATTATTTTCAGAAAACACAATAATTTTATCAAAATTGGGCAAGGCTGTGCATAGCTAACCCTAATTTGCTTCAAACCGATTTAAACCCTCTTTGCAGGTAAGGAGAAACTTTAAACTGGCCTATTAAACCGCCCTAAGATCATTTTTTTCGGTACCAAATTGCGTTGGGAGTATGCGCTACGACGTGCTCTTTCATTTGGTATGCGCAAGTCCTATATTTGAGCAAGCTTTCACCCTTTTCTGAGCTAACCCTAGTTTGCATTCCAAAATCAAGAGTTACCCTTAGAGTTAACCCCAGCTAACCCTAGGGTTAGTGTTGGTATTAACCTTATGTCTCGGTAGCCGAGTGGTCTCCATAGTTTTTTGTCAACTTTGAGGTCCCAGGTTCGATTCCCAATTGCAGTATTGGTATTTTATTTGTATTTTTTCAAGTCAAACACTGTCTCCTCGATCATTTTCAGACAACACAAAATTTTTATCAAAATTGGGCAAGGCTGTGCATAGCTAACTCTAATTTGCTTCAAACCGATTTAAACCTCCTTTGCGCCATTTGCAGGTAAGGAGAAACTTTAAACTGGCCTATTAAACCGCCCTAAGATTATTTTTTCGGTACCAAATTGCGTTGGGAGTATGCGCTACGACGAGCTCTTTCATTTGGTATGCGCAAGTCCTATATTTGAGCAAGCTTTCACCCTTTTCTGAGCTAACCCTAGTTTGCATTCCAAAATCAAGTTACCCTTAGGGTTAACCCCAGCTAACCCTAGGGTTAGTGTTGGGGTTAACCTTAGGTCTTGGTAGCTGAGTGGTCTCCGTAGCTTTTTGTCAACTTTGAGGTCCTAGGTTCGATTCCCATTTGCAGTATTGGTATTTTTTTGTATTTTTTCAAGTCAAACACTGTCTCCTCGATCATTTTCAGACAACACAATAATTTTATCAAAATTGGGCAAGGCTGTGCATAGCTAACCCTAATTTGCTTCAAACCGATTTAAACCCTCTTTGCGACATTTGCAGGTAAGGAGAAACTTTAAACTGGCCTATTAAACCGCCCTAAGATCATTTTTTCGGTACCAAATTGCGTTGGGAGTATGCGCTACGACGTGCTCTTTCATTTGGTATGCGCAAGTCCTATATTTGAGCAAGCTTTCACCCTTTTCTGAGCTAACCCTAGTTTGCATTCCAAAATCATAGGGTTAGTGTTAGTATTAACCTTATGTCTCGGTAGCCGAGTGGTCTCCATAGTTTTTTGTCAACTTTGAGGTCCCAGGTTCATTTCCCTATTGCAGTATTGGTATTTTATTTGTATTTTTTCAAGTCAAACACTGTCTCCTCGATCATTTTCAGACAACACAATTTTTTTATCAAAATAGGGCAAGGCTGTGCATAGCTAACCCTAATTTGCTTCAAACCGATTTAAACCCCCTTTGCGCCATTTGCAGGTAAGGAGAAACTTTAAACTGGCCTATTAAACCGCCCTAAGATCATTTTTTCGGTACCAAATTGCGTTGGGAGTATGCGCTACGACGTGCTCTTTCATTTGGTATGCGCAAGTCTTATATTTGAGCAAGCTTTCACCCTTTTCTGAGCTAACCCAAGTTTGCATTCCAAAATCAAGAGTTACCCTTAGGGTTAACCTCAGCTAACCCTAGGGTTAGTGTTGGTATTAACCTTATGTCTCGGTAGCCGAGTGGTCTCCATAGTTTTTTGTCAACTTTGAGGTCCCAGGTTCGATTCCCAATTGCAGTATTGGTATTTTTTTGTATTTTTTCAAGTCAAACACTGTGTCCTCGATCATTTTCAGACAACACAATAATTTTATCAAAATTGGGCAAGGCTGTGCATAGCTAACCCTAATTTGCTTCAAACCGATTTAAACCCTCTTTGCGCCATTTGCAGGTAAGGAGAAACTTTAAACTGGTCTATTAAACCGCCCTAACATCATTTTTTCGGTTGCAAATTGCGTTGTGATATGCGCTACGACGTGCTCTTTCATTTGGTATGCGCAAGTCCTATATTTGAGCAAGCTTTCACCCTTTCTTGAGCTAACCCTAGTTTGCATTCCAAAATCAAGAGTTACTCTTAGGGTTAACCCCAGCTAACCCTAGGAATTATAGGTTGTAACATTCCGGTTAAGCAATGTTACGAAAGCACGGGCACAGGTATAAGGGGTTAGTATTGGGGTTAACCGCTAGTGGTCTCCGTAGCTTTTTGTCATCTTTGATGTCCCAAGTTCAATTCTCACTTGCAGTATTGGTATTTTTTTGTATTTTTTCAAGTCAAACAGATGAGGCCGAAAGACCATAACAGTACTGTTTGCAGTTAGATATCACATAACACAGAAATAGAAACACAATTTTTCTAGATTGTGGTGTTTTTAAAGGGATGATGCAACTTTGCAGTTGTAGTAGGCCTACTTTTGAAGACTGTTTACATTTAAGACCGAAACAAATGAATGTGATGATGGAGACAGAAAAGGTTTAGTTTATAGTTTAGTCTTGTTTGAAATGTAAAACTTCAATTTGGCAATACATATACATAATGGGGAAGGATATCAGATCATCAATCAATCATGAAAAGTGGAGACAATTAAATTCACCAATATAAATATATATCTATTTATTCACAACAAGAAAACACAAACTAGGGTAAAAAAGGAGGTTTTTCCTTATAAGAACTATGTAAATTGGTTCGCTTATGATATGGTCTATAAGGATCATCAACATAATATCTTGGTTTTGTCCAAAAATTAGTAACCATGTGACTTAATTTTTTGCTTTGATTTTTAGTACAAAAGACATGTTCTTTCAATCGACGAAGTTTTCCTTGTTTTGTTTTCCACAACTTATGTCTTCCAGATCTTGTTCGTATCCAGGCTCCCCAATCTAAGTGCATGAACCTTTGAACAACTGCTTTAACTGTTTTTGGTTTTCCCTTTCCTCTACTATATCTTACTTTAGTCCTTTTAGTTACAACATCTATTGTTCCAATGTTACTACAATGAAAAATTTGACAATATTATATCAATGGATGATGGTTGTGGCTATTTGCATTGTATATACTCATGGTTTAAACTATTTACACTGTGCACCATCTGTAGGAAGCATGATTAATTGCATCACTATGGAGCATATACATAGACTTTTAGAGATATTCATATCACAATGATGTACTGTTACGGTGAGCATAAGCAAATTTGAGGAGCTATTCGTCATTAAAAATAATAATAATAATATAATATATCAATTATAATGTTATTTAATATAATATAATATATTTTTAAATATATTTTTTATATAATATCAATATTATATCAATTAATATTATATTATTAACAAAGATTAACATATATTTGTTGTTGTTTTTATTTACATTGAATAAAGTGCATAAATAGATTGCGAATATAAATAATTCTCAATTATATTTTTCATTCTCTATTATAATCTAATGAGATTTTAAACCAATCACAGCTTGACATATAGAATCATTGCCTAAATATTGACTTGTAGGCCTACATGTGGGATAGTGAACTCAAAGTAGAGATATGGCTAATTTTGCTATCCTAGAATTTATAGTTTATATTTACATTTCAAATCAATCACATAAAATATCAATTATTAATTCATAAGTAACACCAATTAACTAATAAAAAATTTGTTTAATTTTACACTTAAAACAAGACAACCCATCTTTCAATATGATGAATTTTATTAACATACCTTAACAGTGATTTATCAGAATGTGTATTAGATGTTGAAGTGAAAAAAGATCTGGTAATAATTGAATGTATTGTTGAGTGTTGCAGTAAAGAGGGTCGATAGTTAGGTGATTCACAAGATTTGCTGATACTCAAGCTGCTTAACCTTTTATCTAAATCATAAACAGGCTTTGAATAAATTTGTCTGGATAGTAGGAATTGTTTTTGTACTGGTAACAATTGTTTTCCACCTAAAATAAAATAATAACAGGTACAATTTTTCAATATTTATTAATTAATGTCACTGACAGTGATCTACCAGAATCTACTTGACTACTAGTACTATTGATATCTAATCTATGCAGATCACTGTCGTCAGTGACGTCATGTCATAAAAGTTTTAGAGGAATTGCAAGAACCACTGAACATAACAGACATTGGCATCAAAATCACATCGTCGTCCATTTGCTGAACTCTCTATAGATTAAATAGTGTGCGTATATTATGGCTTGACTACACTATTGTGTATTGTGATAGAGAAGGAACAGAGTTTTTCGGACTAACAATAATCATTCTCTGACATTGACATTTATTTTGTTGTGAGTGCTGCAATCATAATTGTTGAAATATCAAACTTTCGAAATCTGGAATTGAAACACCGTAGAGAGAACGCATGGGAGCATACAACACGGAAAGCTCGTACATTCATACAAGAAAAAATAATTACAATTTCTCAGAAACTTGCACCCCATGGAGGCTGCCATTTTGAAATAGCTCGGATTAATTTCCCACAACTCACCACTTTTACACCATTCCATCACTTCCGGTAGTGTGTGAAGGACGATGCAACTTTGGGTTTACGTTGAGTGAACTTTACCGGCAAAATACCATTAAACATGTTTAAAGCATCATCTTCAAGGGTTTCGATTGGATTTCGGGTATATGGTTTTTTTTTCTTTTTAAAGGCCATATTTTATAACCTGATGCCATAACGATTTCATTGTAAATTTGACAGGCATCTGCATCTTCGATATAAAAGTTAGTCCGAAAATGTCGAACTTTTGTTGTATTTGTAAGATCGTGTTCTTTCAAATATTCCTCCTCTCACCTAGCATGAAAGATCTCAACTGGAACACCATATGAAACTAAATGTTGTGTTTCAAAGAAATAACATACACTTAAATAGTAATCCACCAACATTGTGTTGATATGTCTCCAGGTTATATACAGGGCCATTTGTTCAGTCTCTAGAACAGGCTTTCTCAATTATTTTTAAAGGGCCAAATGCATGAAAAAAGAATAAGATTAAGTAGCATAACGTGCAGAGCGTTTTAATGGAAGAGGCCATTCCCATGCACTTCGTGGGCTGCCATTAGAGAAGGCCTGCTGAGAAGTACTATTATTATATAATTTCTTTGTAGAGTAGGCTACCGTAAAGAGAAAATTTCTTTACAATACGGGTAAATTTTGTTTTAGGTTGTTGAGAATGGAAAGATCTTCTTTAGAAAGTATTCATCAACCTCTGAAGCTGGAGCTGTAAAGTCCACGTCTGCAGCTAAACCTCCATCCACCCCTCCTCCCCCATTGAACCCTCCACCACCACCTCCTAAAAAAGGGCAGTGAGTATGAAAGTTAAATGCTATACTATGAAAAGCTCAATATCCTGTGACCAATAGATGATTGCTCCATTTTCCATATCAATTGTTTATTTTGCAGTACTGCAGTGTGCCGGCGACGACATGAATGTGAACTATCTGAACAATGTTTGTTTGCAGTCAAAATTCAGGTCTTAGAAGCTTTTTACATGGTGCAGATTATGCATGCTTTTAAGGACAATGTGAAGGATTTTGAAAACCTAAAAATTTAACGTTTAACTCCTATTTAAAACATTTAGCATTGTGTCTATTTACTTTTATTATACTAGTACTGGTAAAATAGTAAGTTTTCTTGGAATAAGTATTGTTGGTGGAACTGTGGGCTATGCCTGGTATGATAAAGATTTTAGTCAAATGGTACAAGATAATACTGGTTTACCTATAGAAGATTATATGAAATCATTTAGACAGGTGACTGTCAAAGAACCACCAAAGTAAGTCTATATTTATCAAACATATTATTATATATGTACTATAAAAACTTGACAAGTTTAGGATAAGAATGACCATGACCAAGGCTGGAATTAATGTGACTGATAAATAAAACAAATCATCACTGGAACAGTAATAAATATGAAATTGTTTTCTTTATGGATTGATAAATGACAGTCTAATTAAAATCAGACCCTAATTTCGTTCGTTCGTTTTTTTTCTAAATCCGGTTTTTTAACCACTACATTTGGGTCTGAGAACCAGGCGCGGAAACAGCCGTTCACGTTAACTTTGACCTAACCTTAATGACCTTTGTTTTAACCAATCAGATCTTTGCCCTCTCCCGCGCTGGGATTTTGTTCGCGAACAATAGGTGCATTCTAGGATTCCTAAGTGCTGTAGACTAGTTTATCAGGTCATGTTTATCAAGGTAAGGTCAAAGTTAACGTGAACGGCTGTTGCCGCGCCTGGTTCTCAGACCCTAATGTAGTGGTTAAAAACCGGATTTAAAAAAAAACGAACGAACGAAATTAGGGTCTAATTTTAATTAGACTGGATAAATGAGATCTCAGATATGTGTAAATGACTTTTATCAGGTCATTAAACTTTTTGAAGCTTGAATGTAAGATATTGCTTTGTCTTTTAATTTTATCATTTCTTAATACTTATCTAGAACTGAGATTCCCTCGAAGTATCGTCCTATAGTACCAGTGGCACCGGACACAAAACCAGATAAAGAAGAGAAGAAGAAAGAGGTAAAGTTACTTAATTGAAAATATGGTATGGATACTGTATAGTCCCATTTAGTAAGGCCATATAAAAAAAAAAAGTTGGTTAGCATCCTTTTCTTCTCCATTTTCAGGGGAGGGCGGGAGGTTTTTTTTTTTTTTTTTACTATACGGAATTGCGCATGCGCAGATACTAAAGTTTCGTTTCGTATATACAGTCAGATTTTTAAAGGCTTTGATACAGTTTTATGGCTTCGTGGATGGATAGTAGATAGCACAATGAAAGAAAATATCGACTGCTTTCCGACTTATCCGTTTTTATAATGCTTTCGGTGATTTTTTAAATGATTTTTGAAATTTTTGAGGCGAGGGGATATTTCGATGGCGGGCGGGGATGCTAACCAGCTTTTTTTTTTTATGGCCTAATGTTGACATGACAAAAATAAATTGAATGATGACATGGTTAGAAACACACTTTTAAAGTGGGAGTAGGCATATCAACTTGGTATATTATGAAATATGTTACTTGTATTGGTAAAAGTCACAATTTATTTTTTAATGAATCTGGTACACACTTCAATTAATTTATGTTTCTTGTTCTATAGCCTATTCCACATGTTACAATTCCTACTGCTAAAGATGAAGAAGCTAGAAGGAAAGGTATGGTAAATTAGAAATGTCTCACCAGTTGATACATGAATATTTCCTGTTTCTTTATTCAAGTGAAATGATTTTTGATGTCCTGGGGGCTGGGCTCATAATGTCTGGTATAAATTATCATGCAGTTTGTGATAAATTAATGATGCAAATAAAATTTGCAGTCTGTTCACTTTTATGCACTTTCTGTTCCACTTTGGACTTAAGTTGTGTCCCATTTAGCCCATTGACCATTGTCCAGGTATACTTAGTACAGTTCAAACAATGGAGCTATCAGTGCACAAAGCTAAAAAATTGGACTGTATATAATATTTTTACATCATGGTCTTCAAGTAAGAATTTCTGTTTCTGTATGTGTCCAACATAACATATCTTTTATAGAAAGGGCTGAAAAGAAAAAGAAAAATGAAGAAAAAGAATTAAAAGAAAAGGAGAAAGCAAAGAAAGAAAAGGAAAAGATGGAAAAAAAGATAGAAAAGGAAAAAGCAGAACAGAAATTAAAAGATAAGAAAGAAGATGATATGGCTTCAAATGCAGGTAAGATGTTTAAATGATAAATTTCAAATTTCATGATAGTATGATGAAATGATAGATTCCATAAACTAGTGGGATATTGTTAGAAATGTAATTATAAATTTTTGGGTGGATTACAGGAACCATTTCTCAGATAAAAGAGGACTGTCATTTTGTCTATATTATATGTGTATAACATGCTATCATCACTATAAATAAAATATATTCCAGCTCTAGAAGTGATAGTGGAAAATTTAGTCGACACCAATACTAAGATAACCAAAGCAGTTATAGAAGCACAAAATAAAGTCATAGATTTAACACAAAAACATACTGAGGCTTTGAAAAAAGCTATGAATGAAACCTCTCAGGTAATCTATAACCTATTTCCATTAATAATAACTTGCATCTATTGCGTAGATGAGTTTTTATTCTACTGAAATGAGATTTATAACCAAGACCTGAAAACTTCTCTGGCATTATATTAAAATAAGCTACAATTGTAATTAAAAGTAAACTAATTATTTTGATATTTTTATAATAAATAATATAAGACTGAAAACAATGCAATCCCAAGTAAGAATTATAGATGTAAAGATATTGGTGTCTAGTACCATGCAAGAGTGAATCCGCCATGGTATTTTAGTCAGGCACTCAAATAATTAAGCAGTTGATTAATTTGGTTAAATATTAATAGATATTAAATAAAGATAAACAGTGGGAAGAAGTGGCTGATATTTATAGTTTACGAGAGGAGGCTGTGAAAGAGGCTAAAAGACTTAAAGAAAGCGCTCTGTAAGTATTGTTTTTGAAATTAACAAATGAAATTAATTAACTTTAAAAAAAAGTCCTCATGGACTCCAAGCCCAGTAAGTGTAGTTGATTTCACTGTTTGCTGAATACTTTATTACAGAGAAAATTTGACAAAATTACAGAAAGCCGTTGAAGAAGGTAAACAAGATCCAGTCACTAAGAAAAATGAAATTTTGAAAACTAGTCAAGAAAAGTGGAATAAGTTAACACGTGAAATAGATGATATAAGTACAAAGGTATGTATTGTATTTCGCGTTTGAGGGAGGTCCACTTTGGATTATTTATTTCCCAAATTTCTTACTTTCTTAATACTTTCATCCGTAAATTCGTTTTTAACAATTTTTTTAATGAATTCAAAATCAAACCTTTTAGGACTATTATTACTATTTGAAGAAGATATCCAAATTAACATAAAGATAATCATTGAATAACATCCTAACTTAGTTAATCATCTAACTGTCATTTGTATTTTAATGATTTATATATATCTAATTAAACAAATATTGTTCAGTCAGTTAGTTCTTAACTTTTTGACAAATCTATTGAGATAATTACATTAATAATTCATTGTTTTGATCAATTTGTAGGTAGAGAAAGCAGCTTCTGAATCTCGTGTTGTGTCAAAATATAAAGATTTAGTTGAAAAAGGTAGAAAACAATTCCAGAAAGAATTAGAGAGTATAATGCCTGATGTTAAATTAGGTGAAAAAGGTGTGTATCAAATTGATAATTAAATAATATTTCTCTTACTTTCGTGCCAGATTGGAGGAATCAAGACCGACAAGGCATGCAAAGTGCAGTGAGGTAAATTGGTCAGGACAGCTGCATTTTCTATTTTCAACTGTGTAGTAATCTTTGACACAGTCTGTAGCATACATGTTCTTGGTGTATTGTCCATTCCGAAGGATTTAAAGTTTCTACAATGTCAGCCCCTGTCCAGGGGAAACAGTTGAAAATCTGAATCTATCAAATCAACCTATGCCATAAAGTCACTCACGATCCAGGTTGGATTATTTAGTAAATAAATGTCGTAATTTCTCAATTAGTTTTGATATAATTATTTGACTGTTATATCAATGTATTACAGGAAATAAATTAACAGAAGATGAGTTAAATTCTATGATTGCCCATGCTCATCGTCGTATAGAACAGTTACAAAAACAGTTAGCAGAACAACTAGCCATAGAATCCCAGAAAATAGAAAAAGCTCTAGAATTTCAACGTAGTGAAGATGAACAGTTAATACAGAATAGAGTTAATATTGAACGTCAGAGATTACGTGAACAATTTAAACAAGAAAAAGAGAGATGGGTATGTATTTTGTTTAACTGAAGTTTTCTTAAAACGTCTAATATCAAAATTCATGATTTGCCAACACTGAATGTCAGTATCAAATATGCAGACTCTCTGATGGGATCTGAGTTAGAAATCTCAGGCATAGAGGTAGGTGATTCATTTCTATAGTGTCATAAAACATCAGTCCCATTTATTTGTATTGTTTGGAAGATAATGCATAATTGTTTTAGTTTTAGCCTACTAAAGCTGATACCTTGTTTTGACAAAAATATTAATTTTTATGTGAAAAATGTTTACCTTTTTTCACTTTCTAAATTTAAGGGGTGTTAAAAATATAAATAAAAACCTTGATTTTCAGTTTTGATAGTAATGGATAGATCAAAAAATTGTCTTGATAATTTCAGAATGAAGATAGTAAAGTTGAATTTGAACAAGAATTACGTCATCATTTAGCTAGACAAGCTGCAGCACATAGTGATCATTTGAAAGATGTTTTGAAAAATCAAGAAGCTGAATTTACACAATATTTTGAACGTGAAATGCATACTAGATTAATTGAAGAGAGACAAGCCTTTCAAACTGAAGTTGCTGGTTGGATAGCTAGATTACAGGGTATTGAAGCAGCTGTTGATGGTAAGAAATGTTTGATATAATTTTGATTGACTCACATATAATGAATGAAACTTGCTATTAAAGTGTTCAGGTCATTCAGGATTTGTGCTCAAATGAAATGCATAAGGCCTTCTGAATTTTGTTTTATGCTATTTATTTAATGAATTTTGTTTTATTGTCTTAAACTGATATTGACATCAGATAATGTTTATATTCATTACAGCCCGGGCAGAGAATGAAAGAACAGCCCGTACAGCCCAAGAATTATGGTTAGCCTGTATTGCTATGAATGGTATCATTAGATTAGGTAAAGAGGATGGTATAACAATGGAAGATAAATTACAACCATTAGCTTCACAAGCTAAAGCTATCACTGAAGCAGCTGGCAATCATCCTTTTATCCAAGCTGTCTTAAAAACAGTGCCTGAAACAGCATTAAATAGAGGAGTTTATACAGAAGATAGTTTAAAACAAAGATTTCCCAAAGTGAAAAAAGTTTGTAAAAGGGTGGCTATGATTGATGATAATGGTGGAACATTATTTCGATATTTTTTATCTTATGTTCAGTCAATGTTTATATTTAATTCAGTGTCTGCTACCAGTATAGCCGACTCAGTTGATATTAGTGATTTAGATACATTTACTATTTTAGCCCATACTGACTATTATCTAGAGAAGGGTGATCTGTTACAAGCCTTAAGATTGATGAATCAATTACAAGGTGAACCCAGGAAAGTGGCTGCCGACTGGATTAAGGAAACTAAATTATTATTAGAAACACAACAAGCTGCATTTGCTTTAACATCATTTGCCTCCGCTAGTGGATTAGGAACAATATTTTAAAGATAAAATAAATATATAAGGTGTGATTGACCTAAAAATGTCCGACTAGCTTGTGCATAGAGAAATGTAACTTACAAATCTTTTTCATCCATTTCCTATTAATTTACTGATTTAAAACATGACAACCATGAATAAAATTGTCTGTCATCTTTTTAAAAATATTAATAAATGGTCAGTTACTTGAAAATTTACTTGAACATTATATGGATCAAAAGTTAGAAGGGAATACCTCTTTCAGACAATTATGATGTATAATATAAAGACTAGTATAAATTATTGCCTTATGATAAATAGTGCTATTGATAGTGACATGCTAAAGGGCTAATCAAACATGATGATGTAATATTGACATTATTTAATATGGTTGATCACTTTGTTGTAGCAGTCATTCCTAACTTCCAATATTCTTTAGTCTGTACCTAAGATGTGATATAAATAGTTAATCTTTCTGTATAATTGAAAGCAAGAATGGTAATTTGTATAATAATTGGTTGCTGTGAATAGAACTTGTATGTAATTCTATTATTTTGAATTGTAAATTATATTCCAGTTCTATCTCTGTTTTTATTTAAATTGAACTTTCAGTTCCGACAGCATTCTGAAGATGCTTGGTAACTGACTGCCGGTTTTTAAAGTTTATATATGTAACAAGTCTTTACATGAAACACCAAAGACCAAAGACTGCATTAGATGTTTGATTGAGGCTCTTAAAGATGCCAATTGGCAAATAGATTATTGACTTTACATCTTATCCAATTTCTCATACTTAGAAACTCATTTGATACATTCTCAAAATTATTAAAGTGATATATTTAAGAATTAAAAGTTAGCATTGTTGATGTGTAAACGCAACTGATCGCGTGACAAACTGAATAAATGACCAGGTCAGTACAAGAATGTCCGATATATCTATTAATATTGAAAAATGCCAAGGATTAGTCAAATTGAGCTCAGCTGGAAAAATTAACAGTTTTTAGATTGATGAAATACACTTAGGCCCTACTCGCTCACAACCAATCTGCAATTGGATCCGGATATCTGTGAATTTGCCTCCTTGGGTGGATTTAATATGGTGTCATTCAGTGGAAAATCGTAAGAAGTTGGTACCATGCAATAAAGAGAAAACTAACTGTTGAGGAAGATAAATATAGAATTTTACAGTTTGTACAAATTAAGATTCTTATAAGAACATATAATAATAAATACGTAACATAACAAATATACAGGACATTTAAAATAAATACAATATAAAAATCTATCACAGAATCTGAAAATTAACACAAAAATACAAATGGATATCATTTAAAATATGCATTATTCCTATTCTTATTCCACTTCAAAACTTGTAAACCAATGTATAAGTTAATATTCAAATTTACAGCTAAAAATCGTTTTAAACTACTTTTAACATAACTATACAATTTCAAACTGAATATATTGATAAATTATTATTTTTTCAATATTTATCTTCTGTTCAGTTTGTAAAGAATGAAAGTCGTTTCCAGCTTGCTAAGAATGGACAAAAAATTACACATAATTTCAAGATTCTTGCAACAAAAAAACTTGACTTCTTTACAATAAAAAATCTTTACTACTATTAAAGAATTATATCTGTAAAACTGTTAGTTATAATCTGGAGCTCAAGAAAGATAAATAACCATGTGAGACCTCCTTTCAGTAATAATAATCAAATGAGGTAGAAAAATTAATTAAAAAGATGAAAAAAACAATTTTCTATGTCTATGATTATGATATAATATGGGTGTAGGAAAATAATTAAATATGGACGGATACATACACCGTATTATACTTTAGGTGAGATCTTTCGTGAAATACACAATTCTTTATATTTGAAAAATAGTGAACATAAATCCACAGGCTTGGAATCAATGTAATTTATTAATGACAAAAACATGTGACACTGCTGTGTGGCATTGAATAATTAGTCCTATCCAATGTTTGAGTTTACTGGGGACACTGTAAGACACTTTTAAATAAACTAATCTAATTAACATCATTTTAGTAAGACTGATTACATGTATTACTTAAAAGCACTTAAAAGATATTATACAAGACATATATAAAGATTATCTTCCAAATGGAATGGTTTTATTTGCAGGACTCCAAGCTGGACGGAATTCACTTTCATTAGATAAACTCTGATGTCTTTTCTTTTCTCTTTCTTTTCTTTCACGTTTTTCCTGAAAATACATATTACGATACTAAAATATACATAAAGCAGATATCATAAATCTATATTTGTTTTTACAATTCTTTACTCTTTGGGAGCTGTAGAATGTTTCCGAGCTTAAAATTGAACGCGTTTTCAAGAACAAGGGCAATAACTGATCAATTGAGTGATTATAAACACTCACACAAAATTTCATCAAAATCTGCTTATTTCCGTGTATAGTTCGCACTTTTTTACCCTGAAAATTACCCTCCTCTACAGTGTTTACAAACTAAAAATTGAAAGCGTTTTCAAGAACAAGGGCAATAATTCCAAGGGTTTATCCCTGGGTAATTATTAACACTCACACCAAGATTAAGCAAAATCCATTAAGAATTGTAGAGTGTTTACGAGCAATTGTGGACGGACCGACAGACATGGGTGACAACATTCATGTGGGCGTATAAAAATGATACACTTAGATGTTACGTAGGAATAAACGATTCACTTTTCAGGTGTCTCATTTCAAAGGTTTATTCTTGACCTGAAGGGTTAACAATGTGTTTTTAATAGATACAATTTCATTGAAAACACATTGTTATTTCTTTGGGTTAAGGGTATTGATTGGGCTAGCGTTCGAGAAAAAAAACACGAGATGGAATTTTTGCGAATTACTTATAATTTTTGGGCTCAGATTGTAGATAATTATTATTACTTTATTTATAAACTATATAAAATGAAAAAAAACGAAAAGAAATTAGGTATTTCGTTAGTTTTTGCTAAAAAATTAGGAAAAAGTAGCAAAATGTGTCCCGGTTGGTACAAGATTTCTCAGCCATTTTTTATTGGAAAATCTTGGTCTTGATTGAAAGCTTATTCAATAAGGATGAAACGTACAGAGAGTTTTTTCGAAAATTCTAATCAGTTTGGCCCCTGGAAAATGTTTGCCGTACCTACGTGTAAATTTTCGTATTTCCATGGTAACCACCAAAATAATATTTTTTTTGGGAAAATCGCTCTGTACGTTTCTCGGCAATGTTATTGTCTACATTTATGCCAAGTTTGATGAAGATTGATCCATTCACATTTTTTTAAACTTGTATCAAAGGTTTGAAATGTCCAATTTTTATGACATGTTTGAAAGGGCTGTCAAAAAAAAATCTGATTGACATGAAATCAACCTTAAACTATCGAGAAGGACCCCAAATCATCAACAAATGCACAACAAGTCTCAAGAAATCATTATTTCATATACTTATTCCATTTTTTCATAACGTGAAATAGCCCAATTAACACCCTTAAGAATGACAGGTGACAAATAAAAAGTATATAATGCATTTTTACAATAAAATGGCCAGGTCCTCTTAAATATTCAAGATATTGTCATGTTTACATAACAAAACAAATTACTTCTAAGGCTTTAAAAAAAAGTCAAAGAGTTTGCATAAAATTTCCTACCTTCTCTTCAAGCCAAATTTCATATTCTTCTCTAGCAGCTTCTTCTTTTGCTGCTCGTTTCTTTTCTTCTTCATATAGATCAGGTTCATTTCTCTTTTCTTCTCTAATCTTTTTCTTTATTACTACTTCTTTTTTATCTTTCCTGTAAATAAAATGAAACAGATATTACAGCCTTGGGACTGAAAAAAAAAAAAACTTTTACCGTTAGCCTTTTTGATTTATATCTTTGACAAATTTAGTGTAAGAGTATAAATGTCTTCTGCTGTTAAATTTACAAACTTTTTATTAGCAGTGCGTTCGAACGCACTGCTATTGTTTTCGTAATTTCAAAAAATTACAATTTTGTGTCGCCTAAATCTCAGCAACTATAATAGTTACAGCAACAATTATAACGCAGTAGATCAACATTTTTAGTGAATTACTGAGTGAATGAAAATTGGAACGTTTTTGCAAAACCGGAAATGCAAAACTGAAATCTGTGCAAAAAGTAGTAAATCGATCCTGGAAGACGCGTTTTTGCTCCAATTTTGCTCGGATTTTCAATTTTAGAATCTTTCGCGAATATCTGATATGATAGCATTCAAAAAAGATCGAATTTCGAAAATTCATAGCACACATTTCTGGACCGAATTTGGCCAATTTTGACCAAATTTTCTATTTTCTAGAGTATTCGTCCGATCAATTTGAAATTGCTGGTGCTAAAACAGATCACAATCGATAACAAATTGATTCAGACAAAAATTTTGCATCACTTCCGGTTTTCACGAAATAATGATACAAACTTCCGGCTAATCCACAGCCTGGAAAATGCACGAATGTCGCCGAAACTTATCTTAATAGGTTTTTATTGGTATGACTTAAAATTTGAGAGAAAATTTTGGGAAGGAAATGTTTATAGTTTGGCCGCCATATTGATTTGACCAACTTTTGTAAAAGTCAAAATGGGGCCTCAGGGATAAATCCGATTTGCGTGATTGTGGTATTTCTGGAAACTGCAATGGATTGCGAAAAAAAGTACGGGAGTGCATTTTTTAATTTCAATTTTGTTATTTTTCAATTTCCGGTTAAATTTTTTCAGCAATTTAAAAAACTTTCAAGGCTCATATTTTGTGACCTTGACTTCTGATTTCGTTGAAACCGGAACAAAACTTACAGCTCAAGATGAATGCTATCCCATGATGTGTTCATTTTTGTTGTCCTATTTTTACTTCCGGATTTATAGCCATTTAAATATTGGTATTGTTAATGATTTAACGATCAAGGGAGGTAATTTTATACTATTGCTATATATATATTTAAATATTTCTACCAGTCGTAAACTGTTAAATGGAATTTTCATACTACAGAAATTACAGCAAATTAAGATGTATTGACTATATCGTTCTGCACCAGGATAATAGTCATAGAAATATTTCACAAGTACTCTGAGTCTGTTCTATGTTCAATATATCATGGACTTAGCTGGAAAGTGATTATATTTCTAAAAAATGTTCAGTGTAAGCCCGTTTGTGTAATAAGTATTCAACAGATAGCCCGGATTTAGGGATTGTATGTTCTAACATTGTGGTTAATTAAATGCTAGGAAGGTACTGGCTTGTAGGAAAAACCTACAGTTATAAGAGTATGTCTACTTTTTTCAACCGATTTTGATAGGTCCTTTTCTGTTTATTTCTTTTAACCGATAGCTACAAGATAGAAATTCAAGCAATTTCAAATTTACAGCTCAAATGAAATGGAGTTTTACGTCCTGCTCTTCCGCACCTAATTAAGCTAATCAGGACGGGCAAACGCCATGCAATGTGCATTGAGGGAAATTTTGCCAGGACAGCGGCATTAGCCTACTCTTATTATAGATTTCCAACTGTCGAGGGATCTTTAACGTGCACAGCCTCGGTTTATTGTCCCATCCGAACGACTAGACGCTTTTTTCATGTCAGCCCCCTCCGACCTGCATCATTGACAGGGGAAAACCGGGTTGAAAAATTTACAGCTCAAGATGAATGCTATCCATGAAAAGTTCATTTTTGTTGTCCCATTTTTACTTCCGGATTTATAGCCATTTAAATATTGGTAATGATTTAATGTTGACAAGGGAGGTAATTTTATACAAATTTTTACCAGTCGTAAACTTTTTAATGAAATTATTATACTGCAGAAATTCCAGAAAATTGAAATATGCTGACTTTACAATTCTGCACCTGGATAAAGGTCTTTGAGATAAATCTCAAGAATGCCGTGGCTATTATATATGATATATATTCCATGGAATATTCTGGAAAGCTAATGTATTTCTGGAAAAATATTCAGTGTAAATTTGTCCGTGATACGCGTAAAAATATTTAACAGATAACCCGCATAGGAAGATTATTTCAGAGTTTTACACATTTGGATGCGTACCGTCTCACGGTTCTAGGGTTTATTTTTCGAATACTTCCCAGAGCGCCCAGCCATAACTACGCATGTTACATGTATGCAGATATAATTTCTTACGATGAAGTGTGAACAATATGGTAATGAATATGAATTGACGCATTTTTTACCTTCCGGAAATGACGTAGGTCTAAATGTCAAATTTCAATGTTATCTAATTTACGGCTCTATTTTAGATATTTTAGATTTTTTTGGTTAACTTCTTGCAACTAAACGCTACAATTCGGCTTCTACAAGTAGTTGAAAATTTTGACTTTTGTCTGTAACTTTTTAAGTTTTAATTTTACAAATTTTTCAACATCTACAATTTTATTTCGATCAATCTGAAAATATATAGGTAAATAGACATTTTCATTCCTAACATATACATACATCGGACTGTCAACTTCGGTAATAAGCGGTCACTATTATTATTATTAAGCCAACCCTGAAACTAGCAAAGGAGAAATTTTGCTATAGTCGAAAACTAACCAATCGTCAATCTATTAAGCATTCAGACCACAAACAGTTAATTTAATTCCTTAAAAAAAGAAAATCTCTCTAGATTTAACTTTTCTTATGTTCATATTTTCATAACCATTTGCCTTAGACTTAATGCCTTATGAGTTCTGAATGATTTCCAGGATGACGCACTGCCCAGCGCCGTTTTGGTACGGCTCTAGTTTCTTTTTGCATTTGGATAATGTCAAGTTATATGTGTATACATGGTGTCAGTCAATAAACAATTACAGGTACAATACAGTATGTGTGTATCGTGGCATATAAACATGTTAACACTAACATAAAAAGCCATCTTTAAGCTAGCTTTTTTGTGTTTCCACTGACAATTTGCCGAACCGTAAATGTTCGGGAACCTTAACGGTTGTCAATTGAAGAAGAAAAATAGCGATGGCCATCGTAGTACACCCACTTTTATAATGGCAGCCAATTCATCCGGGGGGTTGACAAGAGTGATCAGTAAATGAAAGATTCTGAGAATGACATTTTCTCTTTTTACAAGAGTAAAACCATGGGTTCAAGTTTCCTGGAAAAAACAAATATGTCACTGAAATATGCATTAAACAAGGGCAACCAACGTTTAGGTTCCATCTTAAAATGATTAAGAGCAGTCACATAGTTGATGATGTTTCCGATTTTCAATAAGGTGTATCCGAAGGTCAATAACTCATAAAATATTTTTTCGATGTTTCTGATATTCAATAGGGTTTATCCCAATGTCAATACAAACACTCATACCAAGTTTCATCAAAATCCATCAAGAAACCAGCTCTTTATGGTGTCCACAACATTTTTTCAAAAGCAAGGGCAATAACCCATGAAATATTTTTCGATTCGTCTGATTTTCAATAGGGTTCATCCTTGGGTGATAACAAATACTCACAGCAAGTTTCATAAAAATCCATCAAGAAACCAGCTCTCTATCGTGTCCACAACAATTATGGACAGACAGACAGACGGAAAGACAGACAGACAGACAGACAGACAGACAATGTAATATTTCAATGAAATATCATGTTTCTTCTCACATATTAAAAAGAATAAAAAAAAATTTAGTTCTTAATGCCATTAATTGTTGTATATGTATACCATGTAAAAATTACTGCCATTAATTGTTGTATAATATGTATACCATGTAAAAATTACTGCCATTAAAAAAATTACTGCCATTAATTGTTGTATATATGTATACCATGTAAAAATTACTGCCATTAATTGTTGTATAATATGTATACCATGTAAAAATTACTGCCATTAAAAAAATTACTGCCATTAATTGTTGTATATGTATACCATGTAAAAATTACTGCCATTAATTGTTGTATATGTATAACATGTAAAAATTACTGAACAATCAAAACAGTATCAAAATACTTACCAACTTCTAAATGCTGAACTAGCAGATTTTATTCTCTCCTGTTTTTTATCTTGTTCTTGTCTTAGTTTTCTCTGTTCTTCTCTCTGTTTTTTAGTTACTTGATGTTTGATGGAATGATCTTTAGTTTCTTTCCAAGCTTCATAACTCTACAAAATAGGTTAACATTATCGGATATTATTATATTATATATTAGGTTAACATTATCGGATATTATTATATTATAAATAGGTTATCATTATCGGATATTATTATATTATAAATTAGGTTAACATTATCGGATATTATTATATTATAAATAGGTTATCATTATCGGATATTATTATATTATAAATAGGTTATCATTATCGGATATTATTATATTATATATTAGGTTAACATTATCGGATATTATTATATTATAAATAGGTTATCATTATCGGATATTATTATATTATAAATTAGGTTATCATTATCGGATATTATTATATTATAAATTAGGTTATCATTATCGGATATTATTATATTATAAATAGGTTAACATTATCGGATATTATTATATTATAAATTAGGTTAACATTATCGGATATTATTATATTATAAATTAGGTTAACATTATCGGATATTATTATATTATAAATAGGTTATCATTATCGGATATTATTATATTATAAATTAGGTAAACATTATCGGATATTATTATATTATAAATAGGTTATCATTATCGGATATTATTATATTATAAATAGGTTATCATTATCGGATATTATTATATTATATATTAGGTTAACATTATCGGATATTATTATATTATAAATAGGTTATCATTATCGGATATTATTATATTATAAATAGGTTATCATTATCGGATATTATTATATTATAAATTAGGTAAACATTATCGGATATTATTATATTATAAATAGGTTATCATTATCGGATATTATTATATTATAAATAGGTTAACATTATCGGATATTATTATATCATAAATTAGGTTAACATTATCGGATATTATTATATTATAAAAGAGGTAAACAGTGTGAAACATTTTAAAATATTGTTTAATGAATACTACCTCTTACTAAAACTTAGTACACTGTTGAATATATTTTTTTTATTGACCAAGTTTAATAACTTACATTTTATATTCATTCTAAGAGTAAGTATTCATTTATAATATTAATTCGCACTCTATATAACTATATGGCAAGATATATAAAAGAAATTACTTTTACAGCATCAGTCTTCTTTTCTTGCTTTTCATGTTCTTTTTCGGCCATTTTCTTTGTCTCTTTCAGCTTATCTCTTTGTTGCTTCTTTAAAACTTCTGCCTTCTTTTCATTCCAAGCATTAAATGATGACATAGCCTCTAACTTCTTTTCTTTTTGTTCCTAAAACATCATTGAAATGAACTAAGCTTTTAGGTTTAACTTTAAAGGAATATTTCCTCTTAGAATACACTTGTCCTACGGCTAATTTTTGTGTTTTATAGTGACCATTGGTTAAATAAGTATGCATCTTACACTTTTTCAACTTTGAAAAAGCAACCATAAAACTATATTCAGATTTAAAAAACAAAGTGAGCAAGCGATGAATCCGGTTAAGTTGGAAAAATAAGTGTCTGGTTAATCAACGCTAAACAGGGAAAGAAAATCCATCAATGCGCAAGCGCAAGATGGCAGTCTTTTTCCTGTGTGAACCACAGGGGTTCGTAGTTATATTTTTTTCAGAAGGGAGGACACTAATTTTTGGGGTCAAAATTAAAGTAGTAATTCAGAGAAGAAAGGTTCCTAATTTCTATTTAAATTTTGACCCCAAAATTAGTATTTTCCATTCTCAATTCTCTTATTACCGTATATAACATTATTTTAAAAAAAAAATAACTACGAGCCCCTGTGGTTTAAACCAAAGAGAGTTACTTCCCCTTAAATATTACCAGACACAACAATTTGATTTTTTGTTGAATCCAGATTCAACAATTAATCATTAATAATTTAATTTTGTGGATTTAACGAATTCTAGAGGGATTCTGATGTATATTTATGACACAAGGTAAGTCCAGTGATGGATATATACTGTTATTGACCAAGTTTTGGTGAAATTAGAATTTTAGGTTCATTCTAAGAGGCAGTATTCCTTTAAGGAAAAAAATCTTTGCAAAAAAAAAAAAAATACCAGCTCACCTTTTTCTTACAGATAAATTGAGTATAACTTTGTCATTCAAATGTGATGACCACGGGAGCAACAAAATACGGCATCAGAAATAGAATCATGAAAAACTTGTCTCACCTGTTCCTTCTTCTCCTTTTCTTCTTTTTCCTTCCTTTTCTTCTCTATAATTTCTTGCTTAGCCTTTTTATTGCGTTCTTCTTTCCACTGGTTAAATACAGCCTCTCTTATTGATTTAGTATCATTGATATCATAGACAACAGGTGCTTTATTTTCACCTACTGGTGTAGAGTATCGAGGTTTAGGCTTATGTTGATCTAAAGTTGCTTTTTTATTCTGAGTCCTGAAATATTTTAAATAGACAAATATAATTTAATAAAAATAATCTAGAGTCTTGAAACGTTTAAGTTACTGTGTACTTAATAGGCCATAAATATGATATGATATAAACAGACAAAATTACAAACTCCATAAGGACCATAATACACAAATGATAAGTTCAATATGTGTCAGTCCACATCTATTATCCAAAATCTCATGAAGAAAATTTTGCATTAAATTATATCAGCCTACTTTGTCTTTTTATCAGGATCTATATATTGCATGGTATTCTGAGCATCAGCTATATTATCAATAATATTATCACTTTCTTTATGTTCACTGGTCTGATTCCTTGAGGACCTGAAAAATATGTAGAGCACAGTAATTTGTTTATTCATTATCAATATCATATCAATTTTTGTATTTAAACATAGTTTTCTGGATTTATCAGATTATTTAGGTAATCTGTTTTATAGTTATGCCACTAGGTTTGTCCCCTGATGAATATAATACTCCTATTGACCAAGTTTGAAAATTCGCTTTAAAATATAAAACATCTGTGTTATATAAAGATTTCTTTCTGAACAAAATATCAATCACTAGCAAATGAAATGATAATGTTTGATTTAGTACGTTTCTCTACTTACTGTCTAGGTTTGGTTTCTGGATGCTTGTGAAGATTTTCATTAGGTGGATTAGGATCAACATCATATTCTTCACAAATAGAACTAGCATCTGCTTCTCTATCTTTATTACGCTTTAGAGAAGATCTACGTTTAGGACGGATCTCATCAGTTCTCGTATAACCTTCCATTTCTTCAGTGAAAGAATCGTTGGATTTTTCTTTTCTATAAGAACTACGATATTTATTATCATTTACTGCTACATCACCACCAGCCATCAACTCCATCAGTGATGGTGTCTTCCTTTCTGGTTGTCTTTCTTCAAAAGGAGAACTACGTCCATCATATTTAGATCTTCTTTCATCCACTGGAGTCTTTCGGCCATTGAATTTTCTTTCATCAACTGGAGTTTTTCTTCCAGCAGCCTTTCTGTCGTCTGTAGGTGTTTTTCTACCATCAGCTAACATTCTTCTTCTTTCTGTAGGTGTTTTTCTGTCATCTATCGGAGTTTTTCTTCCATCCATTGATGATTTCCTTTCCATGGATGCCTTTCTTCCACCTGGTGTTTTACTACCATCAGGAGTCTTCCTGCCACTGACAGGTGTCTTGTTACCTGATCTTTGTAACTCAATTGATTTCTGACGATCAAAATCTTTAGACTGACGTCGTTTGGGTTTTGGTGATGGCAGTTTTTCTTCTTCATCATCATCTAAAGTAATTCTTTTAGATCCAAATAAATCCATGGTAGGAGTTGCTCGCTTCTTTTTGGTTTCTTCAGAATCAGTTCTTCTAGGTCTTGGTGATGGCTTTCCATTAGGACTTTCAAGTGGTTCCAATCTGAAAACATACAACGATCAATCAAATCAGGTTAAGCCAAGACTTATATCTAAAAAAATATCTTCAAGAATCTATTTCTTCCTAATTTAGGTGTTTTAATTTGAGGTAAAATACATACAGCATGATGGGATTTAAATCAGAGAGTAGTTTTATTACAGAGAGACAAAATCTATAGATGACATAATAATACAGTTGTGGATGGTATTATAACAGATATGAACAAAAAGATTACCTTGGAGACTTTTCAAACTGACTTTTTCTAAATGAATCATCACGTTCCTTACTAGAATCTCTTGACAGACGCCCTCTTGATAAATCTGTAATGGTAAATGATAGCAGACGTATAACAGTCATCTAAAATCATTACATTGGTATTTTAATTTCTACAGCTTTTTACATTATCAAGTGAATTCAAATTTATTGCTGGGCATTGCCAATCACGCATATCCATGTATATAGTTCTTAACTTTTATTATTTTAAATTTACAAATACAATAGGAAACTATTCTGTAAGTTACCTTTGACTTTAAATCAAATTTTCCTTAGAATAGAAAAACCCACTAACCTGAAGGTTCTCTGCTGAGGAAATCTGGGGATGGAGCCTTGTTCTTGTAAGATGGTGGCTGCCATTCTGTTCCTCTCTTATTGGAGATATCTTCTAAAAGTGGACTCTTTCTGCTGTAAAAGGAAAACATAGGCACATAGTTGAAGGCACATAGCTATAGTAAAACTTATTTAATCAAAGTAATATCACATTAATAAATCTTAGTAAACATTAGATTGAAAAGGGGGTCATTTTATGAACCATTACAGCTTAAAGGGGAATGTTCAGCATTTTCAAGCGTCAGGCCCTGAATATATGTAAATAGCATATACCGGTACTAGAACTGCACAAAAATCACACAATCCCTTCAATAATACCCCAATCTAATTAAAATTAGATTACATTTCGTTTCGGTTATTTTTTGATTGTCGACTCCATGTAATCTAAAGACTTGTATAAGGAGTGACGAAAATTTCAGCCAATCAAAATCTACCTTCAAGATCGCGGGTTTAGGCATTGATATGCATTGTGGGAAGACGAAACAGAAAGTAAAGCGACACAACAGTCCAAATTATGACGCTATACAAAATATTCAAATATAATCGGTGTTCTGATCTGATTCTGAGAGGGGTGTGAACACTGGAAGTGAGAATCAAACTCCCCTTATTTTTGTTTCACTGTTCATACCTTAAAAAGGGGCTCTTTTTATCTTCTTTTCTAGGAGAAGGTTTGTCATATAGAATATCTTCTGCTGTTAAACCACGTTTCTGATCTTCAGGACTTCTATCTACAGTGGTTTGTTTCTTTAAAAACTTGGATCTACTGCTATCTTTACCACTCATAGTGTCGAACAATGAGTCACGATCTTGAAACTTTAACGTTGCTCCTAAATCTGGCGTTTGTCTGCGTTTTGCTGAGTTTGGTCGATTTCTTGCTTTTGATGTGTAGCCTAAGAAATTGAATTATAAAAAAACAATAAGGAATAAAAACTACAACAAGCAACCTGTAAATTTTCCAGTTACTTTTTACTATTTCTAGGTATGTGACAGAGTGAAGATCACACAAAATTTGGTCTTTTACTGATAATTCACATTTATAGCATTATATCTTAAAAGATTTTGAATGAAATAAACCAAATGTAAACTTACCTAATTCTCCCAACAAATCATCATTTTCTGAATCAGATTCATCACTTGTTATATCAGTTGTTAAATTCTTTCTTCTTCTATCAGCTAATTTTGATGATAATTCAGATTGAAAATTATTTGTTGATTGTCGGGCATGTCTTGGTCTTATCATAGGTGAATCAACTTCATCCATTTTTTCTACAAAATAGAATTTTTGTTGGTGTCAGATTTGCGCATATTTCTGTAAAATAGCCAGAAATATTGAGTAGCAATACCACATATTTCTCAACTTGAGTTCATTGCAGTGTGTACTTTAATATTTTCAATTCAACATATAAGCTTAAAGGGATTGTAAAGCGTATCTCTAAACTTTGTATGTGTATCGGTACATTTTATGACGTCACTGACAGTGATCTGCATAGATATCAATAGAAGCATCTGGTAGATCACTGTCAGTGACGTCATAAAACGTGTTAGTTTTAGTGGAATAGCATGAACCACAGACGTCAGAATGGAAATTGGAATGGCGCAAATTGATGCTATTGTTGTCCCCGATACAAATACAAAGTTTAGAAATACGCTTTTCAATCCCTTAACCAGGATATATTTAGTAAGTGGCAATTACATAATAGAGCAATAGGTTAATAATATTATAATGATTGGGCTAGCGTTCGAGAAAAAAAACACGAGATGGAATTTTTGCGAATTACTTATTATTTTTGGGCTCAGATTGTAGATAATTATTATTACTTTATTTGTAAACTATATAAAATGAAAGAAACCGACAAGAAATTAGGTATTTCGTTAGTTTTTGCTAAAAAATTAGGAAAAAGTAGAAAAATGTGTCCCGGTTGGTAAAAGATTTCTCAGCCATTTTTTATTGGAAAATTACGATCTTGGTCTTGATTGAAAGCTTATTCAATAAGGAAGAAAAGTACGGAGAGTTTTTTCGAAAATTCTAATTAGTTTGGCCCCTGGAAAATGTTTGCCGTACCTACGTATAAATTTTCGTATTTCCATGATTTTACACTACAGAGGGTAAATTTCAGTCAAAAATGTAGGTCATTTTCACATGAAATTTTTAGGAGAAAAGTGTATTTATTTCATATTGAACATTTTTAAACCATATATTTTCATGGACCCAAAGGCATTCTAAGACACATGGCATGCAATTGATAATCATATTTTGAATATTTGTGACATGAGAGAAATAATTCAATTCAATAATTCATATTTATAATTAGACATAGTCATAATAATGTGGCCAGAGAGTAGGCTACTTTTAGTAGGCCTAGCCTAATGAAAGTTAGTGGATGCGCAAGTAAATCTAGATTACATTTTATTGAAAACTCCAAGAAACCACTACAATTATAAATCTTTACCTTGTTTCTTTGATTTTACAAAATGTAGCAAAAATAAGATCTAAAACATGTTCATGAAATCGATTTTCTGATGTTTACACGTAACTGGGCAGGTGGCTACAATAAAATTTGCCATCATCATAACCGCCATTTTAAACGAAACTATGCTTATTTGATTTTTGTTATTTTTCAATGAAAAAAAAACAGATGAAATCAAATAGGGCTACCAGCAATTTAATAATTATAAAGAAATATTCTTATTTTGTAACATTTCGAATTTTCGTTTTCAAGCATGATTTAACCTCGCACTTGAACGACACCATTACATTGATGCCTTTGCAACAGTCGGTCACCTTCAGTTTACAAATATAAATTTTGTAATTTCTACTAATAGAATCATAAAATGGGTGCAGATGAGGTAAGAAATTGTGAATTTACAGTGCCCTGACTGACTACACGTATTGTTTGTTTAGATCTGACTCTTTTTTTTGGTGGCGCTTCTTTACTTACAAATAAAAAAGCTCTCCGACTCCACCTCAGTCAGGCACCTGCATGCACTTATTTTTATTATAGTTCTATGGTTATGGATAAATTTAGATTTTAAAGAGGCATGTTCACTAACTCGTAGTCTGAAACTAGCTGACTCTTTCCTTAGCCTCTGATAGCTATTTGGACAGGTATGGTATGGCTGGGAGAGAGTCAGAAAACATAAACGATTACCGAGTTTCCGCCGCCATGTTCTGTGGGTAGCAAAGTCGACCTTGACCTTAGTCAAACGCCATTAGATTACACTGTCAACAAGTCTTTCGTTCCAATTTCGTCCGCTATTATTCATTTAATATTAATCAAAAATTAAATTCGAAGCTACCCGTTTGTGTATAAGGATTGAAATATTATAATTTCAATAAAATAACATCTTTGCAGGTTCCAGAAAATAATAAAAACGAACTATTAGACCTGACACCGTTTGAAGCTCTCACTACTTTTACTTTCACTAACTAGTTACGATGACTTATTTTGTTTGGGAGTTAGCCGTATAAAATATTGTTTTATTATCAGGGGGGTAAGCTGAACTAGTTGCCAGTGCATTTTCTGTAGCAGAAATGATCTTGCCAGTTTAATTATCCAGCCATTGAGGAGAGAACAAAACTTTGACATAGGCCTACTGAATATGAAAAAATACCCAATAACACAACTTGAGTGAACTCCTAAAAATTCATATGGACCACAATTAATTTAGGAAATATTTTTGGATATATTTTAAATGTCAGGCATTTTAATACTGTAGGCAAATACAACAATCATAAAGAGTCTAGTTATTTTGACAGCTATTTTTTAACTTTATTATGAAAGTCCCAAGAAGGAAGATTGATATCAAGATTTCTTGTTTGATTTAATATATTTTAATTTTTTAATTTGTTAATTTACAGGCCATAACAGCTGGTAATTTCTAGAATTAGGCCTACAGTGATAACTCCAGCTCCAGCCTAAAAGAGAACATATATTGCTAAATACATAGTTTTAATGAAGACCCCATGAGAAATAAGCAGGGAAGAACTCGTCAATATGAGACACAGATTTTTTAATAAATGAAATGAAATGGTGTTTTACGTCTATTGGGCTAATGAGGACGAGAAAACGCCATATAGAATGAAATGTGGGAAATTAGCCTACTCTTATTTTCGATTTACTAACTGTCGAGTGATTTGCAGTCTATTGATCCATTTGAATGACAAGACACTTTTTCCATGTAGCCCCTTTGACCTGCATCGCAGACAGAGGGAAACCGGGTTGAAAAATATGTAAATTTCATCTAAACCATTTCATGCCAGTTGAACCCTAGACTTTCAGGTTAGCGAGAACACCTCTAACTCCAAAAAGGTATTTTAAAACAATGATTTGTATATTAATTTTATTATAATTTAATTATTATGCACATACTTTGATAGTGTCAAAAATGCTGTAAAATATTTCAATTATAGCAAACTATAATTATAACTGGCATAGTAAAAGAAAAATAATGACAATGGAAAGTGAACTTTTTGATAATTCAAATTCAAGTCTCATGTTCACATTGATTCATTGTAGTAAAACTGACTTCCACTCCACTATCAACTCACATCGCCTAATGTTATATGTAGTTATGGCCTGTAAATTAACAAATTAAAAAATTAAAATATATTAAATCAAACAAGAAATCTTGATATCAATCTTCCTTCTTGGGACTTTCATAATAAAGTTAAAAAATAGCTGTCAAAATAACTAGACTCTTTATGATTGTTGTATTTGCCTACAGTATTAAAATGCCTGACATTTAAAATATATCCAAAAATATTTCCTAAATTAATTGAGGTCCATATGAATTTTTAGGAGGGTTATTGAGTATTTTTTCATATTCAGTAGGCCTATGTCAAAGTTTTGTTCTCTCCTCAATGGCTGGATAATTTAACTGGCAAGATCATTTCTGCTACAGAAAATGCACTGGCAACTAGTTCAGCTTACCCCCCTGATAATAAAACAATATTTTATACGGCTAACTCCCAAACAAAATAAGTCATCGTAACTAGTTAGTGAAAGTAAAAGTAGTGAGAGCTTCAAACGGTGTCAGGTCTAATAGTTCGTTTTTATTATTTTCTGGAACCTGCAAAGATGTTATTTTATTGAAATTATAATATTTCAATCCTTATACACAAACGGGTAGCTTCGAATTTAATTTTTGATTAATATTAAATGAGTAATAGCCGATGAAACGGGAACGAAAGACTTGTTGACAGTGTAATCTAATGGCGTTTGACGAAGGTCAAGGTCGACTTTGCTACCCACAGAACATGGCGGCGGAAACTCGGTAATCGTTTATTGGAGATTTTCCACACCTTGGCTTGCATTTTTTAAATAAATGGCTAAAAAATATCTCTTTTCCTTGGTCGAGACAGTGCATCGCATTACATATTTGAGTTATTGCCCTTGTTTTTTAAAACACATTAATTCTTCAGCCCGTTACACTCTCAAAGTTGTGGACATGATAGAGAGCTGGTTTCTTGGTGGATTTTTATGAAACTTGCTGTGAGTGTTTGTAATCACCCAAGGATGAACCCTATTGAAAATCAGACGAATCGAAAAATATTTCATGGGTTATTGCCCTTGCTTTTGAAAATATGTTGTGGACACAATAGAAAGCTTGTTTCTTTATGGATTTTGATGAAACTTGGTATGAGTGTTTGTATTGACCTTAGGATAAACCCTATTGAAAATCAGAAACATCGTAAAAATATTTTATGAGTTATTGCCCTTGTTCTTTAAAACACGTTTTTTTTCTTCAGCCCATTACACTCTCAAAGTTGTTGACACTATAGGGAGCTGGTTTCTTGATTTATTGTAATGAAACTTGTTGTGAGGATGAACCCTATTGAAAACCTGACAAATCTTAATATATTTAATAGGTTATTGCCCTTGTTCTTTAACACGTTAATTTTTCAGCCTGTTAAACTCTCAAAGTTGTGAACACGATAGATTGCTGGTTTCTTGATGGATTTTGATGAAACTTGTTGTGAGTGTTCGTAATCACCTAAGAAGGAACCCTATGGAAAATCAGACTACATGTAATCGAAAAATATTTCATGGGTTATTGCCCTTGGATTTTGATGAAACTTAGTATGAGTATTTGTATTGACCTTAGGACAAACCCTATTGAAATTCAGAAGCATCGGGAAAAAACATGAGTTATTGCCCTTGTTCTTTAAAATACGCTAAATTTTCAGCCTGTTACACTTTCAAAGTTGTTTACAGGATAGAAAGCTGGTTTCTTGTTTGAATTTAATGAAACTTGTGAGGATGAACCCTATTGAATATCAGACAAATCTTAATATATTTAATTGGTTATTGCCCTTGTTTTTGTAAATGTGTTGTGGAAACAATAGAGAGCTTGTTTCATGATGGATTTTGATGAAACTTGGTGTGAGTGTTTGTATTGACCTTGGGATACACCTTATTGAAAAAGAAACATCAACAAATATGTGACTGCTCTTAATCATTTTTTAGGATGGAACCTTATATTGACATATTGCCCTTGTTATATGCATATTTCAGTGACATATTTGTTTTTTTTCCAGGAAACTTTAACCCATGGTTTTACTCTTGTAAAAAGGGAAAATGTCATTCTCAGAATCTTTCATTTACTGACAACTCTTGTCGACCCCCTGGAGGAATTGGCTACCATTATAAAAGTGGGTGTATTACGATGGCCATTGCTATTTTTAATAAAACATTTCATGACTTTTGGTTGCAGTTGACATGGGTCGTTGGCCCCGGTAAATATTACACCCTTCAGGTTGATAAGTCCTCATATCACCCTCACCATAAGTCATTAATTGTATATTAAAACCCCTGCACCCACACAAGTGTGGAAAATCACAAATTTTTGGGGCCTAGTTTTTATGACTCTCTCCCAGCCATAACCGTCCAAATATCTATCAGAGGCTGGGGAAAGAGTCAACAAGTTTCGGACTTTAGAAGTAAATCTATGCCGTGGCATAGTAACCGTAACCTTGTCATAGACACCTGAATGTTTTAGATAATAATCTAATTACCGTACTAATAATGTTCACGGCTTACCGTAGAAATTTTATCCTTTAAATCCATAAATATCCTTATTTGAAATTGAGCACGGCCGATTGAAATTTAAACGAAAAGATAGTGGACCACAGCCATATACGCCTAACGAAAAAGTCGAAGATGGAAAAAATTTAATCAGGAGAAAACTAAACTTTCTCAAACCTTTCGATTTAGGTCCAATAACATCCATTTTAAGTTTCATCAAAATCGGTTGAAAACTAAGAGAGTAATAGCATATTTCAGATTTGGGGCAAGGGCAATAACTCTGCTTGTAACGATCGAAAATAGCTCAAATTCGAACTTGATCTTCGTTATCTGAATATATATACACATATCAAATTTCATTTGATTCCGTCAAAAACTCTAGATTTTAGAGCGTTTACAAGCAAATGTTGATGGACGGACCGACCGATTTGGGGCAAGGGCAATAACTCTGCTTCTAACGATCGAAAATAGCTCAAATTCGAACTTGATCTTCGTTTTATGAATATGTATACACATATCAAATTTCATTTGATTCCGTCAAAAACTCTAGTTTTTAGAGCGTTTACAAGCAAATGTTGATGGACGGACTGACGGATTTGGGGCAAGGGCAATAACTCTGCTTCTAATGATCGAAAATAGCTCAAATTCGAACTTGATCTTCGTTTTATGAATATGTATACACATATCAAATTTCATTTGATTCCGTCAAAAACTCTAGTTTTTAGAGCGTTTACGAGCAAATGTTGACGGACGGACCGACGGACGGACCGACGGACGGACGGACCGACGGACGGACGGACAGGGGTGACTACAATATACGTCCTCATAGAGAGATGAGGGCGTATAATAAAATTGTGAAAGTTGAAAAAATGCAAAAATTCAAATGAAAAAAATAGTCAACATAAGTCAAAATTTGAGCAGTTTAAAACTGGTTGTTATTTTGTAGCTAACAGTTATAAAAAACATAGCTTGCAAGGTAATATACGGCATACGCCCACTGGCAGATTTGACTTTATGCAAATATATTTGAGAGTTACAGCAGAAAATATTCAGCCTTCAGTCATACACCTCGTTTGATTTTTTTGTGATAATACTGAACAATATTATCAAAATCTATCAAAGATTATGTATTCTAGAGTGTTTACAAACCAAAAATCGAACACGTTTTCAAGAACAATGGCAATAATTCATAGTAAATATTTTTCGATTTTGTTGATTTTCAAAAGGGTTCATCCTTAGGTGGTAATAAACATTATCAGTGAGTTTCGTCAAAATTGGTTAAGAATTGTGACTTGTAGAGTGTTTACAAGCTAAAAATCAAACGGATTTCAAAAACAAGGGCAATAATTCATAGTAAATATTTTTCGATTGTGTTTATTTTCAATAGGGTTCAACCGTAGGTGGTAATAAACATTATCAGTAAGTTTCGTCAAAATCTGTTTTGAATTGTGTCCTGTAGAGTGTTTACGAGCCAAAAATCAAACGCGTTTTCAAGAACAAGGGCAATAATTCATAGAAAATATTTTTCGATTTTGCTGATTTCAAATGGTGATAATAAACATTACCAGTAAGTTTCGTCAAAATCCGTCAAAAATTGTGCCCTGTAGAGTGTTTACGATCAAATGTAGGCGTATAAAAACAATTTAATAAAAAAAAATCGGCGGATAAATAGAGCTGTGAGATTAAAAAAAATGAAACTATGTTTTGTGTCCTACCTTATTTAACTGTTAAATCAAAATGGCACTAATTTATATAAATAATTCATGGTCAACAATTCATCGCAAAAAAATTGAAAACAGCTTTTTATAATATGTTACCTTCTTACCAAAATAGGGAGTCGCGTGCTTGCTAACCTGAAGGTCCAGGGTTCAATCCAGGCATGTTTCAACCCGGTTTCCTCCTGTCAGTGGTGCAGGTCGAGGGGATAACATGGAAAAGCGTCTAGTCGTTCGGATGGAACAATAAACCGAGGCCCTGTGTGCCATTAGCTGTGCACGTTAAAGATCCCTCGACAGTTGGAAATCGAAAATAAGAGCAGGCTTATGCCGCTGTCCTGGCAAAATTTCCCTTATTGCACACTGCATGGCGTTTGCCCGTCCTCAATTAGCATAGGTGCAGAAAAGTAGGACGTAATACTCCATTCATTTCATTTTTCTTACCAAAATAGCGAGTGTGAATTCGAAAAAAAACAACAACAAACAATAGCCGTTTTTAATTTCTTTTTGCTTGATAAAGGGATTAGTCCCAAAACGTAGCTCTATTTACTCTCATTATATCGACTTTTTACCTACTGCTTGCATGTTAACGTGTGATTTATTTTTTCCTATATTAGCCTATATAAATATTTCAATTTTGAAATTGAAAAAGGTTCTTCTTGACATTTATTTGGGAGATGAATGAATGGTTGTATATATATTCAATATTTAAAATCTTTACCAACAAATATTATATTTAATTTTTTCATCATATTTTATAGATAAATTACAAAATTATACAAAATGCTACTATGCGAGAAAGATTTATATTTGCCCTTACTGGATCAATAAATGGAGATCCTAGCAAAGCTCTAAAATTCAACACATTAGATATGATAGGTAAAAGAAATGTAAGTATGCAATCTGCTAAATATTGATTCTAAATTAATTTTTATATGCCCACATATTGGCAATATTGGGTCGTATATTGTCGTCACCCCTGTCCGTCGGTCAAAATTTCTTGTTAACACTATAGCGACTGATTTTGATGAAACTTCCTGTGATCCTTTAGATTGGTAAGATCTCAGTCAAGTTCTTGACATATTTTCGATTACCGTATAATTCCGAATATAATGCGCACTTTTTTACCCTGAAAAGTACCCCTCAAACAAGGGGTGCGCATTATACACGATGACTTAAAAAAACAATATTGGATTGGTAATGGATTTTGAGTTCTACAATGCCAAATTTTTGATGAATAGTTTTTGAGTTATTGCCCTTGACTTTGTCAAAAATAGATTGTGAGCAGGATTGAAGCTACAAATTTCAACCGATTCTGATAAAACTTGGTGTAATTACTGGAATTGATAAGATCTCAGACAAATTCTAACATGAGGCATTTTCGATAAACGTTTTAGTATTTATTGCCCTTGACTTTTTATATGCCCACACATTAATTCTGTCTGTCCGTCTGTTGGTCCATCTGTCTGTCTGTCCCCAATTGTAGTGGACACGATAGAGAGCTGGTTTCTTGATGGATTTTGATGAAACTTATAATCACCCAAGGATGAACCCTTTGGTTATTGCCCTTGCTTTTGAAAATATGTTGTGGACATAATAGAGTTATTTTCGATGGATCTCGATGGAACTTTAATAGTGTGAATGTTTGTAATCATCCTTTTGAAAAATCAGACAGATCAAAACATATTTGATAGGTTATTGCCCTATTATCCTGGAAGGATTTTGATGAAACTTGATGCAAGTGTTTGTGATGACCTATGGATATGGAAAATCAGAAACATTACAAAATATTTTATGAGTTATTGCCCTTGTTCATTTAAACATGTTAATTACCGTTACACTCTCAAATTACTCCTGTAATGTCATTCTCAGAATCTTTCATTTACTGACAACTCTTGTCAACCCCCCTGACAAATTGGCTGCCATTATAAAAGTGGCATATTACAATGGCCATCACTAATTTTATACGCCCTCATCTCTCTATGAGGACCTATATTGTCGGCACCCCTGTCCGTCCGTCGGCCGGTCAACATTTGCTTGTAAACGCTCTAAAAACTAAAGTTTTTGATGGAATCAAATGAAATTTGGTATGTGTATACATATTCATAAAACAAAGATCAAGTTCGAATTTTTGACTGTTAGAAATATTGTTATTGCCCTTGCCCCAAAGTTTTGAATATACTATTACAATCTTAGTTTTCAACCAATTTTGATGAAACTTAAAATGGATGTTATTGGACCTAAATCGAAAGGTTTGAGAAAGTTTAATTTACTTCTTAATTTAAGGCTTTTTCTTTGGGCGCATATGGATGTGGTCCACTATCTTTATTCTTTTAATATAATAAAATTTGTGTTAATTAAAATATCATATCCGACCACTGCAAATGGGTATATGTTATCTTGCCTGGCAAGCCCTGGTATTTTATTCAAGTGACTATGTGGTGGTAACTACAGATAAAGGATTGTTACCTATAATACCAATGTCATTTTTTTTTTCAAACTCTATAAGAGCAATAAAATTTCACTTATCATTTAATAGAAATCTGTACAAGCAAAACAATTCCATTCATCAAAATTACATCCAAAAGCATGGCAAAATTGTTTTATTTTATTGCCTTTGATAAATATTAACTTGAAAATTTTCTACTTTTAGATAACAGTGGTAACAGTGGTTGCATGTTTCTTCATGTATAAATTTTTTACTCGTGGATCCAAGAATAAAAGCTCTTAAAGAAGAAAATGTTTTGAAACTAAATTTCTTAATATTCATGCTAATTAGCTGTGTAATAATAGACTAATAAAATCATTGGTTTTCTTCTGGCTTTGTTTTTTTAAGAGACAAACCTTTGGTAATTGGTTCCCCTGTTTTATACCTCTAACTGTACACAAAAAAAAGATGAAGACATTACAAATTTTGCTATGTAGATCATTGTATTGAGAATAAGAGCTTTTGACATGTTATTATTAACCATATTATTTTTTTGTGGGCGTGACTTAGTTTTCCCTCAACCTGACCGAGAATTTAGAGCCATTTTCAGATCTCTAATTGTCAACCTTGTTTCAATGCCTGCTGACCACAACCATATGGTGGTTTATGTTGCCATGCCTGGTTTGACATCGTTTATTGAGAAAATGTGTCTTTGAGATTTTTTGTGACTTATAATAAGGGCAAATTCAAATGAAACCATTCCATCTTTTGTGTCTTGTATCTCTAGCTGAAAATTGAAGGCCTGTCAAAAAACAAGGGCAATAACTAGAGGTGCATACTTGAGTGACAATAACCAACTTCAGTAAGTTTTGTTTAAATGGTGAAGAATCCTGCACTTCAGAGTGTTTTTACGAGCAGAAAACAGGATATGGGTGACGCCAATATATTGGGTGTCCCAAAAAAAAGTATCTCAGCTGCTTATGAACTGATCTTTTATAATTCTCACCGATTTACTTCAACATAATTGTCACACCCTGAAAAGATGAAAGTTATCGAATAAAAATTGTATGTACAAGTACTCAAACAAAATACTAATAGCATGTCAAAAAATTCAATATTGGATCAAATTACATAATTGAATTTGAGTTCATTATGCCTTCACCACATCGACTAACGATATCAACCATTTTTATACGCCCTCATCTCTCTATGAGGACGTATATTGTCTGCACCCCTGTCCGTCGGTCTGTCAACATTTGCTCGTAAACGCTCTAAAATCTACAGTTTTTGATGGAATCAAATGAAATTTAATGTGTATACATATTCATAAAACAAAGATCAAGTTCGAATTTGAGCTATTTTCGATTGTTAGAAGCAGAGTAATTGCCCTTGCCCCAAATCTTGAATATGCTATTACTATCTTAGTTTTCAACCGATCTTGATTAAACTTAAAATGGTGTTATTGGACATAAATTGAAAGGTTTGAGAAAGTTTAGTTTACTCCTGATTAAAATTAAAGCTTTTTTAAGAATTAGGCCTCTTTCATCAGTTTTGTGGAGTTATCGCCCTTTAACCTCTATACAGTAAGTGCTTCTATCAACATCAATTGCTTGTAAACGCTCTAAAAACTAGAATTTTTGATGGAATCTAATGAAATTCGGTTTGTATATACATATTCAGAAAACAAAGATCAAGTTTGAATTTGAGCTTTTTTCGACCGTTAGAAGCAGAGTTATTGCCCCAAAGTCTTGAATATGCTATTACTATCTTAGTTTTCAACCAATTTTGATGAAACTTAAAATGGATATTATTGGACCTAAATTGAAAGGTTTAAGAAAGTGTAGTTTACTCCTGATTAAATTCAAGGCTTTTTCGTTAGGCTTATATGGCTATGGTCCACTGTCTTCTATCTAAAGGTACCATTCTAGAAGCGACCATCCTGCCTTTCAGTTCCTGTTCAATCAGTGTGTCACTCTAACCAAAGTGCAGTACACCTACTCCTTAAGAGAATCCCATACTATCCAGAGGTATTACCAGCACCAGTGGAACAAACTGGCTGAACAGGAACTGAAAGGCTGGATGGTTGCTTTTTGGGAGAAAATACCTTAAGATGAGATTTGAGAGCATTTCAAGATGGGAAATGGTTGATATTAGTGGTGAAAGTACAATGAACATTGAACACAGGTTGTACAGGTGTAGTTTGCTTTGATATTGAATTTTGTGATATGCTATTTTGTTAGGAGCAGTGCTCGTAAAAAATTTATTCGATGACTTTCATATTTTCTGGGTCCGAGAAGGACATGTTGAAGTAAATCTGTGAGAATTTACGGTAAAAAACAGCTGAGATACTTACTGTCAAACTTGGGGTCGTTTTTTTCTGAGAAACCCGATATACTACACAGTTCATGTGGGCATATAAAAACGCATGATGTACTTCTGAGGGGGGACTAGCACTAAGTATATAAGCATATGACCACTGAGAGAAAAAAAAAATTTTTTTATTTTTCATCACAGATAAAAGGCACTGATAACTTCTTGTCTTATGAAGTTTATGTCTAAGCTTTATCCAAATAACTTAAATCACAACACAATTGTTTATTTCTTTGATTTGGGCCGTTTTTCATTAGCAGCTTTTCTGTGTGGTATCACACTTTCAGTGATATTAAATGTTTTCACCACTTCCTGCAAACAAAAGCACAAAATTTGATTATCAAAACTAATGTGTAAGATTATTTTCAATTTTTTTGAATCAGTTTATTCCATCTCTAAACTGGTTCCTTAAAATATTGTGACAATAGCCATAAACTGAATTTTGTCATTTTTCTCACATTGCCCAAATATATTTGAACATTTTAATTCTTCTACAATATTTTAGGTTAAAGTACATGTAAACCTATCACAAATTGTTTTGTATTTTCAATGAAACTCTCGAAATCAACAAAAAGAAAATCCTTCACAAAATGTGTTGGGTATTATCAATAGAATTTTTTAAAATACCTTCCATTCAGCAGGTGACAGCGATATTATTACTTGTTTATTTTTAACATTTTTATTTGTTTTATCACCTTCTTTGATCGGTTCTACAATATCAAAAATATATATTAGCTTATTTGTGTTTAATGTTTTCAACGGTAACAATGATACAATTTAAAGTAATACTTACTCTTGGAATGAGCACAAAATTCTCAAAAATTAGTCAATAACCCTTTGAGCAGTGAGTTTAATTATGACGTCATAGCATGCGTCACTTTCAAGTTATTATTGAAATATGTCACTTTCAAGTTATTATTGAAAAATACTTAAAAAGTTGAGTTAGCGTTTTTCAATTAAGATATATAATGTAGTTTTCTAGATTAATCAGATTATACAGGTAATCTGTTGTATAGTTATGACACAAGGTAAGTCCACTGATATACTGTTATTGACCAAGTTTAAAAATTTAGATTCTTTGTTCATTCTAAGAGGAAGTGTTCTTATCACATTTCATATATTACCCATAAATTTATGTAAAAGTTCTGAAAGCTCTACAATAAATTCTAGTCCTATTAAACCTTTGCTTCCTCTGATAAAACTTTTATATCCAATAATATATCCGTTTAACTGCAGACAATTCAGTGTATTGCATAACCTTAATGAAATGAAAACTAATTACCATATAATAATGCACAATGTGTTACTTTGAAGGGAAGGTTTTACATCAATAAAAAGTCATTTAATGAAATTTTTGTGAACAAGGCAGTTTTAGGCCCATTATCTCAATAAGACAATTTTATGGATGATACTTCTAAAAAATTTATTACTTCAACCTTTCAATGTGGTTCTCGATGTGGTTCTCTTATAATAATATAACTCATTATTATATTCCTGATGACGGTGTGAGAACCACATTGAAACATTGAAGCAATAAATTTTCTAGAAGTATCCATTCATAAAATTGTCTTATCTATAACTTGTGCTTCTAATATGCCATTGAAAGATCATTATCTCAATGTTAATCCAGAGTTTTAATCCTGCTATTCACAAGCCTAACATTTGTTGTTTTAAAATAGGGAAGATAAGATTTAGTTAAAACCAACCTAAAACGGGTAGTTTATCTTCATCTAATGACACTCTAACAACACCATCCTGAAATTAAATTAATATCCAATAAATCTGGTGAGGATAGCCTATTGTCTCTTCATGTTAAAACAAATTTTTGTCATTATCTTCATGAGAAATGGAATTTCAACCTGGCAATGATACCGTCTAGTCATATAATGTCTTTGCGTTGATAAAAAATATAATTGACATTAAGATGGAAAAGCATTTCTCTCCTAGAAATTACAACCCCAAAAAGTCACTAATTTTGGCTGAAAATTTTTCTTTCTGAAAGCAAATTTTGAATAAATGTCCCACGTCAAAAAACGAAATTATATAACCCCCATAAATTAGTGAAAATGCTTCTGGAGGCTTCTTAGCTCTTGCTTCCAATCAGTCCTACAAAATTCAGAGTGAGCCCAAACAAAAGTAATCTAAAGCTCTGATATATCAAAGCTTATGTTGTGTTGGATACATCTCATTATTTTCTCAGGGATAATGTTGTGAATTGATGGGATTCTTCCATCTTTACTACAAGTTCAATTGCATTTTACTGACCTAGGTCTTTTACATTTCTAAGTAGAGTACATTTTGTCTGTGAGATAAAGCATATAACTCACATCTTTTAACATTTGATCCATAACATTTTATAAGTAATTGATGTACATTGTAACAATATTGTTCTATAAGTTGTTGTGAAGTTGAAAGAGACAGTATTTGTTAAGTTTAAAAAAGTAAAAAAAAATTGTCTTAAAAACATGGCACTGGGAGTGAGGATTAAGAGCAGAAGCCTTATTCGCCTAAATTGCTTCAAAAAAAGAGCTTAAACGTATTAAAGAAATAAGAAACATGACAATTATAACTGTCTTAAGGGTATTTAAAAAATATCAAGGGAGGGTCACTTTAAATATTTTTCCAAAAAACATTATTTTTGGAAAATTTTATTACGTGTATGGCATTGTATGCTTGCTTGGAATTTAGTTTTGAATTGTTTGAGGTTGTTTCATGATCATTTTTCTGGTCGGTTCACTTTTCAGTGGTCGTTTTCTGGTCGTTTCCTGCTTGTTTCATATTATAAGTACAGCTCCAAAAAGGCTGACATGGTCAGATGAAAACTTGTCACCAAAGATCTTCAGAATTCATGTAAAATACAATTTAACCTCAGGATATCAACTTTTTACCTACTCTTTGCCTTGTTAATGTAATTTTTCAATTAAATTAGAAAAGATAGCGGACCACAGCCATATACGCCCACCACGGCATTCGATGGTAAAAACTAAACTTTTTCAAACTTTCGATAACAAAAGAGTTATAGCATATTCAAGATTTTGAGGCAAGGGCAATAATTCTGCTTTTAACGGTTAAAAATAACTCAAATTCGATCTTAGTTTTAAAAATACATATACACATACCGAATTTAATTTAATTTTCCATCAAAACCTCTAGTTTTGAGAGCGTTTACAATACATACAAATGTTGACCGACGGACAGACAGGGGTGCCAACAATATGCATCCACATAGAGAGATGTGGGCGTAGAAAAATTACTTACTCTGACTAGAAATGAGACATAAAATATATTTTCTATTGTTTGACCAAATGAATGAGGATTTGTAACAAATTCAAAATAACATAGTGGATTATCTGAAAGAAAAAATTGTATTGCATGACAACATGGATTAAGATACAAAGCACAAATAGTCTGCTACACTTGTAATTTATGGTGAAAAGTCTTTAAAATGCAGTTTTCTACCAAGCTTGGTTGACAGAAAGAGGCTGAAAACATAAACATTAACATAACATTATTCATTATTCATCCTTCATTGCCATCAAATTAATATTTCAGTAACACTTACTTTTGGTTTTTTCGTAACATTTTTCTAGTATCTTGTATATTCTTTCGACTTCAGCAGTAGTAGCCTCCATTTTATCTGTATCTTGTACATTTTGAACTTGTATAGGTACAGTTACTTTATCAACCCCACTGTCTTTTTCTCTCACTTTCTTTACTCTTTCTTTGCGTACATCAATCTCTCCTCTCTCAAACGCTCCATTCCTGATTATAAAACAGGTCATAGATTTAACCAGTGAGTACAAAATCTGGTCTTATTTAGCCAGAATCATAGCTTAGCTCAGAAAACTCATTCTAATATAGCAACTTTCAACAAGAATTATATGTTGAAATTTCTAGCAAGAATAAAAATAGAGATAGACGAAATAAATTTGTCAAAGAAAACTAACATAAATAAATTAAAAAATCTGTCCATAAAAACTAACAAAAATAAATCTGTTCATAAAAACTAACAAAAATAAATCTGTTCATAAAAACTAACGAAAATAAATCTGTCTATAAAAACTTAAATAAATGAATCTGTCTATAAAAACTTACATGAATCTAAATGGAGGTGATCTTTTAAAGAATGGTTGTACTGCAGCACCTAATGTACTCCATTTTTCAGTAGAAATTGTACCAGTTTCTAATACATTTCCACACACAAAGGTTTTCTAGAGAAAAATTACTACTAATGAAAACTGTACAATGTATTTATTAATTGATGTCTGCCATAACTTGTTATGTTCTACTTTGTTTCATGTTCATGCAGGCATCCAAAAAATAAAAATAACCATTATGTTATTTTGACGTTACAATTTCCTGGGTCCGTAAAAAGAAAAATTTTGAAGAAATTATGTCAGATTGCTCATAATTCATCAAAAAAACAAAAATTTAAAAAACTAAAACAAAGCAGATTAAGTAAAAAAAAAAAGAGTCCAACCGCTACCAATTTTTCAACAAATTCCACAGGTTGAAATTTAACAAATTCTGTGTTTAAAGCTTGAGCTTTCTGTCTTCCCATATTAGCTATCATAACCAAGGCCTGTGAATCTAGGGCAGCCTCCCTTGTCATCTTGACTACAAAATAAAATGTTACAATCATTAGAACAAGTTTTCTTCCATGTCTTTTATTAGGTGTGATTGGACATTTGCAGTTGATTTCATGGTTGCTTTCTTTTCCATTGATCTCTTAGTGTAGCCAGATACTATGGATTTTTTCTTTCAAACATGTCTAAATCATTGAAAATCACTTGCTCAATGTATGTGTAGTATAATCATGAGTTCCGACATAACTGAAATCAGTTCAACTTCACTGACATCACAAGCACTGAACTTGGCTGAATCACAAGCATCAATTAAATGATTGCAATTCAAAGAGATTTATAAACATCTATTTGTATCGGTAGCACTTTTAACAGCAAATTGTACCAGTACAATTTTATCACAGTGCAAATATTATTATTACAATTCTACAAAGCCCCTAAAACGCAATATTCAACACTTTTTGTTGTTATTTCGTTTTAACAAAATAATTATTTCCTTTAAACGAAATAAAAAAAAATTCTTAATTATTTCGTTTAAACAAAATGAAAGAAAAATAATTCGTTTAAACAAAATAATTTTTCGTAAAAACGAAATATAACATCATAAAAGTTTTTGTGGTCAGAATGCGTGTTCAGGGTTCATAAAGATCATGTGAGCATATTTTCCCTGACATTTCCATGACTTTCCCGACAGCTTTATATCCTTTTCCATGACCAATTTTACAAAAATCCAGGTCGGGACTGATAAGATAAGAGGCCAGTGTGAAATATCATTTTTCCAGAATCAACATAATTTTCCCTGATATTTCATGTCTAGAAAATCTATTTTAAAATTCCCTGATTTTCCAGGTTTTCCATGACCTGTGCAAAGCCTGATATTGCTTCTCCATAGTGAAACATAGCAACTAACCTGGTTTATAATATTCATCAGCTTGTTTTAATCTTTCATTTAATTCATCTGACTCTGGATTAATTAATTCATGTTTATCTCCTGAAATTACACATGTTACATAATATATACATTATTCATTTCCTATATATATGTATACACTATCTTTTATATTGGGAATAGTAATAGTTGACAGACTTGAAGCAGATGTGTTATTTATTTTCATGCTATAAGATAGCTTTTTAGGCAAGGTAACATACACCCACAGGCAACTTTATTTGAAAAAGAACATGTTACAGAACAGCAAACATCAAACCTATGAATTATTTAAACTTAAGTTACATTGTGAAAAATCACTTACTCTCAAGATCTTCTATCAATTTTCTATAATTCTGTCTGATTTCCCGCCTTTCTTCATCTTTTTGAATTGGTTTCAAATATTTCAAATTATTTTCTTCTGTGTCTGCTAAATCAATATCTTCATCGTCACACTCGGACACAGCATTATTATTATTAACTTGATTTCTACTTTCAGCCATTTTCTTTTCCTAAAATAATTAGAACTTGTCACAATTCAAAGGGTAGAAAAATAATGTTTTTCCTTTTAAAGCCAAACTTGCTGAAAATTTCAGAAAGATTCATCATAACGAAAATAGTGTATATAATAGTTACAGGCACCTGATTCTGGTTAAAGAATAAAATTTGAAGAGCTTTAAACAAGTTTTATAAAAAAAAATTCTGTGTATCAGGGACATGGGTAGCATGATTCAATAGCATCATTCCAATTTTCAATCAGACATCTGTGTTTCCAGCGATTCTACTAAATTGCATGTAAAATATCAGAAAATCTTTTTATAATCCCTTTCAACCAGGGTTCAATTTTAGTGCTATTGCATCACAATTTACTAGACATTTTTTGAGACAAATTATAAAAATATTTCAATTTCAATTTCCACGTGTCAGTGATCTTATTTTTTTTGACAAATCAGACTATAGGCTTCAGAAACAATTATTTTTTATCTCACCACATAGCTGTTCATATGTGCTTAGTTGTCAATTATGACATTAACAAAGAATTGAATCCAGTGTTGAAATACACACACTTCCCTGCAAGAAATTTCATAGGAAATTGCCCATACCCCGAACCAGAAATTCCTCGCTGTAAAATTATATTTTCAAAAAAAATAATCTAAGACTTTCAAAACTAATTTGAGTTCTTCAGCACAGTCGGTTAGAACAGGGTTCATACAAATCATATGAACAAATTTTCCTTGACATTTTATGATTTTTTGGCCTGTGAGAACTATCATTTTTTCCAGGTCATTTTGACAATTTCACTGAAAATCCAATGACCTGAATAGGTCATCTTCACTTAGTTCGAAACTTGCTGACTCTTTCCCCAGCCTTTGATAGATATTTGCACAGATATGGCTGGGAGTGTCTAGGCCACAAACACTTGCGATTTTCCACACCTGGTGCCTGGTAGCTACGGGTGTGCAGGTTGTTCCAGATTTTGTAGGCTTTAAAATGTTACTGATAGTGTATAGCCTATCTATGATAGATATTTCAAACACTTATCGACAGGGAACGAGTCTAGTACCCCCATTTATCAAGGATTAATCTTGTCAAATCTTCCTGATCCCAAACAGATTGTCTCAGATAAAATATTTCCTTGATCGGACCCGATAGTCACTAATTGTTCCATTTTTCTACTAGCCTATTAGAAAACACATGGTATGGAAAAACGTACCACATATTTTTGAATCTCCCATATTTTTTACTATAAGGTAAATATAAGTGACCTTTCTTAGCTAACCATGCATGGCAAATGAGACTCGCCCGAGTCAGTGTCAAAAATAAATTCCAAATCTGTTAGGCCTAATGTTATGATCAATGATCCGAATGAGTTGTAAATAGTGTGCAAGTTGTCATAGTTTCATGGTTTCTCTGTCAAATTCAAGTTTCATACAGGGGCTTAAAAATTCTGAGATTCTACTTTCAATTTCTTTTATTAATATGAAATTATAGAAAAGTAATACAAAAAATGAGGTTAACAGGACATTTACGTACCGTACGGTACAAAAAATTGGCGACTGCTTGCTTATTGACAGAGTGTATCACAAAAATCAGATGATGTTACTGGTAGATAAAGACAAGATTCTGAGGAAGAACAAATAAATGGCTCTAGCTAGCTTCCCTTTTCTCTCCCGCCATATTATTGTGTCACGTGGAATACCACAAAGTTAAAAATAGGATTAGTCGCGTACAACCATAATGTGTTCAACAGAAGCCTGTATTGCTGGTTAATTGAGTCTTTTGTTTAAACCGAAAACTCTTCCATAGTTCCGGTGGTACGTTGACGAGTCAAGTCGTCGACACTGACTGGTCAACTCGTCCACAAAATTCATGATCGGATTTGGGGGACAGATCTGTCTGAAAAATCGAATTCATTAATTTAGGAAAGACAAAAACGATGGAGTTTTTTTTTAATATTTCATTTAGACTATGTTTTATTGGAAAACACATAATTATACAGAAAATGAAAGACAAATATATAGTTTTAAGTCATAATATGTGATATTATTACTTATAAGTTTGATAGTTTTAATAAGCGTGAACAATGAAAAATTTCAAACCAATAAATTGTAACTGCGGATAAATCATCCATCCAACACATCTGTCATGGTAACGGATTAATATAAGCTTCGGCTTTTTTTCTGAAACCATATAATATTGCATTTATGTACTACATATCTTGTAAATTTTGAATAAATATTGTTTGAAACACCTGTCGCCTACCATAGACCATAGACCACCCGGCGCAGGCAATGGTGCTAAAATTATCGCCTATAGGAAAGTCGCTTGTATTTAAACCACAGTTCTAAAACCCCTTTACGGATTTGACATTTATAACCATGTTTATAAGAGCAGTTCCATTCACCATCGAGTATTTTGAAAGCAATATCTTCATAAGGTGGTCCAGCGCTAAATTTTAACATTAAAAATCCAGGCTGATTATCTAGTGGATGTAGGCTGTAAGTAGGTATTAGAGTTTGATCTATTAAATTACGATAATCGATATTAAACTGATAACCTATAATAGTTTTAGGTGGCGGATTATCACTATCATAATGAGTTCTATTGTATCTATTCCACGAATAACTAGTCAATAATTTATTACAAAACTTGGGTTTTCTTGGATTATATTTCCTATTTAGTTCTATTAAATAATCCATTTCAGCTTTATCCTCTTCATAATCACTGGACTTTTCGCTTTTTGGAGGCGCTCGGTCTTCTGAGAGTGAAAAGTCGGTTCCACTTATCAAATCTGCTTTACGCTTCATTACATGGATACAATTTCTATCAAGTAATTGTTCAAGTAGATTTCCTTAATATTTCAGGCATATCCCGCTGTTATAAACAAGTTAAAACTTTGAGCGAACAATCTATGAAGAAGTGTTAGTTAAAAATACTATTATATATGGCAATAGTGCCTTTTATAGGCCTTCTCTTGCAACAGTCTAAACGCTTTTAAACGTATTTTTATGTTTTGAAGTGTAAATCTAACGTTTAGCGTATGATCAGTAGGCCTTTCAGAACGATATTATAACGTAATAAAAACGTTGGTAGGCCTAAGTGTAAATAATTTAGATAGAACCACTTCAAAAATCTATAAGGAGTAAAGTTTGAACTGTTGGGGTGGATGCTCATATATACGATGTAAAATAAATACAATTTCGACATGGCCTCGATTCTTGATTTGGAAGTGTTTTGGAACTTTGATATACTGCATTGATTTTCTTGCATAGCTGCATGTGGTCATGAATACGATTATTTGATGTAGTTGCGTCCCTTTATACGATAACCGGACAAAATATATAATGACATATTTTGGTTTCTAAATCACTATTTGTTAATAATTTTTAAACCTCCATTACACAAGTAGACATTATTAATGAAACAATACAGAATTGTTTGATTTCAGGACATTTCATCAACATAATTTGATTACGATAAGTGAATACAAATGAACACAAATTACTTTTTATGCAATGAAGTTTAAGTCCTATTTTTCTGCACCTGTATGGGCTAATGAGGACGAGCAAACGCCATGCAGTGTGCAATGACAGGTACATTAGCCAACTCTTATGTTCGATTTATTGTCCTTTATGAATAAATAAACGATTTAGAAGGTGGAGAGGAGTGATACAGATTTGAAAATAATTTATTGAACATTTTGATATTTTTAATAACAATTATATTGTTGCTTGAATTCAGTCATTGTCAATGTCACTTTGATCTTCATCAGTTGAAAAGTCAAAATCATTAAAATTTTCAAATTCATTGAGTCCATCACCATCATCCACATTATTTGCAGTTTCATTACCAGACTCACTGCTTTTACAAATTTCTTGGTGACACATGGGACACGTTTCTTTAATATACAACCACTTGCGTAAACAAACACCATGAAAAAAATGTTTACAATGAGTAATTCTGGCCGATTTCATTTCTTGAAAACATATAGAACAAACATCATTATAGTTTTCCAATTGTTCACTTGTAGCCAGTAACAAAGACTCTACTTTTTTCACAGCTTTCCAACGTAATAAAAAACTCTTCCATCCACTTTGAAGTCTTTGCCATACATTGAAATAACAATGTATTAACAATATGGAGGTATTGACTAAACTCCATTCACCAAATATAGACTCTTTAAACCCATAACACACCACAAATACAGCTACTAAAAACTCTACAACTCGAGTACAAGCTCTAGCCCAATATATTACATCATCTAGACTCTCCCATGGTTCTGTACGTAATGAATCGTATATAAATAAAGCATAAACCACAAGAGAACCAATAACTTGTACAGACGTCAATAAACAACTAGAAATTATAACCATTAACCAAAAATCTAAATCAAAATATTGACAAATGAAATAACTCATAAACAATGGAAATATCCATAAAACTGTACATAAAGCAATGGCACGAGCATGTTTAATCCAACGTTTATTATGGGATGCGCTTAATGTTAATAATATAGGATCGACTATTTCATACATTGACTGTATCAATGATGATACAACTATAAACAATAATATACTCATTAAAAACGCTCTTTGTAAAACTGATAAATCTAGCAAGTCTGTCTGTACTGCTATTAATAGCATGGTAAAGCCTTCGGTCCATCCACGAGTTCCATCAAAATCTAATGGTGTCATCTCAAATCCTTGTAAATAGAATTTAGTTAATGTTAAAACTGCGAATGATGTGTAGGATATCATTACACAGAAAGCAAATAAACTAACAGGAGTAGTACAACACTCTCCTAAACTAGCTAGAATAACTACTAGACCCCCTTCATCATAGAATAATCTACTATTTTCATCATCATTCATCATAAATAAATATAAATGACTTATAAACATCAACACCCAAAATATCAACATCTGAACAGACAATAATACAGACTTCCAGAAGGTTATTAATACTGGTAATGGACCAAATGTCTTAAAAGCAAAATATGCCTGATTGATACTTTCTTGACAAAGATCAATTATATTACTTAGATTATTAAATAAATAAAACACAATCATTAATAATGTAAAAACCGAAGCAAAGTTATGAACAACTAATAATAAATCAGGATAAAATCCAATAAGTCTGGCAAACACTGGCATTGTAAAAACTAGTAAGAGATATTTAGACCAGTTTGTCATTTCAACTAAATAAGCTATAATAGCAGCTATAAAACATTGTGATATTAAATGTAGTACAACTCTTTCTAACAATTCACTATGTGTTAATAACTGAGTAATATTATAGGAAATATTTTCGTTTGTTTCCTTTTCCACAAACATAGCTGATAGAAAATAAGAAGCTGCTAGAAGAATACTGCTCACTGCATACATATAAAATGTTACTAGCTTCTCTAGTGGTAGACTTCCTATAGCTACAGCTAACAAAAATACTGAAAAATAAATAAAGCCGTATGAAATGAATTGTATGTTATATCATGTAATTTTGAAGAAAAACTATTTTTTTAAACTTTTTTTGAAACCATTATCCACATAATATACAATCTTATAAGTTTTTTAATAAGATTTAGTATGTAGTAATTTGAATCAAATATATTAGGATATAAAAGATCATTTCAATGTCACTAGCCATTCAAACAGAAAAAAAATATTGTATCCTGACAACAACATTTTTGCTAACAAAGAAGGTTTGCACCCTGAGCATTACCTAAATAATACAAAACTGTCACTGTAATTTTAGTATCACTTGAAACTTGTATCATTTGGTCTGGTTCTGTTTTATACCACATCTCTAGTATAAACAATGCTGGTAATCTTAAAATCACTCCAACCCCTTTCTTCAAAGACTTTTCCGAAATCATTGTAGAAAACATTTTCTGTTGGTCTAATGGTTGAAAATGTACTATTAGTCTGAAACAATTAAAAATATTTGAGACAAATAGTTTTATTATCAAAATTCAATAAACATTCTGAAAATATGCATTTGTCATCTGAGACTATTCTGTGAACTAAAGAATATTGCTAATTATTGCTCCAAATTTTTTTTATATACAATATTTAACCCAAAAGACTGATAAAATAGTTAGTTCAAAATGTCTTTGTAAAGAAATATAATTGTTGCTCAGTATTAGACCTAAACACCAATATTGCCAACACACAGTCATAGACAAATTCAAATTAAATTTATTACCCATTCCCAATTCTTCACAACTCACTTTTAAGAAAAAAAAATATTATTGTATAATTATCAAAAGAAAAAAAATGTTTTGTAATTTACAAAGTTTTTTGAATTTTTGCCATAACTTTTTTTAAAAATTTGAATAGAGGCTTCAACCGCCCACTTAAAAAAAAAAATCATTCTTCATTCACAAATGCCAGAAATTACTCTGTTACTGTGGTCTGTTGTAAGGTAAGGCCGTAAGGGACAGTAGCCCTATAAATGCCTATAATCAAAAACGCTTTTGTATGTACCCTAATGCAGGCAGGAACAGCCAACCAAAAGGCCTAGAACTCTGCACCAACACCCTTGAGAATGAGTTTTGCACAATTTGCCAATTTTTTTAATCCGTCGTATCATCAGGTTACTACTAAACGATTTATTTATTATATTGCACTCGACTCAGGACTCAGGCAATGTCAATATAAATATTGAACAGATGGGTGTCTTATTTCATGACTTGACTGCTCATAAAAATATGTTCCATGGCAAATCTAGATCCTTGATTTCATATCTTCACTGCAAATTTTAAATTTTGCAATGACATGACAAAGGTACTATGAAAGTCTGGCACTGTTGCACTTTCGCACACCTGACTTTACCGTTGAGCTATCGATATGAAACTTGGTATATAGGTACTACAATGTGTCCTGAATATTTACTGCAAATTTTAGACAATTCTGACGCTTTCTTCCATCCTAAATTAATTTTCAAAGTGTTGAGGTTACGTGATTTTGTCCTGAATATGGCCATTAAGAAGAGAGCGTAACTCGTTCGCTTAGTCGCACTTGCTTTGCCAAATCACTCACTCCAGAGTCATTTCGTACCAATTGCAAATTATCAAAGCGGTGTTACGGCTGCAGAACTTTGAAATTAATCATGGGCATTTTGATGTTTGACTTTTTCGGTTGACGCATTGGTCTGAAATTTTACAATGCGACAGAGTTATGCATTCTGATTACTCACATTAAATTTTAGACCGATCAGACAACTCTTAATATGTTAAATCTGTCGTTAAAGGCTTGCCCTATATGCCCCTTTTACGCTATCGAACACCGACCACTTCCGATTGCAATATCGACACGAAACTTAGTCATATGACAGAGTAATGTGTCTGGATTACTCACATGAAATTTCGGACCGATCAGACACCCATTACTATGTTGAATCCATCGTTTAAGTGCCCCTATTGCGCTATCGCACACCGACCACTTCCGATTGCGATATCGACACGAAAGTTAGTAATATGACAGAGTAATGTGTCTGGATTACTCACATGAAATTTCGGACCGATCAGACACCTATTACTATGTTGAATCCATCGTTTAAGTGCCCCTATTGCGCTATCGCACACCGACCACTTCCGATTGCGATATCGACACGAAAGTTAGTTATATGACAGAGTAATGTGTCTGGATTACTCACATGAAATTTCGGACCGATCAGACACCTATTACTATGTTGAATCCATCGTTTAAGTGCCCCTATTGCGCTATCGCACACCGATCACTTCCGATCGCGATATCGACACGAAACTTAGTCATATGACAGAGTAATGTGTCTTGATTACTCACATGAAATTTCGGACCGATCAGACACCTATTACTAAGTTAAATCCATCATTTAAGTACCCCTATTGCGCTATCGCACACCGACCACTTCCGATCGCGATATCGACACGAAACTTAGTCATATGACAGAGTAATGTGTCTTGATTACTCACATGAAATTTCGGACCGATCAGACACCTATTACTAAGTTAAATCCATCGTTCAAGTACCCCTATTGCGCTATCGCACACCGACCACTTCCGATCGCGATATCGACACGAAACTTAGTAATATGACAGAGTAATGTGTCTGGATTACTCACATGAAATTTCGGACCGATCAGACACCTATTACTATGTTAAATCCATCGCCAAAGTCCCACCTATGTGCCCCTATTGCGCTATCGCACACCGACCACTTCCGATCGCGATATCGACACGAAACTTAGTAATATGACAGAGTAATGTGTCTGGATTACTCACATGAAATTTCGGACCGATCATGCACCTATTACTATGTTAAATCCATCGCCAAAGTCCTGCCTATATGCCCCTATTGCGCTATCGCGCACCGACCACTTTCGATCGCGATATCGACACGAAATTTCATGTGAGTAATCAAGACACATTACTCTGTCATATTACTAACTTTCGTGTCGATTTCGCGATCGGAAGTGGTCGGTGTGCGATAGCGCAATAGGGGCACTTAAACGATGGATTCAACATAGTAATAGGTGTCTGATCGGTCCGAAATTTCATGTGAGTAATCCAGACACATTACTCTGTCATATTACTAACTTTCGTGTCGATATCGCGATCGGAAGTGGTCGGTGTGCGATAATAGGTGCATGATCGGTCCGAAATTTCATGTGAGTAATCAAGACACATTACTCTGTCATATTACTAAGTTTCGTGTCGATATCGCGATCGAAAGTGGTCGGTGCGCGATAGCGCAATAGGGGCATATAGGCAGGACTTTGGCGATGGATTTAACATAGTAATAGGTGCATGATCGGTCCGAAATTTCATGTGAGTAATCAAGACACATTACTCTGTCATATTACTAAGTTTCGTGTCGTCGATATCGCGATCGGAAGTGGTCGGTGTGAGATAGCGCAATAGGGGCAAATAGGCAGGACTTTGGCGATGGATTTAACATAGTAATAGGTGTCTGATCGGTCTGAAATTTCATGTGAGTAATCCAGACACATTACTCTGTCATATTACTAAGTTTCGTGTCGATATCGCGATCGGAAGTGGTCGGTGTGCGATAGCGCAATAGGGGCACATAGGCGGGACTTTGGCGATGGATTTAACATAGTAATAGGTGTCTGATCGGTCCGCAATTTCATGTGAGTAATCCAGACACATTACTCTGTCATATTACTAAGTTTCGTGTCGATATCGCGATCGGAAGTGGTCGGTGTGCGATAGCGCAATAGGGGTACTTAAACGATGGATTTAACTTAGTAATAGGTGTCTGATCGGTCCGAAATTTCATGTGAGTAATCAAGACACATTACTCTGTCATATGACTAAGTTTCGTGTCGATATCGCGATCGGAAGTGGTCGGTGTGCGATAGCGCAATAGGGGTACTTAAACGATGGATTTAACTTAGTAATAGGTGTCTGATCGGTCCGAAATTTCATGTGAGTAATCCAGACACATTACTCTGTCATATTACTAACTTTCGTGTCGATATCGCAATCGGAAGTGGTCGGTGTGCGATAGCGCAATAGGGGCACTTAAACGATGGATTCAACATAGTAATGGGTGTCTGATCGGTCCGAAATTTCATGTGAGTAATCCAGACACATTACTCTGTCATATGACTAAGTTTCGTGTCGATATTGCAATCGGAAGTGGTCGGTGTTCGATAGCGTAAAAGGGGCATATAGGGCAAGCCTTTAACGACAGATTTAACATATTAAGAGTTGTCTGATCGGTCTAAAATTTAATGTGAGTAATCAGAATGCATAACTCTGTCGCATTGTAAAATTTCAGACCAATGCGTCAACCGAAAAAGTCAAACATCAAAATGCCCATGATTAATTTCAAAGTTCTGCAGCCGTAACACCGCTTTGATAATTTGCAATTGGTACGAAATGACTCTGGAGTGAGTGATTTGGCAAAGCAAGTGCGACTAAGCGAACGAGTTACGCTCTCTTCTTAATGGCCATATTCAGGACAAAATCACGTAACCTCAACACTTTGAAAATTAATTTAGGATGGAAGAAAGCGTCAGAATTGTCTAAAATTTGCAGTAAATATTCAGGACACATTGTAGTACCTATATACCAAGTTTCATATCGATAGCTCAACAGTAAAGTCAGGTGTGCGAAAGTGCAACAGTGCCGAAAGTCTTTCCAAAATATTGATGAACATTTTTGTTTTACATTCTAAAATATTACCCCGGAAGTCAAAAATTCATTGAAACATTTCTGCTTTTAAAATTAGAGAGCATTAATGGGAGCGAACTCTGTGTACACAACCGACAACAAATAATAAATCTAACCATATGATCAGAGCCTATATAGGCTCTGATATGATCGAACACATTACCAAGGAGCATACGATGATAAACGTTTTGATAGGTATTTTGATTGGATTTTGATGAAACTTGATATGCATGTGTACTTATATTTGGGCCTTGAACAAATGATCAAAGTTTTAGGAAGTAGCCTACCAAAATCATACGATATTTGCTAGTTGATCTTCTGTTTGAAATTAGGTATGATACCCGATAGAGCTCTAATCTAGTTAATAAGGTGTAATTTAAAACAAATCATGGAGATTAGATTATAGACTGTTCAGATTATCAAAATTTAACTCTTCTCCAACTTGAAGGAACTTTTCAAAATCAAGTTAATTATGAGTAGGCCTAAGCTAGCCTCTGGATTTGAATTAGGCCTAACCCTAGTTTTCAGGCAGTGGATAAACTAGCTAGGATCTGGTAAACGAATATAATAAAAGTGAACATTTTTGTTTAGAGTTTAGGTGTATAAAATATATAGGCTACTTTGAATGGATTGCAATATTCGTATAATTTTAATGCTTATAAAAACTTTACATACGCTCAACACAAAAATCAACCCCCAAAGCTGTTGATAGCTCGTTAAATCTAGGTCTCCAAACATTTAAACAAAGTTTACTCCATAATTCCAACTCAATATAATTAGTTGTTTGCAGTCTAGCCTAAAAAATAGGCAGAGGTTATGACCAATCTTATTTATACGGCCGCACATGTGTAATATGAAGATGTCTCTAAAGCCCTGTTTATACAGCGGCATTTGCACACGTGTGTATTTTTTCGCAAATATGCAAGTTTTCGTTTGTGAGCAGCTTCGACCGGATGGACGCATTTACTCAAGTGCAGATTATACAGATTCTCACTAGTTTGGACTAGATGCACATTTGCTACAACCTGTGTGTTGGCCTAGCCTATATGCCTATGCAGTTAAATGTGTAGATGCAGTTTTTCGGGGTAGCCTATAAACAGAGCTTAGTCTTAGAATATCAGTATACGATGTTGGACTGATACTGAAGATCAATAGGCCTATTATCATTGAGAGACTGAGAGAGAGAGAGTGAGGCTCTGTGGGACGACTATTTTAGTAGTACTGTAAGTAATCAATAATTTTATTCTGCTATAATCAAGGTCACCTTAGTAACTACCAACTTGTTACGAGTTTTTCTATTGGATAATTTCTAGGTCAGTGAAGTAAACATTCAGATATTTCGAGTGAGCTGTAGTAAATGTGTCCCACCTTCAACGGGCAATTCGCTTTACTGTACCAGTGGTTTTTAAATGCCACTATAGCTACTACACCCATGTCACACTGTCCTACATTTATAATGACACCTGTTCTCCTTTTCTTCGTGGTTTTCACGTTAAGCTGGGGCAAACAGAGATCTGATCATAAATAGACTGTATAAATTGTCTAATTAAATTGATAGTAATTGGCAGGTAAAATCCATTAGAAATAAAATGGTCGTTTATGTCCTACTTTTCTGCACTAAAAACTGCATGTTTTTCGACCTGTAGAACAAAAGTTTTCGAGGTGCATTACTAGAAATTAAACGTTATATATTTTCCATATAGCTCCTCCGACCTACAAGACAAGGCCTTATTGGAAAATCCGAAGGTATGAGCCATTTTGGGATTGCTCCTCGCTGTTAACGAATATCAAATCGTTCGCATCATTTGAATTGATCAGAATGTTTAGTAGGCTACTACAACAACTGAGTCGACTTTCCCAGAGTTCATTCTAAGTTTTACAGGTAGTTCAGGTAGATTATGTCAATGAAAGACTGGGCTTTAATTTTAGAAATAAATGAAGGCGGTTGCTAAGTGAAGAAGTAGACTAAGAAGCTGAAATGATGGGAATATTATATACAAACTTATAAAAAAAATTCCCTGGCTTCTTGCCGAATATTAAGTTACCTGTATGTTTTCTGTAATTTATTTTCTGTTTTTAGCTCATGAGATTTCACCAGTTAATGTGTAGGGCGAGGCTTCAATAAATTTCCCATGTATTTTTGCATCTGAACTTTCCGATTGTAAATGCATTGTATAGGATCATAATATATCATAAATGAATTGGCTATATTTCTTTCCTCTTTAAAGTATAGACATACACTTTCGATGCAAACAGCATTTCAGCAGCTTCTATATAGTCAGTAAACATTTTTTCAATACTGAATTCATGTAACTCAAGATTCAGAATTCCACCTTTGTTCTACTGAAAAATTGCATAAAGCTGTAAGTGTCCGTTTTGTCACAAAAATATTGTTCATACCCTCTTGCTAGGATTCAGATATAACATCTCTTAAAGGAATTGTAAAAAGTTTTTTTTAGGTTTTTTTTATGTGTATTAGGGACACTGGTAGCATCGATTTGCACCATTCTGGTTATCATCCACACGTAAGCCTACGTGGTTCTGGGAATGACACTAGAATGTTCAACATTTTCGGGAGTAGATTTGGGCCTTGAATACAGAGAGAGTTGTGAACAATATTACTGATTAGCTTAGCCTAGAATCCAAATTCTGAGACTAAAGTTAAGTTAGATTGGTCGAACGTTTAACGTGTTATAGGGCCTATTATTGGTAGCTTTATCGATAATGGCGTATTTAATGCAATCTTTTATGTAACGTTGATGTTTTTTTCACATAGAAAGTCAGTAAATAACACGATAGGATTAGAAAGATTATTCACCTGTGATCAATACATAGCCTACTATAATATGTAGGAGTTATTGATATTTGGCTTTATTTATGAGTTCCATGGTGTTGTTATTTTTCTGTCACTGACCACACTGACCGGTCATTCAACCCATATAGTATAATAACAATTATAAGCTCAACCAAGACTCTTTCAATGTTCTGATTAATTGGTTTGAATAGGTTCATTAAATATCCCGATGATCTTCAGTTCAGTGGCTACCAAAATTATAATACTGGCTATTGAGGTTTAATCAAGTCTCAAACCAATTCTCTGATTCGGGAACATTGACTTTACGAAATTATATATCTTACGGGAAACGGTAACAGTTAGATTTCAAGTTCTGTTTCCCCAAATCATTCCTCATTTTGGAATAGAGTTTAATTTTTTCTGGATAATGTCTTAATGAAAGAATACGAGACTATACCCCTTAAATAGTTCTATAATACTTATATAATTCCTTGCCACCTTGCCTCCCCCCCCCCCCCCCCCCCCCCCCCAAAAAAAAAACCATTGCTATCCCTACTAAATGCGTCACTGTAGAAACCCAATTGAATAATTGATACATCAGACCATCTCATATCCATTTAGGATTCTTATTTATGGTTTACCTGGTGTAGATCAACTTAAATGAAAACATAATCAGAACCAAATAATTGATGAGTTGCGAAATTCATCGACCAAATATTAAACCTATTATCAAGCTCCCAGCCATAAAATATTGAGTGCACCCATTGAAGAGTTCCATAATAATTTTATTAATATTTTAAAAATCGCAAGTAAAAAACTGTGTTTTTCCACTGCTATTGATTCGCCTGGTAGAGTATGAGACAAGATCTATATTTAGAAAGCAGTTAACTGATCGTCCATTTCTACCCCGGAGATCAATAATTCTATCAATGGTCAGATTTCGCCTCTCTCTCTCTCGCACAAACCTACTTTTATTGACATGAGACATAAATTATTTTACAACTGTCATTCAAATTGTTAACTGTTTTCTGCACGAATAGAAAGAAAAGTCTGTTAAGATGATAGGCCTACTTCACACAAATCCTGTGATAGATTAGTAACACTTGATAGTATGAAATTAAGAACCCATAGACAAGTGCGGTAGTGCTTTAGTCTTAATAATCATAGGTTATCAGCGCATTCTAAAAGGATATTGCGATCTATTGCGGAAAACCTATTGTTGTTTGTGTTTTGTCCTTTTAATGCTGAATGTTCAGCATTTTAGATGGTCGGATTGATCATTTTTTATATGTAAAAATACACAAAAATCGCACAATCACTTCTACCTAGATTTATGTTTTAAATTTTCCGTTTATGTGTTTTCTATATAAGGCATCGTCTCAATATGTTTGACTTTCAAACGCTTATAATTATGGATACACGGGATATTAAGGCTTACATTAAAACAATTCCAGGTTCTGAGACTTATATTTTGTTGGTCAAACGGATGGTGAACATATCCCTTTAAAACTGGGCAATATATATTTGAAATATAAATATAAATATATAAATATACCTAGATTGATGTAAAATGATATCATATAAATTTGAAATCTTGGAAGAGATCATCACTTATTTCCACGATTTATGCAAAAATTGACCCCAATACCAATAAAATATGCCCAAAGCAACTGAACTACCATGACGATCCCATCCAAAGTTATGTTAAATGAGTTATGGCCCTTGTTCTTTGATTTCGTCAAAGTAACTAAATAGCCTATTTTATTCAAAATATACGCTTATAATAGGGAATACGTTCACAATTTGTTCGAATTTAGCCGGTGTAACGATAATTATTATTGTTTGAGTCGCATTTTAGTGCCTTATATAGTTTTTGCCATTGGTATTTGGAACCTTTTTTTAGGTTTACCAACAATATAAAAGCTTTAGTTCTAAAAAAAATAGGAAAACTGACAAATCTTTCGCTACCTGGTTCCTCTGACGCAGATGTAATATTAGTTGAGTACATATACTGGATGGGTTTGTATGTCAATTGTGTAAGTCATGAACGAACGTCCTTATTAAAGGGGAATGTTCAGCATTTCCTAGGTTCGATTTGGGCCTTGCATATACGCAAATAGCCTTCAGAAGTACTACTAATGCACGAAAATCATACAATTCCTTCAATTATATCCCTACCTTAACATTTATCCTTCATTTTCTGTATATGTGTTTTCTATATTCGTATTTCTAGTCGTAATTTTCACTTTCAAACGCCGATATTTATGGGTAGGCCTACACGTGTGTTTCAAGGCTTAAATTTCGTAGGAGAGTTGTGAACAATAATACGGATTAGATAAGCTATAAAATTCCAGATTCTGAACAGTTAGTGAACATACCCCTTTAACAAGACGAAATCGCATCCGTGTCTCATGTAAGAGGAACCAGATTTGTCCGGCTACGCCATGATCATCTACAGCAAACTTTTTTTCAAAATTTCAAATGCAATTTGTTTATTTCATTGCCCAGGAGAAATAATTTGAAAAATTTTGATGGCTTGTAATTACAAAACATTGAAACACCGACTCATTATTATTTGAATTGATAATTGAAATGTATGCTCTCTTCTTGTGACCTTGGCCAGTGCTTCTATAGGAGAATATCTTCTATAACACCCAATACCGAGATATATTAGCCTATAAAGCAACATTGTTTTGTTTATGTATCACTTATTTATATTTTCCAATAAGTTTTACTAGTAAAATGCAGGCCCATTCTGATGAATTCAAGCGTTCAAATCGGCAGTAACGGTTGACGTCATAATAAAAATAGTTTTTAAAAATTCATTTGAAAAAAATCAATTAAATGTTCTATGCTAATGTAATAAATAACAATGTGTTGTTTTTCTCTTTGATCTTTCCATTATAATCAATAATAAGAACTTGTGTTGTGTATTGACGCTTTCAGCATTGACTTACTTTCCAATTCTTGAACACTATTTTCACTATGATTGGGTCTTATTATTTATATTCTATTTACAGATGATACAGGTACGGGTATATTATGATTCTGTATCGGCAGAGAGAAAAAATAAACTATGACAAGAACTGGAATGAAAAAGGCACCGAGGCAATTTGACTTAATTACACATAATAACCCCGAGTACCCATCGTTTAATGTCCGCTTTAACCATGTTATATTCACAATAATTGGTAGATTGATGTGAGTTCAGAGTCGGGTAGAATCGATTTGTGTACTATATCTCATGTAGTAAAGGGATGCAGTCATCTATGTATAGATCTCATTATCAGCTACCATTGTCACTTTGAAATATGAACATTGAATTCTGTTGGAATTTAATTGCGTACAGTCATTCGTTTTTATTGTCCTGAAGTAGTTTGTTTGATCATGGGCAAATGGTGGTTGTTGTGAGTTCTAATCTTGATTAGGGTGTATGACCATGACCTTGAATAAGACATCTTCACTCACGTTTCCAGGCAACCTTTTTTCGGATAATCCGGATAGATCAATGCAAAGGGGCCTGGCCAAAAACTACCTGGCAGAAAGAATCCTCTTAGAAACCTATGTTCTAAAATAGTGTTCTCTCCTTTTTGTATGACATGATAAAAACCATTCATTTTATCCAAAATATATGATGTCAATTGCATTTAATCATGCAGATTTGAGAAAGCACTTTTTTAGGCATACAATGTCCGCATTTTTCAAAAAACGTATTTGATAATCATCTTTTGAAAATTACTATGGATAATAAATGAAACCTACAGCTATCTAATGGAATAATTCGGAGATAATATACCTTTAACGTAAATAGTAATTGATGAAATAATAATTATTGGTGACAGCTGATTGTTTGTAGAAAACCCAAATAAAGAGTTTAATATTATTAAATACTATACAGTAATAATTATTATACCAATCAACAATCAGTCAATCAATAAAACCACTGTACTCAAACCAAGTCCGAATACATTTCAATAGCTCAGTTTTATCTGATATCTGATTGTACTCTCAGAGCACTTTATAGAAACTCTTCGTAGCCATTTCATACAAAAACAACTAACTTATTATGATCTAGTGACAAAAGTTGTTCAAACCCATTCTGAATAAATAACCAATCAGATGTGGTGTAATCTTGTAACCAGCAGGATTCTTCCTCTTCCTTGTATTCTGTATAGATCTCATTATCAGCTACCATTGTCACTTTGAAATATGAACATTGAATTCTGTTGGAATTTAATTGCGTACAGTCATTCGTTTTTATTGTCCTGAAGTAGTTTGTTTGATCATGGGCAAATGGTGGTTGTTGTGAGTTCTAATCTTGATTAGGGTGTATGACCATGACCTTGAATAAGACATCTTCACTCACGTTTCCAGGCAACCTTTTTTCGGATAATCCGGATAGATCAATGCAAAGGGGCCTGGCCAAAAACTACCTGGCAGAAAGAATCCTCTTAGAAACCTATGTTCTAAAATAGTGTTCTCTCCTTTTTGTATGACATGATAAAAACCATTCATTTTATCCAAAATATATGATGTCAATTGCATTTAATCATGCAGATTTGAGAAAGCACTTTTTTAGGCATACAATGTCCGCATTTTTCAAAAAACGTATTTGATAATCATCTTTTGAAAATTACTATGGATAATAAATGAAACCTACAGCTATCTAATGGAATAATTCGGAGATAATATACCTTTAACGTAAATAGTAATTGATGAAATAATAATTATTGGTGACAGCTGATTGTTTGTAGAAAACCCAAATAAAGAGTTTAATATTATTAAATACTATACAGTAATAATTATTATACCAATCAACAATCAGTCAATCAATAAAACCACTGTACTCAAACCAAGTCCGAATACATTTCAATAGCTCAGTTTTATCTGATATCTGATTGTACTCTCAGAGCACTTTATAGAAACTCTTCGTAGCCATTTCATACAAAAACAACTAACTTATTATGATCTAGTGACAAAAGTTGTTCAAACCCATTCTGAATAAATAACCAATCAGATGTGGTGTAATCTTGTAACCAGCAGGATTCTTCCTCTTCCTTGTATTCTGAAACCAAAAAATGGAGATTGCAGTGTACTTGAAATGAACATTAAAAAGAATTTATCAAATAAGAGAAACAGTTTTCAATAGTCAAAAGTTGCTAATAATGTCTTTAAGATAATTAATTTTAAGTGCAACAGTAAATTATAAAGATAGCCCGATTTTGTCAATTTATAAAAAAAAAAAAAAAAACGTCAATGAATGGCATGGCAAATGGTATTATATAATATTACTTTTTGAAGTTAGGTTCTCGGTGGCTATAACTGTAATATAGAACAATTAAAAAAAAACTCAACGGTAAGCTTATTTTTAATCACATTCTCGTATTCTTCCAATTACAATAAGTCATTAAATCTCCCAGAATTCCAATTTTATCGTGTTTACAAATATTATTATTCAAACATAATACAACTATTTACTTTGTGGTTGTTCATCTGCGCTAAACATCTGGCCAAATTAGCCCTCTTTTACTTGAAAAGCTCTTGAGATCATTTCCATATCCTTGTAAAGACTGTGTCAATATTGAAATACTGAAATTAATGTTGATAGGACTGGGTTCAAGTCAATTCCCCCTGATTGTGGTAGTTAGACAGACAATCAATACAGCTCAAACTATCATACCAAACTTATAAAAATCTGTTTCCTCTACGATTTACTTTCCTTCCGCCTTATTCAGATGATTATCGTTTTGAAAATTAGAATTTCAGAGAGAACGATTTAAGGCCTACATAGTAATTGAAAGGTTCCTTCTTGTTCTGAATCGTATGAATGAAAAACCATAAACCAGGCTCATGGTTCTAGCCCGTTTTTATCTTTGATCTACACATACGAATAATGACTTATATACAATGAAGAATGTAGAGCACATTATACAAACTAATATATAGGTCGATCGAATGCCTCTAAAAATTTGTTCAGTTAAGCAAGCTTCCATGAAGAGGCATCTGCAAAAAACTTGTTGAATCCATATAAACTAAGTAGAGTATATTTTCTCACCAGGAATCCAAAAGCTGATATAGGTTAATCAAACAGGTCTACATCTTATTTGTATCCAATAACCGCATTACCAAATCAACGCCTTAGAGAATGACACCTGCGAAAACAGATGCAACCGTGTTGGCGTGTAAACTAGTTTAGGTCTAAATACAGATTAGCTTAATTTGACCTCGAGATGTTATTTATGTGTTGAAATCAGATTAGGATTCATTATAACGGTTTTTAGTAGAAAAACAGTTATTAGATGCTTATCTGTTATTTTCCATATTTACAATGTGTTAATAACATAGAAATGAAGGTAATAAATTCTTAACACACCAACAGTTCGAGACTAAAAGAAATACATAATTTATATGGTCATCACTTCTGAAGCATTAACTACATTTCTTGTTTGTTTACACATTTCGTGTAAATAGGAAAACCTAGATGGCTAATCACTTAATGGAAATATTCCTCCTCTTCTACCATGAAAACATCACGTCCATCCAATATGTCTTTCTCTTTGATTATAACTACAACATTCTTGAACTCAAACCAACGTTCGTTTCCATCGAATCTCGTTAATAATAGCTAACGTGCACTATCCTGAAGATGATAAATTTTCCAAACCTAAACTAACTAGGTTGTTTCGTGCTATGGTTTAATACAAAGTCGCTAACGGAATATTGCAATATGTCTTCATTATGATGATGTTTGTCCAGGGAACTTCCGGAATTTGTCTTATGCACACACTTTGCATATCATCACAAGGAATTTAAGCCGTGTCTCATTACGAACGGTAGTAAAGCAAGATATTTTACAAGGATTCTTCTTAAACATCTAAAAGGGTTACTGTCATTGAAATTTTGCAAAGAGAAATGTAGCAAGCCCTTGCCCTACAAAGCATTGTTTCAAAACACTTCTAGCTTTAGTTAAAATGACACGATTGAGAATCATTCTGAAGTTTTAAATTCAGCGGTGAAGTCAAAAGGAAGTTCTGGTATCTATGGGAACAGTAACGTTTGATTTTAAATTAATCCATTCTAAAAAAACATATTTGCCATTTCATGTATATTATAAAAAAAAGTTCCCGATTTCATTCACATGATAGTTCTTGAGGGCGCTAAATAGTATTGATAACACTTCTCCCACTCTATGAGAACATTAACACCCAGCTTACCCTGTCAGATTCAACTATATCATATGTGTATGATACATACCAACTTATCTGGCCATAATTTTAGCTGATATTAATTGATGTTTTGAAGAGAAATGATAAGGCCATCTGTTTCAATAAGTAATAGTTATCTTCAGTAATAAATCTATCAAGATAAAGTTGATGGTGCCAACCCCTGCTGTATAATAAAGCTCCAGGCACAGTAACCAATTTATTCGTACCACATTGGTACCATGTACTATCACAGAATTCCCAAACAGCAAACATTAATACATAAAGCATTGTGCTAATTAATTAAGTTCGACAGCAATTAATAGACTAATGATGATGAGTTGAAATGATAGCACTTTCGGATAAAAAGTTTACTATGTGTAATGTAGATGTATATATACGATAGTATCTATATATATGTATAATGTTATCTGTATAATGGTACCTGTATATGTATAATGGTATCTCTGTATATATGTGTAATGATATCTGTATTGACTGTATATGTGTAATGACATCTGTAAATGTGTAATAGTATTATGTATAATGCTATCATGGTATTTGTGCATGTATCTCTGTTTATATGTGTAATGGTATTTGTACATGTATAACGGTTTCTATTTATGTATAATGGTAAATGTACATGCATCATGTATATCTGTACATGTAGCTTATAATGGTATCTGTATTTATACATAATACTATCTTTATAATATACCATATGTCTATAGAATGATAAACAATCAGTATGGCTGAAATATCGTTAGTTTTTCTCTAATTTGTATATTTATTTTATAAACATACCGACTTAGAAAGATATTTTGGATAACATCTAAAAACAACAACAGAAATCAACCCTGGCAGTAATAAGATTCCACAGCGTCATTTTCATATAGCTCAATCGTAACACTACTATTCCCACTGAGCCTGTAGATGATGGACGTTTTGTTTGATTTTTAACAGTTTCATTTTATATAATGTGTTTTTTGTTAATAATGGTAACATAATGTATCCAGGGTATTTGGCACATGTTCTAATCGAATAAGGCTTGAAACATATCCATATTATTGACGTCCTTCCAGATCAGACTTGTGACTGCTTACAGAATATCTTAAAGTTGTGAGTTGGGGCTCGGACTTCAAGACACTTCTTTCAATGTTCAATGGAAAATTGAGATCTTTTCATTTGATTGAAAATAAAACAACGAAACATTAGCTTAGCTTGCTTTAACTATCTGATATTATTTTAAAACTAGAATTATATCCCTGTGTTATTGAGAAGTCCGGATTATTGGTTATTTCTGAATTTGCTTTATTATGTCGATAGTTCGTTCTGATAAAATAATTGAAATAAAACGATTGTATTTTTTTTAAAAATTGGAGAATAACAATATATATTTGAAGAGTTTATTTGCAAAACGGTCTAAACGCCAAAATTAAAAATGTTGAGTTAATGTTGATTCTGAAATGTATAAAAGTCATTTTATGATATCCGAAAAGTTCTAGTCAAAAATTCATATTTTGAATCGATGAAATTTATCGTTAAAATTTAGATTTTTTGCAAAATGATCTAAGCGACCTGCTATTTTTTTGGCAAAACGGTCTATATCCATTCAGCCAATCAACGCTAACACGGTGTCCACTCTACAAGACTCAATTCTGTACGGATTTGAATGAAACTTGGTGAAAAGATTAAATATCACCCAAGGAAAAAATATTTTTGATTTAATATGAGTTATTGCCCTTGTTCTTCATAACGCGTTCGAATTTTAGCTCGCAAACACTCTAAAAGACACAATTCTTTACGGAATTGAATGAAACTTAGTGAAAACATATATCATCACCCAAGAAAAAAAACCTATTGAAAATCCAAAGATTCGAAAAAATTTGAATATGAGTTATTGCCCTTGTTCTTCAAAACGCGTTCGATTTTTAGATCGTAAGCACTCTACAAGGCACAATTCTTTATGGATTTGAATGAAACTTGGTGAAAACATTTATTATCACCCAAGGATAAACCCTATTGGAAATCAATTGAATCGAAATATATCTAATATGAGTTATTGCCCTTGTTTTTCAAAACGTGTTTGATTTTTAGCTTGCAAACAATCCACAAGGCACAATTATTTACGGATTTGAATGAATCCGGTGGCAATTGACCCTCCCCCCCCCCCCCCCCCAGTGACTGTAGACCTATGATAAGAAAGCAGTTGTAATGGTTTAATGACTAATTGAAACTTGACACACATGCCTGCCTTCACGTCTTTCTTATTGCATCATTTGATTGTATTATAGGTGCAATATTTGCTGCATGTGGGCTTATTTTAAATTCATGATGTGGCGATATCCTTTCCATGAATATCTTTCAGGAAATTATATAAAAAAAAATAAGGTTTGCGGACATAGACCCTCTTGCTAAAATAGTAAAATGGATATAGACCGTTTTGTCAAAAAAGAACAGTGGATATAGACCATTTTGCTAAAATGACGTCATGGATATAGACCATTTTGCAAAAAAAAGGATTAATACTATTAATTATCAAGGACAAAATAATGAGAGATTTCTAATTTTTTGTCACCAGATGCAAATAAAGCCTACCTTATTATAAAACTGAAAATTATTGTGATTTTTACATTTTTGGAATTGAGAGAGAAAAACGCCCTTTACTCAAAACTATTAAAATGGATATAGACCGTTTTGCAAATGAACTCTTCATTTATTTTTGACAACAAAGCATATCATTTAATAACAAAATATTTAATATAAAATCATTGAAAATAACAAAATACAAAATAAGACTTATGTACATTCATTTATATGTAGATTATGCGAAACGTAAATGCCATTTTATCAGATAGGTGGATAGAAAATAAGAATGTGCCATTTGGTCCAGTATAATACAGTGTATAAGGATACATATGTAATAGACAATGGAATCCGGACACTCCATTTTATTACATTGGATATTAACTAAACATGCACAGAACAACTTGGATGGATAACCCTAAAATCAAAAAAGGATGCTTGGCGTCATTAAATCTGTTCTCTCTGTTCTGAATCGAATTTTGCCAACAAAAATCAAACAATGATATTGTTTTCTTGTGGGATGATATGAGAATTTTTGGGTAAAACATATAATAATTTGTCCCAAAATATTTTATCATCAACCTCAAGATATGTATGAGTTTTAAAATAAGCTTTCAAATCATCGTTTAACTCATCAACGTTAATCTTATCTTTTAAAATTATCACAATTTTGATGTCTTTTTCTTTTAGCATATGTTTATAAGCACAATGGAAATTATACAGACACCATTCATTTTGTAGAAAACTGTCAGAGAATATAAATAAAGTACAATAGCTTTTAGAGATAGCATCGTTAACATTTTCATCTTCATCAATACCAGGTAGAAAATCTCTGTCTTTAATAATAGTTTTATAACCTGGTTTCTCAATATCTTCTAATCGTTTTAATAAAACATTCTTCATCCAAGTTATTTCTTCATCATCATAAACAATAAATACATCATTTTCTTTAGGTTGTTCGATAGCAATTATAGGTGGAGCGAAATATCGAATATGGAGACGAGTATATAATAATACCTTAGCGTTATATCTACATTTAATAATGAGAAATATTAGAAAGATAATTAATAATAATAATACTGTTATCAAATAATACAGATATGTTTTCAGCTGAACATCACACTGTAAGTTATCTTCTGTGATATCAATAACATTAATAGACAGAACATTACACTGAAGCTGGTCTTTATCAGTTATTGATGTGTTCTCTTCTCCCAACCATTGAGCAAGCCATAATAAATCACAAGAACAAAGCCATGGATTAGATGATACGTAAAGCTGTGTTTCAGGAGAGAATGGAACTTGTGTTATAGATCTTGGTAGAGAGGTAATATTATTATGAGTTAGGTCCAGTGTTAATACATTAGATAATAGTGTTAACCCTGTACTAGATATATTACTAATCTGATTATAACTTAGATCTAGTTCAACGATTCTTGGGAAATAATCACGTTTATCAAGTATATTTATCATATTAGAAGTGAAATTTAGACTCAACTTTCCTTCTGGCAGGTCTATTGGTAAGTCAGATAAGTTTCTATTGCTGCAGACGATAGAAGTAATATCTGATATTCTATTATAGTCACATACACACGCCACTGGACATTTCACAACTATCGGACACGAATCGGTAAGATTTAAAGATACCACAGATTGATTCAGTAATCTGGCTGGTTCCTGACATTTCATCAAGTCTTTATCTGAGAAAACTTGTGGTACTGACTGTTGACCCATTAGCTCGTTTGTTGAACAATCGCAAATAAATGGATTGTAGGCAGCTTTAACTTCCAAAAGACTTGGGGGTTCCGGAAGTCGGCCATTTTGAAATGGTGGATACTGAAGTTTGTTGAATTGCAAATCAACGTGAATGACATACGAAGATGGTGATATGTGTCTACTATCAAATATGATCAAATTATTCCCATTTAAAGACAATTCCTGGAGATTTAATAAACTTGAGAAGGCTGCCGTTTCTATAAATTCAATCTGATTATAGCTGAGATCAAGGTATTTCAGAAAGATATTGGAAGGAAAGGAACTTCGTTTAATTTCTTTGATAATATTGTGGCTCACTGTCAAATTGAATAAGTTCTGTTTTGTAAAATTGGGTAAATTTGATATTTGATTGTATGATAAATCTACCGCTGTCATTTCCAGATTTCCAATATAGCTAATATCACTGAGGTTATTATTGCCAAAATGATATGTTGGTAATCCAAACTTCGTCGATGAGATTGGAGGACAGTGAGGAATAGATGTAAGAGAATTGGAATTCAATTCAACCAAACACATTAAACAAATCTTTTTGTAAAAAATATCGCAGGATAAATTCGTAATATTATTTCCCTCAAATGACAATATCCATAAACGTGGCATGAAGGGTAGATTTGGAAATCTATGTAAACTGCTACTTGAAATTTGGAATATGTTTGCTGACTTAAAACCTCGAAATTGAAATTTGTCAACGTCAGCAGGACGTAATGTATCCAACACAAATAACTTAGTTACGGAGTCTGTTGGAAATAAAATAGGACCGTCATTAATAATATTACAATTAAACATGCGAACTGCGAATGTTTTCTGTAGAAAATCCGACGATGTCCACACTAGATCAGTATCACCAAAACATTTGATGTGAATATCATAGACTACAAATTGATTACTTTCTGTTGCCATAGTAATTTCTTCTGTAAAATTTAATAGATCGTTAGTCCAATTACAGTAAATGTGGCGTATATCAGTCATAAATGGTTGGATCAACCTAGGTATGTTACTGCCATCTCCACAGCTACACGATCGGGGACAATATGGTTCTTTTTCTGGTACATCAGTGGTTGTATTTTGGCCCTCCACACATAAAATAATACCAATAACCAAAACAATGATAATCCGGGATGTATTTATCATCTTTACCTGAAAAGAACAACAGAATTTAATACATACACGTATACAAAAATATTCTATTGTAGGTACTCTATCCTTTTGTGTCATCTTGAATCATTCTTACCTACAAAAGGTGTTATATGAGCTATCCTATCCTCTTGATATATTGTCGATTTCTTATGAATTATTTACTAATTCTGTGACTGTCATTTAGTGTATTGATGCCGTGACTGTCAGCTAGTTTATTGATGCCGTGACTGTCAGCTAGTTTATTGATGCCGTGACTGTCAGCTAGTTTATTGATACTGTGACTGTGAGGTTATTTATTGATACTGTGACTGTCAGCTAGTTTATTGATACTGTGACTGTCAGCTAGTTTATTGATGCCGTGACTGTCAGCTAGTTTATTGATACTGTGACTGTGAGGTAATTTATTGATACTGTGACTGTCAGCTAATTTATTGATACTGTGACTGTCAGCTAGTTTATTGATGCCGTGACTGTCAGCAAGTATATTGATACTGTGACTGTCAGCTGGTTTATTTAAACTGTGACTGTCAGCTAGTTTATTGATACTGTGACTGTCAGGATGTTTATTGATAATGTGACTGTCAGCTAGTTTATTGATACTGTGACTGTCAGCTAGTTTATTGATACTTCAACTAGTTTATTGATACTTCAGCTAGTTTATTGATAATGTGACTGTCAGCTAGTTTATTGATACTGTGACTGTCAGCTAGTTTATTGATACTGTGAATATCAACTAGTTTATTGAATCAGATTACTGAGATTTTAAAAATAAATTCTGGATTTTCCTTCCTTTTTCATATATCAATAAAAGATGGAAAATTCAAGAGGTAAAATATCTTTTATTCTCAAAATTACAAATAACAAAATGGCACAAATGACTTCACATGTCTTACTTAATGTCTTCTAAAACGGCATTCTCCCGATTAAGCCTTGGATCAGGTAAGGAATATATCAGTTTATCAAAAAACAGCTTATCTTTGGCATCTATGTAATATTTTGTACGGATATAAGCTCTCAGATTTTCATCTAGTTTCTCGGCATCGACCTCACCTAGTTTTATTACTAATATTTTTGTATTGTCCTCTTGAAGCATAGTTTGATAAGCAGTTTGAAATTCAAACGTACACCATTCGCTGTCAACGAAGTGTTCAGAAACCACAAATATGGTGACATTACTATTATTTATAGCAGATGAGATATTTTCAGCTATAAGTGTACCAACTTGAAAATCTCTGTCATGAATACATATCTTGTATGGCATATTGACTTTATTTTCCAAGTCATTAACTAGATCAGTTACAAAGGGTCTGTCGTGTTCACTATAAGATATAAAGGCATCATAGGTCTTCTGAGAAGGATGAAACCTGAAATGTACCGGCAACTTGATCCTTGTATAATATAGAACTCGGATTTCACGACGATATAAGAAAGCTGGTATTGATAGAACAACAAGAATTAGAACCAGAGATCCTAAAACAACAGACAGAACGATATAATTGATATGAGTTTGTATACACCCGAGATTTTCATTTGTCACCTCAATTAAATTATGAATGTTGTTAGACTCATCAACACATTGTATATTACCACTGTCAGATATTAAATGACTGTTGGTATTGAACCATTCTCCCATCCAAACATTGTCACAAGAACACTTCCACTTATTTCCTGAGAGAAATATTGATGCCATCTTGTTAAATAAAGTGTCCTCAAAGGATTGAGGAATTGTCGATAACTGATTAAAGTTTAAATCAAGAAATGCCACGTTCTGTAGAAGTGTCACGGCTCCAGAATTAACGTGTGAAATTTCATTATTACTAATATTAAAACTTATTGCTCTGATCAAATAGTGTCTGTCGGCAAGTAAAGATATCGAATTGAATGAAAGATCTATGTACAAATTTCCACTGGGCATGTACATTGGTATCTCAGTTAATGATCCAAGTGAACAGTTTACGATCGTTGATTTTGATAAAGGTGTTGATTTAGTACAGGTACAGTTACGTGGACAGTCGTTAATAATCTGACACGTGGACGATGAATTGAAGTCTACAACCAATTGGTTCCTCATACTTTCAGGGGAATCACATTGGAAGAGCAAACCATCGACAAATATTTGTGTAATATAAAAATAAGATACGAGTAAAGGGCGAGTTTGGGGTGCTGGGGATTGTTTCTCTAGCATTTTATCGTGATTATAACGATCACTAAATCCATTTATTGTACAGTCACATTGGTAAGGATTTTGAGAAGCTTGTGTTCGGACTAACTGTGGTATTGTATAATTCCCTGAGCTGTATGGGGGATGAATTAGCTTATTATATTTTATATTCAGATTCACAACAAACCAGGAACCAACAGGTGCATGAATAACATCGAATTGTTTTAATTTATTTCCTTGTAAATTAAGAATCTGAAAACTCTCTAATCCTACAAACGCACCGGCCTCAATCACCATTATTTCATTGTAGCCCAATGATATAGTTTGACACGATTTTGATTTCAAAAACGTTTCTCGCCGTATTCTTGTAATCTTATTAAAAGTAAAGTGATATGTTATGGTTCCATCGAAAGTAAAGGTAGGTAATTCCTCAATGGAGTTATCTTGCGCATCAACGTGTATCTGATCCAAACATTTGAAATTTGAAACATTACTTATTTTGTTATTATATAAGTTGATACTATACCATATCATAGACGGTCTACAAACACAATCAGGGATATCGACAATTTGATTTCCAAACAAATTCAGGTCACATTTCTTATCAAGGCAAGGGACACCTTTGAACAATTCACAGTTCATTTGGGTTATCTTGTTCTTTTTAAGATACAATTTCTGTAACTGACTTCTGTCCATCTTGAGGACGAATCCGGGAATATCCGATAATCCACATTGATATATAATCAGTACTGAGAGTTGAATACTTTTATCTATTTCAATATACTTAAAGAATTCGGTATTTACTTTGAAGAATTCCAATGATTGCAAATTCGTACCATTCACCTTAACAATAGTTTCATCGGTTTCACAGAAACACTCTTCCACCTTCAGAGATTTAAAGGTATCAACAAATGCTGAACTGTTCCAAAACATTTGACTTCTTTCTTGACAACGTATGTGAAGATTATCAAATGTATTTCCATTTTTAAGTTTATTGAGGATATTGAGTAGAATGTCCGTAGAGGTATTGTTATTATTTATTTCACATGTAATTGTCGAACTTTGGATATTAGTATCACAGCTAGGAACCGTATCAGATTCCTCTCCAAAACACATCCAAATATTTAACAGCATCTCGATGACAAACACGTTGATGGGACTTATCTTCATTTTGGATTTATCTGTTTTATCACCATCACCAAAATTCCAAGTTTCACCAATACGTTCTAAAAGAACAGTTGGACATTTTAAGATTTCTCTTTTAGACGACGAGTCTTCAAGCTAATTGAAAAACAATGCTTAAAGAAAAGAATGGCTTCTAAGAATTCACAATTGAACCGTGTAGCACAACGGTATGGATTTTTATAGATTTTTGGACATCAGTTTAGTCGGTAGCCTACTGGTTAGTTTTGAAAAATAAAACTTCTCTGTGAGATGTGATCTATTTTGTCTGTTTCGTGATTTCAGTTACGGTATATCAAAGCTATGACATGTCCATATACAGTACGTTATGATAGATTCCTATTATCAACTGACAATATGTTCGAAGTGGGTACAAAAACTGTATGAAGTAGAAATTCTAGAATTGTTGTGGTAAAAGTCCATATACCGATACTTTGTGACCTACATTAACTAAAACAATGATAACAAATTATTAGACCGACAAGTTGACTCTAAATAATACTGCGTATTTTAGAGACAGACGACCAAGCATATAAATATCATGAAATGTTGTGTTACTTGATTTAGACCTTTGAAAATAGTATTTTTTGTAAAGTATTAGATAAGTATGAATTAAGATGTACCGTACAACAACTTGACATCATGTATTTGTGTACAAATTAGATGAAATGTCGATCAGGCGGGTATTTTAACTCAAACTACGTCGCCATTTTTCTAACATATGTGTTTATCCAATGAAATTCATGGTTACAATCTATAAATCTGTTTGGGAGATTTGGTTAATTTTGAGAGAAGTCTTTTGATTGGATGTAATTTCAATGACGATAAGTCTTATTTAAAAATGGCGGCCATGTTCAAAATACCTCCAGCTTGAAAATTTCAACTAGGATTATAGACAACAAGGATTAGTTTATTCTGTCGAAAAAGGGATTGAATGTTGAGAGGGCATCATAACATGCAAGAAAATGGTCAGTTTTTTTAATAATGACATCAAGGAAGGACAATAATTCAACGCAACCAAATTGGTTGCGCAATTTCAAGTTATTGAATAAGATGTAATCCTGACTCTCTGCCAGCGGCATTGAGAGAGACAGGTATTCCGGTCTAACAAATTATAAGCATAGTTTTATTACTTACCACTATAAAATCTAGTTTTTCCTCCTTAAATTTGTCTTCTGTTTGTCTTCATAATCTTTATTTCGTATATATTTAGGGTAAGATAATTGCGATGACATCATTATGATGTTAAGTATTGTGATAAACCGGAACTATATATCCTTGTAGGGTATTTGCGATGCAGAGATATGAAGGTTGTATAGGTCATGTTACTATAAATGGTAATTTGGAGGATGTAGACCAGTGAATGTTTTGATGCTTTCCACGAAACCTCTAATATGTGTAATATTAAAGAACAAGAGGACATATATTAAAGTGTAAGCATTGAATCATTGACATAATGAATCACTTTGGATTTTCCAATCAATTCAAATCCCACGAGTTTCCTCTTTCTTTCTAAATTAATATCATAAGATTTCTCTGTTATTATAATGTCAGTATCCGCCAATCGAGTGATATTTTAAAAATATTTTATAAATAGATTGAAGTAGAAAGGACGTAATATACAACCCTGTCTTACTCCTCGGCACATTTCTATGATTCGTACCATTTCAATATTATTTCAATGATTTATTTAAAGGGGACAGGAATGTTCAGAAGGGGTCAGTTCAGATGTCAAGATTGAACGCCCGAGTGTCGCCTTAAAGGGGCACATTCGACATTTCCCAGGGTCGCTTTAGGTCTTGAATAGCTGTAAATAGTATCAGAAGTGGGCTACATAGAATTGTACATAATTTGCATAATCCCTTTCACTTTTTATTATGACTTTTCTATATATGACGTAGTCTCAATAATATACGAGTCGTATTTTACTGTAGCTCGAACATTTATATTTCGGAGATCAATTTATGATTGGTTGAACAGATGGCGAACGTACCCCTTTAAGAAACTTGGTATTTGATTGAAATATTATGAGGAAATCCTATTGAATTTTCTAATTATTGAGACACCTAACACTGCTGCAATGCTCAAATCACACTTCAAATTTTTCCTTTATATGATAATGTCGATGTTATAGTAAATTTATAACCTTGAGATTTGAAAAACAAGTCTGTACCAATATAGAAAATATAGGAAGGAAATATTATTATATAATTTCCTTTAAAATTGTACATAAACAAAACACTTAACATGTATTGGTATCTATAAACATATGACACTTGTATTTCTGTACTCAGCATTTTTTACAGGTCACAGACAAACCTTTATAATGAATATAGATAAAACTTTACCTAATTACTTGAGTCAAATACAATCAACCTTAAGACATCATGCTTGAGGGAACTTTTACCACACAGATATTTCAGTTTTTCAATGGCAGCCTTTTCGACTGTAGGCCTTATTAACGATAAGAACCGCCATTATTCGAGAAGGTATTACATTGGCCTGCATCACAGACACAAGACTGAACAGGAACTGAAAGGCAGAAGGGTAGCTTCTTGTGATATGGTACCTTTAGATGAAATTTGTGACAGCATCTCAGGATTGAAAACTGATGCTGTTGTTGGTCGAAGTGGATTAGGCACATTGAACACAGGTTGAAATAAGTAATTTGCTCTGATATTGACTTTTTTACATACTATTTTGTTCGAGATAGTAATTTTGAAAGAGATTGGTTTATCCACAGCTGAGATACTTTCCGTCAAATTTTGAGACGTTTTTTGGAACATCCAAAATATAACTCTTCGGCAAATATCTGAAATTTTCCTCTGTAGCCTTACTGGGCTTCCATATTCTCGCTCATTTTCATCTCTTGCAGACATGGTGTGTACCTTACCTACCTAGCGTACGAGATAGTTGCTGCATACGTATATAGTTGCTGGGGTGTTTGGCATGCAAGAATGTAAATACATGTACAACATTTGTATAAGCAAATTTTAAAATCGCCAACTACAAAACATTCCTTGCATCTCTCCCGCTCGTGCCTGCGCTGTTGTTTGTAGTTTGGATAGGCTACTGTGCTAATGCTGCAAGCGTGGTAAATATTTCTCATGCTTGTGTACACTGTATGGAGCTCCCCATCCTAATTGGATCAAACAGATGCTAAAGAGTAAGACGTAAAAATCCCTTTCATTTGCGTCTGCATTGGAACATTTTTTTACTTCTGGTGTAACACAATTTATTGTACTAGTATATTTTAGGTCAAGGCCGATATCGCCTGTTTTATTTTTGTTTATGTTTTGGCTGCCACGAAAGAAGCATTTATTTAATTATAGAGTGGTTGTGATTGGCTGCAGATAAAACACTTGTAATATATCAGAATATTAACACACGCTATGGTTTAACATACATACACAGTGCATAATACTGCAATCTCCTCTACAATTTTGTTTACATATTCAAATTTGTATAGTAGTTTAAATTTGCTGTGCACTAGTTACATATCAGGGTATGATAACACACATGCCAAGTAAATTATGATTTATTGCAGCAAATTAAACACAGCGTGTTAATAACACCACAGGAACTAAACCTATAATATTACGTTCATATTGCATATTCAAATTGAGTTTAAATTGAGTCTAGTGCATACTTTACAACTATTTATTCAACAGCTTGACATGTCCTTTTATATACTTTTTATTAGAAATGTCATATGACTAGGATAAAAGTACATTGGTTCATTTAAAGGGTTTGTAATGTTGTTTGGTTTTCTTCAACTGAGCATTAACTATACATCTATTATATATAGGCTATGTATTAGAGTAGAGCATGTTTCATATCACTGTCGCGAAGGTAGCAATCATTTCTATTGGACATATATCAGAACCAAATGATAGGGGAACTAATTGTATGTTTCCAAGCAACATTCACAAAACTGTTCCATGTTTTCCGTTAACCCAATGTAATATTGAAACCAAAGTAAGGACAATCCTAACTAGAAATCCATGGAGGCTTAAACATATTGGATATATATACATGTATTGATAGCAGTAGGCCCTATACCTCTCATATCAATTCAAGCCAGTTTAAATACTTGGCAATCAATTATATTTTAAATAGTTATTATGTACTAGATGACTAACTGTACTTCCTACACCCATTGTCTTAACCTTTTACCCTATGTCACAAACAACCCAACAATTAAACAATTCTCCTTGTGAACATGACTCAGTCAAGGAATAATAAAACGTACAGGGAAACAATCCGTGGTTTCATAATCCACAAAACCACCAACAATACATGAAACACATTGTCTGTCCAGCTGAGAAATGTATGGATACATTATGACCTTATATAGTCATACTCTTGTGTTAAATTCGTAAGGAGATAGCCAAGTGACTTTTAGCACGTAATGTACAGTACGTTTGACCCAAACATTGGCCTAGAACGGGTATCAATAACTTTAAACCAGGTTTATTTACATTAGCTCAATTTGCAAATTAAGATCGAAACATTCCCGTTCGCTGATTCTCCACAGCTGTTCAACCCAAAGTTGTTTGAATATTAAAAAGATGGACATATACAGTACATTTTGTAAAGTAAATTTCAATGTCAGAGAAAAAACTAATTGTCATTCATTGCTTGTTATGAATGCTCCATAAAAATATGATTATTTGATTCAGTGCCAGCTTTTTTCTACAGTCGCCTATTTATATTTTTGGCAAGTCTGAGCTTAAAGATTTTGTCAATTGTATCAGTTGGATAATATATCCAACTTTCAATAAATATGGTAAAGCTGGTACTACAGTTGTATCATGATGCGTTTTACTGTTGGGAAAAAGCTTATCAGTTACATGTATGTATATCATATCAAAGTTATGTACATCAAAGCTTGATTTTGAACTATTTGTATCATGTCAGCTTCTTTAGAACACTGAACCTTTTTGTGTTTGTGTCACGAAGAAAATTGTAAAGTATAATGAAATAATTGATTAACTAGTCTCACAAGAGTGACCTTATAATATTGTCAACTCGATCAATGGGGTCTAATTAAAATTTGAGACATGATAACACATTCAGCTCTGACATTTCAGGTGGTCATCTTTCCTGGTAAATGGGCAATGGAAGACAACTCTTGTTCAGCGATTGGTTTTGATTGGCTATTTTTTGGCGCGAAATAAGATAACACTAACCGAAGAATGATTGTGATTGGTTCAAGTATAATTTATTCAATATGTCGACTACCGTATTGTATACGAAGTTATCTAGCACGATAGTCTAGTACCGAAGTTGATACGAGTGATGATAACACTGAATTTTACGTTTAATTCAGACATGTAAGAAAACCTTGGCCCCATTTAAGAAAGAGGAGAACTTTTTTTAAACTATGATTGGGAAATGAAATTATACCAGGTTTACATAATTACAGGGTGACTCAACTTGGTGAATGTGGGTCCTTGGACTTCGATTATCGACAAGGCGTGTCAGAGGGGCATACTTCTCCAGGAACCATTTTTTCTGGGGGTGAGGGCCAATGGACTTGTTAAGTTAAGCCACATAGGTTATTTTAGGGTAAAGTCAACTGTTGTAATATCAGAAAAAAAATTGTTCTGGTTATCAGGTACATTGTAACACGTGATTCTCTATAACTATCTGCACGTGTCTTTGAGATTGATCCAAATTGTATCACAACGGGAATCGTGACATTTTGGGATGAGGCTTATATTAAAATCTATATGTAATGATTAAATCAGATGTAAAAATATCTTCAATAGGATTACCGGAGTGCTTTAAATACATTCAAGGATTGGCTTAGTTTGATACGTTTATTACGTGCCTCACACTACCTACACATACTGCATATATCTACTGCCTACACCGCTTTATATTAATATTTAAATTATTTCACTTGTCAAGTACATTAGTCATTTAGTTATAGAATAGGCCTTAATTGCTATTAATGTCCATTATCCATTGAATCCATTATCAAATGACATGGTCTGAAAAATGTAATTTGAAATGAAAGAAATAAGTATAATATACTCATTACCATTATTGAATAATGTATAGTGATAATAGATAAAAGAAAAGGCAATGAAATTATCAGGTTCATAATGCGGGATATTCATATAATTTATATTTTACAAGGACATATTATTATTAGTTCCTATAATGTATATAATTAATGCGTATTTGCCCCTATTGCCTTGCATGGTATAAACTTCAAAATTATTTATTAGCTACAACAGAAATGAAAATCAGAATGTGTATCACTTGTTGGCAGAATGTGTGATAAACAATGCTGTTGATATGATCTGAGATCACTAAGATAGGTTTCTATCTTCTATAGCTGTTACTAGTCTCTTTATAATCAAACAGAAGATCTTTCATTGACAATACACATAAAGAGAACGGCGTTTTACATACATGTATATTCCATACACCTGAATCGGTCAGAATCGTAGAAAAAACACAGGTTGTTAAAAACAGTTATTTTATAAGGCATTTGTCAAGATATGAACGGTCAGACAAAGCAAAGGGTGACCAAAGCATCAATTTTGATAGCATGTATGGACAAGAAATATGATTATGAGATTCAGAATTTCATCCAATGTTTGAGCTAGTTGTAGTTTACATTATAAAAATGTGTGAATTCTTCGTCAGTCGGAAAGTTGTGCATAAACGGAAACAACCAAAAATGCCATCAACTTAAAGATATTATATCATCTATAGTTGCAATTTTTGATTTACATGTATATCGCACTTCTTAGCATTGGAAGTTATGTGTAATATACTATTACTTGATACATTACCATGCCTGGGGTATCGCGATATCGCCCTATTAATCCAATGTGGTCACTATAAAAATACCTGACCAACTGACCAATTTCTTTTCATTAACCTTGAAAATCTGGCAGAATTAAGGACTAGAACAGGCCAAATAAACAATGCTATACACTTCAGTTTTTCGGACAATTTAACAAGAACATTATTATGTATTTCAAGAAATGTGAACATATTTACATGCACAGATACGAGGTTGGTAAACATGTCATATTTTTATTTTCTCAACATGTGTCTTTTTTAACACGTGCAAATTTGATGGCATTTCTATGAGCTCATAGCGTGCACCTTTATTGCATATTGTTTAAAACTGAAATAAAAACCCGTTTCGAAATGCGATGTCAAAATAAAAAAAAATCATTTGCAATTATCTAAATAAGATAACCAAGATATTTTTGTACATGACCAGTCCGGCGTAATTATTGAAATGACCATTATAAACATTGAACATGACCAGTATAAACATTGAACATGACCATTATAAACATTGAACATGACCAGTATAAACATTGAACATGACTATTATTAACATTGAACATGACCATTGTAAACATTGAACATGACAATTGTAAACATTGAACACGGTCATAATAAAAATTGAACATGACCATTATAAACATTGTTCACGACCATTATAAACATTGAACATGTCAATTATTAACATTGAACATGGCCATTATAAACATTGTTCACGACCATTATAAACATTCAACGTAACCATTATAAACATTGGACATGACCATTGTAAACATTGAACATGACCATTATAAACATTGTTCACGACCATTATAAACATTCAACGTAACCATTATAAACATTCAACGTAACCATTATAAACATTGGACATGACCATTGTAAACATTGAACATGACCATTATAAACATTCAACATGACTATTATTAACATTCAACATGACCATTATAAACATTGATCATGACCATTATAAACATTGGACATGACCATTATAAACATTGAACATGACCATTATAAACATTCAACATGACTATTATTAACATTGAACATGACCACTATAAACATTGAACATGACCATTATAAACATTGAACATGACCATTATACACATTGAATATGACCATTATAAACATTGAACATGACCATTATAAACATTGAACACGACCATTATAAACATTGAACATGTCAATTATTAACATTGAACATGACCATTGTAAACATTGAACATGACCATTATAAACATTGTTCACGACCATTATAAACATTCAACGTAACCATTATAAACATTGGACATGACCATTGTAAACATTGAACATGACCATTATAAACATTGTTCACGACCATTATAAACATTGTTCACGACCATTATAAACATTCAACGTAACCATTATAAACATTGGACATGACCATTGTAAACATTGAACATGACCATTATAAACTTTCAACATGACTATTATTAACATTCAACATGACCATTATAAACATTGAACATGACCATTATAAACATTGGACATGACCATTATAAACATTGAACACGGCCATTATAAACACTGAAAATGACCATTATAAACATTGAACACGGTCATTTTAAACATTGAACATGACCATTATAAACATAGAACTTGACTATTATTAACATTAAACATGACCATTATTAACATTGAAAATGACCATTACCATAACCTACACTGAATAAGATCAAGGTTGACAACAAGCATGGAAGAATAGACAAGTCGCTGGTCTAAAACGAATAAAATTTACAACATTACCTCCCTTGAAATTTTTAGCAAGAAAAAACGGCATTTCCTATGACTCTAGGCATTGCATGTCGCGATATATCTTGACTTTTACGGTGTGACCGAAGTAAGTATACCACTGAACCATCGAGCTAATATGCACAGTGGTAGATTTCTGTTGTTAGCATGCAGTCATGAATCAAAAGACTGAACATAGGCTTCTCATATATTATAATATGATCACCGAACTTATATATCATGAACACTGGCATGTGAACACTACAAATTGATAGTATAATATTAATAATTAAGGTGACCTCTGTCATTTATTATGCATTTCTGCAATAACAAGTTCAATTTAGTCAAGCTGTTAGAATGAATAATTAGATATTAAGAGAAGTAGAAAGATAAAAGTTCTGTAACATGTTATCTAGAACACGGTTTTCAATTACTTCATGAATAATTGAATATTAATTACACATATCGCTAGACGGTTTCTAGGTTCATTCATTACATAGATTGATGCAACATCTTTAATTGCTTCGTTCATTATGAAATCAGCCAAATATGACAAATTGAAATTCTTAACATGAAATACATGCTGCATTTATAAAGAAAAGTGTCGGTATATCGATTTCTTGAACTACATTTTTAAAATAATAATAATGTAATGTTGTATGTAATGTTTTTACACTAGTCACGTCATCTTGTACAGTTGCTGCAAAAAATGTAAAGTTTGTAAACAGTACAGGGTTGACTTGGTGTATGTAAACACGCGGTATATTTGAGTCATTCTATCCTCTTCACATTAGTGTCAATAGTTTGATGAATAAAACAACTATTTTGCAGAGTAGCAATTTTGCTGAAACGTGATTTTTGAAAACTATGACGCGGCCTGTGAGAGATGTATCCTTTTTAACATCTCAAATGACCTATTGAAACAGTATCATATTACGAGAAAATACGCATATAAATAGTTTAGAAAATTTCTCACATGCATCAATTAACTAAAGATAAAGAAAAAAGCAAGCCAGTGTGTTCTAGGACATAAAACTTATTCATTCCTCTTTGGAACTATCGAGCGCCTGTGTGTCTGAACAAAACAACCCCTTGAAGATTTAAGTGCAACTTCAATGGAGTTATTCACTTTTGATAGGGTTAAGTATAGGATGTTAGGGCACAATTGTGTCTACCGTTTTTCCTACATGCTTAGTCCTATAAGATGTTGTGTTTTCCCACAAAACAAAGTGGTTTTCTCAAATTCTAATACAAACAAACTATGCCTCTTATTTCATCGTATAAAAGGCATGCTGTTCAGATAAAGATTGTCACTGGCTAGAAAAATAAACTACATCTATTGTATGTACCCCATGAACTTTATAAGAAGTTTATGCTTCAAAGATCTGACAATAATAATAAGTAAGAATGATAAACAAGATAAAAATAAAATAGTTTGTGACATGGACATCAATCAGAAATGAACGATAGTATAGAAAGGTGAAATGGTGCCAAAGTAGTCCTACTAATTAACCACACATGTTGATATTTTAGCCAATATATCTAAAACAACTCTTATATTAGTTCAGATGAGAATATCAAACAATATATTTTTCAAGTTAGTGTTGATAAGTGTGGGTTTTTTTTAAATCAATAAAACTTCGGTGGTTGTTTTGGTAAAAAAGAAAAGAAAGAAACATCTATATTTTACAAGGATAAAAATTAGGTTCCCATGAACATCATTTCTCCCAGCTAGTCCTTTACCAGAAAGGAGAGTTTCAGTTCGAAAACATATACATGTAAATATCGGTGTACCCTCATGATTGTTGGAATACTGGGAAAAACAGGGAATTTTTTAGTAAAAATGCACGAATCTCCTCTCATGATCGTTAAATGACCCTTGTTATTGCTGTTTCGTCATTCATGCAGACACACAAATAGACATGTTGAACTGATCATTGCAAAGATATTCAAAAGCAGTATGTCTGTATACTTAAATGTGGTCGACAGTATAAACTTAGTATAACATACAGGCAATGCATCCTTTTTTTATCTGAAAATTTATGACGAAATCTGTACATTGAACATAAATTAAGCACTTGTTACTCGTCACATAATTGATAACCTTTGTGCGACTTATATATCATCAACACAACTCATCTCGGTAGAAAGTGACCACAATGGCAAGTGACCTTCAACACTTCACAGAAGGTGACATACTGTGTCGTACAATTAGGATGTAAAGAAAGTTAAATACGCACTAATTACTGTGAAATCTTCATTAATTAGTTAATAAAGGATAGGTTAATGTTAATGAAGTTATTGAGTGTAAATCCTATTACAGTACACTACTGTATTAATAGTGTAGTCGGTATGACAGTATTGTTCTTCAATCTAAATTCTACCCCCCTGTTGTATTTGTATAACGTAGATATATATTCGATATAATCGTTACCATTTCAATCAATTACCTATTGTTATTGTATTATCGCTAGACAATAACTGTACAGATCTACTTTATGGCAGGTTAAAAGGGTAATATTTAGATATAGACAATGTCTTTGTAAAGTTATTTAAACATAATGACATAGTTGTTACTAACATTCCATGTTTCTTTTGTTTACAGCTAAGGCCTGTTAATGGTTCTTCAGACGATATTATTGGAGCATGTTTGTTCATGTTCAAATATTTTTTGTCGTTGTTAAGGCTGAAAGTCGACAACATTCATTAAACAACAAAAAGAATTGTATTTTACAATTTTATTTTTTTAATATACCTACATCTAAGTTGCCTTAATAAAGCAGATGATAAAATTGTATGTGGTAAATTGCACATAGACCCACAAACAGTCTCTGTCTTATAATAAAGAATGTTTTTAGGATTGGACTGTTATTAAAATGTGGGCCTATTGGTATTTCCTATATATATTTATTCTCATATTAATTTAGTCGCATTTTTATTGTATATAACAATCGATTAAAATGATTTGAATCATTAATATTACGTTCAGCTGTTAATATAAATTTATTAGTTTCTAAGTCCATGCATATTATAACATATTCCTTAAGAGGTTAAACTCGTATCAATTTTCTGTACCTAAGTCTGATATATCACATAGACTTGTCCCCACCCCATCTTCTCATCATTGGTACTGTATAGTAATTAAGTAGAAATATCAACAACTCATTCTGGGAATATTGACATTGAAGATAACATAACAATTGGTTATTTGTTTTAATCTCAAGTTCTATTAAAAGTTTGTTGACCCCAGTCACCTTTAGTTATTAGAGTATATTATCAATGTAATATTATATAACAATTAATCCTCTATTATACCTATTGGATAGGTATATCAAGGTGTTCGACTTAATTTATACATGTTATTAGATAACTTTAGATAGTTATATCTTATATTTGAGGACATTTAAAATGAAGTGGATGGAGTCAAGGTGTTTTTTGGGTCGTGTTTTCTGTGTCGTCCTGTTATGTCCATCGATAAAGATTATAAAACGTCATTTCATGCCCGATTACATATTGGAAATGTGTCCAAAAAGTGGGACGTTCACTAATATCGTCGTAATGAGGAATTTAGGTATAGGAATCGTATCTGGGTTGAAAGAGATCTCTTCTATATGACTAAAAGTCTAGATCTTCTCTTAAAATAAATCTATTTGGTTAAATTTATTTCATTTCTTATATCTAGACAACTATATACCTTACCTTTCAGATTATTATGAACTTACGCAAGCAAACTATTTATTTCATAAGAATTATTCTGGTCTAGGCATTTGATATTCAAGGTGTGGAAAATTTGCATTAGATAAAATTAAAATAGATCCATAAAGTATTCCGTAAGATCTAAAATTGTTTACAAATTATCTATAGGCCTGACTGTAATATGAGACTTTGTATGTAGATAAATAGACTAATATATACTAGTGTATGGAATGTTGTTGGTCAAAAAGTACTAGTGTTATCTTTTGGCATGTGACAATCAAAGTGTTAACTCTCCATAGGGTGCATGACTGGTCAAATCCAAGGGCAAACCGTCTAAAATCATTTCCAACTTGTTATTGAAGATAAGATATAAATTCTTATACCTTATCAGTATTTTATAAATCAACCACCGCCTGCTGACCTCATCATTTCACTTTTTATGAGAAATAAGTTATGATCGTCTATTTACAGGTTACTGTCAATCATTGCTTAATTTCACATTTACTGTCAGGTTGAGGGAAAGAAACGACAAGAAAACTAATATAAACATACTTTGTGGAAAAAATATAAAGATTAAAATATACTTTATATACAAATATTAAAGATACTTTATTGTATATATAAATAAGATACTTTATTGTATATATAAAGATACTTTATTGAAAAATATAAACCCCTCAAGACATCATTTTCCATTTCCATTTCCGATACATTGTATATTTATGAAAGCGTAATAGTGCCATATTTTTTATTAAATAAATCCGACTTAGTAACTCGAAAATCCGACGTTCTAACTCAGAAATCCGACGTTCTAACTCGAAAATCTGATATAATAACTCGAAAACGGACAACACACATAATATATTCCTTTTTTAATCCAACTTAATAACTCGTCGGATTTTCGAGATACTAAGTAGGATTTGAAAAACAAAAAATTACGTGTGGCACTGTTACGCTTCCATATATATTAATACTAATTAAAAGTACTTTTTATTTCAATGATACTGATATATCGATATATTGTATTATTACAAATGTATGAAACTTTGCATGAAAGGTATATTATCTTGTCTAATATTTAGAGAAGAATATCCCTTTAAATATACTGTTGTGTCCATAAAAGCTGATATACACTCATACAAATATACTGGCACAACTCCAAGATAATTTTATTAGTGGTATAATATACCACTGCGGGGTAAGCATGTTGGAATATGGATATAAGATACTCTATGTTTCCTTGTTCAGATAGAAACTAGTCCAATAGCTAGGAATTCCATCTTATCGATCTGGATGGAACATCAAAGCAATATTTCTTGACTGTCCATTGAACCGACCTAATGAAATCAGTCACATCAACATGCTTTACTGGTTACTGTGACTATAATAAGGAACTGAAAGAAGACATCGAAAGGGAGACTGTTGAAGAACTGATGAATTTCATCTCAAGAAAATAACCTTTCATTGTCAGGCACCTAAGTGGGTCTCTGCTGCAAATTTATATCAGTGGCGTTTCTAGGAATTTTTAGGTGGAGGGGCCGCGTCGGGGCCAAATAATTGTCAGGGGGGGGGGGGGGGGGCTACCAGCACATACCATCTGTATTTAACATTATACGAAAATTTCAAAGTGGGGGGGGGGGGCAAGGTCGGGCCAGCCTAAATTCTGGGGGGGGGGGGGGGCATGGCCCCCCTAACCCCCCATAGAAACGCCACTGAATTATATTCTTATTTAGCAAAAAGAATATTTGTATTACCCATAAAGGGCCCTCAAACCCCCAGACCACCGGGCCCTTCTCGCTTCGCTCGGCCACATAGTGCCTTTTTTTACACAGCTTCACCCCACCCCTCACATTTGCCTCCGGTCTACCTGGGAATCGCGATGTTTATTGGAATATGGTCCCTGTATACCATACTGCAGGCATACTTTCATATTTTGGGATAACTGTAGTTGATATAGGTGGACTCCAGTATTATCCTAGCATACTTTCAGATATAAGCATAGCTGATCTGATGAGTTTGATTGGTATAGTTGGAACCATGTACCATCATAGAATACTTTCAGATGTTTAGCAAGGGCGTGGATTTGTCCCAAAAATTAGATTGTTTGTAGAGTCCAAGTACGTCGCAAAGCGCCGCAAACGCAAGCTCAGACAGAAGATCCTCCCCCTAGAGAGAAAATTGGAAAAATGGCATCAAATTGGTGCATTCTGAAATCCTACTCTGATTTTCATAGGATCGATTTTACTTCTTCACAAAATCTTTCCTACCAATCAAATTATGGGGAGTGGGGTGAGACCCCCCCCCCCCCCCCCCCTTTACGCCTCCACCCTTCAAATCCACGCTCTTGGATGTTAGCATGTTAATTAGCTGTACTGGTTAGTATCAGAAGTGTTGATTTTAAAAGCTGGAAGAGGTTGACATAGTTTGTTTTAGAACGTTGTTACATATTGTTGGAAAGGTCGGCACATGTTAGCATGCCTGGTAAGCATGATTGTTACACTTGGGCTCGATTGGCACATAATTGGTAGAATAAAACCTTAACGGTTAACACGAGAGATTGTATGTAAAAAAGATTTCAACAGTTTTTGGTGCAGAAATTCAATATCATGGGCTTACAGACTTTCAATATAATATGCAATCGTTGTAGTTTTTGTTCACAAGTTTTATTTCAGGTTGGAAAGTATATCAGCAATCGGGATCTGATAACCATCTCGACAACCTTATAATTACAGTAGACATACATAGAGGAGATAAATTACAAGTACACTTTACTTGCCAGAAATAAACTAGATTTCGTCATCACTAACTTTGATAGATCGCGTGATAGGCCTACTTGTATTTATAGGGTATACCCATTCTTATTTATTTCTTTCGTCAGCATTGTAAATATATCATACTATCTATAAAGCTTATGTATTATATTGGGCAGGTAGTCAACCTGATCTAATGGTCATATCTAATTAGGAATTAAAACTTCACATTTTGCATTCCAGAATTCTCTCTGGGTATATAAAATAGGTCAATCAAATGAGGTCCAAGTTGCCTACAACTTGAAACACATATGACATGTCAGCTGACATTCAAATGTGTCAAGAGAAATGAATTCTTTTCTAGCCAAGGGCAAAACAGAGTATTTTTAGATCTAAACTTTATTTCAATACAGGTTATACTCATTTTTCAAGTTCGTATAAATTATTACCATAGGCATAGGACAGATTTTAATATTCGTTACTGTTGTATTTATAATGAACATCTACCCACATGTTCATGGTGCAGATCAGCTATAGGACGGTTGCACCAATCGTGCATAAAGTTGTAACTGCACAATATCCATTTGTTATATGGCCTTGACAATATTGGCCTGGATAAAATATTAAAAAATAAATAGATTGATAACAACTTGCCCTAACAATTGTTTATCATTTCTATACAGATTTAGGATATATAAGGCTTATGCAATCAGTTTGATTTATTTAAATCAAGTGATTCCTCTACACATGTGCAATGCAAAATAAGTAATTGCCATGATCTGTATGAATGTAGGAAACTAGAAACCACTTTGTTTACAAACCACTGTGAGTATATGACGTGTAGCTGTAAAAGGCCGATATGACCCAATTTGACTTAACAAAAACTGTACATTTGTTTAGTACAATCTTGAAACTGGCAATTATACCGTTTTTTATATCTAACACGCACGTGAAATTTTTATCCGTACGATGTTTATTTCCGTGATTGACCCCAATTCTGCATACAATCAAAGTGTAAAAAATCCTAATCGTCACGAGGTCATGAGATATAAACACAGAATAAGGCGTGGCCCTTTCACGTGGTTACCGATTCTCCTTTTTCATTGGTCCATTCTGCTGCATATTATTATTAATTTATACTGACGTCATCAACCAATCAAATCCTTCGTTACAATTTCTTATTCAAATAGAAGGTAAACAAAACGATAGCTCGCGCTAGTCTTGCCTCAACGTGCGTTTATTTAGGTCCAAAACATTCGGGGAAGCAACTTTGTGTGGATTTTATCATCCATTCCCCATCGTTTTAAGGAATTTGCAAATTATTTTAATGATGCAGAGTATTGCCCAGTTGTTACAAGCTGCAGATTTCATTGAAAGAAGAGAAAGGGGTATGTATTTAGTGGAAAAAAGCACTTTTTCGTAACATTGCCACGTTGCATCGGCTCCATTTTGACACTGACAGCTCTCATGTGAGTTTCTCATGCGTTTAATTTCGTTTCTATTTCAGAAGCCGAACATGGCTATGCATCCACTTTACCTATGCCAGATACGTATTCCAAAAAGAGGACGAAAGGAAAGAAGGGACAAGGAAATAGGTATGCCAAATTATCATTTTGCAAAATATGAAAATAGATCTTAGTGATTTCAGGTCAGCTGTCAGCTGATTTTGACCGCCTGCTCGCCTGTCATTTTACCGCCGATATTTCTATCTATGGGTTAAGCTTTTTTAAGTCAAATTTTTGGCATTTATTGGATTTTGTTGGAATCTATTAAGTGACGGGGTTGATTTTTATAAAATCGGGCAATAAAATGGGAGTTGAGAAAAAAAAAATCATTCTTGTCAAAAGTCATGCGGACGGATGGAGTCCGCCATCTTTGTTGTTTTCATTTTGTGAGTATTTTGGAGAAATAATTCCTTGTTAACTTTATGATTTCCTTCCTTGTCTTGTTTTAAATGATTGTACGTTCATGGTACTTGAGATAATTGTATGAATATCTTTTGCTGTTCATCAACTTTTTTGGTTTGGGCTGAGTGAAGTTTGACAGGTTCAATTCTGTGTGATGTTTTTGACATATTTACGATTGGCTTAAAATCGGTTCTATTCTGAGTTGTATTGCCTGCTGTGGTTACTAATAGAGTACTGCATATCTGTGTAATATGGGTTCCAACATAGGATTTGTAATGATATGTCAAACCTCATAAGGATTTACTTTATGGAATGTTTTCAACTCGCCCACGTATAATTTGCATGTGTTTTGGCGCGTGCGCCAATGGTAACTGTCGATTATTTATTGTCAACAACAAAGTGTCTCTTTGTGTCAATTTTGAATATGACTGTGTTATTTACTTTTTTGTATGGTTCGAAAAATATTGGTTGCCATTTATTCACTTAAAACCCTTTTCTGTTTTAAAAAAATTATGCAATGGCCTAAATAAATTTTCATCTATATTTACATGAATTATGAGAAACAAAATGTTTGGGGAGGGAGGGAGGGAAGGGGGGAGGGAGGGGGAGTCGTTTTTCATAGGTAGGATCATTTTTATTCCACCTCAGAATCAAAATATTTTTCTTAATGTATAAGTTATTTTTTATTATAACATTTAGCATTTTCATCTATTATTATAAATAATGAAAATTTGTTGCATTTCAGGTCGTCACATAATGAATTGGAGAAAAATAGGTAAGTTGTAGTGGAAATTTCTAGCCTAAGTTATTATTGATCAAAATTAGGTCATCCCATTAGAAAGTAAACAATCAGGTTTGAGGAGCTTAGTACTAATCAATTCTGTTGGAATATTGATTATTTCTTTGTATTTGAAGTCGTGTGGAGACTAGTGATTGGATTATCATTAATAATACCTAGGAATTGACTTGGATTATACTTGCTGAAGTCCTGAATATTTTCACTAATGTAAAGGATATAATGTGTTGAAATAGACTGCTGGGATACAGAGTTTATAAATAGCTTTATAGGTCAAAATATAAACAGGTTAGCTTGCCTCTCTGACATAATGTATACATTTAATATACTGTATATAAGTATGAAATAACAGCAGCATACAATGGTAACATTATATGATTCACTCCACTGATGCTCTAACCACAAACCTCAATGAATAAGTTTTTTATGCATTGAATGATTGGATGGTTTGGTCTTCAAATTTAATCGATTTATTTGTGAAAAGTTTATACCAAGCGGAGTGGTGCAATTATTTTGGATGTGGAATTGGATATAGATATTAATAAAATATTTGCTGATAGAGCTTGATTCTGACACCTGGTTATCGAGCGGAAAGAATGAGACATAATTTAAAAGTGTTGAATTATTTATATTTTGTAGAAGAGCTCAGCTGAGAAATTGTTTAGAACAATTAAAATCAATAGTACCATTAGGTCAAGATACCTCACGTCATACCACATTAGGTCTTTTAACTAAAGCCAAAGGCTTTATTAAGGTAAGTCTAGTACAATATTAAATATTCAAAGGCCTATATTATAAGCTATATATAGCTGTTAACTTATTGTCCAACTTATTACAAAAGAATCTTCAATAACACTGATAGATAGCAGTAAAATTCTGTACCGACTTATGATAAATACAAAAGCACTATCTGTCTTTCTATAATACTGTTACTGTATTATAAAAGTAATTAAATTTCTGAATTAAATAAATAATGGATATACTTTGATCATTATAAATATCAATGTTTAGGGGCCTATGCTACAGATTGATTAATATTGAATTTAGGTTGAATGCTTAGCTTTGTTTAAATTGTCATGAACCAAAGAAATTTGAGATATTTATAAAATGTTAAAACTCAATATTATAAGTCATTAAAAACTCATTTATGAGAAAGAAAGTTGAATCACACACTGCAGAGTTCATTTGGTAAATAGAACAGAAATGTCAAAGTAACTTTGTACTTGAAACTTAACTATACAATCATGCTGACTGCAAATAGCCCATGTCTTACACTGTAACTGTAGGTTCAATACAAATAAGATTACATAATATTTGAGAATAAACTGTATTTTCAACTTTCTAACCAATTGTTTTTGGATTCAAATAGGACAGCCTCATCTTGAAATAGCATCAGGATGTTAGAAGGATATTGATTAAAGCCTATATCAGTAGTCAACATATTTTGTAATTACCTTGATTTTTCTATTTTTATTGGAAAACCATTAGTTTATTTATACTTGACATTTAAACCTCAGGTTATAACTTACTAAAATTTTCTTCAACAGCTGTTAGAGGATAAGGAACGAAAGCAGACATGCCAAAAAGAAAACTTACGCAGAGAGAGACGCCATTTACAGCGTAAATTGGAAACCCTTACTGCTGGCCAGTATCGGGTAAGGCAGGAGCGCAGTATTAGTGAATGTAGCACTTCAACCAACTCCACAAGTACCTCAACATCAGAATCTGGTAAGTTGTCTCCCTTTACTGGTCATTACAACATAATTTATATAAGAATATTTCAATAAAGAAGTATGCTTTTGCTTTTGATTTGAAAATACTATCAATACTATCAGTAAATATATTTATCAGTAATAGTTTTGATAAAGATATTTTATGGTCCTGAAAATACTTGTGATCTGAGTTGACAGGTCCAGATGCTGTAATGAACATTTTGTTGACTGACAAAAAATATGAAAATGATTACTTATTGGTTCATTGATTTCTCTCTTTCAGATGAAGTAGATATTTTGGGCTATAATAGCTCTCCTAGTGATACCGATGATCATAGCAGCATTCTCAGTGGTGGCAGTGATGGCTGTGGTTTAGACAACAATTTAACTTATATGGAAGATTCAAATAGTTCTGATGTTCTCTGATATGAGTTCTTTACGTCCCATCATTGTTTAAATGCTTCGTAGCATGATGATGGACGTCGTAATGGTGATAAAAAATATAAAAACTAAAACTTACAAAAAAAACATAAAATACTTAGAAATGAATTGAAAAAAAGTCAGATCTGTTAAAAGAGGAGTATAAAGATGATATGTACATGGAGACAATATGTTCTATTAATCCAAAGTTTTAACTTCTGCCAATCTTTCTGATGGAGTTGATGCCGTATTTGTTGCCATGTGATACTGGTTAATATAGGAATAGTTCTGACAGCTCACTAGTTTTAGACTCTAGACTGTATCTGTCTGGTTGTCTGGTAGATGAGAAGAAATTCATTACGATGTTGTTGGCAGCCAATGGTTATACTGAATCCTTTTATTTTTATGTTGTGTTTTTGCCAGGAGTTGGCAGTCATATGACAAGATGTCTAGGAGAAAAGACTACTAAATATAGTGTGAAGAGTGACTGAGTTTTATAAAGAAAGTGTACATGGAATATTATTTCTACTATTACCATTGATATACTAGGCATACCAAGGTTTGTTATGATGAATCAGTTGATTTTATCACATTGGTTTTCAGACAAGGAAGAGTGAACAATAGCTAGAAAGGAAGTTAACCTTGTTTGCCTAATATTTCTTTGGTTTTATTCTTTATTTATTTATGATATCCTTCCAACTATATCTAGTAATATTTATAACCAGTCCAGTGATTATTGCACGCCTTATGGGGAATATAACATCATAGTAACCGGTTACTGTTGATATGTATTAAACCAAAGGAATCTTGAGGTAGCTATTATATATATTTATATTGAAACGATAAGTAACAAAAAACCGAGCCTAATCAATTCATGTTGATATGTAAATAGATACTTACTCAACAAGTCATATAAAATTTCCTGATCATTTAACTTTCATCTGCTAGCTTTCTTACTTTATCCGTGGAAATCTTGGTGACATTGACTAAATCAGCGTTTTTAAAATCTGTCCAAAGCTTTAAGGAAACAGCATGAGAAATATTTAGTTTTTTGATATCTCCTACTATTACAATGATAAAAGTAACAAGTATTTAGTATATACTTTTGGTTGAAGAGAGTGTCTGGATTCTGTTGAAACTTAGTGCTGCTGTAGAACTTATTCTTAATCTCAATTCATGTGAAATTATCTCCTAGAATATTCATTATTCTTAGAATAGAATTGATATAAATTTTAATTTGACCTATTTTATATGTGCAATGAATCTATTGTGAAAGAAATGTGATATAATGTGGATAACGGATTAAGATCAAATATTTTGTTCAACATGTGCCAATTGTCAGTTGTAATAATCTGATGATAATTTGTTCAGGATCTGATAATATAATAATATTTAGCAATATTCTATAACATATCTTCTATTTTCCCCCCTCTCTCTCTCTTTCTCTTTCAGTCAATACTGCTAATGTCATTTCTGCTAAAAATCTTTCTTTCCTTATTTATTATTGCACTTTTTCTTTTGAAGCCTAGTTTGTAAGATAATACACAAAAACATAATTTAAAGATATTTTGTTTATTGACTTTGGTCTATAAATTAAGTAATAATATATTTTTATTTAATAAATCTTATAAAGATTTAGTTTTAGTAGTTTAGTAGCAAATCTTAAACATTCATGTACTTAATTAGTTAACTAAAACAACCTTACTGCATGCTAAATATTGTCCAATTTGTTTTCTTGTTAAATCTTCCTTTTAATTTCTTTATTTTTCTCTATCTATTTATAATTGAAGAAATTCAAACATATTTTTAACTAAATTTTTAGAAAGAATCATATATTTGGTGTTTTTAAGAAGAAATTTTTTAAAGTTTTGTAAAATCCCAGTATTGATGAACATCTAATATGTTATTAGAACAGGGTATATATTCTCTATATAATACCTTTCTCTTTGTTTTTATTTATTTATTCCAGAATTTTAGTTGAGATTATTAATGAAAATATAAAAAATTATAGGGCAAAAAATGACCACCTCAAAACATTTCCATCATAATGTTTTAAAAAGAAAGAGCGCACTAAACAATACATGGTGCTATTATTTAAGATCAAATAATATCTAGTATATAGTCTGTGATACCACCAACCTTGTCCTATTGTAGTTTTCAGGAGTAATTATGATACACAGTAAACTGTGCCTACTTCATTCTCTAGCCGAGTTTGATGTAGTTTGTATTATATTTATAACTCCCGGTTTCCTCTAGCTTTGAGGTTATCAATAACTCTCAAGTGCTATGTATTGAAGTTATAAAAAAACATGGTCAAAATGTTAGATCATGGCTTGTTGTCATTATTATTATTTTAATATTATTTTGTGGGAATTCCATGTACACGTGGCAAGCGATGCTGTAAGATTATTTGTTATTATTGTATGTTAAAATCTGAGTTTTGTTAGAGAGTATGAGGTTGTTATCAACAATACAACTCAGTATATTTTAACATTTTATTGTTGTTGTATCTATTACCAGTAGAATTCCACTGGTCTATTGTAGAAACCTAGACATTTGTGTACATATGACAAATTAATTTTATTTGTTCAAACTTCTCATTTTGAGGAATAAAATGATCATTATAAAATGACATTTGAAGTTTTTGTGTATTATTTTCCATATTTATTGACCAAGGTTTTAAAAAACAATAACTGGGGCTTTATGAGTCATAGTGAATCCATTTATAGCCAAATCCTGGGATCACAAGTGATTTAAATATCCACAAGGGGTAGTATTATGTCTTTCTAGCATGTTTAAACCCACCAGTTTTATTAGGGTCTCATGTCGTGAACAATAGGGTATTTGTATGATATGGTAAATAGAAGGCTTGTTGTAGGACAGGGGCCTGAAGCAAGATATAAACTAGACCTTATAAGGTTTATACTTCAACTCTTGATAAGAAATTTTATCAGGTGGATGTTAAAATAAGAGTAAACTGTACACTAATTATGTCCATTATAATTAATGTGTGATCTCTTAAATTTAGTTGTCTAGCAACCTCTATTCTCCTTCTGACACAATGATAATAATGGCTATAATTATAGTGTACTGTGATATATTATTATCTTGTGGTCAAAGTTATATCTCTAATTTATACCTACACATGCCATTCTATTCACTACACAGTTTTATTGTCACATATAATGTTCTATTATATTAATGGTTATGCACATGAACTCCAGAGTTTAAAGGACCTCTTGTGGTTTTTTATGCATAATCTTAATGGTATTTTCGTCATATGTGATCATTTATACAAGACTTAGATACCTTTGTATTTCTATGGTCGAGCCTTATACATTTGCTCCATTACAGCTCACCAATTCAGCTACACAGTATATCACAAATTTGCACCGAAAGACAAAAGAAACATCACTTCTGAAAAGACGGATGTAATTTAACTGACATTGGCAGTTACATGATATTATTCTGATACTTCTTTTTGTCGAATGAACACCAACTTTCTCCTATGTCTTAATTTAGTTCCTTATAAAATGAGACATTATTAATGTGTTTGATGGTTGAAGCTGAGGACCTAGAAGTTTGGGCGATCCCAGGGTTCAAATACACATTCGATTATCTTAATTACTTGACGACTGTACCGACAACAACTTCATTATATAGCTCTTTGCCTAAGGGTAGGTTAAGACTATAATATTAATATATGGAGTCCATTCACAATAATTCATCTAAAAACGTTTAATGCTGAGTATGCTATTTCTACTCATTGAGTTTTGGGCGGTAAAATCTCTATAATGTTTCTGCTATAACAGCTGTCAAACTAGACTGAACAAAGGAGAAACATTTTCTTCAGACAACCATGAAAAGGGCACATTATTAAATAGCAAGACGATTAACACCTGGCTATTCTTTGACATGAAAAACAAACACTTTTCACTGGAATGTTATATATCAATTATTGATCCCTTAATCTCCAAAACTTCATCTTCGACTGACAAATGTTTTTATAAATGACTACAACGAGCTATTATCACCGAGTCTCTTATCGGACATATGTTGGGACAGGTGGTTCAACACGCGTCTTCCAAATACTTCAAAACAACAATTAAAATGGTGTTGAACTTTGAATATTGTGTCGATCATTAAAACTGAATTCATCTTCAACCAAAGTCCACATTTTAATTTGAAATATTCAGGTCAATTGCGACTTTGAAAGCTTGGTCATATGCTGAAGTATTTAATGGCTTGAACTGATTTATTTATGATTTCTTCAATACATTCCAATATTCTTCTTTTCTTCCTTTTAACAATGAGCAGATGCAGTCAGATTTTAAACAATAAAACTGCACTACAGAGAACCGCAACATTTACCGAGATATGAAGTTCAAGATGAAACATATACATATTGCGCACGGAAAAATAACTCTCTGATACTTGGCTAATGATATTCGTTACATGATTGAAGAATGTAAATAGAATTCCTGAGATCAGCTCAAAGATCCCAATACCTTGTACATGATTTGTAATGTTTATGATAGTTGTTCACTTACAGTATATGCATGTACTTGTATTCTTGTAAGTAAATGTGTACAGGCTGTCGCTCACCAAACATCGGTAGAGTGTATTCGGGTAAGTTGTGTGTAGACAGTCGCTCACCAACATCGGTAGCCTTGTATTCTGGTAAGTTGGGTGTAGACAGTCACCCACCAAACATCGGTAGCCTTGTATTCTGTAAGTTGTGTGTAGACAGTCGCTCACCAAACATTGGTAGTGTTATTCTGGTAAGTTGTGTGTAGACAGTCGCTCACCAAACATCGGTAGCCTTGTCTTCTGGTAAGTTGTGTTTAGTAAGTCGCTCGCCAAACATTGGTAGTGTGTATTCTGGTAAGTTGTGTGTAGACAGCCTTGTATTCCTGTAAGTTAAGTGTACAGGCTGTCGCTGACCAAACATCGATGGTGTGTATTCTGGTAAGTTGGGCGTAGACAGTCACCCACCAAACATCGATAGCCTTGTATTCTGTAAGTTGTGTGTAGGTAGACAGTCGCTCACCAAACATTGGTAGTGTGTATTCTGGTAAGTTGTGTGTAGACAGTCATTCACCAAACATCGGTAGCCTTGTATTCTGGTAAGTTGTGTTTAGTAAGTCGCTCGCCAAACATTGGTAGTGTGTATTCTGGTAAGTTGTGTATAGACAGTCGCTCACCAAACATCGATAGCCTTGTCTTCTGGTAAGTTGTGTTTAGTAAGTCGCTCGCCAAACATTGGTAGTGTGTATTCTGGTAAGTTGTGTGTAGACAGTCACTCACCAAACATCGGTAGCCTTGTCTTCTGGTAAGTTGTGTTTAGTGAGTCGCTCGCCAAACATTGGTAGTGTGTATTCTGGTAAGTTGTGTATAGACAGTCGCTCACCAAACATCGGTAGCCTTGTCTTCTGGTAAGTTGTGTTTAGTAAGTCGCTCGCCAAACATTGGTAGTGTGTATTCTGGTAAGCTGTGGGTAGACAGTCACTCACCAAATATTGGTAGCCTTGTTTTCTGGTAAGTTGTGTGTACAGACAGTCGCTCACCAAACATCGGTAGCCTTGTATTCTGGTAAGTTGTGTTTAGTAAGTCGCTCGCCAAACATTGGTAGTGTGTATTCTGGTAAGCTGTGTGTAGACAGTCACTCACCAAATATTGGTAGCCTTGTTTTCTGGTAAGTTGTGTACAGACAGTCGCTCACCAAACATAAGTAGCCTTGTATTCTGGTAATTTGTGTGAAGATAGTCGCTTACCAAATATTGGAAGCCTTGTATTCTGGTAATTTGGGTGTATACAGGCGCTCACCAAACATTGGTAGCCTTGAATTCTGGTAATCTGTGTGTAGACAGTCAGTAACCGAACATGATATGTAGCCTTGTATTCTGGTAATTGTGTGAAAATAGTCGCTTACCAAACATATGTAGCCCTGTATTCTGGTAAGTTTTTTGTACAGTCGCTCACCGAACACAGGCAGATTTGTATTCTAGTAAGTTGGGGAACAGACAGTCGCTCACAGGCTGCACCTAGCATAAGGTGTCTGGAAAAGATCTGTACAATTAACCAATGTTGCCAACGTAATATATAACCCCCCCTTCCCTCAAATCCCTTGGTTTTTGCCATATTGTATCTAGACAGTGGACATTTTCAGACTATAATTATAAGTATTATATAATAAGATTAATGCCCTTTCATTATTGCCGACTCTATAATTTCGTTCATGGCTAATGACACGTATCATAACACGTTTTCTACATATGATATGTCCGCCGAGGCTGGGCCAGAATTAATTATAGAAGAGTGGGGTGGGGGTAGTGTTTGAAGATAATGTCTTTCCGAAATCAATCCATACACATTAATTCAAAAATCCCCGTTTCAGATGATATTAAATTTAACACTGTTTATCTTTGCTATCAGAATGCATGTATCAGTCTAAGCTCATTCAACTTTCCCTCATTGCACACAGCATGACGTTTGCTTTTCTGTAGTAGCACAAACAGGTGCAGAAAAATAGAACGAAAAACTCCATTTCATTTCTTTGTTGCTCATGATATTGACTTCTGATCCCACTCATATCTTTATGTTGTATTAATTCTGTGGTGATTAAAAAGTACATTATTGGTAAATATGATAAAATTGTCTAAGGATAATTAAAGAACAACAATGGATTGTCTAGTAGGTCTATTTGTATTTGATAACAGGAATGCGGGATAATGATAGACTAAAGGAGCTAGGCCACTTCAACAGGTTGGTGAAACCAAGTTGTATAGTCGACTATTTGTTACGGTCTTACACCTCTCGGGCCTGATATTAAATTCCATCCACAGAAATGAATTTTGATATGATATTAACCTATGTATGTATACTTTTGACGTCATCATGCCTGTCGAAAGCTTTAGATATTGCAACAGATTTGCCAAAAGGCTTAAACTAAATTATGAATATTTATTACTAATTATGAAATCTTTTTTGAACAATAATGTCCCTTACGTCAAGCCAACAGAAGGTACATAATCTATCACCAAGATTCATTACTAGTCTACTCGTTCCTTTAATAATATGGTATTATTGATTATAATATGACAGAACATGATATCCTAATGTAGTACTTGGATCTATAATGAAATAATAATATTGACATTATATCTACATCATATAATAATATATAATTTGTATTCTTTAAATCCATAACAACGTTATTTTAGTTTTGTAGGCCATGCTTGCTAAATAAGAACCATTTAGTTCATTCTGGAAGTGTGTATCAAAAGACATTAACTTCCGTTTACCCTCAGTATATTCGTGGGTAGACCTATTTCGATCGTTTTTGATTTTTACGTTCTTCTGGTTTAAAAAAAAGGGCCTCCAGGTGACGTCCAAGATAGAAAAAGAGTTCATTTACAGACTTGACTGAAATCACTAATTAGATACTCTGTATAGGTAATACATGTCCATTTCATTTCACTTTTTTCTACCTCGGCAATTTAGTTTTTATTCTGCTGATCAAAGGAACTTCCCTCTTTCAATAATTAAGTCAGAATTCAAAGGTATCTAATTAAAAAGAAATAAATAGGCTAAATGAGACTGGGCGTTTTGAACCATTCTGAACTGTGAAATGAAGTAGAATTGCTGCAGGTGGTCAAGAGTGTCTGTTTGTTTCGGTTTTAATGAATCCAATGACCCCTGTCCTGTTATCAGTTTATATTTACTAGTACTGGCACATTATATTTAATGGTCCATTCAGATAAATACACTCTTTAATAATTATAGTCTAATTAATCACGTGATGTCCTCATTAGCCTAATGTCTATTATTTTAAGAGTATACTGATATACTAAGAACAATATAAACCAGTCTTTGATGAATTCTGACAAGAAATAAACCAAGAATCTCTTGGACTCATGTGGTATCAATTAGAGGGAACATGAACATTATTCTCAATCTTCAAATAATGGTTAATTTTCTCACATTCTTGAGGGTCATTTTAACACTTGAATGTCCATAAACCAGTGTAGAGTATGCAGAAACTTTAGTTCTTCAAGATAACCACCACTCTTAATTATAGTGTTCTTAGTAATTATTATTTTTTGTACATTTTCAGTTTTAATTCAAGCAGTAAGACATCGAGAAAATGAAGATAGAATTATGCTGCAAACTTTTGTCTGGTAGCTCTTGTAGTTGACTGAAAATCCAGGATGTACTGAAAAAGTTTCTTCTCTTCTAACAACCTTAGTTTACAAATGCTTCAAAATATTGTCAGATAGCTACAGACTTAGCTATACTGTACAATAGTTTTTTTTTCTGGTTACAACCTGCACATAGAAGAAGAGATACAAATGTTTCAAAATCCTGAGCGATAAAACCAAAAGCAGATAGACTTCATAAAGGTATTTACTTGTAATACTGAACTGCTTTTAATGTCCATATGCTAAAAAATATCTTTATTGTTTACTTCCAGTAAAAGAAACCTGTATCTAAATCTGTGTTCTGTATTTGTACCATTATGGAAATATCGATAGCTACGTGATATATGATATTATATAACAAGAGAAACAGCTGCTTGGAGAGGGAGTGCAGGATCTTGGCGAAGATATTTTCAATATACATGTATTAAATAAAAGAATATGGAAGTCAATTTTGTCCTTACAGTATCATCCTTAAAAATGAAAATCAGTCGAACGTTTCCCTTCCAGTTCAACAACACTTCCACTGTCACCTTCAACTATCCTCATGAGCAGTTACTATTGATATGTTTTTTTAGAGTTCCACAATGTGCTTGATGGTAACACGACTGTTGATGCTAAAAAATCCAACTGAAATCTATCAGCTTGAAAATGAATATTAAAATAGCTAGACCATTATCTTTACAACATGTCGTGTTTAAGGTATATTGACAAAGCTAATAGTTTTTCAATTTGATAAATATCGACCCTGCATCTTAATGAACTGAACAAGGTGTCTTACATTGAAATTTAAAGACAGATTGTTTATTTGGTCGATGGTGAATACAATATGTGGTTATTTAAATCGCCGATTAACAGTCAGGTGAAAAGCTCTTTAAATCCCACAATTACATCCCCAACATGTTAAATGAGAGGTCCAGTTTCCGCTTGACCATGCAGAACACATACTTTATAGGGTTGTCACTTATTTTTGAACAAGTTTACAGATTAAAATAGACGGAGTGAGTATTATATTTTGTTAACTGAGAAGGGTTATAAAGAAACGAGTTGAAATAAGAAGACGTGTTATAAGATATGTTAACAATACAACAATGATGTTTTAAATCACTGTTAAATCCCACAAGAATAAGTCGAGACATGGACATTGTCCATTAAATGTCCATAAATTTACTTTATGCCCAGTTTAAATAATTACATTACACCCATGCAGGTACCCTATAATTATACATGACTATTTAACGCAGTATCAAATGTAAAGTAGAGTTCTTGTAGCATTTTTTTCACTACAGGTCTTATTTTGCTCTCTCTGGTTTATTTCCTATCGAGGGATCTTTACCATACACAACAAGGATGATCAAACAGCACACAGCTTGCACATATAGAACTCTGATTATTGATGGATTTGGGACTTTTCCACGATAACTTTTTTGAACAGCTTGGAAAAAAAACAATGATCTCTGCAAACCTACTTTTTATGGGTTTTATGTTCGGACTGGACTGGGACTGTTCATTATTCAACATTTTTCAATGTGTGTCCCTTACAAGTAGGCCTACAAGTATGTAAATACAATAAAAACTCTTATTAGATTTTTAGTGTGGCCTCTTAAAAGATATAGATATAAAAGAAAATCTTTGTGTATCAAAAACATTTCTTCACCTAAAGAATAATTGGTATAAACAATCCTTTAGAAAAATAAGATCTGAATTATAATTTGTTGTCTTAGCTTACTCGATTATTCCTCTTCAAATTGAGTAATTCAGCTTATCCTAAATTTTGGCATTATTTTGTTTGGCCATGTGTTCAAATTCTCGTGTATAATTGAAAAGAAAATATTAATTTTTTCTACATTATTAGATTCAATAAACATGGCAAGGGTCAGCTGTGGGTTAAATTGTAACAAGTAATCGATTAGAAAAATAAGCAGATAGAAAGTGACCATGGAAAACTAATCCCGCTTCAACAAAGTCTTAATTAAAATCACCTGTAAGACGATATTTTCATATAATTAACTTAAACAAATTTTCCCCACGATTCATTAACTTCTGATGTCTTCATTATAATAGATTATTTTCTTCATTATAAATTCTAGTGTATTACTGGTCTATTATGTTAGGTAGATCTAATATTATACGTTCAAACAACGACCTGGTTTCAGACACAAATTATAAAGTACCTTTTTTATGTGTTACCACAGCAAGGAACATACAAACCAGAACCAGTATAAATTTAAGAGTAAGAATTTAGACTTTTACAGGAGCTTTTGATGAGCCGTAATAAAAGGCGAATTGTCTTCAATCAAAGTTGGACCAAAAAAGAGTTATCTCGACGATGATTGTGCAAGTTCAGTTGTAAAAGACCATCAAATTTCACCAATTTCTCATCCTTATATTTTTTTATGAATTGCTCTTCGATATTTTCATTTCATGGTGTTGAATGTTTGAAGTATTTTTGGAGTTTTATAATGGGTTTCCATACCATTTACTAGAAGGAATTCTGGATAGCCAGTTTTAAAAATCTTATCACCAACAGCTAAACATACGCTATTTGGAGTTTTCAAACCCAACAAATTTTAAAACCAACCTGACTTAACTTCAAGAGTTGATATTCGAAAAAACCATAAACTTTGAAATAGTTCAAAGATTTGGGAGATTGGGTATTCATTTTCAAATAAATTGATTGGTTACACCAGCCAAAAAATATACATTATTATAGAAGACAATTGCAGTCGATGCTACTTTAAGTAGTGAAGTTAATTCATCATCGTTTCAAAAATAAATTGAGGTTGGGAGTCAGCCATTTAAAATAGATTGTTAAATATTTTTAGCAACAGTTTAATCGTCAAAAGAAACTGTGTACATGTATTTGAATTTGATAAAGAAATAATATGCTATATGTTAAATGAGTTGTTTATTTTTGGAAAGCTTTTCACTAAGTTGGTGGTGGTTCATTTCAAGCTGTCAAATTCAGTCAACCATATTGAACTTCACATTAAATAAATGCACATCAAGCCCATCAAAACGGGATAAAAAACTTTTATAATGAATGTGTTTGAAGAAGTTAGTAGACTGTCAGTCGGACGGACATACAATATAACTAACATCCCTATATATAGAGAACACCGATTCAAAAAGTATTGGTATTACAGTAATTTATAGTTTACAATTTATAACAGTTATACATCAATATGTTTCAGGGGCGGATCCAAGATTTAGACAAAGGGGGGAGGCTTTGAAATATAATATGCTAAAATTGAACGGCACGGCGAGCGCCAATTTATTTTTAGAGTTCTGACACAAGTCGGACAAAAATAGGAGGAAGGGGGTCGAGCCGGCGGGACCACCCCCACCCCTCTTTGGATCCGCCCCTATGTATCATTTAACGAGTCAAGAGAGGGAAACATTGATTGCATTGATTTGTAAAGATACTAGGGCCTATTGATGTATTTGTCTTATTAAAGGTCCACACATTCCCACGAATCTCCCCTTTAAAACATAACACCGTCAATATTGTATACAATTACTCTAAAAATATATCAATATAATGGTATGCTTGAAAAACAGGTTATATTAAATACGCACTCTGACCGAATTTCAATACTGTATATATATATATATATATTTTAAACTTGGCACGTATATAACAAAAAGTAAACATGTTTATTACTGATTGTATACATAGAGATGTAAGAACTTCAAGGTCAACACCTTTTTAAATAGTATTGGCATCATTAAAGGGAATGCAAGGATAATTTTAAATTGTTTAGTTCGGGAAAACACATTTCCTTGATCGTCACTGACCAAATCACATATAAAAAAAGTACAAATTATCAATATTGGTTCAATCAGATTAATGGGACCCCTTGACCCCTTTAAAAATACGTTGTAATATTTTCAAAAATAATTTTACTCTGTTTCTTCGGGTAAGGGCCCGTGGACTGCGTTCAACCAGTTCCTATGGTAGTTTAAGTCACTAAGAATCAGGCAGAATATGATCATGCAAGTCCAATTGGACAGTTGCAGCTTGCATAAACCATCAGTTACGCATTTTTATACTTTTAGCAAAAAAAATTATCTTGCTATTGGTCTAGATCAGTATTATCAGTAATTATTTTGTTTATCACAGTTCCTTGATCTCGGTCAATTGCTTGATGAAGGCGTTTCGCTCAATTTGAATGTCACGGATACGATGAGATGCTTTGAATCTCCAATTGATATGATCCTATAATACATGTAGCTTGTCCAGTTTCAGTTCAACAATTTATAAATCTTGGTTTATCAAACACGTTTAAGCATATGTTATGAAATGTGAAGTATATACGGTGATCATAACGAGATATAAATGATAAATTTTCCATTCCAAAATAAAATGTCGTTCATACAGTGAAAATAACAAATTTACAAAAATAGCATCAACCTTCAATTACGTGCCCTATTATTGTAAAATAATGTTTTGAACTTTCTGCAGTAAAAGAAACGGCTTGTAATTTACCGTTACACGTTACAAAATAGGCTAATTTCGTCTATATCACCAGCAATTACTAAACTGTAATAGAATAAATCAGGAAAATTGTTCTAATTACTATTTTTGCTCAAGTCAACCAAACCTAATGTGACTAAACTATAAAAGATCTATTATAAATTCATACTCCGCTAAATAAATGTTAAAATAAATGGGAAATTGGTTTTGTATGTCATTAAGAATGATTTTTCACGTAAACAAGAACAGAATGACAATTTAATGAGACATAAAAAATATGCGAAAGTAAAAAACATAAAGAGTTTGAAATGTGTATTTGTTTCTTGTTCATATATATTGACCTAGAATACTACCTCTTAGAATCACCAAAGAAGCAACATTCTCAAACTTGGTGAATAAGAGTTTATATTTATTAGGCAACTTGTCTAGTGTCATACCTGCATAGTCTGATAAATCCAAAACTATTATTATGCGTTTTTCACTAATAACCTGTAATTTTCTAGAAAATTACTTAGTTTTATGGTTAATTTGATTCTGTTTGTATACCTTTGATGAATTTATACTCTTATTGGCCAAGTTTGAGAACTTTAATTTTTTGTTCATTTTAAGAGGTGGTATCGCTTCAAAATTGAGGCTTTTATTTCTGTGATTTTGTCGGCATATAAAATGATTTTGAGTGAAAGCAAGAAACGATGGTCACCTGCATTAGTGAAGTAATATTCAGTCAGGCAGTCTAAAAGAGATATTTGTATTTTTTCTGTAGGTTATCACTCCCTCAACAAATTGGAAATTCCAATTTTCGCACCATTTTACTGGAAACAAAATATTTCCGGATAACGCATTGATCCGGTTTCTGCTTCTCACGACCCTGGCAGGCCAATATAGCATAGTTATTAGTGTTCATAAAAAAACTGACAATTTTCATCTTTTATTTTACAGATATTTCTTCTTTAATGATATATCATACAGTCATATTTTTTTTTACATACGGTCAAGTTTAATAGAACTCATGAAACTATGAGACTCAACTCAGTTAGAAAAGACCCCAATTGATAGATTTTAAGGAAAATCAATCATTCAATAAATTATGTAAATGCTGTAATACATATAGGCCCAATATATTCCATCAAAACATTTTTCAAATGTTTTGATTACCTAGACCAGGCCTTCTCAACTGGTGGCGCTCCACTAGTGGCGCATTGTAACTGCCAAAGTGGCGCCCGGACGTTTGTGTGAAAAACAAATTACGTAATCTTTTAAATATCCACTAAATGAATACACTTGAATATTTTGACCAAATCAAAGTGGCGCTTTAGGAAATTTTCTTGATGCCTGACCTAGACTAAGGCAACACAATTTGAATTTTTTCCAAAGGGGAAGTATAATAGGACACAGTCCAACTTAGTTTCGGGTAGAATAAAAAAGTAATACCCGTTTTACAGACTAAACGTATATCATGTTGATTACTAGGCTACTTGAACTATGTAAAAAATAAAGTAGACTAGTCTCGTGTATGTTTTTAATCGGACAGGTACTTCCTCTATCAATATACCTCCCATTGGCAACACTCTGCTTAAAAAAATAATTACCTAGGAATGTCTAATTTAAATTGATTTTTTTGGATGACAATAATAAGATCTAACCTAAACTTTCAAAACCTGGGCTTTCTGTCTGAAAGAAATTTTTCGACATTGTACATAACAATACAAGGGAAATAACTCCATTATTGTAAGAGAAAATGAAACTGCATCAAACAAATCTTGTATTATGGAATCTTGATCATGTACATAGATCAACATAATATTAACCTTTGATATATTTAATTGCATTTTCCTTAAAGTTACACAAACTTTAAAATCTACAAATTACTCAACTAACAAAATGATCATATAAATTGATTAGTGGTTATTTTGATTTCTGATCTACAAATATATTTATAGATGAATATACAATTTGAGAGAAGAGCTTATAGGACACAGAAATAAAGACTAGAAAGGAATGATTTTTATTTAAATGATATCATAAATATCAGTGCCACATAATGATAATATAAAATGTTAAAGGATACAGGTTTCAAGGGATTGTGATGATGTCTTGTTTGTGTAACATGGCCATTTATGGTATCTATTTACATCATTCTTATTTTCCATCACATGTATGATGTTCCTGTTATGCGACTATCACATTAGATATAAATAATTTATCAGCAGCTTTTCATAAAATGCTTAATTTCAGTAGAATTGCAAGAACCACAGAGTTCTGAATGGAAATTGGAATGGTGTAAATTGATGCTACAAGTGTCACAAATACACACAAAGAAAACGTCTTATTGATTTTGATTTATAGTAATCAATCAGCTATCAATGACTTCTATCAAGATATATATAACTAGACATGGAAAGGCATCAATAACATTTTTTAACAAAATACATATTACAAGATAAGAAAATAAAATCCACAACTTTATCAAAATATGGTATTTTCATAATCACCATCCCTTTTTTACTAGAGCCATTTTAATATCATATTTAACATGACAGCCCTGAGAATATAGTATTATAGCTACCAGAACGCTATTCTCTAGGTATTCAAGGTAAAAGGACAAAATTATAAAATTGACTGAGATTTGTATACAGAAGAGTATTTAATATTTTAAAGTTGTATTAATTCTATAAGCCAAAATTAATATTAGTGCAGGCTTGATAACAACTGCCACATAAAAGGAAAAGACCAGCCAAAAAGACTGCCCATTTCTTGGTTGAATGGGATGTTGGTTATATTAAAACAAAAGTTTCAAGTATCTTTATAATCACTGGTACAATGTGGAAGGCAAGTAATATCAATAATATTTACACAATTATCTATAACTTTTTGAACTAAAAAGAGATAAATATCTCAAATAATATGAAGAAATGGCTGATTTATCACTTCATCAATTTATGTTTCAATAAAACAAAATAGAACTTAGTTTTATAAGACATCAATTAGTAAACTATACTATATTAGTTTTGATTTAAACAGCAACAACTTCACATATTAGTTTACACTAAATACACTTAAATTTGTTAAACCTCTTTCAAAATTATTTGTTATTGCATTAACGCTCTTTAATGAAGTGAGAAACAAACAAAAAATGCATGTTGTCAAAACATTACAAATCAGTCTACAAACATAGAATAAATGCTTAGTTTTGACTCAAATTATATCTACATAGGTTCAACTACTTTTTTTCTTTTGATCAAGAGGTATGTTCAAACTAAAAAAAGAACCATACTATCATAAAAAAAAATGTGCCATAGATCATGATCAAATTTACAAAATGGATGATGATGTTTAGAAGAAAAGAAATTCTGATGCATGCATGACTTCAACCTGCTTATCTATGTCATGACTGTACATTGATGCTATCTTGTATCTGCATATCAGATTCTTTATACGGCATTACATATTTATAGCAAGTAAAATTCATCTGACAGGACCAAAATAATAACAATTTAACTTCAATCAAAATTATTTTTGTCCTACATTCTCTATGACAAGTATGAAGCCATTATTACAAATCTTCCCAAAAAGTAAAATATGTACATTTTAAGAAATTCTGTGAAAAAAAAAACCAACTACTTCTGGCAGAATTATCAATCTGAAATTGCCTTAAGTAAATGCAGTCTAAATTTTGGTTTTGACATTTCATCACCAATCAACAAGATAACAATCAATAGCTTGGATGCTATACCTTTTTATTCTATATTTCTATATTAGGGGCATTCCATGTCAAGTGTACACACCATATTGACAACACCGTCTCCGATTTGCTTCATTTTTGGTGTGGGTGTTGATCCTCATGAAAAATCATCATGTACCAAATTTTGGGTGCCTAGACCCACCTGGGCCCATTTTATGGCCCCCCACATTTTGGGTGATTCAGGGTGACCCGGAGACTTCTACAAGCTGTATCTTGGCTTCTAGTGGTCCGATTTGGATGATCTTTTTGTCAAAATGACCGTAAAATCCATCCCATTTATTTGACACAAAATAGGATGTTATCGGGTATAAAGTTAATGAAAAAATTTTGGTTTTAAATATTTAACCTTTGACCTCTGCCACGTGGCAAGGTCGATTTCCTTAATTTTTTGTCAGAAGTTAGCTTTGGTCATCCGCTCAAAGTATGACAAAAATAAAAATGGGATCTCCATGGGATCAGACATGGTATCCATTTGAATAAAAGGATGTTGACATTTCGGCCAACCACCATGTTGCCTGGAGTCAAGGTATAAACCATACAATGCACAGTACTTAACTATGTTTTCACAAAGTTTCATCAAGATCAAATAGACTCTCAAATGGAAAAGGAACCAAATGAAATATCATGTACTAAAATTGTAAAGATGTAAAATGTACTAAAAATGTAAAATTTACTAAATAAAATATAAAAATCTAAAATGTACCAAAAATGTAAAGATAGCTTGCCAGGCAAGGTAATATACGCCCACTGGCAGCTTTGTTTGAAAAAGAACATTTGGCAGAAAACAGCAACCATCAAATATTCAACCTGTAGTCATAGGCCTACATTTTGTTCAGAAATTAAATTAAGTATCGTCTTAACATTTTTTTTTCGCGATTTCATCAAGGGTTAAGCATTCATCAAGTTTAGTCAAAATCCTTCTCTGTTTATGAGCTACAAACTAAAACCTATTTTGAACAAGACTTATGTCATTTCAAATATTTTTTGATTTTCGATAGGGTTTATCGTGTGATAATGAACTATTTCAATAAGTTTCATTAAAATCTAATCGAAAAAGAATTGTGCCTTCTAGAGTATTTACAACCTAATAATCAACGTGTTTTGAAGAACAAGGGCAATAATTCATATTAAATATTTTTCGATTCTTTTGATTTTCAATAGGGTGTGGAAGCCCGCGACTTCAGCACCAGCAACAAATCTCAAAATGAATACGTTGTTGCCAAATGTCATCAGAAATTCACTGCAAATCTAACTGGATATGTGACAGTGAAATATGATGACCAATGGTGGTTGGTTTGCATCATCAATGCCTATCATGAAACTCGCGAGGTGGAGGTAAACTTCCTCCATCCGAATGGACCATCCAACAGCTTCTTTTTCCCTGAAATTGAAGATCACTTGACAATTGGTGTTTTGGACATTTTGCAATCTGTGGAGCCCAGAACAGCCACTGGCAGAACATATACATTGAATAAACAAGAAATTACAGAGTCAACTAAAGCTCTGAAAGCAAAAAAATCGCTATAACTAATGCAATTCATTTTATTCTATTAATGTACAATCAGAAAATGATAAAAATAATTTAGTTGCTTTAATTGTAAATTCGGAAACCTAAGATTTGTTTCTGTACCTTAGAATAAGCCCATTTCAGTAACCTGAAATGTCAACATCCCTCTATTCAAATGGACACCATGTCTGATCCCATGTAGATCCCATTTTTATTTTTGTCATACTTTGAGAGGATGACCATGAAGCTAACTTCTGACAAAAAATTAAGGAAATCGACCTTGCCAACTGGCGAAGGTCAAAGGTCAAGTATTTAAAACAAATTTTTTTTCATTAAATTCATACCCGATAACATCTTATTTTCTGTCAAATAAATGGGATGGATTTTACGGTCATTTTGACAAAAAGATCATCCAAATCGGACCACTAGAAGCCAAGATACAGCTTGTAGAAGTCTCCGGGTCACCCTGAATCGCCCAAAATGTGGGGGGCCATAAAATGGGCCCAGGTGGGTCTAGGCACCCAAAATTTTGTACATGATGATTTTTCATGGGGGTCAACACTCACACCAAAAATGAAGCAAATTGGAGACGACATGTCAATTTATGAACAAAAAGTGTGTACACTTCACATGGAATGTCCCATTACTGTTATATCTACTCCTTCAATTTGTGTCAATTCTCAAAGTAAATATTGTGCTTTTATTTATTGATATGATATAGATGTTTACAGCACCAAGTATTAATGAGCATTGTTAATATTTTAACAAATGAAATCAAATATAAACCAAATTCATTTAAATTCCAAACATTTGGAACCTTGTTAAAACTTTTCCAAAGAAAATAAAAAGTTCCTGAATTAGATAATATTTTACTTTTTTTTCTTATAAAAAGAACATGCTCAAAAGGACATGACTAAACTAAAACAATAAAATATTGACTATGATAAAAGAAGGAAATAAAGCTTTCAATACTTGGTATAATAAGCTTGATATAAAATCTTTATGACTGGCACTAACTTCATCATTCATACACTTCAAATATAACTCTTTATATAAAATATACCTATCACTCTGAAATATAACAATCAATATCTTATATATTGTATTATATCTTGTATTATTAATTCTAATAAAGCCAAGGAAGGTCACATATAAGCATTTTAACTAATTTTGAACTCTGTGGGGGTTATATTATGTCATTTATAGTGGTATGTTGTGATCAGTCCTTTAAAGTTCTTGACATCTTTCACTCTGTGAGTAAGTAGCATGACTCAACATCTTACTTTATCTATCTTTTATATAAATTGGCACACTAATTTGGGCACAGCATTTAGCATTATAACTAGAATGTAATCTAAAGCCCTGTAGATCAATAAGCTTATATATACCTACCATCATACTAGGTCTTTAACATCTAAAATATGTGTTTTTAAATCTTTCATCATTCCAAACATTCTCACACGTTTTCTTCCTGCAGTAAAAAAAAAAAAATCCCTTAACAAAGAATCAAGTTTACTCTATAACTAGTCTATTAAGGGAATTCTGTATGTATGAGATTGATTTATAATATTTTCTTAAAAACAAATTTTTCATCCCTTACAAATTTATAAAAAATAATTCAACAAAACAGAATCAATATATCATTAAACTTGATGTCATTAAAATCTTCAGTATATGATAATATCATACTTACCAAACACTTTCTTTAACTGATCATCACATAACATAAACTGTTTATTTTTGGGATCCTAAAGAAAAATTATAACAAAGTTACACTAATGTGTCAAGCAAATTCAATGTATCTTAATTAAAACATATACATTAATAAAAGTTGTTTGATAAACAAATATTGATTTACCTGTAAATTTCTCTCTCTAGCTATGGCCCACATTTTCTTCACTACATCAGATCTAGCCAGCTGAAATATAAAATTATGGAATGATAGTTGACCTAATATGGTCAATAGTTTTCAAAAGTAGACTGAAAATGATCCATAGATTCCAGTTGTGATAATAAAAGATTTGTTCATTATTGAAATAAGCTTATACTTTTTATCAATATTCAATCTTGTGTAAGTTTGCCATATCTTCATCTGTTTGCTGATCACATTAGTCATGGTTTTAGCTGGACATGATTGGGGTTTCATATTGGAAAGCAAAATTGATTCTTGAAATACACTCAGAATTACCTGATCCTCTCCCATTATAGCTGCTAATTCAGGAGATAACTGACATTTCTTACTGTACATACTAGTTCCCTTTCTATCTTTCTTTTCTTTCTTAGGTTTTTCAGACTTGGCTTTCTAAAATTTAAAACCATAATAAAATAACTCAAAATTAATTTTTTTAAAACAAACTTACCTAAGTCAGTAATAATGCTCACATTTGTAACAATCACATTACTGATTATCAACTCTCACTACAAGGTTTATTCTAATATTAATAAATGACATAATAAACAGAGGAAGAAGAAGTTATCAATGTAATATAAATGATAGTTGTTTGTCAGGTATCATTGAAGAATCTAAAAGGATCAACTCACTGCTTTACTCTTTCTTCCACCACCTCTAGTTCTAGTTAATTCTTCATCTTGTAATTTTTTAGCTAATTCTTCATCATTGTTATTACCATTCTAAAACAAAATCCATTTAACACTGATAAAAAACATCAATATTGTACACACTATTTCAAACATTGTGTGTACAAACAAAATTCATATTTCATCAATATTATCAGAATTTTGATTCCTATTAAATAGTTTAAAACTAATAAATAACTCACTTTAGATACTTTCTTTTTCTTCCTCACTGGCTCTGCATCAATCTATTAAAAATAAATAAAATTGTGAAAGAGAAATTCAAGATATATACCATATGTCTATTTTCATTTTTGATTTAAAAAGCCTGCCAATGCTTCAGTCACTACAATGAATCTTTACATCCAACATGATATTACTGTACAGTGTAGAATGTAACCTACCACTTCATCATCAGAATCACTATCTGAAGTACCATTAGCAGCACTACCATCTTCTTCATCTTCTGTAGCCTGATTCGCTATCTGCTCCATTACCATCTTATCTATTTCTTGTTTTCTGCAAATAAAAGGAAAGTGTATTTTGAGGAATATGACTTCAATAACCACATACTGATAATTTGAATTGATTATCAACATTGTTTTATCTTATGGCAATAATTTTTCATTTTTAAAGCATATTTTCCATTTCAAACTGAAATTCATTTAAAGAGCAACATGATAAAGACTAGATGAAATTGACAACACCAACCTTTCTGAAAAATCAGCATCGAATTTAGCTTCCAACGTCTTCCTAACTTTCTTAGCTGATAAACTGTCCAGGTCTGCATCTTTCAATATATCTACAAGATCAAATAAACAATTGATACCTTTATTATAAGAAAATTGTAGTAGTACTGAATAATAACTTTCCCTGAATAAGATAGGTTGTTTGATTTTATAACATTAGTTTATCTTAGAATTATCAAAATTCAAACAGTGATACTTAGCTATTAAATAACTAAATTTCTAAGATAACTTGTTAAGCTTGGGAGGGTTAACTTGGACGAGACTCAGGTTACAGTACCATATCAGTTTTTAAAGATTGGCTTCTTTTTCAAGTTTTCTCATATTCAAACCTGAACGTCTAAATCAACTCAAGTCTTCAAATATCAGTTTAACGGAGGCAGACGTTGACTTGTCATCAATCAATCAACAATGACTTAGTCACAGAATAGTACTCGTACCAAAACAATCTCAGATCAATGCAAACTCGAACAATTTTTTTTTTTTTTAAATTTCTGGTGACAAACTCGGGTCACTTTTCATGACAAACTCAAACTACATTTTTCCAAGATTCAGAATAGGTCTAACGGTTACTTTTTCTGCAACTGGATAATGAGCACCCATATAGAAGTCATTCAAGTTTTTAGGACTGAAAAACAATACTGATGACAGTTGTACCACCTAATAATATCTCGCATATGACGCTGCGTGGATACATTTACCACACCACCCAATCCACAAACAAACAAAACATCGAGAAAACTGAAAAGGTGGTATACCCAAATTTGTCCTATTCTAGGCAAGAAAATACTGCAATTTAAGCAAAAAGTCAGAGGAACATCAAAAATGTGATTTCTTGATAGGAAAAATCCAAAATCATAACAGATAACCTTTTATGCTTGATTTTAATTCAGCTGTGGAAATTTCTTTCGAATGCGCCATGTTGACAAATAAATCCCAAGAAAGATAACTCTGAATAAGGCAGTCATTTCGTCCAAGTACTATATCGACCCAAAATGACGTCACAAAAACTAAATGGGACATACATTATTGAATATTTCAATGAAACTAAGAAAGTAGACTAAGTTTTCACACAGCAATGAAATCAAAATCATTTATACGTTTTCCTACAGAAATGAGTGATCAAATTGCAGATAACATAAAATGTAAATTCTATCATGACCAATTTGTCTCATTTTTTACTATATGAAAAAAATACTGGATAATCTAGAGAACGAACATGGCAGCTCTTTGCACTTTTCGGAATTGTCTCAAGGTTGATTTATTCATTTTTTAGTCATATATGTCAATCATTTAACTTTTTATACTTTGAAACAGAACCATATCGATGTCAGCATCTCTTTGTTAAAAGATCTTGAGATGACATAATTCAACAAGCTGTTATAATGCGACATTTTCGATATCATAGTTATTTCTAAATTTGTTTACATAATTTGACTGATAGTGATGATGAAATTTTTCCATATCTCCTTAAAAAGAGCTACGTTCGGCATTTGTTTCGGACAATCATCCGACGGTCACAAAGATGTGAAATCTTTAGCTTAGCTAATTAGAAATAGTCTACAGAGCTTACCGTTGAAATTTGAGCCTTCAAATCCATGTTAATTATCCGTGTTTGAAAGTCCCAATGCCCTACTACACATTGAGCGTCCCGCCATCTTGATAACAAATAAGTTATTCCCGTGGTGCAACAGCGCGGGTCAGATCATCCAGACTACTGCACAGGCCCACACAAGCATACCGTATTTTGAATTGTAGACTTGGTCAACAAGACACACAATTTTCACACAGGCTGGAGACCAGCCGCGTACAGCAATGAAAAAAAAAAATAAAAGTGAATTTTTTAGTTTGAGATATATTTGAAGGTATTTTGCGATTTTCTTATAGCTTGAGTACTTCTGAAGACTATTTACATATAACAAAGGCCCAAAACGACTCCCAAAAATGCCGCACGTGGCTCTTTAACCTCATTGAAATTATGTTCGTGTGTTAACTTAATTTCCTTTGAACTTGGACAGTTTGTTAAAATTGTATCCCAGATTGGGCCATATTGGCTAGATTGTCATTATGTGGTATAGTCCAAAACTCTATAGTCTATTCCCAGCCTTCTTGGCATTTGACAGCTATTTGGACAGAGTCAGAAAAACTAAGCCATACAAATATGGGAATTTTCCCCAATTCAATGAAGCTTGTTAGCCATTAAGAGATTATAGTTGTCTAAATGCTCAACTGGCAATAATCAGAACATCACTATAAAATGTTATAGGTGAATAAATGGATGATAACTATTTGATCTCATATTGATTGCAAATCAAACAGTGAATAGTTTTGAAAACAGACACTGTATCTTTAATTCTGTCCATGTTTTAATTTTACTTTTATCAGAATCTGAAAACGAGAAATGTTGGTCGAATATATCAAAGTTTGAGAAGTGTAAAATACTCCACAGTGAATGCTAGTGTTAACCAAGATGGCGTTCTGTATAGATCATCACCTCTTGATTTACTCTCTGATGAAGAAAAAATGATGAAAGAAACAGGTAAAAATCAATTTAAATACATATACTTTTACATTGCAGGGATTCCTAGTCCTTGAAACTGAAATAGAAATCTTAGAGCTAGCTTTATTGCTAAACACTTGATTTGTATTTGTTTTGAAACTACATTAGTCTGAATTATGGTTTAATGGAAGTAACATTTCAGCTCTCAGATTGTAAGCAAATGATTATTTTGATAAATTTATTCTAGTTTCACGTCTTGCAACAGAGAAAATCAAACCATTAGTGAGAAGTATGGATGAAAAGAGTGAAATGGATCAAAGTGTAATTGATGCCTTGTTTGAAAATGGGGTAAGAGCTATAGTTATAATTATACTAAAGTGCTACCATTAAAAACAGTTCAAATCACATCATCAATCCAAGTAAATTTCTCTGATAATTATCTGTTTAAGTTTCCCATACTGCCAGCTTAATCTGTATTGTGTTTTCAAAAACTCTGATAGTAACAATTTGCAACATTCCACTTTTCAATAAAACATCTGTGGTTATTGCAATTTTGCTCAAATCTTTTTGAAAAATTATTAAGCAAAGTGCTCTTGAGTTATTTGAAATATTATAATTTGATTTTAGTTAATGGGTATCGAAGTGGATAGTGAATATGGTGGAACTGATACAACATTTTTTAATGCTTGTCTGGTGATAGAAGAATTAGCTAGAGTAGATCCAGCAGTTAGTGTTATGGTTGATGTACATAATACTTTAATTACAGCTTTATTCATGAACTATGGTACTAAAGAACAAAAAGAAAAATATTTACCAAGACTGTGTTCTGATATGGTAAGAAAATAGTTTATAGTTGTTAAATATAGTTATAGTAGTAAATATTTATAGTTAATTCAATATCTTTCCTTTCTGTAAGAGCAACCTCCAGTAAAAACAAAGATATTTTATAATTCATTCCCTTTATGCTCTATATTTTTTTTTAATTTAGGGCACTTAATTTAAGTATTATATAAGTGATTTGATTTGGGCATCAGCTGTTGCATAATTGGTGAATTGATTAAATTTCAATTATCACTGTTATCTGTTTGCAGATGGGTAGTTTCTGTTTATCTGAAACAGAATCAGGATCTGATGCCTTTGCTTTAAGAACAGCAGCTGTGAAACAAGGAGATTACTATGTTATTAATGGTGAGAAGTGTTGGATTACCAGTGCTGGACATGCTGGTGTATTTCTGGTTATGGCTAATGCTAAACCTACTGATGTAAGTATTATAATATTAGAATTCAATGTTTGAAAAGGTCCAGCCAGGTAGTATGATGAAACTTGTTTGCATATGAAAGGAATACACGATATCAAAGAGAGACTTAAACCATTGATATTTATTTGCAGGGTTATAAAGGTATAACATGTTTTATAGTAGATAGAGATACAGAAGGATTAAGTATTGGTAGGAAAGAAGATAAACTAGGTATCAGAGCATCATTTACAGGAACAGTTACTTTTGAAAATGTGAAGGTATTGCATTTTTTAAAATGAATAATTACAATGACGAATCTGAGACTAAGAGGTGTGGATCTATAAGTAAAATGTAATATCTGTTCGGAAAGAGTACTAAGAAGGAATTGCTTAAACCCAATTGTTATAGGAGAATGAAATTAAAAGTGATATATTGATGGTTATAACCTAAAAATGTGTGATATGTTATATAGGTACCAGAAAGTAATATATTAGGGAAGTTTGGACATGGATATAAATATGCTATTGGAATGTTAAATGAAGGAAGAATAGGAATTGGTGCACAGGTAACAAATGAAATGTCTTTTTTTCTGTTGAAAGATGGGCAACTCCAGGATATGTGCAAACCTGAGTAGGGATGCAGGCTGAGTTGTCTGAACATCTCACAACACGACATTTGTTTTAAATGCTTATGTTTAAATATATATCTTGAATTTAATCGTTTGTTTTAGATGCTTGGTCTGGCTGAAGGATGTTTTGAGAATACTGTACCCTACTGTAGAGAAAGGAAACAATTTGGTAAAAGAATATTTGATTTTCAGGTAATATAATATTCTGTTATTGTGAGACAAGCTTTTTAAGACTCTCACTCACTACTATGATTTTTATGGCACATGGAGAGAGTACTGTTTCAGCCATCAGTGCAGTGCTGTATTGAGATACATTTACACATCAAAATCAAGTAATACACAAAAGACAACATACCAACTTAAGGTTGATTACAATGTAACTATATGATATTTTACCTGTAACTACATTATAGGGCATGCAACATCAAATAGCTAATGTAGCAATGCAGATAGAAGCAGCTAAATTGTTGGTATATAATGCTGCAAGAAGAAAGGAAGCTGGACTTCCCTTTGTTAAAGAAGCTGCCATGTCCAAGTTATATGCATCTGAGGTATGCCCTTTGTTTTCTCACTTCTTAAAGTAGAATTTAAAATCGAAATTAAGAAGGATGCTTTTAAAATGAAATTAGGCCTTCTACAAGCTGTTTACAACAGCCAGTGTAGAGGAATTCTTGACTGGAAAGTTCTGCACACTTTATGTTCAGTTCAGAAAGCATGCCGCCTGTTCCCCCAAAAATGGCAATGACGCAAACATGAGACATATCCAGATCAGTACCATTCAATTGTAGCCCAAACCTGTTCAGAACTCCCCAATCGATTGTTACTAGATGTTGTAAAAATCATCAACAAAGTTATATTTATTTAGGTAGCTACATTAACAACATCTAAATGTATAGAATGGATGGGCGGTGTAGGATTTATTAAAGATTATCCGGTAGAAAAATATTTTAGAGATTGTAAAATAGGTAAGTAATATAATGTAATATATTATTACTGTACACAGTTTAAGCCATTGACAACTTAATTGTTTATATCTTTCAATATTTACATTTCCAATATCACTCCCTTCTGTGAACAAGTTACGCCAACCAGCACTTAGTTGACAGTTTTTCCCATGATGAATTTTGTTTTCAAACCACTAATCACTTATGTTATAGAAACTAAGAAGTTTTTAGTAGTAATTCTCAAATAAAGCTTTAATTGAAATAAAACCTTGATTTCAATAGTTGATCATTCCAATTTAAATACGACTATTTATATTTACAGGTACAATATATGAAGGAACCAGTAATATACAACTTAATACTATAGCTAAATGTATTGATCAAGAATATCGATAAGACTACATCTTTACTGAGATTAAACTAATGATGAGGTGTTTGAACTATTTGACAATTCCTTTAGTAGGAGAAATTTAGAGAAAGCTGTTGCAACTGAAAGGAACCAGCATAAATTTCACACCATTCTTAGAACGACTTCATTGTTTCTTTGAAACTGTTTGTGTATAAAAGAAAAGCAGATCTATGTGTATTTGTGTAGACTACAATATTTATGTATGTCTTATTACTTATGTGATGTTCAAAAGAAAGACAACTCTGTGTATAGACTATAGTAATATATTTGTTTTATGCACCCTTTCTTTTCTAGATTTGAATATTTATAGGTTCAGAACCAGAACTGACAAGGATTATTGTTATGGTACAGTTAGTAGATTGTTTCAGTACTATTATCTTCAATTTACAAAAAAAAACTACAAGGCTTTGTGTAGACTATAGTATAGTATTATGTTTTCTAGCTGAGAGATCTGACATTGTTCTGTTGTGGGTTATGTTTTAAAGGATGGCTTAGATTAAGAGATGAAATACACTCAATAAATGTATGACCTTCATCCAGGTTAACCTCAGGCTCCTCAAGGGAAATAACTTTTCATACAGACATGATATTTCTAGACCACAATATATCAATTGTAAGATCATGATATATGACATGTTATTATGGTTGAGGCCTTCTACTGCATTGTTTTTTTTAGTGCAATTGTCATTTAGATCTGAAAAGTTTTATTTTGGTTATTATCATGTGACGTTTTTCAATCAAATTTTTTTTTATCTCAAGAAACAGTTCTGTTATTTGTAAATTTTATTTCATTGAATGTATTTTTTTCACATTGTGATAGTATTATTTATTAAAAATTTATCTGAAGAATATGATAACTGATTTTACCTTTATGTAATATATTGATCATATTGATGGAATGGTATAGAGGTTTTTTTTAATATCTGAATCTTATCGACATCCATCTTACCTTTGAGAAAAGAAGAAAATTAACTAAGTCAACCCCCCTAGAGTATGACTAGAAGTTGATTTCGGTTCACTGTACTACCATAGATAGCATCTATGACGACTTCTGGTAGTTTATTTTGTGTAGCATAGTTTAAGATAAAAGATCTAAGATACTGATTTGAAATTGAAAGTGCAATGTCAGACGAAAAGATGTCACTTACACCTTTGTGCAAGAAATTGTGATGTAGCAAGTATATTCTCTTCTATCCCACCCACTGCCTCTACCTTCCCACCCTTTTTTAATTGTGAGTAATGGACTCATGATTTAAATAGAAAGGACATAACAATAAAAGCGATGTTGACCTTGAACGGTGTTTACTCTATTGTGAGTGTCACATTACTGTATTATGAATAGAATAAATATAGCAAGCATGTCCTCAATCCCGGTATAATTAATTTGTGAAATAGATATATGAAAACTTATTAAATTCATATCATTACCTTTTGAATAACTTTAATAATGAAAATATGACAAATCACCGTTATGCAATGGAAGGTTATTCAAAATTTAGCATTTCTATTGAAAAGATATTCTTTAGAAAATAATAAATCTCGAGGTAGACCTATTGAAATGATAATATATACCCCTAAATGAATAGACACACTCAACTGTAGAATACAATAACCCTATTGCTCGTACTTGGTCAAAAGTAAAATTAACTTGCCAAGGATTACATACACACCTTGTTAAAGGTTGTGAGAACTTTTATTAACTTGTCTAGAATGACGAAGGGATAGCCTCAAGCATGGATTCTCGGGTAGTAAAACTAGTGTTTTTTCTATCATGTTTTTCTTCATCCGTTCAGGATTCGGATAATTCTGTACAATCTTTAAAATCTGTAAGTTTAATATTTTGATTTACATGTAGGCCTATATGTTAAAACAAGAATGATATCCAGAGTTAGGAAGTAATTTGATCATAAAGAATATAGAGAAGACATCTTCAACATACCCTGTTTTTACGTTGTTAACAACCACCATCCGAACTGTAAGGAAAATGATGAAACAAAAATGACAAAAACAAAGATAGATAGATTAGGATTAGTAATTGGCTTGATGAATAAAAGGTATCTCTGCTCTCAGAATAATGTGATAGTGATCAGTGAAACCCATCTGGTTTAATACCTTTATTTATGTATTTAGAATGAGAAAACAGAGGTATTGAGTCGCCATAAACGTCTTGTGCTGTACAAACATGAATGGAAGAATGGAATTGTTCCTTATATTTATCTCTCAGGAATAGGTAAGACCGTCGATATTTTTTAGGAGTCAAACTTAACTTCAAAACCATTGCAAGGTTTAGTTAGACCATTTGCAACTCCTTACGCAAATCATATAGCAAAAGTATTATTAACTACACCTTGGTTGGTCAAATTCGACCCGCCTTTAAATAATTTCCTTAAAGTAAGACGATACAAATATTTCATTATCTTTGTAAGGAAATCCAAGTCATTATAAGTAAAGAATTTCCATTGTTAATACAAAATAGGTTAATGATAGTCTAATAAAAAATGATCACAATCATCAAGTGAATTTTTATTAACAGGAGAAAGACACAAGGCCTGGACTATAAACTCAAAATATAAAATAAATAAACAATAATGTTACTGAAATCTCTGGAACACCTACAAAACTTAAAGCGATACAACCTCTTAGACTGAACAAAAAAATGAAGTTCTCAAACTTGGTCGATCAGAGTATATATTCATCAACAGTGTCCTAAGTATAACAGAATGCAAAAAAAAACCCATGAAACTACATGTATGTAAATTTCCATATAATAACAGGTTATAATTGATAAACGCCTTAAATTTGATAAAGGGTTTTTCAATTAATGTATATAAACATTGTTTTCTTGATTTATTAGATTATTTAGGTACACTGTTATATAGTTAAGACACCAGGCAAGTCCCTTGATGAATATAAACTCCTATTGACCAAATTTGAAAATATAGATTTTTTGTTCATTCTAAGAGGTTGAATTCCTTTAATTGCACCTAGTGATTTTACTGTGCATACGAAATCACTTGTAACTTATTATGCTCTGAGTTCACTTATTGATATTGATTATATTATTTAACACAGGTGATAAAGAACGACTTGAAATAGAATCGGCTATGTACTTTGTTGAGAGGTTTACATGTATCAGATTTGTACCATGGACAAATGAAACTCGTTCCATGTATGATCTAGATCATGATGGTTATGTTAAATTTGAAAACGAAGCTTCGTAAGTTTCTTGCAATTGATAATTTGTCTCCCTTATATCGTAATTGGTATTCCAGGATGTATTATTCCAAAATGTAGGCTTCTAGATTTTATATCTTCTGCATCAAGGATTTAGAGAGGGAGAGCTTCAGTCGGATAAGCATATCATATAGAATATAGATGATCACGATACAATTATTAAAAAAAGTGAAACGACATGCCAGGCTTCCTCTCATTTGTAATTTACAGTTTGTTCATGTAAGCTTCAAAGGTCAAAGGAGTCATGGTACCCTCTCCCAGCCCCTCGTTAAATACTCCAATGTCAACGTTTGAAAAATTAAGAAAGGAATTCCTGATGGCTTGAGACTTTATTTATTTGGGGTTGCTTTTTAAAACTTGGAAATCTATTTCAGGTGTTATGCAGAAGTTGGTAACCAGAAGAAACCTCAAAAGTGCTCCTGCTGTGATCGAGTCAGTACCTTGATCAAATTCAGTTATATATCATTTTCAATTTTTTTTTTAATTCTTCTAAAGCCACACTCAGATCATTATTATTTTTTATTTTTTATTTATTTATCGTTCTCCTTTTAAATTCATGGAATTATTCAAAAACTTAACATGTGTCGTTGGGCGATATGAAATATAAAACAGTCTTTATGCTCACCAAAAATCTGTTGTTTATATCAATAATGTTGTGAGAATTCTCAAAATTAATTTTGATATAAATTTGTATCCTAATATCTCATCTATATGTTCCATAATTGGATTTATTTTAGTTTTCCTGTGTACACGAGTTAGGACATGTTCTAGGGTTGCGCCACACACATCATTCACACCACGCAACTGGATGGATTAGAATCAATTTTAATGAATTGAGAAAAAGTAAGATGTCATAATTTACTACCCAGAAGATTATATGAAATTAGCTGAAATATGAAAAAAGTATCATTACTGATCCTGAACCATATCAGCTGGTCTTCTAAAACTTATTTGATAGAAGCAAGCACATAGCCCAATGATACCATAAATTTCAAAATTACTAATATATCATCCTGTTATCATAATTCATTTCCAGGTCACATGTACGTATATAGAGTCATAGAAGAAAGTAATTTACATGAATATTCTTACGATATTACTTCAATGATGCATTATCCAGAATTTGTACGTATATCTATATCATTCCTTTTACACATACACAATAATTATATAGTTTGACTAATGATCATTAATTTGAATATAATATTATAATGTCAATAAATAGCAAAGTCTTGATTTCATTGTAGATGTATAAAACAAGCTACAGACCGACGATGAATAAATTTGTTCGAGGACTAACAACAATTTCAAATAGATTTTATGCTTTTCGAGATATAAATTGGGTACATAACTGTCAAGGTAGGAAATATAAAGACAAATACATAGTGATGTTACATAAATATATAAATAATTGTAGACCTATGGCGAGTATTGTAGATCGGATCATAATGGATGATATTGACCAGTGATGCACCTATATGACTAAATTCTATTTCCCTGTTGTACTATTAGAGAAGAAAGTTGGCATCGTATTCGTAAGGCATTGCTTGACTTATGTTCACATTCAATAGCCATTACAGTCTGAAACTGAAGGAAACTAATACATGCAATTGGTCCACTCGTGTAGAGAACATCTTTCATAATCTTTTGGAGCACTGGATTTAGAAACTGGATATTGGCAGTGGGAAATTAAAAAGAAACGAACTTACAGTTGTGCATTTCTTATTGTTAAATAACGGAACACAATTTAATGGTGTCCTAATTCTGAGTATTTTTGTGCTCGTTTCAATAATAAGATCTGTACAAGCAAAACAATTCTGTTAATCAACAATGTCGTTCAGAGCATGACAAAATCGGCCATAAAATTGTATTTTGTTAGTTAATGTGATCTCTATCCCTTTATATTAAGTGTTATTTTTGCTGTGAATTGAGTTGATTTAAACATACTAATCGGAATTCATTCGTACATTTCAGATAAAAGATGCAATTGGTACCATAAAAAGTGTGAAAACGATGGTTATATAACAACCGTAGATGGAAAGTGTCAATGCAATTGTCCCCTCAGATTAGACCCTGAAACTGGCTGTACTCAAATGATAAAGAAAAGTATATATTATTATTATCTATTTTCAAATATTTAAACAAAATTTCACACAAAGAATGATTTAAAACAAAAAACATTTTAATATGAGATAAGTGAAACTTGAACAGAATAAAAATAAGACCTAGGGTGTGAATAGACAAGCATCAACATTCAGTATATCTTTTCTTACAGGTTTTCATGTGTCTAATTTCAGGGAAAAAATATAGTTGGCCTGCAGGACATTTCGCTCTGATGGCAACAGAAAGTGGATGTCCCCATGGTAGATTTGGACGTGGATCTTTGACTCACTGGGGTGATGGTAGAAACTGGCATGCGTATTCGTCTAGCAAAATAAGATCAACACTCCATTTAAAGGGGGTACATAATGCAAAACGGCATACGTACCATTTCTGTATAAGTAAAAACTATTCACCATTAGGAAAAGAATGGCCTGCTGGATCTTATTGTATATTACGAGAAGGTGGTTTCTGTCCATATAGTAAGTATAGTACGATTACTAGTTTGTACCCAAATTCTTGAATCTTTATCGTGTGAATAAAATGAAATGTATTGTTTATTGCATACATATAACACTGCAGTAGGTGAAATGCAACCCAACATTGTTAATTCTGAAACTTATATTTTGTTTTATTGTTCAGAATTTAAAGAGGGATCCGTACAGTTTGATAATGAAATTCGATCAAGAAGACAAAATAACACTTTTCACGGTGAATTACCTGATGGTGAATTTGGTGCTGATGTGAAATTAATTTTTTGTTGTCGTGATGATGGCCTTCCAGAATACCCTATGGCTTTACCCAATGATAAACCTTTAATATTATACCAAGCTAAAGCTCTTGGGTATAAGTGTCAAGAAGTCAGTGGTATGTTATACAATTAACTTCTTAATATCAATGAATCAATAAAACATCAACATAAAACCTTTATAAAACACTTGTTCGGACTTATTTTTTTTTATCGTTTCAATACAAAATGATTTGGGTCGTTTCAAAATCGCTGTTACATCGGTGATGGGGCAAACGTTAACAAAACAATCTGATTACATCTACAGTGTATTTCATTTTGTATAATAAGCTTAGAACCAGAGTTCCAATGTATACATGTATTTTGTACATACCTGTAATATGTAAAACATAAATATCTATTTTCAGGAATGTCTTATACAAGGGAATTTTTTACTTTTGATAATATTGATGCGGGAAAAGCTAAAATAAGTGGTACTGCACCTCGACATATTGTGTATAAAGGAGATCAGTATTTACTGTATTATTGTTATTATGAACCATCTAATTACAGTAAGTTAGTTTTGGGCAGATTTGGTAAGTCAGACATAATTGATCTCTCACGATTTTGACTATACATTTATGATTGTGAGATTGTCACACGCAAATCAAACTATGTTTAATTTTTTTCGAAACACCTGATAGTACTTCTCGTTTGATTGTTTTGTTTTCAAAATCAATTATTTTATTATATCTCTAAAACACAAACTAAAATTAGCTTATAGTGATATTTATATTATCAAATCTACATTCCTATCAGGTAATTTAGATTGATGTTGACAAAGCACTTCTTTCTGTTATTAATTGTGATGGATATCGGTATAGTTATTTTCGCTTGTAGATTGTGGTGGTGTTTTTACGTTAAACAGACAAAATCCGTCATTAACCATAACATCACCTTACTATCCTAAAAACTACGAACAAGATGAAGAATGTATGTGGTTGATAAAGGTATGAATTTTTATGAAATGTACATTAACAATATATTACCTTTCCTTTCTACCAGCCCATGTCAAGTCACGTTTGATGGTAAAATATTAAACGTTTTATATAAAACAAAAAATGTGGGAATAAATATCACACTGCACAAATGGTAGTAGTCATTGAAAGAGAGTCCAAAAGACTGCGAACTATTCAATCTGGATAGCAGAAAGATTCAAATTATAAACATTAAAAAAGCACCGACAAAGCAAGGAATTAAGACTTTTCCATAGAATTCTTTAATAAGATTTGTATGTAGTCGATTTAATTTCATTGCAACCTATTTCATTGAGTACAATCTATTTAAGGCACCTGAAGATTCGAAGTTAATGTTAAGTTTTGAAGATTTTATGATTGGATATGATTTAGATAGATGTTACGAGGCAATAGGAGTTGGGACGGGGCTAATAGGACAACTAGGACAATGGTAAGTGATTAATTATTATAATGTTTATGGGTGGATCTTGGTGGTGTGGATAAGATATATATTGTTTAATTACATTTTAATCATAAAAACTGGACGGCGTGCATCTTACTTATGGGCGCAGCCATATTCAACTAAGGGACATAACTCTCAATACATAACAGATCAATGAAGTCCGAAACACTGGACACTACATCCCTTCCCCCTTTAGATAAAAGAACATTGTCACTGGTTACACAATAGCACTGAAAGTTATTTGTGTTCTTTTCAAGTTGAAATAAAATTAAAAATGGATAACTGTCCACTCGATAAGATTTAAAATATTACGCATTATTTTGCACATTGACTAAATATAATGTTCAGAACACTTGACTAGGAAATTAAAATTGTCCTAAACATAGTCATTTAGATAACGGGGTCTATTACGCTGTCTTCTTGGGTTTCTTCTCATTAGTTGTGGAATTACCGGATTTGGTCGTTGAGCATAACTATCATCATCAATGTCATCTTCAGAATCGGATGTTGCATTATTGAGCTGATTTGATGTAGTTGGTACTCTTTTCAGTAATGAGCTATTTCTGGCATAAACCTTTCCATTAGGTCGTTTCAGTGTAATCATAGATCCTTTAACATCTAATACGACGGATGGTTCAGCACTAAAAGGAGTAGACAGTTTATTAGTTTTATTCTGTTTCACTAATACCAAGTCTCCTTGCATGAGATCAGATGATTTGGCATGGAATTTTTTATCTGCATACGATTTCATCCTGCATTTGGCAGCTTTATCGTTCATTCTAGCCAATTTCTGGTAGTTGTCTTCATTAGGTGTTTCTAATGAATTTTCTGGTAGTTTTGTTTTGATTTGACGATTAAACAACAGTTGAGCTGGAGATACACCAGTTGTCGAATGTGGTGTTGCTCTATAGTTGAGTAAAAATTGATTAAGATCTCTCTTCCATTCTCCCCTTTCAACAAAAGATGAACGAATGTACTTTTCGATGGTGCGCATAAACCTTTCAGCTTCACCATTTGCCTTAGGCCAGTATGGAGTTACACGTGCATGATGAAAACCAACAGTTTTAGCATACGATTGAAAATCTGCACCATTAAATGGGGGTCCATTATCGGATTTAAGTTCGTGAACAATTCCATGTGTAGCAAACATTTTGTCTAACTTTGGTATAAGATGGTGAGCTGAGGTTGATTTGATGATTTCTACTTCTGGATAACGAGAGTAATAATCTATAACTACTAACAGATAGTCTCCAGAAGGAAATGGTCCGCAAAAATCAGCACTAACATGACTCCAGGGTTTGGATGGAAATTCTGTCATGTGAAGTGGTTCTGGTTTTGGTGAGGTTCCAGTGTTTGCTGATTGACAAGGTATACAATGATTGATGAGTGATTCTGTATCTCGATCAATGTTGGGATACCATACTTTTTCTCGAAGTAGTCGTTTGGTTTTAACAACTCCTTGATGACCTTCATGAGCTATTTTGAGACAATTATCACGTAGAGGTTCTGGTATTACCAATTTGGAATTTCTGAGGACAACTGATGAAACCACCGATAACTGGTTTCTGACGTTGTAAAATGGTTTAATATCAGGATCAGCCTTATTCCAAATATTGGTGTTGATGGATTGGATCAGTTTCTGCATAGCTGGATCCGTTGATGTAGCTTCTCGTATCATCTCTAGAGTCATAGATTTTGGTACAGCATTATTAGCAATATAATTAACATATTCTTCTATGTCTCTATCAAAGTTTAGTTGGTTCGGTTGAGGATGTCTTGATAAGAAATCAGCAGGATTGTTAGCTCCTGGCTGATATTCAACTATGAAGTTGTATGGTTGTAAGCGTAGTAACCAACGTTCAATTCTTGCTGTAGGTTTGGAAAGTGGTTTATTAAAAATACTCTCTAATGGTTTGTGGTCCGTGATTATAGTGAAATCTTTTCCATAAACGTATAGATGATAACGTTCTGCAGCCCAAACTATGGCAAGCGCTTCACGATCTATCTGGGAGTATCTTCTTTCAACATCAGATAGGCTTCTGCTAGCATAAGATATGATGAAGCGATGATCATCTTCATCTACTTGGATAAGTATTGCTCCGAGTCCTACAGGACTAGCATCTACAAAGATCTCTGTTTTTCTGGCAGGATCAAAGTACGATATAACTGTGTCGACTGATAGACTATCCTTGAGATTTTGGAAAGCTGTTTGATGTACTTCAGTCCATGACCATTTGATTCCCTTTTTGGTTAATTCTCGGAGAGGGTCGGTGATTATCGAATGATGAGGAATGAATCGGGCTATATAGTTGGTCATTCCTAATAAGCTTCTAACAGCAGCAGCATCTTGTGGAACAGGTGCTTCTTTGATTGCAGCAACTTTAGCAGGGTCTGGAGATATACCCTGAGGCGAGAATGTAAATCCGAAAAATTCAAGTTTGTGTTGGTTGAACAAACATTTGTCGAGATTTAGTGTAAGATTATTTTCACGTAGGCGTTGAAATACCATATGAAGAGATTGGTTGTGGTCAGGTTCCGATTTACCATAGACAATGATATCGTCGGAGATGTTCTTTACACCTGGTATGCCTGTCAAAACTTGCTGGATTATGTACTGGAATATTTCAGATGCAGAAGATAGGCCAAACAATAGTCTTTTGTACCTTCTTAAACCAAGGTGGGTTGCAAATGTTGTAAGGTAGCGTGATGATGGGGCTAACTCAATTTGATGATACCCTTGGAAAAGATCAAGTTTTGAGAATGTTGTGGATCCATTAAGGTCATGTATGATTTCGTCTAAGGTTGGTGTTGGGTGACGTTGCCTGGTAACAGCTGTGTTGGCTGCTCTCATATCAACACATATTCTAACTGTGTTATTCCGTTTCGGTACGATTACAATAGGCGATACCCAAGGGGTTGGTCCAGATACTTCCTCGATGATGTCAGAGTCTTGAAGTTTCTGAAGTTCTGTCTCAACTAATTTCCTTGTATGGAAAGGAATACGTCTCGCAGGTTGAGCAATAGGTTTAACTGTTTCGTCGATGTGGATTTGGAATTGGTAGTCTTTTAATTTGCCTAATCCTTGGAAAACATCTTTGAATTCAGAAATTAAAATATCAGACTTTGGTACATCAGATGATATTGTAGAATTTACTCGAAGTATTTGAACTAGATCAAGTTCTAAACAAGACTTGTACCCAATTAGAGTGCTTGCTTTCTGGTCAGTGACATAAAATAGTGCCGTACATTGCTTGAATGGAGTTTCTATGGTAGCATCAAATACTCCTAGGATTGGTAGAGGAATTGTTGAACCATACACGAAGATCTTCGATTTAGGTGTTCTCAACTCTAACGCTTTATGCTTGATGATTTTCTGATATGTTTCCTTGTCGACGATATTAACTGATGCTCCAGTGTCGATGACAACAGGAATGGTTACACCAGCAATGGTTAGATTAGTAAGCGGTTGCTTGCTGTGGGTTGGTGAGTCGACTGTGAAGATGTATTCATCGTCAGAAGATGATTGACTGTCATGAATAAGATTGATTGATTTAGGTTTGAATCCTCCATTATTGGATTTCGACTTTGATTGGTTATATCGATTGGTTGGTTTAGCAAAAGTCTTGGTATTTGTAGATGTAGTCGATTGACCTCCTCCTCTACAAACTCTTGCAAAATGATTTAACCTTCCACAATTAGAACAGGTTTCCCCTTTTGCTGGACATGGTTTGTCTACATGGGGCCAAAGTCCACCACATAAGCCACAGGTTTTGTTCTGGTTATGTCGATTAGATTTGGGATGGTTGTGAGGCTTAGAATGCTTGGTGCCACCGGATGACATATAGTTGACAGATTCTGATTTTGTGGTACCGGTACGTGACGAATGATCCATTTGGTTAGTTTGACTCTCAGCGGATTCCATAGCTTGTGAAATATCGATGATATTGTCGAGTTTAAGATCCTTCTCTCTGAGTAGACGACGTTTTAGTCTTGAAGAAGAGCATTTCTCGACTACTTGATCAGCAATGGCATCATTAACATCAGGAAAATCACAAGTAGTTGATAGTGATCGAAGGCGAGTTACGAACTGACTGATTGATTCACCTGAATTCTGACTTGCTTGTTTGAAAACATATCTTTCAAATCTGATGTTTTTCTTTGGTTCAAAATATTCTTTCAGTTTATCAGATGCTGTTTTAAAATCTTCGCCCGTATCAGATAAGCCATCGAAAACTTCTTGAACTGATTCACCTGCAAGGTGTAGAAGTAATGCACGTTTTTGTTTATCATCCTTAACACCCAAAGCCAGGATGTAGATATCAAATCGGTCACGCCATTTCTTCCATCTGGTTGCCAATGAGCTATGGTCGGAGTCTGCTTGAAATTTTGGAATCGCCGGCAAATTTAACATTTGAGCCATGGTAGATGATATTTATGTGACCACTACTTTACCTCGTCGCCACATATATAATGTTTATGGGTGGATCTTGGTGGTGTGGATAAGATATATATTGTTTAATTACATTTTAATCATAAAAACTGGACGGCGTGCATCTTACTTATGGGCGCAGCCATATTCAACTAAGGGACATAACTCTCAATACATAACAGATCAATGAAGTCCGAAACACTGGACACTACAATTATATTATATTATTAAATATATTATTTACTTCATTTATAGTAGCAATTTCATATGGAAAGGATTACATATAATTGACAAGACCAGTGATTTTGATCCCAAAGCATGACCACATATAGATTTTGTATTGACTGCATTGATGTGATTGTTAACTTTCAAGCACCACTGTGGTGAAATATTTGTCAATTCCTTATTCCCCTGACCTTTTGTTGCATTACATTATACAGAAGGTAAACAACACAAATCTGAATTAGAATCTAAATATGTTTTGAGAATGATTACAATGTGCAATGTTTTTTAACATAATATTTACTATCTCGTGAAGGAATATGATAGCAGTTAGTATTTTTTTTATTTTCTTTTTAAGGACATGTGGTTCGTGGAGTCGAGAAAATTTCTTTTCAATCTATAATATAATCAATGTTCGATTTCGAACTGGTATAAGCGATACTCGGAAGGGATTCAAAGCTAAAATATCACTTATATCACGTATGTATTCCTTTATCAAAATCTTTAACAATACACTACTTATTTAGAAATCTTCCCAGTCGAACTTCACCAAAAAGTTATTTAGGTAATATTTCAAAATCCATTTGTGATATGCCCTATTCATTATAGTGGCCAAATGTCTTTTACCTAAACTTCCAATGACTTTATTGTACGATACATAATATTAGCACGACATGGTGGAACATATTTCTTAAAAGTCAAACTATATTTATTGAAACCAAGTATTATAATATTGTCAAAGTACATGTATTTGATTGTCTATGTATTTTCAGCTGAAGACATGTGTTATAGTTGGGGTGATCAAGGAAGTAGCTATAGAGGAAAGGTCAACATCACTGAAACTATGAAACCATGTCTACATTGGTCTTCAGTTACCCATTGTCCACATCATACTTTTAAAAACGGGTAAATTTCTATTAATTTTCTTTAAAAAATTATCAACCAAAACCTAGGACTTTTTCTAGTGAATAATTTCACTTTCGAAAATCTGATGAACCAACTGATCAACAGAAGCCAATCATCCTGTTTCAAATAATTTGAAATTTCCAACGATAATTATAATGGGGAGTCACTGTAATGGATATTCCGAAACTTGCTGACTCTTTCCCCAGTCTTTGATAGCTATTTGGACGGATACGGCTGGCCAAATATCTATCAAAGGCTGGGAATGGAGTCAGCAAGTTTCGGACTATGTAATGGATGGCTAAAAAAAGCAACAGATAAAATAAAGCATATATTTCAGTTCATTTCCATTTCCTATTTCACTTTAATGCTTATATTATTTGGCTGATAAATGACTTATTTTAGAGATTATGAAGATGGTTTAGATGGGAATTATTGTCGTAATCCAGGTGATGGATTAAAACCATGGTGTTATATACATCCTGATGGTTGTGAGAGAGAATATTGCGATGTCTGTTTACATGGTAGGTCACTTATCTATAGTCTTTACGTATTTATAATAAAAAAAATTGTGTAAAATAGGTAAAACAATTGTTCAGCTTTTTATATTCTAACTACAACTTAACCAAAATTTAGATTTGTTGGTCGACTACGCATATTAATGAACAGCCTTAGATTCAGATACAGTAAATTTTACGATCTTACCAAGAAACATAGTGAAGAAAACAAACTCAACGAAATATTACAAATAATGTTTTTTCAGATGTAATAAACAAAACGTTTTTCTTCTGAAAGTAAATTATAAAGCTTCAGGCCAGAAAATTTACTTTTAATCTTATCTTGGCTATAACAAAATTTCAGAAGCAATTTAATAATCTATAATAGGATATGACAATTTGAAGAAGTAGAAGCTGCGATGTTATTTTTTCTCGGAATTGTGTAAAATCAAAATGAGAAATAAATTATACTTACATGTAAGAGCACAATAATGTAAAAATAATCAATTTTAAGATTATAATTGGCCAATACTTGAAATAATGAAAGAAAAACTTGTATTGAAAAATGGGACGTAAAAAGCGGCTAATGGCAATTTTCATTATGTAATTTCGATTTTTCCTTTATTAAGGAAGTTGTCAAACTAATGAAGTGAAATAAGAAGTTTAGTATGAATTTCTATTTTAGGACCTATACACGATACAATTAATAACTGTGAGGAACTAAAAAATGAAACAGTTGATTTTTGTGCAAGTGATTTTAGAGCCATGTCACACTGTGGTAAAACATGTGAAACAGAACTACCACAGATACCAACTGTAGTAAAAGGTAAATAGAGCCGATCCAAATATATATATCTACATATATGGAAAAAATTGTGGCTTTGTGGCTTTTTAGTTCATGTGGATTGGAAGAGTTTTTTTTCTATTTTAGATTACCATTGAATGAGGTCTCTTGCCTTGAGACGTCATTTATCAATTTTGTTTAGAGGTATAGTACTGTCTATCAATTGCTTTTTTTTATCTCAGGAATTTATTGTCTTATTTTCTAAATTTAATTTTTAATATATTATAGAAAAAGATATAATATGTCGACTACCATCATCTGTGAAAGATGGAATCATTGTTAGTGAAATAAAACAATATTATAAAGTTGGAGAAGTAATAGAGTTTAGATGTGAAGAAAGTGGAGAAATGATAAATACAACATGTTTAACTGATACAACATGGTCTGTAGTCAATCATGTTTGTGATGGTTTGTATTAAACTTTATTTCAATCTATAAAATACTATGATTTATATGCCTTCGGATCACTGAAACTGGATTCTAATTAGTAGTACATGTATATTAAATGTAATAACTATGTTATAGTAGTAATAACTATGTTATAGTAGTATATGGTATAGTAGTAATAACTATGTTATATAGTATAGTAATTACTTAGAACCCAACGCTAGCTGTTAAATAAAAGGTAATGCGTGAACATTCGGTTCGCCACTTAATATAAAATTTAGCCAATGTTGATTAGACTGAGAGTGTTATGTTGTAATTCTATTTTAAATCCAACAACAAATCTGTATCTTATCTAAAACACAACACAAAATCAGCACAGAATTTTACCCATATTTTTTCCTGAACCAATTTCAGTCAAATTTTCTATTTCAGTGTGTCCAATCGGATGGTCTGTATTTAAAAATCACTGCTATAAATTTTTCCCAGAAAAAATATTATGGGTTCAGGCAGACGAAAAATGTAAATCTCTTGATGGATTTCTTACAACTGCAGCAGTCCCCGAAGAACATGACTTCATTGTTACTCTGAGGTTAGTTTCAAACTTTTCAATCTGAATGGGATGCTTTTATTCGGGAACACGTAAACCGTTTTTTATTTAGGTTTTACTCTTCTGGAACAACAGAAACCACAGACATTGAACAAAAATTTGAATGATGCAAATAGAAGCTAGCCTAGTAATAAATCCGAAACATTTCTTTTTGTAGAATTCCCCTCAGAACAATGTGGATTGGCCTGCGAAGAAATTATACGAATCAGAAATATATGTGGAGTAATGGTGAAGAAGCTGTTTGGACCAATTTCAAGAAAGGTGAATATTAATGATATGTATATTATTGAATACTTTCTCGTTCTTCCATTCTCATTTTTAAATTTTGTATCTGCTGAATTGAAACAAATCACATCACATGCACCAAACCAATTGGTCAAAACTTCAAAATGGATCTAAATTCACTTATATCGGGTGTCCCATAAAAAAAAAATGTCCCCAAGTTCGACGGCTAATATCTCAGCTGTTGTTAAACTGTTCTTTATCAAAATTCAGACAGATTTACTTCATGATGTCGTTGATTAAACCTGAAAAAATGAAAGTCATCTTATAAAAATTAAACAAGTACTGTCCCGAACAAAAAATCACAAAAAGGGTACATTTATCAATATTGCTATCCGAGTGCCTTGAAACAACATAGATTTTTCAAGGAATAGCTTGAATTAATGGAAATTAATATCCAAGCATATCGTTATGTAAAGCTGTGTATTGTATATTATTATTATGTAATAGTATTGTGTGACTGTGGATTGATCTATAGCATGACACGAAATATAATATATTCCAGGTGGACCAGACAATAAACCAAGACAGCATTGTATGGCTGTAATGGGCGAGGAAAATGAAAGTAAATGGGAAGACACATATTGTACATATCAACGAAGATACCCTTATATTTGTAAAATAAAGGCAAAAAGTACGTAAACTCTTCGATAAAAAAGTGTTGACGATCGGTATAAAATGAGAAAACTATATGTTTAACTTTATAACAGGACATCACATTTTGGGTATGGGAATGTTAAAAAGAACACAGCTAAAGCTTTTGAAGCTGGTAAATTCTGATACTCAGATTTATTTTGAAATTTTCTTCAGACTGGATCTCCGCGAGGTTTAATGTAACTTACATTTAAGGTATGGAAAATTGCAAACAACAGAATCATTAAAATGATTTATTGTAAAATCTCTTTATAAATATTTACAAGAAACACCATAATTAATGGATAAAATAAAATTTAAGAGAATTTCAATGCAAAAAAAATAATCCAACAGTTTCTTTCTGAAGGTAATTTAAGATTGAAAATGGCATGATTTAAATTGAATGGTTATAAATTGTGTTTTATTGTATTATTTTCTCTGCTCGTTGTCCATGATCACATAATATTTTACAAGCTAACAAACTATATTCGGGAAACATCGCCGGCTATGAAATGATTTGAACCACCGCAGTTTCCATTGATTGAGTTTGTTCGTGTTCAATTTACACACAATTATTTTTATTATTTTATAGAATCAAAACATTGTTCAGATAGAATAACAAACTGTGAAGATATTTTACAAGATTCACCAACAATGTGTATGAACCAAACATCCTTTGCATCGTCTCAATGTTCTTATAGTTGTGGAGTATGTAATAAGCATTCGAGTAAGTTAATCCCAGTTCCATTCATCTCTGATTCTTGCTTTGAAAAAACACAATGACATAATCGAGTCATATCTGTACATTGTGCTTTTTTCAATTTGAGTTAACTACTTTCTATTAAATGAGGTATGATGACCATTCAGACCAGAGAAAACTTAACGTATGTCAAGCACAGTTAGGCTATTACAGAATCAGTTCCAAACCCCTACATTTGATATAAATGGTAGCGTAGCTCACTGCCGTCATTATATATGAGCTGTTTAAACCAGTTTAATAGGTAAAACTGGTGTACTAATGCAAAGACTAAAGTCCAAAACATATAGCAATATGGGCTTTTAATATGTTGGTTATTATTGCCGGAAGTCGGTTAGATAACCACCAAATAAAGCTATCATGTACAAATTAAGAGTCGGTAGAATTATGACTTTAAACTTCCCGAATCACCACATCAATGGTATTTATTGCTTTCCACATAGATGTGAGATCAACGAACTCCAAATAAGTACGTCAGAGATCAATAACAGAAACCTATAATTTACTAATATGTCCAACAAGAGTTACACTGGTCGTAAGTTACCATGATTATTGATATACAGCTTCACTCCAGGATAAATTAATACTTACTGTGTTGTCCATAATCATGAATCATTTCAATATAATATTCGTATTAATGTACATAGGACAAATTTTCATATTGGCCAATATTCATAAACAATTTGATAAAATATATCCAAACCCTAGTGACCCTAACCTTTCCAAACATTAATGATATCTTTGTTTTTAAGAAGTTCAGCTTTGCACGTGTTTTACACAGTTTTCTGAATGGCTTTATATTAAGAATTTCTATGCATTGGTATAAGAACATTTCTATACTTAATACAATAAAGTTACGGACTTTTTATGATCATTTCAGCACCTCGTTGTGAAACACCAGAGTTACCTGATAATGCACGAGTGTTGGTTACCAGAAGACATCTTACTCGTGGTAGAACTGTACAGTATCAGTGTATTGATGGGTTTACTTTAGAATCTGGTAATTTAGACAGGGTCTGTACTACAAATGGAATATTAGCAGGACAACCACCTGTTTGTATACGTTAGTACCACCATTCATTAATATTTCGTAACAATGTATATCTCAGATTGTTAACTCACAAGCCCACAGCAGTATCTTCCATAAAAATAACACATCTGCAGTCCGCGTTATTCATTATAATAACTATATAACTTGTATATTTTTACAAGCATAAATGTCATTCCATAAGTTAACACGAGGTACACACCGATCCATTGCTTTATTTTCAGCATCACATCTTACGCGGTCATTAACTACTGGAATAGAGTTGAAAGACAGAGGTGGCTATGGAACCAAATCTTTTGTTTATTCTGGGAGAACTCCAGAACTCATGATTGAGAGGAAGGGGCGTGTGGTTGAGTGGCACTTTTACAGTCCGATACCTGGTAACCTTCATTTACAAATTTACAGACCGCCTAAAAATGAGTCTTTAAATAAGTGAGTATGTTATGCTTTACTAACGATTAAATTTTTGCCAATATTACAAACATGTCGACTTCTGGTGGGCTATGAATATATAAAGAAATCCTGGTTTTTTCCAATCTCCTTCATGATACCTGTCGCTTACTTGTCTCAAAAGTGTCTTTTTCTTGTTTAGTTTTTCAAATTATGATTTTCCATCGATTTCAGTTTTAAACTGTTAAGTAGCAGACCAGTGACAACGAGAGAAAAGAGAATTGAAAGAATAATAGTACCAGTTTCAGAACAAACTGCAGTTCAACCTGGCGATGTATTAGGCGTTTGGATTGAAACTGATAAATCTGGAATCTCCATGGAGAGCTGTAATGGAGATTATTACACTCCATCCAATAAAATGAAGAAAAAGAAATATTCAACGACCAAATGGTTTAATCCTGGCCATGTTGTAGAATTTCCAAATACAAGTGAATGTATGATAATCTCATTGAGGGCTGTAATAGGACCCGACGTAAGTAGACAATCGTTTTATCAAAGCTGGTATTTTATTTGGATACAAATACCTTTTTTCAGAATATAGCATAGATTCTATTTAGAATAATTATTATTCTCAAGGTGTTTTAAAAAATTTTAAGTCTAGCAAATTATGTCTTGAGCAGAGTAAGGCGTTTTTTGTTTCTGGACACCTCCTTTGAATGTATATTGTGCTGTATATCGTGAAGCAGCTGATCTGAACGTTATTAAAAAGACATATGAATACGATGTATGCACCTGGTAAATGCTGTAAAATTATTAAGATATATCTCATAAAATATTTATCTAATTGCTCGAATGAATTACAGCCCCCCCCCCCCTTTTTTTTGTGTTTTATTATTTTATATAATATTCCAGATGTACAAGCCAATAAATACTAGTTATGGTATTTTTTCTATTGTAGGCCGATGTGTAATAAAGTTGTTACTATTTATCACCAGCTGTGCAATTTGTAATATTGTGAAATGTGTTAACTATAAAACGTAGTGCTAAATACTGCTAATATACATGTAGGCCAATTGATATGCTCTACATGCTTGTATTTTTTTATAAATATTATTTTTTGATACAATAAATTGTTTTTCGTACATGATTTATTTTTAATGTGAGACTATCTGTCGTTAATGCTATGGTAATGCAGCCCTGGTGTACCTTTTACATCGTATACCTAAAGACTAAGGAACAAATCCAAATTCACATGATGCAACGAACAACCTCATTTTTACGTGTTTCATTTATCCATATACCATCATTTATTCCATCATTACTTAATTAGATGAATTTATCAGGGATCTGAATACATATATTTCTAGGACCAGGTGAAAATACTGATGAGTATATACAATGTACTTTTATTAACAAATTTAATGTTCGTTCAAAGAGGTAATATTCCTTTAAATAAGCACACTTTACAATCAAATACTTTTATGTTAACTTGAAGTTAGAGTTTTTTTATGAAAAATGATTCCAGGAATGAAATAAAATTGATTTATAATTCATACATAGAATTCAGTAGAAATTGAATTATTGAAATTATTTTATAAATCAGTAGACAGATATCAAATTCTGTTGAATAATGATGTTGTTCTAACATAATTTTTAAAAACATATAAATGTGATTCTATTATTCCATATCTTAACCGGAGTGTACTTATATAATGTCAGATAATAATGTAACGTAAATTAGAACTAAGAATCGTCCATTTCCTTTCCTTAGTAAACTACAGTTAACTGTATTGTTAAATGATTTACATCATCAGGAATCAGGTGACAACAACACCATAAATAAACTATACAATTACTAAATTAAACAGTATGATATTCAGTGTAAAATATGATAATGGAACGGAATATTGTGAGCCTGTCGTGACTGTATATTAATACGGAATAATAAAGTTGAAATATGATTTTTCCACAGAGACTATAGGACACTTTATTTACTGTGAAATGCGGCCAATTTTTCTAATTAATAAAGCTAGATCAAGTTATGTAGGTGATTCCCATTTTTATGCGATTATTCAGTGTGAAATCTTATCACAAACTCACAATGATCAATTTTTAAATGTCTCCATCAAATGGAAGAACAATAAATCACTGACGGTGAACTCTGGTGTAAAAAAGTAAATGTTACTTTCGCCCTAATAAATCTGAAAATATAATACAAAAAAACACATTAACAATAGTGATTATTTCTCAAATTAGAAGAGCCGGTGATGTGAACGACTTTAGTTTTTAGATTAATGTGTTATTTTGGATTAGTTTTGCTCTTACATGTACCACCTCGTAACACTGGCTATTAATTGTATATATTCTACATGCTTTCTATACTAGTCATTATCTACATGTTACTTTATAATAGACAGTATCTAAATGTTACTCGAGCTGTACATTTACGTGTAACTTCTAAAATAGGAACTATGTATATGTTACTGTATACTAGACATTGACCGCATGTTACTGTATACTAGACATTGACTGCACGTTACTCTAAACTAGATATCATCTTTATATTACTCTAAACAAGACATTAACTACATGTTACTCTATACTAAATGATATTATCTACATGTTACTCTATACAAGGTAGTATCTACATGTTACTCTATACAAGATATTATCTACATGTTACTCTATACAAGGCAGTATCTACATGTTACTCTATGCTAGATGATATTATCTACATGTTACTCTATACTAGATATTATCTACATGTTACTATATACAAGGTAGTATATAAATGTTACTCTATACAAGATGAAAGTATCTACATGTTACTCTATATTAGATAGTATCTACATGTTACTCTATACTAGATAATATTATCTACATGTTACTCTATACTAGATGATATTATCTACATGTTACTCTATACTAGATGATATTATCTACATGTTACTCTATACTAGATGATATTATCTACATGTTACTCTATACTAGATGATATTATCTACATGTTACTCTATATTAGATAATATTATCTACATGTTACTCTATACTAGATAATATTATCTACATGTTACTCTATACTAGATGATATTATCTACACGTTACTCTATACTAGATGATATTATCTACACGTTACTCTATACTAGATGATATTATCTACATGTTACTACATACTAGATGATATTATCTACATGTTACTCTATACTAGATGATATTATCTACATGTTACTCTATACTAGATGATATTATATACATGTTACTCTATACTAGATGATAGTATCTACATGTTACTCTATACTAGATAATATTATCTACATGTTACTCTATACTAGATAATATTATCTACATGTTACTCTATACAAGGTAGTATATACATGTTACTCTATACAAGATGAAAGTATCTACATGTTACTCTATATTAGATAGTATCTACATGTTACTCTATACTAGATAATATGATCTACATGTTACTCTATACTAGATGATATTATCTACATGTTACTCTATACTAGACAATATTATCTACATGTAACTCTATATTAGATAATATTATCTACATGTTACTCTATACTAGATAATATTATCTACATGTTACTCTATACTAGATATTATCTACATGTTACTCTATACAAGGTAGTATATACATGTTACTCTATATAAGATGAAAGTACCTACATGTTACTCTATATTAGATAGCATCTACATGTTACTCTATACTAGATAATATTATCTACATGTTACTCTATACAAGGTAGTATATACATGTTACTCTATACAAGATGAAAGTATCTACATGTTACTCTATATTAGATAGTATCTACATGTTACTCTATACTAGATAATATGATCTACATGTTACTCTATACTAGATGATATTATCTACATGTTACTCTATACTAGACAATATTATCTACATGTAACTCTATATTAGATAATATTATCTACATGTTACTCTATACTAGATAATATTATCTACATGTTACTCTATACTAGATATTATCTACATGTTACTCTATACAAGGTAGTATATACATGTTACTCTATATAAGATGAAAGTACCTACATGTTACTCTATATTAGATAGCATCTACATGTTACTCTATACTAGATAATATTATCTACATGTTACTCTATACAAGGTAGTATATACATGTTACTCTATACAAGATGAAAGTATCTACATGTTACTCTATATTAGATAGTATCTACATGTTACTCTATACTAGATAATATGATCTACATGTTACTCTATACTAGATGATATTATCTACATGTTACTCTATACTAGACAATATTATCTACATGTAACTCTATATTAGATAATATTATCTACATGTTACTCTATACTAGATAATATTATCTACATGTTACTCTATACTAGATATTATCTACATGTTACTCTATACAAGGTAGTATATACATGTTACTCTATATAAGATGAAAGTACCTACATGTTACTCTATACTAGACAACATCTACATGTTACTCTATACTATATTATAATATTATCTACATGTTACTCTATAAAAGACAATATTTACATGATACACTTTATTAGATTCTAAAAAAGGCGTGGATTTGTCAAAAATTATGGGGGGACCAACCAGCATGGGTTGTAGAGTCAAAGTACGTCGCGAAGCGCCGCAACCGCAATTCCAAACATAAGGTCCTCGTCCTAGAGAAAAAAATGGACAATGGCGTAAACGTAATCCGGGTTTTGAGTTGATAATAGGGACTTCCTACTATGATTTTAATATGATCGATTTTGATTCTTCAAAAAATCTGTTTAATTAATCACATTATGGGGGGGGGACCAAGACCCTTTCGCCCCCCCTCCCCCCCTTAATCCAGTCCCTTGAATTCTATGTGTTACTCTATACAAGTACAAGTATCTTCCTTTTATTCTTAAGTAGGGGTTACTATCTGCAGGTTACTCTTTACGAAAAGTACAATAATTTATGCATGTTACCTCTATTACCTATTAAATGACATCTGACCAAGATTTGTTTTATTCTGCTTAAAATGCAAAAAACAAGCATACAATGTTTGACATACAATCACTTTAAATGTCCCTAGGAAAGTTGATTTTTAAAAAAAGAAACTTGAATTACAAAGTTTGCTATTAATGTGACCATAGTCAATAGACCTGAATGCTATGCTTGATTACAGACCATTATTATTTCATTTTGTTCGATTCGTCTGCATTGTTGCGTGCAGTAATAAGTACATTTAGTTCAGTAATGTAGTGAAACAGAGAGTTTCATGAAAGTTATTTAGTGATAGGTATTCTATATTGACATTCCATAAAATCTATTGATATAAATAAAACTTTTATTATATTATTGATAATAAACTCTTTATACGTATTATTCACATAGACTAAATGACCAATAACAAAACACGCTTCACTAAGAACAAATTGTCTACTATGACTTTAACAATGTAATTTCAGCCGAGGTGAATAATGCAGATTTAATCAGCTACCTTCTCCTATTTTTTACTTTATAATAAACCTACTGTATGATATTCGGTTAGGTTAACTTGAACAGTAAACAGTCAATCTTTTGTGGACTATTTCTCACCTGGTCTGGTCTGACCTGACTTACCTGCTGTTTACTGTTATTATATTATACAGGATTAACTGATGAGATAAGGTAAAGTCTGAACTTTATTTTAGATTAATTCGTCTTCGTAAATGTACATTATTTCTACTATAACGTCAGAAATGTAGGTCATTAATATTAAAACAATTACTTGGAATGAAAAAAATTAAAAAACCTGTTACATCATTAAATTTTATGGTATATATGTTTTTGCTAATCACATCTGTGCGATAACCTTGTACATTCGTTCTCGTGTGTAACCATCGAGGATGCTCAGTTATGCATTAAAAGTATTGTGGTTGCCACATAAATTACAGCTAAAGTTTAAGGTAGGTGTTACTGAATTATATAAACGATAAACATTACTATTATACGTAGAAACAAACATATTTATGACCTTAAAAAGTAAATGACGTAGATCTATTAAAAAAAACTACTTCCTATGTAGATAATATAGATAAATAACTCAAAGTAAATACTTTTATAATGATATTAACAGTGTATATTATATTTTATTGCTACACAACAGTTGCAATAAACCCAGACTCCGTGCAAGTTAAAATAACCTACCACGAAAGCTGGAAATCGAAAACGAGCAGGCCAATTCCGCTGTCCTGGCAAACTTTCCTTCATTACTCTTTGCATGGCGATATCTTTAAAAAAATATTTTTTATTTTGTGCCTAAAATCTGACAATACAAACGAGTCATTCCGATTTTAAACAATTGGATTTGAAGCTGGGTTGATAATGAAGAAGATCTTGTTTAACATTCCAATGTTATGTAGGCTACGAAGAATCGGTGATACATCAGAAGTAACCGAGGTATCTAAAATGTCATCAATTTCCCTCTTTCACAAAAATAACACGTTTTATTCAATAACACGTCTTGACAAGAAAGAAGTGTGAAAGATTTAAACTGATTTATTATAAATGGTAATTAGCTAGCCACTCTGTTCAGATTCTGTAGAATTGGTTTCATTTGTGTAACGTGGTTTGGCGAGAAAAACCTCTTATAGTTATCATAGTGAGAGGCTGTGAAAGAGATAAGTTGAAGCTATGTGACAGAGTAACTAATTGGGATCTCACTACCAGTCTGATAATGTGCTGTTATAAGAGGAAAATCTAATTCTCGAGACGACCATTTTACCCTTTAATAATATAATTACTCCTCAAGTTTGACCTTTCTTAACTAGAATGTATTCTCTTAGTCTTGTCATTTCTTTAGCCAGACCAGTGATAGTTAATGATGCTCTTAAAAAAATCTCTGAAACAGATTCATTATGTGACACATGTGACATCTATCAAATAGCAGAGCAAACACTCTCATAAACATAGAAATGATAAAGTTCAATATTGATGATTCCGTATCAAATTCATGTTTATTTTATGCAATCAAATATGAAGAAAAACATAATTTGATATTTGAAATGTAGACAAACTTGTCATATATCCAATATAATCTAGTCGTATTATCACAATTCTACTGGAAATTTAACCTCTATATCAATATCAGCTGCCCTGATGATGTATGTTATATTTTGAAGTTAACACATGTGGGAAGCAATATGATAAGAATTTATGAAAAAATTTATGTTATCCATATAATGTATATCATATTATAGAAATATATCACAAAATAGCTGTTAATGGTAATATGGGTAAGATCCTTTCAAAAGCCAGATAAAGGAACATCATAAAGAAACACTGCAATATCTACACTGGATGGATATCTTGATTGAGACGTCAATGGCTGGTAATCAAATAAGAATTGTTTTTTTGTTTTTTTTAAATGGCTTTTAGAAGAAGCATTAAACCAAACATTAATGTGGTAAAAAGTTAAGAACACAAAGGGGGGGGGGGGGGGTTATTCGAAACGTAATATGAAAATATATCAGATAACGAAGGAAACATGAAACAAGCTCATAGACGCACAACCCCGGTATCACCAAAAACAGTTGTGTAAACCCTTTGACACATTTTTTTTTAAAAAAACAAATGTTTTCTTCAAATCTATAGGCTGTTGATGTTATTTATTTGTTGGCACATCACAATGTACGAAGATCTTCCAATCAAAGATATCATTCAAAATGAGCTTTCAAACGGATAATAGTAAAATGGTTTTATAACCACCAATTGTACAAACGTTGCATTTAACCTATAATAAAAGGACCTGGGATGAGCTGAGTACAAAATGGAATCTTCATTTGTATGTCGTTGTTAATCTTGTTTAAACTATCTTAATACATTTACATCATTTTACCATCACAAACATAATATCAAATAATTTTGCTACTAAGTTATCATCTAAGTGACAAAGAACGGTTGATCACTTCAATCATGTGAAATAATCTTCAATCTTAAACAGCTACAGTTTATAGCTCAATAGCGGCATTCATTATAACTTTTTACAGCACATATTACAATTTATCAAAACATCAAACACACAACTAATCAATTCAATCATCAGCATTATCAATCGTTGTCTCAATCATGTCGCATATTGCAATCATACTTTATCACGTCAATCATACATAAATAACGTAATAAGATTGTCGTATACGTATGCAGTATAACACATAAATATATTTAATGTCATATTGTAATATCTGAAAAGCTTACATAATTTCATATCATAAAAACCTGAGGTAAAATCCAGTTTCATTTAATTTCAATAAAACCTGACTATGTTGAACTGTCGATAACTCTCTGAAAATAATTACATTTTCCTCTACAGTTCAATTATTGGGTAATAACAGAATAACCTTTTGAATTTCTTTCAACTCGAAAATTGCATTAACATCATGTCATTTTATTAAATGAGAAATCTGTCTGGCTTTACTATCTTATTAACTTATTGCTTCATTTTGTCATGTTCACCTGCCTTTTTACCTGTAATTATACCTGTCAAAATATATTAATGACTATTTTGATAATTATCTTTCGCTAGATTAAAAATATAGATATTAGGAAGCATATTGAAATTAATAATAAGCAGATTTGGGGAAATATCCAAGTTAATGAATACAGTTAAACCTGTCAATCGATGGTAAACCTAATAACTTTTTGTTTATCATATCCTTGGGCAGTCATTTTCATTAAATAAATATATGTATTGATTTTAGAGACCAAGAACTAATTGGGGTTATTTGTCATTCATGGTTTTATCTTACAGGATAATCAATTTGATAATAACTAAAAGCGTATCATTTGTCTTATTTTTTTCTCCAAGGTAAGTTGAATCAAAATATTATTTTCTGGTTAGAAGCATCAATATTGTTTGTTAGGTCACCCGATATGTGAAAAGAATAATGCTCGAGAGGACACCAGTCCGTCACCAGTTATGAGATCTTGTAGGCGGCCTACAGTTTAGTTATTATAGAAACCGATGTTTAATATATGTATAAATGTACTTCTGTTCGACGCTTTACAAGTTTCCAGACCTAGGTGTTGTAGTGTGATAGCCTGCAATCTAGAACGTGAATGCATTAAATAAGTGAAATATTTCATTAAAACTTGTTGCCAATTTCACGAGTGTATATTTTGCCAGGTATACTTTTTAACAAATATCACCTGTTGAGATATTGTATTTCAACCTCTACAAAAACAACGATGAAAGTCTTAAAGGGATTGTAAAGCGTATTTCTAAACTTTGTATGTGTATCGGGGACACTGATAGCATCAATTTGCGCCATTCCAATTTCCATTCCGACGTCTGTGGTTCTTGCAATTCCACTAAAACTAACGCGTTTTATAAAGTCACTGTCAGTAATCTGCATAGATATAAATAGTAGCTTCCGGTACACCACTGTCAGTGACGTCATAAAACGCGTTAGTTTTAGTGGAATTGCAAGAACCACAGACGTCGGAATGGGAATTAGAATGGCGCGCAACTTGATGCTATCAGTGTCCCCGATACACATGCAAAGTTTAGAAATACGCTTTACAATCCCTTTAAGGTACTGCCAAAAATACCTGTACAAGTATTTAGTTAATTGACCTTGCATCCCGATTAAAAATAACAGACAATAAGGTAAAAAAAAATAATGTTTTTGTATTAAGAGAGACTCGTGGAGTCTTGTTTTATAATCTATGGACATACATATTATTAGATTCCTCAAAAATACCCTGTCTTGCATCATGCCATCAGTATTTTACGAATTATTTAGTTGAAATACTAATTCAGATATCAGAGTCTGAAATCACCTATCACTATCTTGATATTTATAATGAAACATGTTGATCCAACTCCGTGAGGGGTGGACAATAATAGATTCACAAGACTATTAAAGAAGGAAACCATGCGATGAATAAGATTGATAAGTTCAATTAACAAGATAATTAAAACTCGGTTCCACGTGGAATCCCTACCTACGCCTTATTTTGTAATGCCAATACGTCAAAATAATAATAATAATAGTAATAGTAATAATAATAGTAATGTGTATAGACTGGGTATTATCTCAACAATCATACTTAATCATTGTGTGAGATATATCTTGTCAATCATACTAGGAGGGATCCAGAGCAAGCGCTACTAATCATACTTTCAAGACAGGGCAAGGTTATCTCATTTATCATACTTTCTCTTTAATGCCCCGGTTTCACATGGACGAACTTTTGGATACTTCGTAAGGATAGAAGTCGGCTGTGTCGGGAGTTCGGAAGCAAAATCGGGCCAAGAGTGTCCCTCTTCCGACACTTCCGACAATGCTAACGATCAACAACCGACTAACAGCAGACCAACAGCCAACTAAAATTTGGCTTTAACGACCACCGTTCAGGCATTTAGGAATATCGAAACGACATTTCCAACTGCCGTTGCGACATAAACGAATAAGAAGCGAATTCCACCCAACTAAAACGAATTCGTTACGACATTTCCAACTGTCGTTGCGACATAAACGAATAAGAAGCGAATTCCACCCAACTAAAACGAATTCGTTACGACTGTCCTAAAGACAAATCCAACTGTTACCGAATGCTCTAACGACACATACGAATGCCCTAACAACTGACCCGAATTTGTTCTGGTCGTATATATATGGAGCCGACTTGCTTCCGACTAATTTTTAATTCGGACATATCGGAAGCTTCTTACAACTGTTTTGAACATTTCAAAACAGTTGTAAGAAGCTTCCGACACGTCCAAATTTCTACCGAATTTTTGCCTCGTCTTACGAACTTCCCGACCTCTTACGAAAGTCTTCCGACTACCAAAATTCGGATGAAATTCGTAATATATTCGTCTATGTGAAACCGGGGCATTACACAGTTGGTTTACGTTTGATCTAATAATCATACTGTAGGACAAAGTAAGGTTTATCATACCAGTCATACTTTCTTACAGTTCAAAATTTTCACAACATCCATACTTTGTAGTAGTGCACGGCTTATTACACTTATTTAAGTGGTAGTTTATATAAACAATCATACTTTGTGGTAATCAAACTTTCAGATTGCGTGATGTATTATCTTCCGAATAATGTAACAGTTATACTGAGAGTATTCAACAAACCTCTCACACTTTGTTAAAGCTGAGCAGTAAGATCGAGATTTAATTGCGTGGCAAATCTTTCGATTTGTCACGCTTTGTTTTCGTTATGTTTATTTTTTTTTTTTTTTTTTTTTTTTTTTTTTTTTTTTTTTTTTTTTTGGGAAACTTTTTAGAGAAAATCGAAAATGGTGTAGCATAATTGTATCCACCAAACATTATTAAATGACCTGGAATCAAAAATGAATGTCTGAAACTCAATTTTTGCTGAACCAGGAGTGGGCTATTGCATAATATGCAATTATTTTGCACTTAGTCTGTAGGGTTTATTTATGGACCGATTTGGCTGAAATTTTCTTTAATATCTTCATTGTAAAAAGAAGTATCAGGTGAGACTACACAAATTTCAATTTTTAAATATTTTTGTCCAAAAAATTTGAAACCAAAATTTTCAAAAAAGCTCAAAATTTCTAACTCAGCCGCTAATTATCCGATTGACCTGAAATTCATAGGACATGTACAGAATGTCCATAAAAATCAAATTAATCAATCAAAATTTTTCTATCACTTCCGGTTTTGACGTGAGAACTTCCGGTTTTTCAAAATCACGCCTAGCAGCCCCACTTCCGGTATAAATTTCAGATATTGACAAAAACTATATATATTGTCTGTCAGTCATAATTAGAATGCACTTAGCATAAAAAATCCAAACCGGAAGTGATGCATAAGCTGCCGTCACAGACTGACACATTTCAGCAAAAAATCAATAAGTCCTCTATTTGTTATCCGATTTTTATTATTTTGGTGTCTATCAAAACCTTGTAACCTTGTCTACAGTTTGTTGGAACAGAATTTTGAATTTCGAATTTGAAATTTTGTTATGTTCGTTTGAATTTTTTGAAAATTCAAAAGGCCATATTATGTGACCTTGACCTTTGATGACCTTGAAAATTCCAATGAAGGATGTCCTTGACCTCAGCTATCCATAGGTATGCTGATATTAATTGAAAAATATTAACTTCTGGTTTTATGAACATTTGAAAATTGACATTTTTGTCAACTTTGGACATCTATATCGCATTCTCTAATCAAAGCAGAGAATTAAATTTTTCAATTTTGTAATGCCGATTTGATTATCTTTTAAACGATATATGACAATAACCCATTAAAATATGTTTTCAAAATATTGCGTTTTTTTCGACTGAGGGTTATAACTTACAATGCAATTATCTAATAGCAATATGGTGTGTATAGTCAGTATGTACTAAATTTTCTCTTTTCAACGACATATGACATGAGCAGTTTAATACAAAATCCATTAAAGTGAAAATAGGCATAGAGTACCCCTTTTCTGAGAAAATATTAATAAGGAGTAGAGAGGATTAAAATGATTGACAGGGTTATAGCAGGTTATATAATATGGTAATAAAACTACCCACATGAACTTTTCACATGGAGGTGTGAAGTATTTTAGGTCATAAACAGATTAATCTGATTATGTAATCTTTTAACACTCTAAAAAGTATCAAAAATTTATTCATTTTTTTTGCAAAATTTTCACTTATATTAATTTTACATACAATCATTTAGAGCAGTGAATTTTTGATACATTAACCTGTTCGAATTTTTTTTCTACCATTGACAGAACTCTTTCTACAAGATACACACCGATTTTCTTTTTGTCGTCTGCTAAGGTTATTAAAGGTTATAAGCAAATTAGTCAGACTACATAATCTTTTAACTCTAGGGCTGGACTCTAGCAGACAGCAATTTAGCTGTTTACGCGTCTGCGCTAATCCGTTGCAATAAAAAGTAAGTGCTCAAACTGTTTGTTATCGTCTGCTAAGATTATTATAGGTCAAAGATAAATTAATCTCATTACACATTGTTTTAACTTTATAAAAATTAACATGTTTTTCGAGTGTTTGCTATATTTGATATGATATCAGATTTTTTTCTTATTTTGAGGGTGCTTCTTACCCACGACACTTAATTGACTAACATACATCAATTCAACTGGCTATTGACTGCTCCAATCCATTGAAACAAAAGACAGTATTTCAACTCAGCATTAAAGGAAAATATTGACATTTACACAGTTCGAATGTTGGGGAAAGGGGTATATCCCCTATACAAAATGGCCCCTAGTCAAAATGGCCATAAAAGTTAAATTTGGTCAAAATGGCCAGTCACCATGGCCCCTATTTTGGTCAAAATGGACCGGTCACCATGGCCCCTATTTTGGTCAAAATGGATTCTGAATTAACATCTCTATCACATTTTCTAATCAACGCAGATAATTAAATTTTTCAATTTTGTAATGGCGATTTGATTAGATTTTAAACGATATATGACAATAAACCATCAAAATATGTTTTCAAAATATTGGGTTTTTTTCGACTGAGGGTTTGCGTTCGCAACACGTCTGCACTAATCCGTTGCAATAAAAAGTTAATTGGGCCCCTATCCAAATTGGCCCTTAGTCAATGGTTTGGTCAAAATGGCCAGTCACCATGGCCCCTATTTTGGTCAGAATGGCCTTTGAATTTCTCCTTTGATTTCAACCATTTTGACCTTTTTTGAGGACCATTTTTACCATTTATCAGGAACCATTTTGACCAAACGAGGGGCCATTTTGGATAGGGGCCCAATTGACTTTAACCTGTTTTTATCGTCTGCTTAGCTCATTATTTGTTCGTAATTGTTGAATGTATTTGTAATGTATCGTCTATGCAGTCACTATTCGCAAAGTAGTCGTTATTAGCCTGCTCTTATTTCCGATTTCCAACTGTCAAGGGATCTTTAACGTGCACAGCCAATAGCACACGGGGCCTCGGTTTATTGTCCCATCCAAGCGACTAGACGCTTTTCCATGTCAGCCCCTCCGACCTGCATCACTGACAGGGGGAAACCGGGTTGAAAAATCCGAAGGTGTCATCTCGACCCATGCCGGGATTGAACCCTAGACCTTCAGGTTAGCGAGCAAGCGTCTAACTCGCTGAGCCACCACGGCTCCCTAATTATAAAGAAGAAAAAAATGTCTTAAATTTGGGAGTTTTAAAAATAGAACACATTACTTTGAATATTTAAGAATATTAACGTAATTGTTATCTATAGACCACCTGTTTATCGATTAGAATTATTTCTCCTAATGTTACAAAGATCACTAGTTGAATTACAAGAATCTGGTGTATGTTATTATGGGAGATTTCAATCAAAATATCATTTGTTTATACTTAATTGTTTTCAAAAATTTGGTTTTCAACAACTTGTTCAGCATTATCATATTTAAAGGAAAGGAATTCCGTCACATAATGTTCACATTTCACACAAACCTGTATATTATAGCTACCATGAAGCTATAAAAATAACCATACCCATAAGTTATATTGATATAATATTGAATCTATAACCCTTTCACAAAACTTTTTACTAAAATTGAGGGAGTGAATACCAGACTTTAGGGGTTTGAAGTTCAAAAAGTCTTACAGCTATCAGGCAAAGTATCACGGGCCACGCTCAGTGCTGTTCACAGCTCTAGTATCTCTATTTCGTTCCATTCATTTATTCCGATAAAATATCCCGAATAACATGTGCAACTTGATCCATAGTTATTTTGGCATGATTGCACAAGTTTTTTTTTAAATGATTTAAAGTATGTATAGTACATGTATCTTTATATCTATGTAGATATTTAAATTTCAGAGTTGTAAGATAATACAAGACAGATAAGAAAGGATTTCGTTCCATTTTACATACGGAGTTTCATTTATTGATTTCTGTTTTCATATAAACTGAGCCTAATTGTAATAACATGTTATCATAGTCTATATTATATTTCAGGTAACTCACCTTCGTCAGTAGAACCAGATTACGTGGAGAGTGCAGTTTAATTATTGTAAAATATTGAATTTACAGTCAATATTATTAGATAATGCCATTAGTGACGAATACAATATCTCGCCATTAATAAGACAATAACTTATTTATTGAAATCAATTTATTAAAAGGCTATGGTATTAACGAGAACATTGTAAAAGGTCAATAACTAAATTGTGATGAAGGCTGTATATGTAGAAGAAGGACTATTGATGAGTTGTATATTATAAAAGATCAATATAATACAGTGACAAGGTACCATGTCGTCAGTGTAAACTCGTGTATAGTCACAAACACTGTCTATTCTTTCACTTTCATGGTTTACTCTTCTTCAGTTCGGTATAACTATTATAACTGACGCTGGGATCTAATTATCCGAATGCTTAAAGAAATTTATATCAACTTTATATACAACGGAACTTTTGATCAGTGAATTGAAGAGGTTTGATTACTGCACTAGTGATTCTATGAATACTGATGATGTTCAAATGAAATCTTGTGAAAGTGATCATATCTGGTAGTCATGTGAGAATTTGAAATGCCAATCAGATAATTAATCATTCAAAAATAATTACTAATGGGATTTTTGAATCAGGTCACTTTAACTTTAGTGTAAATTGTTTTCTAATTGAAGTTTTCTAACATAGAAAAATGTGCATATTTAGTTAAACTGGTGAGCTGAAGTTTTTTGGCTTAAAGGATCGAAGTTTTTAAGGATAGTGTTTTAGGACGATCTGTAAAAATGTCTGAATTGAGTGAAGATAGTGTTGGACAGTATTTAAAGGAGCATCCCGAGTTTATCACAAAATGGTTGTTAGAGAACCCTCCACCAGATACGGGACAATTAGTTCCCGATGCTCCTAAAAGAAAGATCAGTGAACAAGTGGTTAAAGAAGAAACATGCGACTCTCTTCTGTCGGGAATCACAAGTTTTTCCCAAATTGTTAAGAACTCCATTACAGGAAGTATTTTTAAAAGTTACATACAAGGTGAACGAGCGAGAAAAGTGTCAGTTAAAAAAGACCGATCGTCTCTGGTTCATATGTCAGAAGAAGATTTGTTCATGGAACTAATTAGAGACATTGCTAGTGAATTAGATGTCAATGTTTTATGTCACAAAATTCTTCAGAATGTCAGTATATTAACTAACAGTGATAGAGGAAGTCTTTTTCTATGTCGAGGAACAAAAGAAAACCGTTATCTAGTCTCAAAACTCTTTGATGTTACCGATACATCTACTTTAGAGGAATCTATACATACTGAAGAAAACGAGATCAAAGTGCCTTTTGGAAAAGGAATTGCAGGACGTGTAGCATTAACTAAAGAAACAATCAACATAATAGATGCATACCAGGTAAGATTTCCTTTTAATCAATTTCATAGTTTCTGACACAAAAATCAGGAAAGAAAGATGGGTTCAATTTTCCTGTAAAGTGCGGAATCTCGAAATAATGATACCTTCAGATGATGATATCCATCCTGTACATCTTGTCGGTGTTATATAAAGGTGTAGTATAGATTGGGCGGTTTGGATGTATAGCCTTTTCTAATATACACAATCTCAGCAACGTTAATGTGGTTGAATTTTGAGGAATACGGGAAAATGTTTTGTATCCTGTAGAGAGTATGGCGCCTACTCAACTATATTGTGAAAATATATGAATAATTGTACTAAAACTTGGTTGTACCCTTGACAATTGTTAAACCTTATGAACTTTCATGGAAACTAAGTCTTTGTCTCACAAATACGTGACGGATCAGAAATTATTATCAGTTCGATCACACCCCAGGCGAGACTAAAGTGCTCATATTTCGAATACAGTACTTTATTATGCATACATTGTTCTGGAGTATCAACACTGCACAATAATCATATATTATTACCTACATGTACATGTAAGTTATATTTATCATAATTTAGGCCCCTATAATTATGTAAACCAAGAAATACCTGTATACAGTATATGAGGCTACATGTATATATTCAGTACAGATTAAATACAGAAAGTAATGAAATATCTAGCCTATATGGCTTCCAAATATAACATTTAAAAGCTTTATACACATATATTTCTCATTTATAAATATCAATTTTACTGCCACCCACACTGATTACAAATATAAAATCCATCTCAGAAATATTACAACATAAACTAATATATATTATGTTGTTACCTAAAGTTTCACGCTGTGCGATCTTTAGACAACTGATTTATTACAGCCTGATGCCTTATTTATCTATCTTCCGATTTTATACAATTGAAATACACACTTTTATACATATAACATTATTATATGTAACATTTATATCCAATATGACATCAGACAAAACGCCACTTTTCAGGTTTATAAATTGAAAGAAGACTAAAATACATCTTCAGTAGCGCGGACATTGTCAGATAACCGTGATATATTAAGCTAATTATTAATTAAGATAGATAAACTCTCCAGTGGAATATTACGCTTGAATTATATTTTCTTCGGGCATGGCATCCGCGTTCGATAACAAAATCACTCGGTTAACTGTATTGTAAAATAATTTTGTGACCTCATCAAGAGTTTGTGCGTCCCTGAAAAATGATTTACAAATCATTTAAATCATAGCAATATCCATCTACATTGTATATACAAGCCAGCTTATCTGGTTGAGAGTTTGTAGTATTTTCAACTTATTTGAAAAGAGGGCTAATTCTGTCAAGTCCATCGGATGCTTCCATTCTTGACCATGCATATAATTATACTCTTCAATTTGTCGGTTCAACGAATAATTAATGGCATCATTAGCATAGATCTGGAAATTTAGAAGAGGCATATTACAGGCCCGTAGGAACAGGGGGGGGGGGGGGGGGGGCAGGGGGGGCTTCTGCCCCCCCAATAATTTTGACATTAATGACTGAAGCAATACAAAAATTCTTTTTTTTTAAGATAAAACAAGAAGTTACTGGTATGTTTTTAGGGACAATGAAAGCAAAATTGCTTTATATAGGCAGGAGCATCCTTGAATTCTGCACAACCCCCTTGAGAATGAGTTTTTGCACATTTTGCCCCCCAATACGAAATTGCTTCCTACGGGCCTGTATTACACATGTCACATGTCAAATGATTCCACATGGTATAACTTGTCTGACTTATCATTATTTCCTTTAATGTCAGATAAAAGGAGCCACTTACCAATAGTCCTCATCTTGTCGGAAGTACTATAATTTTTAAGGAGAACTCTATAACGTTTTAGTACTCCCTCGGGTACCATTAGGTGGTTTTATTCTTACTGAATGACTGTTAACAGAATTGTTGATCGAATAGATCATTGACATCTTGTATAAAATCCGAGTGCTTTCACTGAAACTTGGGTATTCTACATATCACACTATAGTGTTTCACTTACATTCATATACGTGTTAGTATGAAGCAACCATTGATCCAGTATGTTGTAACATGCTATCAACTTATGGTTTAAGTACAAAAAGGTAAATATAACCGTTTTAATACATTTACGGACATTTATAAATTATTCCCCTATGACTGGAAATGTTTCAGCTATAAACAATTGACATTGAACTTGACAGATTCACAAAATGATTGATGACAAGTTTAACTAATCATGGGATTCTTGGATTGAATTTGAAAAACAGAAAAGTGCCTCGATGATCATAGATGAACAAGTATTATTCTATACCATTGACGCTTTTCTTTTCTCTCAACGTCACAGTTTTCAGTTTACCTTTTACACGGAATGACCGAAATTTGTTTTTTTTGTGCCATAAAGAAACTGATCATTATCCTTTACACATTGTAGTTTATTTTGAAGATAATTCTATCTGCTCATCAAGAGGATCTTAATGATCACGATCAATGGTCATGACACCATGAACTGTTTACATCAAGGCGAAACAGTCCAGCGATTACTGCTTGTCGGGAACATTCTGTCTGAAATACTGTCAATCTCAGCTCATTGTACCGAGCTTTACAATTCAATTATTACATGATGAATCGATGAGTGTTTCTGACAACGTGATATCTATCAGGAACCATGGACCAATTTCGTTATAACAACAACAATGGAAAACAATGGAAATAGTTTAGCACGAATCTGTATTTGTTCCGTCTGAAGATTGGCAAGAAGGTTAATTGGTCGAGTTGAATAATGAGAAGTAGAAGTAGTGTTTGTTGAGATGTTTATCTGTCTAGTGATAAAATAGTAGACTGTCAGGCCATACTATAGTCTTTCTAATTAATGTTTTTTGTTTGAATACAAATACCATTTAGCAGATCAATACTGAACTATTAGAAACTGGCTTCTACAGTTCACTCTCTTTATATTAAACTAAATGTCAGTTGTTTAAAATCATATAAAAGTCTATTTCGGGAGAATAATCAGAGTAGTGAAAGTCAAGCTGGTAAATGACATATTAATTATAGTTGAAGGCAATTCAATAAATCATTCTATGCACTAGTGTCACCAACATCTGATGACATGAAACGAACTTATTCATCACTACATATTGTATCTTTTTACTGATTTACACGTTGTGATAGAATAAGAGCATAAAAATCTATCAAATCTATCGAGAATCGGAAATGAATTGAAGGCAATCTAAATTATTCTGCAGCTTGTGAACTAATGAAGATAGACAACCTGGAATGCAACATCAGAGATACGAGAACAGCAGCAATTAAGAGCCTACTCTTTTTCCATTATAAGTGTCTAGAAAACTATTAGGTACACAGTTGGAAATGCATAGTCCACAGGGTAAGACTAATCAGAAGTTATCAATGTCGTTCTAATTTAAAGTGACATTGTATTGAGGAACTCTGGCAATTCTACTGTGTTGGAAAATAGAAACTCATGCTATACAAGAAATTTTACATTTGTGGTAGCCTAACATAAAACAGTTGAACTTTTGTGAATTAATTTTTTAATAATTTATGTATTAAACTACTGAAAAGCAACCATTGTTCTAGTCTGATAATATTCTCTATACATTGATTTCTAGTAATCGATTAAACCATAATTTAACTTCTTGTTTTAGAATTCATCTCTTATAATATTCCATTTTTATGATCAATAAATGACGATGTTTGAATACTAGAAGACCAAACACTTGATAATAACGAGAAAAAATCCCCGTTTCTATTCCCGTCTATAAATCCCAGCTTACAGAATTAGTTTGTTTATGGAAAGGTTTCGATCAATCTACTGAATAAATATGAAAAAGCTAAATGAAAATTCTAGTCACTAAATGAATATTATGTTTTCAAATCACGCAATTATTTAAAAAAAAAAAAAAGGGTTAATACCTGATATTATACACTAACTGTTAACATAGTTCATACCTCTAGTATTAAATACGGATATTATACACTGACTGTTAATATAGATCATACCTCTAGTACTATCTACTGATATTATACACTAACTGTTAATATAGACCATACCTCTAGTACTATCTACTGATATTATACACTGACTGTTAATATAGATCATACTTCTAGTACTATCTACTGATATTATACACTAACTGTTAACATAGACCATACCTCTAGTACTATCTACTGATATTATACACTAACTGTTAATATAGATCATACCTCTAGTACTATCTACTGATATTATACACTAACTGTTAATATAGATCATACCTCTAGTACTATCTACTGATATTATACACTAACTGTTAACATAGTTCATACCTCTAGTATTAAATACTGATATTATACACTGACTGTTAATATAGATCATACGTCTAGTACTATCTACTGATATTATACACTAACTGTTAATATAGATCATACCTCTAGTACTATCTACTGATATTATACACTGACTGTAAATATAGATCATACCTCTAGTACTATCTACTGATATTATACACTAACTGTTAATATAGACCATACCTCTAGTACTATCTACTGATATTATACACTAACTGTTAATATAGACCATACCTCTAGTACTATCTACTGATATTATACACTAACTGTTAATATAGACCATACCTCTAGTACTATCTACTGATAAAAACCTCTTGTGACGTCATCCCATTGTTATGGCAGGTCTTTCTTTTTGCTAATATCCCTCCACTCAGGGACATTCGAGAGAATATCCCTCAACCCAGGGATATTCGAGATAATATCCCCGTGGACAGGTACATTAGAGATAATATCCCCTCTACCAAAGTACATTCGAGAGAATATACTTTAATCTAACACCAATACATTTGAGCAATCAACTCTACGTCTTAAAGATTTTTTTCTTTCAAAATCAAGCTGATGTATTGTAACTAGTCACTAACCAGTGACAAAGTATGCAATCTTATCAGACAGTATCAAGTCACAACCAGTGATCTGTAAGGTTTCTTGCTTCCTATAATAAAATAAAGGTTGATACAACAATATATACCCTCACATTTCTTGTAATGTTTTTTACTGGTCATCTTATTTTTTAAAAACGGTTTTAAAAATTTAAAAACTAGATTTTTAGAGCGTAATTAATTTTCGAGGGATTTGTATCTTTCAATACTACATTTTAGAATTTTTTAATGTAAAATTAGATATTTAATATTAAAAACTAAATATTTCTGAAAATTCTGGAACATTTTTTCACACGACATGGATTACCCCCCATGTGATGTTAAATGTATTGATTGATTTTTCAACATATTTACCAATTATTGAATTAGGAATCGGTTTTTATGTCGGATAATGCATGGTTTCTATCGGGATTAGTTGACATAATGCCCTTGGGCTCGGAAAAGCCCTCGGGCCTTCGGCCCTCGTGCTTTCCCGAACCCGCGGGCATTATGTCAACTAATCCCTCGAAGCCATGCATTATCCTACACATATTATACACTGACTGTTAATATAGATCATACCTCTAGTACTATCTACTGATATTATACACTGACTGTTAATATAGATCATACCTCTAGTACTATCTACTGATATTATACACTGACTGTTAATATAGATCATACTTCTAGTACTATCTACTGATATTATACACTGACTGTTAATATAGATCATACCTCTAGTACTACCTACTGATATTATACACTGACTGTTAATATAGATCATACCTCTAGTACTATCTACTGATATTATACACTGACTGTTAATATAGATCATACCTCTAGTACTATCTACTGCTATTATCAGAGCTCTGATATTATACACTGACTGTTAATATAGATTATACCTCTAGTACTATCTACTGATATTATACACTAACTATTAATATAGATCATACCTCTAGTACTATCTACTGATATTATACACTAACTGTTAATATAGATCATACCTCTAGTACTATCTACTGATATTATACACTAACTGTTAATATAGATCATACTTCTAGTACTATCTACTGATATTATACACTAACTGTTAATATAGATCATACCTCTAGTACTATCTACTGATATTATACACTGACTGTTAATATAGATCATACCTCTAGTACTACCTACTGATATTATACACTGACTGTTAATATAGATCATACCTCTAGTACTATCTACTGATATTATACACTAACTGTTAATATAGACCATACCTCTAGTACTACCTACTGATATTATACACTGACTGTTAATATAGATCATACCTCTAGTACTACCTACTGATATTATACACTGACTGTTAATATAGATCATACTTCTAGTACTATCTACTGATATTATACACTGACTGTTAATATAGACAATACCTCTAGTACTATCTACTGATATTATACACTGACTGTTAATATAGATCATACCTCTAGTACTATCTACTGATATTATACACTGACTGTTAATATAGATCATACCTCTAGTACTATCTACTGATATCATACACTAACTGTTAATATAGATCATACCTCTAGTACTATCTACTGATATTATACACTGACTGTTAATATAGATCATACCTCTAGTACTATCTACTGATATTATACACTAACTGTTAATATAGACCATACCTCTAGTATTATCTACTGATATTATACACTAACTGTTAATATAGACCATACCTCTAGTACTATCTACTGATATCATACACTAACTGTTAATATAGATCATACCTCTAGTACTACCTACTGATATTATACACTAACTGTTAATATAGACCATACCTCTAGTATTATCTACTGATATTATACACTGACTGTTAATATAGACAATACCTCTAGTACTACCTACTGATATTATACACTGACTGTTAATATAGACCATACCTCTAGTATTATCTACTGATATTATACACTAACTGTTAATATAGACCATACCTCTAGTACTATCTACTGATAATATACACTGACTGTTAATATAGATCATACCTCTAGTACTATCTACTGATATTATACACTAACTGTTAATATAGATCATACCTCTAGTACTATCTACTGATATTATACACTAACTGTTAATATAGATCATACCTCTAGTACTATCTACTGATATTATACACTGACTGTAAATATAGATCATACCTCTAGTACTATCTACTGATATTATACATTAACTGTTAATATAGATCATACCTCTAGTACTATCTACTGATATTATACACTGACTGTTAATATAGATCATACCTCTAGTACTATCTACTGATATTATACACTGACTGTTAATATAGATCATACCTCTAGTACTATCTACTGATATTATACACTGACTGTTAATATAGATCATACCTCTAGTACTATCTACTGATATTATACACTAACTGTTAATATAGATCATACCTCTAGTACTATCTACTGATATTATACACTAACTGTTAATATAGATCATACCTCTAGTACTATCTACTGATATTATACACTGACTGTAAATATAGATCATACCTCTAGTACTATCTACTGATATTATACATTAACTGTTAATATAGATCATACCTCTAGTACTATCTACTGATATTATACACTGACTGTTAATATAGATCATACCTCTAGTACTATCTACTGATATTATACACTGACTGTAAATATAGATCATACCTCTAGTACTATCTACTGATATTATACACTAACTGTTAATATAGATCATACCTCATACATCATTAGAGATATTACTTAATATTATTAACTTAAATGATTACCGTATTTAAAATAACTTCAGCAAATGCAACTAGATCACATGGCACCTGTCACCAATGTTAGCATTTTCTGCTTGATTGGTGATCATGTAGTAGATACATCTAGCACAGACATGATCATAAAATGTCATTATCATACCTTCGATAACAGGAACAAAGAACAAAACATTAGTATACAATTTACTGCCGTAACATCCATAATGATTATATTTTGACAAATGAAACACATTGCAATGACAGCTAAGGTTTGTAAGAGATTCAAAGCAAGTCATTGGAGAACAGACTTTCATGACAAAAAATAGATATTTCTGAGCATTTTTTACTGAGAGCAAATATAATCGCACACACAACACAGCAACGTCACAATTTAAATTGGAAAAATGAATTTCCATATTTACACCCTGAAATACACATTTGTAATTATAAACAAAGTAACCCCGAGGCAAAAATTTATAAACTATGAAGAAAAACCAGATTTCAATTTAATTCATTTTGTTGCCGACAGCTTGAATTGATGAAGACTCTAAAAGATGTCATAATCAACGACATTCTTCAAAATTTTAACAAGCCAAAATTACAATTACTATTAAGTACTTTCAAACAAAGAGCAGTAAATTTGTAACTTCGTCTGTTTTCAGGATCCAAGATTTAACCAGGAAGTCGATAATATAACTGGATACAGAACCCACAGTATTTTATGTTTACCTATTATTAATTATGAAGGGGAAGTAATTGGAGTCGCACAAATTATCAACAAAATCAGTGGCAACCATGTTTTTACTCCGGCAGATGAAGAGGTATGGTATTTCTTTTACACGTTAGTTTTTTATATTTATTAGATCCCTAAGGTATAATCAGTTTCAGTTCTCATTGGAGCAAGGTTGATAACTCTGCCTGTTATAGTACATGTATTTGAAACAATGAATTGATAAATTCATTAATCCACACATATCTAGTGCTTTTTTCTTACATAAATTGTCTATTTGTCCAAAAAAGAATGCATGTCATTTGGTTGAATCAACTCGTGTCTATTTCTCATCGATAGCTTTTCTTGCAATTCCACTTAAACTAACGCGTCACCCTACGTCATCCTACTGATATGCATATATATCAATAATAGCTTTCGGTAGATCAGTGGGGGTGACGTCATAAAAAGCGTTAGTTTAAGTGGAATTGCAAGAATCACAGACGTCAGAATGGAGATTTTAATGGCGCAAATTGATGCTATCAGTGCCCCCGATACACATACAAAGTTTAGAAAACCTCTTTATAATCCCTTTAAAGGAATAATACCTCTTGAAATGATCAGAAACAGAAAAATTACTACAAGATATACAACAAATTAAGCGTTTTATTTGGCGTTTTTTCATTAATAAACTGTAATTTTAAGGAAATACAGAATTAACATCTATTACATTAAATTCTAACTTAAAGAGGTTTTCTAAACTTTGTATGTATACTAATAGTGATCTACCGGAAGCTACTATTGATATCTATGCAAAAAATATTAGTGACGTCGTAAAACGCGTTAGTTAGTTTTAGTGGAATTGCAAGAACCACAGAATGGAAATTTAAATAACGGAAATTGATGCTATCAGTACCCCAATACACATAAAAAGTTTAGAAAACCTTTTTACATTTAACTTTACATTGGTCTCAATTTATATGTCGACTTCTTGAATTCAAAATGTCACTTGTCGCTATTGTTCATTTAATTCCTGTCTAAGACGATTCAGTGGCAATGGCGTTAGAGAGCTACAGGGAATGCCCAAGTAAATCTTAAGTTTAAATGACATTTCAATGTCTGTAATTTTAAAACTCAACCTCCGATCTCAAGCTGTAATAACCAAACTATCAATTTAAGGAATTGAAACACACCTTGTTAGTTTATAAAAGAAACATATTTCGACAAATATCGAAGATACAAAGGTTTTACACCATTAGAGTTAAGATTTTGGCAATAATCGAAAATCTCTGGACAAATTTGAAAGTAATATGTAATAGTTTCCAGTTTCCAGTTTCCATGGTTATTCCGATAAAAAAATGCAACATACTTCGATATTCCATAAATTATTAACATAAATATATGTGAATATAGATAATTGGTACAAAAATATCATTAGTATTGATTTTGTGGAAATTTATGTTGGATAACGAGTTTTAATGCTCATTATTTTCAACCTGAGGTCTTCGTGTCTTCGACCAGCATGTCAACTATTGATAAACTACGTCTGAGAAAATCTCCAAATCGGCTTATAATAATTTACTGTGCGATTTCAGACAGTAAATAACTGCGATTCCGAGTTTAAATGCCGTTTTACAAACAAGTGATGACCTATACAGGGTCCATCTTACATTATTTTAGTATGTATAGCATTAGTAAATAGATCATAGTCTTGATGCACTATATTACTAGGTGTTCTAAAGGATTAGGACACGTTATAATTAAACCAACTCCCCAAATTATCTTTCTCTTAGAATGAAAAAAAAAAATCTAAACTTTCAACTTGGTCAATATATATTCATCAAGGGACTTACCTGGTGGTATATAACAACAGATTACTAGTACCTAAATAATCTGATAAATGCAGAAAACGATGTTTATACTAGTATACAATAATTGAAAAACGCTTACTCAAATTTTAAGCGTTTTTTTTTTAATAATAACCTGTTATTTAATGGAAAATTATGGGTTTATCTGATTTTTATACCCTAGGTATACTGTTGATGAATATATACTCGTATTGACTAAATTTGAGAACTTAATTTTGTTGTTCATTTTAAGAGGTGGTATCGCTTTAACATCTTGAAGAAGTCATAATAACAATTGCATATATGATAAAAGTTCGATGCATAACTTAAAAGCCCGAAATGAGAATCGAACAAGAGAGAAAATATGGTCCAGTAATCAATAACACAATACTAAAAAAAAACTTTTATCTTCACCAGTCGTCAAAAATTTATTCTTATAGTAATTAATTAACGATTTTGAAATGGTATAAGTGATGAAGTTGGTTATATACCCCAATCGTCATATCTACCTTAATCATGGTAGCTAAATATTGAGACTGAAATGAAGTCTATATTTTTATGCTCTGTTTTACCGGAAAATATGCTGAAGTCGCCTTGATATTCACAGGGGATATTTTGTAATAATACTTTTTTTGTCATTTCCGTTGTCTAGAAAGTGTTTAAAGTCACTTCCTGTATTCTCATTTATTTCACTTTACGATTTTAGGTCGATTTCTTAATATTGATTTATAAAGTAATTTTAAACATGTCTGCTTCAAAAAGATTTAAGAAAAGAATTCTTATCAAACGTAATAATGTGTTTTATTCTGATTGATTTGTTGGATTCTATCCATAATAACAACTGACAGATGAAATAATGTTTTTTCTTACAATTTTCTCAGTTCTTTCTTCAGAATTGATTTTATATTAAATGTAAAGTGGGATGGAGAATTACCCCCTACTCTCTTATTACTTTTCTTGACATTTACAATAAGCTAGATAGAGAAGATTTCACATTCGAATGTCTAACTAAAGAACATAAAGAATTACAGCCTGTCACTCTATAGTATCATATGACAGAGAATTAGATCTCACATTATTCATCCATAATCATAAGGTTATGAAGTCACGTCTCCTCAAATTGCCTAATAATAACTTTATTTTTTCGACCTCCATGAACGACCACATCTTGATCCCCGATATTTTTCTATTGCGCAGACCCATAATACATAATATGAGGCATAAATATATGAAAATATTACTAAAAACATCTATCAAAGTATCAATATTATTATCAAATGGAAATATCATTAAGCAATTGATATTCCATTCGAATGCTGAGTTGCAAACCCGGTTTTTGAGTGACATCAGGCGTAGATGAAATTGTTTCTATCTTGCTGCCTCGGCGTGTTTTTATGACCTTGAGCACAAAGTAGAACATCAATCCTTTGTTCTAATTCTATTGAAATTATTTGTCTCTTTATAATATTCTCTGGGGCTGAAAGCTGGGTTTCCGTCCTATAGTTATTGCTCTGAATGTAAATAATAAGATTATATCTAACAGAAAGAAACGATGTGTGTATTGTCCTCCAGCTCGCTATAATATACGGAAATGCTGTCGAGATTTGACAGGAAAAGAAATCTCGAGATATTTTATGTCAGAAGAGATCTGTCTGTAAATTAGAGCTTTGAGCCAAGAACAGACAGAAAATTGTTTTTTAATTTGTTAAGTCCCAGAAGTATATAGTTAACGTGAAAGATTTCCAGGGAATATCCAATATAATTTTATTCCTAGATGTAAATAACAAAGATGTTTTTATTTCAAAGCCCCTTTAACCATAAGAGCGTCTTTGGGATTCTATGATGGAATCTATATAACTTGCGTTAAATTTCCTCCTATGCCTACATAGCAGTTTGAGACAATTCACTAATGCTTTTTTCAATTTCAGGTATTCAAAAAGTATCTTACGTTCTGTGGAATTGGTATCACAAATGCCCAGTTATTTGAAATGTCTGTACAGGAATTTACCCGCAATCAGGTACGTATTAGACTGAAACGTATTTGACAATGGTTAATTACAGCGATTGTTGTATTATGTTGCCCAAACATCGTGGACAAAATCGATGTCAACATCCAAAGAAACCTCTTTTTATCTTAATTCCTTTATAAGCCAAGCTATCAAAGTTTACATAACTCCCGTATTACATTATAAGAATATAGGAAGAACATCATTAACAAAGCTAATCTATCGCCATAATAGATGGTAAAAAGCTTACAGAATAGATGAGCCAGCCAAAACTAACGACAGTAAGAAATATCAGATAAAATCACTGTGTGACATAATACATCAACAACACAATTCTATTCCTATTTCATGTTTGAAAGTCAAAAAAATCTTTTACTAGATTCCAATTATCGTGCTCTCATATTAAATCGTAATAGACTCAAGATTTTATCGACTTCAGTTTGAAATATAATATATTAGAAAAATCTGTCTTCTTCCGAGATCCTCGCAAGTTATTGCATCAAGAATATTTAACATGCTTAGAATAGTGTCCCTAGTAAAATACTATCATTGTGATATACCAGAAGCTTTAATTGATCAATTCATCTGGAGCTAAGAATGTTAAGAGTATTTGCACATTGAGTAGACGTTCCAATTTGACTGTCTTGACCGGAAATCGCTCTCTCCAGAATCCGGAAATTGGCACTGTGGATATCGGCTTTGGTGTAATCGTGTCTGTAAGGTGCAAGCACTGATACAAAAATCCACAGCAATACATTCAATCAGAAAAAGACGAATCTGTCCGATACAAAATATAGCTTATTGTCAGTCATGGATAAAGCAGAGAATATGGTTCTCAGGAAGCCTTTCCAAAATGAATCATCGGTGAGTGTTATCCGGTGGGAGTGAAACGATATAGTAATCCATTTCGGCCCATTCAGTATCAATGTTTTTGTATTAATATCAAAAGGAATCATAGGAGATTACAAATTATTTGCATTGACAATGTGACGAATAAAAGTTGTACTGGGTACTCTTTGGTACACTTATTTAAAGAAACAGAATTATTATTAAGTGACGGATTTTGCGCAGACCATTTTTCTTTTCACTTTCTACTTCCAACTTTGCCATTTTTTTGGTTAACCGAATTGTCGTGTTTGTAACCGGTTTTCAGTTGCGTGCATCAGAAGTTATAACATGTTTCAGTAATAAAAAATGTAAAACGAAAGCATTGAGGTTGAACTTTCAAATGTCTAAAAATTTCTCTTCCTTCACAGTTTATCATCTTCTACCAATTTTTCAAATCGACGAACTAATGATTGTACTGATATTGATTGAGTGTACAGTTAGAGCTGATCAACATCTCTCATCATTGCATGTTCTAGAATAATCAGAGTAAACAGGACGCCAATCAATGTAAACAGCTTGTACCTTTAAATTATCGATACACCTTTAAATATATTTCTATTCAATAAAATAACGCAACAATACAATTGTAAGAAATGTATGCGTGTGAATAGGATTGTGTAAAAGCTATAAATGTCACCATATGAGTCTTTTATATCACAATGCTATAACTAAGTTTAGGCCTATACACATTTCATGTCCAGTTACACTTATAAAAAATATTAAGTGTCTTTGAAAAGTTAAATGATTTAAAAGATGACGCGTCAGTGCTTACACAGGTCGTTATCAAGAGAGGTAGATACTAAGGTAATAAAGATTCTGTTTGAATTTCAATTTCAATTTGAAATTTGTGATGTAGTTCAACCCTTTAGAAATCTTGTTAACATGATGTTGATATACAGTAGTGTAGTCTTTTTAACATAATAACTTAGAATAGCTTGCACTTACAAATTAATCATGGCTGAAACACAAGTTTTTTCTTACTTGCTCTTATCGGTGACAGATATTACTGTGAACAAACTTTAGCAAGGAGGATGATTGGACGGCAACTTTACGTTTTGATATGACCATGCAAGACCGGACTGTGTTTGGTAAAGACCTGTAGAAGTACAAAAAGAGATGATTGACTGTTCTAGCATACTTTCTCTTCTTTTCATTAATCCGAATCAGACAACGATTGCAATCCTTGTCATTAAAATGCAATTGCACAAAGACATGTAACTCTCATACACTCCTTATTCTGCAATTCTTTATAACTGATTTATCACATAAAGCATTGTGTTTAATGTGATGGAAATAATGGAATATATTAAGAACAATGGTAACTAGAACCGTGATAACGGTACTGAGCAGTGCGCAATTTAAACATCCTTGAACGGTTGCATTTTAGTCCTGCATATAAATTAGGTCATGTGACAGAGCTGTTTATAGTTAAAAATCTCAATTTTCAATCGGCTTTTAAACCGGAAGTAAACATCGGAATACACAAAGTAAAACATCATTTGATATCGAGGGCAATAGCTTTGGTTCAGATCAAAAGGTCATCAAACGTCAAGGTCACGAGTTTTGAGCTTTGAAAGTGTTTGCTATTGCTGAATTTCTTTAACCGGAAATAGACAAAACTTTTAATCGAAATTAGGAAATCGGCTGTCACCATTTTGTTAGTAATATATTGAAGATGCCATAGACATCAACATTATGTAAATCGGATGATATCCTGATCACTTATATCGATTTAAAGAAAAGTTGGTCATTTCAAGATGGTGGTCTACTAGTTACTTCCGGATCAAATTTTATCCTTTTTTTTCTATGAATGTTATGTCATTTTATATCTTCAAAAGAATGTGTCCACTCTCTTTAAAAATCCACAATTTAGGAACCACGTGTTTTTTCGCGCCAAAAAAGCCACGCAGTTACTTTAAAACAATGAACAAAATTTCCAAATTAAAAAAAAAGCAAAATGATTAAAATATCTACTATTATATATCAAGAGGAGATAAGCATAATAAGAAAAGACGATTTTTTGTGACGTACGTGAATTAGGTTCAAACTGACAATTTTCATTTGGCTATAAAACAAGAAGTAAATATTGGACAACAAAAATGAATTCACCATTGGATAGATCTCATTTCGAGCAATAACTTTTGTTCGGATCATAAGGTCAACAAATGGCAAGGTCACATGTTATGAGCTTTAAAAGTGTTCCAATAATTGCTGAATATCTTATACCGGAAATAGACAAACACCATAATCGAAATTAGCAATTCAGCTGCCCTCATTTTGTTGGCAATAGATTGAAAATGCCATAAACATCAAAATTATGGTGGCCAACGTGTTACTTCCGGTTACGATTTTGTCATATTTTTTTCTTTGTTAGTCATGTTCTTTCATATCTTAAGAAGAAATTGTTACCTATCTTATGAAATCCGTAATTCAGATAACACGTGTTTTTTCCCGCCAAAAAAACACGCAAATTACTATAGAACAAAGAACAAAATTCCAAATAGCAATTTTGATCAAAATATCTAGTGTTATATATGACTGGAAAGAGGAGATAAAGCGTAAAAAGAAAAGAAGATATTTTGTGACGTGACGTCACGTGACAGAGCTGTTCAAAGTTCAAACTAACAATTTAAATGGCTATAAAACCGGAAGTAAATATTGGACAACAAAAATGAATACACCGTTGGGTAGATCTCATCATGGGCAATAACTTTTGTTCAGGTCATAAGGTCACCCAAATCCAAGGTAACGTGTAATGAGCTTTGAAAATTTTTGTCATTTCTGAATATCTTTTACCGGAAATAGGCAAACATCACAATCGAAATTAGCAAATTGGCTGTCATCATTTTGTTGGCCATAGATTGAAAATGCCCTAGACATCAATATTATACAAATTGGATGATACCCTGTTCACTTCTCTCGATTTAAAGAAAACATGTTCATTTCAAGATGGTGACCAGCGTGTTACTTCCGGTTACGATTTTATCATATCATTTTTCTTTGTTAGTCATGTTCTTCCATATCTTAAGAAGAAATTGTAACTTATCTTATGAAATCCGTAATTAAGATTACACGTGTTTTTTCCCGCCATTTTTTCCCCGAGTTACTATAGAACAAAGAACAAAATTCGAAAAAGCAATTTTGATCGAAATATCTAGTGTTATACATTTTTGGAAACAGGAGATAAAGCGTGATAATAATAAAAGATAATTTGTGACGTACATGAATTAGGTCACGTGACAGAGCTGTTTAAAGTCAAAACTCGACATTTTCAAATGGCTATAAAACCGGAAGTAGACAGCGGACAGCAAAAATGAATACATCAGTTGATAGATCTCATCAAGGGCAATGACCTTTGTTCAGGTCACAAGGTCACTCAAGGTCAAGGTCATAAGATATGAGCCTTAAAAGTTTTGACTATTACTGAAAATTGTTTACCGGAAATATAAAAAAAAACCGAATCGAAATTCAAAAATCGGCTTCCTATGTTTTGTTAGCAATCGACTGTAGATTCCATACACATCAATTTTATTCAAATCGGATGATTCCCTTATTCTGAATTTCGATTTAAAGTAAACTCAGTCAGTTCAAGATGGCGGCCGATACGAAACAGCTGGGTCAGATTTTATCATTTTATATTTTGTGAATAATGATTACTAGCACATTGCAAAAAGATTTTTAAGAATATCTTCATTATTCCGGAAGTTGACATTTTAACTTTACAAGCAAATGACGTCAAAACCGGAAGTGATTTAATATTTTTGAAAAGATCATTTTGTTTGTCATCAAAATGTCTATGCATATGTAAGTTTTCATAATGATCAAAATAAAATTGCAAAAGTTGAAAAAATTGTCAAAAAAGTGCTTCAAAAAGTCAGCGACAAAGTTTTAAAAATGCATGTTTTTAAACCCCCAATTTGAAGACAATCGGTTAATAAAATAAACAAAAAAATTCCATCAAAATCGGTTGAAAATCAGAGATGAAAATGGTAAAACCATTAAATTGGGCTTATTGGCCATACGTCATTTCCTGTTGGCCAAAAATGCATCATTTTATATTCACCTAATACCGTGCAGTTAGGCATAGTAAAAAATTATATGAGATAATGTGTGGTATGCTCCCTTCATACCGAATTAGCGTGACCAGAAGTAGACAAAAAAAAACTAGAACCGTGAAGACGGTACCGAGCAGTGCGCAACCCACTCTATACATGGATGCAATGTCACATATTTCAACCAATGATAAGAGTTTTACATATAAAAGCGAACTTGTCAAATTACTCATTCAATTTCTTTTGTGTGTCAGTAGAAAGTGCACTGCAAGATATGTTTGCAGGGATATTAAAATAAATGTAGAACTACAAGAAGTAGACAGAAAGATTAACTATGAAAACTTTAGCTTCTCGAACTAATCCGATATATTATCAAGATAAATACATAATAATATACCAAGCTTCATTCAAATCGGACAAAAACTCTAGTATTTATCGCGTGTACAAGAAATTGTTGACCGACGGACAGACAGGGGTGATGGCAATATACGTCCATATTTTCATGTGGTTGTATAAAAAGGCAGATAAAATGAATTCAGAAATACTAGCAGACAGACTAAATATAAGGGTGCAGAACTACAAGCAGAAAGACCAACTAAAAGGGGCGCACGGCTACCAGTATACAGGCAGGGTTAACTAAAAGGGATGCGGGAATACCAGCAGACAGACAAACGAAACACGTACAGTTACAATGGAATTCGGCATATTACTTTCAAATTCTAAAACGCGGAATTATGATTCAAATACATAGTGTCATATAAATAATATGTAAATAAGGTCACGTGACAGATTTTTTTTTTAAAGAATTTTGAAAAAAAAGCACTCACATTAACAATGGAATTCATCCAGATAAATACACATACCAAGCTTCATTCAAATCGAATAAAAACTCTAGCTTTTATCATATACACAAGCTATTTTTAACGTTTTCACTAAGTCAAGGGCAATAACTTTTAAACCGACTACTGGAATAGCGCCATTTTCGAACTCATCCGTGATATTATCAAGACGAATACATATACTAAGCTTCATTCAAATCGGATAAAAACTCTAGTCTCTATCGCGTGTCAAGAAATTGTTGACGGACAGACCGACGGACAATATACATCCATATTTTAATGTGGGCGTATAAAAAGGCAAATAAAATGGATTCAGAAATACCAGCAAACAAAAAGAGGTGCAGAACTACAAGCAGTCATACCAAATAAAAGGGGCGCACAGCTACCAGAATACAAGCAGGTTAACTAAAAGGGACGCGGGAACACCAGCAGACAGACAAACGAAACACGAACAGTTACAATTGAATTTGGCAGAATATTTTCAAATTCTAAAACGCGGAATTATGATTCAAATACATAGTGTCATATATCATTGGAAAGCGTAGATATAGCATAATACGAATCAAAAATAATCTGTGTCGTATGTAAATTAGGTCATTCCAATCGAATAAAAACTCTAGCTTTTATCACATACAAAAGTTAATTTTAACGTTTTCACTAAGTCAAAGGCAATAACTCATAAACCGACGACTGGAATAGCTCCAATTATGAAAGGATCCGAGATAGTATCACGATAATTATACATACCAAGTTTCATTCAATTCGGATGAAAACTTCAAGGGGACCAGTCTTTATTTTAATTGGTTGATTTGGGTCTTGAATATATTTAAATATCCTTCAGAAGCACTAGAAATGCATGAAAATTGCGTATTTCCTTCAAATATATCTTAAATTATACATTTCTCCTTCTATTTCTATAGATGACTTTTCTCTATATTGCATAGTATCGCTAATGTGTAGTAGGGCATGATAACTTTCAAATGCTAATAATTATGGATGCACATGGATTTGAAGGCTCAAATTTCAATGGTGAGTTGTGATAACCAGTACTAAATTGCTGAGCTAAAAAATCCCCATTTCTGAGACTTATCCAAATCGACCCGCGAAAATGAAACCTGTGACTCTATAAGCTTCTATCGCTTACACAGGTTAATTCTTACGTGGTTTTTTTCACTAAGTCAAGGACAGTAACTCTTAAACCGACGACTGGAATCGCGCCATTTTCAAACTCATTCGAGATATTATCAAGATAAATACATATACCAAGCTTCATCCTAATCGGATAAAAACTCTAATCGCTATTGCGTGTACAAGAAATTGTTGAAGGACGAACGAACCGACGGATGGACAGGGGTGGCGACAATATACGTCCATATTTTCATGTGGCTGTATATAAAAGCAGATAAAATGGAATCAGAAATACCAGCAGACAGACTAAATAAAAGAGGTGCAGAACTACAAGCAGTCATACCAAATAAAAGGGGCGCACAGCTACCAGAATACAAGCAGGTTAACTAAAAGGGACGCGGGAATACCATCAGACAGACAAACGAAACACGAACAGTTACAATGGAATTTGGCAGAATATTTCAAATTCTAGAACGCGGAATTATGATTCAAATACATAGTGTCATATGTCATTGGAAAGAGTAGATCAAGCATAGTAACGCCGAAAAAGAATTTATGACGTATGTAAATTAGGTCACGTGACAGAGCTGTTTAAAGTTAAAAATTGCAATTTTCAGAAGGCCATAAAACCGGAGGTAAGCAATTGACACCTAAAATGATTATACCATTGGATAGATCTCGTCAAAGGCAACCGCTTTTGTTCAGGTCACAAGGTCACTCAAGGTCAAGGTCACGAAATATGGGCCTTGTAAGTTTTGACAATTTCTGATTTATTTTAACCGGAAATAAAACAAAATTCGAATTGAAAATCAAAAATCGGTTTCCAATGTTTTGTGCGCAATCGATTGGAGATACCATAGACACTAATATGATGCAAATTCCATAATACCCGTAAGCCCCATTTTGCGTTTTATAAAAATATATCATTTCAATATGGCGATTGATTTTTTACATCCGGGTCAAATTTTATCATTTAAATAGTTTTGTGTGAAGATGTCAAATATATCACAAAAAGAATTTTTCGAATATCTTCAAAATTCCGGAAGTTAAAATTTCAACTTTAAGAGCAAATGACGTCAAAACCGGAAGTGATATATTTTTTTTGAAATTATAGTTTTGTTTGAAATAAAAATGTCTATTCACCTGTAAGTTTTCAAATTGATCAAAATAAAATTGCAAAAGTTAAAAAAAATGTCAAAAAAGTGCTTCAAAAAGTCAGCGACAAAATTCTACAAGTGCGTGTTTTTTAAGAACTATCATGTAGACATTCGAATAATGAAATAAACAAAAAAAGTCCCATCAAAATCGGTTGAAAAACAGAGGTGAAAATGGTAGAAAACGAAAAATGGGTTTTTCTGTCATACGTCATTTCCGGTTAGACAAAAATAATTCATTTTACATTCATTTAATACCGTGCAGTTAGGTATCGTAGGAAATTATCTGAGATAATGTGTGGTATGTTCCCTTCATACCGAAATAGCTTGACCAGAAATAGACAAAAAAAAAAAAACAGTCATTATGAAAACAAAGCAGTGCGTTCGCTAGAACGCACTGCAAAAAACATACATTATGAAAACAAAGCAGTGCGTTCGCTAGAACGCACTGCAATTACTCTGCACTGACATACACCTCAATATCTTCAGTAGAAATTCAAAACATATTGTCTGTTACCGATACAGATAATCAACACCTTTGATTTTACCGATAATTGTTGTCCCAATAACTTAAGCGATCATGACCATTTGACCAACGCATAGAGTTTTTTTATATAGTGGATCTTGACTAACTTTACAGCAAACATCGGCCGATGTGCGTTTTTCAGGGTTGGCAGGTTTTCAGGTCAAAAAAATCAATGAATCATATAGTGTTTTAATCATTTGGCCGATATTCAGGGGAAACCTGTTTTCAGGGCGTGCGATCTTCAGGGTTTTCACTGTACCATATTCGTCTCCTGGGAACTTGATGTCAGTTTTATTTCAACTGCGATTCTCATTTCCAAACCTAGTTTCACATTAATTTCAATTTGTTGAACAACTTCTATTTCAACATATTTGTCTTCATTCTATTTCTGTCTTTACAAGAAATGCTGTGGTCTGTGTTGAAATTTCCTCATAAATAACAGTTTAACCTTCAGCTTATTTGTAAGTCGTGAACTAATTGAACTAAACTTCAATTAATTATGTTTACAACAAACATCACCAATTAATTGCATGGAAGTAAGTAATGTGCAATTTAAAGATCTAACCTCTTAGATTAAAGGCTAATAACAGAATTCATTAACTACTGCCATTAAGAAACAGAGATGAAAGTGTGATAAGAATAAACAATTAACTCTATCTGATAAAATATCAATAACATCTTAGATCAGCATTAGCCAGTTATCTTTGAGTGATATCTAGTTTCTTGTAATAACGGTGCCATTCTTAAACAGCTATAACGGATTCAGAAATATATATATAAAATTCCTATTTTAATCCAAACGCTACTTGAACTTTTAGTTTTATTGCATTATTTAAAAACTGAATGAGCTCATAACAATATACTCTTGATTAAATTGCTTTTATAAGCAATTCAAAACCTTTTATAACTTATATAAATTCGTCTTTATCTATCCTCTTGTTACACTTATCTTCACCATTCCATGACTCTTGTTACACTTATCTTTATCATTCTATATGACTCTTGTTACACTTATCATCTTCATTCTATATGACTCTTGTTACACTTATCTTCGTCATTCTATATGACTCTTGTTACACTTATCATCTTCATTTTATATGACTCTGGTTACACTTATCTTCATCATTCTATATGACTCTTGTTACACTTATCTTCATCATTCTATGACTCTTATTACACTTATCTTCATCATTCTAGATGACTCTTGTTACACTTATCTTTATCATTCTATATGACTCTTGTTACACTTATCTTCACCATTCTAGATGACTCTTGTTACACTTATCTTTATCATTCTATATGACTCGTATTACACTTATCTTTATCATTCTATATGACTCTTGTTACACTTATCATCTTCATTCTTTACATCACTTGTTACGCTTATCTTTTTCATTTTATATGACTCTTGTTACACTTATCTTTATCATTCTATATGACTCTTGTTACACTTATCATCATCATTCTATATGACTCTTGTTACATTTATCATCTTCATTCTATATGACTCTTGTTACACTTATCTTTATCATTCTATATGACTCTTGTTACACTTATCTTCATCATTCTATATGACTCTTGTTACACTTATCTTTATCATTCTATATGACTCTTGTTACATTTATCTTCACCATTCTATATGACTCTTGTTACACTTATCTTCATCATTCTATATGACTCTTGCTACACTTATCTTTATCATTCTATATGACTCTTGTTACACTTATCTTCACCATTCTATATGACTCTTGTTACACTTATCATCTTCATTCTATATGACTCTTGTTACACTTATCTTCATCATTCTATATGACTCTTGTTACACTTATCATCTTCATTTTATATGACTCTTGTTACACTTATCTTCATTCTATGACTCTTGTTACACTTATCTTTATCATTCTATATGACTCTTATTTCACTTATCTTCATCATTCTTTATGACTCTTGTTACACTTATCTTCATCATTCTAGATGACTCTTGTTACACTTATCTTTATCATTCTATATGACTCTTGTTACACTTATCTTCACCATTCTATATGACTCTTGTTACACTTATCATCTTCATTCTATATGACTCTTATTACACTTATCTTTATCATTCTTGCTACACTTATCTTTATCATTCTATATGACTCTTGTTACACTTATCTTCACCATTCTATGACTCTTGTTACACTTATCTTCATTCTATATGACTCTTGTTACACTTATCTTCGTCATTCTATATGACTCTTGTTACACTTATCATCTTCATTTTATATGACTCTTGTTACACTTATCATCTTCATTCTATATGACTCTTGTTACACTTATCTTCGTCATTCTATATGACTCTTGTTACACTTATCATCTTCATTTTATATGACTCTGGTTACACTTATCTTCATCATTCTATATGACTCTTGTTACACTTATCTTCATCATTCTATATGACTCTTATTACACTTATCTTCATCATTCTAGATGACTCTTGTTACACTTATCTTTATCATTCTATATGACTCTTGTTACACTTATCTTCACCATTCTAGATGACTCTTGTTACACTTATCTCTGGTTACACTTATTTGGGACGTAAAACACCATTTCATTTCACTTCAACTCATCTCAATCTCTCTATGTCTATTTTCACAATTATATATATCCCTTTAACACTTATCTTCACCGAACCTTATTATCAACAATTTATCTTCTGTATGTATGATTCTGATCTTTATTAGATCAGGTTTAGTATTATGTCAAATATCTTCGTGAACATGTCTCTGTGGCCTTGATATAATCATCCACAAAATGACAACTTTTTAGGTCTCTGAAACGTTTCTTCAGCAGTCGAACTTCCGATACACTTAAGATCACAAGGCAGTCTTTAAAATCAAACTATTTGGATAATAAGGTTACCAATATCTTCATCGATTTAATATCTCATAATCTTATTACACTTGGTGTCACCATTCCTGATGATTCCGTTACATTAATCTTCATCAAAACATGTGTAAGTTGATACGTCTGTCATTAAATCTTGTTTATAATCTTGTAACAATTTGGATCGATGTATCCTCACTCAATACTTTATCAATAAATCCAGAATAAGTCAAATATATTCAAAACTCCTTACCCAAGCATTATATGTTCAATTTATTGTGTTGCTTACTTTATCGTCACAGCATTTTCTCAAATATAATAAATGTACCGTTGTTCTTTTCCAGCTTTTATTACACCTTGCAAGAGGCGTATTTGAGGAACAGACCAACTTGAATAAGCTGATTGAAAAGATCATGTTAGATGCTCAGGAGATACTAAAGTGTGAAAGATGCACCATATATTTATTAGAGGATTCGCTCGAAAACGTAAGATTAAGACCATTATCCACAAGTGTTCAATATTTGAGGAAAAAAATGTCATAAACATATTAATGCTTGTTAAATTCGATGACATGTCCATGTAAACTGAACCAATCTTTGACATTGACGTGATTGTATTGTTGCATGATTGTTAGGTACCCTTTCTTGTAGTCTATCAATCTCTTTAAATGAATCATATCATATTAGATTAGAAAACTAACATCAATGCATGTTACTGTTTTATTGTCGACTATGTTCGGTTAATTGCTGTTGAAACTCTTTTCAGTTTTGGGCAGAAAGCAAGGTAATTACCTCCCCTGATAATAGAGAATACATTTCCGATTAACTTTCATTGTAGATATTAACATAGAAATAGAGTGTTTTTCATTTTTAACCACTTAATTATGAATTGTGTGAACGTTTCCAAAATCAAAATTCACAAATTTCCTTATTTGGCCAATCTTTTGATATTCAAGCGTCGAAATACTCCTCAAACACATTCCAAGTTATTATTTTATTTCCAAAAAGAGTGTGTTCCGATCTGATTAAATCTCTTTTTCGTATTTCTCCAAAAAAGTCTACCACATTCATTCCAATATGTGTTACTTAGAATTCTATCCAATTGCCCACAATATTGTAAAAGATTCACTGGTTTGTCTGTTCACCTTAGATTCTATTTAGTGCACGTCAATGTGTTTGTTTTACTTTCTCGGTACAGGTTTAGATGATATAATTTGTATTTAAAGGCCTCAAATGTATCATTATTTATTTTTTAGCATCTTTATATGGGCATTTTTATCAAACAATTAGTAAATTTATTTACTGGTCAAGCTTTTAGATACTGTTTCTATTTTATTTGTTGATTTGATTTTTTATATTTTGTGTTTATATATCAGGATAGTCACAAGTTTACCAAAGAGTTTATGGACCGTTTAGCCAAATATCCTCAGAAATCTCTAGTAATGGCTATGCAGGTATAATAATTCAACATCATAACAGCCTAATTATATTCTCTGTTTAATAAATTTAAAAGTTGTTGTTTGAATTTCAAATATCCTGACTGTTGATGGACGTTGTTTTAATGAGTCTCCTTGTGACTTGGATTTGCGTGCTTGAAATTTGATAGGAAATGCACTTTAGTTCGTGCTTTCGTTTTTCATGCTGTCAAATTTTGTACGAGATGTCTGATATTCAAATATAGAACACTTTTAAATTTCTTGAACTAGAGAATATTATGTAGGTAGTTTTCCTTACCTAGCATATGATTATTATCAACTAACCATCTTTATCCTTATATATAATATCCCTCAGTTTCATTTATCAATACCTAACTATGAATGGTTGTTGGATTATATCTTCAAAAAAGGCTAGATAGTTGATTAGCGTCTGGCTTCAACATGCACTAGGCCTTGCAGTGTGCTTTAACATTTTAATTTTGCTTACCCAGCTATTTCATTATTATTCCTATATTATTTTTTGACACAGGGTCTCAAACATGCCGAGCTACAGAAACAGGATTCAGGGGTATATTAATCAATAGCCTTACCTTGTCAAAATTAGATTAGAATTTATGTCAACCATTCGAATCAATGAATCCCGCTATACAGTCTATCAGCCACCAGCCGCGCTAAAAGAAAAATAAGCCAATCAAATCTCGTCAAAGTTGTCATGACGTCAAACTTACGTCATCATGGCGGGAAAATCTTTACGTAAGTCCGAAAATCTCTGATTAAAGACTAGCGAGGTTTCAATGATTCTCAATGTACTACTTTCGTTTCCTGCTTTTAGAAGTTTAGAGAATTGCTTTATCTTACATGGGAGATACTCACATTTGCTGTCTTGACCTATTTCTTTTTCTGACTAACACTTTTCTGACTTTTTTATTATGAAATACAAGATTGCCCGTGTGTTATATAGTTCGTAGCCTATATTATTCTGTGTATCCATGTATGCTTATCAAATGTCCCAAATCAAAAAAAAAAAAAAAAAACCTTCCCCAAAAAAGTCTTGTGTTCTAACCACTCTGTAAAATGTGTATGTTTGTTTTGTGTAGTACGATATAAAACAGAAGTAATATCTGCATATTATAATGTATGAATTATTTACCACTTATCCACAAAAATCCATAGTCCTACTTAAAACCTACATTGATGTTTAAGATAATAATATGAATATTTGCGAATCTCTGTTTAGGATCCTTCAAATAGCACAGGACCAAATACCAACGACACTATTCAAGAAAAGGAACCGGAACCTAAAAAAGAATACAATTCTGTTAAAGTATGTTCTGATGCTTTTTTTCTTTTCATCTTTTTTACAACTTTATCAATTAGGCTACTTATTATAATTTTATATGCTCCACATTTTATTGCAGTCACTCATGTCCGTTGGTCAGTCAATTTTCTCTTAAACCTGGAGAAGGGCACAATTCTTGACGGAAATGGAAGGAACTTGGTGCAATTGAAAGTGTCATAATTTCAGCTTGGGATCAATATCGATGGTGAAAACACCTTATCGAAAATCAATAGAAATCAAAATAAATTTGGTATGAGTATATAGTTGACATTTGCACAATGACTGACAGATTTAAATAAAAATTATTAAAGAATGAACCCTACGAAAATAAATATGAGGTACTGTCCATCGTCCTTCCATGTTTTTCTTGTAAGACACAATTCATGACGGACTTCGTCAAAATTTGGTGAAATTGTTATTGAACACTGTGTTTAAGTGCTGTCGAAAATTAACTCTGTAATAAAATTTGACTTTTTCATATTTCAGGAAGTTCATTTCTCGATGTCTTTTGATTTTTACGCAAAAGATGGCGGCATTATAAAAGAGCCTAGGTAGGCCTATATTATTTGTTATTTCGAAAAATATCTTTTGAGCCATGGAGAAAAACAATTAACTATATACCTTATAAATAATTATTTAAAGTAACATATGGTATTTTGTGAATATGCAGTCCACAGAAGTAATCTTTAAGTAATTTTTTGTAGCTTAATGGAAATGGCTAAAAGTAAGAACACCAAAATAGCAAAATATGTTGTGGTTCAAGGCACGGTAGGCACAGTTTTAAGTATTTATCAATTAAACTGAAAATGACATGAGACAAAAAGACCCCCTTTTTCAGACTGACACCGGCAAAAATGTTTATCAGGTGAAGACTGGTCTCGGACAAGTGCACAACCAATATCAGATAAAAAGCTTCCATGAGTCCCATTTTCTTATTGACCACCACATTTTGATCTGAAGTTACTAAACCAAAGTCTGGTGTCCTGTTGCTGTGGTGGTGGAACATTGGTGGTCAGAAATACTTGACTTCAGCTGATGTAGTTTTACTTGACTTGATAGACTTGACCACATAGTAGCCTAACTGTCCACAGAACTCGAGATTTGAGCAGACTATCAATAAAGAGCTTAACTTTGGATAAATTGCTTTAGCATACACAATTTTATTATTCAATTGATATTTATTAGACATGTCGAGGGTGAAATAGATATCATACAATCTCAATTACATCATATTTATCAAATTGTGCGTCACGGTCTCATATTTATATAGGTATTTTCCCATATAACTTACATAATAAGTTTATCGTGTTCATCAGAAAGAAGAACGTAAAATTTCTTCATGAAATGGAAATATGTATGTATCTATTTCAAGAACAATAAAGAAAATGTAGGCATTATCTTTGTCCATTACCTTTTCTTTTCATTGACATTAAATCCAATCAGGGTATTGATAGAAGCTTTCTAATGACAGTGATAAAAGCTCGGAAAATTGATTTCAAAAATTATAAAATGTTTGCGTTATAATTATATTTCAAAATTCCAGAGATAAATCAATTCTCCTGCATGCTTGAAAAAGTATGCTTTGATATTTTATCAATAGAAAGTTTTTTCGACATAAGTATACTTTCAGAACAAAATAAATATATATGTTGACGGTTTTCCTTCTGAATAACAGTAGAATCAAGGTCAGCTCGATATGTAAAACGCACAATGGGTCAGAATTGAAATTGCACGTGTCATTAAAACTATATCATTAGCCTAGGTAATAATATTTAAAGCTAACATTTGTACTTTTGTGAATTCAGACAATGAACATAGATGATTTAGAAATGGATGGCAGATTTGGTAGTGAACCGGTGAGTATTACGCGATTCTGCTCTAATGGAAAGAGAAGGGAAAGGGCTGAGGTTGTATTTTAGGTTGTTTTGTAGGTTGCCAGCTATTTCGTTAATCAATATCTGTTCTTGAGCAACTGATAGCATGCGTGGATCTTTGCGCTCAGGTGGAGTAAATGCAGCTTTACCTATAAATAGTAACAACTGCATGGAGACTCCGCCAGTTTTAGGTCGATCTGAGTCAATATTTAAAGCACAATATAGCAGAAAATATATCACTTCTAAAGAAAAGTTCATTAGCTGCTACCGATATATTGTCAATATGTTTACATCGTTTTCGACATTCGTTTAACGGTGTTTATCTTATTTTATTATTCTCACAGCTGCAGTAGCCTATGTTGTCTGTTTCAGTTTGTGGATGAAGATGGATTTCAAACAAGAAGTATATTATGTATTCCAATCTATAATAGTGATAAAAGAATTATTGGTGTCACACAACTTATTAACAAAAATAATTGTAAACCTTTTAATGAAAACGACGAAAATATAATAGAGGTAACACTTATTAATGCTGCTTGTTGGGGGAACAAAAATTGTAAATATGTTTCCTTGAAGATCCGAGAATTTGGGACATAGAAAGCACCGTGACGATGGGTTACTGAACACTATCATCTCCAAAACCAATAGATTACCGATCTCCGAATGTGGGCTCTACAAATCTTTGAACACAAAACCATTAAGCTACCTGTTCCAAACTGGTGACATAAAACTCATTACTCCTCTCATGCGTTTAGTTGAAAAGACAGATATATAGCGGCATACGCTGGCGAGTGGAGCGTTGAAGATATATTCATCATGCAAGTCATTGTTGGTAACAAATTGCGTGTTAGGAGCATGAAAATCGTTGTAATTACCTTGTCAATGATCCACTAAATCTGTGATGGACTCGGACATCATTATCATTAGGAGAACCATCAACTTCAATTTGAGATGACCTTTCCATCAACAAAGTCCAGAAATACAAACTTCAAATTGTTAAAATATCACTAATCTATTTTTAATGTCTTTCCAATGATTTGCTTTCCATTACAGGCTTTTTCTATATTTACTGGTCTGGGAATCCATAATTGCCAAATGTATGAAAATGCGTGTAGATTGATGGCCAAACAAAGTGTAGCATTAGAAGTATTGTCGTATCACGCCACAGCTCAAACAGAAGAAGCTGCTAAAATTTTGGTAGGTCATTACAAATATCTATATAGACTTCAATAGATTAAAGTAGTCTACAATTCTGATCATACGTTACCCATATGGCTGTCAGAAATGATTTTTAAAAATTGTCAATTACATCTGTATTATATAGTATTAAAAAAAAACGTCCCCAAGTTTGACAGGAAGTATCTCAGCTGTTGATGAACCGATCTCTGTCAAAATCTACACAGATTGACTTCAACATGTCCTTGTCAGACCCTGAAAATATGAGAGTCATCGAATAAAAATTGTATAAGTACTACCCCGAACAAAATAGCTGAATTATGAAAGAGATCGGTTCATCAACAGCTGAGATACTTCCGGTCAAACTTGGGGACAGTTTTTTTTTTTTGTAACACCCGAAATACCCTCGTTCGTATTCGGAATATTCTTCAGAACATTTAACCTCAGCTTAAAACATTTTGTAACTGGCACATTTCTTTGAGGTATAAAGTATTGTAATATTTAAATCCACTGACCTATATAATTTGATGTGAATATGACTATAGGTATTTAAAGTTGTAAACGTCTGATTGTATGTGAGAGTGTCAGGTATATGATTTATAGAACAGGGTAACAATAGCTACAGCATCAGAGAGTCAAATCACACAATATGGCTGATGTCTTAATGACATGATAAATTAATGTCTGTAAACCTTATTGATTCGGCTTGTTCAATTTTAATTCTATTGAATCCTCGAGTGGCATCAGACCTAATTATCTTTAATTGTCTCCTGGGATGACATGAAAGTACTGAATATATGGGTTCAAGTACTGATATAAATGGCACGCTACTGTCCACTTCATATCAAGATAATTACATGTCACAAAGGTCATTAATTTTCTGGCATTAATGTATAATTACTCTATTTAGGATGTTTATTTGAAACCAAATTTGATTTTATCTAGTCTTTTTTCTCTTTTTTACAGGAAGACCCATTACCAACAGCAGATAGACTAAGACTATATAGTTTTGATTTTGATGATATTCCTCTGCCAGATGATGGAACATTGAAAGCTGTCATAAGAATGTTCACAGATTCAGATGTAATCAACCACTTTAAGATACCCAATGAGGTAATGATTGGTTTTTATACAAGAACATTCATTGGCTGTATTATTTACATCACCAGATTCTGTTAACCTGAGATTCAGGGGAAGATCCAAAGGGGGCTCCCCCAGCTCGAGCCCCCCTATTTTTAGCCAACTTATGTCAGAACCCTCTAAAAATTTGCCGCTGCCGTTGAATTTGAAACATGTTATATTTCAGAGTCCCCCCCTTTCTCTAAATCCAGCTGCTGGATCCGCCCGAGATTTGAGAAGTTTCAGAGCTGTTGTACACTGCATACTGTCTGTAAAATATAATTTGTGTTTTATACTGTAGGTAATGTGTAGATGGATCTGTAGTGTCAAGAAGAATTATAGACCAGTCACCTACCATAATTGGAGACATGCCTTCAATGTTTGTCAAACAATGTTTACTATGCTCTATGTGAGTATACTCTATGATAACTTGTAGTCAAGATGCAATTGACATTACCAATTGCGTATAACAATTGAAATAATTACAAATTAAAGTTAATTTGCTCAATTGATCACTATAATATTGACAAGATAGTTCATCAATTCGGCTTCAAACATTAAGAACATTTTATAGTTTTATTCAGTTAATCAAAATTTCCTCCAAAACATGGCAATGTTGAGAGTATAGGTTGTCCAAATAGCAGCATTAGCAGGTGCTTAACATAAAAAATAAAGCATGGTCTGCTTCGTCTGTGAGATCCTGAACTATTATACATTTGAACATCATGAGATAGAAGTAACAACCAGAAACCAGAACAAATTTTGCCTAGCCAAACAAATCAGCCATCTGATTTCTGACCTTTCTGACCTATCACCAACTCTATTCACTGGAAGGTAGCTACTAGTAATCAACAGAACAATCACTATGTTACATTCAGATGGATTAAACACAAACAGGACATGCAACAGTGTAGATCTATTCTGTGGCTTTCACAGTTTAAATAAACCTTAATCTTTATAAAACATTTTCTTTCAACAGACTGGAGAATTAAGACCAATTTTTGATGATTTAGAAATATTTGCTCTCATGGTAGCTTGTTTGTGTCATGATTTAGACCATAGAGGTACCAACAATGCATTTCAAGTCAAGTAAGTTTTTTAAGTGTATAGCTTTAAAAAAGAGAAGGACTTTAAAATATCATATTATCACAACCATAAGCTTAAAATAATTGCCTGTACTGTGAATAACAAATATATAATGTATGAAGGCAAATAAATGCAATAACAAAGTAATAATGGGTTTATGCCAGATATACTTCACTGATTTCCTATCATCATCAAGTCCTAATATCTAAAGTATATTTTCCATTTTCAGGGTGGCTAGTCCTCTAGCTATGTTATACAGTACATCAGTTCTAGAACATCATCATTTTGATCATTGTATAATGATATTAAACAGTGAAGTAAGTATAAACTGATTACAATCTGACATTTTACTTACAGTCCTAATCTCAATTAACCTTTAAATACCTTTCGGTCAAATCATACTACATGTAGTATTATAGCAGATTAGGATTGTGGAAAAGGCCTTTATAAAATTGCTTTGACGACCTATATTTCTCTAGCATTGACATTTCCACGAAATACAGAAATGATGCAAATGATGCACAGGAGAACACTTCAGAGCTCTAATGGAGAAAGTAAAAATCTAGGGTTTATCTTGTACTTTAGTAACAGGAACAGTTAATAAACAAATTTTTTAAGCCAGAGAAAAAAAAAACACCTCTCACATGTTTATCACATATATTTTAGTATATGTAATAGATTATAGTTATTTAGATGAATACAACAGCTTAATAAAAATACAATAATAAAACTACAGGCACATTAAGATAGTAATGATCATAAAACATCCTATTTATATTTCCAGGGAAACAACATATTCCAATCTTTATCCCCTACAGATTACAGGAATGTCATTAAAACATTGGAACATGCTATATTATCTACTGATCTAGCTTTATATTTCAAGTAAGTAGCTTACAAACTGAACACGTGAAAACCTTTACATGTCTTTTGTATTAAACAATAACAATTATTTTTACTGTTAAAATCGTACTCAATACATTAAATGTAGAGCAATATAGAAATATAAAAAAATGCATTGTCAATACAGCTCACCTATGTTGGATTCTATACAATTGTCTCATATAGAATGATATCATTTTCCATCTTAATCGACTAAATGGAAATTTTTAATAACCCTTTGTATTATTATTTACAGGAAAAGGGGTGATTTTAAGTCTTTAGTAGAAAGTGGGGAAAGAGACTTTGATGAACCTTATAAAAAAGACTTGTTAAAGTAAGTAGCCTCTTCTCACAAACTCACTAACTGTTTGACTTTTATATAAATAAATTCAAGGCCAAAATTGATTCTCGAAAATGCTGAACATTCCCCTTTAAATCATCTGAAAATTGGCCCCATTATCTAACATAATTGGAATCTGTCATAATAAAAATCTTTTTCTTCATATTGAAAATAAATGGCATAGAAGGGAATTTTGCATCTTACTTCTATGCAACTGATTGAGCACGTAATGTGAAATGCCCCTAGTCAGTAACCATGAAAGGAGAAGTACAGAACTGTTCAGCAGAACCACAATCCATTTTTCTGTAACCAAGCATTGACCAAACCAATGATTAAAAACTAGACCACTATCAATTCTTTAATTAATCCCAAAAGATAAAGAATTAGATAAGACAGGTAATAAGAACTTCCTTTCCACTGTATTCTGTAGAGATTCAATTACCTGTTGGTTACCATGGTTACAAAGATATTTTGATTGATTTCTGGAGTAAAAAAAACAATGAATGATGATCAATACTTGCTGTTATCAATTAACTTGAGTTTATATAAATATATTCAGATCAATTAATTACCTTCTGTGGAGGAATGATAAAATGATGTTTACCTGTCTGAGCAATGACATTTCATTTACACTTATCTCATATTAACTCCTATTGAATTTCATTATTTCCATATTTTTCATTCCACTGATTAATAATACAAAATCATTCAAACTTATCATCGGATCAATACAAAAAGTTTCTACATAATAGTATATTGCGTAATGGACAAAACCTTGAATGGATTTGCTGGTTTGATTACTTTTGAGAAAAATCCTGAGAATCTTGAGAAAGATGTTGAATCATAATAATTTCTATGGGTGAAATAAGTAGCTGTAAAGCATTATTATTATTTAATTAAATGGGTAAATTTAAAATCTTAGATCAAAAAATAAGAAAACATGTAGTTTAACCTTGTGGGCAATTGTTTTATGCATTAAAGAGACAAGGTCATCAAAATATTTTCTTTATGAGCAGATTAAGTTTTATTTCAGCTATCCAAAATTAGGGTTCACACACAATCATGATATTAAGAAAAAGGAATATGAAAGATTTTATTCAGAATACTAAATTGAAAAAATTACAGACTAGCAAGACAAATCATTGCATAAATGAATTTATCTTACTTCTCCTTTGGAAGGTATAGAATGGGAAGTATTTGCCAAGAAACCAGTGTTTGGTTTAAATACAATTTTGTTTGAGATTGTATTTTCTCTTGATATTCTTATTCTTGAAGAAAGTTGAAGACAGTATAACATGACCTTGGATTGTCTTCAATAACAGATGATAATATTCATCCTATGACAAAATGACAAATCTATTAAATCTGTTAACTAGCTGCAGGTTGCTAATCTCTGTCAGGTTTCAGTAAATATGAATCACCTGCAACTTAGATTTAATATTGTAGCTGGAAGGGAAAGTAATTATTATGACTAAAGGCCTTCAGATATAATCAATTATTACTAGGTAATATGATCTTTAAAATGTAATAGACTGACAAATATAATAACACAGTTCACAATCAGATCAAAACTACCAATACATACCTATTGGCATTGTATTTTATTACGAACTTGTTTGACATAAATATCACTATACATTATATATTAATCACTGTGTGTTATCGTCTAACAAAGTTGATTCAGATTAGATAATATGCTTGTAGAATGTAGTTATTAGCTGCATACCATTATCTGAGCTAAGTATCAATCAGTGAGAGTGCCAGTTGGGATACATTGCACACATTTCACAAGGAATAATAGTTGCTCCCCAGTCCCCTATCTCCTCCCTCCCAAATTTAGTCTGCCCACTATTGTACCCCAGTTTCAGGTGGTGTGCACTGTCTATGGCCTTGGTTCTCAACCAGCGAACAGATGTAGGGGTACCAGGATATTGCTTTAAAAAAATAGGGGTAGGAAGAGTGCAAAAGGATGGGAACCAAGGGTCATTGACATTATCCTCTTTGAACAGAAAAAATAGAATTTGAAATTGGGACACCCTTAATGAAAATAATTAAAAATCTTGTCATGGAGAGCCACAGAAAAAGTTATAAAAAACAAAAACTATAAATGTGTAGACTACTAAGTACTAATGAAAAATTTAGTGCCACCATCAAAATTCAGTAAAAATCTACTTGAATTAAATCACCTATTGAAATACACTTACAATTCCCAGTATATGTTTTTAAAATGCAAACTGTAATTTATTTCAGGGCAATGATGATGACAGCATGTGATGTTGCTGCTATAACCAAACCATGGGAAGTTCAACAACAGGTTGCCCAACTTGTAGCCAGTGAATTCTTTGAACAGGGTGATTTAGAGAAGACACAACTTGGAGAAAAACCCATGGTAAGTCCTTTTGAAGTACAATCTTAAAAGCAGAACATCCCAAATATCTTATACAGGACAGTTATTCATGAAATGTTGACTGAAATTTATGCATAATTTCAAGTCATAATTTTCAAGATATCACAATAATAATTTAATTTTTCATACAGCCAATGATGGACAGAGATAAAAAAGATGATTTACCAAAAATGCAGGTTGGATTTATTGATGCTATTTGTTTACCAGTATATAAGGTAAGTTTTGATACACGTATCTCATTGTATTATTGAGTACTTTGAAATTCAATCAACAGTAATCTGTTAGGCTGTTGATTATACATGTAGTAATATAATTATTATCTAACTGTATTATCAGCCTTATGGTCCGCACCAGTGCAGTGCTTATACTGGATATGAGGTTTGGCTATATAGCCCACATAGATGATCCCACATAATTAACATTAATTAAGCTAAAACAATCTAATAGTGTGGAGTTATTTAAGAAAAATCTGAAAACGTACGTGTTTTGATATTTTTTTTAAAAATTGCTCAGATTCTCAAAACGTTGGAAGCACGCGAGGAACCTTGGTATTTGTGCGCTTTATAAATTTGGATGTTATATTATATAACATATCTTGTCATATCAAGCTATTGGGCTACGCATAATGCTAAGACAATTATGGTACACTCCAGAAAGAGTGCTCAACAATGTATGATCCAACAGATACCTGCTCAAAGACATATGCAATGGGGGTATACCTGTAAAAAGACAATAACTAATCTGATACAGTGCTAAAAGTGCAATTCCCCTGCTTTCTATTAATAACTTGTGCAGTGAATAACAGTATAGTAAAAAATATTGAAAATGTTAAGTAGAAATGAATGAGTCCCCAAGGGCTGTAGAAATAGATTAGAATTACATATTATACTAGAGTCTGGCCTTTCTCTCTTTCTTTAAAAAGTCTCAATAGAAATGTTATATTCCTTCACTATCTGTTATTAAAAGAAGATTTAAAAGCAAAATCAGAGAATATTCCCCAATATTCTAGGCTACTATTTATAAGATTTGAAGAAATGTTATAGACCGACAAGCAATGGTATTAAAGGGGACCAGTCTTCATTTTTATTGGTTGATTTGGGTCTTGAATATACTTAAGTATCCTTCAGAAGCACTAGAAATGTACGAAAATTGCATATTTCCTTCAAATATACCTTAAATTAGACATTTCTCCTTCTATTTCTATAGATGACTTTCCTATATATTGCATAGTATCGCTAATGTGTAGTAGGGCATTATAACTTTCAAATGCTAATAATTATGGATGCACATGGATTTGAATACTCAAATTTCAATGGTGAGTTGTGATAACCAGTACTAAAATGCTGAGCTAAAAAATCCCCGTTTCTGAGACTTGGAAAAATCGACCCACGAAAATGAAGCCTGTGCCCCTTTAAATTAATCTTATAATTATCAATTTACACCCTTTTTAAGATATTTGCTGAAATTTGGCCTAAATTGGAGCCACTTTATGTTGGTTGCCAAACAAATCGTGATAACTGGCACTCTTTGACAGAAAATCAGGAAGAAAGTTCTGGTTAGGTGATATAAATGTTCCGTCAATATGTAATTCATTCATTTTCAATGTACATGTGTGGCCTTTCTCAAATAAACCACTCCTCCAGTACAAAATTTCAGAAATAACTTTTTTTTAAAATACCAATTTATTATATTGATCAAAATTCCCACAAATGTACTTGAAGACTAGTTTTTTGTGTACTGTTTTATGTTCTACACAATGTAGTTGTTTCAATAAATATGGTAAAGCACCATGTCAAGTTGTTCTCTATGCCTATGGTGCTTTCAGCTTTCTAGAATATTGTATAGTTTGTTACTGATACACATCCAGGAATGTTTCAACATTAGTCATGATCAGTTTACTTCAATATATTATTAGTAGACTGTTCTTCATGTTTTGAAACTTTCCAAGATGAAATCATGCTCTAACAGACTTTATGTTAATGCTTCAACACTATCTGGTAATTATATGTTACTTGTAAGGAATAGTGGTATATTTTCAATGTTAAATTGTAGATCTAAAATGTTTTGATGTTGTTCTATGACTTTCTTTAACAGTTATTTGCTGATATGAATCCGAAACTGGAACCATTATACAATGGGTGTTTACAGAATCGTGCTCATTGGGATGATCTGGATAAAGAGACCAAAGAACAAGGTGGTGCTAATGAGGTCTAGATATTTTCTGTCCCAATATATAATTTACTTATATTTTAACCCAGCATGACAATACTAACCTACCTACCTATATATACCTCCCACATATATTCAATTTTTACTATTTTTATACATATTATATTTTATTATAATGATTTATAAAATGTGTTTTTAACCCATACTAAATAATTTTTAATGAAAGTTTTATTTGTTTTTGTGATATGTTTAGTGACTATTGTATTTTTGTTAAACACTACGTCATGTATATTATGTATCAATTAATAACTTTTATTTCATTAATTTTTAACCTATCAAATTCACCCAAAAATTGCAAGTTACAAAAATTCTTTTTCAAAGTATTTATTTCAAAATAATTATAATGTAGATAATTTGTAGTATGCCATGTTCATACATTTGAACTAGCCTCAGCTTTTCAATGAGGCTCTTTATCACTAGTATAATCAGTAGCTCATGTATACTTTATCAATGTATGATGCATGATGTTACCAAACTTTAATTTCCCAATAATTTCCAAATTAGTACCAATTTATTTTCTATTAGAAGTATTTTTCCATGATATGTTTTTAGTTGTTTTCAATGTTTACCCCCTCTATTTTCTAAAATGATCAATGATGTTTAACCTTGTTGTAGCCAAACCAAAACCAGAACCAAAAATAGAAGAAGACAAACCTATTGAAAAAGAAACCAAGATAGAAAATAAACCAAAAAAAGAAAGTGAAACTAAGAATGAAAAAGAAACTCAGAAAGAAATTAATGTAAATGATGTAAATAAAGTGAATGTAAATAAAACAATGTTGACTACAAATGGCACAATAGAACAACAATCTTATACTAAGGTAATTTATATTAGACAATTTATCTTAGAATTTTGAGATATAAATCAAAACATGGGTTGAGTTTCTTGATGCCTTGGATTCAATAGGATTAGTCACTAACTTGATAAAACAATTTATATTAGATTAGATAGAAGAGATCTTCTGATATTGTCTATGATTCCTGTATGTTTATTATATCATAAGAAGTGTTATAATTATAAAGTATAAAAGCTATTATTTAATCAATAACTAATATCATAACCTGAGCATAAACTGGTTTCATCATTTTACTCAATTAACAACTAATAGATGTCTAGACTAGGAATCAACTACTCTATATTAATAGGTTTATTTCTTGCTTTTATTCATAATATATGAAATTATTATTTATTTTCTTGGTCATCAAATTCTATTGGATTTGCCCTCATAAGCATAATTGTGATTTTTTAATTTTTACCAATTTCTTAGTAACAAAATTTGGGGTTTTACAATTTATCCCTTTCCAATCATTAATCTGTTTCAATATGTAATGTACAATGTTTTTTTCATAGTTTATGTGATTAATTTTTTGGGGATTCTCATGCTCTAACCAATTCTTTTTAGTTTTTGAATATACCATGCATGTAGCCTACACACTTTTAAACTTTTTGATTATATTTTAGAAACCTGAGTTAGATAAACAAGAATCTAGTCATCCACGACCTTCCACACCATATAAACAACACAATAAACAGAAAGGAAAACAGAAGAGTGGATTTTGTAATATAACATGATTTGGTTTATTTAGTTATTTATGATATTATTACTGTGATATTTATTAGTAACTTTACTAATGTTTACATTATAGTTGAATACTCAATATACTATTTATAACAATTCTGTATTAATGAGGACCAGAAGCTCAAGACATTAGCAAGTCATGTAACTTCTCTAGTGTAACAAGGATGAGAGTACTTAGAACCGAACCCACTTTTTCATCCAATCAGCATTGACAAAATCTTCTGTGAAGTGGTCCACTTATTCATTGAGAGCACAGATGTATAAAACAACTTATTTTATAACATAACCCACTTATTCAGCCAATCAACATGGCTAAAATTAAGGTGATTAATATGATCTTACTGTTACTGGGAGTACTGGTCAAGCACTTTTATAAAGATGAGACTTACAATGAAATGATTCCCCCTTAAAGCCTATTCTGTAACTTCTGATCAAGTGCAATATTCAGAATTTTGAAATAACATTTTGCTGTATATAAATTTAGGAAATTGGTTAAGCCAGTTATAATGCAAGTATTGATGCATTCAATATAAGTAAATTAATTTAATGTCTCTAGCTTTGTTCATTGACAATAAATAAGAAAAAAGAAATTAATTGATTTGGAACATTTCCCAATTTTTGTTTTACCACTAAGTTTTGTTCTAATATGTAACAATGTTATTGTGATAATAATAGTTAGATCTGTAAAAAGTTATTATTATTATTAATATATTTATTATTATCATAACAATTATTAATATCATTTATTAATATAAATTAACAAGTGTTATATCTGATATTTATGAATAATTATTATTAGTTGTTTTTAACTTATTATCTGTATATAGTTATATTGTGAAGAAAACCATGTCAATCTAACACTAGGTAAACAAGTTATATACTGCACATAGTTTATTATATTAATATTATGTATTGTAATGAAGTGTTGTGAGTGCACTAACATCAGAATCTCACATGAACTAGTGATCCGAGTATATTGTCTGTGTGTAAAGTGTAGCTAGCCTGAGTGGTTGTAAAATAGAAAGTGTTGCTATAGCAGTATTCCGAATGCTTATTTAAACAGCCAAAATTATATCACACAATTGAATAATGTCAAACTCTTAATGCACAATTACAAAATCAATCTTGAAAGATTATAATTTTTGATTGATTGCGAATGAAAATGATAAATATTGTCAATTTTCAGTTTTTGAATTAAGTTTAATCTGCCTTTTAGACCAATTTGATTAATGTCATTCAAAAATAAATACATGATTGATAGCAGATCAGACATAATATATAAGATACATGTACACGTTTGAGAGCATTCTTATGTTTAAATAATTAAGTTGGTGAAAATGTTTCAAAACAAAAGGCTTGAAAAGTTTTGCCTTTGACAAACTAAAATATGCAAGTATAAAAAAAAGATAAAACGAAAACCTATATAACACAATGAAAGATGTATATCGTTTAATCGTGTCTGTTATTATTATTATTATTATTTGTGATATTTCTCTATTGTTAATGAAATCTGTGCAAAGCACTATATACGAGTACACAAACTATAATAAAATTGTTACAAATGTTTTTATTTTGATTTAAACAAAATTACAAAACAGCTGTACAAGAGAGTGGAAGCTCAAGGGAGAACTGTCTGGAGCCAAGTTGACAATTCAAACAGCCCATGGTGAACAATTCAAATGTACCAAATATACAGCAAGGTTATCACAGATTTCCTCTGGTTGAACAACAAACCATATAATATCAAATAGACAACATACCATAGTCCATAGTAGCTCTACCGTATCATAAAAACATTTCTTCAAAATAGGCATCAAATTCTTCTTCCCTGAAACATAAAATAAATCCATGAATTAAGAACACATGAAACTCTCTTTATCTGAATGATTTCTGAAAAATAATCAAAGCAGGATTCTGGAATCTGTTGATGTTTACAAGGCAAGGCATGAATTGACCAACTGTCATTGCAGGGTTCTTACTAATGAATTATTATATTATAAATACCTAGATTTTTCTTCTGTTAATTTGACAGGTCCACTCCATACTGATTCTTCTGCTTTTTCTTCTTCGCTTTCTTTACCTTTATTACTAGAACCCTCTTCTTCTTCCTCTTCTTCACTGTGACTATTTTTATCTGATTTACTTAAATCTGAAGTAGCAATTAAAACATCAATTTAACACTTCCTATATTACTAATGATAACAATGACCAAAATTGAATCCTTTGTAATAGCTGTGAATGTTAAAAAGTTTTGTTATGATAGATTTCTTGACAGACCTATTTTTATATATGAAAGATAGTGGACCAAGGCCATATACGCCTAACGAAAAAGTCGAAGATGGAAAAAATTTAATCAGGAGAAAACTAAACTTTCTCAAACCTTTCGATTTAGGTCCAATAACATCAATTTTAAGTTTTATCAAAATCGGTTGAAAACTAAGAGAGTAATAGCATATTTAAGATTTGGGGCAAGGGCAATAACTCTGCTTGTAACGATCGAAAATAGCTCAAATTCGAACTTGATCTTTGTTTTCTGAATATATATACACATATCAAATTTCATTTGATTCCGTCAAAAACTCTAGTTTTTAGAGCGTTTACAAGCAAATGTTGATGGACGGACCGAAGGATTAGGGGCAAGGGCAATAACTCTGCTTCTAACGACCGAAAATAGCTCAAATTCGAACTTGATCTTCGTTTTATGAATATGTATACACATATCAAATTTCATTTGATTCCGTCAAAAACTCTAGTTTTTAGAGCGTTTACAATCAAATGTTGACGGACGGACCGACGGACGGACGGACAGGGGTGACTACAATATACGTCCTCATAGAGAGATGAGGGCGTATAAAAACCGATTGAAATATAAAGGACCTACTTTAAGAAATAACATGTATTAGAGATGAATTCAATCAATGATTTTAATGACTTACCATATCTGTCTCTTTTATGTTTCTTCTGATGTTTTTTCTGTTTCTTCGATCGTTTTTCTTCTGATCTAAACTTGGATTTCTTTGGTAGAATTTCTTTCTTTCTGAATGTACAAAATCAATGGAAAAATATCAATTTCAATATCCTTAAAGTGATATGTTCACTAACTGTTCGATAAATAAATTTAGTCTCAGAATCTGGAATTTTTTAGCTTATATAATCCGTAATATTGTTCACAACTCTTCTACGAAATTTAAGCCTTCAAACACACGTGTACCCATAAATTTGGAAAGTTATGTGAGAGATGAAAACAGAGCATGAATAATTAAAAAAATACTGAATAATACTTACTTATGATGATAATTTAGTTTATATGAACAATCTGGACACAAACCTTCAAATAAAAAAAACTTTTGAAATTATCATACCAATCCTTTAACTCTTAAGTAAAGTGATATCATGAATATTATCATTAAGCATGAATTACATCTGCCAGAAAATGTTTAAAGATATATTCAAGAGATTTTCTAATCTTATTGTACAAATACAGTTGTCCTTGTTATACAAAATATTAAAGAATATCATAGACAAATGAGATAACAATTGATAAGGAAATAATTCTGAAATTCTTAGTATGGGATCTAAAAATATATATTCATCACTTACGTAGTTTAACTAAAGCATTTTTCTTCTCATCATGTTCAATATAGCCAAAATTAACTTCCCAACTTCTTAAACTTTCTCTTTCATTACATTTCTTACTACCACATATAAACTGACCTAAACATATGAAAAATATCTTGTACATAGCTTGGCATCAATAACAGCATCAAAAAACATAATTCAGAATTGATTAAGCTTAAAAAGTATAATCTAAGTTTAACAGAGTTTTAAAAAATATAAAAGCCTACCGATTCCTTCAAATACTTCCTTTTCTGTTCTCCATCTCATACCAAACTATAACATAAATTAAGACAATACTTAAGCAAAATAGATCAGAAATTTTTCTATATCACTGATCCCAGGGCTTCTTATTTTATCAGACAATTGTAGCCTACTACATAATTAGATTTTGACCATCCCTTCCATTTCCAGCAACTCCAGATAAGATAAACAAATGACAATTTAAAATTTTTAAACTACCTTATTTTCTTTATATCTAGATAAATCAGCTATACAATATTCTTTGAATAACTTATCATAGTACTTCTTAGCTAATCTTTTCTCCCTAAATACAAAAATAAGTTTAATACTAAAAAGCAAGCACAATAATGTCCTCCGAGTTTGAGAACTTAATTTTTTTTGTTAATTTTAAGAGGTGGTATTGCTTTAAAGCACACTATATGATGGCTTCTTTCAAGTTCATAAGCCCAGTAATTATCATAATTATCATAGTACATGTATTACCAAGTAGAGTCATTATCTTCTTCTTCTTCCCATAAAAACTGATGATTTTCTCTGATAACATCTATATCTCGTTTATCTCTAGAACTATAATATATAAACAATGATTTACTTGTTACCATTTTAATTACTGTAATGAAACTGTAAGCCAGTGTTAACAATCTGTAAGTTATGAACTGTAAGCATGTTAAAAAATTTGGACCTTTATAGACCACTTTAACTTGATGCTATTTTGGTTGCCAGTTAACTATAACCTTTTCAAATATAAGAGGCTCAAAATAAAAACACCAAATATATAATAGCTTTACCTGTCTCTTTTAAAGTCAGTAGTTTTACCACCATAATATAATAAATAATTATTAACAAATTGTTTATGTCTAGCATACTGATATAATATAAGGATTAAGGAATAATATCTCATTGAATTACTACTAATATCTTTTAATTTCATTCAATTAACTTTTAGATCTTATAAACGCACATTATTGATATAATAAAACACTAGCATGAATTTCAAGATTTGTTTTACAGTTAAGAGCATTCATGCATGGGTTTTATCATAAACGTAAAGGATACAGCATCTAAGCTCAAAATGTGGTGCCTCTGTATCTTCCCTTCTTCTCTGAAATAAGTAACCATTATACATATAAACAACTTCTCAAAATGTTACATAGAAACAACATTATTCAAACTAATGACTGTTTGATTTTACAACATTGTAATTGAAACTATAGATCTAAATCATTCTCACTTGCTATATTCTTCTTCAACCTCTCTTTTATTAGCAACTCCATCTGTTGTTCTCTTTCTCTTCTTCTCTAATCCTTTAAATTCTTCACTTATGAAAAACAAATCAAAAATATTATCAGCAGCTAAAAAGCTTTAACATTGTAAGAACATTGCTCAACCAATAAAGAAATAAGTGCTTTTAATAATTGTATATAAAGGATAAGAACCAGGCCAAGTTGGCTTCTTTGTGATCAAATGGAGTTCTAAAACAAATCATTTCTGTCATTTCACAAATTTTTGAAAGTAGAATTTTCAATTGTAAGCCAGTTTATTGAGAATGCACAAGGAATGTTCAAGGAAATGTAAATAAAAAATTTCTTTTATAAACACAATTTCTTCCTCACAATTATGTTTGAATAAAAAGCTTCTAAATAATTATCTTTAAATGAATAGCATTTACAACATCGCAAAGACAATCTAAGATCTCATAAGCATAGGCCTACATTGCAGTCCCACAGTAATAATAGTAACATAAGAGCTTAATAAATAAAAAGGTTACCTTCTTTTACTTGATTCTGCCTCTGAATCAAATTCAGACCCATATCCACCAAGATTATGAACCTTTTAAGATGTAAGAAATATGAATATAAGAGAAAGAAAGCTTGAACTGTACTAAGATTGTAAGAATGTAAATTTATTTTTGACATTGTCAGTGAACAAAATCACTGTTTTGATCTGAAAGAGACAAAAACTGAAGGGAACAACATGAACCCTTCTCAAATGGCTGTCTAAGAATGTGAGTAATCATCTTTATTTGATTCCTAAGTGAACAAACTCAGAGAGTCAGAGCTTGAAATATAATTGTTATATCTTACTTCAGAGAAATCTATTTTATCAGCCATGTTTATTTACACCGGAAGTTGGAGCAGTTGATTATCAAACAGGGGATGCAGTATACCATTTCTTTTACAACTTTCACAACAGTTAAAAAAAATCATTTCATTATATTGAATATTTCAAAGATATCCATATATCTTGAGAAAAAAAACCTTTTCATTCCCAATAACGTAAAATGATAGACGCTGTGAATTATCTACACATACCTTACATACCTACAGTACAGAATGAGTAAGATCCAATCACGTGACAAATCAAAGATGGCAGCTTCCACGATTTGTGTGCCTGGTTAGTATTAATTCCTTTTATTCATGTTATAATCGTATTTATTTCGATAAGAATTAACTCATTATATAAGACAAACGATTTGGTTAACCAGAAATTTCGTTGACTTGAGCAATAACTGTACTCTAGCAGGTTTAACATGGACTCTTCTCTACCTCTTTGAAATAATAAAGTAAAAGTAACATGCCATGAGGAGGTGTTTCGAAAAGATTAAGCATTTTCTGATTTATGATCACATGCGACACCAGCCACAACTAAATTTTAGTATACAACTGGATCATTCATCGAACAAATCTGTCATAAAGTAAGTTGTGTACGCCACTTTACTTTGTGACTTGTGAAATGATATAAAATGTAATTTAGAAACCACCATAGTTCCTATTCATTGTACCTTATAACTATTGTTTTAGGTCAACGTATATTGAGAACAGATGATGATCATATGAATGGAAATGGAACTTATACAAGAAATGGTTATATATATTCTACTCTAGTTGGTTATGTTTTTACTCAGACTAATGATGAGGGAAAGGTAAAACAATGTGTTTTTCTTATTTATTTTGTTACCCTTTTGGTTTTTTGTATTGTGAACCAAAAAACATTGAAGTTTAAAAAGCACATAAATTCTTTAGCTTTTGGGGATCACAGAAATGATATTGGTTGAAATTAAGTAGACAAATATTAGTAAGGTTTAATAGATTAATAGTAATCACCCTAATTTGCATATTTTATTTCTCAGACAATTGTTGAAGTGAGATCATCCAAGACACAAAATGTGGTTCCCAGTGAAGATGATATAGTTACTGCTAGGGTTTGTAATCATTTAATAAATATATATGCATATTTTATGAGTATAAATTTCTTTCATATTTTATGATTTTAAGTTGTTGATTGCATTGCATTTATAAGAAAGAATATAATTGGTAATTTTAAGTGAAAATTTCTGTGTGTGGATGTCCAGACAAAACTTTTAACTCATTTATCATATTACATTTTCAGGTTACCAATGTAAATGCCAGATTTTGTAAATGTTCTATTTTGAGTATTGGTAAAACCAAATTACAGGAACCCTTTCGAGGAACTTTAAGGTATGTATGGGGCTTTTAAAGGGATATATTTGTCTCATTAATTGCTTAACATCTTATAAATCAGTTCTTTTGTAAGACCTTCTCTCAGGCATTATTTACCCACAATGAACTTACATTAATGCCAAGTGTTTATGAGAAGGTTAATAAATCTGTTGAGGTTTTATTTGGTATGCTAATTGATGGCAATGACTTTCTATTGTTTAGAAAAGAAGATGTGAGGGCCACAGAAAAAGACAAGGTTGAAATGTATAAGTGTTTTAGACCAGGTGATATTATAGTAGCCCAAGTTGTATCCTTTAAAATAATATCCAAGAGATGTTACTCTGTTTAAATCTTTTGATTGATGATATTTGATATATCTCAATCACATCTACTACTTTAATCAGGTACTGTAAAGTAAACACCTTTTCCATGTGATCTAGACCAAGAATGTTCTTCCTTGACGAATGTTTATCAGTTATCTTTAGGTGATGCACAATCTTATTTACTGAGTACAAGTGAAAATGAATTAGGAGTTGTCATAGCAACTAGTGAAGCAGGTATTGTAGAGCATTGTTTCTGATTTTTCTAATATTATGGTCAAGTTTAAAATCTAAGGCAGATGTTTTACATTTTGTTGTTACTGTCCTAGAACCCAAAATCAACTGTCAAATACATTTTATTACAGTTTGATAATAAAATTATTTGTTTTATTTTAGCTTGATATAACCGTGACATATTAATTGTTTTAAAATTGCTATGTTTTCAGGTGGAACTATGGTACCTATCAGTTGGTGTAAAATGCAGTGTACTAAAACTTTATCAGAAGAATTCAGAAAAGTTGCCAAAGTTCAGCCACAATTTATCGAATATTCCTCTTGATATTCATTCGCTTTTTTCTTTTCATTTTATAATAAAACAATTTCCACTCTATGTATGTTTTTATTTAATACAAATAAGCAGTTTTGCTGATAATGACTTTTTAACAACATGCTGGGATATTTTCATATCAAACAAAACAGTACTGTTACTTGTTCACAGTACATCTATTTTGTTGTCCAAGGGAGACAACTCCAAAATGAGAAGCTATTTTAATTCAGCTACCACAAGTTAGACGTTAGTTTTCCATTGTTTACTATTGTCTTAATTGAATCTGATATTCTCAATTTCACAAGTGAAGCACTTTGAATACTTCCAAGTTCCAACTTTCTTAGTCAATGTAGGTCCAATATCTATAAACATGAACATTTCCTCATCCATTAGCAGCAACTGTAATATTAGTCTTTGGTTCAGGAGCAGATTTGGTTCGTTTATGAGCCACTTCACATTGTTGAGCATAAGCTTCACGGATACATTTAAAGGCATACAATGTAGCATAAGGAGTTTGTGTTATAGGGTCAAAATATTTAGCTGGTAATTTAGTCACTGGACAAATTTGTTTTTGAACTGGCTTCTGTTTTTTCTGAGGAAAATAATCATGGTAAACTTGATCTTCCGTAAATGTTATAAAAGTTCTAGAACATTTATCATCAGTTTCCATATCTTCTAGTTTCTTTACTGCTTCATTTGATCTGAAATTCAGAATGAATGAGATAATTAGCTTCTAAAGTTAATAACTCATAGCACTGACTACATGCACAAATTCTTGAAGATTTTTTTTAAGATGGTAAATCATAAATTATCAACCATGCTTTATGGTTGTCTTTCATCAATCAACGCACCAAACCAAACACATTAGTTTTTAGCTCTTTCAGTCAGCTGAATAAATCTATCATATTTAAATATATCAAATGCTTACCCTTCTCCATCCACTATTATATCAGGTTCATAATCTTCTAAATTAGGCATAGTAACAGATTGATATCTTATTATAGGTCCTTTAAACACTTGTTTCTGTATTTTACTCTTTTTCTTCTCTAATTCTAGTTTATAGTAGTTTTCTGAAAAATATAATGAATATAAAGTTTGAGTGACATCTTAACTTAAATAACAAGAAATTGTTTTGATATGAACTTGAGCCCAGTTGATGTTAATGTATAATCTTATCTTTTGCATCTTTATTTTGATAAATTTATAACCTGTTTTACCTAAGCTTTTTAAGTTTTCTTTTTCTGTTCTTTTAGCTTCATTTAATAATTCTTCTTGTGTCAACCTTCTGACTTCCGGTACATTTTTTCTTGCTGCCATTTCCTTCATCATTTTACTCTTTTCTTCCCTTTGTTTTTCTCTTTTAGCTGTAGCCTGAGATTTTACTGCTGTAGCGGCTCGTCTTGATTTTCTTTCCATTACTGAAGATAAGTGAACATATACATGGTGACATTCATATACAGATATGACTGATAAATATCCTACCATACCAGAGCAAAAAATATTTGCAAGATCAAAGATATTTCCTGCCATACAGTAATAATGTATCATTTAAAATTCCTATTTAATGCATTATACGTAAATGTCCTTATTACAATACTTCAAATTTACTACATATTTTTTAACTTACAAGGTGATGTTTGATAAATCTGTATTGATGATCTTTCAGTTTTAGGTTTAGGTTCTTTCTTTTCTTTTTTAACTTCAGTTTTCTTTTCTTGGGGCTTGGCAGGCTTTTTTTCTGTAGGTTCCTTAGAAAATCAATAATAGAGAGTAAGTACTAAGGCCACACAAAAATAATACTGTGGTTCCGGTAACGCATCTTAATTATTTAGGTGGGGTAGGAGGGTAGGGATGATTATTTTATTTTGGCAAGTTATTTTGAGGTCTTTAGCAGGGTAGGGGACACTCGACGTTTATTTTATTTTTGTCAATATTAAAACTCAACAACAGCTGCTCAGTTTTGAATTTATAGCTGGAGGAAAATGAGATTGGTACCGGTATTGACATAATAGTAAAGAACAAGGTGATATTTTTCTTAAAACTTTATTAAAACAAAACAAAACAAACTGACTGGCTGCAAGTGTCTCAGACATGTCAGTCTGAACTTTAAGTTCTGGCCTTACCAAAGGGGTACTTGCAAATTGGCCTAAAGCCCTTCCCAGCACAATTTTCACACAGAGGGAGCACTACTTTATATCTCTTCTTGAGATCAAAGTCACTGACAACGTTGCTCTTGCCACATTGGCAACAAAGATCTTTCCTACCAAGGCCACTTGCACTGTAATAAGCTGTTTCAATGGGGGAAGCACATGTGATATTCAGCTTAGAAAAAATCTTACCATGCAGTGGGTGGCCAGGTGGCGTAAGTGGTGCACCACAACTGAAGTCAAACTCAGACAAGAGGAGAGCAACCTGTGTTGTATGCCTTGAAGTAAACCTGCTCTTTGAGTAAATGACTCTTGGTTTTTGGCATTCAGTGCATGTTGCCAATGCTCTGCTATTCTGAGCTGTGTACACAGATGCCTCACCCACAAGTTCCTCATCCTCAATTATGGTAGGGGGTAGAGGCACAGGAACAGGTGTTGCTTTGCCCTTAGGTTTTGACATGGAAGGCCTATCATTTTCAGTGGTTTCCTTTCCATAGACCTCCAGAAATGGCAAATAATGCTCACCATCTTCAGCAAGCATAGGGTCTGGAAGCCACTGAAGTTTATCCTGAGGTAACAAAGGCAGAGAACAACATGTAGGGTCAGCGCATTTCTGGATTTGGAAACAGTACTGACGCTGTCGGCTGTGAACCTCCAGCCATTTAGTGTAACTACGTGCCTTGGATGTGTTCACCTTGGTAAGTGGCTTGGTGAGGTCCAAATCAGGAAAGTGCTGCCCAAGATGACGCTTGAGGTGATCAATGGTGTCATCTTTAACAGGCTCATCACATTCAAATGGGGCTCCCTTTATCTGTAGACGCTTGAAGCGGGACTGGATCATATCCTTGGTTGCAGCAATCGATGCACCCCATGCAGTTTTAAATGCTTCATCATCATTGCCAGCTTTACGAATGTCATCCATGCCTGTGCACCTCTTCAGTCTTAACTCAACATCATCAGTACCTTTGTCACGTTCAGTTGCACAATTTTGGAGACCAAGATTGAGCACAGACATGACCCTTTCCGCTGGGTTCATGTAACTATGGCCTGGGGCACAACGAGCTGCAACCAACATATCCAGATCAAGCTCATAAAATATGCAAATGGAGGCACATTTCACTGCTTCCAAAGTATTCCTCTGATCAGTTCCCCCATCCGAGTACTTCAAGAGGACATTACAATGTTTAACCTGTAATTGTTTTGCTATAGCTGCAGCATGCCGAAAAGGATTGGAACTCTGAAAAACTGAGTCATTCAAAATCGTGGTTACTTGACCACGGTAGAATGATTTGTCAGCAGATTCAGGTACATCAACGTGAAGGTAAACAGAGGGGGTCAATGACCCCTTGTGCTGCACATCATGATCAGCTGCAACAAGAGTGGTAGTGGATGGAGCCAAGGACTTTTTACCACGCACACCTGTTGACAACAGAACACCTGGCTCCCCCAAATGAATCTTTGCTTTATCATCACAACAAATCAGGGAACAATCATCAGACAGCAGAACAGCCAATTCCCTCAAATACTTGTACAGTGCCATGCAATAGTGGTCATCAATATGATTTACCCTGAGTTGACGGCGCTGAATTTTGTACTGTACATTAAACCTGGAAGTAAAGCTCAATGCAGTATTGGCATATGGATTTCTTGGCGTGAACTGGAGCCTTACTAATGCTTTGCTAGGAATTAAAGTTCCTGGGGGGCAACGGTCTGTGGTCTGATTGATGAGATCAGGGAGTGAAATCCACTCAGACATATGCGCTACATTATGACGGCGTTCATCAGCAGCTGTAACCTGGTTGACTACTTCTTCAAGTTTTTCAAAGAAAGGGTCATAAGTCCCTGAGGGTCTGCCAGCATTGAGGTGCCGCATATCTACAAGGAACCCCTCTTGGCCAAGAAAAATTAGTCTCAGGCGCTGTTGTGTCTCATGGTGAGCTGCAACACTTGCATCCAAGGTGAGCTCCTTGTAGATCATGTCAGCCATGCCACCAGACATACCCACTATGTTAGCAAGTCGTTGTTTAAATTCCTTTTTCATGCATCTGGTATGAAACACTGGAAACCTAGGCTTGATTTCAGCAGTAATACGAGCCACTTGTGTACTTTTCTCAGAATCAGATCTGTTCTCATTCACTCTGACAAAGCAATACACTGTGAAATGAGAACCACCTGGAGAGTAGCTAAATCTGTCAACTGGAATGGACAGCTGCATGTCCTCAAAGAATCTGTGACGCTGCATAGCATTCTCAAAGGGTTTTGACAAGTGCACAGCGTCATCAAACATCACAGGTTGCATATCAGAAACATTTTTCAGAGCAGAGTCCAAAAGCAAGTATTTTGATTTTACTTCATATGGATATTTACGTAAGTGCACTACACTAATTCCAGACTCCACCTCTCGCACAGGATGAGGCAACATACGATTTGTATCCGATACAGTCCGCTGCTCCTTGAGATGCTCAGCATAGGCATTATAACATTCAGCAAGGGCTATCAGATCATCATGAACCTTGACCCAGCCAGCTTGAGACTGCATGACTGGCTTGCTGCATATCTTGAACAGTGCTTGGGCATGATTTTGGAGGACAACACCATCAAGGGGATTCAGTTTAATCTTCTTTTTCTTTCGGTCATCAGCATCAGCATAAGGCAAGAAGGCAGGTGGAATGGGTACAACATTTGGCTTGTGCTTAACAGCATTGTCAACAGTCTTGAAGTGTGGCGAGACATACCAAATGGCATTACATATGGTCTGAAAATAAATATAGGTTCCATTTAAAATGCATTTAAAAAGTAGTGGGTAAGGCTTGCTATTCAATGCATGAAGTGCCACACTTTATATATATGATATTTCAAGGGAACAGATGGACTTAGGGCTTTTAAAAACATTGCACAGCTGTTTCATTGGGGATAATATCCTTCAAATCATTCATTAAATCCTGTACATACCTGCACAATGAATTCACCATCAGACTTGGCACTCTGCTTGAGAAAAAGGGCACCATTTTCCTTCAACAAATCAACTATCTGGTTGAATAATACATCTTTCTGATTCAGTCCTCCCTTAATACCGGCACTGAAAAAATAAAAAGGGGCCACGTGTAAGGAAAACCTCACTCAAGCCATGCTACATGCCTACTACATTCAAGCCAACACACTCAAAAGTGGCAGATCAGTCGATGTTGAGTTGTAAACATTGTAGTGACCAATGCCATATATGGATGAATGGGTTCTGAGGCGAACCAATCAACGAGCTTTGGCATGCTAAGTGATTAGTGGCGGGCTGACGTATGCAAATAAGCAGTACAGGACAGTTGCATGCATAATCTAATGGTTTAGGCAGCCTGACAGCCATCATGTCATGCATGTCAAAGTAATAGGCTACTTGACCTAGGCCTGGTGCACCTACCTTTGAGTCCTCTTATCTGGCAATCCACGCTCTCTGGCCGAAGCCATGAGAGTGTCAAGGGCACTGGGGGGTACAGGCTCTGGTTGGGTTAGGCCTCCATCCTTCTGCACTCCATCGCACCTCAACCTGATACATTTGACATTAAAAGTATCAAGGACTGTACTCAGAGTGATCGATGTATCCGCTACTATGGTCCAAGGGCCTTCCTCCGACTTAGCACAGTCCACAACTAATCCATTTGCTTCTGGAAGATGTCCCCATTCCGCAATGATGTCATTGAAATTCTTGTTCGGCGAAACTATTACAAATTGCCGACTAGAACCGGCACACATAGAGCGAATAGAATTTACCAGCGCCATTTGCATTGCACTGACGATCTTTTTGGCGGGAAAATGACCCTAACCTGCAGCCCTGTATAAATAGCTTCGGCAATCGGCGCAGCCGATGTCATTTTGAATTATCTAAGGCGAAAAAATAGCCGAAGCCTTTATCCGACAAAGTTTAATTTTATTAGAGTGTTCGAGACAAGTCACGTCATCCGTTGAAATGTCGAGGTTTTATAAAAAAAAAATAGACCTGTTTCAAAGCTTTAAATATAGAGTCAAAATTACATATTTTTGAATGAGTTTGATTGTGAACGTATAAAATATTAATGCATTGAAATAACTGTAAAAAGACAATATCAGTAATTATTAATTTAAACGCGTCACAGACGTTTAAAGAAGGATAGGAGAAGGAATATTTTACCGCAAATTATAGGGCCTACTGTTTTAACTATGTCATAGTCGGGAGTCCCCTTCTCATTGGCTATTTCCACAGAGTATTAAAAATACCGGCCAATGAAATTAATGTATTGGGATTCCCCAATCTCTGACCTTGCTATTGGTACCGACGGAATATTATATTATCAATAGAAGGGGTAAAGCGTGATTTTGAGAGAAAAAAAGTCATATCTTCCACTGAAATATCAACTTAAAATAACTTGAATCACGTAAATTTGAAATCTATAGCCATTTCTTCGTTAGAAAAAGTATTCAAAAGAGAATTATCTGGACATATGCAGCCGGCGGAATTCACTTGAAGTAGAACTAACACCCCATCAACAATAACGTAATGGACTCTTCTGACGTTGTCTTGTCGTTTTATTAATAGCTTATAAAACATTCGAAAGGAAACTAATAAAATATGAACGAAAGTACTTAGGTCTATATTTTAAATAGGCCTTCAAATCAGGAGGGGGAAAAGACGGTAAGGGGCAGATTTGTGGTACTACTACTGGGGTGATTAAATATGACTACAAAATAATTTGTTAAAATAGTGTTATTCAGACTGCATCTTCGAGAGTTGGGGTCGGCCTAGGATCATGCTTATTTTTTTTACAAGTTCCAAAAAATCTTTAGGGTCGGCAACATTACAAGGGGGTAGGTCGGGTTACCGGAACCACAGTGTTTTTTTTGTGTGGCCTAAGCTTATAGATATGAATACTTTGAAGTCTAACTTTAATTTGGAAGTCTCATTGTATAAACTTTCAATTCGGTTTATAAAACAATTCTTTACAAAACACTAAAAAAAAAATATCAAAACTTTCCCTTATTTTATTTAGAACTAGATGACCTGAATGTGTATCATCCATCAAATTGAGTATACTGGTACCTTATAAACACCAGTAGTTTTCTTTTTCTTTGGTTCATCATCTTCCATATCACTTTTAACTTCATCATTCTCATCAATATCAAAATCTGAATCAATTAAATCATCAGAATCAGACTTGTTAGAATCATAATCTATATCTTCACCTTCCTGAAACAAATCACAATTATGATTAATATTTTATGTCAGAAAAAAATCCTTTTTAAGTTACCGCTACTGTTTCTGTCAGATCACTGCTGTATCAAGTATTTAGAATTTTAAAACCCAAATCTATATCTGAAATGTAGTGAATTTTATCAATTCAGCTCATAATGCAAATATTTCTTAACTTTGCCTTAGAAGTTTACCTCATTAAAACCACCATAGGTTGTTTGATAAAACTCATCTTCCTCCTCATCATTCAGTAACTTGGCCATTTTACTTCCAGCATTGCTACGTTTTTCTCTGGTCTTTGCCAGATATTCAACCTCTTCCTCCTCACTACTACTACCATTGCTTCCTTCAGACATTTTATCTTTTTTCTTTGGCTCTAGCTGGAAATTAAATAAAAACTATTCAATACATCATAAATAGATTTCATATATGAGAGCATTCTGACCTAGCAGTATGAGTAGGAAATGAGTTCAAGAAACTTTGTTGAGTAGAGCAAAAAGTCTTCATCCATAGAACATTATACAATTAATGACTTTTGTGAGGTTGACATGAGGATTTATCAACCTGAAGGGTGTAATATTTACCGAGGCCGAAGGCCGAGGTGAATATTGCATCCCTGAGGGTTGATAAATCCCATGTCAACTGAAACTAAAAGTCATGAATTGTTTTATTAAATGGCAATCGGTGTATTCGCTTTATCGTCAAATTAAGCAAAAAATGTCGAATCACTTCATCTTCAAGTGACGCCATATGCATTTTTTTGTTTACTGTTGTCCTCTGACGTGTCTCAAGTATGACGTAACATATCTTTGACGTTTGCAAAACCAGCTGTGATTGGTGGAAGGTTAAATCTGCATCCAATCAAAACCGCAGATCTAATTTTCGGCAAAGGAGGTGAATAGAAAATTTATTCACCTTTCGTGGATGATTGCGCGGTGAATATGATGTTCTATCGAAGAAAGCGATGCACTCTCTCGACCAATGAAAAGAGAGAGATTTTCTAGCCATTTAATAATGTCTGTGATTAACCTTTGTTTTATACTTAAAGGGACAGTCTGAATTTTTTTTAGGTCAAAATTTTTTTTGGCTCAAATTTGTGAAAACTTTACACCAAAATCTGTAACTATGTTCCCTTTAGTGTATCTGAAAGTTTTAACTAAAAAAATCCAGCCGTTAATTTTTAAACGCTAAAAACATGCTAAAATTTTTAAAAACCTTACGTAAGGTTTTTAAGTGTGTTATGTTTTTTGGACGCTGATAGGAAACTACTGAACGGATTTGAGTAAAATAAACGCCTAATTGTAGAGAAATGTTCCTCCTGTGTATTTAAAAGGTTTCAGCTAGAAATATTGAGCCATTTAAAGGGCAAACACCAAAACTAGGTCAAATTGCTTAATTAACAATAAGTACTCCCTGTTTGTAATTAACCCTTTAAAAACAAATTCAGTTTGATCAAGAAGATGCATAGATATAATGAGCATTCTTTAGAAATACTTTCAAAGTAATATTTGCGTTGTTTTTGATAATTGAAACGTTTTTGAAAAAAGCAGAATGGCCCTTTAACTGGTGCAGAAAAATTAAACTGAAGTAAATGTCTAGAATTTGTATGAGATCATGATATAAGCAAAAATTGTGAACAAATATCCATAACAGGATGAGGATATCAGAAGTCTGAGGTTTGCAAATCACAGACACAAACATTTATTACAAGAAAAAAAGTGACATGAAAAACAGACAAAAAAAAAGGTTTTATTGTTCAAAAACTTTAGCTATTGAATTCAATCTATCAAGTTACATGTTTCTTGTAAACCAGGAGATCTAAAATTCATTAAACTACCGTAAAATCCTTTGTTTTCTAAAAGGTAGACTTCAAACTTGCACGCCAGTCGCCATTGGCTTTGTACAAATATTGATCTTGACGGAGAATATAAATGGAAACGAAAGTATGTTGCATGTCTTAGAAATAATAGAAAACATCGTAAATGTTGTTTACTGATTCAAATTTGGGCATAATCCCACTAAAAAATACACGTATGTTTTAAGTGTGAGAGGATAACCCACACCGCCCTGCAAATGTCATAAATTCAGTCTGCTACATTAAATACTCGCTGTAGAATAAGTCGCGAGTACATACCAAAATATCCGGTTTAAAAACGATGTTGAAATATTTTTTTAAATTGAATAGAATTCATTTTTAAGAAAAACTAATTTATGATTTTGGTCTGAAATGTATCCTTATGGATACAAAAGGTAACTTTAGTGTCAAATGTCCATTTTTTAAGAATTTTTCAGACCCCCGCATTTAAAAGCTACGTGCAGTTGTTACCGGGACTATTATATAGGAGACGACAATATACAACAATCTTAAAATGCGACTGGGGAAGGAGAACCCCGGGGAAGGGGTTTTCCTTGGGGGCAAATGAGACAAAAAAGGGGGCTAGGAAGATTTTTGGGGGGAACGATCTTAAAAAGATTAAGTTTTAGTGATTTTAGAGTCTTAAAAGTGGATTTATAATTCGTGATTTTTCCAATACCCCCGCATTTAAAAGCTACGCGCAGTTCTTTCCGGGACTATTATATAGGAGACGGACGACTAAATAAAACAATATTATAATGCGACTGGGGAAGGAAACCCCGGGGAAGGGTCTTCCTTGGGGTAAATGAGAGAGAAAAAAGGGGTGAAGAAGTTTTTGGGGGAAACAATTTTAAAAATTTGCCGTTTTTGACAAATTTATTTCTTTGAATTTGGCTTTATTTCGTGAATTTTCCCAAACCCCCGCATTTAAAAGCTACGTGCAGTTCTTTCCGGGACTATTATATAGGAGACGGACGACTAAATAAAACAATATTATAATGCGACTGGGGAAGGAGACCCCGGGGAAGGGTCTTCCTTGGGGTAAATGAGAGAGAAAAAAGGGGTGAAGAAGTTTTTGGGGTAACAATTTTAAAAATTTGTCGTTTTTGACAAATTTATTTCTATGAATTTGGCTTTATTTCGTGATTTTTCCCAAACCCCCGCATTTAAAAGCTACGTGCAGTTCTTTCCGGGACTATTATATAGGAGACGGACGACTAAATAAAACAATATTATAATGCGACTGGGGAAGGAGACCCCGGGGAAGGGTCTTCCTTGGGGTAAATGAGAGAGAAAAAAGGGGTGAAGAAGTTTTTTGGGGGAAACAATTTTAAAAATTTGTCGTTTTTGACAAATTTATTTCTATGAATTTGGCTTTATTTCGTGATTTTTCCCAAACCCCCGCATTTAAAAGCTACGTGCAGTTCTTTCCGGGACTATTATATAGGAGACGGACGACTAAATAAAACAATATTATAATGCGACTGGGGAAGGAAACCCCGGGGAAGGGTTTTCCTTGGGGTAAATGAGAGAGAAAAAAGGGGTGAAGAAGTTTTTTGGGGAAACAATTTGAAAAATTTGTCGTTTTTGACAAATTAATTTCTTTGAATTTGGCTTTATTTCGTGATTTTTCCCAAACCCCCGCATTTAAAAGCTACGTGCAGTTCTTTCCGGGACTATTATATAGGAGACGGACGACTAAATAAAACAATATTATAATGCGACTGGGGAAGGAAACCCCGGGGAAGGGTCTTCCTTGGGGTAAATGAGAGAGAAAAAAGGGGTGAAGAAGTTTTTTAGGGAAACAATTTTAAAAATTAACCGTTTTTGACAAATTTATTTCTTTGAATTTGGCTTTATTTCGTGATTTTTCCCAAACCCCCGCATTTAAAAGCTACGTGCAGTTCTTTCCGGGACTATTATATAGGAGACGGACGACTAAATAAAACAATATTATAATGCGACTGGGGAAGGAAACCCCGGGGAAGGGTCTTCCTTGGGGTAAATGAGAGAGAAAAAAGGGGTGAAGAAGTTTTTGGGGGAAACAATTTTAAAAATTTGCCGTTTTTGACAAATTTATTTCTATGAATTTGGCTTTATTTCGTGAATTTTCTCAAAACCCCGCATTTAAAACCTACGTGCAGTTCTTTCCGGGACTATTATATAGGAGACGGACGACAAAATAAAGCAATATTATAATGCGACTGGGGAAGGAGACCCCGGGGAAGGGTCTTCCTTGGGGTAAATGAGAGAGAAAAAAGGGGTGAAGAAGTTTTTTGGGGAAACAATTTTAGAAATTTGTCGTTTTTGACAAATTTATTTCTTTGAATTTTGCTTTATTTCGTGATTTTTCCCAAACCCCCGCATTTAAAAGCTACGTGCAGTTCTTTCCGGGACTATTATATAGGAGACGGACGACTAAATAAAACAATATTATAATGCGACTGGGGAAGGAAACCCCGGGGAAGGGTTTTCCTTGGGGTAAATGAGAGAGAAAAAAGGGGTGAAGAAGTTTTTTGGGGAAACAATTTGAAAAATTTGTCGTTTTTGACAAATTAATTTCTTTGAATTTGGCTTTATTTCGTGATTTTTCCCAAACCCCCGCATTTAAAAGCTACGTGCAGTTCTTTCCGGGACTATTATATCACCCGTTCCTGTAAACTTAGCCGTTATAAACAGAAAATACTTAGTTTTCTTAGCCCGTTATAAAAGCTAAAAAGGTTTAAACCGTGTACCGCACGGTATGTTTTTAGGCTGATATGAAGGCTCCTAAAGGCTAAAAAAGGACAGAAAGACGAATACATAGGGAAATTATTAACCAATCACCGACCGATTTCCTAAGACTTTTAAGATCCAATCAAAATTGTTGCATTTCATTAAAATCTAAAAAAACGGAATTTTAGGTTTTCTCCGCAATTTTTAGCCTTTCAGAAGAGACCAACACTGATATAGACACTTGTATCATATTAATTTATTTTTTTCATTTTATCAATTTTATTTTGGCCAAAATATCTACTTTCACTTTCGGAAAGGTCAAGGCCATTGGGAGTCAGTTCGATACATTCAGTTTGTCATTGGACTCGATGAAATGGGACGACAATATGAATTTAATGCTTAAATAACAAGCCCATTCTGCATTTATTGTTTGAAAATCAATATGCCTTGTCCTTACCTTTGAGAAAATAATTGGTAAACTCCAGAAGTTGCGACCAGATAACGGAGACTATCCAGAAAAAAAAAGGGATTGGGATTGCTTTTTCGGTAAGCTTATTTTATTATTCACGCGATCAGCATCAACTTTTTTGTGAGCACACAGTTAGGCTTTCTGGTACTGTATGCTTAGATTTAATATAGGAATCTAGGGATACTGACTACTCTTTGCTTAGAGTTTGAGGACAAAACTGATAGGCCTACATGTGGGTCGACCTTTGGATTTTTCAACCAGGTTTCCCCCTGTCAGTGTCAGAGTGATGCATGTCGGAGGGGATGACATGGAAAAAGCGTCTAGTCGTTCGGATGGGACAATAAACCGAGGTCCCGTGTGCTATTGGCTGTGCACATTACAGATCACTCGACAGTTGGAAATCGAAAATAAGATCAGGCTAATGCCGCTGTCCTGGAAAAAATTTCCCTCATTGCACACTGCATGGTGTTTGCCCATTCTCAATTAGCCCATAAAGGTGCAGAAAAGCAGGACTTAAAGTCCATTCATTTAAAAAATTTTGGTAAGCTTATAGCAACATTACAAGTGAATAATGGTGGGTCCATTTTGCCACATTGCCAAACTTGCCGCATCGTGCCCAACTGCACTGAAACGAAAAAGAAAACTAAAGTTTTGAAACTAATTCCTGGGAAACCGCCAAGTTAGTTTAGGTAATTGAATTACGGTTCTGGTAGTTTGTACTTGGTATTTATTTTATTCCAGATTTTAACATAAAAATATAGTTTAGATTTCCCTAATCGATTACACCATTTTATCATGATGATCATACTAAAATCTTGACATTATTTCAGTTTTATTTGTGTTCAATATCAGATATTGATAAATAACAAACATTCAGGTACAAAAACATACACTAATCAGGCGAACATGAAAAAGTAGGGCTTTGTCTAATAATTGAAATAATCAACGCTACAAATTATTTATTTCGATTATCGATTAAAATTCATAGTAAAATTTTGTTTTAATATTATCTGCTACACGCTTATCAGAGAAGCTTATCAGAGAAGTCACAAATCATTTTAATACGCCCTCATCTCTCTATGAGGACGAATATTGTCAGCACCCCTGTCAATCTGTCTGTCGGTCTGTCGGTCCGTCCGTCCGTCAACATTTGCTTGTAAACGCTCTAAAAACTAGAGTTTTTGACGGATTCAAATGAAATTTGATATGTGTATACATATTCATAAAAGGAAGATCAAGTTTGAATTTGAGCTATTTTCAATCGTTAAAGTTATTGCCCTTAATCTTGAATATGCTATTACTCTGATCAAAATCGGTTAAAAACTAAGAAACTTAAAATGGATGTTATTGGACTTAAATCTGAAAATTTGAGAAGGGTTAGGTTATTCCTGATTAAAATTAAAGCTTTTTCAAGATTTAGGCCTCTTTCATCAGTTTTGAGGAGTTATCGCCCTTTAACCTCTGTACAGTGAGCGCTTCGATCAACATCGTTTGCTTGTAAACGCTCTAAAAAATTTTCAATTTGTGATAGAATCAAACAAAATTCGGTATGTATATACATATTCAGAAAACAAAGATCAAGTTTGAATTTGAGCTATTTTCGACCGTTAGAAGCAGAGTTATTGCCCTTGCCCCAAAATCAACCGATTTTTATGAAACTTAAAATGCATGTTATTGGACCTAAATCAAAAGGTTTGAGAAAGTTTCGTTTACTCCTGATTAAATTTAAGGCTTTTTCGTTGGGCGTATATTCTTATTTTTTATTTCAGCCCCTTCAACCTGCTTCACTAAAAAGACATTGCACCCTTAATGTTATATTTGATGATCCCATTGTTTTTATCATCAATGACCTTTTTCATATCATTGAATATATTTTCTTTTCAAATGCAAGTGCTAATGAAACTCAGAATCTGTTTTTTTTTTTATTTAAACTGATGAAATTCAGCAATAACCATTTTTGTGGACAATTTGTCTTTATTTAGGAAATTAGAAGGTAAAATATATAAAACCATATCTTTTTATATTTGATAGGAAAAGATTTTGGTCATACCAAGAGAGACCTTGTTGAAAAGGAAAGGTTAATGTAAGTTTATCAAACACTCATCTACATTTATTTAATTTCTAATCTCTCATTTAGATTTAAACATTTTTATTTGCTGTCATGAAATATGCTGTGTCACCAATGTCCGTCAGTCTGTCCTCAATTGCTCAGAAATGCTTGAGAAGGTTCTTGATGAATCTTTATTAATTTTTTTTATGACCAATGGATGAACAATATGGAAATTCAAAAACATTTTAATAACAGTTTGTAGCTTGTATTCTCTAAAATCACAAAGAATTCTACTGAAAATGAAAAATATTTCTATCTGAAAACATTTAATTTTTATCTTGAAAGCAGAATTCTGATGAATTTTGTTGAAATCTTATGGAATTGTTTTTTTATCACTCAAGAATGAATCCTATCCAAAATCAGAAGAAATTGTAATACGAGTTATTGTCCTTGATTTACACTTCTTCTTATTCTAGGTTATGCTCTTAAAGCTGCCAGTGAGAATATATAAAATTGACTGGCAAGTTATCATTTATTTCAAATATCAGCAGTATGATCATTGTATTGTCAACATTAAATAAGTTTTTTGCTAATTTCAAACATATGGAATATTTATATTATAGGCAAAGAGATCAACAACAAAATGAAAGAAGATGACAATGTTATTATTATCTAAACAACACATAGGTAAGTTTGGTTAGCTCTGTAACTGGAAAATTAGTGTCAAGAAAATAGGTGACATTATTAAAAAATTTCTGTTGTCAAATATTTTAATAATTTAATAAGTTTTCAATGGTGTAGATTTTCAGATATTAACAAAAAGTCTAGTTGATGATGCCACATTTATAAAGCTTATTTCTACAAATGGAAATTAATTAATTTATTGTATTTTGAAAAGATCAGATTCAGATTTTGTAGTAATTGGGCAAATAGTGTTTCAGTTATTGCCCTTGCTTTAGAAAAAGGTTACAATGATTTGGCTCTTTGACAGATATTCAATATTATTATATTATATACTAGTAAGTAGTATAGAAGTTGATATTGATTAGATCTGGGTAAAATTTTGAAATTAACTTGACTTTTAGCTACAGTTTTATATGATGTTGATGAAACTAAGTATGCCTAGGCACATCTATGATTAATATGTGTCAAAGCAATGATATTTAGATGAATAGTCTTGAGTCTTGAGGAAATTTGGTGTGCATTTATTTGTTTGTATGTGACCAATATTAGATTGGATGAAATTTTTATCAACAATTTGTCTTGTGATTTAGATAATCTTTATAATAGTTTAAATTTGCCTTTGTCAGTTTTAATTTAAATAATTTTTTTTAGAAAAATATAATGCATATTCAAATTCTTAAAAATAAAAACAAAATCCAATATATTTATTTATTTTTTTTCAGAAAGAAAACTTGCTGTTGAAGAAAGTTACTGATAATTTGTGACAGTTGTTGAAATCCTTCAGAGAGAGTAGAATTTGTTGGACAAAATTATTTGTGGGATGACTTAATTCTTTAACTTTTACCTGCCCCCCCCCCCCCCCTATTCACTACTAATTATTAGTTGAACTGTCCTCCTAATCTCTTATCTCCCAAACTATTCTTTTAATTGTCAATTACCTTGCAGTGCTTCATCCTTTATATGCTATTTGTGCTGAGTATGTTAACCTTTTATCCATTGTTATTGTTGTTTATTTATCACTAATCCTAAGGAGTTATAGACGTCAGTATTTACTATATATATATTTTGTTGTTCTGTATTTTCATTATTATTTGTTTGCTTGATAAAGATTCCTGTATGTGAATTGAAACGTTGCTAAAATTAAAAAAGGAGTAGTATATCCATAATAGTTGTTCTTACTTAAAATTATTTCAGTTTACTATGTTGTTTTTATTAAATTTGAAGAATAAAATCTTGAATAATTGTTATTCTGTTCATGACAAACTTAGTTTAGTTTAGTTTACATGTAGGGGAGAACTGGGAAGTAGTTTCTTACAGTGTTAAAAAAACATAAGGAAAGTTTAAACTTTCAGATAAATAAAAGGACACATAGTGTAGTTAGAAATTATGATGTATAGTTTTCACAAGTTTGACCAAAAAAATATTTGACCTAGACATAATTCAGACACCTCAAAATCTCTGTTGTTTTTTAACCAACCAGGTTCAAGCATACACTCACTTGAAGTTCAGGGACACTTTTATAAGAGGCAAATAATAAGCTTTTGGTTGAAATTTTGTAAATGAATTAAAATTAATTTTTATCAAAAATGACTATTTATGACTGGTTATGTATTTGTTTAGGTCTATCACAGTTTCCCAGTTTTCCCTCAATTGACAGTTCTAAAAATCAGTGTTTTAAAGTTATTGGCAGTTATGTCTTAACTTTCAAATGTCTCAGGCAAAATAACCCAGATGTATAATAGAAAGATTGAATCAAGACTTTATCCAGCACCTCGTTTCGCTTCCAGTAAAATCTACCACTGATGTCTCAGTTCAGAGACACATTAATTTGTTCATGGTAGTTCTTTGATGAACGCAAACTTTTCAACTAGAACATTTTGTTTCTCTCCAAAGCCATGATAGCCGTCCCTTGATAAAAATCAACACCACATTAATGCAAAAAATCATTCACTCTTTATAATAATATGGACTGTAGATCCAAAGATGCTTGTTAGACAAAAACTAGATGATGGCAGGGTGGCATCAGATACGCTTGAAAAGTACATGTACTATATTCTGTCCTTAAGATGTTTAGTACTTCAAACGTAGAGAAAAATACTATCTTTCACAGTTTCCCATAACTTGATTAATTCATATTTTGACACTGGTCAGTCTGAAATTGACGTGACACGCTTAACAATACACATATAAAACATAAGAAATTGTCATGCATGATATGATCAAATCTTCCATACAGCTTCAACCATTAACGTTCAATTATTACACAAAAGGCGGAACGTCAATATTATCAGGGGATACAACGAAATTGTAAAAATATTTTGTTGCATCCGCACTAAACACGCAAATATACGGTACTTAATTGCATAGGTCAGTGAATTCTGGTCCGAGGTATCACTATTTCCAAAATATCTTAATAAGATATTATTTCAGTTTCAAGTATACAAATTTTATGCACATTAAGCATTTGTCGAATTAGTCGGATGAAACCTGACGTTGTATTGTCGAATTTGACATTTTCCGAGTCAACGTATTTGTGGTGAATTGATGAAAGTGAAATTTCAATTTTTTACATTAACACCGTACCTCCATTGGTCGGACAGATATTGTCCAAGGCAATGTGTTGATTTGATGGAAATAAATAAATCATTCTATTTTCAAATTTATACAAATTTCGTAAATCGTTGGACAGTTCTAAACACAGGTGATGTATATTAAAAACTTGGAAGAAACTTAAAAGCATGTCTCCATTAGTCTGACAGATCTTGTTCAAGGCATCACATTAGTCGTGAATTGATTAATAGAAAATAAACCATTTAGAAATAAAAAATTATACACAGGTATATCTCCATCTTGTTCATGGAAACGTATTGGCCTACATTTAATTGCAATGAATGAAGCATTTGGCTCTTGTAAATACAAAATTACCCCGTTAGTCTGACAGACCATGTCCAATGCAATGCATCGGTCTTGAATTTGGTGGAAAATTGATATAATGTTTCAATGTACAAATTATTTCCATCGGTCGGGTAGTAAGCTATAATCTTGATCGAAGTTTGCAGACCAATCCAATCCAATCCTTTTATGTGGCAAGAGATGCTAATATAGTGCTAAAATCTCTCGGTGAGTAAAGCGTAGTTGTGTCAAAGCTACTTTATTGAGTACTGAGTTATCACTATTGACCTACATGTATATACATGTATGCTGAATAATTGTTGAGCTTGTGCAGTTGTTTGTTCGGTCTATTGCAAGGTTTTCAGCCTTTTTTTTTTTTACCCATTTCAAGATTATTGATCGATTGTATTACTCACCTTCCTCTGTATATCATCACTAGTTTATGTCATTCTTTCCTATATAAGTTTTAAACCCCTTAGGAGGTATTTAATCTCAGGTTGAAAACCTCTTGTTTATTGAATATACTCCCGGTCTTGGTCCCTGGCACACCTCGAAAGGATCGCAAACACATTTATGGGATCGTACAGTGTAATAACCCCGGATTATCAAGTGAGTCAGTCTGCTTAGCGCTTAGTAGCAACACTTGAAATCGATATTGATAATATTCTTGATCTGGTATAGTCCAGGGTCTTGTTAAGTTCTGATATGTTGGCCAACAAAATATTGGTTTCAGTATACACACGACAACATGTTGCACAAATTGTAATCATTCATTGGTGGTGACTCCGTTTTTATTTACATCACATGATTTCAGACAGATCATGGAATTTATAGTCAATTTCTAATTGGATAAAACTCAGCAACATCATTTGCATCTCAACAACAAAAATAAACTTGTATTTATTCAGCAACTGTACACACTGATAACATTACAGTTGTTGGGAATATTAACTTTATAGTCGTTGAGACTACTGACTTGGACAGTTGTTGTTGAGACTGCTGACTTTACAGTTGTTGGGAATATTAACTTTATAGTTGTTGAGACTACTGACTTGGACAGTTGTTGTTGAGACTGCTGACTTTACAGTTGTTGGGAATATTAACTTTATAGTTGTTGAGACTACTGACTTGGACAGTTGTTGTTGAGACTGCTGACTTTACAGTTGTTGGGAATATGAACTTTATAGTCGTTAAGACTATTGACTTGACAGTTGTTGGGGACTGAGACTATTGACATGACAGTTGTTGGGGACTGAGACTATTGACTTGACAGTTGTTGGGGACTGAGACTATTGACTTGACAGTTGTTGGGGACTGAGACTATTGACTTGACAGTTGTTGGGGACTGAGACTATTGACTTGACAGTTGTTGGGGACTGAGACTATTGACTTGACAGTTGTTGGGGACTGAGACTATTGACTAATGACTTGACAGTTACGAAGCTTGGGTTTGGGTTGGCAAAAGAAAAATTAGTGAAGACCGGAGACTATACATTTGTTGAAACTATTGACTTTAGAGTTGTTGAGAGACAATAGTCTTTACAGTTTGTTGTGAATATTGACTTTACAGCTGTTGTGAATATTGACTTTACAGTTGTTGTGACTATTGACTTTACAGTTGTTGTGAATATTGACTTTACAGTTGTTGTGACTATTGACTTTACAGCTGTTGTGAATATTGACTTTACAGCTGTTGTGAATATTGACTTTACAGCTGTTGTGAATATTGACTTTACAGTCGTTGAGACTATTGACTTCACAGTCGTTGAAACTATTGACTTTACAGCTGTTGAGACTATTGACTTTACAGCTGTTGAGACTATAGTCTTTACAGTTGTTGAGACTATTGGCTATTCAAATGGTTGGCTTTTTGACTATGCATTTTTTGGAATATGGACTATTGATCTTTGAATGAAAGACTCTCTTCAAAATGTAACAATTTTTTTTCCAAAAAAAATCTTAAATTCACAAGAGTTAAGGTTAAAAAAAAAAACTTCAAAGGCAATTCTTCTTCCACCAGCTGATGAACTGGATCTTAATAATCATCTTTCACCTGAAAAATACAAAGAGAGCACAGGTTATATATATATATATATCATGTTCAAAAAGTACATAAAACATTAGTTTCAGGATTTGATCAGTAAATATTATTCAGTCAAAGTAAATGTGTCAAAGTGATTTGGTCATAAAATACACTGGACAACATATTTACTAACAAGGTAAATGTTTAAAAATGATCTGGTCACTATATATATTCACACAAGGAACATTGGTGACGGGAATTTGTAAACACTGTACATTAATGATAGAAATAAGGTCACAAATCCAATAGATGATATGTGGCCATAGACAGAAATAAATAATGACTGTGCTAAAAATTACTGTGACTAAATAATAATAACCAATTTACTTTATGCCCAAATTAATGTGATCTAACAACTATGACACATGACAGTTATACCTTGAAATAATTACAATAAAATACTACTGTAACAGAGTTATTGGCTATTGGTGCCAAATTTACCATGACCATTTCTGTCATCAAATTTCTTGTAAACATTTCTGTCACAATTATTGCAACAATATTTTGACAGAAAAATGTATAACTTTTTTGTTGTAAACAAACAAGAATCACTCAAATATCTCAAAGATTATTAAAAAAAAAAAAACCACTGTAATTATTAAAGGTTTCAGTAGCAGTATGTAATTCTGGTCTTCTAATTAATTTTTTTTTTAATGTCTACACATTTATGATTTTTACATGGAAATAATACACAAAACGTATTAACCAACCATTTTAAATAATACTTTGACATAAGAATTGAAAATTAAAAAATGCTGTATTAACAGAATTGTCTTGTTTTTATGGATTTTTACTTTATTGTCAATAATATTTCATCTAAACTTTCTAATCACAATTTATGCCATTTCTGAGCCTTCTATTAATTCAAAATATTATTCGAAATGTTTGTTCACTAAGTTTGTGTGGGTGTTATTTCTACGTAAGAACCATATGTGGTTTTGCATGTTATCATCAATTGAAAAATTTCTCACTGTTGATACTGGTAGGGTGTTAAAGAGATATGTTCACAAACTGTTCGACCAAAAATACAACTTGTCGTTTAGTAAGACTGCATAATATAGAAGAACGCATATACAGAAAATTAAAGATAACTATTAAGGTACCGGTATGGGTATAAAAGGGTTTGTGAGATTTTTGGGCTGTTCCAGTAAATCTGAAGGCTATTTACATAAATTCAAGGCCCAAATCGATCCTCGAAAATGCTTAACCCTTTAAGTGGCATCACATATTCTATTCATACATTTGATGTCACTCATCAATTGATAGCCTAGTCATTCATTTGACGTCATATCTTATCAATGAGGTATGTAATTTTATTTCAGGTTGCCCTGTTCTCATTCTATTTGACTGAACTGTTCCACTTCACTTTTCTCTGTGCCACCCTGTTCCCTTTATAGAGTGACTCAGTGGCACAGAGAAAAGTGAAGTGGAACAGTTCAGTCAAATAGAATGAGAACAAGGCAACCTGATGAACAAACCCTCATTCTCATGAGAGATGCTGATTTTTTAGGATAAAAGAAAAATAGTTTGGAGATATAATTATCAGGAAAGTAAGAAAATGTAGAAAAGAGATTAATATTTAATATGACCCTCCCTTACCCGGTATACAAAGTAATTTTACCTTTTTTGGATAATTTGACTCTAGCATTAAGAATTCATAACATTTTTCAATATCTCTTCATGGAGGCAGGTCTCTCTTTCAGTTAGATCCAAATCTTTACCTTGTCTCTCTAAAATATTTAAATTTTTATTTAAATAAAAGTAAAAAAAGATCACGCTTTGAAGGTCTGACTGTATAAATCCTCCATATAAACCTTAGTTCTAAATTAGTGAAAATGCTACTGTAACCTTATCAAGAGCTATCGAAACATTACATTTCCGTGCTCCTCTCTGCAAATACAAAATTTTCCCAAATTAAGGTAATTTATGGCCCCTACATTGAAGACTCTCCATCCAGAAATATCACTGCCACAATAATATGTATCTTAAAGGGATTGTAGAAAGGTTTTCTAAACTTTGTACTGGTATGTGTATCGGGGAAACTGATAGTATCAATTTACACCATTCCAATTTCCATTCTGACGTCTGTGGTTCTTAACATTCCACTTAAACTAAAGCGTTTTATGACGTTACTACCAGTGATCTGTAGGAGCTGCGGTAGCTCATTGAGTTAAACGCTTGCTCGCTAGCCTAAGGTCGAGGGTTCAATCGCGGCATGGGTCGAGATGATACCTTTGGATTTTTCAACCCAGTTTCCCCCTGTCAGTGATGCAGGTCGGAGGGGCTGACATGGAAAAGCCTCTAGTCGTTTGGATGGGACTATATACCGATGTCCCGTGTGCTATTGGCTGTGCACGCTAAAGATCCCTCAACAGTTGGAAATCGAAAATAAGAGCAGGCTAATGCCGCTGTCCTGGCAAAATTTCCCTCATTGCACACTGCATGGCGTTTGCCCGTCCTCAATAAGCCCATTTAGGTGCAGAAAAATTAAATGAATGGAGTTTTACGTCCTACTTTTCTGCACCTTATATTGGCTAATTGAGGACGGGCAAATGCCATGCAGTGTGCAATGAGGGAAATTTTGCCAGGACAGCGGCATTAGCCTGCTCTTATTTTCGATTTCCAACTGTCGAGGGATCTTTAACGTGCACAGCCAATAGCACACGGGGCCTCGGTTTATTGTCCCATCCGAACGACTAGACGCTTTTCCATGTCAGCCCCTCCGACCTGCATCACTGACAGGGGGAAACCGGGTTGAAAAATTAGAATGTATCATCTCGACCCATGCCGGGATTGAACCCTGGACCTTCTGGTTACCGAGCAAGCGTCTAACTCGTCTAACTCACTGAGCCACCGCGGCTCCCAGGTGCAGAAAAGTAGGACGTTCACTTCATTTTCATCTTTACCAGTGATTTGCATAGATATCAATATTAGCTTTTCTCTCTGGTAGATCACAAAGCATACATATAAAGCTTTGGTAGATCATGGGTAATGACGTCATAAAACACATTAGTTTTAGTGGAATTGCAAGAACAACAGACATCTGAATGGAAATTTAATGGCGCAAATTGATGCTATCAGTGTCCCCGATACACATACACAGTTAACAAACCTGTTTACAATCCCTTTGATAAGATTCTATAAGTTTGAAAAAAATCCAACATGGACGCTTATTGCAACAGAGAACTGGTCTGAGTTCAATGTTACCCACCTGTGACACCAGATTGGTCTTCTACTAAGATAAGAGAATATCTTCTCTTTTATCCTCTTTTAAGGCATAATTTTAATATTTAGCCCAGGCAATCACAAAATAAATGATGCTGATCAAATGAAACATAAAATACCTGAGAAAAATGGTAAAATAAACGGCATTTGTGCTGCAAAAAGATGGTGCTGAAATCCACATTGCGCTTTATAAGTGGGTCATTTAGTCTCCGGTAACCAGTCGTAATTTCTGGGGTTTATCAATATTATTTTTTCCGTTTACAAAGATTAAGGACAAGGCATATTGATTTTTAATGAGGGACCAACAATAAATGAAGAATGGGCTTGTCTATAAGCATTAAATTCATATAATCGTCCCGTTTCATCGAGTCCACACGATGACATACTGCATGGCACGAACTGACACCCAATGGCCTTGACCTTGCCGAAAGTGAAAGTAGATATTTTGGCCAAAATAAAATTGATAAAATGAAAAAATAAATTAATATGATACAAGCGTCTATATCAGTGTTGGTCTCTTCTGAAAGGCTAAACATTGCGGAGAAAACCTAAAATTCCGTTTTTTTAGATTTTAATGAAATGCAACAATTTTGATTGGATCTTAAAAATCTTAAGAAATCGGTCGGTGATTGGTTAATAATTTCCCTATGTATTCGTCTTTCTGTCCTTTTTTAGCCTTTAGGAGCCTTCATATCAGCCTAAAAACATACCGTGCGGTACACGGTTTAAACCTTTTTAGCTTTTATAACGGGCTAAGAAAACTAAGTATTTCGTGTTTATAACAGCTAAGTTTACAGGAACGGGTGATTATATAGGAGACGGACGACAAAATAAAGCAATATTATAATGCGACTGGGGAAGGAGACCCCGGGGAAGGGTCTTCCTTGGGGTAAATGAGAGAGAAAAAAGGGGTGAAGAAGTTTTTTGGGGAAACAATTTTAGAAATTTGCCGTTTTTGACAAATTTATTTCTTTGAATTTTGCTTTATTTCGTGATTTTTCCCAAACCCCCGCATTTAAAAGCTACGTGCAGTTCTTTCCGGGACTATTATATAGGAGACGGACGACTAAATAAAACAATATTATAATGCGACTGGGGAAGGAAACCCCGGGGAAGGGTTTTCCTTGGGGTAAATGAGAGAGAAACAAGGGGTGAAGAAGTTTTTGGGGGAAACAATTATAAAAATTTGCCGTTTTTGACAAATTTATTTCTTTGAATTTGGCTTTATTTCGTTAATTTTCTCAAAACCTCGCATTTAAAACCTACGTGCAGTTCTTTCCGGGACTATTATATAGGAGACGGACGACAAAATAAAGCAATATTATAATGCGACTGGGGAAGGAAACCCCGGGGAAGGGTTTTCCTTGGGGTAAATGAGAGAGAAAAAAGGGGTGAAGAAGTTTTTGGTGGAAACAATTATAAAAATTTGCCGTTTTTGACAAATTTATTTCTTTGAATTTGGCTTTATTTCGTTAATTTTCTCAAAACCTCGCATTTAAAACCTACGTGCAGTTCTTTCCGGGACTATTATATAGGAGACGGACGACTAAATAAAGCAATATTATAATGCGACTGGGGAAGGAAACCCCGGGGAAGGGTCTTCCTTTGGGGTAAATGAGAGAGAAAAAAGGAGTGAAGAAATTTGAAGTTTGGTCATTTTTTTTTTTTACATGAATTTGACTTTATCTCGTGAATTAAATCGAACCCCTGTGTTTAATACATACATGGTTCCTAAAGACTCATATAAAAAGGAAACGGGACAATTCGAAATGCAGGAGGTCGCAAAAAAATGTCAAAAAATTGAAAGCAAATGTTTTTCAAAGGAAAACAGATGGAAATTCATGACACATTTTATTTTTAATTTAATTGGGAAAAATTAACTAAATGAATCTTAATACAGAGTTAATTTTATCCATTTCACACTTTATTTTGTAATTATTGTCGTTTCTGAAAAGTAAGTTCGTGCAGTTATTATATACCCGTAATGGCTATGACGTCATGACCTGTACCGGCCTGTACCTGTAATTCGGTCGCATTTAAAACCTACGCGTAGGTTTTACCGGGATAATGCCCAAATTTGCCCGTTTTTAGAAATATTTTCTTTAAGTGCCTGACCTAGTTACTATGTAAGAACGAAAAAAGTTTCGCATAGAAAGTACTCTTGATGAAACATCAGGTAAATGATGATTGTAGTAAATCATTTATTTAGGTGTATATCTTGAATATATAACTCGATGGTCTTGATATTGTAGTAGATGGACATATGTGATGTGTATGCTACCTAATTACATGTAATTGGAATATCAGTGATAAAGATTCAACCTTTTCACATGTAATTAGTATTACACTGGTTTCCTATGTTTTGGTATCCAGAATTGCACTTTCCTGTGACTTAGATTGGTTTTCAAGATGTTCCAAAAAACAGTCATCAAATCTTATAGTCATCATATGAAATTGAATTCTATTATGTTGAGTTATAGAACATGTATACTGGGTACATAACCACACAGGTATCTGATTGGAAAGTTGTTAAAAAAGTCATCTCTGGATTTAACCCTTAACCCTTAACTGACTGAGCCACTTCAGCTCCCCAATGTCACCTGAAGAGCAGTCACGTTTCATAGATTAAATGGGCATTAACTGTTCAGTTATTCAGATATTTCTTTCAACTATTATATTTTGTCTTCTTCTTCTGTTTATAAGGATAAAGTAAAAGAATAAGTTTGTGACTGTTAGTCCACTGATAACTCATGGCTCTATTATAACGGTTAAAATTTTGTTATACAGTCCCACTTTCTGCACCAATTTCACATGTTTTCAAGTATTTCTATGATAAGAAACCACAAAATTGAACTGTATTTTGCAGTCTATTGCCATGGGGTATAATAACAAAGACAACAGAAACAACTTGTTGAATTTTTTATTGTCAAAATAAACAATAATGACAAAACATATTTGGTAGATTCTATTACACTCAATGATTAGCTTTACACAATGTTTGATGTTACAAATACAAATAATGAAATGATTGAAGCAGTTTTAGTCAGGATAGAATGTTACCAATAACCAAACAAATCATGAATTTGAAAACTTTCCTATGACTAGAGACCTAAACCTGAATAACTATTTACTTTTAATGTTAGTTAAGAGTTAGTTTATAGTTAATTTAAATCATACAAATGTTTAAATTATTAACAGTCATAAGTTATCCAAATTATTTAATGAAATAATCAAGAGAAAGAGAGGAAAATGATATTAGACATTTTCATACTATATAAAGTTGAAATCTGATGATTTTCATCCAGCATTGAAAAGGAAAAGGAATGAGGCATACAATCATGTATGATATATTCAGATATTGTAAACAGTGGACTTTACCCACAAAATAATGATTTATGTATAATATATTGAGTTTAATTTGAATGTTTCAGGGAAATGAGCAAGGCAGGTTTTATTTAAATACCAGTATAAGTTTTAATATGGCTATGTAATCAGAAACACCACAACTAGATTTTACCAAGATTTTATAGAGCTCTAAAGGCTCAAAGAATTACAAAAAGGATCAGCAATTCACAGTTTTAGTCTAGATAAAGTTATGATGTTTCTGATGAAATTGCCGTTGAATTCTCCTGACTCTCCCAGTTTAAAGATGGTTACTAAAAATATTTTGTTAAATACTTGGAGGCTATAGAGGTTGCAATCAATACACAAGACTAAAAATTGACACAGCAATATATAGAATATTTTCAAAGATCTTTTAGACAAGCCCCTAGCATATTGTGATCAGTCCAAACAGTATGAAAGGCTTCTTATAACCATCAGTAACTAGGTAGAACTCAGAAGAATTTTAGTTTATATAACAATTAACAATCATCATTATAAAATTATTACTATCTAAAACTACATAATTTACATATCTACATTTTCATATAGGTCAGTTTCATGTCTGTCTTTCATGATTTATAATTTTGGAACTTTATTAGGCGCCATGTCTGAGATAAACTCTCAAACAATACATTGTAATTACAACTTAGAATACATTCTATTTCTCCTGAAAGTCTTTCAAATACAACTTGGTGCGGCGCCATAGTTAAAACATAATATTGAGATCTTGACAAAATATAAGAATAAACCTTTTAGCTTCTTGGATTGATACAGTGGCTGCCAAGAGCTATTCCTGTACATTACAATTCATAACATGTAACTATGTAAGCCTCAGTTTTATCATTTTTTAGACATGAAACATCTTTTTGGCAACAATATATGGATGAAAACTAGATATAAATATTAACAGTCAATTTTAACATTAACACATATTTCAACAGCAATATTAACAAATAATGTTTGAAGTCAGGCCTATATCACTATAAGCAATGTTAAATTATGCTTTTCATTAAAAAATAAAGCTTGTTAAAATTAAACTAATGTTAAAATCTGTTGTTTTATTTAAACTAATTAAATCAATTTGTTCTATTTACATTTAATGTATGAATATTTGTTAAAAAATGAAAACAAAAAATAAATGCCTGTATCAAACTTGATGTAAAAACAAAAGGTTGGTCAATAATGAATAAAAAATATACAATAACTTAAAATCTTTGATTGTTTTTGTGTAAAAAGCATGATCTTTAAAAAAAACAGAAAAAAACAAAGATAGGATTTGAGAATTGTAAGAACCTGAAATTTTGTGAGCATCTGCACACTGTTTTGGTGTGACTTGAAAAAACAAATTTAAAATTGAAACCCTTATTTAAGAATTCTGAAATAAAAAACAAATTTTAATTTACTATAATCAATATAACCATAGTTTGAGACAGTCTGAGCCAAATGTCAGAATTGAGATTGAGAAAGAAATAAGTTAAAATAGAACTATACAATGAAATAATAATGATAATAATAATAATATGACTAGCTAGTTGAATGTTGACGCATCGTTTCACTACCACGTATTTCTTTCTGTTCACCCATTAACTTATTTAACATTTTATTGAGTTGATCATCTTCTACCTTGATATCTACTAAACTACTTCGTTTCTGGGGTTCTGCAATAAATAGTTTCATTTTCATTACTAGATGAAAGATAAAAATCTTGGTAGAGAAAAAAGTAACACAATCTCTTCTGCTATTTTGATAAGGATATTGTTACGTTTGGACAGTCACTTTTATATATCTTAAGAAGATTTTTTATTTCACTCTACTGTATTTAGACTGATGAATTATATAAACTTTACTAACCTATTAAAGGAGTATCATCATATATTGAACTTTTACGTTGAAAACCTGATGACCTTCTAACGGAAGACTGTTTGACATCCATCTGATAATCTACAGCATGTTTCCATAATGCTACAATATAAACAAACAATATAAAATGATGAAAAATTAACGTCAGATGAGTTAAAAAGTTGTGTGAAGTCCTAAAAATTTTGTCTTATTGTAAAAAGCATTGTTAACCGAAATAGCATTTGGTCCACCTTGAATATACAACTTTAGTTTCATAGGAGTTGAACATTATGACTCTACCATAATAGGTAAACAAGGTGGCAAGAGCAGACAACTTTGAAGAATAGTTTTGATTTTTGAACTTATTTTTCTGTAATATATGAAGCTACTTAGCACATGTTTGTATGAGAGCCTAGATAGAGAACAATCAGCCATTACTCCAATAAGATAGGTATAATAAATATGACTATACGTTAGCATACCTTGATCTAATAAATGTTGTTGAAAACCATCCCACCATTGATTTAAATCAGGTTTACTATCAGTAGATAATGTATGTTGTGATATACCATGTATATCTGTTGTTTTTATATGGAATGTATTACAACGTGTACTAGTAGATGGGTCGGCATCACATATTTGGGTACTCTACAAAATCAAAAAGATCATTTGATATGAAATATATGGAGTAACTGTTATGTAAAACTAGCACATTGAGCATCAACATCATTATACCATTACCTATTTCAAACATCAACTACAGGCTCAAAAACAAAATAAGACAATACACAGTATTTCACTAGTCTAAGAATGGAGTTGTCTCCCATTAATAACCACATCCACTTCTAGTCATTTTTCTCATCCAATCTCTTCATTAATAAAAAATCAATTCAACAAAAAACATAATATAACAGTACCTTTGTAACAGGAATAGTAACTAAAGGTTGGGTGACCTCCACATCATTAGGTGATGACCAACAAGCTAGTTGTAAATTTTTAAGAACACACCAATATCTTTTCCATTTGGACGAATCATCTTCACCATCCTCCTATAAAGATAAAATGTTCATTTAATTTAATGACTTATATCAGCTTACAACATGTCATTTTATATTATAAAATTTTTACATCAAGATAAATATTGTGTCAAATTAACAAATTTCGTAATTCAAAACCTAGATAATAGTAGAGATAGAATCCAGTGCGAAAACAAAAGGTAGGGGTCTAGACAGCTCACCTCTATTTTTTTTAGTATTGATAATAATGTATCGTATAGTATTAAGTTCATTAAACATGTAATTCTTTAACCAACACCTAAGGTAATTGTCCAATGATCAATTTGAAAGTAATATAACCTCTACCAACCTGTAAGTTTAAGAAGCCAGTAACTGTAGGTTCTATTAAACAATGAGGTAATGCAGCTAATCGACAACAATAATGACCGAAAAGTGGAAGTTCATGAACACTGCCATCTGAAATAAACAAATATTTCAAATAATTAATCTACTGAAAATATATATCTAATCCAAAGTGAACACAATCCTTATCTGATGCAAATTGTGAGTGTAGCAATAAGCTTGTAAATCTTTTAAGCATATTGTTGAACATATTGATGCTTGCTATAACAAAAGCCATGAGAATTTAATTCATGAACAAGTGAACAAAATTATACATATGAAATTTTACCTGAATTAGATTCTAACTGTAAATCAAATGTTCTGACTGAATCATCTACATCAGTTAATGACATAGTACCTTTAGCTACTAACTCAAACTTTGGTCCACTGGAATGAAAAAAAAAATATTGAACTGAAGTCTAATTTTTAATGCCATTATCCGTTATATGACAAATCTTTAATTCTGATAATTGCTCTTGACAGTGACTTTCATCTATCAAAAGGTTCACATTTTATATTACTTAAATTATGCGTTCACAACTTTTGTAAAAAAAAAAATTCAGTTCTATTATCATGGCAACTACTTCAAGTGAAAGATATAAAGAGAAATATACTTACAGAACCATATTGCCTATTATATCGGAATCATTCTGAAATTATAAAGAATAACATTTAAAGTTTCTTATTTCCATCTATATCAAGACCTTCAATATTCAACTTTATTTAAAAGGATAAACAATGATCTGTACAAATGAAATGGGAGTTTTACACCCTACTTTTCTGCTCTTTCTTGGGAGGTCCCATGGATTCCAAGGAAATAACATCCTAGAAGCACAGCATCATAAAAAAAAATATACTTACTAAACCTGAAAGACGTTTGCCTACACTTCTACCAACAGAACCAGATAAATCATTGATCTTTTTACGTAATTTCTTTGGTGTATTAGCCATTGATAGATCTTCATGTAACTTATGACAATAAACTTCTACTTTACATTCAAAATCATGTGGAATATTATTACTGAAATAACAATGTATTTTTGTGTCACTTGATGCATTTAAAAATTGAAATTTGGCACTCCATCATGAAATTTCAAAGCTAATTTTGGCAAAAAAATCATTCTAAACTTCTGTACATGTGGTATAAATAGTACTTACAATAAGAGAACATCTTCAAATGTAATATCTGTCATACTTCTATCAACATTACTGATCATTGATGTATCATAGATTTCTGTACCAATTTTAATTAAACAAAATACAGCATATCTTCTATAATCTATAATAATTACATAATAATTAATATACACAATCAATCTGAACTGCTCAATAAAACTATGTTTCAATTTCTAAAAGCAACAATCAAATTAAAATATACATGTACTTCCTTAATTCTGCAAACAAACCATTTGAAAGGTGAAATGTAAAATACAGCAGTAAATTATTGTGTTGTTGGTCCTAAAGTAACTTGCTAAGTATTTTGTTCAGAATCTACAAAAGCAAAACATTATCAAAGAGTCTGAGAGTATCTTCTGTAAATTTCGATTACAATGGGGATCTCCATGATCATCTCTACATAAAACATGTGATTTATACCCAGAAAAAATAAATATATTTACAGATGTTTAAAGACTAAATAGATGACTTACCTCCTTTGTTTTTAAAATGATCTGAGTCTTTCCACATTAATGGTATTCTTAAATCTGATAAACTGACTGTAGCTCTACATGGTAACTGGTTACCTTCTATAGCACTATAAAATATTAAAACTTGACTTTAGCATCTAATATACTAATGAATATCTTGAATATTCCTCTTTTATAACAAGTCAATTATAGACAAGAGCATAATCAACATAACAAACTTTTAGCATGAACTGTATTTTGATTTAAAAAAAAAAGTCTTTTCAAACAAAACAATAAGCGAAGTCAATGTAAATATTTGAGGATTGAATGCAGATTTTTTTTTTCATGTGTTAAATCGAATGAATGGCACAAGGAAGAAGAGAAATATCTAATATCATTTTAACAGAATGATCCTATAAATGTCATTTTGACCTTCTGAAATATATATTCTATAATATCTTCTGAATTTATATCAGATGTCAGTCCCAACAGTCCGAAGATAGATTCAAAAAGATAATAATATATGGACTAAAGATAAAAGTCTAGAGATAGTACCAATTATCAAGGGAGAAGGTATAAAAATAGTCCACCAGAAGATATCAGACTGATATACCCCATTTTATAACTCTATACTTTATCATCATCTGATCATTATTTAAACCATCCAGACGTACAAATTAGTCTTGGTTATTAATACTTTCCATGGTCAGTTTATAACTTCATCTCAACAAGCACTGTTTATTACAATTTTCCAAAGGATGTGAAAACAAAATCCACCATTACTAGCTCATTTAATTGAATTTTATCAAATCAAACATGCATTTTACATTCAGCACAATCTTTGTTTATATTCAAGACCTATTTGAACTCGGCCATGATTGGCAGACATCTTGTACGTTAAATGGGCAAGTTTGGACAGTTTGTGTTGCCAAATGATTTCAATTGGCTGATCTATTTTGTTTTTTATTTTTGTGATCTTCTTGTGATAAACGAGGTCTACTAGCAAACTAGTCTAGTCCCGAAATTGATACAGTGGCATTTGACATCAATAAATAACAACCTAGATCCCAACCCAATAAAGTGTGTCTGTATTCTGACAGTCTGTAGGTGTTTTATTTCAGTAGAAAATGGTTGACATATCAAAATTTAAATTCTGTAATATGAACAGAGTACTGTATCTCTTATAGAAATTCTGTTTGAAAAAATATTAGATGATCCTTTTAGGAATCACAAAAAAAAACCCTCATTTTCAGTTTGACATGACAGTTTTTTCATTAGTAATGTTACATGAAGTAACATATAGACGATAATGACAGTTCAAATCAAATAATGATCTGTAACAACAGGGACAATTTAAATCTAATGCCCTGGGCCTAATTTTCATATATCTTAGATTGATTGCAGCAGTCTATTCATGTGATTGATTACACAAAAATCTTGATCCTTGTTTTAAGATACCAAACAAGACAGATTGGTGTTTAGAATATACACTTACGTATTTTTGCCAAGGACTTCTGCTGTTTTTCGTTTTTGTAATTCTGTCATGTAAGATATAATACGGGTATTGGATGATAGGAGATTTTTAGCTGCTTCCAGCATCTGATTTGGATGTTTAGATGCTGCCAGTAATTTAGCTGTACCTTCTCGCATCTTAATCTCATGATCAATCTTCTGCTGTAAATCTTGATCCTAAAAATAGAAAGAGGAAATAAATAAATCATAAATCTTAGTTTATCAGCCAGTTTCTTGTTCATTTCTCATTTACCAACGTAAACACCAGAATCATAATGAAGATATATCTGAAAACGAAGGAAATCTTTTATATGAGATATCCTAAACTGTTCAGATCAGATATCCTGAAAATCTAAAGAACTAGCTTTGTTTGTCAAAAGACAAGTGTCAAGTGTAATCTAACAAAATACAGTAAAATTTTTAATTTTTTGATTCACCCTGTAAATGTTTCTATGATACAACCATTTCAGGTAGACAATTGTAACAAAACAAGTTTCAAAGGAAAAGTTAAGTATTTACTCAATTGTTACTAGATCTTGAAGCTTTTACAGAATAAGAGCTCATTCAGCTATCTTGAAATAAAATAGCCGTGGGGAAAGGTTAAATGCGAGTTTGAAGAAAACTTGACAGTAAAATATATCGAATATACATTGTCGATCAAACTTAAACAGGAAAAAACCCTCTCCATTTAAGTAAAATTGGCCAAATGTTAAATACTCTTGAAACAATTCAAAGTTAGGTCAAGTTTCATTCATGTTTTGTTGAACTTGGCAAGAAGGATAGGTTTAGTGATAGGCTTGGATATTTTATACACAAAATACACCCAATTATATACAGATAAATACCCGGTAACTGTTAAATTCAGGGTTTGTGTTTTATCTGTATTAATGGCCAGTGATATACAAATGAAGCTCTAAATGAAAAGTCATCAGCAACAAGCTCTAAATGAAAAGTCGTCAGCAACAACAAATTTATACTGGTGACTAGTTAAAGTCATTGAAAGAATGAATTTTGTCAATACCTGATGGGCACAATATAGGCCTACTGATCAATTCTTGTTTTTAGTTATAAGGTTTGATATGAATCTTCATTGATGATTTGAGTATGAAAGTTGAACTATTTTCCATACAGAATGTTGGATAGAATACCAACATATATCAAAATTGATATTAATGACAACACTGTGGCTTTCACACTCTCTAATTATCATTAAACATCATCATAATTACTATCAGTTATAGTAACTGTAAGAACAATGTAAACAGGGTAATCATGTAAACATTATATCTGCTTAATGACTAATTATAATCAGTATTTAAAGGGATATGTTCACTAACTGTTCAACCAAAAATCTTTTAGTCTCGGAACCTGGAATTTTTTTGAGCTAATATAATCCTTAATAATGTTCCAAAATCTCCCTCAAAATCTTAGCCTTCAAATATCTGTGTATCCATAAATATCAGCATTTGAAAGTCAAAAATACGACTCATCAATTAGTAAGACTATGACTTATATAATAGAAAACACATATACAGAAAATTAAAGATAAATGTTTAGGTAGGGATATAAAGAAGGGGTTGTGCGATTTTTGTGTAGGTCTAGTACTTCTGAAGACTATTTACATAAATTGAAGGCCCCAAAAAAATGCTGAACATTCCCCTTTAATACATCCACCGCATTCATTATAGTAATATTATGGATATTTCATACAAAACTAAGTTCACTCAGTACTTACTTTGTAAAAAACATTTATAAAAGATCAATTTTAAAAGGAGTGAGTGACCAGATGTTCACTGATATTCACATATAAAAAACATCAACAATTTCAACACTGTAGGTCTAACTAACTTTCAGGAAATTAATTTTATATATCTATACCTTTAACCCTATTCAACCATCTACAATTTCATTTCCTGTTTTTAACTGACAAAATAAATACATTATTATAGATCATTGTGTCAAAAATTAAAGAAAATCAACTGAATCACCCTTTTATTTATAATCTTAAAGGCCTACTAACATCAGAGTAAATATATTTCAATTTAACCTGGCATTTGAAATAACACAGAGAGAGTTTTAACCCAGCATGTCAACTTAACTGAGAGGAATAAAAAACATAACAGACATGGCAGCTGTTGATTATAACATTGAGAAATTCAAACAAAGAAAAAATATCTCACCGTTAAAACTTTCACTACTCTCCTAGTTATGGGTAAATCCTCCCAAAATATCTCCTCTTCATCAATACTACTATTACTGGACATGGTTATAATAGTAATAGTATAACAATAAATTTACTTGATATACTCTATAGATCTAACCAACGGATACTATCGCCACACACCCACTAATAACAACAGATTGTCACAGTTATATCACATTTAAATATTACATTCAGAATAGAAGCAAAACACGTATTATTGATTAATTAGAGACTTGGTCTACATGTGGAACTTTCCTACAAATCATTGATTAACCATTTAATTCATGTTGAATACACAAACAAAATATAATCTTCAATCAGAAATATGGTAACACATAAATTAAATCTAATTACTGGAATATCAATATTTTTATATAGATTTTCAGCTTTACTTTTCAAACTAATACATTCGTAATGAAAATCCATCCAAATTTAACTGGAATATTTATGTAACCTTCACTTCACAAAATTTCTCTGTTGAATTGAAGTCCTCAACAATTTTTAATGATAGAGTTTCACAGAATTACTCAACCTTTAACAATACATGAACTTGATCACTGACACAGAGTTGGAACTACTGTGACAAAACAAAAGATTTCAATAGAAGATTAAGTGTACAATGAAAAGACTCTTTAAACAATTTTATTTACTCCTTAAATCGTTCAAATCTGTAGAATAGGACAGTAATCCACGATTAAAGATTAGATTTAGAGATTTGATAAAAACACTAGTATTTGAGATGGTTATTTTCACATGAAGTTTTTATTCTTCTATATTTCCATAGCTTCAACAATACAACACAGAATCTCAGCTGTTACATCAGACACTGTGCACACAGCAAACAAAGGCACTTCGTTTTTATGTCTTTTAAATACTGTTTCTTGATTCAATTCAGTAAGACAATTGACAATACAACTTTAACTTTCTATAAAAAATATTGTTATTCTCATATTCACATCCTAGAGTCTCTAAAAACCAAACCTCAATAACAAAAAACAGAGTTAAATTTCACCATTTTCCCATGATGAGGCAGAAGTTAAACTGTGATCTCAAATTACAGAGTAGTTTCACAGCCTCTCTAGTCAATTAATACTGTTAGTTTTAATAAAGAGAGGTGGTCTTTACAGATTGTTTATTACAAGATTGAACTCTTATTTCATATCTCTACTTTCATCTTACTTCCTGTGGTTGGTTTGATATATCTTATACTACCTTCCCTTCCTCTTGTCATATCCTGTTCCTGAGTATATTAACGTGATATGTTCACTAACCGTTCGACCCAAAAACTTTTAGTCTCAGAACCTGGAATGTTTTAGCTTATATAATCCGTAATAATGTTCCAAACTCTCCCTCAAAATTTAAGCCTTCAAATCCCTGCACGTATCAATAAATAGCGGCGTTTGAAAGTCAAAATTATGACTCCAGTCACTGTCCTTTGAAAATTCCAGGCGAGTGATAAAAAGCTCACCTTGGAGTTCTAGGAGAGCTTTTTATTCACGGGGTTTTACTCATTCAAGCCAGTCTCTGTTCGTGACATTGTGGCAATCACAGTCAATATGACATTTTGCAACGCTCCACAAGCATCTATTAACATTGTGATCAAAATGATATTTCCTTACCTGCGTCCATACATGTGTACAGGTCAGGAGAAAAAATCGGGAGACAAGCCATGAAAAGTCGGGAGATTGAGGTAAAAAATCGGGAGACTTTATCAAAGCATGTAAATTCATGAAATTTCAAGAAATTAACACTTTTTGAACCAATGTAAGCCTTTTGACAGCATGGCAGCACCAATGTCGATGACTGCAAAATGGTACCTGCTCTGTTCTATTTATTCTTGTACTGCAAGAACTGACAGCTAAATTCCCAAGTGTAATTCATATTTCTTTACGATCCTATCCTGATTTTTTAACTTGAACAGAATGAATGACGATCATTTCATCGATGAAAACTTGCAAAGTTTTTAGCCGACATTGAAAGGCATATACTAACTACAGGTAGGCCTGTAATGGCAGTCATGAGCTGAAAGTTTACAGGCTACATTAAAAAATAAACCGATTTTATGAAACGAAATTACAGGTATATTAAATTTGTACTTCTAGTCTCGCATAATAATATACCGATAATGGAAGGACATGCTAAACGATGTCTACAGACGTCATATTGCAAACGGTCTCCGTTTACCATTTGCTTCCCCTCGATTGTTTCCACACGGGCTTTTACTGCCCCGGATACTCCCCATTTCAAGAAAGTAGAATGCTGAACAGCGTGTCCTTTTATCGAAGCCATTGTTATTGAAAACAGCTCGGACAAAAGCTCACATCTGATTGGTCAGGTACTGAAGGAATTTCAGACATCGGCCAATCCAAACATCCAGCACTTCTGAGGTACTGCTATGGGTACGACAGTCTGACAAGGCGGTCATCGGTGTGGTTTTTCCGGGCGAACTTTATGAAAAGATTACGTCAATCAGGAGCGCGTTTTTAAAATGGTTTCAATTAGCAAGGTGCGTGAATTTTCGCTCGTCTCAGACGATTTTAGATGCGCTATGGCGCGCAAGCGCGATCGCGCACCTTTTAAGTCAGTGACTGTGACTCGTTGTTTAGTAAGACTATGACTCATATAGAAAACACATATATAGAAAATGAAAGATAACTGTTAAGTTACAGGTATAATTGAAGGGATTGTTCGATTTTTGGGCAGTTCCAGTAAATCTGAAGACTATTTGCATAAATTCAAGGCCCAAATCAATCTTCGAAAATGCTAAACATTCCCCTTTAACAATCTCAGAGAAAGTATTGGATTTTTTTTTGTCAACTATTTTGGAAGTTGTATAGGAAATAGGAATCCTTCATATAGAAGCCTGAAGTGGTTTTGATGCATAATAAAATATCTCAGACATTTCTTAACTATATTACGAAATAACATTTAATGATCAAGTATATGGCAAAGACAGTTGAAATAGATGACAGTATCCAAAACTATAATATTTTACTTTTAAAGCCCCCATCCAAGGTAATTGTCATAAATATTTGAATTTGTATGATGCTTCATTGTGTGCAATGGGCAAATCACACCAACCTAACTTCCTGATGCCTTTTATACAGCTGTAGGGCAAGATATACTTCAAATATTAATTAAAAGTTCATTAATATATTTGAATAGTTAGTGGTAACGGTTGGAATGTGGTATTTCAAGTATTGGACTATAAGTAGCCAGGTCATCTATCCTAATATTATCTAGAAACTAAGAGAAACTATTTCAGTTGGCCAGGAGGAAATGGTTTTAAGGTAGTCAAAAGTTTACGATCATTTAGACATTAATTTTAATGGGATAATTAGATAAAAAAATCTTAAACTGAGAAAAACTGGTTATAAAAAAATTATTGTAAGAATTTTCTTTAACATAACCTAGGGTATCACCTTCAAATGCATAGCATCTCAACCTTCATTAAATGGATCTGAAATCATCCAGATCCAGCAATTAATTCAAACCAGTCAATAGTCTCGGAGCTGTAAATATATAACTGTTGGTAAAGAAGCCTTTAAATTCAAACAACGAAAGTCAGTGTCTGTCAACAATATTTGTCAGAAACCATATAAAATCCAAGAAACATCATACCTATGGTAACATTTTGTAGAAATATTATACTATCTATACAACTATAGTCAATATTAGACAATATTTATACAATATCTTCATAACACATCTTATATTGTTCATCTACAACACTTTTTACTACTGTCACAAAACTTCTTATTATGGACTTACATGTTTGGCTATGCTTATGAATATCAAATAGATTTAATAATCAAAAACTTCCCATAATGAAATTTCGTTAACAATCCTTTTAAGTAGAGTGAAAAACCTTTCTATTTATTTTTCCTAACATATATACAAGAAAGCAAAACAGTAGCAAAATTTGCTAACTCATATGATAAATTAAGTTGCTCAAAACTCAAAGCTAAAATTTCTAAAGTTTATTTGATTTGCAGTAATAGAAGAACTGAGTTTGACTCAGGTTGAATATGTTATTTAACATCTGGTGATACAAGTTAGTTAAATGTAAATTATTATTCTATAATTTAAACTGACCTTTTAAAACAGGTTATTATTTCTATTATAAAATATTTTTAAAGATCTCTACTGGGAAGTCTTGTCTAGGTCTGAACAAACAACAATTACCACAGTAGGAGTCCAGTCTCTTCTACAAATTGTGCTAGTCAAAGTTAAAAATCAGAGTAAGACTAAAAGCTCTCTCTAGGAAATGATGAGGTTTACATCTAACAATTATTTTTCTTTACAAATTTCGATTGAGTTAGGATAAAATAAAAAAATTGCAGCTATGCATGTACTTCACTTCAGTCTTTTAATATTTATATTACGTTGATCTTAGTATCAATAAACAATTATCAACTATATATCACCTAAATCACCAATTTCACAACTTCAGCCATTAAGTGAGCCCATCTAAAACAAGAGATTGCAGGTCAATATTCCTGTAATCAAATTCATCAATTATTGTCAATTATTCTTGAAAAAACACAAGATACAACTTAAACTGATAAAATGGTAAGATAAAAAGTTAATGATGATGTAAAGGGAGGTAAGAAGGCTTTTATGAAGAGATTTTAGTCTGCTACGTGAAGAGTAAGATTTCAACTGTTCTTGATCCTTTACAGTTGAAGATGCCAATTCCAATGTGGATTATGGTATACAGATTATTTCAAATTCAGCCTTGACCTTCAGATGTTATATTTATTTAAAATCTGACTCAATTCTATTTAAAAACAACATGACATCATCAATTCCTTGTCAAATATTTCCATGTTTATTATGACTCATTTCCCATAGATTATTGGATTCACTGTTATAGTAACAATAGACTAGTTGTTATTGTTATAGCCTTGGGGGTACAGGTTCATGCCCCCTAACAACCTTACTGTGTTTTAACCTTCAAAATCACTTTTAACTTTACTTTATACTATTCTACAGCTATAAAATATTGACAACATTATGATGTTCTCATGTTAACATGCAAACTTTGAGTAAAGTTGACAGCAGACAAAAAAAAGATTAAATTGTTGAGAAAAAATAAAATGTTATTAGGTGCACAACAAGATTTATTCTTTTCAAAGGCCAGGGAAAACATAACTAAGATTAAGGTCCAGATTTTAAGAAATACTGTAAACTGATTGGATCATAAAACTAAATTTAAAACTGATTTTAGTGATGTTGATCAATCAGATGACAGGAAAGTTAAAATCAACTGATAATGTTTCTGATAGTTATGAAGAATTAAATTGTTTTGTATTTACAAGGATACTTTAACCTTTATCAATACACATGTCACTTGGCATAATGTCAATTGATATAACAATATGTCAGGCAATAATACATTATGCAAGACAGTATAACATTATGCCAAAGCCATCTAAATGATAATTTACATGTCACAAAGTCACGAGACTACATCACTCTTGATTTATTTCTACCGATTTTACAACAGATTTATCACATGAAATACTGCATTTGTACTAAAACCTGTCATACACTTTTTACTTATGAAGGAATTTACTATGTACATATTCATACAGTTACAAGACAATTGCATTAACCTTAATTCATAGTTGAATTCCACATTATATCATTGATATTATTCTTATACCCTGTTCAAATGTGAACTTAACTATGCTGTGCTACACCTTAAAGTTTCCAAAGCTTTAATTTTTGAAAACTGGTATATTTGGCAGTGTAAGAGGTAGATAGAACACGATTATAAACTATGTAATAAAGTTTGTTCAAACACTACTAATACAACAAGGTAAACTCTTTATTTACAATGTATAGTCTACTAGTTTTAAATATTCACTTCTTACAATTATATACTGTCTTAAAATCACACAATAACTTTTTAAATCTTCAGATGATAGCATTACATAGTAATGGCTAATTGTGCAACATTGTTGCATGTCATAAATTTGAATTTCTTTCACCCAAGCACAGCCAGCACCATCTCATTTCAGTTTTCATGCATTGAGTTAAATAGAGAAAGAGGAAGGCAATGTTTAGAATAATTCACTAATTTAGAGGAAGTATTATTATTATTGTAAATGTAAATGTTTACAAGTTATTCTGACACAAACTCCATTCTCTGATTAATGCTAAAAATCTGTGTGTGTTGCTTATTATCTTTTGATCAAACAAACTTAATAACATTATATTGGCATAGAAAACTCAATTAACAAGCTTTAAGAAGCGAAATGTCAAGCACAAAACTTTTTTTCAAATTCTTCATTTATATCACATTTTGCCATTTAGACTTGCCAAAATCTAAAAAATGTGCTGCAATGCTCCATTACAGAAACCTTGCAGTAACAGCTTTAGTTGAATGTCCTTCACCTATAATTAAAGGTAACAGCTGATTGTACTTACCTGTAATTTAGTAGCTAATTGTCTATAGTAAAATATACTCATATCTTCTAGAATAATAGCAGGTGACATATTATCACAGGTTGGTCCTACTATATTATTACATTCTGATAATCTCCTACCACATTCTCGACCTCCATCACTTCCAAATAACGTGGAAATCTCCAGAGTTTTTAATCTTCCTGATTTCTCCATAGTTATAAATATTTATTATAACTAACCCATTAATACTTCAATACTCTCCGCTGATTTACATGAATTTTCAGTTTTTATATTCATAACATTATCATTCCTGATATTGATATAACACTGTTAACTCGTATACAATTGTTACACCACTGTTTATATTTTCACTCTACAATACACTCCTATAAAACAACAAATATCCTGATGACTAGTTCAAAGTAACTGTTGATATATTGACTATGTCCCAACAGTAACGTAACAAGTCTATGACTGTAACACCTGAGAGTTGTAGCTGACCTTAACGACTTGCTATCACTGACATTTCCAGTTAGTTTACCTGAGTTTAGATGATGAGATAGTAAGATTACCTAACTTTCTAACAATTTACAACCAGTACTCCGGTATCGCTGTGCACACTATAAATAGACCCAATTTAAAATACACTACACATGAGAGTTTTGAAAACACTGAGAAGAGAACTACTTGTTAAAAGAGTTGTTAATCAATGTTTGGACTTGTTTCAACTACCCCCTGTCTGTCTGTCTGTATGTCTGTAGGTAATAGGTAGATGGTCTGTCAGGTAAGGTGGTATATCACTATACAATACAGATATAGGTTGTATATCATACACACACTATGTCCACAATATTGATATAAACAATGAACGATTGATAAGAAACGGATATTATCTCCGGTCTACTTTTACTTTTTATCTGTGCCAGCCTACCTGAGTGAACAACTTATCTTATCTTTATAACAAATTTTATACCTCATTTTCTATTGATTGTATTCAAGTTTAACATTTGCCAGAATTTTAAATGAGCGCATTGTTATCTTTAACAGTAATATCAGGTTAACACCATTTCTATCATATAGAGAAAGTTTGCTCTATGTTTTCACAAAAATTTAATGGCGATATAAAAAATAGGTTTATAAGCATTTTTATTACATACATGTGTAATACTATGAGAGCCAATCATTGAATACAAGCCCATGTAATAATTGAATCCATATTAAACGGTCATTGAATACGGTCGGAACTATTTTTTCTACTGACTCGCGAATGACGCCATCTTGTTTTTTTTTTTATCTCACTTAGAATATTCCCAGTTGCATTACAAGTTTCAATTTAAACAAATGATGATGAATTAAAATAAATTCTTAATTTAAAACATGTCCAAACAAAAATAGTCTACAAAACCCATAAAGAACACAGTAATTAATATTTTTGAAAGCAAAATAGCCTTGGTTACGTGTTGAACAGCAATTAATCTAGCCTATTTATAGCCGGAAATTATGAGTCTAATAATAATTTTGGAAATCCCCTGTTTAGGCTATTAGTCTCTATCACCTAGGCGTAAAACTACTTCTCTCATAACATTATCGCAAAATTTTTGTTGTACGTTTTTAGTGTACATGAAAAACCTACACTCCATTCAAAACAATCAACGATAGTGTATGTAATAAAAGCAGAACTGCACACGAGTCTATAGGAATTCAATATTGCACTCGGGGCTTGGCGGCGGGATATCACTCGTGTGCTACGCACACTCGTGATATCCCTACGCCAAGCCCCTCATGCAATATTGAATTCCTATAGACACGTATGTGCAGTTCTACTATTGTATTCTCTTATTTATTTTTTAAAATTTAAGTCATATCTAGAAGAAAAAAAACATCTGTTATAATCCAATATCACTTCACGCATATTCATTAATTGCATGTAATTGTATCAAAAGCATAAAATATCACAAGTTGATTTAGACACACTGTCTATTTAACTCTTTTAAGTATGTTTAAAATCCTATAATTTGCATCAAGATGTGACAATACTGTAACAACTAAACCTTTTCTCAGCAACTTCTTTACAACAATAGAACATGTAACATTATCTTTCTTATCTTATTCTGTACAGCTGTATTGTTCTAGTCTAAATAGGACTTTACTTTCTATTTCTATGTTCCGCTTTATAAGTTTATAAATAACATGACAGTAACTAATTATCTCATACACAGCACGCTAAAAAACTTCTATAATTTTTTAAAAAGAAGCTTAGTGAAGCTTGAAATAGTTCATGTTTTATCAAAAGTCAGTCCTTTACAAAAGACTTCACAAGAGTAAAATTAGTCAGAAAAAACTCTCGGTTGAATTGATCTTGGCAAAAACACCAGTTTTCTCCTAAAAGTGTTTTTAGTTTACTGTCATTATAATATATACAATTCTGTATATTCAAGGTAAACCAAGGTCAGAATAATACTAACTGCTGTATCATTATGTTTAAATAATTACTACATTTGGCACAAACTTCATTTGAATTTGCAAGACTGCATTTCTAGCGTTTAAAAATATCCTAATGGCATCTGATAGCTTTTAAACTTTCTGTTACTGGATAGAATTTATTGAATAAAACAGAATAAATTACCCTTCTTTATCATTTTTAATTTCATTTCTATGCAGATGTTTCATTTGAGAAAACCTCACAGAATATTTGGTATCACATGATCTTGACAATCAAAGTAACCCAATGCAGTATTGGATGCTTCTAGAGGTTCATTTCCTAAGTGGGTTAACAACTTTGGACTTTAAATGCAAAGAACACCAAAAAGATGAACCATTTAATTTGAGATTAAATACAGAATTTTGATATAAAGAAAATGTAAAGCAGCTGATATTCATATAATACCAATTCTCTTCACCATTTTATTTACTTATGTTAATATAGACCCTACACTTTCATCTTATATTTAATAAAAATACCCTTTCTATATGTCAGAATAAAGTTATTGTCAAGCTTTTAACTGGTGATTTTATTAGGTCAACAGTAACCACATGTTTAATCTAATCTCAATCCTTTGTTCAAACTTGGTCAATTGGTCATCATCTAGTCAACATGACATATACCTTATAGAATATTTAACTTTCTATAAAACATCTACTCTTCTCTTTATTTGACTTTCAATGTTAAATATTTAACATTTCAGATTTCACATGGGAAATCTCCAAAGAGGAATATTTTTTTTTTTACTTTTTCTCCATAGTCTATTGAATGATAAATTTAAAGGTCTTTATCTCACGATACAGATAATTCCACGTCCGTTTTCCTAGATTATTATTCCAAACACATACCTAGGTCACGATAGGTTAATTTTTCTCAATACTCCAAATCTTATTGTCCACTGTTGAATGGGTCAAACAAGTGTGAGCAGAATACTGACCACTCCTACTGGTCAGTGTATGAATATAATATATGTTATTGATATATTAGTAATGTTAATCTGTAGTATATCCATGTTATAAATGTTATAAGTTAAATTGACCATAAACTCTACATAAACATCTTAACACTTGATCTGGTTAATGACTTATTGAATTGCAGGTAGTGATTGAACTCCTAAACAGTCCTGTATATTGTGGTCTGTAGTCTAGTCAGTTCAGATTCCATAAATGTCCTATAATATTCCAGTCTAAAAACATAAATATCAAGCTTTTTCCATGGATTCTTTCCAATTCCAGGGAACTTCAGACTAGTCAATTACACAAAACTTAGCCAACTATCAATGATCGTCCTAATAACAGGATGTCTGTCTGAAACGTGAAAATTTGATGGACAATTTGAGAAAAAAAATTGCTTTGCTTGTTCTTTACTTGACACATGATCAGACTAAAGCATAAAATGTTGCACGAAATGGGGTGTTTTTATTTGGAAATTGTAACTAAATAACTAGTCTACAGTGCCAAATGCCAACAAATAATAAAAATGTCCAACTTGAATGCCAAACTATAAAACCTCCCAGTCAATTATAACTAGTAGTAATAACTTGATTTTATTTCTTACAGGATGTTCATATATTCTATAAATCTAGACAGAGACAGGTGTGGATTATCTTTAATCTAACTCTTCTATTCTAACTGATACAAGATCTACATTGATAGACTGGAATAGTCACTGTTACCAAATATATATCAGCAATATATCTTTATACATTCTTTGTACATTCAACTTGTGGCAAGTGCTAAGCCTAATTCAATATTCTATGCAAAATAAGTCATTTTCATTGAGAGTTTCCTTATGCTACAACATTGCACTACTTACAAGAATTTTGCATTGTAATGATTAATTCCATGGTTCTGATAAATCATAACATTTCAAGCACCAAGCCTGACCTGCTATAAATTTATGGTATAACATAAGGCACTTCCTTTAAAATGACATGTACTTTGTACCTGATACTGACAATACTGCTATAAACAACAGTAAATCACTAGAAACGTCTTATTCCTGATAACAATAGCAAGCTACTTCACAATAAATATTCCTCTCAAAACACTGAATTCAAGAATGGTCAATTATTTCATGTTAAATTAATGATAACTAATCTATAGCTCACAATGACATCTATTCTGTATCAGAAATATAACACATAAAACACAACAATACACTATTTAAATCTTATTCCAACACAATACACTGCAGGTTTACGACTAGTTTACTATCAGAACTGACAATAAAAGCTATAAATGGTATGGACCTGTATATTGACTGTCCACCTACTGTCCAATAATCAAATCATATTGTTCATGATAATGGTGCTACTATATAATCAATAGGACTACTGTGTATTTTAACAGTCCCAAGTTGAAATAAAGTTTGCCACATGTTCCATATCGATCAATTTATCATTCACTAACTCTATACTGACTTTTAACTATCAAAATAATATATTTCATTGATTTCTACTGCTAACAACTCACTTCACATCCTCTCTCTAAATCTTATCTACTCACACAGAATAATGATCAAATTCACACAATTTGTTAACAATTCAAAATATCAAAGTCTGGCCACCAAGGAATTAGCTAAAGGCAAAGGCAGAGAAGATTAAACTTTGACATTTGGTATTTGAATTATGCTTTATGTAAATATTCTTTCTTTCTGTCTACCAAGCCTTGCACAAATTCTTGGCATCTATCTGAGGAAGCAAAACTTCTCTTCTACAATCAAAAGCCACATTAAAACACATGTCTCCAAATATAATTCTCATTTCTCACAGGTTTTTATTAAAACTGAAACCAATATGAAGTTATTATTGAACTATCCGCCGTCTGTCTGTATTATAAGATGACAGTCTGATATTGTTATAAAGTAGTGCCACCAATATAAACACACCTATTGTATTCCTTCCCTTTCATTCATATATTATACAATGAGGGACAAGTGAAATAAGAGAAAGTTTCTCACCAATTCATTCAAGTTAAACCACCATTGACAAGATCTAGCCCACCATTCATCTAACTAGCCAGGTATTATATCTTACAGATTAATTTACAATAACCATCTGATAAACATGAATGGTAATCTAACCTTTCTCAAGACATCTTTACTTTATTAGCTTAATTTGTAGGAGATTCATTTTCAAAATAATCATGCTTTTTGTGTGATTTTTTTTGATTTAAATGGAAAGAGTTAAAGGGTATGCCAAAGTTATTGGTATGTTCAAACAACTGGCTCTGCATGGTTTTAGCTGGACACTACACTGACTACAATACAAGTGCATGGTACCATGAAATTTAGTAACAGATCGAATTAAACACATACCAAGAGTTGTCATGAACCAACACAAAAAAAATCCTGCTTTTCGAAAGCTGAAAATAACCTCTTCTAGGTAGAGTAGAAACGACAAGAACATGCTACCTTCCTCCTCTTGTTTTTTTTACTTTCCAGCAATGTTTTGATTTAAAATGTTTATCTGTAAGTTATAATCAACTGTTATTACAGCTTATTATTTACTTAAAACTCAATTTCTAAATAAATATTTTACATTAAAAACTGCTGCATAATTTGGCAAATATTCAAGTCTAAACTGTCTGTAATGGAATAAATCTTTAATGACATGCCAAGTAGGCAGTACTTTTAGTAGTTTTTTAATCTCCATGGATCTATGCCAAAATACTAATAGCAGATTCTTCTGGAAACCTTTAAAATGTTTGAAGTGAAGAAGGCGTCATATAGTGCAACAAGAATTTTGGCATGTATTTATGCTTTTTATTCTTAGTTGTGGTTAAAGTTATGGTTGTTTATTATTCATATCAATTGACTAAAATAAAACTCAAGGTTTCTTTGAAAACTGCCAAATGTTTAAAGTAAAGGATTAATGTTGAGAGAATTGTGATTCATCTGGTCTGTTGTGGGTAAAGACTTGACTAAACAGATCCATGTCATACTGACCATCAGAAAAATATGTCATAACTATATCTTGACTCAGGGAAAACTGTGGTCGTGAGGGAGAGCAATGATTGACATTGTTTGATTTCTGTGGGTAGAATGATTCCTTAAAGAAAACACCCTGTTTGCTCATTCCATGCCTCTGTCAACCAATTCACAAACAAAAATCTGTCCTAGTTTGGCATTGCATAATATACAGTAATTTTTGTAATATGTAACATACACATGGAACTTTCAGACCTGATGTCTCATGTTTGATCAATTACCATTTTGTATAGAAATCATTTACATATCATAATATTCAGTTGCCTCAACTGTCAGCTTCAATAAAATAACTGATTTACCACACATAACATAACCATCAATGAAAAGTATAAAATTATTAAGATGATTACTAAGAGTTAGTTACATTGGTTGATATCAAGGGGACGAATTCTGTTATAAGTGTGTTGCTCTGTCATGTGATTGATTCTATAATGAAGAAGAGAGAATCACAAGAATCAAGAGATGTTACTAGAGTATATGTTCTGATAAAATCCAATATGAGTAGACAGTTAGACAGTGTAGGGCCATGTCAATATATCAATCAATACCAAGTCTACATATTATAAATACCACACATATATTTCTACCATTATAACAATTCGGTCAGATGAATATATAGAACTCATTATTCCTGCTCTCTTAATTTTACATTATAGTCTTAGAACAGAAATTTATACAGAGCCGTATTATTATATAACCATATCATTTCACACAGATTGAGGTTACAGTAATTCAATTTGATTAATTCAAAAGCTCCATTAAGGAACATAGGTACTTATGTTAATTGAAAATTTAAAGACAAATCGGAACCTTATTTGCCTGTGAAAATATAATTGATGTGAATTTTCCAGCCACACTTCTATCCATCAATATTTTTACATGTGATTATGTCATCAGATTTGTTTTGGCTTCAATCATACAATTGCAGACACTATGATTCACCAAACAGTAAATTAAATTATTTCTACAGGCATAAAATGGCAAAGATTCTGGTTTGTTGGCTTCCAAACTTAAATAGATTAACAATACCTATGATATAACAGATAGGTATTTGCACAAGGCAAGACACATTCTCTATAATTAACACATAGGATATCAATATCCTTCAACTATGGTTCAAATATATGAATTGATCTGTAGATACTTTAATCTGACAAGCTAAACAGTTCCAAAGGAAAATATTTTACAATTTAAGAGTCAACTAGCCTGCTATTACCTAATTTATAAGGAGTGAAAATATTGATGCAGAATTTGTAATCTTGAATATAAAATAACCATCCTTCACTGTAAATATACAGAGTGATGATGTCACAAATCATAAATTATAAAACAAAATTCAATATATCTACAGTCCACATGAAAACATTTTTTTTATGGTGGAAACAACATTATTGTTGATGTCTATAATGTACATTATACTAATTAGAATATTAAACTCATTAATAAATCAATAAATACAGTTTCAACAGAAATGGTAATTTTACTTACTCTTTTCTTACTTCTTCTCATTACAACTTGTTTTACATCAACTGTTTCTGTCATCATAGTTTTTAATCATGTATACTAATAGTTTTTACATACAGATTACCGTTAACAAACATAAAATATCAATAATAATCACTATATTACTACATCCCTCACTTCTCTAGCTAAATATACACTAAATACTGGTAAATAAACATATTATATCTTTTAAACCCTCTCTACATCCTTCTTCTCATCAGGTTTTTAACAGTTTTTGTATTTTTAATCCAGGAGAGTTCACAGTTTGTATAATGTAAAGAGTCTGGCTTCAGGAATTATAATATGTTTCTGCGGAAGAGTAAAAGGTCTCAATCAATACTAGTGGTTCTAGATAGACTGATCAAACCAACTCATTCAATATTGAAAGATAAGATGGTCTGCCCAGCCAATATTCTTAAAGATTGCTCTAGATCTAGAAACCAATATAAGATATGGTCTGGTACTTTATAATTAATTCCCTACTGATAATTTTATAACAGTTGTTACAGGTCTGTTACTTTATTTTCATTTCCAGTTTGTTACATGGCTACCAATGAAAACATCTTTCAAATTCAACAATTTCAGTTAGCTTACCAAAACAACAACTAACAATTTATGATAACTTGATATAATATATTATAGAATCACTGCCAAGTTATTATTAGGGAATTGGTACATACAGACAGACCAAACTTAAATAATTGGTATGCAAAGCCTTCCATGCCTTTTGTACTAAACAACTGGATTATTGAATTCCATTATAAACAAAATAGAAATTCAGATTCAGTTGATTTAATTCAGTTTGCTTTTTCAATCCAAACCAATCTTAAATCTCCATAGCCTTGATAGATAGGTTCACTTACTAAACAAAACTTGACTTCAAAACAGTTGGAAATGGGCGTCACATATTTACCCACAGTTGGGACTGAAAATTCTCTTCTTTAACACTATATTTCCAAATTATAATTTTTTCAACGGCTGGCAATATATGACTCCCAGCAATTTTTTAAAGTTCAATTTTTTTATTCATATGAAAAAAAATAATTGGTAAAATATGATTCTGTGAAGTAAAACATGGTGGTCTGACAGTAGTTAATGGTCATCATGTCGTGTATTATTCTAGTTGATTAGTCATTGATTATTCCTGCAACTAGATAAAGTAATATCAGGAACTATTTGTACAAGTTGTTATTGTTAATTAAAACTAATCATCACATTAATAAACCTGTTAGTACTATTAAAGGGATATAATCCTATAAATATCTAATATCAACTGGAATAATTCTAGAGCTTGTAACAATAGAATAAACAAGAACATTTATTAACAATGACAATTATAGTGAGATGTATCATTTAAAAGAGCTAAGCAAACAATTCTAATATATATCTTTTATAAAGAAGTGTTTTTTTGTTGTTTTTTATATTCTTAATACCAATTTTCATTCAGATGGTAATTTTTTTATGGATCAATGAAAACAGATAAATAAGATGAAAAAGAAAAATTAGGGAAAGCACAAAGATCAATATCACCAAGAAAATTGACTATTTTTATCAATGTTATGGATGACTCATATAGAAATTTGTTATTCTATAGATTTAGTTGATTTATATACTCATTCCTACAGGCAGTAACCATTAATCAATCAGGTCTGAATTGAATGTGATTGGAAGAATTTAAAAACAGTACTGGATTAAGAGGATGAATCATTCCCATTTTAATGTTTACCACTGGCACAATTCCCATCATCTTTGATATTGATCATAGCCATTGGGTTTGTTACACATATCTACAATTTGGATATTTTTTTATGTCCAGTATAAAGCACTGGCCAAGGTCACCCCAGTATAATTGTCAAACTTAAAAACCAACAATTTGTGAACAATGTTTGTAACGCAAGATAAACGGTAACCAGTTAAAATGGTAATAAGTCAAATATAAAAAAGTTTATATTATTTGAAACAAAATATGTATCATTTGTGCTAAAAAAAAAATACTTAATCATAAATATTGAAACAGCTTACCGAAATATTGTAAGGATCCATGATGATATTATATAATAATACAGACAATCTTCTATCTACAGTACTCCAGTTCACAGGTTACACAGAACAACAAAGCTTGTCAAGAATTCTAACTATGATACTGGTATTTTGTCTGTTTTTGTCATCCAAAATAAACAGGAATTGGTAATGACTCAACAGTGAAAAACCACAGAATAAATACAGTAAAATAACAGACTGTGTTAAAAAAACAGAAACACTGTGAAATGTTGAGGAAATTATAAATATTAATATTATCAGTATGAAAACATATTTAATTTTAGGCTTAAGTGTCTATTATAACTGAGCTTATCTAACGTCTAGTCCTGATATCATTAAGATACTTTCAATATTATATAATAGAGGTGTGCTACTTCCCTGGGACGTACAAATTAACAAATTCTTCCCCAACACTTGAGAGTAACGAGTACACAATCTCAAATTAGCGTACACAATCTCAAATTAGCGTAACTTTGTCACCAGATTATATTATTGAAATTTCTTTATTCACATTGGTCAGAATAAGGTTAACTTCATCCAAGTGAATTGTCTGACATTTATACGTAATTTCAGAGAATTTAGAATCATGGTAAATAGTTCACATGAAGAGGATTGTCAACCAAAAAATACAAAAACATTCCCAAATTTCATGGAAAGTTTCATAATATAAATATGAATCAAACTTAAAGAAAAATAATTTCTTTACTTGCACTGTGCACACCTCTAAATAAAAGATAAAACCATCCTGATTATCAATGTTTACTGATGATTACCCTAATCTAGTCATGATTGATGGCTTCAATACTATCATTATGGCATTTCTAACACCCCCAGGGGTACAAGGGGTGTAGGGTGGTGTAATCAAATTAATGATAAAGGTCAATGACTCTGTCTAAATACACGTTAACTGTTGAGGATGTCAGTAAAATCATTATCTTTTTAACAACATTTAAACTACATGTCACTGTCATTATTCTAATCTTCAGACTCTATGACATTCAATTTATAACAATTATTCATTACTCAACATGAAACAAAAACTTCTATTGAACACAGGAAATTGAATCACATTCCTTGTCATTGTCAATACTATATTTGACAATATTGTTCTTCTCAATCTTTTCCTTCTATTTGATTGCATACCCATTCATTTGTATTGAATTTACATAGTTAACAATAAACAAAGTGATACCTCAGAAAAAGGTGCTGACTGCTGGCTTTACAGTGGCATTTTCCTTCAGACAGATGGGCATACTCTGCACCAAAACAATACTATCATTTAAAGAAAATGAAACAGCACTGGAGTTATTTTGGGATACTGATTTGATGAAAAAAACATTTACCCATCTCTTGTGTGGATCAGATAAACTGATAGTAATCTAATATTTTTATTCATAATTAATCCATTACATTTCAATAACCCTTACTAACTAAAGACAAAACTATAACTTTTTCTCCAGTCTTAACTGACTGTTCAGATGACAGTTTCTAAATAAAAAGAAAACACCTACCGCCTCATCTAGAGTGGCTGTTAAATCCATTTCTAAATCCAGATCAACATCAGTTACAGTTATCTGAATATCACACATATTATCATTATCTTCTTCTTTACTCATTTTCATACTTGGTTAATTAACAAATGTAATTAGTGTTGAGGTATATAACTACTGTTACCTTTAAACTGACTCATATACTTTCACTGACACTCTTTATAACACAATATACACACAGAAATAGTGAATTTAACACCCTGTACGTGGACAATAACAACTAAATCTTCACTTGAATAAAATAAAATGATTCACAAAGTAGTAGGCAGAATTACATCAGGATCTGTTTAAATAAAAACCACCCAAAATAAAAGATGTAACCACCAATCCCTGTTTGTCGTCATTAATAGTATTTTATATTCTATAGGTATAGTATTTACTATTGTACCTAGATGTAAACATTGTCTACATCATAAAACTATCTAACTCAGCTATATCTACTCACTTCTCATTTATGATGGATGGTGATGGACAATACAGAAGGATAAAACCACAATTATTATGGATAAAAAAGCTGTGTTTGTACCAAATATTATTTTTGGCCCAGATAAGAAGCTATCAACATTTATCTTAAGAGTTAGCTTTTTTTTAACAAACTGTTTTGTCTAGGTATTTGAATGAAATTTCTAGAGAATTACCAAATACTACCATTTTCCAGAACCACAGGGGCGGATCCAAGGGGGGCTCTCCTGGCTCGAGCCCCCCTAGTTTTAGCCAATTGATGTCAGAACCCTCTAAAAATTTGTCGCTTGCCGTTTCCTTTCAAGCATTTTATATTTCAGAGCCCCCCTTTCTCTAAATCCTGGATACGCCCCTGAACCATACATTACATATGATAAATTAATATGGGCTTTATATTTTTCTAAATATCTTTTTTGGCCAATATTTGATACACCAAGCTGTATATTTTACACTCGGCTTTTTTTTTTTTTTATTAAACTCTTTTGTCCACAATTTTGAATAAATTTCCAGAGAAATTCTCAAATCCTTTTATTTTCGAGAACCATTAAAATTAAATATTATAAATGAAAATGGGTTTTATATTTATCCATTAACTAGTTGTTAATCCATTAGTGAACTACAGTAAATTTGTAACTAATGGGCCAAGATCTAATGAGAGTTTTTACCTGTGTAAGATTATTATTAAGTACATGACATCTTTTAAGAAAAACCATATTATAATTTAACCAATTTATCTATTATCACAGCCAGCCTTTAACATTTAACATCAACTTCCCCTCACACTATAAAATAGGTCATTGAAATGCCAAACTGACACAGAATTACTAGGAACTTCTATCAAAATATAGACCATTCCACTCTGATTGGACCATTTGAATTCTCAGTTTAAATCTATTGCCTAACTAACTTCATAGAAACAACTACTGAATGTTTTTTACAATGAAATGTCAATATCGTAAAGAAATTAATTAAAATCGTTGTTTTTAAAGGTTAACACCAGATTTAAATTTTCCCAAACTTTTTTCATGATGAGTTAGAACAAGGGTGTTTATTTGATTAGTAAAGATTGACAGACAGTCACGAATCCCACATCAATTTGAATGGCTCATCGTTTGTTTTGTCAGTTTCAAAACAAAACGAATGGTGAATGGAGTAAAAATCACGTTGGATAAATGTAGTTAAGAATTTCTACAGTGATATTTTCAGCTTTTCCTGTTTGAGTTGATAATTAAATATTGATTGTTATTAATTATATTAGATTATAACGAGATGGTTAATTAGCTTTACAGAATGTCAAACTTTTTACAGGAAAAATCAATATTTGAAAAAGATAATATTATGATCTCTGTATGTATACGTGAATAATCGCTGAATAAATTAACATATTTTCAAAGTAAATTTATTTTCAATATGAATTTATTGAATATGGAAATATAGTTAGAAAGGTCACATTCTGTTTGCATATTAGATAAGACTAACAAAGTTAATAGAACATCATTTTCTCAGGGAATCATTCATATTAACTTATCTTTGTCAGTGATATCTTTATCACAAAAAGCTAAAAAAAACTATCACATTTAAGTCAAAATTATTTTGTAATATTTAAAAAACAATACTAAAGTTTCTGAAGTTGATGATTACTGTACACTATTATGATGAGGTCAAACAATTGAGACATATTGAGATAGAAAGTTCTAACTTACCATCATGTTGACTACTAACTATATCCTAGAGAAAATATAATCCAATAGTTTGACCAGTTATTGTTTTATCAACTGACATGTGTTAGTACAGTCAGTATAACATCCTGACATGTGAAAAGTTCACTATTTTATCATTAATATAACATTTAATCATCACCAAATTACACCAATTTATGTCAACTTATGTAGTGTTACTATCAAAATATTAAATATTAACACTTGAAGCTCTAATTCTCACACTTTAATACTGTCCTTTAACCCTCCTCCTCTATTCCCCCTACTCATATTACATCCTGACTTGATCACAGCTAGTTTCTGTTCTATACAAATGACATGTGTGTTGCACTTGTTTAACAGTTTATAGTTAAAACCATCTGGTAAAGTCCTATACTGAACTAGAGATAGTCAGTTCACAGTCCCCCCAGTTCTAAATTTAATATCCACTCTCCTCCTTCACTTCTATTGTCCATCGTTACTATGGTAACACTATGGTACTATGGCTTTATCATTTCACTATCATTTTCTACTAAACTTGGACCTTACTAGTAATTGGCTACAATCAAGTCAATTCTTTTGTTTAAAATTGGCATCATCATCACTCTTCCACTCATTATAAATGGTCAAATGTAACAATTGAAATGACTTTTTTTTTCATCAAACCCATTAAGTTATCAATTTGTTTTAAGATTAGATGGACTTTTATGAAAGTGAAGAGTTAACTTTTGTAAATCATGGAATTTTAATAGACCAGTTCATTGAATCAGTTGATCATAAAAGGCAAACTATTTGAATACAGGTTTCAATTTTCATAACATCAATTTTCTACTCAGAAAGCTTAAAATCAGATCAAAATCTCAAGAATCCAAGAAGCCTTTTACATGTAACAATAGACTTTTACAGACAATTTTACTTTTAAAGCCTTTGTTGTCTGATGTCAAGTTAATGGACTGAAAATCAATAGGGGTTCTGTTTTAATCAAGTTTTAAGAGGATATGTCTATAAAATCATTGGGGTTATTTCAAGGACTCTGAAGGTCATATTACAATGTACAGACCATGACAGCCCATGCAGTTCAATCAAAACAAACAGTTACAAGCATCCAATTATTTACAACAGCTGTTTTTTTTTTCAATCATATTTGCAAATAAAATAACAATGACCGAATAACCCATAAACCTCACAGAATCTAGTATCATGAAAGGAATTCCACCCTTTTCGTCATTATTTTCACTCAAAATTCGATAATTGTAAGCATGCTCTTATTGTGTTTTACAGAAGAAATATTTATCACATGGATGAGTGCCAACCTATTACGTGAATAAAACATATGATTCTCATTTTAATCTCTTGCATTTGATTCTTAATTCATAAATCTTAAAATCTAAATGGATCAAATTACTCCTGGTATTGATTCAATGTTTCCAATCTATAGAAAGAACTCAAATTTTGGCTAACTTTAAACAAAATCAACATGCACTTCCTGTTTGGATCATATGCATACGTACATACAGTTAAGAAATATTAAAAATTAAATAGTAACCAGTAACCAGAAACATGTTGTAATGTGAAACTCAGTAACAACATGTTTTAGGTTATATTTTAATATTTTTAAAATTTCTTTAGCACAGTGAAAATATTTTATTTTTGTACATAATAAGTTTTATAAATCAACTTTAAAACTTATCTTTAACAAAAATTATCTTTCAACAAATTTCTACTTCAGATTCATTTTTTATAAAAAATTTAGTTTTTTTAAAATCTTCTAGTTTCAAGGGCACTAACTCTACCGACATGTGAGCATCTCATTTGGAACTGGCTCTTCATTTTAACAATCAAGTATACACTCTCATAGCTCGTTTATCAAAATGAGTTAAAAAGACAGAGGTACAGTGATGTAGACATCTATAATAATATACAGTTAAACAATGAAATGATTTAATGTAGGGTTTTGGGATCATTTAAATTTAAGACTATATTAGCCTATGTATGTTAATGTGTGCATTCAACAATTTCAGAAATAGTCAGAACAAGTTTGGTTTTGTATTTATTACCACCTATTACCACCATAATTGACAGAAATATGAATAATAATATTGATATGTTTTAGCTAATATTTCTAATATTTCTATCTCTAAACTTGACAAATGCAATAACAACTCAACAATTTTTTTCATATAATGTCCTTTATCAGAAATAAAAAATATGACTTATTGGGAATAAAGTCAAATATTTTTAACTATAAATACATGTATATTTAGTGTATATACGGTATCAGAAACAAGATATAACCTAATAGATTTTACCTAATGTTTTCTTTGAGAATATGAATATCGAAATATGCAACTTATTTCAATATATAGTAGATATTATACCCTTGTTCCCACTTAATAAAACATCATATACTTACTGACTCCACCACTGTATAAAATCTTTGTGTATCAGTTGATATCACCTTTACTGTTGTCTTTGGTTTCAAAACTTCATCTTCATGCAGACTGGGCATAGCAAAAATTGGTTTTGTTTTAGTCTTTGGAATAGCTTCTTTGGTTTTATGTTTTGGACTCATTGACCTCAAGATAGAAAAGTTGTCCATTTCTTTCAATGGCAGTGAGTAGTCCTGAAATACAAAGTCAAACTTAGACAAATATTTCCATTGCCATTGGTCAAACTTATAAAATACTTTTAACACATAAAGTTGCATTATATTATAATTTTCAGTTTAAAGTAGTATGTTTAATTTATGTATTTATATCCATGTAAGATTTTAACAGTTTTACCTGTAATTTCTTCATTTTATGATGATATAACTTGCTAGATAAACGTCTTCGTAATGTTCCACGTAAATTGTCTCGATCTTCTTTTTCTTCATTTTTATGTTTACCTCTTTGAATGGTACTGGTAGGCTTGAAAATGAAAATGTTACATGTGATCTTGCACTCATTTTGTTCTGCACAAGAACCCTGATTACCGTACCTGATTAGACGTCGGCATTGACTAAAGACTTCCAAGTTCCAAGCGAAAATTCAACAATTTGATTCTTGTTTTAGTGATCATTCAGTTGACACATTTCATTTACATTGTATTAAAAGTGGAAGAAGTTTATATGCTGCCCTGGCAATATTTCTCTTCAATCTTGTGTGACATGGCTTGCGGCTGGTCCCTGACACAAGTCGTGACACTGAACCTTTCATAGGATTAGGGACAATACTAATACTTACATCACAATAAATAAGAAAGGGTGAAAAGAGGTGAAACAATATTCATTGACTGATATTGTGATAGATAGGCTAGATGATAGAGAGAAAATCAGAAGACATAACACATTAAAGAGTCAGAACAATTCCGATTTCAAACAAACTTACAAATTTCAATTTATTAGTAGAGTTACGGATTTGGCTGCCATGAATTGTTTGTCGTCTTCTCTTTGATGTAGCCGGTGCAAGGAAACTGCAACCCTCAACCGTAAAACTCAGATCACCATCGTCCATATCAGATTGAACTTCCCGCTTCCGTTTACGATTGTCGGAAGCCATCTTTATTTACAAAATATGGCAACGGTTAAAATAGAACTAGTCTCAATCATTGAATTATTTGACGCTACAGGGCAGCTGTGTGACAACCAAGACTACATTAATTGACCTAGATAATCAATGGAGCTTTAATTATAAAGCGACGTCTAGCGGCAGGTGCCCGTTTTTATTTTACACATATAATTAAGGGGAGGTAACACATTTTAGTTTTACAGACCGATATTAATTATTGTACCTAGATAATCATAAGTATCAAATCCAAAATTTATTGGATAATGCTTTTTAGGTACTACGATTTTTATTTAACATCACTGATTCCAATTGAAAAGAAAATGACACGATTTCAGGTTCTGAATAAACAAAATATCTGGCCTACCCACGCCAAAAATTCTTTTTAAGTATTTACATATTATAATTCCTTATTCTTTTTCTTAATTTCTTCACAATAGGCCTAAATTCTTAACAGCATAATCAACCCAGAGGAGAGGGTATTTTCTATTACAGAATATTATCTATTTTCATGGAAACGTCATGCTAAAATTTCTCAAGCTGAAGTGGATTTAAGGAAATTTAGATCTCAAAATCTGATATACGTACTACAACTTAGTCTTCTAAAACTTCTCTCCCCTGAATAAGAAATGGACTAATCCACACTGCCAGCTGGCACCATGTATGTATTGTATATTATATTGACTAACGGTAAACTTTAGATTGTTTATTCACAAATTATAAGTTTTAGAATTGAGGATATAGAACTGTATCGGTATGGTAAATTACATTTTCTCTTTCATCTAGTTGTTTTACTAATTTGTCTACATTATATAATAGGTCTAGCAACTCAGATGGTAAAATATGCCTACAGAGTACTTACTGAATTTATATGAAACTATGGAATCATTTGTGAGCACTTTTTATAGGCCAAATAAGTTCCAAATAAATTATGGGTTTTTTTTATTTTTGAAAATTTGCCTGGCTTTTAGCTGACACCCTTAGGCGCACCAGTTTTAAATTTCTTAAAGTTCTTGCATGCCTGGTGCCCCTTTCTTCTGCAACCCCCAATGGCAATCAGCCCCTCCACCTAATAATTCCTAGAAATGTCTTTACATAGAAAACAACATTTCATTTAGGTCTAGGATATTTCAAACTTTTCCCTTAGTCATTACCTATTTTGATAATAAACATCAAGTTATTTGTAAAGAAATATAAGTTATGGGAGAAAAGAAGTAAGTGTAAAGATAACCTATTGATTAATGAATCAGAATGAATCAGATAGTATTGTGTCATACCTAGATGTTTAAATATTTATAATAAAACAGATGGTATAACTCTCTTGTGATTAATATATTAATTATTTAACAATAACATATAGTACCACACTGTCTAATTAAACACTACAAATACAAAAGAAGATCTCACATTGTATTAATATACAGGTTGGAGTAGCTAGGAATATCAGTTATAAGAAGGATCTCCTAAGAATATAATCTCTAAAACAGATCTTGAATCAGCCTCTGTGGTGAAGGTTTTTTCTATTTAGACAGGATATTCTCCTAACTCTGGATTGCTTTTAAAACAGTTCACTTTTGTGCTTTCTGTAAGCATGTCTCAATTGGATATCTATTATTTGTGTAAATCAAGAAGGTTTGATTTTTTTTTCGTTGTTCTATTTATTTGTTCTTTATTCTAAAGCCTTTGTTCTCTTGTTTCAGATTTGAGATCCATACCAGTTCCAGTAAACCAAGATGAGTGATTTTAAGACCAGTGTTATCAATCTTCCATATAGATGTCCCAAGTGTGAAAGTAGACATTTTCCTACTTTATACCAGTTGAGATCACATTTAGAATCTGAACACCAGTTTGTTAACAGGAAGAGAGAAAGAGTCAATATTTTAGATTATGACATGAGAAAATTAAAACCTCCCCCAGGGCCATTTTTAGACCCCAGTGTTCAACAATTTTTAGATGAAAATAAAAGACTAGAAAAAGAACTTGAGGATTTAAAACAGGCTGAAAAAGTGAATCGTGTTATGCGCAGAAAAAATCGTCCAGTTGATAATAGTGATAATCATAGTGTAACATCAAATGACAGTAGAAATTTTCAAATAACAGACGACAGTGATCCTAGTGTAATTGATGATTTTAAACACAGTGATGCCAGATTTCATGGACCATTTAAGGATCAGTATCTTACAGCAGCTGTGGATAGTTTGAGTCATGAGGTAGAACAGTCACGTGATAAACAATGGAGGGCAGCTGATGCTCTATATCAATCTAAGGATGTATTAGGGGAAATTGAAAAGGCTTCAGAAATTAGAAACAAAGATCAAAATCAAATTCTAAATGTCCTTGATAAAACTTTAAAACATAGATCTAAAGAGCTTGAAAAAGCATATAAAGATATTGGACAGTTGCATCAAGAAAAAAAAGTTTTGTTAGGTCAAATGGAAAATATGTTGAACCATCGGAGACCTTCTGATATTGTGGATGACACAGCTTCTTTACCTGATATATCACCCAATCCAGATTTAAGCAGAAGAGAATCACAAATTTCAGTTTCCGAAAGTCTTCTTAGAAAGCCAATTCTTAAACACACATCTGTATACAACAGAGGAAGGAATAGTGTCAGTGATAGAAATAGTTTCCATGAAGAACCAGTAAGACTCAGTGATTCATTCAAATCTACTGTTGATAATCGAAATGAAGTTGTAAATCAAACTCCATTAACTACAACTCATAGTGCTCACCCTGTTTACCAAACTATTCAAAGCAATCCAACTATTGCTGCTTCATCTTCTTCATTAAACCAATCTGTTCCTCCATCACCATTAAACCATTCTGCTCCTTCAGCAAGTAGTGGAGTGTTGCCTAATGTTGTATATTCGCCTAGTGTTCCTACTCAAACTGTTACAAGTGATCACATTGCAGCTGTGAATGGCAGTGCACATAACATTCAAACTGTCAACCCTGGGCAACAACAGTTTCACGACAACATGTTACCAAACCATGGTGGAAGTCAGTTTCAGAAACCAATGTTGTTAATTCCACGTGATTCTCTCAGATATAATCTAACGCAGCAAGTGTCATCAAATCCTTTTAATACTTTACCACAGAATCATCATCATCAATACTATAACCCTGGGATCCACAACTCTCTTCCTCCAGAATATATCCATAATCACAACATGGATCAAAATTCCACCAATTATATCCAAGCTAATTCTCTTCCTCAAAATTCTTTTCAAGCTTCCAGCCCTGTGATTAACAATCAGTCTAATGTGATTCCTCACAGTGAACAGCAATTATATCAGCAACCTAATTTTGTTCCTGTAAATACCATTCAACAAACAGTACCAAATAATGCTGCTAACTCCTCTGGGTACATTTCAACTCAACCCCAAACAATAAACCAACTTACAGATCCTAGGATGTACTACCACCCCCATTATTCACAACCTTTGAGATACCCTTCAGAGCATCCCCTGACTTCTGTGAGTCAACCAATTACCCAGTTTGATAACTCAGCTCAAAAAAGACCATCAGAGGCTCTGAGATACACTTCAGAGCAGCCTCTGGCTTATGTCAACCAACATGGAGTGAAGTATGATAATTCAGCTACTGGCGGTAGAAGGCCTTCTGAAGTCTCAGGATACCCTTCAGAGCAACCTATGACTTCATTCAACCAACATGTTACCCAGTATGATAACTCAGCTCCACAGAGACCATCAGAAGCTTTGAGACACCCCTCAGATCAACTAGGCAGCCAACATGGTGCTCGGTATGTCAAGACAGATCAAATACCACATGAACAATTCAAGCAACCCACCATTCATCATGACAATCGACAAAATAACAGAGAACCCATACCGGTGACACCACCACTAAGAGACAACTCACCAGAGCCTCAGACGGTTCCTCGAAAACTTCAATCTAAAAATAATGAAAACCAAGAACCATTGGTTGGTCTTTATAAACTAAAAATAGCATCCCAAGAAGAGGAAATCCATAAGATAACTTCTCATTTATCTAAACTAAGAGACACTGCCAGTAAAGAAATAAAAACCAAAGACTCTCAGTTAGTGTCAGCTTTAAGAAGATCTGAAAAATTAGAAGACGATCGTCAAATATTGTTACTAGAAATGGAGGATCTTCTGTCTAAAGCTGGTTTGGATAATGAAAAACTTCGAGGTGATCTCCAGATCAAGGAAAAGGAACTGAAATATCTCAATTCCAAATTAGATCAAACTAAAAACAGTCAAGCCCAGCTAGTTTCAGAAACTTTTGATCTTTACAAAGATGCAGAAAATAATATTGAAACTTTGAAAGAAAAACTGAGATTAAAAGAAAAAGAACTAATGTTATCAAAATCTAAAATTGATTCAGTTCAGTTAGCACATGAAAAAGTTTTGGATGAAAATAAAAGAGTGGCATTAGAAGCTCAGAAATCTGGAGATACATTGAAGACCTTACTAGATGGAAAAAGTAAAGAAATTAATGTGGTTCACAGTGAATTAATGAATGTAAAAAATAAAGAAGAAATGTTAACTCAAGAGAAAGCTGATTTGGAAGAAAAGATACATGAGAGTGAGAGAACGCAGAAGAGACTGAATGGAGAAATGAAAGATAAAGAGGATGAGTTATCAGATACTAAAAGGTAAATATTTTTTTTTCTGTTAACTGTTCTTGAAATGGTAGTGGACTAATGTGTGTAGCTCATTTTTTTATAGAAACTTTATGCTTTATACAGAAAGTGTGTAATTTGACAAAAAAGTCCACGGTCTCAATTCACTTTCTGTACATATGCACTTAAGTTTTTACTTAACTGACATATGGTGCATATAGAGCTTTTAAAATTTAAAAAGTTACAAGAGAAGTATTGTTAATATTGTGGAGGGAATATGATAATATATGAGTAATAGAGAGTATAACACCTGTGTTTATAGATATTATTGATTATTTTACAATTGTTATACTCTATATATATACTCTAATCTATTTAATCTTACTTTTATTACATTTATATACTTATAAACTTTCAAATTTAAATTGGAAACATGTCGAGTTGTAGGTTAATGGAATTCAAGCTTAAATTGAATTGATTATAGATAAGATAAAAGGCGTATATTTCATATTTTCCTGTTTCTCTATAACTAGGGTAGTTCTGAATTCACTCTTGAATCAAACATCAAATATCCACATAATACACCATTTGGAGACTTTTTCAAGGCTTGTGAATTCATGAATTTTATGATCCAAATTGATTATTTTGTGTGATAGATATGAAATAGTCAATCCAATTGAGTGAAAAATATTGGCTTGTTGAATCTAGAAATAGATGATCTTCACCACCATCACGCTTTGATTACTTGAACTGTCGGCAAAGAGATCATCCAAAAATACCACTTTGCCTTATACAAAATTTATTTTAAAAAAAGATTCTTCAAACTGTATATATCAGTCAATCTTGTTGGCAGTATATAGAAATTATGATATTTTTCAATAACAATTTATTGTAAATTATTCTGGACAATAAATTCCACGTATTCCAGTGAATGGTTGATTGCAAATTCATATTTTTTCTTTAATATATGAGACCTTTTAATTTGTTTAGTATAATCCATTAATTTTGTGTATGTAACAGGGAACTGGAAAAAGTGAAGAATTATTTAACATCTACAGCAGCTAAAGAGAAGGTAGCTAGAGGTGAACTAGAAGAATTTATAGAGAAATTATTAGATAGAGCAGAAAAAGCTGAAAATCAGATTAAAACATTAAAAACTAAACTTTCTGAAGAAGAACAGCAAAGAAAATCTCTACAGGTTTGAACTAATGTATTTTATTTTAAGACAATAATATCAACGCAAACTATCTTAATCTGGCAAGTTCCGTTATTCTTGGATGCATGATGTTGCCAAATCTTTATCAGTTCTAGACAGAGCTTGTCAAATATGTGTTGTATATATTCTTTAGACGATGGGATCTTAGAGTTAAGAACATCTTTTGCAATAATGAAACACTAGGAATGAAAATTGAAATTGAATATATTGTGCCTCATTGTCGAACAGTGGAACATTCAACTGCCTAATGACTGTGTTAATCCACTGCCCTAAAGAATTCTTTCTAAAAAGAATTATTTTTTTTATTATTTAGGAGGCTGAAGATGAAGCCAGTAGATCTTTACAAGAATTAGTATCTGCTCAAGTTAAAAGGTTTGTGTATATTTTTTATCAAATTCTTCTGTGCTTCTATTGCAAGAGTTTCCCTATCAAAAGTTTTTACAGATGCACAAATATATAAGTGAAATATAACTGAATACTTTGGTTTTAAAAGGCTTTGACTCAAGCATTTACTGAAACCTGTTCTATTTTTAGTAAACCTTCAAGAAGAAAGACAGAGTCTAAAGAGAGAAGCAGGCCCAGTAAGAGAAGTAAAGATTCAAGCAAACATCAGGATAAAAGTAATAGTGACAGATCTAGACATCAAAGCGACAGATCTAGACATCAAAGTGACAGGTCTAGACATCAAAGCGACAGGTCTAGACATCAAAGCGACATATCTAGACATCAAAGTGATTCCACATATTCAGATGATGACATCAAAGATTATTCAAAACAATCAGAACGATCGCCATCACAGGCACGTAACCAATCTCCCAAACAAGTCAGAAAATCACGAACCTCAACATCCAGTAGACACTCAACTAGAGATAAACACAGACACCATAGTGAAGTTAGTGACCAATCTCAATCTCCCCCAAGACAAACACATTTCAAACCTATTCGCTTACATGAGGAAAATACAGTTCCTCTTGCTTCTATAGAGGATATAAATGACACTGACAGTCCTAAAAACAATGTAGGCAAAAATAGTCAAAAATCTGCTCATACACCACAATCTATGAAGGTTAACCCTACAGTTTCTAGACAACACAATTTGCCATCCCAATCTTCTACAATACCCAATAACACACACCCCAGTTCTCACAATTCCCACCAAACAGCTTCTCTTCCTAACACTCCAGTTCATTATAATAATATACAGCAACCCCAACACTCTTCCTTACCTAATACACCTTCACATGATAGGGCTATACAGATAGACCCTGTCTCACGACTTCCACAAACAAACATTGGTTTAAATAACCCTCAATATTCAATACACAGACCATTACATTCTGAACATATTCCAAACAATTCATTTTTACAGAATGCACCATTATCAAGAGAAGCCCATGATAATTACAGACACCCATACCTGCCACACCCACCACATGACACCTACATTCTACCAAATACAACCATTGGTCATGGTACAATGCCACACACAGCAAAAACAAACCCATACCAGCATCAATATACTCCACAAAATAAGCAAGCACATGGCACAAAGACAGATTTACACACCAGATCTAATGACCCTTCTCAAATTGTTCCCACAAGCAACAACACAGACTTTCTGAGACCTCAAAAAGAACTAAATGATACCATCCAAACTCTAGAAGATCTGACGTTAAGAGGTATTATCACACCAGAAGAACAAACCGCTATTTTATCTAGCAGACTACATAAAGCTTTACTACAACAACAAATACTAGCTGGTGGTAAGACTGGTGATGAATATGAGTTAAAGTTTGATAAACAGCTCTCTGAAGTAGACAGTGATATAGATAGTGTAGATGCTCTAATTGAGAAGAAGTCTGTCTCAAACAAATCTAAGGTAATTTCTTCATCTAATCTTATGATATTCAGAGTAAATCTAATAAATATTGAGAATATATCAAAATTTCTAGGATAGATTTTGAGTTGACATAAAGTGAGTTACCTCCCTTGACACATTATTTGAAGTTATGTTGGATTTTTTTTCATTGCATTCTATCATGATATCAAAATTATTTGTTTCAAAATGAACAGATGTGTATAAAATAGGCATTTATTTACTGTATTGTTATATTTTGTTTACAATGAGATAAAAAAATAGTATTTTTTTCTCAAATTACCTCCCTTTGTATATTGAATTATCAATAGTTACTGTTTATATTTAAAGATACCTACTGATAAACAGAAGAAAGTTCTATGGTCAGCTGAACCTAGTTTAGATTTAGAAGATTTAGGAGTCTTAGATGATGTAGATTCACCAACAGAATATGGTAAATATTAATTAGGTGATGGAATGTTTCAATTCTATTCTCTTTTCTTTCTTTCTCTTCTTAAAAATCCTTTCTAATGGTAAACTATCAAACTTTTGCATGTATATCTAAACAATTAAACTTATTCATAATCTAGTCATCTCATCTTTTCTATTTTCAATGCATGCATTGTTCTATGCTTACCTAAAAGATTTGAAAACATTAATGTATTACACTGTTTTGGAAAATATAGCTTACGCATAAATTTGCCCATATGAATCAATACTGAAAATCGCTTGCTTTGAAACAGACATATTTTACTAGATGCAATTAATAGCCCCAGAAAAGAATAAATTTTATTTTATTTGATAGAAAATGTAGAAGATAGAGAATTACAGCACGAGATATTGAGATTGTCACCAAGTTATACTAGTAGTAATAGTAAAATACAAGATGAGTTATCTGTTGATGATAATGGTATAATGTGGGATGATGCAGCAACCACAACGTATGCTTCAGAGGACCTGGATTCCTTTCGCTTTAGTCCATCAGGCAGTGAAACAGCAGGAGATTTAGACTCACATCAATTGTTATCAAGTAGTTCTGGAAGTCAGAAACTCAGTAAGGATCTACCAAGAGAGGACACAATGGGTCGCAGTTCAACACCAAAACCAAATCAATCAGCTAAAAACTTCCAAGATGTCAGAGATAAAATTTCAAAGAGAAAATCAGATCAAGATGATTTAAATGCTGCTATTGGAATACTAAAGGGACATCATCAACTAGATTCTGACAGTGACACATCTTCTTCCAGTGATAAGTTAAAATCCAATTCCAAATATTCTGGTATTAAGTTATCACCATTAGAGGAAAGTAAAGAGTTTGTCCAAGGTGTCAATGAAGAACCAATGATAAGTAACAAGAGTCCTACTTATAAATCACAATATCTTAACTCATTAAACACAAACAATGCCAAATCACGATTTCTAGCTGACAAATCTACAGGCTTGTCACCTTTTACTCAAGTAAAATCTCCCACATCATCACGTTCAAACTCTCCAAGATCTGTCAGAAGTCCTTCACCAAATGTGTCAGAGGAACAGCAATTCCATGGATCTGATCTGGCTAAGAAATATGTTGATTCTAACAATCAGTTAACACCTGAAACTAGTTCTAGGATATTTTCAAGAGAATCCAGTCCATTGGGAAAGCAACCAGTAGTGAGTAGATATGAACAGTTCTACCAAAACCCAGAAACCAAATCTACTCCTGCAACTGCACCTTCAACTCTCCAGTTACCACCAAAGGTAGATAACTCAGCACCATCACCAACAATAATTGTACAATCACCTGTTAGTGATGGTAGTAATAGAAACTCACCCACTTCACATACACCTCCTAATGTAGTCAAACCTGAACCTTTATCTGCAACAGAATCTGAAAATCAAAGAAGATCACACCATCAGCCTACATCAATTGAACAGCAGCAAGATCAGTCTGAAAAGGACAACCAGACTGAAGAGGTTGCTAAACCAGCAGAAGAGGTCATTTCTCCAGATTTGAAGAAATATGAGGACGTGCCTCTAGCTCGTGCTAAATTTTATTTATCAGACGTGAATGAATCTGACCAATCATCAGATGAGAATGTTGCTAAAAATAATTCAAATTCTACACCAATGAAAGAAGAAAGTACAGATTTTGATTTTGAATCAGATCTAGAGAAGTTGGCTACCCCTCACAAGTTAGGTCGATCTGGTGTTATTGGTGTTAAAGGTTCATCAAAGAAATTAGGAACTTTGAACCATAAGAAATTGAAGACCAGACGTCAACATGCTGATAAATCACGCCCTAAAGATTATGGTAAGTAGAACCTGATTTTTTGTTCATATTTTATCCTTTCAACACAGGACCCCTCCTTATTAGCCAATACAGATGCTGAAAAGCAGGACGTAAAACATAGGAACTTCTTCACTTTGATACCCATTTAAACTAAGTAGTGAAAGTAAAATGTTTATGAGTAGCCAGCTACTTTGCCCTTATGTTCTTCTCTTTTTGTGTGTAAAATATTGCAAATTACTGTTTCTCTTAAATATTACTGCTTTTTCGAATTACCTTGAAACATATTTGTACGTGTATATAAGATAAAATTTCATGATAATGGTATTATATTTTTCTATGACCCAATAAAACTAAAGATTGTTTTGATGTAATACTATGGAAATAATGTGACAAACAGTACCTCACTACCTTTGACTGCAATCTTTTATGGAAAAACATACGTTACCATGAATTTCTGGCTAATTATAGTTTTCATGAAATAAAAGAGGATTTAAAAAAGTAAGATTAGGTAAAAATTAGACAGAGACTAGTGTTTGTATGAATGAAATAATGCAATATAAAAGTATGATTGTATAAAACTGTATGATATGCTGTGAACTATGATAGTAATTATGAAGTAAATGGTAACCTGATATTTAAGATGAAGTAGTATTATAGTAATAATGTACTCTCATTGTATTGTAATTGAACAATAATCTATAGCTGGGGTGAATACCGGTAGTAGCTTCCTCAATACTATTTTATACATCATCTCACACCAGTTTTCATATTAACCTTCCATGTTTTAAAAACTGTTTATTATAAATGGAGGTTCTGTGATTTTTCGAAAGTCGTGTTTCCAATTTTTTAATTTGTGTTTAGTGCAGTCTATTTCTTAAGAAAACTTTTCAGATAGTTTCTACCAAACAAGAAATATAGTTTTATTGATAACTGATAGTGTATTCTGTATTTTTTAAACAGTGTGACTAGTTCATATTCTGTATTGATAAGATTCAAAGTTATAATGGAGCAAGCCCATGGGAATAGGGAGACCACATATCGTTCATAGGGGAAGGTGAAATGCGATTTAAAACGAAGGGTTAAATGAAACGTTCTGGAAAAGATTGTCTTGTCTTTACTCAATCTAAACATAAACAATAATACACACTATCGATGTAAACAATCACACTCAAAGTTTCTATATTTCACAGTTCTATATTCTAATTCTTACACATAAAGTTCTTCTTGGTTTCACAGTTCATAATATGAGGATGGATAAGCTATTTAAGTTTATTAAGATAGGTAAAAGACGATATGAAGACGCCAGGGCGTAACATAAAACCCATCACAATTTTCACCATTCACTTCGTCCATGTTTTCCAGGAAAAACTATGACGTCATTCTAGTTTCGCTTTTAACTAGCTAAATAGAGTTCTGTCCCTTTAGTCACTAACGATTTAGAGGTGTATGTGATATTTGGACATTACATACCGGCCCCTATCGTATGAAAACGATGAATACGATATTCAAATACTAAAATGTTCAAATTCTATCAAATCACGATTCACAATATAGAACTGTTCTAGCAAAATATCTAACACAATTTTTTAAAATAAACACAAATGTCAAAACACTCCAGACAATAATCCTAATTGTCTGATTCTAACAAAAAACATAGTTTATCAATTGGTCTGATCAACATTGAGGTTTTAGTTTTAAGTTTCGCACTTCTTACAAGTCCGTGTTTATCCGGATACACCTCAATTACACGTCCCATTAACCAGGATCCTCTTGGAGCTGATTCATCTACTATTAGAACCACGTCATCTTTCTGGATGTTCCTGGAAGGTTGTAACCATTTCTGGCGTTGCTGGAGCATAGGTAAGTATTCACGAGCCCACCGTTTCCAAAAGATATCTACTAGATATTGAATTTGTCTCCAGCGCTTTCTTACATAAAGATCTTCTTTCTTGAATTGTCCTGGTGGAAACGTCCCTTCTGGTTTGAACAATAATACATGATTGGGTGAGATTGTCTGTAGATCAGTTGGGTCATCTGATGACTTGGTCAATGGTCTACTATTAATGGTAGCTTCGACTTCGCACATGAAGGTTCTTAATTGCTCTTCACTTTGACATGTTTTCAAGTATTGCTCACTTAAGATAGAATTCAGTATCTTTCTAATTGTGCGGATCTGACGCTCCCACACGCCTCCGTGATGGGATGCTGCTGGCGGGTTGAATATCCATTTGAAGTTACGATCTAAGGCGAAGTTGTTCAGCTGATCTTGGTTCCAATCTTTCATAGCTAACTTGAATTCGTTGTTGGTTCCAACAAAATTAGACCCATTGTCGGAATGCATCTCTCTCACGTAACCACGACGAGCAATAAATCTTCGTATTGCGTCAATACATGATGTAGTATCCATTGAATCTGCTACTTCAATATGCACAGCTCTGCAGGCTAGACAGGTAAAAATCACACCGTATCTCTTTCTAATTGATCGACCATATTTGATTTCGAACGGCCCAAAGTAGTCTACGCCTGTCCGTGTAAATGCTGGTTCTTCTGGCTGAACTCGGAAGTCGGGAAGATCAGCCATCTTCTGTCGGTTTACTCTTGATTGGTATTTCCGGCACTGTACACATCTACGTAAAATATTCTTTACCAATACTCCACAATTTAGATTTCTTATTTCTGCTATTGTATGATTTCTTCCTTGATGTTTCACCATGTTGTGGGTGTAGATGACAATAAGACTTGAAATGTGATGATCTTTTGGAAGAATTACTTGGTGCTTAGCATTCTCTGGAATTTTAGCATTTCTAAGCCGACCACCAACTCTGAGTAAATCATCTTTAAGAAAAGGATCTAAATTGGTAAGTTTTCCGTTGGTTTTAAGTGCCCTGTTTTCTGATTGTAGACTCTTAATTTCATCTAAAAATGTTTGGTACTGTACATATTTCAACACCGCTGTTTCTGCTGAGTTTACTTCTTCCAGAGTTAGTTTGGACTTTAGTTGTTTTTCATCAATCTTTTTCTTTTCAGATTTTAATTTAAGGTAAGTAAAATATCTACGTAACCATGCTGTTGCTCTTCTCAATTTTCTCCAATCTGAATAATAATGAATAATTTGATCTGTTGGTGATTTTGGTTCCATTGTTGTCTTCACCACATTAGTTGTTATTACAGGTAAGTTAGTTTCTTTGTTGTTATCGTAGGCAACTTGTGCTGGCCATTTAGTTTCTGGTAGATGAAGGAAATCTGGACCATGGAGCCATTCTCTCTTTAGAGTGAGTTCTTTTATGCTTAGTCCACGAGTTGCTACATCTGCCACATTCTGCTTGGTTGGTACATATTTCCATTGCTGAGTATCTGAACCATCACATATGACAGCAACTCTATTTGCAACAAATACAGGATATCTTACAGTTTGGTTATTGATATATTTCAAGACAGTCTGACTGTCAGTCCAAAATATGACATCATCAATTTCTAAGATAAGTTCTTTCTTCAACATATTATTGATATGTACAGCTGATGTTGCTGCGGTAAGTTCCATCTTCACAATTGTGTGAGGCTTTAGAGGTGCCACTCGTGCCTTTCCCATGACGAAGCTTACGTGAATTTCACCATATTCATTGGTTTGACGAAGATAAGTAGCTGTACCATAACCATCTTGACTGGCATCAGCAAAGTGATGTAGCTGTCTATTTCTTATTTCACCAAAATCTTTTGGTTTCAGGCATCGATCAACCTGGAAGTGCTTCAAATTGGGAAGATCTCTTAACCATTGTTCCCATGCTTCTAGTTCTTCGTCAGGAATTATATCATCCCAACCTACATTAGCACGGCATAGTGCTTGGAGAATTTTCTTTGCTTTGAATACAAAAGGTGATGTAGTTCCAAGTGGATCGAATATTGAACTCATAACGGAAAGGATGTTCCTCTTGGTTGGCTTTGGGTTCACTTCTTTCATGGTAAATTGTAGTTGATCAGTTTCAGTACACCATTCTATGCCTAGAGCACGTTCTACAGGTAATGCATCCTTGCTAAAATCTAACATCTTGATTTCACTTGCTCTATCTGCTTCTGGAATGGATTGAAGCAATAAACGACTGTTGCTGATCCATTTGGTGAGATTGAATCCGCCATTTTGTAGTGCTCTTCTTAAGTCTTTAGATAACTTGATACCAATTTCTTCATTGGGTACTGATTTTAAGAAGTCGTCGACGTAGAAATCTTGTTCAATAGCTGATGCTATTTCAGGTCCAAACTTTTCTAAATTATCCTTAGCTGTCTTCTTTAATGCATAACTAGCACAGCTGGGGGATGATATTGCTCCGAACAGATGCACTCGCATTCTGTAAATTCTTGGTTCTCCGTTTAATTCATTATTTGGCCACCATAGGTATCGAAGCATATCACAGTCATCTGGTTGTACTCGAACTTGGTAGAACATGGTTTGTATGTCAGCCATCATTGCTACAGGTTCTAATCTCCATCGAAGAAGAACTCCTAAGAGTCTATTAGTGAGGTCTGGACCTTGAAGTAATTGGTCGTTGAGTGAGGTCCCTTGGTAGATGAGAGGACAGTTAAAGACTACCCTAATTTTATTTGGCTTCTGGGGATGAAATACACTGTGGTGGGGAATATACCATATTCGTCCTACTTGTTTCTTAGATTCGTTTAAAGGAACTGGTTCTGCAAATCCATTTTCTACCAATTTGCTCATGAAATCACAATATTGTTGAAGATGTTTTTCGTCTTTAAGAAGTCTACATCTAAGTTTCATTAAGAATGATTTTGCTTGCAGGTAATTATCTGGAACATTCTGTGTTCTATCCCGAAACGGTAAAACCATTTGGTAATGTCCATCTACCATTTTTACCGATTCGTCCATCATTTGAAGGAATTTCTTATCGTCCTTAGATAATGCTTTTGTGTTATCTGATAATCTTTCGCTGAATTCCATGTTGAAATAGGTTTTCAGTTGGCTTTCTAATCGGTTATTAGCAATCTCAATTGAAGTAGAATTATTCGTCATTTTGCAAAAGTTCACATTAACTTTGTTTTCATCTAGTTTTCCTGATACACCATATATTAGCCATCCTAACGGAGATCTGATAGCATACGGTTCGCCTAATTCACCTGTAGATACTTCGTATGGAGTAGTAGCCGAAGGAACATTAATTCCAATCATAAGAGTGACTTTCGGGATGCAGTTTCCCTGTAAGTCTGGAAGTTTTATATGACGAAGATGTTTCCATTTATCTAAATCTTCTTGGGTAGGTGCTTCATTAATATCAACTGGAATCTCATTACGTATGTATACTGCTGGTAAATCTATAAATGTGTTGCCTTCTATATCACCGACTTCTAAACTATCTGTTATTTCTTCTATTTCTATTACTTCTTCTAAATTCATAGTTTTTAACAGAAGTTTCGTCTTTCTGGTTCTTGTTCTTAATCTTTGGTTTAATTCATCACTAGAGAATACTGCTCCACTGCCGTTATCGACAAATGCATAGGTTGCAATTTGATAGTTGCTTGATTTAGCTTTCACCAAAACAGGTACTATTGCCATCAGAGTATTCACATAGGTGTTCTTGATACCGACACAGCCTGTAGTTATTTTATAAGTCTTCTTTTCTTGAGAGGTGTTCTCTTTCACTTCACGTGCTGGGTCATGTAGTATGGTTGGGTGCAATCGTGAACATTTGCTACATTTGGCTGCATTAGGAAAAGGGCAATTCTGTTTCATATGGCCTATGTTGAGACATCCAAAACAGTGACCTTTGCTTATACAATACTGCGATTTTTCTTTTGCTTCTAATCCACCAAATTTTCTGCATTCTAATATTGAGTGTCTAGTTTCATCTCCACAATATAAGCAGGGTGATATTGCAGCGGCATTTCTAGTAGAGTCACTTCTGTTTTCATCAGTCTTAACATATTCTTGAGTTTTCTTCTTTACAAATGATGTTAAAACCTTTCTGGTTGGTGTTGTATGGTGTCTATAATATTTTGATGAAGAATTCGTAGTGGATGCATCATTACGCCGTTGATAACCTAATCCAGCTATTCTTGGGTCATTTTCGTTTCTTGACAATCTGCTTACAAACTCTTCAAAATCTTCTAAAGTTGGTGATCTGTCATCTCCATCACGTATTTTACCAACTTTATTTATCCATTGTTGCTGGTATGGTATAGGTAACTTAGTTGCTAATAATATTAGGAAGTCAAATCCGTCCATTCCTGACATATCACGATTTCCACGTTTTGCATTGCAGCAGTTTATTAAGAATATAGCATATTTTCTTAAAGCAGATCTGTCACCATTTTTAATTGGATCCCACTTCTCGGCTTTAATCTTGCAGTCAGCAGCGAGTATTGCAGGTTGACCATAATCTCTCTTCAACAATGCTAACGCTTTATTATATGCTTCTGAAGGTGGTTCGATTAGAGGACATTGCTTTATTAACTCTTTGGCTTCACCTTTGGTAAATTTCAATAAATATTCAAGTTTTCTAGCAGGATCATCAGTTTTTTGTTCTATGACATATTCAAAATTCTTCATGAAAGTTGGGTAGTTAAGGACATCTTTACCATCAAAACATTCTATGTCAGGATCAGGAAGTGATGACTCTCTTTGATTTTCAACCAATTTTCTCAGTATATCAGTCATCTGTTTTTCTTGATCATTTTGGTGATATTTTGGTTCTTTTGGTGATTGTGGAGGTTGGTGAACTTGGGCTTGAGTGTAATATGCAGGAGTTGTTTGAGAATCATGCATAGGCTTATAATAATAATTATCAGGAATTTGATGTGGATCATAATATCTTGGATCTTGATAATACATGTAGTTATTAACTGGTGTAGGATCTCTTTTAGTCTCATAATAATAATTACTAGGAGGTGGAGGATCTTGTCTTGATTCTTGATAATGTGGAAAGTCTACTGATGTTGATTGATATGTAGGGTAATTTCCTGCATAATTTGAATTCCTGTAGTCAAAAATGTCATTCTGTGCAACTGATTCTCTTCTTTCAATGTATTCTTCTCTAGGGTTTTCTTCACTCTTCTTGCTAGCTCTTTGAAGCTGACTTTCCTTTTCTTCAATCTCAAATTGTTGTCTACTCTTTCTATTCTTTTCTAGTATTTCTTTAACTGTCTGTGTTGTCTGCTTGGGAATAAATGATGCAATACTAAGAGGCTCCTTAAAATTAATAACTGGGTCTTCTTTTTGGTACAAAACTCTTGTAATTGCCTTAGTTGCTTCTAAATTAGCATCAATTTCCAACTCATTCTGTTTCCTTTCAAGTTCAGCTTGCTTTTCCCTCAGATTTTGTTTAGTTTTCATTCTCTGTAATCTTTCTCTAGCTAAAGTCAATTCTTCTTCAGCCTCTTCAATTTCTATCTGTTTCTGTATTTCTGCCTTTTGGGCTTCCAGTTTATTCTTCTCTTTCAGTGCTGCAGATTTAGCTGCTAATTCAATTTCCTTTTGTTTACTTTTATAAATCATCATTGATATTGTTGATTTTGCTGAGTCTGTATTAACACTGGTGGCAACAGTTTGGTAGGTCATGTTGGTGCTTGAATTATTTATACCTGTGTTAGACACACTGTCTTCTGGATGAATGACAGGTAATAAGTTAATATTTTCTGGCCTAATTGTGATAACTGGGTCTATAGTTTGTTGTGTAAAAGTTTCTCTATCACCGGCCCCAATACCATGATCAGGGGTTTCACTCATGTTAAATTATGATTTGGTAGTGTCTATACTTGCTTGATAATCACACAGCACGAGCGTGGACAGTCTTAAGTCAATATTTCTTTTCACAAATCTTACGTCTATCGACGTCTTTTACTAATATAATGGAGCAAGCCCATGGGAATAGGGAGACCACATATCGTTCATAGGGGAAGGTGAAATGCGATTTAAAACGAAGGGTTAAATGAAACGTTCTGGAAAAGATTGTCTTGTCTTTACTCAATCTAAACATAAACAATAATACACACTATCGATGTAAACAATCACACTCAAAGTTTCTATATTTCACAGTTCTATATTCTAATTCTTACACATAAAGTTCTTCTTGGTTTCACAGTTCATAATATGAGGATGGATAAGCTATTTAAGTTTATTAAGATAGGTAAAAGACGATATGAAGACGCCAGGGCGTAACATAAAACCCATCACAATTTTCACCATTCACTTCGTCCATGTTTTCCAGGAAAAACTATGACGTCATTCTAGTTTCGCTTTTAACTAGCTAAATAGAGTTCTGTCCCTTTAGTCACTAACGATTTAGAGGTGTATGTGATATTTGGACATTACAAAAGTGATAATGAAAATTATGTCTTGTAATGAAAATATCAGATCTGAATTTAAGATTTAAAAGGACAATCAGTACATTATAAGAAAATAATTTAAATATTATGAGAAGCGTTATTAATATGTGTAGGTAGTAACTAAAGTAAAAGTTATTGATTAGAACTATACAATCCAGATTTTACCTATATAGTTATTGTTTGGGTGTTGAATATTTATGAATTAAAATGACATAAACATTGAATTATGGGAATTCGTATAACTGTACAAAAGAAACGAGGTAAAGAAAAAGATTTAATATATTTAAGAATGTTATGTTGTTTACCTGGACTGGCATTTGAAGGCATGGTATTTTTAATTTTAATATGTATTTCATATTGGAAAAGGCAGGAAATATTGGAAAATTTGAATTATGAAAATTGTCATTACCATTACTTTTTGACATATTTTATTTAAAAAGATATATATTTTTTTTAATAATTCTGATACTTGAAAATTTTATTTTGAATATGAATTGTATTTACAGATAGTAGTTCAGCGTTTTCTGATACTGGTGGTAAAAGTGGTCATAAGAAACATGAGGAAGTTAAAAGACGTCGTGTAGCATTGTTTCGTGTATTTAATTATTTAGATTTAAAAACATTATGTGCCGTTTCACTAGTCTGTAAAGAATGGAAACATGTCAGTCGTAATCCAGCATTATGGAGAAATGTTCAAATTAAAAATGAAACTATCTCATCATCTGTAAGTATTGACCCACTTTAAAGAGACAGGAAATGAAGCAATTTTTATTTTTGCACATTGAGCTTTTATATATTAAATCTAAGGTTTGGTTCATGTGAAATTCATCCAAGCTGCATTATAGAAGTTAAGACTGAATCACATTTAGGTTGTTATTACATATTTTCATGTTTAGATATCACCAAGAGGTTGTCCCTTTAAATTATAAATATAAATATGTATATAATGTAAGTAATTGATAACAGCATGGAATATTGATTTTTTATTTCAAGTTTTTAATCACAATATCACAATGGTGTACACAAACAGAATATCTTATATTAGAAGGTAAACAACTTTTTTTCACTTTATCACACAATATTTTACTGTTTTATTTTTGTTTTCTGCAATATTTATTTGCATCATATAATTTTTAAAGCTTTATGTTTGTTATCTGTTGCATGTATTTGAGTTATTTAGTGATATTGAGATCTATAACCCTATCCTGTCCAATATAATCCCTTTAACAATATTCCTGGGGTTGCCTGGTGAATGTATTTTTTAATCATCTTTCCCTTTCCTCTCCTTTCTATAGGTGGCAGTTTGGCATGGTAAGAACCCTTTTATTCTTGTTTTAATATAAACAGAACTTTTTCAATGGAAAACCTATAAAAAAACATATGTTTGCAAGCATTTGGTGCATGCACTTTGCTCTAAATAGCAGTGGCATTTCTAGAAATTATTAGGTGGAGGGGGCCGAGCAGGGGCCACAGTATTTAAGGTATGTAATTACTCGGGGGTGTATAGAAACGCCCCTGATGACTAGGAATTGAGACCTTGATTGCTACCATCTGATCTGCTAATTAAGCTAACTTTATAAGACTTAATTTCTGACTTAAAAGTCATTTTGTTTTATTGTGAACTTCAGGATTGAGAACTAGAAGAAGATATGATGATGAAAGTTTAGAAGAATTTCATAGAAATACAAGGTACTAGGTCTTAAAATCATTATTTCCTTTATTTTACTGGCATGTTTTTTTTTTCGGAACATTTTTGTTGACCTAAGCTAAATGCACTAAAAAAAACATATATACTAATTGGACAGTACCTCATCGGACATTTGCTCACCGAAGAAATAATAATGAGGACATATTGCTCACCATAAATTGAGAAATAGCACAGATGCTTACCAAGGAAATGATAATAGGACAATTGCCCACCCAAAAAATGATAAGTAGGACAATTGCCACCCTAAGAAATAGGAAAATTGCTCAACAAAGAAATGTTAAATGGGACAAATTGCTCACTAAAAAATGAGAAATAGCCCATTGCACATATTTCAAAACATATTACTTTTCACTTCACATTAGTTTTTGAAGACCTATAGCTTGGAGGGGAACGGGGACTGACTAGTTTCACAATTAATATGTTATATATTTCAGGGGTTGTCTGGAGAGTGGTCTAGAAGAATTGTTAAAAACATGTCAGAATAGTATAATATCATTAAAAATAATCAACTGTTCTAATATACTCACTGATAAGTATGTTGATTTTTATTTCTCGTTTATTATTGATGATATATCCTACATAAATAAAACAGCTCAAACTAAACTCAACATCTTAAGCTTGGTTAACAGTAGGCCCTATAGCTTGAGATATTATCAGAATGTGCACCTTCTTCCCCTTTTCATCCCAGATCTGTATATTTGCAAGTGTTTATGGTTTATGCTGTATATTTGTAAGTGTTTATGGTTTATTCTGTATATTTGTAAGTGTTTATGGTTTATTCTGTATATTTGTAAGTGTTTATGGTTTATTCTGTATATTTGTAGATGTTTATGGTTAGTGAGTGGATATTGTAGATTATTAAAACAGTTTTATTATATTAGTGATTGTGATCCTATTAGTGCTGAAACATTATGGGCACTAGGTGGAGGATGTCCTGGTATAACAACATTGATTATACCACCGTTATTTCCTAGGTAAGATCTTTATGAATCTTTACATGGAACCATTTTATCATACAAATAATTATCTTCCAACAAACTTTTACAATTAATGATCATTTTTATAAAGCCCAGTTCTTTGTAAAAATTTGACAATTTTTTGAATCTTACGGATTGTCTGTCTTTCTTTGAACCAATATGAGGAGTTTATTATTATTATAGGATTATTTCTTATTCAATACTTTATTTCAGTACCAAACCAAAAGCTTTTACCAATAAATGTTTAACATTATTAGCCAAGTTTTATCCTGATATGTTAGAATTGGGTATTGGTGGGAAGGAAATAGATCAAGATGGCTTACTTCCTCTTAGTAAGTTTTCTTACATCTTCGGGCAGGAGAAACCAACAATTCATCATGTGATCATGTGATGCATGAAACAAAATGAAAGCTTTGTATATATCAAGGTTACAAAATTAGTTGGTCTTTAATCGGAGTAGGCATCTCATCACCCACTACCACCTTATTTGGTCTCCATCAATGAAGCCTCATGGGTATATGATTGTGTATTTATATTGTCTTTGAAGGCCTGCAGAATTTTTCTATGGAATCTACATCATCTACATTTTGAGGATAGAAATTGATATTATTATTTTTGAAAGTTTTTTCCAGTATGACCAGTATTGCCCTTCATTTCATAATAATGCTGTCTATTTATAGTAACTGGTTGTCAGCGTTTAACGTATCTTCAATTAGACCACATGAATACAATGACAGATTCTATAGCTACATCATTATGTGGAGTTGGTTTACGTCAATTAAATATACTAGAATTAATCAACATGGCCGTAGAACCTAAAGCAATAACTCAATTTTATAGTAAGTATTGTCAAAATGTACATTTGTTTAAGGAAATTTGCATGTCATGTTAGAATATCTCATTCTGAAAGGCTTGGAACTTTGAAGAAATATGTCAGACATTGTAGATTATTTCCAAGTTAAGTGTACCTGTTACTAAATCTGATTCCATTTCTTTATAGAATCCTGCCACCATTTAAAGAAAATACAAGTAGATATTAAATATACTGATTATTATGAAGATATTAAGAATAAAAAACATCGAAATGATTATAAAAAGAAAATACAACTTTTACAGGTGAGCTCTATTTTCTGGTTTTTAAATTTTGTTTAATTAGTTCTTTAACACTAAATGAGTAAATGATGAAGGTTGAAGAGGCTGATTTGTGAAAAAATTGAGTCAATAACTCCATTTCCTAGTTATTAGATTAACTTGAATTTTGTCATTCAAGCTTTTTGTATCATTTGTACAATAAAAATGGCATTGGGTGTCTTTCTTGGTAGTAAGTGAAATTCTTTGTTACTTGGTGAACTTAAAAGGTTTAATTTAATATATTTTCAGGATCTGAAGAAGAAAGCTGGTATAGGACATATATTGAAAATTTATTCTGAACAAGTTGAATGATGAAGTTTATTCTAAATCAAATTAGTGCTATTGAACTATTTTTTTTTTTATAAAAATGTGCCGTTTACGTGGTATTTTTTTGGTCTGTATTTTGAATTAAATAGAAAAAATCATTATATTCAGTATTTATTGACTGGCACTGATAAGTCAAATGTCATGTAGATTACAGATTTGAAGTGGTCAGGATTGTTAACTTGCACTTTTAGAAAATTTGTAAATCTACCATGAGTGTCAGCCCAAAATTGTTGATTGAAAATAATGTGAGCGCTGTTCATCAAATACCAATTACCACGAGGACAAAGTTATAGAAACAAAAATGAAATATGATTGTATATTTTTATTTGATTATAAAATGATTTTATTTACATTATTCAAATTATTCTTTATCACAGATGATTTATACAAATAAATATAATAATGATACATATGAATATAACAACTGATAATAATAATAACAATCTGTCTTATAAAGCCAAATATCTAAATTCTCATCAGTTTTATTTCTATTTCAAAATGCAAACTGAGAACAAATAGCAAATGTCTCAAGAAAAGTCATTCAAATCACGAAATAACAAGCATCTACCCATTTCCTGCTCTTAACTTAAAATAGAAAATATAGTACTAAAAATACTAGTTCTGTTTAAACTAAAATAATAAAACAATTCAAAATTTGGTAACTGTAAATCTGTAAGATATTATGGTGGCATATTTAGGCCCCATGCATAATAATGTTTATAACAAGAAATTATTTTAAAAGATCAGAATTTGTCCTAAAGGAGCATCTGTAAGATATAACATTTATAACTAAGACATAAAATAATATAATTATAATAATACTTTCCACTATAAAATACTGATAAGATAAAATGAAGGATAAATAATACTATATATAAATATAACGAAAGTCAGTCAAGAGACAGATGAGAAGACATGTGTTAATCTTTACCTTTGTACAAATCTTCTTTACTGGCATAAGAAATGTCATAACATTCATATCATAACACAAATACAGTATACACAATATTTTGTCACAAATGATCTCTTGCATAGATTTGTTAACCATTAATTTGCAATTAGATCAGTTCTTATTTCTATATTCTATGGTGTAAAGAGGTTTTCTAAACTTTGTATGTGTATCAGGGACACTGATAACATCAATTTGCGCCATTCCAATTTTCATTCCGACGTCTGTGGTTCTTGCAATTCCACAAAAATTTCCGGTATATCACTGTCGGTGACGTCATAAAACATGTTAGTTATAGTGGAATTGCAAGAACCACAGACGCCAAAATGGAAATTGGAATGGCGCAAATTGATGCTATCAGTGTTCCCCATACATGTTACAATGTTAAGAAAACCACTTTACGATCTCTTTAATATACAAAACTGAATACATGACTTTTTCAGATTCCAAGAATCAACAGATTATTGAAGCTAAAATAACAAACAATGAAAAATATTTACAATAACAAGAAAGGTAAAGTCCACTAGATGTTGCAAATGATAACAGATTGCCTGTCTATAAAAACTTGGACGGAATGATAATAATAAATAAACAAACTGCTGGTCAACCCTAAATAATCTAATAATAGTATAACACACATAGCTACGTTTACTGATCTATCCTAACTCTACTGATATCTAATATGATTGGTCCATATTATGAAATGCATCAGATTGACCAATCAAAATTGTGATTATTTGTAAAGTAAGGATATTTCGAATTATAGCTGATGGAACTAATAATAAAAAGATAAAGAAAATATCATAATAACTAGACTGGAAGTTGATATTTTGATATATAACAATGATATAACCTAGCGTCTACAGGGTGAATTTGTCCGTGAGTTATTACGTGAATTATTTCGTGAATTTAAAGATTTTCTAAGATCTAATTGTTCAGATAATCCTCGTACTTTATCAGACCAATATTCACTACTCTGTTGCAGCTGTACTGAAAGCTGAAAATAACAAATTTAACAGTGTATATAAGTATGACATGCATATCAACATTTTTGTACATTGTAAAGGAAGCAAATGTTGATTTTTAGTTCTTTCGAAAAAATCAGTTTAAATTTTCAATATATTATGTGGTTGACTTTCATTTGATACACGTTGCTTATTGTCTATTCTAGAGGTCAGACAAGCAAAGACATCAATCTATGATATAATTTGAATAATTAACTGACCTCTCCAACTCTTTGTATCCAATAAGATTTATCTAAAGCATGAGGATCACTAACACCAGTATCTTGCATGGCTTTCTTCATAGCTGAACGAGTCTATAAAATATCACAAAATATTTCTAACAAAACATTTTATAAAACCACAATCATGTTAGATGGGATTAATGCAACAAGAATATTGCAATCTTAATATTTTGACACTGAATATAGCCTAGTAGTCAAAAATTATGTGACATGTAAATAAAATTTAAAAAGATAGCTTGCCAGGCAAGGTAATATACGCCCACTGGCAGTTTTGTTTCAACAAGAACATTTTGCAGAAAACAGCAACCATCACAACCATGAAATATTAAACCTGTAGAAGGGCAATAACTTATATCAAATATTTTTTGATTTTCGATAGGGTTTATTGTGTCATAAACTATTTCAATAGGTTTCTTTAAAATCTACCAAAAATTGTGCCTTCTAGAGTGTCAACGAGTTAAATATCAAACACATTTTAAAGAATAAGGGCAATAATTCATATTAAACATTTTTCGACTCTTTTGATTTTAAATAGGGTTCATCCTTGGGTGATAATAAACAATTTCAGCAAGTTTCGTCAAAATCCGTAAAGAATTGTGACTTGTAGAGTGTTAACGAGCTAAAAATTGAACGTGTTTTAAAGAACAAGGGCAATAATTCATATTAAACATTTTTCGACTCTTTTGATTTTAAATAGGGTTCATCCTTGGGTGATAATAAACAATTTCAGCAAGTTTCGTCAAAATCCGTAAAGAATTGTGACTTGTAGAGTGTTAACGAGCTAAAAATTGAACGCGTTTTAAAGAACAAGGGCAATAATTCATATTAAATATTTTTCGATTCTTTTGATTTTAAATAGGGTTCATCCTTGGGTGATAATAAACAATTTCAGCAAATTAAAATCCGTAAAAAATTGTGGCTTGTAGAGTGTTAACAAGCAATTGTGGACGGACGGACCGACGGACGTGGGTGACGGCAATATACGCTCCACATTTGATGTGGTTGTATAAAAATCAGCCAAAATTGAGACCTAAAAACTGATCAGAGGAACCATTCAATCAAAAATATCAAATATTCCTATCTAACTTACAATGAATTCAGGATCTTTAGCAGTTGTATGATCAGTTATTTTATGTTGTTTGTTTAAACTATTAATCATTTGATCTTTAGTTTCAACTTGTAATTCTAATGTTTGTCGCGTTGAAATTTCTCTTTCTAAATCAGATCTCATTCTAGAGTTCTCTTTCTGCATTGTTGATAGCTGAAAATATAGGGTTATATACAGTAATATACACATATACAGACTGTCATGGCAAATTTGACTATTAAGTTTTATTTCTGTTGCCTTGATAGATACTATATCCTACAAGGAATTGTATTTCAAAATGTCTTTTTCTTGTGTTCGCATGTCTGTTTCATTGTCTGACTAAAGCTTAAAAAAGTTTACATCAAAAGTTTTTTTACAAAGCAATGTTGTAAGCAAATATTATGTTCAAATAAAAAAACATCCAAACAATGTAATGCCAATTGCCATGAATAATGCAATGATGGAGATTTTAGCATTAACTTTGAAAGTAGAAAAAAAGGCTACTACTGTATAAAATTAATACCTGTTGATTGAGATGATGTATATTATCAACATTAGATTTTAATCTAGAATGTAAATCTTCTATAGTTAATAATTTACTTTTAATTTCTTCATCTTGATCTAATCTACAATTATAACAGTAAATTATATGTAACTTTCATAAAATAGATCAATTTATGTTTGATGAAACCAAAGTATTTCTACAAAACTAAAACCACATACTGGACACAATTTGAATCCAAAACTGCAAATTGATGCATATTACAATTTATGAAAATCCAAAATTAAATTTAGTTTCTCAGTCACCATCTAAAGACTATATATGATTATAATATATTAATACATGTAAAGTACTTACTCGTGTTCCTGTAGTCTGTTTTTTAACTGATCTAATATAACTTGTTGTTGACTTGTATGATTCTGTAATGACTGAAATAATTTTATTAATACATTGTTAGTCATTTAATTAGAACTGATTCCAAGGTGAAAAATCCACTACAGCTTAGCAAATTGTGATTTAGAAAGTAGATGTTAAGGTAAAATAATAAATATTGACATACCTTGAGTTTTTCACCTTCACTTCGCTTCTCCTCCAATTCACATTTCAATCTATTGTTTATTTTCTGTAGATTCTGCATCTGTTCTAATAAATTCCTGAAATAAAGAGAAAGAACTATCCATTATTGAAGAAAGAGAAAAAAGTTTTATCATGAGAAACACAGTCTTTAAATGTATTAATTTTTTTTCTTAATTTAAATGATATAATTGGAATATTTTGAGCTCAAAAGAATTACTTACTCTTTTTCTGATGTTAATGACATAATTCCTTTACTCTGTTCTCTGTAATTAAAAAAAAAAAAATATTAGAAAAAACGAAGAAAGCTTCATATAATGCACAAAGATATATAAAACAGTCATCTGTAGAAATTAGCAATCTATTGTAGTTTAAAGAATGTATATTATATTACAAATTACATTGAAATTCTTAATGTTTTAATACATCATCTGAAGCTGAACTATAGAAGCTGTTAATATCTAATAATGATATCTTACCTTATTTTATTTCCTAGTTTCTCATTGGCCATTCTGTAAACAACAAAAATATAAAACACCATGCAAACAATAATTATAATATAAAACACATAACTCATTAACATAAAACAATTGACTATATAACAAACTTCAAAACTTAAACAAAATATAAATTTAAAGTCAGTATAGAAAGGCAGATTACAAGCAAAAACAATCTAAAGTATCAAATGAAAGATAATTCAACTTACTTTTGTTCTTGTACCCAGGTATTGACATTTTGTACAACTAATTCACTTTCATGATGTAATCTATCACCATTAGCTCTTGATTCATCTAACGCTACTCTTAATCCTTTAATCTCTTCATTAGCACTACGATAATTCTTTCTTAATGTTTCTAATTCATTTCTCATAGTTTCAGACTGAAATATATTGTTCAGTATTTATAGAATCAATAATTGTTTAATATATCTAACCTTTACTGATATTTTTTACAAAAAATTTATAACTGATTGATAAGTACTTACTTATTCAAGCATTTCAGTGCATTTTTTCAAGTAAGTCATTTTTCTTTTTCATAAATTTTCAATTGAAAAGTTCATAATTCACAAAGTATAACTAATTAGGCACAAAAGTGGAATACCAAAAAGACAAAGTTTGAAACTTACATCTTCAGCATTAATTTGGAATTTTTCTTGTATAGAACTTAATTCTACTTTCTGACAAACCATTTCTTCCTCTTTAACACCTAATTCTTGTAGAGTATGTTTTATTTGTTCTTGACTTTCTTGTAAATCATTCTGTAGAGTGGTGTAACGTTCTTCAATATTTATTAACTGTAAATAAATCAGTGATAAGATCATACTTTTCTTTGCTGCTTCTTACTAGGATTTCAAACCATTCTAGTCTTTTTTGTTTTTTCAAACGATTAAATAAACACATATTTAGCATATAACTTCTCTGTCTATTACATGAATACCATAGAAATTGTACTTCTTCAGCCATTGACTAAGAAGAGCATTAATCTATTTTTTCTCACAAAAACTATCTTATAGTAAATTTAAATGCATACCTCATCTTCTTTAGATTTATTCATTTCCTCTAACCTCTGAAGTTCTAATTGTAATTTTCTTATCTTATCTTCATAGAATAAAACCTAGTGATACAGATACAGAATTGTAAAATATAGAATTGTTAAAAATCTTATTTCATATCATTGTGATAGTATACTAAAATAGATAATTGAATGTATCAAAAAATGTACCAAGAAATTACACCTTATATGCAATGCAATGCAATGGCCTTCTATCATGTGCTGTCCATAATGCCTGTTTTTTCCTGGTGAAAAAATAAAAATTCACTCACCTCATCTGTCATTGTTTGATTTTGTTGTTGTAGTTTAGCTAGTTCTGTTTTATACGAGGCTAACTGTCGAGATCTCTCACATAGTTGTTCCATAGATTCTTTATGATTACCTTGTACAGTTGTAATCTGATTCTTTAAGTCTTTTATATGATGGTCAGCATCTTGTAACTACAGATACATTATAAATATATCAGTTAAAAGAGGAGCCATATTGATCAAATCAACATGTCAGGTTAAATCACCAATTGTCTGGATTTTTTCCATATTGTTTTAGTCAAAATATTGAAATATGTGTTCCCACTTACATGTATGTTTACACTGAGTACATATTAAAATTGTTTACCTCTGTATGTGTTACTCTATTCTGTTCTTTAGTAGAATCTAATTCAGCTTGTAACTTACTAACAGTGTTTTCATATCTATTTATCTAGAAAATAAACGGGATTTGTTTCATTGTTTCTTCAGACTCAGTTAAATTGGAGAGCAGGTTTATAAATAGCTGTTGCTGTCATTTAGCTCATGGTTATATGTACAAGTTGTCACAATGAATTAAGTGTATGTAAGTCCATTTGCTCTCAAGTATATACAGAATATTTCTGTCATATTTCTGTTCTGTTGATAACAAGACATCAGTTGAATTACAAAATTCTAATGAAGCAAATATACATGTACTGTACCTCTTGTGCCTGATGAGATAGTTGACGTTGTGATGTTTGTAAATTCATATTTAATACATGTATCTGACCATCTTTATCCATTATATCATCTTTCATATTTCTTACTAATAATTCTACTTCATTTAACTGTGACTTTAATCTAATAACTTGTTCATCTTTCTCTTTAATCTGATAATTATAAAATAAATCATAAAAAATTTTCATCTTGAGCATAATGGAGAAAACAAAATCAAAAGAAAGCTCAGTATAAGACAAAAGAGAATAATATTTCAAGAGTTAGATTTTATATAAAAGCTTAACTGCTTTTCAAATTAAAATGAAATTCTTTTATTGTGTTGAATTGTACCAGTTTAACAACCAATGTAGGGAATAGAGACAAGAAATTCACCTTATTGGTCAAGTCTCGAATTTGATTTTGATATTGTTCAACATCTTCTTGTAATTCTAGAGAAATCTTTTTATTCTGTTGTAATTGATGACCAGTATCTTGATGTCTCTCTCTTTCACTTCTTAATTCAGTTTGTAGTTGATTTAATATCTGTTCTTGTTGTTCCACCTAAAACAACATATTCAAAATACTGTTATAGAACAGGGGAAAACAAGATAAATGTCTCTAAAATCCATGGAGTGTCAAATAATTAAAAATTATCTTACAAGTTGATATTTTCTAATTCTCGCAAGTTTCATCAGTTTAATCCATTTCTAGAATGTTTCCCCAAAAAAACAGAATTCAAAATGGTAGAGAAGGAACTAGATGGGTAGATTAGGTTTTGTATATTTCAATAGACAAAATTGGAGCAGACAGAACCTGTTCAAAAATCACCAAACGAGTCTTACCAAAAATTCATATGAGATATTAGTCTATTATCAAAGGGGGATAACCAACCTGATCTGTTAATAGTTTATGTTGTTCACGTAAACCTTCCAGTTCTATGTGAAGTTTCTGAGATTGTTGTTTATAAGCCACACCATCTTGTAATACATTATGATGATCTTCTTTAGAAATTAACAAATCTTTTCTCATTTTCTCAATCAGTGATTTCTGATCTTGTATTTCTTCATCATAACTTGTAGCTCTTTCTTTCCATGTTTTTAATTCTGTTTGTAATTTCCGTGTATTTTGTTCGTGTCTTACGACCTCTGTAACACGTTGACTGAGTTGATCTTGTGTTTGTTGTAAACTTTGTTCCATTAACATTAACTTTTCTTCATGGTGGGCCAACTATAATAACAGATATCAATATTGTTTTAAGAAGTAAAGTACATGATTTATCTTATATGATCTAAACATGTCATAGCTGAATCATAGAACTGAAATTTCAACTCTATTACAGCTACCGGTACTGTGTTTTTTAGTTGGATGTTTCTTTCTTTAGAAAAGTTTTTGACAGAACTTTTTTACAATAAATTCATAGTAGATTATAGCACAATATGCACAATAACACTTCATAAGAAATAAGAAAGAAAATTAATTATTTACCTCCTGAGCACAATCTTTATATTGTGATCTAGCATCCACTAAATCTGTTTTAATATGTTCTAATTCAGACTTCTGATCAGTTATCTATAATATAACACAGTAGTCTTTAAAACATAGTTCTCATAAAGAAATCAGATGAGTGTTTATTACAGAAAATGGAAGGATATTTGGCATATTTTTTTATTAGTGACAAAGTAAACAACATAATGTGTTACGCTATTTCAAAATAGTTCTTTGACAGTAAAGGTTTTTAGAATTGATAGTTTTTATTAAAAAGTTATGAAAGATAAAAACTTACCAAATTATCAGCTTGACGTTTAACTGTTTGTAATTTATTAATATCAGATTTTAAACTATGTATTATACTCTCTAATCTCTCAATCTAAAAATAATAATTATCAAATACTGTATAAATATAATATCATTATGTAATTTATATCTTCAAATATTGAATTCTAGTATGTATGGTATAATACCTCTTTCTTCATTTTTTCCCTAAATAACGTAACTTTCTCAAACAATTTATTGAGTTTTTTTTTATTTTCATATTTAATTATTAATTTTTTGTATCAACTTATTTTTTAGTAAAGAGTATTTTACGAGTAAATAATTGAATTTTAAAAGATATAAATTTACCTCTTGTAGTTTATGAGAGTTATCTTGTCTACAAGACGTTATTTCTACATCACAACGTTTAACTTGATCTTCTTTTCGTGATAATTCTTGATCTAATTGTCTAGCTTGTGATTGTGTTTCTAGTAATTGTTTTTCTAGTAGTTTAATCTGATCCTCTAGTCTAATACAGTCAGCTTTATGACGTTGATGTGATGATGATAGGTTCAACTGTAACTGTTCATTATTCTGTTCACTTCGCGATAACTGTAAATACAAATCAAAACTGGTAATTACTTGCATCTAAATTTTCAAATGCCTCAAAATATTTCTAGTTCACAGTTTATCACTCAAACTAGTTGCTGTTATTTTACAACTTTTACAGCATATTTCATCATACCAAAAAAAGCTCTTCCAAAGTTTCAAAGATAAAAACCAATCGCCAGGAATGTAATGATAGACAGTAAACCTTTAGAAATAAAACTAACCTCTTTCTCAGTTGAATTGTGTTGATCTCTAAGGGAAGATAACTCATGTTGTAAATCTTGTATTTGATCTTGTAAATCAGCTATAAGACGTATCTTACTCTGTAATGTATTTCTTGTATCTTCTAAATCAAACTCTACCTGTGAGATTCTTTCTTCTTTCTCTATATACTGTATATAAATAACAAGATATGTTTCATTGGAAAACAACAAAAATTTCCAATAAATACCGATGGGGGACAAGGTATGCTTTACACCTAAAACAATTGATGCAACAGGATTTGTCAGTTTGTGATTCCATTCAGAGAGTTTACATAGCTAATAAATTTTATTCAGTATTTTGTATCACTTTCTGTGATAATTTTCTGCAATATTTGTTACAAATAAGTTTTAACTATACATGTATGAAAATATGCAAAAATAACTAAAAATCTAAAAAAAATAAGAATGTTTAAAAATATGTAAAGAAAAAACAGGTAAACGTATAAAATGAAAGTTACTGTACCTCAGAATCAGTATGTGTATGTTCTGATTGATAATTAATAGATTGTGTTTCTAAACTTCTATATTTCTCTTCTAATCTAGATACCTACAAATAATTATTACTACCTCTAATATACCTGATGTTAGGTTTTTGATGAACTTTTAGAAAATATGACTTTTAATTCTCATAAAACAAGGCACAATGGAAATTAGATCAATGCTGGAGGTTCAGCAAAACCTGTTTTTCCATTTCTCTAAACAGCCGATGCACAAAATTGTATAACTAATTAAGCTATGATAAGCAAGTTAAAAATTAAATCTAAAACAATACAATACAGCCTTAAAAATACCAAAGCAAAAGCAACAAATTTAGCTCTCAATCTACTAAAATATGAAAACTTAAATATCTATTAAGCTAAAAGTTATTGCAAATTAAGTAACTGATTAAAAAAAAATATATATTTATAAAATTGAACAAAAAATTAAGTAAATTAAAGCACTTAAAAATGTTTTACCTGATTCTGAGTATCTTCTAACTGATCTTTTAAATTTCTGATAGATTCATCATTTTCTTTATTTCTTGTTTGACTGTGAGAGAGATCATCTTGTGTAGCACTTAATTCTTGAGTTAATTCTTCTATTACATTCTCACATTTCTCTATTTCTTTCTTACTTTCTTCAAATAAATATTTAGTTGTATTGAACTCTACTTTCAGTTTCTCTTCAGCTCTCTCGCTCTCTAGTTCCTAGGAAGATAAAAAATAAATCATTATCAACCAATGTGTGTGCATATTAAACAGGGATTAACCTATTACTGTACTGCTAACATATTAGAATCTCATGTAACTGATGTATTATAACATATCATTGCATATTCACATTGTTGCTGATTTTTTCTTCACAATTTCTTCTAGTAGCAGCTGTCTAAAGCTGCTTAAAGCTTTCATTCGATCAATCAATCAGAATTATAACATTAAAAATGGCAATGTTTAAAGCGATACCACCTCTTAGAATGAACAAAAAAAATTAAAGTCACCAGATAAGTCCTCTATACATTTATTCTCTAATTGACCAAGTTTGAAAATTTAGATTTTTAGTTCATTCTAAAAGGTTGTATTCCTTTAAATTAAACAGAAGAAGTTGAAACTTTGCTGTTGTGACTTGCCCAAGCAAAAAATTATCAGTTCATTAGATTATGTTATGAGAACCTACCCTATTCCTACTGTCAGCTAGTTTCTCTTGTAAACCTTGTAGAGATTCTTCTAGTTGATTAATCTGACCAACACATTGATTGTATCTTTCTTTATAATTATTTAATTCTGTATCAAGATGATTAATATTATCTGTATTATTATCTATTGTATTATTTAATACAGCTATCTGTTGTCGAGATTCAGATAGTGCTATATCATTATCTCTAATTATCTCTGTTTGTCTACGAACCTGAAATAAAAACATTAACATTTCAAACTTATGTCTCAAGTATCATAAAAAAATATTACGTCTAAGATTTATTGTCTGTTTTAAGGGTATTGATTGGGCTAGCGTTCGAGAAAGAAAACACGAGATGGAATTTTGGGGAATTACTTATTATTTTTGGGCTCAGATTGTAGATAATTATTATTACTTTATTTGTAAACTATATAGAATGAAAAAAAACGACAAGAAATTAGGTATTTCGTTAGTTTTTGCTTAAAAATTAGGAAAAAGTAGAAAAATGTGTCCCGGTTGGTACAAGATTTCTCAGCCATTTTTTATTGGAAAATTACGATCTTTGTCTTGATTGAAAGCTTATTCAATAAGGTTGAAATGTACAGAGAGTTTTTTCGAAAATTCTAATTAGTTTGGCCACTAGAAAATGTTTGCCGTACCTACGTGTAAATTTTCGTATTTCCATGGTAACCACCAAAATAATAATTCTTTTGGGAAAATCGCTCTGTACGTTTCTCGGCAATGTAATTGTCTACATTTATGCCAAGTTTGATGTAGATTTATCCATTCACATTTTTTTAAACTTGTATCAAAGGTTTGAAATGTCCAATTTTTATGACATGTTTGAAAGGGCTGTCAACTCATTAAAAAAAATATGATTGACATGAAATCAACCTTAAACTATCGAGAAGGACCCCAAATCATCAACAAATGCACAACAAGTCTCAAGAAATCATTATTTCATATACTTATTCCATTTTTTCATAACGTGAAATAGCCCAATTAACACCCTTAATCAAGAAATTGTATTAAAGGTCTAATCTTGATTCAGAAAATTAATGCAAATGAAAGGATGAAATAAAGTCAAATATATACTTTTCTGAAGCTGGTATAAAAACTGTATAGTCTTTAGGGTAGAAATACAAATAAGATGAAATTTTGTATATCACAAATTGCACTAATAAATGCTCAAAATATTGACCAGAAACTTACTTGATCAGCAGAATCTTCATTTAATTTATGTAGCTGATCTAATTCTTGATTTAATGTTTCTGATGTTACTCTATAATCACTACATTGTTTCTGACTATCACTTAATTCATTCTTACAGATATTTAATTCTTCCATCAGTCTATCATTATCTTGTTGTATACGTTGTATATCTTGTTGATGATTTGATTGTAATTGTTGTATATCATTATTTAACTGGTCTACAGTACGTACATAATTCTTGATCTTTACAAAGACAAAACATAACAAAATTACACTAGTTAAGTGGTTAAAATACAAATTTTCAACATTTTATGTCATCAAATTCTTACATAAATTTGGAAGTAAAATAAAAAAATTCATTAAATCATAAATATTTACTGTTTTATGTCTACATCTCAAATCATGACTTCAGATTAGATTTATTTACATCTTTAATAAAGCTGCAGGGAAAAAGTGTGGAAAAAGGCAATTGCAATAGGTATGTATTTGATTTAAAATTGATGAAGAATTGACTATCACCATGCTCAATTTCATGCACCAAACCATACAAAATACCATAAAGCCCCATGAGACTATTTCAAAACATTCAATTCATTATACCGCTTAAAAGTCTAACAAAAAGAAGTATTCTATTTCCACAAACAATAACAATCTTAGAGTACATAATAAATCAGACCATTTACATTCTAACAGTATTTCCCTAAGCATTCTCACCTAAGCATTAATTAGCATGCACTTTATTTGATGTTGATAAAGCTATGTTATATTCTACCTAATAATAAATATTTTTCTGCATTATTTAATACTTATTAGTTAATTGCTAGCAGAAATATATAATCAAATACCAACGATGTTCTCTCTATTCCTTAGAAAATCATGCTGACTCATATTTAATCACTAGGGCCGACTTATATTAACTTCTGGTCTCATATGGTTAAAAAAAAAAAAGCCTTTTTTGACATAATATATAATGAAAACTTGAAATTCCATTTTGTCATTTGGAACGTCAAAAAATCCCCATCAATCACCAAACTGACTACTGTCAAAGTAGTCATCATACAAGCTGACTACTGTCAAAATAGTCATCATACTAGCCGACTAGTGTCAAAATAGTCATCATACTAGCTGACTACTGTCAAAATATTTATCATACTAGCTGACTACTGTCAAAATAGTTATCATACTAGCTGACTACTGTCAAAATAGTCATCATACTAGCCGACTAGTGTCAAAATAGTCATCATACTAGCTGACTACTGTCAAAATATTCATCATACTAGCTGACTACTGTCAAAATAGTTATCATACTAGCTGACTACTGTCAAAATAGTTATCATACTAGCTGACTACTGTCAAAATAGTTATCATACTAGCTGACTACTGTCAAAATATTCATCATACTAACGGACTACTATCAAAATAGTCATCATACTAGCCGACTAGTGTCAAAATAGTCATCATACTAGCTGATTACTATCAAAATAGTCATCACACCCGCTGACTACTGTCAAAATAGTCATCATACCCGCTGACTACTGTCAAAATAGTCATCATACTGGCTGATTTTTGTCAAAATAGTCATCAGAGACCAGTCAGACAGTTTGAGATCATACATAGACTAAAGAATGTTAACCAAACTAATACCCATCAAGCAGTTGAACATACACCAAGTTGGACAGACAAAAGGTGATACTTGGTGAAAATGGTGACATATTCAAGGTATCAGGATGCAAAAAATATATAAATTTACCTCTTTATTATTGACCATATCAATTTTAGAATGGAAACATTACTGGGTGAAGTTAGGTAATATTTTTATCTAAAATTGATATTTGTCAATAACATTATAAATGTTGTATTCGTTTAGTCTAAAGAATAAAAATATAAATTATCAGTATAAAACTTATGAAATAATTAAAAAAAAGCTACAATCTTAATAAAAATTTCATAATGTATACTATATAAAGAATATAATATTTACCTCGTGTCCAGTAATATCTTGATCATTTTGTAATTGTTGAATTAATTTCTCATCTCCAGACATCTATAGAGTGAACAGAATTATAACAGTTAGTTAATAGTCAATCACTAAATTGTTAGATTCTAAATTTATAATTTGAATAATTCAACTTCAGAGTAAACAAAAACATATTCTGATAATCGAAACACTTGCTAATGCTAAGTGAAGTTATGATGATACAAAATAATACAAACCTTTTGATGAGCGTTATCTATTTGTTGTTGTAAATCTTTAATATCTTGTTGTAGTTGTTTTGTTTTATTGTTTAATCGAGTTATTTCTTCTTCTCTAATTGTCAACTATAAATATATTTAAAATATCTAAATTTCCTAAATACTTCAGCTTTATTTTTAACAATCTAGACTAACCAATGGTCTGTGATGTGATCAAATGGTCAGAATGATGATTTACTGTTGAGCTTATAAAAGCAAACATACATAATCATCATCAGGAATGATATTTTGGAGGTAATTTTTCCTAAACTGGACTAAACAATTTGACAAATGTTTTTTACAAAGTTCATTGTTAACAATACTTCTAGCTTCAAGATTAGTGTAAACTTTAAAGTTATATTACCTCATCAGAAACACCTTGATAATTCTGTTGCATGGTATCTAGATCTGTTTGTGAACGTAATATATTCTGGTCTCTATTAGCTACCTGTAATACACATTCAAAATAGTACATAAAGAGTTTCATTCATAATGCTCTAAATCTATCTAATTCTGTAAAAAATAAAGGCATCAGTACTTATATTTAATAAGGATTATTTCCACACAAAAGGTTTAATTTTTTTTTTTAACACATTTCTAAGCTGATTATTCATGATTATAGAAAAAGGGATATCATGGTAAACAAATGAATAATTTGGACTAACCTCCTTTTGACAAGTTCTATGTTTCTCCTGTGATATAGTTAATTCTAATTCTAACTGATTTAGTTTATCTTGTAAGACTAGAACTTCTTCTGAATTCTGTTGATCAGAATTATTTAAATGACTGTTTTCTTCTTTTAATTTAGCTATATCTTCTTCTTGTTTCATCACCTAGAAAAAGATAGTCAGTGTTATTGAATAATATAAATATCACTTATTTTGAATTCAAGGTTAAAATCATGAGTTGTTATAAAATCTCTTCACCTACACTTTTCTTGAGGAGTAATTATCATATATGTTATACAGTCTATGTTATAGTTGGAATCAGTTAGATCATAAAAATTTATTGATGAATAGGGGATTTAGTTCCAAGAGATTGTTGTTATACATATCTGTGTTCTGAATAACAATCTGAATACTGATTCTAAAATTCTAAAAATTACCTGATGATAACAATCTGAATACTGATTCTAAAATTCTAAAAATTACCTGATGATAACAATCTGAATACTGATTCTAAAATTCTAAAAAGTACCTGATTATAACAATCTGAATACTGATTCTAAAATTCTAAAAATTACCTGATTATAACAATCTGAATACTGATTCTCGAATTCTAAAAATTACCTGATTATAACAATCTGAATACTGATTCTCAAATTCTAAAAATTACCTGATTATAACAATCTGAATACTGATTCTAAAATTCTAAAAATTACATGATTATAACAATATGAATCCTGATTCTAAAATTCTAAAAATTACCTGATTATAACAATATGAATCCTGATTCTAAAATTCTAAAAATTACCTGATTATAACAATCTGAATACTGATTCTAAAATTCTAAAAATTACCTGATTATAACAATCTGAATACTGATTCTAAAATTCTAAAAATTACCGGATTATAACAATATGAATCCTGATTCTAAAATTCTAAAAATTACCTGATTATAACAATATGAATCCTGATTCTAAAATTCTAAAAATTACCTGATTATAACAATCTGAATACTGATTCTAAAATTCTAAAAATTACCTGATTATAACAATCTGAATACTGATTCTAAAATTCTAAAAATTACCTGATTATAACAATCTGAATACTGATTCTGACATTCCAACAATTCTTCTTGTATTTCATTAATAGTGAAATCTTTCTGTGTTATCTGTTGTAATAGTAATACGTTAGTTTAGTGCAGAAAAAATACACGACAATTGTGATACAACCCAATAACTCATTCAATCACACAAAAGAGACTAAGATTAATCGGAATAAAAGTTTTGAATGAGAATCTGATGCTTTGCTATTATTTGAATTACAGTAATCAGTACTCCTGACAGTTATTCAGTCAGCTAAAGCTAAACCTCAAATTAACATAATGAAAATTTTGCTTCATATTTAAAACAAGTGAAATTTATATGTTTTTGAATTTGAACACACAGTTGTATATAAAAACACACCAAGAAATCTAGTGTTCATTAAATGCAAGATGAGAAATATAAATAAACTCACAGTAACATCAGCTTGTTTACGTGTTTTATCCAAATCAACATGACAATGTGTTAAACTATCTTGTAATCTTATTATCATATCATTCTGTTGTTGAATCTGAAACAAATGATTTTCAAAATAACTTTCAAATTACAAACCATAACCTCTTTCTCCCCTGGTATACTCCATACTGGTATTTACATAAGACGTGACCACATAAAACGAGTTAGTTTTAGTGGAATTGCAAGAACCAAAGACATTGGAATGGAAATTGAAATTGCACAAATTGATGCTATCAGTGTCCCCGATACAAATATGAGTTAAGAAAACCTCTTTACAATCCCTTTAAGTTAACCCAACTATTGAAAGAGAACCTAACCTCACTGAGTTTTTCCTGATGTTTAGATTTCAATCTATTCATCTCTAGAGTTAATTTCTGTAAGTTTTCATCTCTTATTAAAACCTTGCCGATTGTATCTTTCTGTTGTTGATGTAAAACTTCTAAATCTTCACGTAACTGATGTACCATTTCATCTTTAGTGGACAACTGCAAAGAAAATTGCTTATAAATCAGGGCTGTAATCCCTGTGAACTTGACAGTCCAATCTTTCACTCTTTTGTAGTTCATGTTCATTGATAAGATGTCTGATGTAAACAAAGACATTGCTGGAACTCTTTTTTTAGAGATATGGCTTGACAGAAAACACCTGTGTGCACAAGAAAAAGCTGCCTTTACACTGGAATGAAGGGATTTTTGCACTACAAAATAACACACATGTTCTTGAAAAAATAGTAATCTTTATAAATTTGTAACATAAATGATGTTTTTTCCTTTGATGTTTTTGAGAAATAATTTGCTTAAAATGTGTGTTTGAGGAAAACTGTGGTGTATAAACAGCAAATTTGTGTTATTGCATTCTTGGGTAATTTGACATGAAAGCCATATAGAATCTAATAGGAAAAAATGAGTGAAATAACCAACTAAGTTATTGCACTCGCAGTAGCTCCGCCCCTTTTTGGAAAGACATCCCCTTTGCAGACGAAAATGAAACGTGCACGAGCTTCAATTTCATTGGATTAAAGAGTAACGTGATCGATGCTGTCATAACTTTTAAGCTGTCAATCATATTTATGTTACAAGTAATATATACCACGTGACTTACTCATTAACATATTTAAACAAACTCATCCTAACGGATTCGTTTGTTTAAATATGTTAACTCGTAAGCACCGTGGTATATATAGTACTTATCAAATAAAACTAACTGAACAGAAGAGAAAAGTATAAAAATAAAAAACTATTCTTACATTATGTTGTAGATTTTCATTCTGTGATTGACTGGTAGTTAAATCTAAACTTAAACCTCGAACTTTATCTTCTAATTTATTAATTTCATCAATTAATGTTAACGATCTTTTCTTACTTTCTTCTAGATTACTCTCTAAATTATTGATAGTACTTTTCTTTGTATCAATCTGAAACAATAGTATACAGTTTTGAAGAAATAAAAGAGGATATCAGGTATAAAACTATAAGTAAATTCAAGAAAATTAATGAGTTTTTTTTTAATATTATGAGGTGTATCAGGAACTCCTATAACTTCTATTTGGGAGTAAGCCAAATGATGACCCTTTGAGATGTTTCTTACCATAACGTAATTGGACAATTTTTGCCTGTCCCCACAAATGAATTCAGCATTGGTTTGCACCATCATATTTTAAACCAATGTTACAGAGAATCGGGTATAAAAATATATTTATAAAATATAAAGTATTAATAAGATATTTTACCTCAGTTCTATATGATCTCATTTCACCATGTAGTTGATCCTTTTCTCTGTTTAACTGACTCACCTATAATAGAAAATATTGTATTTAATCAGACAGAAAATACTTGATTTCACACTTAACTTTACATGAATATATTGCGTTGATTATGTATAAGCTTACATAACAAGTTGATCATTTATTCATACCTTTTCTTCAGCTTGACTGTTTTTCTCCTGTAAGTTAACTTGTTCCATTTTCAATCTTTTGATAGCTTCTTCACGACGTTTAACCTGAAATGAAAAAGTATCAATCATATGATTCATATTATCTTAAAAGGTAAAATGTTTACTTCAAACTTGATACAAAAGCAAGTACAAGTGTAATCTGGGAATACCAGATTTAATCAAATATTTTATTGAATAAGCAAAAAATCAATAAAACGCGTTAGTTTTAGTGGAATTGCACGAGCCACAGACGTCGGAATGGAAATTGGAAGGCGTATTTTGATGCTATCAGTGTCCCCGATACACATAAAAAGTTTAGAAAATATCTTTACAATCCCTTTGACAGTGTATTTATTGAAACTTACCTCAATATTGAGTTCATCTTGTTCACTCTGAGCATTGATAGTAAAAGCCTGTATTCTGGCCTCTAATCTACCATTTTCTTCTATAGATTCTCTATATTGATCTTTGATACAAGATAGATCATTACTCAGTTGATTGATAGTAATTTCACGTCTTGATAGCTATAAATATAAAATAGTTATATTTAATATAACTCTCAATTCTTTATTTTAATACTTCAGTAGAAACCAAATACAGCATGAAATGTTCCCAAGTAAGAACTTAACAGTCCAACATTACATTCCATGTAATTCAAAATTGAGAACACAAATGGACTAAAAAATGAATACCGGTAAATGTCATATATAACAGTAAAAATGTGTTAAATAGTAAAATAAACTGACATCATCTGCTATTCTCCTTCTATCATCATCTACTCTAACAAAATCACGTTCTAATTTCTGTAAACTGTTTTCTTTCTCTCCTAGCTGTGTTTGTGTTTCACGTAACTGTCCTTGTATTCTCCTTAACTGTTCTTCTTTAGACAGTAGCTACAATAGAATATTATCTTGTGTTATATCAGAAAACTATGTTACTTTATGTGTCACAAGATTTATACAATTAGGTATTTAAGCCATGCTACGAGTATTGTTTTTGTTTTTGTTAGGGTTATCTTCAAGATTAAAAAATAGTTTATTTCTTACCTGGCCATCATTCTGAGATAATTTTTCATGTAAAATATTTAGTTCAGCTTTAAGATGGGAGATTTCATTTTCCTTCTCTCCTAGTTCACCTTTATAATTAGTTTCCACTCTAGAGGATGTTATATCTCTTTCTTGTAGATTTGTTTGTAATCTGTCCAACTAAAATATAATATATTCAATATATCACTTAAAAACATTTAATTCAATTCTATAAATGTACTGCTAAGCCACCATGTTCACTAGCATAAATGAATTTCCATGTATTCTAGATCTTAAATGTGCTATAAACTGGTGATTTGTGTTCTTTACTATAAATATGCTATGAAGATATTCTTTTCTTTCTATAAATGAGCAGCCAGACTACCATGTTCCCTATCATAAATTTACAGTGTTACCTACCTCTCTAGACTGTGTAGAATATCTAGTCTGTAACTGTTGTAATTCTCTTTGTGTTTCATCACATTTTAACTGTGACTCATGAACCTACAATTACAAAATATATACTTTGTTATTATATACAGTTAGTATACAGTTTCTGTTTCTTAAAATATCTTTTTCAAGACATTTATGCAATGAAGCTGATATGAAGCTCATCAAAAAAATAATATGTCTGGGTGATACTTTAAGTAAATTCACTTCTCCTTTGGGCAACTCCAGAACCAGAATAAGGTTAATTTTTAATTTAAAGCAGCCAGTAATTATACAAAGTTAGCTATGCAGTAGTTTAAGGTATAAAATTACCTTAGCATTAGCTAGACGTAAATCATCCTTCATTTGACTAATCTGTTCATTTTTCTGTTGTAATGATGACAGTGTATCACGCAGTCTGTCTTCAACATCACGACTTTCTGTTCTTAGTTTTACTATCTCTTCTTGACGACCATTGGCTTCAGTAGATAATACATCTCTTGTATCTTTAGATGATGACTGTAGTTTCTGTATACCAGATGATAATTTCAATATCTACAAAGTTCCAATAGACATGGAATCAAGTAAAGATGGTGGCTAATTTCTAAAGTCTATTATCCCATTCAATCTCTTGAAAAAATAACACTATATGCATAGCTGAATTCTTCATGTCGTCATCAGTCAAGGGTTGTTTAGCATTCAGCAACAATTTTATGATGTAAAAAAAGTACATTCAGTGCAAGAAATTTTGGTAATGATGCTTTATTAAATCATGTATTATAATATGATTATAAGCTATTTGTTACTACCTTATCTTGAGCATCACACTCCTGTTTCCTGATAGTTGTTAATTCATTTTCTAGATACTGTATTCTATTTCTAGCTTGTCTTAACTGAAATATATAACATGTTCTATATAGAGATGGCATTAGTTGTTAATTCATTTTCTAGATACCGTATTCTATTTCTAGCTAGTCGTAACTGAAATATAAAAACATGTTCTATATAGAGATGGCATTAGTTGTTAATTCATTTTCTAGATACCGTATTCTATTTCTAGCTAGTCGTAACTGAAATATAAAAACATGTTCTATATAGAGATGGCATTAACAGATTTACTCAACTGGCTTCATTGACTTATATTACTCTGTACATACTATCTGAGTTTTGATGGACATTAAGCATCTCTCAACGTAATTTTTAATTTCTCCTTTCTGACTGATTCCAATAAAAAATATACAACAAACCTCGTTTTCTGTTTCAGTTAATCTTTTCTTTACTGTACCAGAATCATTTTCTACAGATTTTTCTTGATCTCTGTATTTCTGTAGCTATTTAAACAAAATAACACAAATTATTTGTTTAACAGAACCTAATCTAAGAATACATAGAATAGAACTGTCTGTTACAATTATACTTAATTACAAGATTTCAAGATTTCACTGCATTAAGAATGTTTTATAGATGGTATTTCAGAATGAATAATATGAGAACAAATGAGTATAAAAATTCCTTTCTGACAAATATTAAATATATCTTAAGTAAAATCTAGGAGTTAAAGGGATTGTACAGTGATTTTCTAAACTTTGTATGTGTATCGGGTACACTGATAGCATCGATTTGCGCCATTCCAATTTCTTGCAATTCCGCTAAAACTAACACGTTTTATGACGTCACTGACAGTGATCTACCAGAAGCTACTATTGATAGCAAGGTCATAAAACGCGTTACTTTTAGTGGTATTGCAAGAACCACAGACGTTGGAATGGAAATTGGAATGGCGCAAATTGATGATATCAGTGTCCCCGATACACATACAAAGTTTAGAAAATCACTTTACTATTCCTTTAACTTTAACATATCTAGTAAATATTATTTTCCATGTGCAGACTACTGATGTTTGTGTATTTAACATGAATATCAAAACAAATGAAAATCAATTGTGCACGTTCTAACAACACATAAAAATACTAAAAGCCTTTGACAACTAAAATGATGTAATAGGGCTGAAACAACACTAAAATTCACAATATCTACACCACAATTTTGAGGCATTGTTCAAGACTGTACATGAAATATGATAAAAAAGATTAAAAAATTGCTGAAAATAAAACTATGTGTAGGTTAGAATATAAAGATAGTGGACCACGGCCATATACGCCTAACGAAAAAGTCGAAAAAGGAAAAAATTTAACCAGGAGAAAACTAAACTTTCTCAAACCTTTCGATTTAGGTCCAATAACATCCATTTAAAGTTTCATCAAAATCGGTTGAAAACTAAGAGAGTAATAGCATATTTAAGATTTGGGGCAAGGGCAATAACTCTGCTTTTAACGATCAAAATTAGCTCAAATTCGAACTTGATCTTCGTTTTCTGAATATATATACACATATCAAATTTCATTTGATTCCGTCAAAAACTCTAGTTTTTAGAGCGTTTACAAGCAAATGTTGATGGACGGACCGACGGATTTGGGGCAAGGGCAATAACTCTGCTTCTAACGATCGAAAATAGCTCAAATTCAAACTTGATCTTCGTTTTATGAATATGTATACACATATCAAATTTCATTTGATTCCGTCAAAAACTCTAGTTTTTAGAGCGTTTACGAGCAAATGTTGACGGACGGACGGACAGACCGGACGGACGGACGGACGGACGGACGGACGGGGGTGACTACAATATACGTCCTCATAGAGAGATGAGGGCGTATAAAAATGTATTAAGTGTTCTACAACAATCTACAATATACAGTGTTCTATATCTTATATACCTCATCTTGACACTGTTTATAATCTTCTTGTAGTTTTAATAATTGTCTTGTTTGTTGATCAAGCTAAATACAATATCATACATTTATATTAGTTCAGTCAAGATTCAAGAAAGATATGGTATATGGTATACCTAAACACCCAAAAATTAATAGGCATCATAATTAACATAGAGAGAAAGTATCAGATAAACCACCAAGAAGATAAATGAAAGGACCAATTCTATGGTAAACACATATAAAACTGATTGATTAGCTCACAGCACATTGCAAGAGAAAAATTCCTATATTTGAGCCCAGACTAAGAGGAAATATTCCTACCTCTATAACAGCAGTATCTCGTTTATCTTGTAGAGTTAATACATCACAACGTAATTTTTGTATAGTTTCATCACGACGAGCTAGTTCAGACTTTAATAAACTATGATGATCTTTAGTTGATAGTTGACTGTCATGTAAACGTTCTTGTAATACTGATAGCTACAATATATAATAATTATAATGATAAACACTAAGATATATGGATATACTACTTCTGCATTTATTACATACTACATTTTGAAACACATACAGGTAACATAACTTGATAACGATACCTGTATGTGTTTCGAAACGTAATTAATGTAATCTTCCTACTTATATATATATTTCTTCCTATATGTCTTATAAACAATTATCATAATGATAAACATTCAACTAAAATATATATATCAACATAATACACAAGACAGGTCAGACAGAATAACATACACAGCAGATTCAAATATTGATACATGACAAAGCAAAAGAAAGTGTGACGTCAATTGATAGAAGATGTATTACCAGCCACTCTGTTATATATATCACATTAGTGAAGAAAGGGTGAAATATTTCCTAATTATTGATACACAAGATTGAAAAATGATCACATCAAAATCTGTATTTTTATACATATATCTATTGTCTCTTTATAGTTGTATAGAAATAAGACCTACCTCTTCATAAGCCTTTCTCTTCTGTTCTTTAACTTCTTTCAGTTCATCTTCTAATACTTGACTTCTTCTATCATCACTAGATGTCTGTAGGTAGAGAAAATATAGTCAGTTTCAGTACAAAAATCACTTATTTCTAGTTTATTCCAAATTGTCATCCCAATGATGGAATCTTTACTCTAAAGACGTTAAGAGTAGCATGCAATTGAGATTCTGAACACTTCCAAGTTTGGCTATAATCGAATAGTACTGAAATGGACATTTCCATCTCAACCATCTTGAATTCTGTCAACACCTTCCATATTTTTCAAAACAGGTAGAAACTCTGATCCAAGGTCAAATTAAATTATTAAGGTTATACTTACATCAAGAGATTGTGAATGATGACTTCTAGTAGAATAACCTGAATCACTTCGCAACTGCCTGTTAGTATCTTCATTTTTACTTAACTATAATATCAATTTTTCATAGATTAGTAATTGTATGTATACAAAGTAATTAACAGATTTTATATATAAAATAGGATTTTGCTCTTTTTGCTGATATTGTGTAAAAACTAAAATAATTTTACCTCTATTGATAGTTGTCTATTTCTATCTTGTAACATTTTAATAGTTTGATTTAAATTAGATACTTCATTATCACGTAGCCTTAGTTCACTTTCAAAATCTTTTAAATCAGATTGTAATGATGCTACTTTTCTCTCTCTGTTAGATAACTGAAGGAAGTAAAAAAAAGGTTTAAAATCAATAATGAAAAAGAATAAGGATTTCTAGCTTAGAACTATTATCAATTTGAGCTATAAAATCAATTATACCATCAGGTATTTCGAAAAGAGTAAGCATGGTCGTCTTTGTACGTGACACCTCACACTACTATAAAGGTCAACATTATGAAATACAATCATATCAATCTATGTCTGACTAATTAAATCAGCTAAGATGCAAGAAACAGATTTGTCATATCAAAAATATGCTTCAAAGGATGATTTAAGTCTACTAATAGCATTTTTTTAAATATTTGGATTTCTTTTTCAATTTGTAAAATTTGTGAAATGGGTTTTGTCTATATTGCAGTCCATCATGCAGTAAAACGTAACTAATACTTACCTCATACTGTATATCTTCTACTGTTTGTTGTGATTTACGTAAATCATTTTTTAACTGAGCTATAGTATAATCTTTATCTGTTGTACCACCTGTACTACTAGAATACTGATTTCTTGACTGAAAAATAAAACAAATTTATCATAATAAATTATTATTAATTATTAATAAATATTATTATTATTATAAGAATATTGGTACTTGAAAAATACTGTTTGATTTTTTGGAAGGTTCATCCAAAAATATATGATTTAAATTTAAAAACTAGTAAAATATAATTACCTGGTATTGTAAATCTTGTTTTAAACTTTCTATTGTATCTTCTCTTCTCTTGAGTTTCTCTTCTAATTCTTTTATTACATCATTATCATTACTGTTATTATAAGAAAAAACATGAGTTTTATTGTGCTGGAAAACTTTCCCTCATTGCACAATATATGATATCATCTATTGACTCAATAACATGTGGATGAAAATGCAATTAGAGACATATTGTCATTAGAGCCATGTCAAATTGCCTACTTGGAAGTTAAAAAAATATCTCATAACTTTTTCATTCTTAAAATGCATCCTTTTTTGTTGAATATCTATGGTGAAATGGGCAGTATTCCTTCATATATAAGTTTAAATCTCTTGTAGTGATTATTATCAGATCTATATCATAGTTGTTAAGTTTTAGAAATATACTTACAGTTTAAAAGATTTATCATGGAAAGAACCAAACACATGATGATGTGACAATTCACGAAATCTAACTTTATCTACCTATAAAAGTAAACAAAAGATCAATTTTGTTTCTGCAAATGAAAAGAAATTCTGATCTATGATTAGCATGCACATTTGGTTTGTTATAAAGCTACTACGTTTCAGTAACATTCTCAAGGGATTGAAGGTCTCTACAACTCCAAAACATCTCCTTTCACATAGATAACTGCTTAATAAAGTTATCAAGGATAAAGTTAAAAGAAACTGAAGTGATATTTACCTCCCATCTACCTGTAGATTTAGCTTTTCTCATTACATCTACTAACTGATCTATATCATAATTTAAATTACTATTCTCTTTTCTTAAATGTGTACATAGATCTTCTTGTTCCCTTAGTCTTACTTTCATATCCTGTCAAATACAGAAAAACTTGAGTAATTGTCAACATTATGTTAGATCAAAGGTTTCTCACAAGCAAATCTCCTGTTTGTTTGTAGGACCCTCTAAATGATATTTGACAATGTTTTAGACAGTCAGATGAATCAAAGAAAAATGAAGTTATTATAAATTTATAAAAAATATGATTTAAGAAGTAGTAGTAGAAAAAAGTAGCAAATTAGGAAATTGAACCATGAATAGTAAATAATAAAATATTTTCTATGCAAATCATACATTTTTTAGGCACTTTTATCAGGTTGGTAAAAAAAATCATTTGAGACATCAAAATATCTGGATTTAAAAATTGTCAAATTGCAGCTAAACACTAGCAACTATGTTAACTTTTGAAAACAAATTTGTTAATTAAAGACAAACATAACAGATTATCAGATAGGCCTATCATATGTTGACATCTAAATTAACTAGTAAATTAAATAATGAAAAATACACAATAAGATTACACAACAATTTTAATTATATTTACCTCCATCATTGTTTCAGCTCGCGATTTTTCAACCGTTATTGTCCTTAATTCTCTTTCTAAGTCTCGTGCTTTAGACATGTATTCCTATATAGATATAATATAGAATTAGACATATATAATCCTATAACATACAACATAATGATAGATTTAATATAGATTTAGAAATGTATTACACACAACATAAAGATACATATAGATAAAGATTTAAACATATATTCCTACACACATTACTCAACATAAAGATAGATATATCTATAGATATACTATAGATTTAGACAAATATAATCCTATAACATACAACATGATAGATAGATATAGATATAATATAGATTTAAACATGTATTCCTATTACACACAACATATAAGAAATAATATAGATTTAGACATGTAAGCTTCGTCTACACTAGCAGCATTCACCGTCTACACTAGCCTTTTAAATGCCGATCTTTTCGTAAAACCCGGCTTTTTCAATCTCGCAGTCGTAAAACCCGGCTTTTTAAAAATCGGCAATAATTAAGGGTTTTTTCAGATTCAAAAACCCGCGTTTTTCAAATGATCGGCAATTTTATGTGTGTAGACGGAAAACCCGCGTTTTTCAAGTACCTGGATGTCAGTCAAAGCGGTAACCAACCAAAACGGTAACATAATTTAATAGCCAAACAGTAACAAAATTTAATTTCTCGCCCTCATCCGCAAGTCCACCAGCGATCTGCCATATTCCATAGGCTGGGTAAATAGGCGAACCTAAGAAATCAAAGTAATCATCATTATAAATCTCTGCAATGGCGTACCAAATAAACCGGAAGTTCTACAAAAACCGAAGGTCGGTGTTCATCGTCTTTTACCGTTACCAAACTTACAGTCAGTGTAGATGCTACACTTGAAAAAGCCGCGTTTTTAAAAAGCCGTTTTTACTAGCCTAGTGTAGACGAAGCTGTAATGTATTCCTGTAACATACACAACATATATTATATAGAAATTTAGAAATGCATATAGTAAGACAAACAGTTTAAGACAAGAAAAATACAGTATTGTATAGTTTTAGATACAAATTCCTATAACACACAACATAATGATACAATTTACACGATATATTACTGTATGTTTCTAGTCTAAATCTGTAAATTTTATTCTAAAACTTTTAGAGGTAAAAGTGTTAAAAGTGTAGCTGGTGCTGTTGAATAATAGCATTCATAAGCAAGTTTTGAAGTTTTATTGCAATATATTTATGAATGTCGAACTCGTGCTCAATTATGTAGTCCTTGAGTGCGTTAACTAATAATTGTGAATAGATGGACTGACATAATCAAATTTTTAATATTATGAGTATGAGGACACTGATAGCATCAATTTGCACCATTCCAATTTCTGACATCCAAGAACTATAGACGTCAGAATGGAAATTGGAACGGTGTTACAGATACACATACAAAGTTAAGAAAACCACTTTACAAACATGAAAGCTTTAACTTAACAGATTTGTAGTCATTAGAGTTTTTCATAAATCTTAAATTTTTGTCATGTTTCTGATATCTTGGATAAAATAATTGAAAAATTGCAAATAGAAGGAAAGCTGATTTGACAGAAAATATATTGGTTTAGTCTATATTGAAGAGGAGAAGTTTATTTTGATATGTGTGTGATATCTAATTAACTTGTAGCGAATTGTCCAGTGTAACAATAGACACTATATTTCTACTCTATATTTCTATAGCTCAGAATATTATTATCACAGGATTATAGACAGATTATCAAAAAATCTTCTTAAAGTATAGTAGATTATTAATATTTCCACTAAAATAATTCCTTTGGGAATACTATAATTCTTGCAAATTCTATATCTAATGTTTATCTTTCTGCTCAGACAAGGGACCATGTTTACCATCTGTTCAACCAATAGCATACCTTCAGTCAATAACAGGAATTCAGACCTTCTGAATTGCATTTTTATTAGATACAAAAACAATACACCAATAGGTTGATGACCTTGCTGATGGTATAGATTGTCTTCAAGGTCAATTTAAATGAAATGAAATGGAATTTCACCTCCTTCTTTTCTGCACCATTTGGGCTAATAAGAATGTCATGCCATGTACAATAAGGGGAAATTTTGCCAGGACTTCAGCATAAGCATACTTTTATTTTCAATTTTCAATTGTCAAGGGATCTTTAACGTGCGCAATCTGTAACGTACAGGGCATCAGCCCATCCGATCGTCTACATGCTTTTCCATGTCAGCTCCTCCGACCTGCATCACTAACAGGGAAAACCAGGTTGATTAATCTGAAGGTATTGTCTCAACCCATGCCCAGATTGAACCAAGATAGAGCGTCTTACTTACTGAGCCAAACAAACCCAACATTTTAACATAGAATCTTTTTCAGAATCTACTAAGAATTAACTGTAGTCCAGGGAATGCTTAATTAAAGAGCAAGTTGCTCACTATAATTTTGTATAATTTACAAAACCTTCATTGACAAAAAAAGCAATACAGTCTGTATTGAATGTGCATTATCAGCCAAAAAAAAATGCATTTTCCTTCCTTTTACAGACAAATTGTGAAATTGGTCAACGACCATAAATGATATGATTCATTATTCATGTTATACAAAATGATATAATAGAAAATTTCATTCAGTCATTCAATCATTTATTACATGATTTAACAATAATAATGGTTATATTATGTTAATTAAACAGGTAAAAGCTTGCATAACATTTTCTTATCAAATATTGAAATGTGTTGGTATCATACATTGAGAGCAGATATCGATCTGTTGAACTAAAGCAACTAGCCATGGGATCGAAAATCTTTTAGGTTTTTAGGAGAATCTGACAATCATTCAGACAACAATTCAGGTCACTATCCCTCGGACTCATCCAACTACCCTAGTTTTATACAGAATAACTTTTTTCCTTCAAATGTTTGATCTCCAGTAGAAAACAAGTTCTAATTTCAAATAACTTAAAAAAACAAAAACTAAACATTCAGCATACCAGTGCCAAGTACCTTCTTTCACTAGAATTGACTTATAAGACTTACATTTGCAGGTAAAGTAATAAATTTTAAGCAAAATTCTATTACAAAAATGCTAAATTCTATTCAAATATTGAATGCAATTCGAGTGTAATTCTTTTCTGACTTTTCAACCTTCATTTTCATTAAGGGTAGGCTGAAAACATGGTTTGATTTATGAAAACTTACATTAGTTTGTTTTTGTTGTTCTATAGGATTTTTCCATGTAACTCTTTTAGGGCTCGGAGTGCGAGAGACTCTTTCAGGGGTACTAGTAGCCAATGGTGACCTGTATAGCTCCATGGAACTTCCACCTAAACTTCTATTATGTTCAGAATCCATCATTAATAATAAATATATATCACAATATTAATAAATATTCACAGTTAGATATATTACTCCATATATTATATACATGCAACACCACTATAAACATAAATATACAGGCTCACTGTACACACTATAAACAATATATTGATAATTAGTTATGATAGTCCATTTAGAGAGATATTCACATGATCATAACTCTACAGGCTAACTATGTAATAACTGAGCAGCCATTGTGTTGCTATACACAACTTGTCTCTACCCATTGTTAGTCTTAATCACCTAACCTTTCACATTGTTATCAGCTCACTTCACTCTAGCGGGAAAGTTAAACCTGGTCCTTTTACAACAAGTCTCTACATGTGTTAAGATCAACCGCCAATTACTTAAGTTGTCTATAGCTGACTATATATTAGTTAGTTTATTGAGAGAATAACCCTTATTCTGAGTTAATATAGTTTAATCTTTCAATTCAATTTAATCTTAATGAACCATAACATTCATTGAAACACTATCTTATAGACTAGCCATTTTTATGAACTCAGCTCAACTTACAACTCACATTTCAAAGCCTGCTATTGTACAAAAACACATGTAATAATTTTGAAATTTAAAAAAATGACAAAGACTCTAATTTGTTATGAAAATGCACCATTAACCATATGTTCTTTAATAATGACTTAATGACTTCAGTGTAAAATATAGGAAATGAACAAAAATCAATATATTATTGGTAAAATATAAATAGAACTAAAGAGACAAGAGAATAGAAGTCAGCATGATCTCAACTGATAAATAATGATCAATAACAATTTATCATGAAACTAAATACTTCTTTATTATACTGGTCATTACTATATTATATTATACTGTTTTCTTAGAGGGGCTCAATTCAAACTGCAAGAAAACAATAAGTACAAATCTGATTTATTGCTGGATTGAGTCTGTATGAGCAAGCTAACAACTAAAACATGAAAAAAACCACAAAAAAAAACATGACAGTTGGTTTTCAGTTTCTTATGTTCTACTTTCTGCATGATCATACATATTATTTGAAATAGGTGTCTGAAAACAAGCTAAGCTTCTTTAAATTCATCTCCAAAGGATCATCAAATTCAAACTTACATTGTCCTCTTAAACATTCAGTTGATACAGTATTCTTTAGTTGTTTAGAATATCCATTTTGCTAATAAGGATCTTTTGTTTAATCTACATCATTATTGCATGAAAAATGAAAGTTGTTGATAGAACGTGCCTTATCAAAGTTTAACTTCACACAATACATGTATTATTTTAACATTAAAATACAGTATACAGCACTTGTTGAATCAAGGTTTTATTTATTTAATATATTAACATTGACAATCATGTCAGTTATAATATTGATTAAAGTATTTAGTTTTATAATTTAAATCTACTTTACCTTATAGATAATCTATATAATCTTATCTTAAAACATGCTATAAAAGTAATTCTAATTTTATATCTTTAAAAATATGATTATGGAATATATTCTGTTATATCCAAAATTCATAAACCTCATTTACAACAGTAAAGAAAATTGCTTACTGTTCTCTACTGAGCAGATGTTTGCTGAATGGCATTGTGCGGATTATTTTTGTATGAATTGAAATATTAACCCTATAAAAGTTTTGAAAATCTAAAATTGTCCTTGGCTTAAAGGGACAGTCTGAATTTTTTTTAGGTCAAACATTTTTTTTGCTCAAATTTGTGAAAACTTTACACCAAAATCTGTAAATATGTGCCCTTTAATGTATCTGAAAGTTTTATCTCAAAAAATCCAGCCGTTAATTTTTAAACGCTAAAAACATGCTAAAATTCTTAAAAACCTTACGTAAGGTTTTTAAGTGTGTTATGTTTTTTGGACGCTGAAAGGAAACTACTGAACGGATTTGAGTGAAATAAACGCCTAATTGTAGAGAAATGTCCCTCTTGTGTATTTATAAGGTTTCAGCTAAAAATATTGAGCCATTTAAAGGGCAAACACCAAAACTAGGTCAAATTGCTTAATTAACAATAAGTACTCCCTGTTTGTAATTAACCCTTTAAAACCAAATTCAGTTTGATCAAGAAGATATAGAGATACAATATGCATACTTCAAAAAATACTCTCAGGTAGCATTTGCGATTTTTTGACAATGGAAACTTTTTTCAAAAAAGCAGAATGGCCCTTTAATGAAAATGTCAACAGAAAAAAAAGAATTTTAGAAGTAAATTGTGTTTATTTTCGTTTGCAAATTTCCAAAACCTATACTTCCATGGACCACAAGGAATGCAATTGAAAATCATATTTTGAATATTTGTCACATTAAGTGAAAAAATTCAATTCAGAACCCATGTAGTCAGAGAGAGTAGCAAGCAAATATTTGTTGTCACAACCAATGCTTTGAAACATGTTACGATTCCTTCCACCAACATTTATTCATATACTTCAATTATGTCAATGGTTTCTTTTTTTTAATAAATTAGCTATGATTCCAGGTGATATGACATTAACATTACCTCCCTTGTTAATCCAAACTTTAAACAATGCACTTACATTTCTATCAATATCTATTTAACGGTTCCAAATAAATATTCCACACCTGTAATTTTGATCACTAACGTGAATTACTATTGCATGATCAGTGTAGAATATTATCCTGGCACATTGCCTTAAAGAAATAAACCCTATTGCTATTCTTGTTTTTAATCCTATTAAATAGCACCCGGATTACTATTAAATACTGCCTGATCAGACGAATATACTTCTATTAAGAAATACAGATTAAAGGATCTCAGAAGAATACAAAGCACAAAGTTCAAGCTTTAAAAAATTGGGCTGTAGTTAAAAAGACATAGAGTAAGATGATAGATATATTAATCTGGTTATTCAAATGACAGATATTTAAACCCTACACAATATAAAATAAATACAGTAATATATAAGGTTTCTAGTATGGTAAGGTATGCAGTGTATGGTGATATCTGTAGTAAATCTCTTAATCTGGTATAATTGTCATAACATCAAGACTATGAATATGATGTGATCTATATGAAAGAACTGCCATTTCTCCTATGCACCCTGTGAAGGTCACTGATGACTAGTGATGACCAAATACAAACATTTCATAAGACATTATAAATTCAATATTCAATATAAGTCTCATTTCTTTGGCGTTTTACTTTAAGGGATTCTGAAGAGGTTTTCTAAACTTTGTATGTGTATCGGGGACACTGATAGCATCAATTTGTGCTATTCCAATTTCCATTCCGTTTTATGACATCACTACCAGTGATCTGCAAAGATATCAATGTAGCTTTGGGTAGATCACTGTCAATGAAGCATAAAACGCGTTAGTTTTAGTGGAATTGCGAGAACCACAGATGGAAAGATAGTGGACCACGGCCATATACGCCTAACGAAAAAGTCGAAAAAGGAAAAAATTTAATCAGGAGAAAACTAAACTTTCTCAAACCTTTCGATTTAGGTCCAATAACATCCATTTTAAGTTTCATCAAAATCGGTTGAAAACTAAGAGAGTAATAGCATATTATAGCATATTTAAGATTTGGTGCAAGGGCAATAACTCTGCTTGTAACGATCGAAAATAGCTCAAATTTGAACTTGATCTTCGTTTTCTGAATATATATACACATATCAAATTTCATTTGATTCCGTCAAAAACTCTAGTTTTTAGAGAGTTTACAAGGAAATGTTGATGGACAGACCGACGGATTTGGGGCAAGGGCAATAACTCTGCTTCTAACGATCGAAAATAGCTCAAATTCGAACTTGATCTTCGTTTTATGAATATGTATACACATATCAAATTTCATTTGATTCCGTCAAAAACTCTAGTTTTTAGAGCGTTTACAAGCAAATGTTGATGGACGGACCGACGGATTTGGGGCAAGGGCAATAACTCTGCTTCTAACGATCGAAAATAGCTCAAATTCGAACTTGATCTTCGTTTTATGAATATGTATACACATATCAAATTTCAATTGATTCCGTCAAAAACTCTAGTTTTTAGAGCGTTTACGAGCAAATGTTGACGGACGGACCGACCGACGGACGGACGGACGGACGGACGGGGGTGACTACAATATACGTCCTCATAGAGAGATGAGGGCGTATAATAAAAATTGTACCCCGATACACATACAAAGTTGAGAAAACCTCTTCACAATCCCTTTAACAGTAACAACAACAATACAATAACAATATTGATAACAGTAACAGTTAACTGTACAATTTGCATTAGAGTAATCATGTTAAGCTTATATAAAACAATGCAAATTAGCATCAAAAGTTAATGCCTACAGAAATTCTATGTGGCATCTTAAACAAAGGCTATTACAATCAGCCCAAAATCCCAGAAAGTAAGTTTATATATAAACACAAATCAAATTCCTCTAAAATATTAAATAAACAGCTGACATCTGAATTCTCATTTATGCTATACAATTATAACAAAATTTTAGGTCAAAGTTTACTTATTGTATATAATTTAAAACTTTCAAAAAGAATACCTGGAAAACTAAAATATGCCAAAAAGGTTACAAACCCACACTTACCTTGATGCATTTAGAGGTAGTAGTTAGTTTAGTTTCGAGTAGGTCCACACGTTGACTAGATTCACTCTCTAATTCTTCTATAGTTTGTACTAATACTTTATTCTGTTCATTAACATCATCAATATACGATCTCAAGATTTTCAACCTTGACTGAAAGAAAAATATTATGCATTGCGACGTCACAAAATATTAGAATAAAAATGTTAATAAAAAAGATAAAATTATATTTATTTCACTCTTCAAGTTACTAAAAGATTACTCAGCCTTAGTCCAAAGCAAGTTCAAAAACTTGGTCAATGTGGTGAAGGCATATATATGTATTTAATTTGCTTTGATATTGAATTTTTTGACATGCTATTTTGTTTGGCGCAGTACTTTTTATTCGATGACTCTCATATTCTCAGGGTCTGACAAGGACATATGAGGTAAATCTGTGAGAATTTTGAAAGAGATCGGTTCATCAGCAGTTAAGAACCTTACCGTCAAACTCGGGGACGTTTTTGTTTTTTTAAAGAATGTTACTTGTCTAAGCATATAATATGGTAGTTTTATTAGTACCAGTACCACCAGTACCTTTTAAAGGTGCACTGCCTGTTTGATGCAGTATGATTCAGTTTAAAAATTATCATTAGAAATGGTGTGGATCTTCAAAGAGAATGTCAATACCTTTGTTGAGTTTTGTCCTGCAAGTTCCAATTCATCAAGTTTTTGTAATTTATCTTCATACAAATATTTGAATTTCCCTAGCAGATGATGCATTTGTCCTGATTGATGTCTTGCATGTTGACTAGAAACCGCTAGGTCATCAAGAGTAAGTTGAGAACCTGTGTCTGTGGTACTATTATTTGAATCATCAATGGTTAAAAACGATGTGGAAAATGGGGATGCTGACTTGGCATCAGCCGAAGCCATATTACTACAGCTGCTATCTTCTTTGGCATTTTGCAGATAATCAGGCGAACTGACAGCTCCACTGTCTTCACTTTCCGGTTCTTCTATGAGATCATACAAAGGAGAATTGAGGTGATACATGTTTTCAATTAAATTTCAATAAAATTAGGACATTGATTTCAATCATTCATTCGTCAAACTTCTTCATTTTTCCTTAGACTACAGACCACAAAATTATGGCTATGATCACCACATCTTCGTTATAAATTATTTTGTTATATTTTCCTGAATCACAAATTAAAATGATAAAGAGTAGGATACAAAATGATAAAAATCCCCTTTTCAATGGAAATTTATTATCTTATAAGCATTGACTGCAGAGAATATCGAAAGATTGGTAAATAAAGTGAAAATTGCTCAATATCGTTGAACGGTGTTGTCGTGAGAATAGTAGAGTACCATTTTTCCCTTAATGAAAAAAGATTCTTCCACTGTAAACAAAAACAAGAAATTTCTTGTTTTTTACCTCAAAATAACGTAACTGAACGGTTGTAAGTTTGTCAACTGTAAATATTATATCTGCATGTTTTAGTACACCCGGCAGAGGCAAACGGAAGTGTAACTGGCTATCAGCAATTGGAAGTCAGTGGTGTTTCAACACCACTCCCCCCCCCCCCACCCCTAAAAGTAAAAGTGATATTTGCCAGTGAACTTACCTGGTGTCATTACTTTACAACAGATATTACAGATTACCTGTATATATCTTATAATATATACAATCTATAGTAATTGAAAAATGCTTACAGAAATTTGAAACCTGTAATTTTATGGAAATTGACTTTTATTGGTTCCACTGGACTGAAACATAAGATTTGATATTCATATGATTAGATTAAAATTAAAACACATTTTCTTTAAAAATTACAGCTGAAAATTATCAGTCAAAAATTTCAGACTTTAAAATCCACTCAGTTAAATCAAGTTTACAAAATATCAAATCTTTAATTAAACTGTTCAAACTTTGTCAAGCCAAAGACAACTTATCATTTTATTGAACATCTTCCTGGTCCCTCCATATAAAAGTTAAAAATTCCATTTTGAAAAATTCATGCTGAAGTACCCTTTATTTGTCAATTTTTCTATTATAGGAAAATGACACGTAGGTGGAAGCTCCCCAAAACTAGGAATGATAAGATAGCCCTGAGCGTTTTTTGTTTTGGAGGTTTATATCTCTTATGGTATGAATTATTTCATATAATGACAGTGTATATGCAACAGAATGATTGGAATAGCTCAGTTTATGTTCACATTTTAACAGCACTATATTTAGCTCATAATATTTATGGTAATATGTTTATGTTGGTTACAACTGACACTACAGGCAGTGGAATGGTGTGGCCTACTGAAGGGACATCAAGTGAGAATGGCTGGAGAGATTGTGATAAATGTCATTGTAACTATCCACCTAGATCTCATCATTGTAAAATTTGTGATCAGTGTGTATTAAAACGAGATCATCATTGTTGGTTTGCAGGATATTGCATTGGTTATCATAATCATCGGTATTATTTAGCTTTAGTATTTCATATGGTTTTAGCTGGTATTTACTGTAATGTTTATAATTTCAAGTTTGTATCCCAAATTAAAGGAGGTTTTGGTGTCTGGACACTATTATCATTTGTAGGTCCTCATGTAGGTTTAATGCTAGGTTACTATGATTTATATACATTTTTTATTACCACCCAAACCTCTACTGGTTTATTATTATTATTTTTATTTTCCTGGATGTTAGTTATTCAAATACAACAATTAAATTATGGACAAACTAAATATGAGCATAAAAAGGGTATTAAGATTTATAACTTAGGTTTTTTCAATAATCTTAAAGAAATAGTAGGGGACAATTGGTATCTTGTTTTCTTGTCCCCATTTTTTCCATCAAAACTTTCAGGAGATGGATTAAAATTTTCAAAAGTTTTTCCTAAATCTGAATAAATGGAACAAATTTCTACGTCTGTGAAAGCATGATTATAATATTACCTAAATCAAGCGCAAGGAAGAATGCTCTATCAAACCCATTATCATTATATACATCTTCAAAGTTCATTTAAAAAAAAACCAGAAGGAACAGCCTATATTATAGGACTAGACTATTGTGATAGACTTTATTGGTGCACCAAATGTCAATGATAGTTTGAATGTTTTTCTAAATTAATTCTTAGTTGCAATTTTGTTAGAAAATTTATTTCTTGTAATTATTTAATACTTTTTTATACTGCCTTTTATATATGTGTATTTGTTAAATCTGTTAATTTTTTATAATAAGGCATCATACTTTTCATTTTGCATAATTTTTTATAAGCTTTGTTTTTAAAAATGTTTTGTAATTGTTTATTAAAATCAAAATATAGTACTTTTGCTATTTTTCTTTTGTATCAAATTAAAAATTTGGCATTGGTGATGTAATTTCTCCAGTGCATCAAAAAGTAGGTAGGTACAGGTTCATGACAAGTTAACGTTCGCAACAAGAATTTCTCATAGCTGCTCAAATACAAACAAGTTGTCTTATCTAAATGTTATCAATTCAATTTGGGTAAAACTGGTGTAAAGGTGTATATTAAAATAAGATTATATAGCTGTAGGCTATTTGGTTCTAACTCAGTGAACATGAGTCGTGAATTTCTGGCTGGTTGACTTCAAACAATGATATCCTAGGTAAGTCATGTTGTTCTTTTTCCTCTTAATTTACCTGATATTTATTTAGTGTATGTTTAAACTATAGAAAGTCAATTTGTATTGAAGTGTAGGTATTGTTGATTCCCACTTGATTTAATTTAATTTGACATCAATTTGATTATATAAGAGTATAGTAAAATAGTAAAGTGGTAACACTTTTACAGTCGTCATAAAACATAGTTGTGCATTTTATATTAGAGAAAACAGTCAAAATTTAAGGGTATTTTTATGTTACAGAGGAGATGTAATAAATGTGAACTTTCAAGATGAAGTGTGTAATATATCAGTGGATTATATTGATTGTTAACTGTGTACCAATACTAGCATACACCTGTGATTTACCAATTAGTACTTCATCACCTAAATTACCAACTTTACCTCAACAATATGAGGCTCATATAGAGGCCAATATCAAACAGGTAGGAACTATTAAAGCAATCTTTGTCAATTAATTCAATAATGATTTAATATTTAGAAGGTTTAAGAAACTTATTAGGGCTAAAAGAATCCATCAGTGTTTGTTTACTGGTGACTGAGAATCTAGGTTGTTTTCAATCTTTAATATAAGATAATTCAGGAAGTGATTTAAGAAACTATTTATGATAGATATTGTAGTTTGTGAGAAATATGGTTTATTCCCATATCGACCATTCCCACTTTGCCCCAAAACTATTCCCATTTTGCCCCTTTCCATTTAGTCCCTTCCCAATTTGCCACTTTTCTGTTTTGCCCTTTTCCCATTTCACCCCTTTTTCAATTCGCCACTTTCCCATCTCGCCCCCGATTCCCATTTCTAAATGGAGAAGTGGCAAAATGAGATTAGTTTGGGGGGCGAAGTGGAAAGGGGCGATATGGGAAACCACCATATTTAATATGATATGGTATATAATTTTTGTCGCATGGATATGATAATATGTCACACAATCTTAGATTTCTTTGACCCCAAAAAATTCTTACCTGTCATCAAACTGACATCATTTTTATTTGTCACAACACAAGTAAATAGTCTGGCTGTAGCACTCTCACAGATAATTTTTTCATGGTGCATTGTTTGTGACATAAAAGTTTAGATTAGTTCAGTGAGACAAAAAAATTAAGATAAAAATCTCATATACCGGTATATTTGATATAATTTTAGAAAGGAAAAACAACAGAAGTAACAGAATATTATGATTATCAAAGTAATCAAGCCACAGTAAAGATATTAACTAATGGATTATTATATACTTCTATAACTAATTTTGATCATATGGAGAGATATGACATACACCCTGGTAAGTAGAAGTTAAAATAGAAATCAAAAGAGCTTTTTTATTTGTGCATTACCAAGTTTTTGTAATTTATGTCCAATAAATGTTCATTATAACAATAAGATATGTTTAATCAAAAGTACATCAGTATAATAAATAGCTATCAGATGAGAATATAGTACATGTCTGGAGGGGATTAGAGTGTGATCAAATATTTTATGAATACTAAGAAATCATAATAATCATAAGATTTAAAGGTCAAAAGTCAAAGTGTGAAGGAGTTGTTTTATTTTCTAAAGTCACTAAAGTAATATAGCAATTAGATGAGGTGGCTAATGAGCGATATGCTTGCTTGCCAACTGAAGGTCTAGGGGTCAAGATAATACTTTCTAATTTTCTATCCAGTTCTCCCCTATCAGTGTTGGTCAAAGGGGTTGACATTGAAAAGGGGCCTTGTCGTTTAGATGGAACAATAACCCAAACCTTTGAGTTCCTTATACATTTGGAAAAAGGACAAGAGTAGGCTAATGCCACTGTCTTGACAAACTGCTTGGACAGTTTGCTTTATTAACCTAATTTGGTGCAAAAAAGGAAGACTAAAAACTTCATTCATTTCATTTTTTAGAACCAAGTGTAAATGCAGTTTTTTTTCCAACCGGAAAGTATTAATTGATAAATCTGAAGATGTACATATGATTGAACTTTTAAAGGACAAGCGTCAAACTATCTGAGTATCATTTCCTGAAAAAAAATCTACTTTTATTTTTATCAACAGTGATTTATTATGAATACCATTATTTCAGATGAAAGCTGTGATACAACTGATTTGACTACAGCCACTAGAAGTTTGTTTGGTTTTGTTGTTGGTAATGGTTCTAAACACATTGATACAGTTACTGATGTCTTTAAATTTGGTCAACAATTCCAGGAATATTACATTGGAAAAGATGAGGTATGTTCTATGTCGGGATTCATATTTGAGTTTTTATTGCATTTTTGTCTTGTTATTAAACTTATCAATCTGCATGCATCTCCTTACTGAAAGAAAGACTCCTTACTGAAAGAAAGAAAGGAAAAGAACAATTGCAATTTGTTTTTTATCCAAATTTTTGTTTTTTTGGTTTCTTTTATATCAGAGAATATAGATTGACTGGTTATGTATTGCAGTGGAATATGTGTCAAGCTTATGACAAAGTTTACATGCATATCTTTTTGATTTCCATTTATTATTTCTTATTCCTTATTTCAGATTCGAGGTATACCTGTCAATCATTGGAAATCATGTCAGAGATGGGAAGGAAAAGACACCAACTTTACATTAGATTATTATTTTAGTCAGCCTGATTATAGGACAGCTAGTCGTAGTAAAGAAATACCAATTAGAGCTGTTTTAAATGGAATTGGTATGGCCTACTGAATATACTAAGATTTAGTATCTCAAATTATTTTAAAGTTATAAGTTATACCTATTCCTTAAATTAAGAATATAATAATGACTGTCATCACTTCTATTATTTGATTGCTGATGAATCACTTCTGTAGATAATATAGGTAGATGAAATTAGGTCAAATTAAATCATAATGCAATCAATAAGACATTTATCATTAAAATATTCAATAGTATATTAAAAATTGATTATATCTATGTATATATTGTATTATACAATAATAATAATACAATATTTTTACTGTTAAAATAGTGCTCAATACATCAAATGTAGAGCTATATAGAAATATAAAAATAGAAATCCGAAACTTGATAAACTGTTATTATATTATTATGATATTCTTAAAGTGACGTTTATATATTTCTCTGTCTTTCAGCTAGAAATGTTGATTCTAAAGGTAATCAACAACCTGGAACTCATAATTTCTCTCATGTTTATGATTTTATGTTTTTCCGACCTGGTCCCATTAAGGATAAAAATGTGTTTAGGGTAAGTTGATACTTTCATATTTCTTGTCTTGAACAATGAAACTAACTAGGTATTGACAATTGATTGGAGTTCAGAAAGCTTCTTCTCTAATATTAACTTATTATTTTACAGGTTCCAAGAGGTATTGTTTGTAAAGGAAGGAAATCAACTGTTAAAATGCCCATATTACCAAATCAATTTTCATTAAGTTTAGAAATGGATACACCCTTTATTGATAAACCTTCTACACAAACAGTATGTATAAATCATAATTGATATCTCATCCTTAGAAGATAGCTTGGACAGGCATTTTCTTGTTCTCGGACCAATTAATTGATGAGAGCATCTGATAGAAATGTTGACAACTAGTATATATGATATTAACAGCTAGCTGAGAGTTTATTTGACCTTTCAGATGAGCTTCTGAGGAAGAAAGCAGATTTGGTTATGGAAAAGGGTAGCAATCATGGGGGATATAATGTAATGTATCTGATAGTATAAAAGATAACAAGGTCCACACTAAGTCATGTACATATCTCATATTTTAGATCTATTTTGATTATGAATATAAGTTAATAAGAACAGATCATGGTGATAAGTTAGGAGAATCATCAGATGTTTTAACCTGGATAGAAGATTATAATACTGGTAGGTTATATTCAGCATCTTTTATATTAGTTTATGAAGATTTTGTTACAGATATTCATATTAGGTTTACTATTACACATGAAGACTACTTTGATGAAGAAAATCATGCACTAAATGTGACCACTATGGCTTCTTTTACTTATTACATCCCATGAATTACAGGATTTTGAAGAAAAACAGTTAATCTAAACTGTAGAAATATAAAATACTTCAGATTTACAATATTACTGCTATATGTATGTTTGTTCATATCTGTACAAGTGATGATAGCCAGCATAGCTGATTACTTGGACTGAATTTTTACTTTAGAATAGCTTATTTGTAGTAATATTATATGTATATTTTAGGAGTAGAATATATACTAGATAAGAGTAATGGTAATTGTACAGTAAGAAAGATAAATAATGAATCATTTGGTAGTTATAAAACAGAAACTGGTGATATTAATATTAGACAAGCTAAAGATATTTTAAAATACAATAACAGAACATATATTTATCAAGGGGAGGTAAGCATAAATGAGACTAATAAAATTTTAAACATCATGTTTGATTTGTGATAATAAAATATGATAAGAAAAATTTTGTATTCAGAAATGAAATGGAGTTTTACATCCTGCTTTTCTACTAGGCTACTTGTCATGTAACAAAGAAACTTTTACTATGTTTCACTTGCTCGATTTAAATGAATCCTAAATGAAATTAAATGAAACCTAAAAAACACTCTTAATATTATTTTGAAGAATAAAAAATTCATTGGAAAAATATCTGAATCTCATCATAAATAAGTTATGTTCTATGTTCTATTTTATAAATGCTTCTACGTTTACAGAGAATGTGGAGAGGTTTACAAGCTGATGCGTGGGCCAATCAGAGTTCAGATGGTATCATTCAAGAGATCTTATTTTTGAAGGTAAGTAAATATTTTCTTATATTGGAATTTTTGGTAAATTACTCTTTTTCTACCTACCGTATATCTATCATTTTCTTCATGGTAGTTATGTATTGTACTCAATTACATATTTTGAAATACATGTATATAATTTCAAATTTTTAAAACAGCTGAGCAGATAAAAAGGTTTTATATTTTAGAATACACCATCTATAGTAAATGAAAGTATATTAATTGGTTTATATATCAAAAATATTAGTCAGCGTCTCTCACAACCATCAAAACATCAGATAGATAACCATCAAGTAAGTCATGTTATTGTCTAATATCTAAATATATAAAGCCTAAATTAAAAGATAAATTTTTACATGATTTAAGATCCTGACTTTCTGAAATTAATAACATAAGAAAAATAGCTTTTCAAACAGTCCTTTGAATGTTGACATCAATTTGTTGTTTGTAGAATGAATACAGTGAAAAGTTTGTACATTTCTATAACTATAAAAGCAGTCATTCTAGTTTACATGTATTTGATATCAGTCTGTGTTATAAACAAGATACACAGAAAATGAATGTACAGCTATCTATAGAAGGTGAGTATATCTGAGTTCATCAAATAATTTTTCACAGACTTCACAAATTTAATGGACACTTTTCAAATAGTTAGATTCATTTTCAGGGTAGGGGTATGTTCATCTTCTACAATTAGATATTTTGAACCATAGAATTTATTATTTTTCTAGGTCCAACTAAAGATGTAAACAGTTTGAACTCATATTTCTACACTAAAACTATAAGATATATAGCTCAACTCGGTCAGATTTCACCTTTACAGATCACTCATTTTAAGGTAAAAATGGCATCTACCAGTACTTCAACTCATGTTTGCAAGAAGTAAATCATTTTAAAGTAGTGTGCAAGTCTGAAAGAACGTTGTTAAATATTAAAGGGACACATTCACCTTCCATTCAACACTTAGCTAATCAGTAAGAGTGTTCACAGCTCACCATCAAATTTTCTGCCTTCAAATTCATGTGTAACCATAATTATCAACATTTGAATTTGTTAAAAAAATAACTCATATATTAGTTGATTTCTAGTTTAAGATACATTAGAGAAATTGTGCAGCTCTATTACTTCTGAAAAGTATTTACCTAAATTCAAGCACAAATCATTAAAGCCACATAAGCCCAGACTTGGACATTGAGAAAAAGTCTTCTCATGTTTTTTTTTAAAGTTAGCACTTAGAAATGAATATTGAACTAAAAAAAAAATCGATTCCCTTTCGTGGTTCCAATTCTACAGCCATTTGAAGGAAATTTTGACATGTTTACGTTTCAACACCGAGTTGATTGAGGGAGACGTCAATAACTCACAAGCTCCGCCCACTACTAGCACGTGCTACTGGAGATTGGAGTGTGACGTCATTTAACTAACACGCCCCCCGCTTGACCTCATTAGCATTTTATTTATGGAAATCATTTTATTAGATCCCGATTTTAAATCCAGCTGCATCGAAGCCATCTGAGTACCCAAAGCCGTGAATTTTAGTTTTTTGACTTAATTAAACATCAGAGATTAAGCTAGAATACCTTTTGTCCCGAAATCCCATAAATTTCATTTTGTAAACAAACCAATCCCGCAATGTGACTTTAATTAAATAAGATTTGAACGAGTAATAGCTCCTATTTTTGTGCAAGCCAAAATACAGTACCGTGCAATATATATTCGTACTAAGAAATAGGTAGCCTTTTTCATCCCTGTTGTACCATATGTACCCCCTTCGTTCTACACGCTTCTTAAAATTTGCTAATTATACTCCTGTACAAGCCCAACATTTCTGATACATAGGTGATGGTTTTCCCCCTTTGAAATAATTTTCAAGCGATGTCAAAGTATGTAAGGTTGTAGAGCGATTTCAATGAAAACGCCATTTTGTACGAATATATATTGCACGGTACTGTAGATTAGAAATTGCAATTAAATTTGTTAATATTTGTTATTTTCCATTGTAGACTGTAAATGACATTGATAATGTAGTTGTTTCATTTATCATCTGGGATAAAACAGGTAATCAATTGTTCTTACTCCTATTCTTTATTTTATGTTAGTCCATTTTATACTGGATTGTAAATGATCCTTTTATAATTTATATTAGAGCAAGTTAATTTCTTTTGAAAGTGTTATTGAATACGGTAACTACAATTCTTAATAAACAGATTTGTATTTAGATGTCAGTAACATTTTCTTGTATATCTTTCCCAGTCTGTTTAAAATGTTTGACAATTGAATATTATACATTCAGGTGATGTTGCATTACGAGAGATTTATAATAATCTATTAATAAACACAGAGAAACAACCAAATTATACTGTCAACTATCCACACAATATACAGGTAATTGTCTTTAAATCAATTTATTTTGTCTGAAAACTTTTGATATTCACCATGCTTCAGATCAGACAGAGTGCACCATTCTGATCATTCGTTATTGTTTTTATCTTATAAATCAAATATCATGTTTGAGGAATGTTTTATAGCATAATAAACTAAGTGATAATGTAATATTTCAGCAATTATTCACCATTGATGCTAAGTCTATAATGATAGTAAATAATAAAGAGAAGAAAACATCATCAACTTTATCTGGCTATTCTACAGGTATTGTACACTTTTATCTCTATTTGCCGAGCAAATGATCTCTTTTTTCTGGGTTGTCAACACTTTAATTAAGAACAGTTGTATTACAATATGTCTTTGTGTAATTTATAGCAGTAACTTTTAAACTGTGTAGTGTAAGCAAGCTGACCAAAATTGCAGTACATGATTCCTTCATTGCATTGGATTTTTGACTGATATTGTATATATTTTGTATTTACAAAAATGATTAATGTCTTATTTATTATATACAGAATGACTATAATTCTTTATGTTAATATTTTATAGGTGTATTGGCTGGTATTAGTGTTGCTATGTTAATATGTGGTATAATAATAGGACTATTAACTATGTGTTTTGTACATCGTCGTTTTTATATACCTTCATCTACTTCTACTGACAGTACTGTACCATATACCAGAAATAAAGACTAATACCCTGAATATCTACTACTAATTATGTCTACAGGTTTATGTGGAATTGCCTTTTGGAGTGTGAAAATATCTATGATACATTTACTAGTGCCTCAATGTGAAAAAAATAGTGCTAAGGAATTAAGATTCTGTTGTATTTAAACCCAGTGATTCATTACTCTTGCATAATAGACTTTTATATAAGTAGTTGTCTTATCAGTCAGAAAATATATTTTCCATAACATGTAATATTTGTATATAAAACCAATAATCCTATATTCCCGATTATTTTGTTTATAGGTCAGTAAATGTTACATCATACCAATTTTAATATTTTTATTAACAATTGTATAAAGAAATAACAATAGAAAATTTCTCTTTTCTTTGAGAAACTATGTACAATTTTCCTCTTTCCTTCATGGGGTGTTCTGATTCAAAATCCATACACACTTCATGGGTCTTCATTACTGAGCATAAACATCTATCAGATTACCAGTACGATTTGATTAATTGTTTTCTCTAGTCATCTTCTATATTGGATTTAAAGGACCAAACAAATCATTATCTGTGTCTTTATCCTGTAAGAAAACATGCTTTAAATCTAAAAATATATCTTGCTTATTAAACATCTCACATGTGGACTAACTAAAACCATTATGAAAAGGATTATGTGCAGTTTACAGTAAGTTCCTGACAACTACCTTTTACTCCAAATTTATAGAATAGATGCATGCATTTACTGTTGCAACAGCAATTTTTACTGTATTATATTTATAACTATTTAGTTAGTGTATCCTTACCTGTTCTAATTTGGCTCTTTTCTGTGATCTCATATCATCTTCATCATCTAATAGTTCTTCCATCTTTCTTTTATATCTATAATATAAATACATGTACAGTAATGTGCAACAAATATTCAAAGAAATAGGTTTCCTTCCTCGTCTTGGGTGTTTTCTATGTACCGCCTTCGTTCTACACGCTTCTTAAAACTTGCTATTGTACTCCTGGACACATCCAACGTTTCTGATACATAGGTGATGGTTTTCCCCTTTTGTAATAATTTCCAAGCGCTGTCCAAGTATGTAAGGTTGTAGAGCGAATGTAATCACGCCACCATTTCGTACGAATATTTATTGCACGGTCCTATTGTATAATGGTATTATTAAAAACCTAATTTTTTCTGTGCAAACATCTGATCAATAAATATCGGGTTCCTTAGGTAGACTTATTAGAATAAATAAAAAATGATGATGATCACAGCAGTAATTTTTGTGCATACTGTAGAAAATATATATATTAACTTTAAGTTATTAAATACACGGATTTAAAAATTGCTTACACTTCACTCTCTGGGTTATTTTCTTGATTTCTACATTTTTCTAGTTTCTTCTGTATCTGTTGTATTGCTTGTTTTTGTAAAGGTTCTTGATTTTTGACCATATAACGAATTCCTGTAACAAAGACCAGTTAGGACATTAGTCATAATACTATCTTTAACTCATATTGAATGGACTTCAACTTTCTGACATGAATGCCCGCCCCATCAGCAAATTTTTACTACTAAATTTCGATATAGAACACAACTTAATAATTCTAATTTGGGTAGATTTTTTGTGTCTAAAACTTTACTTACTTTTTACTTGAAGAATGGTTTTTTGAAGATCTGCTTCTGATGCTCCTTTTAACAATTTATCAGTAACATAACTAAAAAAAAACAAAACAAAATACAAGTTTAATATTCATGCATTATTGCATTGCTAGTATTCAGCACATAGCCAAGCATAAACTGTTTATTGACTGTTTGGCTTAATATCTCATTTCAAGTTTTGAACAGATTTAGAACTTAGTGATTGAAATCATATTTGGCTCACATGAAAAACGCAAACAAAGTGGATGATGGCTCTGTAACCAAGTGATCAGTTCAATCATTTTTTTAACATTAATATCCTACCTGTCTAAATTACACCCCTCTTTAGAAGAACTTACTAACAGAGCAGATAATGCAATCTGAAAAAAACATGAAACAAAAAAGGAGGTCAATTTAGTCCAGTCTCTCACAATTACAAGATTCACAAAGAGAAATGGGGTTTATTGAACTCTTATGAATTTTGAAATCTATAATTTGGGCAATGAAGATTGGAAGTTTGAAATCTCGAATGTTCTTAAAAACCCCATACTAAATATTTTATACAAACAACAATATTCTGGTAAACTATGACAAAATACAGACCTGTGATGGAGAGAAGATTAAACTAGCATCAGTACCTAATGATTGATCTAAAAACTCTTCACCATATTTTCTTAATTTCTCACCATCAATTTCTTTATTTCTTGTCTAAAAAAAACCAAAGATATGGGAAACCCTATCATTTTCTATATGATAAATACTCTTATTTGTAACAATAGAGCCCTATGATCTATGGTGAAGTAAGGTAACTTTTAGAGCAGATTATTTTCACCTAATTAATAATCTTCAACTTAAAAATCTTGAAGTTCACAGGTTTATTATTTCTTGTCCTATCATCCAGTTTTATATCTAGCTCATTGACAAGAAAGAAACTACATGAAGCCAGATTGATCTGAGAACTGCAAGCATCTTTCATTACTGGCCAATCCTTCTCTCACAAACATTCATGAAACCATATTTTCTTCAACACATCCTGAACTGTTACATTTTTCAACTGGGGTTCACTTTAGTAGGTACATCTTTTAAAACTGACCACCTCATACAAAGCTTTTTTTGATTAAAGAACCATTGTACATCTATTTATTGATAGAAGTCATGAACCAGTATTCAATCTTACCTTCAGATCTATAAATAACCCTTCTAAAGCACGGAAGGGATTATGAATAGTAAGATGATAATGTATTTTCTGCATCAATAACAACTCAAACCCTAAAATAATATCAGCAAATTTCTCTCTATCTCCTTTTAAATTCTTCACAAACTGTCCAATAGGTACATAGAATTCTTCTACTTTACATGATAAATAGATACATGTTAGCCTGTAAAATATAGTTCAAAATAAAGTAGAAAATAAAATAAAATACCTCTTTTGAAAAGTTAGCTAATGATGTACCCTTGAATATGTAGGTCAAATTCTTGTTTCCATAGTTAATGCCTATCTGCCAAATCTGATTGTACAAATTCTTAAAATCACGTAGTCATTTCTTAGGTAGAAAAGACGAATCTTGTAAATCTAAGTATGTTTTACATATAATATGTCCTATATGACTTTAGTCTTTCTAGAACGTAAATTATACCGTAGACTTTGTAGACTGAAATCTTTGGAACATCACCTCTGGATTGTATCAACTGAAACGTAATCTTTAGAACTTTACAACTGGATCATATCAACTGAATCATAATCTTCGGAACTTCAACATGGAATCGTAATAACTGAATCGTAATCTTGGGATCGTAATTTAGAGCTTTGAATATCACGGAAATTAATTTAGACCATGTGACATTTTCTGCATATCATTATTGCTCGTGTTGCTAACGGAAAGCCGACGGTGTTGTTATTATTCCAACAAGCTTCGATTACTAAGATATTACTACAGATCAGGTATTTTTTCAATTAAATATAGCTTGCCAGGCAAGGTAATATACGCCCACTGGCAGCTTTGATTTAACCAAACATATTTGAGTATCTGAGCTAAAAATTGAACGCGTTTTCAAGAACAAGGGCAATAATTCACATAAAATATTTTACTGATTTTCAAATGAGTTTATCAGTGGGCGAATGTGAACACTCACACCAAGTTTCATCAAAATCCGTCAAGAATTATACCTTCTAGAATGTTTACAAGAACATAAAGATAGCTTGCCAGGCAAGATAGGGTTCATCCTTGGGTTTTTAAGAACAAGGGCAATAAGTCATATTAAATATTTTACGATACTTTTGATTTTAGATAGGGTTCATGCTTGGGTGATAATAAACAATTTCAGCAAGTTTCGTCAAAATCGTAAAGAATTGTGACTTGTAGAGTGTTAACAAGCTAAAAATTGAACGCGTTTTAAAGAACAAGTGCAATAATTCATATTAAATATTTTCCGATTCTTTTGATTTTAAATAGGGTTCATCCTTGGGTGATAATAAACAATTTCAGCAAGTTTCATAAATCCGTAAATAACTGTGGCTTGTAGAGTGTTAACAAGCAATTGTGGACCGACGGACATGGGTGACGGCAATATACGCTCCACATTTCATGTGGGCGTATAAAAAGGCAGTCCTCTAGCATGGACTATTAAAGCCACCAATATATATATCGGGTGTCCCAATAAAAACGTCCCCAACTTTGACGCAAAGTATCTCAGCTGCTGATGAGCCGATTTCTTTCAAAATTCTCACACATTTACTTCAACATGTCCTTGTCAGACCCTGAAAATGTGAAAGTCATCGAATAAAAATTGTATGAATACTGCCACGAACAAAATGACATGTCAAAAAATTCAATATCAGAGCAAACTACACATTTCGACCTGTGTCTATTGTACTTTCGCTACATTGACCACCAATATCATTCATTTTCCATCCTGAAATGCTCTCACAGATCTCATCTTTAGGTATTTTCTCCCATAAAGCAACCTTCCTGCCTTTCAGTTTCTGTTTAGTCAGTTTGTTCCACTGGTGATGGTAATGATTTCAGATTCTCTTAAGAAGCAGGTGTACTGCACTTGGGTTAGAGGGGCACACTGATTAAACAACAACTGAAATTCAGGATGGTCGCTTCTCAAGTGGTACCTTTAAATGAGATCATTGAGAGTTTATCATGATGGAAAATGCTTGATATTGGTGGTTGATGTGGTGAAGGGACAAAGAACACAAATTCAAATATGTAATTTGCTCTGATATTGAATTTTTTGACATGCTACTTTGTTCGTGGCAGTTCATGTACAATTTTTGTTCGGTGACTTTCATATTTAGAGGGTCTGACAAGAACATGTGGAAGTAAATCTGTGAGAATTTTGAAAGAGATCGTTTCATCAGCAGCTGGGATACTTAGAGTCAAAGTTGGGGACGTTTTTTTTGCGACACCCGATATGGTTTATGGGCTTGTAAAGTATTTTTGAGAGTAGATATATTTACTATTATGTTATCAGTGTGAACTTTGAACTTGACCAATTGTTCAAGGTTATTAGAGTAAATAAACAAGACAAAGACAATATATTTTATTTCAATGTACATTTAAAATTATCTCTGGTTCATTTTGTCGAAAAATTGTTGTTATGAAGCTGACCGAATAACATACAAGAAAAAACCTCAAGGAAGAAGAATATTTCAACACAACCAAATTGGTTGCGTGATTTCAACTTATAACCATTAATGGTTTCCTGTCCCTCAAATTCACTAATTGAGGGACAGGATGTTCCGGTCTATAATATCACACCACTTTCACCATTTTTCCCTCGAATCACAGCAAGGTATTTGATTGAAGATAAACATGTACTTCATTTTTCTTCTCAATCCTATATTTGTATCTTCATAAGCCCAATATGGCATGATGTAAAACTTCATTTCTCATTCTTTCTTAAGCCTGCAATTATAGTAAGTAATCAAATTAAAAAAAATAATAGAAATATTAAAGTGAACAGGGTCATATACATTTCACAGATTCAGTTAGATTCCTATCAATATATGTTGTCTATTCCCTGAATGACAATCAACAGAAACTCCCGATTTTTATTGATTTCAATTCATCTCCTTGTTCTGTTTTTGATTTTCTAATATTGGAACGAAAAAATGAAAATCTTCAGAAATTTGTAGATTTTCTTTTTCATTCTACGTCGCAAGCCAAAACAATATCAAACATCTTGAGCTTATAATAAAGCTGGAACGAAAAAATGAAAATCTTCAGAAATTTGTAGATTTTCTTTTTCATTCTACATCGCTAGGCAAAACAATATCAAACATTTTCAGCTTATAATAAAGCTGGAACGAAAAAATAAAAATCTTCAGAAATTTGTAGATTTTCTTTTTCATTCTACGTCGCAAGCCAAAACAATATCAAACATCTTGAGCTTATAATAAAGCCGGAACGAAAAAATGAAAATCTTCAGAAATTTGTAGATTTTCTTTTTCATTCTACGTTGCAAGTCAAAACAATATCAAACATTTTCAGCTTATTGTAAAGCTGGAACGAAAAAATAAAAATCTTCCGAAATTTGTAGATTTTCTTTTTCATTCTACATTGAAGTCAAAACAATATAAAAAATCTTGAGCTTATAAATAAAGCTGGAACGAAAAAATAAAAATCTTCCGAAATTTGTATATTTTCTTTTTCATTCTAAGTCGCGAGCCAAAACATTATTTTTTTCGTCATGTTTTTGATTTTCTAATATTTGAATGAAAAAATGAAATCTTCAGAAATTTAAATATTCTATATTTTAAACTTTTTGACTGAAAATTGGTCTACAGATGTGTCAAATTATCCATTAGATGAAAAAATAAAGATTTTTAATTTTATTACAAATTTCTATAATTTATTTAAAAAATAAATTTTCAAATGATTCTTTCTCATGATTTTTTTTCATTAGGTTACGGGATAATCAATTTGTACGAATAGGAAATCTGAACGTGTCAATATTTTGAGACCTGTATGGCGTATATTCATCAGAAATTTAAGTAGAAGGTAAGTTAGGGTGAGTAAGGTTAAATGTTAATGGTTAGTGCTGGCATTGACAAATAAAACGTTGCAGTGGTACATAAATTTCTGATAAATATACACCATACAGTTCAGTACGGTACCAAATAAAATATTCCTGACTTCATTTTGGACATCGTAAGAAAGAATCATTTGATGAGCTAAATTTGCAAAATAGTTTTGCAAAAAAAAATATAGCTTGCCAGGCAAGGTAACATACGCCCACAGATAGCTTTGATTGTAAGTGTGAGTGTTTGTTTGTTGCCCATTCACATTTAGTTGAAAGAAAGAACTGTGAATATAAACTGAATTAACACTTATTAACACATTGTCAAGACAGTTAGACACGATATGTCGGTGAAAAATTATCCGATCATCACAAAAATCAATAGGGATCATCTTCATAATGACATTGACACACATAATCAAAATCAAAAGAATCTGTAAAGAATCTGTAAAGAATTGAAGCCTGTAGAGTGAGCAAGAGATGCACAATATAGCTAATAGAGTGAAACGTCAAGTCGGACACGATATTCCGGAGAAAAATTATCCGATCATCACGCAAATCGATAGGGATCATCTTCATACTGACATTGACCCATAAAATCAAAATCAAAATAATCTGTAAAGAATTGAAGCCTGTAGAGTGAGCACGAGATGCACAATATAGCTAATAAAGTGAAACGTCAAGTTGGACACGATATTTCAGTGAAAAATTATCCGATCATCACGAAAATCAATAGGGATCATCTACATTATGACATTGACCCATAAAATCAAAATCAATGACATTGACCCATAAAATCAAAATCAAAATAATCTGTAAAGAATTGAAGCCTGTAGAGTGAGCACGAGATGCACAATATAGCTAATAAAGTGAAACGTCAAGTTGGACACGATATTTCAGTGAAAAATTATCCGATCATCACGAAAATCAATAGGGATCATCTACATTATGACATTGACCCATAAAATCAAAATCAAAAGAATCGATAAAGAATTGAAGCCTGTAGAGTGAGCACGAGATGCTCAATATAGCTAATAGAGTGAAACGTCAAGTCGGACACAATATTTCCGTGAAAAATTATCCGATCATCCCAAAAATCAATAGGGATCATCTTCATAATGACATTGACCCATAAAATCAAAATCAAAAGAATCTGTAAAGAATTGAAGCCTGTAGAGTGAGCACGAGATGCACAGTATAGCTAATACAGTGAAGCGTCAAGTCGGACACGATATTTCCGTGAAAAATTATCTGATCATCACGAAAATCAATAGGGATCATCTTCATAATGACATTGACCCACAATATCAAAATCAAAAGAATCTATAAAGAATTGTAGCCTGTAGAGTCATCATCATCGGTTTTTTGATTTTCGTGCAGGTGCAGGAGCAATACATCAAGTAATGGTCTCCCTTCCAGGTAGCTGGCTAGCTGCACGCATGGCAAATTTCACATCCCGTCTCCATTGGTCTTTGTCTTGAGGGTTGTTTGAGGATAGCTTCCACTCTTTGCGGTCCCTGTCCGTCAGTTTTTTCCATGATAACTTTGGTCTACCGGTCCCCCGTCTACCATTTACTTGCATTGAAAAGGCACACTTGATTGCACTGTTGGATCGCTCCACGTGACCATACCAACGAAGTCTTTTCTCCCTTAAGGTGAGGTCGAGGTCCTCGAGGCCAAGCCGTGCCAGCAATGTGTTGCTTCTAGTGGATGGAATGTCTAGTGGCTTCACGTTGCAGATCTGCCTGATCATTGCTTTGTCATTTCGCTGCAGGCGTTGGAGGTTTGGCTTGGTCAAGGGCCAGGTTTCGCTTGCGTGGAGCATTGCGCTGCGCACACAAGTTTTGTAGACACGACCCCTGGTCTTGTAAGAGAGGTGGCGAGATGATAGGACTGGTAGTAGCTCTTTGAATTTCTTCCAGGCGGTTTTCACGCGTGTAGTGGTCGCAAGGTCGCATCCGCCAGCTGCAGAGAGCATATCACCCAGGTAGCAGAAAGAAGCTACCACCTCCAGCTTGTCCGTACCGACTTGTACTTCAGTCTGCGGTCTGCCATCGAGTGGTCGTGCAGTTCCCTGACATCGTGCGCACCTGAAAGCAGGGTCCTCTATGAGGCGTTTGAGTCCACTGCATTTCTTGTGAACCCAGTTCGCACAGCCGTTGCAGAAAATGCTGTTGTTTCCTACACCCGTTCGACAGACAGCACATGGAAATTTGCCCGAGCTCTGCAGGAGATCTAGACCTGAGCCACAGATCATTATCTTGGTCTTTCTTGCATTGACCCTCAGCCCCTTCTTCTCCATACCCTCTTTCCAGATAAGTAATCTGTTAACGCAGTCTTCAAGGGTCTCAGCCATGATGACAAGGTCGTCAGCATAGAGATCCTCCCATGGTACACCGGAACGGAATTCAATCGAGAGGGCCTCCAGCACAATGATGAAGAGCAGTGGGCTGAGTACTGAGCCCTGATGTACACCGACCTTCACCACGAACTCATCACTGTAACCCGCACCAACACGTACACGGCTCCTTGCATTGGCATACATGCCCTGGACCAGCCGCACTATCCATTCTTCCACGCCAAGTTTTCTCAAAGCCCACCAGATAACCTTCCTTGGAACACGGTCGAAAGCCTTCTCAAGGTCCACAAACGCCATGTAAAGTTGTTTGTTGGCTGCTAAGTATTTCTCTTGCAGTTGCCGGACGACGAAGATTGCATCTGTTGTGCCCCTGCCTGGGACGAATCCAAATTGAGAATCATCAATTGTGACTCTTTGTCTGATGAGGCCATCCACTATCCTCTCTATGACCTTCATAACCTGTTCGGTGAGCTTGAGACCACGGTAGTTTCCCCGGTCAAGGGCATCACCTTTGCCTTTGTAGAGACAGACAATGAAACTTTGCTCCCAGTCTGATGGTATCTTCCCATTCTGAATGATCATGGCTGCTAGTTCACAGATCATGGTGGCGCCTGTGTCACCTGATGCTTTTATCATCTCCAACACTATGCCTGATGGGCCGGCTGCTTTGCCTGGTTTCATCTTGGAAATAGCCTTTTTCACCATATCGGTAGTGATTGGGATGGGTGGACCTTCCACTGGTTGTTCATCAGAAAGGTGGTCAGGGTCCCAGTCAAACTCCACATTGAGTAGTCTTACGTAGTGTTCGTGTCACGCCACGAGATGCACAGTATAGCTAATAGAGTGAAGCGTCAAGTCGGACACGATATTTCTGTGAAAAATTATCCGATCATCACGAAAATCAATAGGGATCATCTTCATAATGACATTGACCCATAAAATCAAAATCAAAAGAATCTGTAAAGAATTGAAGCCTGTAGAGTGAGCACGAGATGCACAGTATAGCTAATACAGTGAAGCGTCAAGTCGGACACAATATTTCGGTGAAAAATTATCCGATCATCACGAAAATCAATAGGGATCATCTTCATAATGACATTGACCCACAATATCAAAATCAAAAGAATCTATAAAGAATTGTAGCCTGTAGAGTGAGCACGAGATGCACAGTATAGCTAATACAGTGAAGCGTCAAGTCGGACACGTTATTTCCGTGAAAAATTATCCGATTATCACGAAAATCAATAGGGATCATCTTCATAATGACATTGACCCACAATATCAAAATCAAAAGAATCTATAAAGAATTGTAGCCTGTAGAGTGAGCACAAACTAAATGTGAACGGACCGACGGACCGACAGACCGACGGACCGACGGACCGACGGACCGACAGGGTGATTACAATATACGCCCATCTTTCGAGTGGGCGTATAAAAATTGAAAATTACAATTTTTCGCAAATTTCAAATAATGAAATAAGCTGACAAATCTGATTCAAAATTGGACTCATGATAGTTCATTAAATATTTAAATATGATAAAAATTTTCAAAAGTAATTTCCCCCTACCCCCTTCCAAAACTGAGCTTAAGATAAAGCTGGAATGAAAAAATAAAAATCTTCAGAAATTTGTAGATTTTCTTTTTCATTCTACGTCGTAAATCAAAACAAAATCAAACATTTTCATTTTCTAACAATATTGGAACGAAAAAATAAAAATCTTCAGATATTTGTAGATTTTCTTTTTCATTCTAAGTCGCAAGCCAAAATAAAGTCCAACTTAATTGATTTTCTAACAATATTGGATTCTAAAATATTTTTTTTTAAAGTCCTACAAGTTTTAAACTTTTTTTAATAGTAATTTCCTCCTTTGTGTTGTCATCAGTGCGAGATGAATTGTCAATAAAAAATCTGTACAAGCAAGATAATTCTGTTAATCGCAATAAACTTTCACAGAATGGCAAAATTGCTAGCAAAAGAGAAGTACTATCATGTCTTTCGCAAAGATTAAGCATGGTCTGTTTCTCACAACAACCGCATTACCATATAAGTTCACATTATATATTTAAAAAGATAAAAAAACCATAAAAAATATATTTTAGTTTCAACTTTTACTATAACATGTATAACTATCAATTTATAAGAATTTGAGAGGAGTATCTATTCTATACAAGTATATATTGTTGTCATTAGGAATCTCTCTCTCTCTCTACTGATTTCTACCAGTTTACTAATAAAAAATAAAATGAAATGAATTTTACGTCCTATTTTTCTGCACCCATATGGGCTAATTGAGGACAGGCAAATGCCATGCAGTGTGTAATGAGGGAAATTTTGCCAGGACAGCGGCATTAGCTTGCTCTTATTTTCGATTTCCAACTGTCGAGGGATCTTTAACGTGCACAGCCAATAGCACACGGGACCTCGGTTTAATGTCCCATCAGAACGACTAGACGCTTTTTCCATGTGAAATCCCTGTAAACACATTGGCATTAAGCAATACATTGGTAGCAGCTAATAAACTTTTCTTATGAGGAAATCTGAAATATTCTTTAATTATTAATCTATACACACATACCCGGTACTTGGAATTGACTTCATGTTCAGTGACTTAAACACTGTCCACATGAAATCAACCCTAATAAATCTGATGAGCTTTAAAGAAATGCCAAATCTATGTTTTGATTTGTAAAGTAAACATTTTTTTATGATTCTTGAAAAGGAAAAGGAAAGCTACTAAAAAGGGAATCATCTTTGGCATTTCCCTAAAACATTCATTCTTTACGTCTTATATGATACACAGCTCATCAGATTATAGCCACAGTGGGGAATAAGACTTGAATTGGGAAGAGAAAATTTGGCCAGACTTCCCCCAGAGCCTAAAGAAGTCATTTTTTCTCTTCAAGCAGTTGGATAGAGAGAAAGTATCAGATAGATAAAAACACATTCACACTTCTTAGGTTCATCAGGAAGTGAAAATAGCAAATGGGTGATTCAAATTGACATCAAATCCACAGAGACAAACCTAATCATGGCACTCCAGTCTTGATTTGATTCCTCTCAAAGAATTGACAAAATGAATAATGTCAGATCTATAAGGTTCTAATCTTTGCCGTAGGACACATGACACTCCTTCGAGGATCATGTAGCAAAATGGTCCCATCACCTACTACATGACCACTTCCAGAGGTGCACGCCGACCTTCCATCCAATTTAGCAGTTTTCTAATCTTTGCCGTAGGACACATGACACTTCCTTCGAGGATCATGTAGCAAAATGGTCCCCTCACCTACTACATGACCACTTCCAGAAGTGCACACTAACCGACCATCCAATTTTGTAAATGGCAATACCTAATTCATCCCTACAGTGAGAGGGGGTTTTCCTAAAGTAAGACTTTACAATAAGTGCCATTTCCTACAATTTGGACAACTCCCCTTATCCTAAAGAAGTCGTTTTTACAGAGAAAACTTCCTGATGACCTCAAAAAATACACACATACTTGGAATTAACTTCATGTTCAGTGACTAAAACACTGTCCACATGAAATCAACCCTTATAAATCTGATGGGGTCAAATTTACAATTGGAAAATAATGAGCTAAATAAATTCATTTGATAAACATTTAAGAACATAAACCATAACAAGTGAACATTTTTTATTGTAAATTATTTCTTTAGTGAATTTTTTATCAAGTATAGCTTTAATAACAATTACCGGTAGATTACTTAATAATTTTCATAATGAAAAATTTACTCATTTATTGATATACTTCCTCATATGAAAAGTTCATTAGTTGCTACCAATGTATTGCCAATGTGTTTACATGGATTTTGATATTGTTGGGATCGTTCATGCTTGGTTTTTATTATCATTAATATGATTGAAAACAGATTAACAGATTCAATTTTACAAAATATTGATGAGAATTTCTCAATGCCCTAAATTTCATACATTTTTATATTTTTCTGCTGCAAATTATTCTTTTTCACCACAAAATGTCAATAGGTACACAATTTAAATGAACCATGTCAGCGAAACACATGAAAACTGAGAATAATTTAGAAAATATCTGGCACTAGTCTAGTTTTGATCCCCCTGAAGCAAGGTATAAAATATAGAATGTCATTTGATTTTGTGAAGATCTAATCTACGACCGTAGGACTTCATGACCAAACCTACTCGGAACCATCCTGCAGTAATAGTGGCCCCCACACCTACCACATGCATGCCTTCAGTGGCCATACAGGTCGCTGTTGACGCCAGCCCCTATCCAATTTAGTAAAGATAGCTTGCCAGGCAAGGTAACATACGCCCACTTCAGCAAATTTGAATATTTGAAAAAGTTGATTGCACCATCGCACTTATTTGAGCTGATATTCGTATGAATCAATTCGAATGAAAACATTTTTTCACTAAGTCAATGGCAATAACTCATAAATCATCGACTGGAATCAAACGTTGAGGGTTACCTTTATATATATCAGAGAGCACATGGCATATTTTCCCAATCATTGAGAAAAATTATAGTTCTGAATTAAGATGAAAACATATTATAAGCAAACTTGGTCTTTTACCAAAAACCAATGTATTTTTCAGATAGACATTAATTTCACAGAGGATTACAAAATAAAATGAAATTTTCTATTCCTGTCAGACAATGTAAAGCAGATAATATCTTAAAGATAGCTTTTGTCACAATATCATCATTCAGGAATGTTTCATTAACTTGCATGAGTTATTTTTTATTGCTTTTTGCATGTGTAAAATTTTCTTTTATTTTTTGCACGTGTTTGCATGAGTTATTTTTCTTTGCTTTTTGCTAGTGTTTGGTTATTTTTCTTTACTTTTCATAAGACTTTTTCAGTTTGCTGCACATAAATTTCTAGGGGTATTTCACGTGGAACTTTTGTTTACTTTTGATATGATTAATTGCAGTTAAGATGCATTGCTATGAAACTATAATTCAAAATTTTGAATAATAGATTTTATTTTGCGTCTGTAATCTGTTGCATATTGTTTGCTGACTTGCAATGGTTTGTTTTTCAAGACTAATTCAGCATTCATGCAGACATGGACACCACAATCATTTGAATTTCTTTGCAGTGTGACTGATTTTTCATAGATTTTATTCCAAGGTGTATTACCATTTTCTAAGATTTGCACGAAGGTTTCTAATTTCAACAAAATGTTGTTGCCTTTTACAAAATTATTAATGGAATCGTAGTATCTAATAATTTTGTCATTTGCAAAAATTATCACTAAACTCCAGTGATTTGCTGTGTGTATAGGTATTAATACCATGTCATACATTACAATGTTTTGTTGCTTGTATATTTCTATTGCATTTACAAGGTTACTTTCGATGCGAAGATACATATAAGTATCCATTGCAAGAGTATTTTTTCCTTCATTATTTGCATTTCTTTCAAGAATTTTCAAATAAAAATTTATTATTTGATCGTTTAGCCATGCACGTCCATTTAGAGTGTTGATATCAACTTGCTTTATAACATATCCAAATCCTCTACATACAATTGTATCATTGGATTCGAGCGGCATATTTTCAATGAGTTTTACTTTTTTATATTTGTTTTCTGGTTTCTTTAAAATTTCTTTCTTTTCACAAGAATCCATTCTTTGCTGTGGTTTAGTTTGTTCAATATCTTTCTTGTTAACACAAGTTTTTTTCTGTGCCTCACTAGGTTTGATTTCTGGATTTCGTTTGCTAGAGCTGACAGTAATATTAATCAGTTTATGATCTGAATAATAATTTTCATATGTAGCACATTGAGTGTATATTTCAGGAATATTGCTAAATATCAAATCAATTACAGTTCCAGCTTCAGTTGTTGGAGCATGTATTATTTGCTGAAACGTTTTCAAATAATTTTCAATTTGTTTGCATTCTTCAGAGTGTGATTGAAGATTAAAATCTCCAATTATTACAGTGAATTCATTTTCAGTCATTTTAGATTTTGCATATTCTAAGCCATTTACCAACTCTTTTACAGGTGTCTTAGGAGGTTTATAGACTCCTAATATTTGCAAGGGTTTTACATTGCTTTCATGTTTCATATTCATGATAATCAGAGACATTTCAACTCCGTGTGAATTTATATTTTGTACTTTGGTACTTTGCAATTGAAATATATTTTCCTTGATATAAATTGCCATTCCATGTAGAGATTTACTATTTTCAGTGGTGGAATCATTTCTATACAATTGAAAACCAGGAATATCATATATTCCATCTTGCTTTAGTTTTAACCTTGTTTCAGAGATTATTATTACTGAGGAGTTTACAAATACTGGGTGAATTTTCACGTGTTCAAAGTATTTCTGTAAGGATCTTGCATTTTGATAAGATATTACAATTTCATTTTCAGAACACACTGGAAAATCAGGTGTGCGAAATTTCAGAATTCTTTCATTGCGTAGAGAGTTCATTTCTTCTTTCACTTCCATTGCAACTTTTATCTTACTTTCTGCGAGGTTTAATATGTGCAGTCCTTCCAGTGTTTTAACTCGACTCAAACCCACATAGTGAATGTGAGCCATCTTGCGACCATCAAAGTCAACAACACTTTTATTCAAGGTGTCACCCTGTGACCGGTGAATAGTTTTAGCTGCTGAAGGTCTTAATGGTATTTGCATTCTCATTAATTCTGCACTTTTAAATTTGCCAATTCTGATTTGCCTTGAGATAGGTTTCACTGGTGTCCAGGAGGACATTACATTTGAATGATAAATTGCTTTTAAATCTTTGCGTGTGGATTTGCCAATATTTTCATTGCTGAATTCTACCCAAACAATAGTTCCGGCAGCAGATCTTGCTTTGTTAGTTTCAATGAATTTGACAGTACAATCTGCGCCATTCGTTAATCCATCCTCAGTTCTAACATTGATGCAGAGTTCACATTTCATGCCAACAACTAGAGATAATTGCGTGTGTAATTGCATTGTTTTTCTCGGGTCATCTGGTACATTTTGTAATAATGTCTTTTCTACTGCTTTTGCATTTGAACCAACAACACTGTCTTTGGCAGTTATTACATATTTTTCACCAGGCATTTTATCAAAAATATTTGCATTAAATTTTTCCATCTTGGCATTGCTAATGAAGAGATGTTGAACATCATAAGGATATTGAACATCATTGCTAAAGATAATTCGACTCTTCAATATTTCCATGTCATTTTCTTTTTCTTTTTCGTTTGCATAATTGTATTCACGTAATCGATTCAAAAGTTCAGCAAATAATTTACTGTCCTTTTGCCTCATGATTTCTGTTAATTCAAACATTTCAAAGTTATCTTTCCATAAATTACTTGCAAGAGGTCCATAGTTGTTGCTCAGGTCTTCAAAAATAAAACCGTCAAAGACAGGTTTTAATTGAAATAGGTCTCCAATAACAATTACATTTACTCCTCCAAATAATAGTGGTGATCCTTTCAGATCTTGCAAGCGTTTGTTTACAAAATTAAACATTGCATTTCCGACCATGGATATTTCATCAATAAATAACACTTTCAAACCACCAAGGGTTGTGCGTAAAGTGTTTAACCTACTACAATCTAAAGGTTTATATTCCAGTGATTGATTTACAGGTACTTTCAAAGTGTTGTGAATAGTATTTCCTTTGATGTTGAAAGCAGCCTTGCCAGTTGGTGCTATCAATAATTGCTTAATTGTTTGGTAATCATCACCAGCTTGCGTTGAATAAAATCTTGCTAAGGTTTGATAAATTGCAGTTGTTACAAAACTTTTGCCAACTCCAGCCCCACCGCTTAGAAATCTAAATATTTGGGTTTCTGAAGTTTTGATTATATTTACTGTGTCATATACAAATCGTAATTGCTTTTCATTTAAAGAGCTCATCAACTGAAGATATTCAGTTTCAGGCATTTCGTATAAGGTTATTTCACTTTCTTTATCCACTTTGGGTATTCCAAGGTCTGAGCCTATATCATATTCAAAATTTAAAGGCTCATTTTTCTTTTTCAAAATTTCTATTTCTGCATTTTCTTCGAATTCATCTTCCCTTTCTATATGTTGCGTTTGTGGTGCTTGTTCATCCCAAGCATTTTCAGGGTCAGGGTCAGCTTCAGCAAGCATTGCAATTTCAACTTCTGCTCTATTATTTTCATATTGTTGCTGTAATATTGCAATGGTTTCTTTTTCAATTTCAAATCTTTCAGCAAAGGTTTCACAATTTCCAATGAGATCTGTTTCTTCATTTCTGTATGGTGTATATAACATTAATAGTTCTCTATAATGTTTTTCTGGGTCTTTATCTTTATTGAAGCTTACATATCTTATTACTCGTGGAGTTTTTCTTGCTTTTTCTTGTGTATTTTCAATTTCTTGAGTATTTTCAATTTCTTCATCAGAATTATGATCAATCTGATTTTCTTTCAGTGTTCCAGTTTCATCAGCTTTGATGGAACGTTTTACAAATTTCTTTCTCGTATCATATTTTGCAACATATTCTGCTAAACATACATTTTCTAACTTTGCATTTCTGTTCCTATATCTTCCCAGTACATTGCTAGATTGAATATTTTCATCGTCATCTTCAAGATTTTCTAATTGGTCTTTGCTTTTCAGAAGTTGTACTCTTTCATTTGGTGGCGAAGTATTGATGAATACAACTTCTCTTGAAGATTTTCTCATGGGTAATTGCAGTATGATGTAAACTGCTTCCTGTGCACTTATTTCTACATTATTCAAAAATTTATTTCCAATTACTTTTACTTGCTCTTTTACACCATAATTTCCATTTCTTACTTCTTGACATGCTTTTCTGAGTATTCACTTATTCCTCGTTGTGATTTTGCAATGTATGATGCTATGTACATAGCACATGCATAGACATCCAGAACAAACTGAATGTCATGATTTGCTTGCCAGGCTTGCATTAAACACCTGTTATATGAATTTATGCGTAATTCATCAGGATTTCTTTTCAAAAATACAGTAGGTCTTGTAATTGAAGACTTTATTGCGTTTATGTAGTCGTCATTATTAAATTCGACTTTTTCTAGGAATTCATCAAATGATATCTCTTCACTTTCAATCATATCATCCATTGTTTCTTTGAGATTCTTATAATTTTCTTTGTGTTTTCTAACTTCACTTTCTTTTGCATTTTCATCAAATGGTTTCAATATTACAGTGTTTTTCATTGGAGGTTGTGGAAATCCAAACCGGCAAATTTTCTGTTTTTTTCGTTTGCACGTGTGAGAATGCTTGTGAGTTTGGTATGACACCAATTTCTGAATGTTTTCATTTTCAGTTTCTTTCTTGCATGTCATTACTTTATCAATAAATTGACAAACTTCTTCATCTTTGCTTTGGCCATAAATTGGTGCATTTTCTACCCACAGTAAGGTGTGGATATGTGGAGATCCCCTGTGTTGAAACTCTACTCTGTAGAAGTAATCAACTACTTTTCCAATGGGTGAATTTTCTTTCTTGAGAATTTCTTTAAATAATAAATTTACTTGGTAATCAAATTGCCTTGTGCATGTTACTGGATCAGATGACACTAATCTGCATTTCGTTTCCCAATCAAAGTTTTCTATTTCTTCATCAGTATAATCTTTCTGGTCTTGAACTTTGCCAAGTATGCGTAGCAAATGTTTCCAGTGAGTTTCTGCAGCTGAGAAGCTACAAAAGAATGTTGCTGGACCAAGTTGCCTTATCATTGCAAATAAATCACTTTTCGCTTTCTTAAAGTATGGAGGTGACCCTCTCAAAGTTTTCAGGATCATATATCCTTCATCAAAATTGATTATTTTGTTTATTGCAGTGGGGTTTTTGATGTCTCCTGCTGTTAATTTTTTTCCTTGTGTTTTGTTTTTACGAATTGCAATTTGAGCATTACCGATCATAATTTTCATTTGCAGTTTCTTTAACTTGAAGAAAATATTTTCAGGGCTATTTGCAGCTCTATCATTTCTTCGTAATTCAGATTTGCATATTTCACTGTAATAAGCTTTCACTTCTCTTTCATCATTTGTTTTGCGCGCGTTTCCATAAAATATATTTGGAAAAGCCAATTCCTCTGAATTTTTATCCATAAATATACTCAGAGGAAAATTGCCTTCTCCAGGTGCAAATGCATGAACCTTTTCTTTCTCGTTATTTTCAATGAAGTCAGGAGCACTTAACATGGTGTCTTTTGTGCTCCCAACATTTTCATTTTCATCTTCACTCCAATCATCATCGGAATTGCCAGAGTTTTTTTCTTTTTCTTCATTACTTGCATTGATTTCATTTTGCTTATGTTTGTCATTATTGCACAAATTTGCCATTTCAGTTTCTTGAGTTTCTTTGATTTCATTTTCTTCATTTTCAAGTGTTTCTATTGAGTCTTCATTTTCTTCTATTTCATTTTGCCAATTTTCATTTAATATGATACCTTCACTTTTGTAAAGTGTACCATTTTTCTGTAGCCATTGAGCTGCTTCCATTATTTTATAGGGTCTTACATTTTCAGTCATTACAGCGTGGTTATATTTCAGTTGTCTTTTTAATTGCGCTGCAATGGTCATAGTGTCATCTGTTGCACGGGGTAACATTTTTACAGTGTCCGTTACGTTGGCTGGTACATTTACTACATTGCCTCTTATTTTCAATTGTTTGCCACGTGGTGCTGCATATATTTTCATAAATGGTATCCTTGGTGACAGTAAACGCCATTCTAAAGGATGTAATTCCAAATTCTCGGGTTTTTCAGGGAATTTCATTCCATTGATAATAGAACAAGGTGGTACCTTATTCTTTCTAATGTATTTTTCACATGTTCCACAAGTGTAGTCAGTGCCTTCATTTGTTAAACACATTGTTGCAGTTTCATTGATTGCTTTTAAACTTGCTGAGCTCTTTACACTATGTTTATACCATAGTTGATGGCAACATTCACATGTCAGGGTTGGTCCATCTTTAATTTTCTTGTGAAACTCATGAATGAGTTCTTCTATTTCCATTGATTTACTTGCATCTCTTTTTTCTTTGCGTAAATTAGATTCCCTTTCATTTTCAGATTTCTTAAATTCTGGGTTTTTTCTTTTTTCTTTCTTTAAAAGAGTTTCAGTTATCTTTTCATTTTCTTTGAAATGGACATCCTTGCGTTTGATTTGTTTTGCTTTTACTTCTGAATCTATTTTACGGTATTCTGGATTTTTTCTTTTTTCTTTCTTTAAAGGAGTTTCCCTTTCTCTTTCAGTTGCAGTGTATTCCAGGTTTTTTCTTTTTTCTTTCTTTAAAGGAGTTTCCCTTTCTCTTTCAGTTGCAGTGTATTCTGGGTTTTTTCTTTTTTCTTTCTTTAAAGGAGTTTCCCTTTCTCTTTCAGTTACAGTGTATTCCGGGTTTTTTCTTTTTTCTTTCTTTAAAGGAGTTTCCCTTTCTCTTTCAGTTGCAGTGTATTCTGGGTTTTTTCTTTTTCCTTTCTTTAAAAGAGTTTCAGTTATCTTTTCATTTACTTTGAAATGGACATCCTTGCGTTTGATTTGTTTTGCTTTTACTTCTGAATCTATTTTACGGTATTCTGGATTTTTTCTTTTTTCTTTCTTTAAAGGAGTTTCCCTTTCTCTTTCAGTGACAGTGTATTCCGGGTTTTTTCTTTTTTCTTTCTTGGACTTTGAATCTAGCTTTCTTTCCTTACAGCGAAACTCTGACAGGGATCTTTGCTTGCGTTTATAATCCTTTAAATATTCACTGCGATCTTTCTCTTTCAAATGTTTCTCCAACTCTGCTAATTTCATTGCTTTAGTTTGTTTCTTTGCATATTGAAAATATTTATCCAAATTACTATTCATTTTTGCTGCTTCGTCAGTTCCTGTGTTTTCTGGGTTATTAGTTGGCATTTCAATTACAGTATCAAACTCTTTCGTAGTCCCATCTTCCTTTTCTATTTTATCAATTTCATTTGTCAAATTGCATGTGTTACACTTGCTCATAGTTGGTTCATTGCTAATGTTTTCGTACATTTCATCACATTTCTCTGTGTCCTTTTCTTTTCTCTTTGTTGCCATTGATTTCTTGTTGCCTTTCCTTCTCTGTTCAAAACTTTTCTTCTTTAATCTTGGCATTGTTCATAGTTTGTTCTGAAAATATAAAGAAAAAGTGTTATTTATTGAAATCAAAGAGATCTTCTTGTTAAAATTTGAAAATCATGACACAGCAAGCAATCTACTCTCTGAAAGACAGACATTGTCTCCGCCTACCATATAGCTCGGATTGGCAGGGGCGCTACTCCCTGTAAGACATAGGTGTCTCCGCCTACCATATAGCTCGGCTTGGCAGGGGCGCTACTCCCTGAAAGACATAGGTGTCTCCGCCTACCATATAGCTCGGCTTGGCAGGGGCGCTACTCCCTGTAAGACATAGGTGTCTCCGCCTGCCATATAGCTCGGCTTGGCAGGGGCGCTACTCCCTGTAAGACATAGGTGTCTCCGCCTACCATATAGCTCGGCATGGCAGAGGCGCTACTCCCTGAAAGACATAGGTGTCTCCGCCTACCATATAGCTCGGCACGGCAGGGGCGCTACTCCCTGTAAGACATAGGTGTCTCTGCCTACCATGTAGCTCGGCACGGCAGGGGCGCTATTCCCTGTAAGACAGACATTGTCTCCGCCTACCACATAGCTCGGCACGGCAGGGGCGCTACTCCCTGTAAGACATAGGTGTCTCCGCCTACCATGTAGCTTGGCACAGAAAATGAAATCCTCTACTGAAAATAAGAAGAAAAAAAAGCACATACCTCATTCCCATGTCAGATAATAATGCATTTTGGTCTTGTTCATACTCAACTTAATTTCGTTTTTTCACCAAGTCAAGAACAAAAACTGAAGACAGGAATCGCGCAATTTTCAAACTCATCCAAGTTATTATCAAGATGAACACACATACCAATTTTCATTCAAATCGGATGAAAACTCTAGCCTTTATAACATACATAAGTTAACTTTAACGTTTTTTCACTAAGTCAAGGGCAATAACTCACAAACCGACAACTGGAATTGTGCCAATTTCGAACTGTTCCAAGATAACATCAAGATGAATACACATACCAAGTTTCATTCAAATTGGTTGAAAACTCTAGCATCTATCGCGTACACATGTTAACTTTAACGTTTTTTCACTAAGTCAAGGGCAATAACTCAAAAACCGATAACTGGAATCGCGCAATTTTCGAACTTATCCGAGATATTATCAAGATGAATACACATACCAAGTTTCATTCAAATTGGATGAAAACTCTAGCTTCTATCGCGTACACATGTTTACTTTAACGTTTTTCACTAAGTCAAGGGCAATAACTCATAAACCAACAACTGGAATCGCACCATTTTTGAACTTATCCAAGATATTATCAAGATGAATACACATACCAAGTTTCATTCAATTCGGATAAAAACTCTGGTCTCTATCGTGTACACAAGAAATTGTTGACAGACGGACCGACGGACGGACAGGGGTGACGGCAATATACGTCCACATTTTCATGTGGGCGTATAAAAAACAACATCATCAATCCGATAGCCATTGCTGCAGAAGGAGAATTCCTAATATATAAGACTAAAATATGTCCAGTTACAGCCAAAGTTAGTTTTGACAACTCCCCTTATCCTAAAGAAGTTGTATTCATAATCAAAGCCCCTGTTGAACTTGGAAATACACTCATACTTGAAGTTGATTTCATGTTTAGTGACTAAATAACGTCAACATGAAATCAACCCTTATAAATCTGATGAGCTTTAAACATTCATTCTTTACATCTTATATGATACACAGCTCATCAGATTATAACCACAGTGGGGAATAAGACTTGAATTGGGAAGAGAAAATTTGGCCAGACTTCCCTTTTAATCTAAAGAAGTCATCTTCTCTCTTCAAACAAAGATTTTAAGATTGACTGATGTATGTATAAAATCACATTCACACAATTACTGAAAAGTTCAACAGGCAGCATAAATAAACCCAATAGATTCTCAGATTCAAGTGTTCCGCTCACAAGGAAGCTAGCTACACAAGGAGTCCTGATATGTTAAGCTTCTCCAAGCCATGTAATTAACGAAATATCACACATTAGAAATGAAATGAAATGGAGTTGAGTTTTACGTCCAGCTTTTCATTACACATTAGAACTTTCTGCAATCACATGATCCAAAAATATTTTTGTAGAATTAGACAATAAACTTTTAACGCAATGGTTTCAGGACATCAAGAAACTCACCCAGGGCATCAAGTAATTCACCCAAATCAAATTTAGTTCTTGACATTATAATTATTTATAATATGACCAACAATTGCTGTATCTATATGCAAACATAAATCTATAGTTTTCAAATTCAGTCATAACTTATCTCTACAGTTGGAAATTATTTTCATGTTATATTTACTAAATCTTCAGAACAATGCAGGAATAACTTAAATTAACTGTCTTGAAAGTTAAACATAAAAATTGATTTTGTGACAGGTGTGGCGCCAAGCAGGGTATGCTAACTCTTCTAGACACCTGATACCACTTTTCATTATGAAATATTTACTCATTTATCAATATACTTTCTCAAGTTCATTAGCTGCTACCAATATATTGCAAAAGTGTTAACATGGATTTTGAGATTTGTTTTACAGTTGGGATTGTTAGTGCTTTGGTTTCATTATATTAAAATTTGTTGGTGTTACAATTTTACAATGTTAAAAATTTAAATTTAGTATAATATATTTTCATAATCTAATTGAAAGAATGCAAAATCAATGGAAATGAGCAAATAAGCAAAAATTGAGAATGTAATTTTCTAATAGAGATTATTATCAGCATTGGAAGCCTTAACAGAAGATATTATTACTATCCGAGATATTACATAGATAAAACACATTACACACACATTATCTTTACTCTATTATTTTATAATTATCATAGAGGAATTAGATTTAAATTCATAATTTTACCAGAATGAGAATTTTTTGACCTATTTTTCATTTTTTAAGCTTTCAGTAGTTAATTCTAAAACTAAAGACTTTATGTTTAATTCAAGTTCTAATCATTATACGTATGAATATGACAATTTTATTTGGAATAAAAATAATAACGGGGAAAATAAAAATATTAAAACAAAAAAGAATTGTGAATAGTATCTCAGGTAGAATATAGCACCTGGTCAGTGACTTTTGGTATATCTATCGTCTGATAAAATCCACACGGACAAAAAAAAAAAATTAGTATTGCCTATAATTTTGTATCAAGTCTAAATATAATATGGATAATAATAATAATAATAATAGGGATAAAAATAATCACGAAAAAAAAAAGTGAATAGTATCTCCGGTAGAATATAGCCCCCGTCCTCAACCATACAGCTCTCTAGTCACTAAAAGTTAGACACTGGAATACCCTACCGTCTGATAAAATCCACAGGGAAAACCTAACCATGGCACTCCAGTCTTGATTTGATCCCTCTCAAAGAATTGATTAAATGAATAATGTCAGATCTATGAGGTTCTAATCTTTGCCGTAGGACACATGACACTCCTTCAAGGATCATGTAGCAAAATGGTCCCCTCACCTACTACATGACCACTTCCAGAGGTGCACGCCGACCGTCCATCCAATTTAGCAGTTTTCTAATCTTTGCCGTAGGACACATGACACTTCCTTCGAGGATCATGTAGCAAAATGGTCCCCTCACCTACTACATGACCACTTCCAGAGGTGCACGCCGACCTTCCATCCAATTTAGCAGTTTTCTAATCTTTGCCGTAGGACACATGACACTTCCTTCGAGGATCATGTAGCAAAATGGTCCCCTCACCTACTACATGACCACTTCCAGAAGTGCACACTAACCGACCATCCAATTTTGTAAATGGCAATACCCAATTCATCCCTACAGTGAGAGGGGGTTTTCCTAAAGTAAGACTTTACAATAAGTGCCATTTCCTACAATTTGGACAACTCCCCTTATCCTAAAGAAGTCGTTTTTACAGAAAAAACTTCCTGATGACCTCACAAAATACACACATACTTGGAATTGACTTCATGTTCAGTGACTTAAACACTGTCCACATGAAATCAACCCTTATAAATCTGATAAGCTTTAAAGAAATGCCAAATCTATGTTTTGATTTGTAACGTAAACATTTTTTTATGATTCTTAAAAAGGAAAAGGAAAGCTACTTAAAAGGGAATTATCTTTGGCATTTCCCTAAAACATTCATTCTTTACGTCTTATATGATACACAGCTCATCAAATTATAGCCACAGTGGGGGATAAGACTTGAATTGGGAAGAGAAAATTTTGCCAGACTTCCCCCAGAGCCTAAAGAAGTCATTTTTTCTCTTCAAGCAGTTGGATAGAGAGAAAGTATCAGATACTTTACTTAGGTTCATCAGGAAGTGAAAATAGCCAATGGTTGAATCAAATTTTTACATACTATTTTCTATTCTAAAATAGCCCTACTTTTTAATCTTAATTCATATTTCTAATTCAGTCTACTTTATTCTCAATCTTAATTCAGTCTACTTTATTCTCAATCTTAAATCAGCCTACTTTATTCTCAATCTCAATTCAGTCTACTTTATTTTCAATCTTAATTCAGTCTACTTTATTCTCAGTCTTAATTCAGTCTACTTTATTCTCAATCTTAATTCAGTCTACTTTATTCTTAATCTTAATTCAGACTACTTTATTCCCAATCTTAATTCAGTCTACTTTATTCTCAATCTTAATTCAGTCTTTTTTATTCTCAATCTTAATTCAGTCTACTTTATTCTCAATCTAAACTAAACATTTTAACTTTTTATTTATTTGGAATATTCCTTACTTTGATATGAATACAAACATTTTAAAAGTTAAATTTAAGAGTACTTACCAAATAATTTTTGAGGTACAAACAATTTAAACATCAACCAATATTCAAAACTACCATGTTGTTACCCCTGGCTTACACCAACTATACAAACCTACAAATACAAATATAGCATTTTTTTTCAGTTGGGCTGGGTATCGATTACCAAATTGAGATTCATTATCAATATCAGGTATCAAAGACAAATGAAACTGAAGTAATGTCCAGAATTTTGTAAGAGGATCATGATAAAATGGGTTGTGACTTCTCTGATAATTGTGTATTATGAATTTTAATTGATTATGAAATTTGATAATTGATAATCGAAATAAATAATTTGTATAATTGATAATTGATTATTTCAATTATTTGACCTAGCCCTAATTTCAGTTATTTGAAAATAACTCAAAGCTCAAAATATTTTTCTTTGCTACTTCAGCTTATATTCATTGCTATTGCTATATACTTGCCAGTCATGTCTGACAAGATTGTTAAGTGTTGATTTAAAAAAGTTTGACTTCAAACTGAGGTACATTTTGAAATAAATAAACTATAAATAATTAAATTTTTTTCAAAAACAGTCTTGCATCAGACCAAATTTTCAAATTGAGGCACAGGTCCAATAAAAGACCTACCCTTAAATCAAACTATAGTAGCTGAATACTTATCTTTTTTCTCCAACTTCAAAATAAATTAGTCTTCATTTCTTCATCAAATATTTTTTTCTGCTTTCATAGCAACAAGAAGTGAACCCTGGGACATCTGCTGACTGAATGAGGCTGTATACTGTTGTTGTCAACCTGACTATAACCCCTGAATTCTACTCACACCCAAACTAGGGGTAAAATATCTTAGTCTCTATATCCACAGTTTTAAAACAAAAGACTGACAATAGAGTGAACACTTTTCATCCCTTGGTCATAGATTTAATCTTTTATCAAGGATCAAATTGGTAATCAAGACTAGTTCCCATTGTTTACAATCAGTATTGAGCTACAACACTAAAACTTTTATACATTAAAGGTGCACTATTATTTAAAGATATACGCATGGCATGGCAGCTTTGACTTTAAACATTTATATTTGACAGTTACAAGAAAAGTGATTAAGAACATTCACATCAAGTTTCCTCAAAATCTGTCCAGTATTGTGCCTCCTATAGTGTTTATGAGCTAAAAATTGAACATGTTTTCAAGAACCAGGGCAATAATTCATAGTAAATATTTTTCAATTTTGCTGATTTTCAATAGGGTTCATCCTTGGGAGTAAAGGATTTTCATCCTTGGGTGGTAATTAAAATATTATTAGTAAGTTTCGTCAAAATCTATTAAGAATTGCGACCTGTATAGTGTTTACGAGCCAAAAATCGAACACGTTTTTAAGAACAAGGGCAATAATTCAAAGTTGATATTTTTCGATTTTCAATAGGGTTTATCCTTGGGTAGTAGTAAGCATTCGTTAAGAAATGTGACCAATAGACTGTTTACAAGCCAAATATCAATTGCATTTTCAAGAACAAGGGCAATAATTCATAGTAAATATTTTTCGATTTTGCTGATTTTCAATAGGGTTCATCCTTGGGTGGTAATAAACATTATCAGTAAGTTTCATCAAAATCCTTTAAGAAATGTGACCTGTAGAGTGTTTACGAGCAATTGTGGACAGACCGAGGGACAGTCAGACCGACGGATGGACGGACCGACCGACATGGGTGATGACAATATACGCTCCACATTTCATGTGGGCGTATAAAAACAATTTATGTCACATGGTCTAATTTAAGTTCCGTAATATTCAGTGTTACGATTCAGATAACGCGATCCAATGAAGAAAGTCGAATGTGGAAAGTTGAATGAAGAAAATCGAAAGATCACGATTCACCGAACACGATCCAGTGAAGAAGTTTCAAAGATTACGATTCAAAGAACACGATCCAGTAGTTAAGTTCCAAAGGTTGAATTTGCGTTCTGCATTTTACAAAATCTACGGAAAAATTAGGTTCTAGCAAGACACAAATTGAAGAAAAGTAAATAATACAGGAGATGTAGCATGTAAAAATACTTCAATTTTATAAGATTTGTCATTTCTACCTCATAAATGACCACTCGATTTTGAGAACTTATACAATCCGATCTGGATCCTATTTAGAACCAAATACAGCGCCATAGATGCCTTGGTGTGTCAAAATAGTATGAATATTCAAAACCATCATAATAGTTCTACTTACATTAGATCTCTAGGATGGTAGTCCATTACAGAATTGTTAATATAAAATCTTTTGAAAAAAACTAAAGCTGTACCCTGTAAAAATTGATGGTAGTTTATTAATTTAAAAAAAACATAGCTTGCCAGGCAAGGTAATATACGCCCACTGGTCCACTAACTTTGACTTTAAACAAATATATTTGTCAGTTACAAGAAAAGTGATTAAGAACATTCACATCAAGTTTCTTCAAAATCTGTCCAGTATTGTGCCTCCTAAAGTGTTTATGAGCTAAAAATTGAACATGTTTTCAAGAACAAGAGCAATAATTCATAGTAAATATTTTATTTGCTGATTTTCAATAGATAGGGTTCATCCTTGGTTGGTAATAAACATTATCAGTAAGTTTCATCAAAATCTGTTAAAAATGTGACCAGTAGAGTGTTTACGAGCCAAAAATCGAACGCGTTTTCAAGAACAAGGGCAATAATTCATAGTAAATATTTTTCAATTTTGTTGATTTTCAATAGGGTTCATCCTTGAGTGGTAATAAACATTATCATTAAGTTTCGTCAAAATCTGTTATGAATTGTGACCTGTATAGTGTTTACGAGCCAAAAATCGAACGCATTTTCAAGAGCAAGGACAATAATTCATAGTAAATATTTTTTGATTTTCCTGATTTTCAATAGGGTTCATCCTTGGGCGGTAATAAACATTATTATTAAGTTTCGTCAAAATCCGTCAAGAATTGTGACCTGTAGAGTGTTTACAAGTCAAAAATCAAACACGTGTTTAAGAACAAGAGCAATTGTGGACGGACGGACGGACGGACATGGGTGACGACAATATACGCCCCCCATTTCATATCATCAAATATATAAATCAAATTTACCACAACACATTTCGGCATAGGTGGTTGAAACTTTCCACAAAATTCTTTCAAAACATATTCAAAATGGCGGAGTAGTTGTCTTTCTTCTTCTGCCGTTAAAAATTCTTGGCTCTTCTCTTCTTCCTGTAAAATGTATCATTCATTCATGATTATGAAACCATACCAACATCAAAAGTGATATTTAATACATCATTGAAAAGCGCCAATTTCTTTTTTGTTTTCTCAATAAGACCACCAATACTTCATTATGATATTATTATGAAATGTTTATGAATTGAAATTGTTTGTTCATTATAAGTAATATAATATATAAATTTCTAACTTACAGACAAGTGACTGGCATGTTGATTTAAATATTTCTGACTAGTTTCAGCACGAAGAGTTTGTACTTCAGCCTCACCACTAAATGTCCAAAATTTCAAATGGCTACTGCTGGCAAACATTGGACTTGTTCAGTTGTTGTAAATTATCAATCAACGCATAAGATCATATAATGCCTTTCAAAATATGGTACCTAAAACAACAAAATATTTATTATCAAGCTATTCCATAAAAATCATTTAAAGAGCAATGTATGAATTAAAATATTATGATGCAAACTGACTGAATTTTTGTTACGGTACTTAAAGGGGAAAATTAAGTATTTTTGAAGATCGATTCTGGTCATGAATATATGTTAATAGCCTTGACAGTACTAGAACTGCACGAAAATATACATCTAACGAAACATTTATCTTTCAATTTCTTTGTTTTCTACATTATAGTCTCAAAAAGTACGAGTTGTATTTTTTACTTTAAAATGCTGATAGTGATAACTATGGATAATCATGAAATTGAATTTGAAGCCATGAAGGCTGAAATTTCAAGGGAGAGCTGTGTACAAAAGTACTGATTATTAGCTTTGCTAAAATGTTTCTGTTTCTAAATAAAACCATGGTACGATTGGTCAAACAAATGTTCACATGCCCTTTAAAGAGGAACAGTTGTAATTTTCAGGAGATGATTTGGGACTTTCATGTAAATTTTCTGCAATCGCTTTATCTCTTTTGTATTGATATTTCAATTCATAGTCAATCTGATTAAATTGAAATGAGCTCTCTCACTTTTTTTTGTTGGGGAGTTACATTTTTTTTTTTGAAGATCATAGACAGAGCATTTGCATATTTGATTTCAGTCTAACATTATGCTGCTCCAAAATTATATGCAGTTGCTTTCTCTTAGAGATATCAACATGACATACTTTTCATAAAACAATCACATACTTTTTAAAAAGAAATGATCATTAGCCTATTCTGTTTTGTTATTAAAGCCATGCAACCGGAAGTGTAATAACAGAGTTGTCTCTCTTTTCGATGAGTTTCTTTGTTTCTGTTATCCAGCCATTCGATTATTTTTATTTTGTAGAAGAAAAATAATAAGTCCAGAAAGCAGTGTCTGAATATTCTAATATTAGTCCTCTACTGTGTTGGCAGGTATATAAAAAAGTTTGTGACAAACTGCTTTAATAGTATTGTCAAATCACTCCTTTGATCATGATTTTAGTTTACTACAAGTACGGTACTTTTTATTTGGTGTCTCCGTTTTGTCAACTCACCAACCATATAATTTTGATTCATAAATTATGGTATGCCATTAACCATTAGTCAATACATAGACGATAGTACAATAGAAAGTAGATCAGCCTTATGAAATATAAGACAGTTGAATTGCTTTGAAAATGTGGACATATATTGCCGTCACCCCTGTCCGTCCGTCAGTCAACAATTTCTTGTGTACACGATAGAAGCTAGAGTTTTTATCCGATTTGAATGAAACTGGGTATGTGTATTTATCTTGATAATATCTCGGATGAGTTCGAAAATTGCACAATTCCATTCGTCAGTTTATGAGTTATTGCCCTTGACTTAGTGAATAAACGTTAAAATTAACTTATGTACACGTTTGAAGCTAGAGTTTTTATCCCATTTGAATGAAACTTGTTATATGTATTCATCTTGATAACATCTCGAATGAGTTTGAAAATTGCGCGATTCCAGTCATTGGTTTATGAGTTATTGCCCTTGACGTAGTGAAAAAATGTTAAAATTAGCTTGTGTATTTGATAGAAGCTAGAGTTTTCATCCAATTTGAATGAAACTTGGTATGTGTTTTCATCTTGATAATATCTCAGATGAGTTTGAAAATGGCGCGATTCCAGTCGTTGGTTTATGAGTTATTGCCCTTGACTAAGTGAAAACGCGTTAAAATTAACTTGTGTACGTGATCAAAGCTAGAGTTTTCATCCGATTTGAATGAAACTTGGTATATGTATTCATCTTGATTATGTCTCGGATCAGTTTGAAATTGGCGTCATTCCAGTCGTTGATTTATGAGTTATTGCCCTTGACTAAATGAAAATACATTGAAATTAACTTGTAAAAGTGATAGAAGCTAGAGTTTTCATACGATTTGAATGAAACTTGGTATTATTATTCATCTTGATAATATCTTGGATGAGTTCGAAATTGGTTTATCGTCAGTTTATGAGTTATTGCCCTTGACTTATGCTAACGCTAAAATTAACTTGTGTACACGATAGAGGCTACAATTTCATTCAATTTGATTTATCTAAATATAAGCTCAGATAAGTGCGATGATGGTGCCATCAACTTTATCAAATATTCAAATTTGCTGAAGTGGGCGTATGTTACCTTGCCTGGCAAGCTATCTTTTCTATTATAATGAATTTTATGGTATGAATGAACTGCAAAAATATCCATCTTTTGGAAAATTACCATATCAAAGTTTGTCATATCCTAGAAGAGGTATCTCATTTAAAAACTTGCACCTGCAGTTCTAAGTCCACAATTAATAGGGATTATTATGTCTTATAAAGTAAGGGGACGGTCATCATGAGGTCTTTACTGATATCCCAAATCTACATAATGATACAGCTTATGTGTTTATTTGATATGAGAATTTTTGTTATTTCTTAGATTACAGGCATGGCTGAAGGAAGTATGTTAAGTGAATATGAAGAATTATTTAAATCCAGATATACAGAGGATGATCCTGATTATAAGGCCACTATTGATAAACCACTAGATTCACCACCTTGTCTTAAAGATTGGTTTGTGAAACGTAACGACTGGCATCAGTAGGTTTATTACAGTTATATATTGATAATAAATAAACAATATTGTCTATTCAAGTAATGTTTGTGTATGCTAATGATAAATTACTATGGACTATACATATCTGAATTAGAATGTTGGTATATGGTAGACATCTCAGCTTTTTCCCCCCTTCAGAAATGTAGCATGATTTTGAATGAGTTTGTCTTATTGTTTATCACAAAGGAATTCTTTGCATTAGACACAATGGTTTTATATGATGATATATCTTTCTCTTGAATTAACTGGTGTTTTTACATCATATTAATGAAAAAATATCTATCTTTGCAATTTAAGGAACAGAAATGATAACAGAAGTCGAGATGGAGGTTACAGAGACAGAGGATATGATAATAGAAACAGAGGTGGTCATAGAGGGGGATACAGAGATAACAGAGAAGGTGGATACAGAGATAACAGAGAAGGTGGATACAGAGATAACAGGAGATATAATGATAACAGAGGATATGGAGACAGAAATAGAGAGTATGATAACAGATCCTATAATCGCAGATAGTGTTGAAGCATAATGGGCTGTTTGGTTTGAAATCATGGCTGTTTTTACCAGTCAGTTTCCAAATCATTGCTTCATATATTCGAATAACTGAGATTATTCCTTTAGCTATTTGACAAAAAGATAAAGTAACACTTTGCTTAAAGGGCAATAATCTCGATTTTTTGGGGGGGTTGTTTACATACAGCCTTTAATATAAATGTCAATGGCCATGTTGAAGTTACTGTAATTATTTCATATAGGTCAACCTTTTGTATCTGTATCTGGAGAGAGGCTCATTAAGACTAGGTGCATCACATACCATTTTCATGATTATTTGATTTCATATAGATTCGATTGTGCATAATAGTTAAATTTGAGAACTTGTAACGTGTTGAATCTACTTGTATGCCTGAAAACATGCAGGAATTCAATCCGATATATCCACAAAGAAAGAAGAAAATATTTTTTAAAGTTTATTTATTGTAACTGCAGACAAAGATTGACAATACAATATTGCACACTTTATATTGAAGCAAAAATGTGATGGCAAAAAATAACAAAAGATAATCTGAATAATAGCAATTTTGTAATTTTCTTTCCTTTATTGGCTTGATCTTTATAATTATGGCCAATTTCTAATATTTGATAACAGGTGAAGTAAATGAAAATTTTATGATCAATTTAATACTGTACATGCTTATTATTATCAATAAATGTATTTGTTATTATGAAATATAATTTGGTCTTACTTTTCAAATATTACAGCTTCGTAGTCCTATAGACTGATTTTCTTCAAATTTATCTGAAGAAAGTATCTTGTTATTGAGCGGTATATATTAAAATTGGACTATTTATTGACTAAATGGATGATGGAAAACATAATAGAATATAATAAAACAAGGGAAATAACTGAAAGACTTCAAATGAGCTCTAAAAGCTGTCCAAATTGGCCATTGTTTTAAATAGATACAAAATTCATGCACATGCTTCAAATTCTTCATAATTTTATCACTTCAAAGTAAGAATAGAAAACAAATTGCATAAAAGATGTCATGTAAAATAGAAGAAATATAACTATATGATAAAATAGACCTGGATATCGTGGTTTTATGTTCCAGCATTATGCTTGTTAAATTCTGAGCGAAGTCTAGGCCTAGTTTATCCTATAGTTATTAAAATAACAGCACTAATGATAACATTTACAATAACAATAATTTACGTACAATTATTTGACATGTCTACAAATTCCATACAACTCAAGATTTGAACATTCGCAAATCAGAAATTCATGGAATTTATAAAAATGTCTCAACTATTTCTATAAATACAAACAACTTGTGTAAACCATTAACCAATGACTAGAAATTAACCCAACAATGTGCTTCAAGCTTGTGATACATGGGTAACAAAATCTATCCTCTCCTTTCAACCTTGTACCACATGTACTCTGACTACCTAAGCAAAGCTTTAATGATCACCCATCTCCACTGTCCAACATGGCAATGTAATAGATGCAGCAGTTACATATTATGTGAATATAACACATTTAATGAAATAAAGTAATATATAAGGGACATACAAGAGGGTGGGGGTGTATATATTTATATTTGGGGGGTTGGGGATATTGCACTTGAAACCAGACGTAACATATAACCATACCATTGTAATGATATATCTAAATTCTATATTATTAGTCTAAGTAATAATTGCACTGTGAAAACAAATAGTGATTATATAGAAAACATGCAGTTTAAATATTTACAGGTCTAAATTCAGAAAGAGGTTGGTTTCAACTGATGGTATTAACCTAATTACTATGAATTTATATCAAATTATTATTATCTTTTAAATGAGTTTTTGTAAAATGCAAGTTATCAAATAAAATACCAGTTATTCATTAAAATTCAAAAGTTATCTAATTTAGTAATAACATGCCAAAATTCTCTAATTAAAATTACAAAACTATTTGTAACTTGAAACCAATGACTTTCTGAATCTCACTAATATATATATAATAATTAATTAGTGTATTATTGGTAAAAATCGTTATGTATTAAATTGAATTCATCTTCATCAGTGACTGGTCTTATAGCTGTAATTTGAACAAGTCCTTCTTCAGAACCTTTAGCACAATATAATAAGGTAGAATCCAGTTGAGCTAATACTTCAAGATAGTCTCCCTTTTCATACGACAAATAATCACTGTTCTCACTATCGTACGATTCTAATACTTTACCATATCTGTAATAGAAATGATGTTAGAGTGTTAGTTTTTATCTGTCATGCAAAAAAACAATGATAATTAGTGTAGTCTTCCACATTTAAAGCTCCTTGGTCCATGAACTTCACAATTATTATGTGAGCTTGCTTGATAAATGAGGTTTCACTGTAGATGGAACTCAAACATTTCTACAAATATCTTTTGTTTAAAGAAAGATTCAATTTAGTTTTAGGTTGCTCTATGTGACATGAGAACTAACATGTTGGTGATCTCTTTCTTTTTTTCATTACAAGAAAATCAAAATTCAAGGTGAAACGTTCAATGTTTTAGAGCCAATTCTTCAAGTGCAGATAACAATTTTGAGTCCAACAAGCACATCATGCACAAGTACATTGCCAAGATGGCAAGAGCATCAGCTAATGAGGTTTTTTATGATGGGAAACATGCTTCAACAACATTCATGTTAAAATTAATGCTACATGCAAAACAACATGATAAAAAAAATGCAACAAAAATAAATTTACCATGCAAAATTGAACAACATTTCAGAATAGTGTTACTGCACATTCACAAACCTAAATAACAGAAATAAGGAAATAAAGTTTACAATATCACACAAAATACACCTGTCAATCATCTGACATAACTAATAATAAATAGTAACAAATATGTGCTAATAATTAACAAGGTTCAGTGAAAAGGGTACACAGCAAATAAAAAACAGCAGAACACTTTGGAATCATGACTATATCTATCAAAAATTCAAATGCATACTAAATATCAATTTGCTAAAACTGTATTTTTTCATGGTCCACAATGTTTAACAAATCTGGTTGATATTTTGATCACCGCTATTCCATTTATGAATCTAATTTGTGTATAATTGTATTTTTGAAAACTGCATTCAACAAAAAAAATCAGAAATGAAATAAGAGGGAATAAGAGGATTCACAACATAACAATTAGATTTTTAAACTACCTGAATTCAGTGAGTCTAAAATCATCTCTTTTCATAGCCAATTCACTTTGTGCACAACCTTTGACAGGTTGAGGTTTTGGAAGTTGTACACGCATGATAGGGCTGGCCTCAATTACAGCAAATGAAGATGCAGATGATCCTACTTTCAGATTTGAATCACTTTTCATTTGTTCATCACTGTCCATCACAGCATCATCGATTTCATTGACACTTTCACTATCCTTGTTGATATTTTTAGTATCAAACCCAGCAGATCTGACTTCTTCACTCACTGATTCAGCTCTAGGTGACGTCTGCTCAGAGCTTTTCACTTGCTGAACATTTTTGTTTGACAGAAGTAATCTATCAATCAAAGAGGTGATATCAATTGTCTTTTTTGTATTGCCATCAGTCACTGTTTTAATAGGAGAATCCAATATAGCCTTCATTGATAAACTTGAACTTGAGTCATCTCCCTTTTCTACACTTCCGGCAGAACTTTCCAGACTTCTGTTTTCCATAAATTTCTGTGTTAGTCCTGTTACCACTGGTATATTACTGGCAACTTCTTCCTTTACTTCTTCTTTAGGTTCCACAAACTCTCCTTTAAACAGCATCCTGGTTGGGCTTCTTGTTGGTGACTGTTGAGCCCAGGTTGTCTTGTTTCCTTTAGAGTCGGTACTAGAGTTGGAATCAGTACTTTTCTGCATGATTGGAATCTGACTGACTTTAGGTGTGCTGGTGGTACCTTTAGTTGGTATTCTAGATGGTTGTGGTATTCTAGAAGAGCCTACAGGAATCTTTGATGGAGTTGATTGTACTTTGGGTTGTGTTTTTGGTACAGGTACCTGTGATTGAGCCTTTCCAGCAACTGGTTTACGAGCAGTGAATGTACTCAGCTTTTTGGGTCCATCTTGAAATTTGGTCATTGTAATTGATGTAACTGATTTAGCTTTTGGGATCAATGAATTTCCAAATGAATCCAAGATTTTCTTACTAGAACCTTTGAGTTGTTCACTATCTGATACACTTTTTGGTACTGCTATTTTGGTCTCCATCTTGTCAGTCACAGTTTTATCTTCTGATTTCTCATCATTTGAATTTTCCAACATGGCTGCAGCAGCTGGTGTAAGAGCAACAACATCGTAATCCAATTGAAATGGTAAAGTTGAGAGTGGTTGTAAGGCAAGAATCATACTGTTGTACTGTTTATCAAGCTTGGTTTTACTGTGATGTAAAATGGCTTCTGGATGATAAACTTGTTCTTTTAAATCATCTTTCATCTGAATATAGCCAACCCAGAAATCCAATAACCTTAAACTATAAAATACAATATTTATAAACCTACAATAGCCTATAAGAAGTACAAATAATGCAATTATCTAGAAATATTTACTACTTCAACGTCTCAATGTGGTTCTCATACTGTCATCAGGAATATAATTATCATAAGTATATGTCTTTAAAATTATCTTATTTATCTACAATATTTATAGATCACCAATAAAGATTATTTTTTTTTTAATCATTATACGCCCTCATCTCTCTATGAGGACGTATATTGTCGGCACCCCTGTCCGTCCATCCGTCGGTCCGTCCGTCCGTACGTCAACATTTGCTCGTAAACGCTCTAAAAACTAGAGTTTTTGACGGAATCAAATAAAATTTGATATGTGTATACATATTCATAAAACGAAGATCAAGTTTGAATTTGAGCTATTTTCGATCGTTAGAAGCAGAGTTATTGCCCTTGCCCCAAATCTTAAATATGCTATTACTCTCTTAGTTTTCAACCGATTTTGATAAAACTTTAAATGGATGTTATTGGACCTAAATCGTAAGGTTTGAGAAAGTTTAGTTTACTCCTAATTAAATTTAAGACTTTTTCGTTAGGCGTATTTGGCCGTGGTCCACTATCTTTTTCAAGTTGCATTTCAAATCTTCAATTGAACTTTCTAATATGTCATATCAGCAGGAATTGACATCCATCATTTTTATGCTTAAAAATTGAAGCTCTCTGTTTCTTCTATTCTTTTCCTTATCTTTACAATGTGCTTCTGATAAGTCTGTATCAATTTTTTTTAAACAATGGATTGTGATTCCTTCTATAGTATAGACTCCATTTGAACAATGTTAGTAAATCAATATTTGTGTGAACTAATTACTTACTTGAGTAGTCCAGCAATAAAGGCGTAAAACCTTTGTTTATTTGACAGCAGATTTGGTCTCGTCTTCAACTGTTTTACCAGTGTATTGATTGATCTTGTGTATGGACCTAGAAAATAACATTTTATTTTAATATGGTGCTCTAATTTCTATTATCAATGGATAACTGTATTGAAATAATGTAAAAGAAATGATATTTAGATGACATTTGTGATGTATCAATCTTTGTTACTCACCAATTTCTGCTGACATTTCCGCTATTCTCCATGGAGTGATGTGAATTTTACCAAAGACATGAATACCGGTTCTATGTGGTTTCATTCCATCTTCTATCACTCTTTCCATGGCAGGACACAGTTCCTTAAAAACTAGTGTTCCAACTTCTGGCGTTTCAGCAACGCTCCCTAGGCGTAACTAAAAAAAGATAACAGTGTTTTGAAGATGATCAAGAGGTAAAAACAATAAAATTTGACAAAGCTACATTAAACAATTTCCTACCAAATATTATGTTGAACCAACATTTATAATTTAGTCTAAACAAAAACCTTCCATAAGCTTATTTCTCTTGCAGAAAAGAAAGAAACTTACCTTATCGAAAGGATCCCTGGCTTGGGCGAAATGTAATACTAGGGTTTCAGCTGCACGGGTTATGTTGGAAAGCAAAGCTAAAATTAAGAAAAATAAATATAAATTATACATTCAAAAAAAAAAGAGTATTCATACAATGATTTCAAAAAAGGATTCTTTAAGTCAATCGATCAAAGCTGCCACAACATTATTTTGACACATATCTAGAAGAAAGAAAGAAACTTACCTATTTTCCTGTTGAGTTCCATCAATTCCTCAGAACCTTGTTGAACTGTATCATCAAGGGTGGGACTGACTTGGAACTCAACCGGAGAGTTTTCAGCAAATAATCTTTTAGGTTTTTCTGGGGGAACTGAAAATATATTGGAATGGATATGTATAAATAATCAATTCTAAACAATTAACTTTTAACTCAAGCTACTAATGCCACACAACACAAACGTAGATTTTGTCATTCAATTACTGGTAATATGCCTTTAAAATTGGCAAAATAATATTTGAAAGCATTTGGTAGGTTTACCATACATAAGAAATAAAAAAATAGCTTACCTGTTTCACTAATTTCTATGCGCAATTCTTCATCTTCCATTTCTATATTAGTAACTTTAGCAGATTCAGGGAGGCGATGAGGAGAAACTTGTGGACTGCATTGTGGTGACTGGAATAACACTTCAGACGCAAAGCTAACTCTCTTGTTGGCTTTACTACCATCATCCATAGAGGTACTCTGGGAACCAGCTTCTTCTTCAGGTTCTTCAACAACTGGATTAACAGCAGTGAATGGTAAAGCTTCCTCTTTTGGGTCCTCAGTCACTTCCACAATTTCTGTTTCTTTATCAGTAGTTTGAGGGAAAAGGCTATCACATGCAATGGAGTAGCGATTAGGCTTTCTAGGCATTTTCAATGAATCATTAAGCTGAGCATTAAGGTTGTCAGGATGTGAAAGTGAGCGTGATCGACAACCTTTATCCATTTTGCGTAAGCATGATTTTAATGGTTTTCTTCCACAGCTGATGTCTTCTTGAACTTCAATAGAATAGCTGTTTTCATCATCTTCTATTTCATAATATTCACGATTATGGTAACGTTTCTCCATGTTGCCTGATAAATGATAGCCTCTAAATACATGGCCATGAAGTTTGGCTCCTTGATCAAATACTGTATGTGAATGTTTCTCTGGTGATGTTGGGCTTTCTTCTTTCACTGAATATAATTTATCAAGATGAAGAGATGATGAAGAGTTGGAAGAATTACTCAAGTTCATTTTGCGTGATGATTTTCTTTTGCCAAATGATGAATGATGATCATGTCCAGAATGATCTGTTCGATCATGATGATGGTGATGATGATAAATTCCATGAGATGAATCAGATCGTGGTATGTACTTCTGACCACATTCTAGATGAGGTGGTTGGAAAAGGATCCTTTCCAGATCTTTAGCCATACCTTGACTGCATCTACAATCATAACAATCTCCATCAATACAAGAAGATGTCGAGTTGGTACCTATGCCACTGCTTGACCCGGATTCAAAATACCGTCCAGAACGTCGCTTCTCTTTATGACATGAGCAATATCCAGATTCCTTCTGACATGATTGAGTCTGCTGACTATCATCAACAACTGGTGTCAGAATTATTGGGATTTTAACTGGATCAAATAGAGAACTATCACAGTGTTCTCGAGGGCCAGGTGATAAGAAACTCAAGTCTGGCAATGATCTGTGAGTGTAGAATTTATGTTGGTTGTGTCTCGATGGTGACAAGCTTGATGATCGTCTTGATGATTTTGGCTCTCTGCTTCTCTGTCTGGTCTCCGATGCAGCTTTTCGTTGATGGGCTTCCTTTTCATGTTTCCTTGGTTCATGATCAACACCAATGTCTCCCAAGATATTTAAGATCTCATTGTGTGAATTTGGTGATGTCTGTTGAGATTGATCATTAAGTGGAATGGGATCTCCATCCATACATGCTTGGATTCCACACTCTTGTGTCTTGGGAGGAAACTGAGATGAGAAGTTTCTAGTACCGTGCCATAGTGTGACCTTGTCTTGAGAGATTGCTGTACTTCTGGAATACATATTAACTGGTGTTGTGTAGCGTATTGGAGAATCAACACTGTTTCTGCTACTGCATCTTGAATCTTCTTGATATTGACAGCCACAGCTATTCTCACTTCCATCAAAACTTGATTCACTGCTATTCCCACTATATTCTGAATGAAATCTCTCATTGATGCTGTTATCTGGGAATAATATTTGCTCCACAGCTCTGATGGTGTCAAGACTCACCATGCTACTTGGACTCTTCATTCTCTGGTACAACTCCAATAGAGAAGATGAGTGTCTCTTGTTGTGGAAACTGTCTGCTATCTCTTGTAATCCTCTTTGCTCCAATGTTTGTTTACATCCTGCTCCCCATGATGTCTGAACACACAGATCTGGCATACTGTGAACTTTGTCTGATGATGTACACAGAATACCAAATTTCTTCAGATTCTTCACTTGCTTCCATGATGTTAGTTTCTTAACCCTTTTCATGGATTGTTGTTTATCTGTACCACAGAATTTCTGTTGTCCATCTAATGATCCATAAGTCCCCTTACTTGGTGTCATTTTGGAACCCTCAGATTTCTTTGGAGAGGATTTAGGGGAGTTCTTTTTGGGTGAAGTTTTAGGGCTTGATTTTGGTGATCTTTGGCAGCAATTTCCATTTGAAGACTTTGAAGCCTCAGTTGAAGCTGACTTCTCAATGGATCGTTCTTCAAGAGTATCAAGTTCAGACTTTCCAGATGGTACTTTCAAATTACAACTGTTTGAATAACCATCATTTTGACCAGCTTGACAGAAATGGAAACTATTGGAGCAAATTTCCTCACCTTCGTTTGAGCTGCAGGATGGACTGCAAGTGGCAAGTCCATCTTGAGAGGATGTTTGTGATGCATAGGAGTTACTGCTTAATGAAGCTGTTGATTGACCTTGTGAAGATGAATTAAAGGAGAGGAAATATTCATCTTTACGAGGACAACAATCAACAGTCAGTTTTCCATCACCTGAGGTGCGACTACAGCAATTCGATTGATTTTGTGATAAACTGTCTGTGGAGTACATCTGTGCACCTATTTCAGCTGTTGGGGTCGGTGTAAACAGAGGATCATTACTAAACTCTAACATATCACTAGAACACATCATTTCACGTTCACTAGATGATACTTCCATTGATGTACGACTACCAGACAGTTCAGATTCATAATTTCCAAAATAAAGATCTGGATGAGACAGAGATTCCCGAAGATTACTAAATCCTTTATAACTACCAGTTAAAGATGGTGGAAACGCATACTCTTCTTCTTCTTTAGCCTTAATTGACGAGTTCCTAATGTTTGTGTCAAATTTCACAGTGAAGTCCTCATCATAATAATATTCACTGAATCCAGCATCATCAGGAGATGAGCTTGATGAATGGCGTCCGTTATTCATTTGGTCGCTTCCTGATAACGAATCAAATTCTTCACGTGAATCCTGACCTTCACTTTGAACATCATTTGAATAATATCCACTCTCAGGCCTTTTCTTACGCACTGGCTTTTGACGAACTTGTCCCTTAACTTTACTTGGTGATAAATCCTTCCACGTAACTGTTTGACCACTGCTACTTTGTGAAACATCCCATGATCTCGATCTTTTTGGACTTCCAAAACTATCACTCATTTTCCTCCCAACTATGTTTTCATTACTGCTGTTGGGAGATACATCCTTCCAAGTAGAATACTTCTTCTTTCCTTTGGGATGAACTTTAGGTAGCGTTGCTCTCGTTTCCAATTTCTGGTAGCCCTCATTTAAAGAATCTACCATCACATCTGCCACCTTATTGTTGTAATTGTCATTATCCACATGATTTGCACTTTGAATCACATTTTTATTATTGGGTTCCACACAAACTAAAGTATAATTTCTGTTAGTAATATTGTCTGTATTCTGCAAAATGTTTGTAATATTGGCTCCATTATTTACAGAATTACCATTACTACTAGTCTTTAATGATCCAAACGTTGGGGACATATTTTTCCATGTAGTCTGAAAATAGATTAAAAGAAAATGATTAAAATTTAAATAGAGAACTAATCGATAGAGTATTGATTACGGTAAATACAAATACATATTGATTGACTGACAATGTTGTTAGGTTGTATAGTCATTCATTCTTTTCAGTCTCCTGCAAAGTTACGAGCATTATTTGTGTGAGTAAAAAGATCACTGTTTCTCATAAAGAAGAGCTTGAATACGAAAAAATATTTATGCAAACTCTTTAATTCTGGTTCTTTAGTAATGGTTCTTAAGCATCTTTAGACATATTTATGTCCTACCATGAACCCTAATATGATAAATTTTAACCACAGATTCCTTAATTCAATCTTTACCTGACAAAATATCAGAAATTCAAATCTGCAGACATAAACATAGAGAGTATTGACAACCTTGAGCTTAACAGATTATCATGTGAACATTATTCTCTTCAAGCCAGACAATTTCCTTGTTTTACATAACCTAGAGAATTGATAATAAATGACCTTAGATTTAAAATGGCATGACATCTTTTATTAGGAAGAGTTAATAATTCATGACTGTAAAAGCAACCTATAATTACTTCCTTCAGATATTGACTTTTGTTAAAAAATACGACCAGATACTTTATCATGTAATAATAAATATAGTCCAGTAAAGATATCAATCAGCAACAATATTTATGCACATCAAGGAAGATTTCACACATAAAAGAAAAGTCTACTTTATCATGGGGTAACATGGATGATATACAAGCCAGATTGGAGACCTATAATGTTCACTGTTATTGACCGATCTTAATATCAAGTGATATGTTTTGAACTGTTCCCAAAATAAGTTTCTGTCACTAATCACTATTTGTCAATATACAAAAAAGATTCACAAGATACAAAAAGACATCAATCAAACCTTTTACACAAATTGTTAACTTTCAAGTACAAAGCTCTCATTATATATTTGTTAAATGTTAAAACCAGTACAAAGCTATCATTCAACTGTCAAACGTAAAGCAGGAAACACTTTTCTTTACCTACCATATGAAACTAATCAATTTTAATTTCCTAGGAATCATAATAAAGAGAATTCTAAAACTCTACCATATGTAATATATTATAACATTATACTGTTCTCATATTAAACATTCAAATATAGATCAGCCTACATCACTATTAGCTTCGTATATATTATTCATGATATTTGGCGCTTTACCAAAATGTCAAATTCAGGATGAATAAAGCTAGACTGTGAATTATAAAGTCTAACATCAACTATACAATATGTGATATAATTGTCATAACAAAATGTTATATATCTAACTCAAACATTGACACAAATATCAAAGTTTTCCATTGTTAGAAAGACATCACTTTACATCTATCTGACTTGTATCTCAGTCTATCTTAATCAAGATAAAGACATGAATTAAGACATACTGAATTCTAAAGAATACAATTTTTATAAGCCTGGGTCTATGTCAACTTGCCATTTTATATTATTACATATCACATGACTTGACCAAGCCACAAAATAGAACTTGATCTCTTCAATAAACTATTTTAACATGTTTCATTTTCAACGTTCAGTTCACAAGTATCACATACAGCTAAATTTATCCTCTATCCTCTGATTCCATGACTGCACCACTTTAAATCCAATCATACAGTGTAATTTCAACCATACAATTTCAACCAATTTTCCAATTCCTGACAAATTCTGTATGATTGTATTAACACTAGCAGCCTAAAGCCATGAAATGATAAAATCAATACTCGTACAGTGGTGGTTAGGTCAACTTCTAAACAGTACAGTTATCATCTCATCTTCAAATACTAGTAGATAACTTCATATAAACTTGTCATTGTTTATGTAGCAATAATGAGAAGATTCACACATCTAGCTAATGACATTAAGAGAACTTTCTGATGTAATTATTCCAAGTGATAATAACAATAAAAGATATAATAATGAGACCTACTGAGACTAACCAGCATGAATTACAACTCAATTGACAACATGTTCAACTTTAATCATTTAGAAAATCTCTTTCACAGATCTAACTTGCAATTCACACATTTCTTTTATAAATAAAATTGTTCCACAGTGTAAAAATGATCATTAACTGTTCTAAAATTAGTGTTATAATGGATTGATGCCAACGCCAACATTTGCTGCCAAACTATTCTTAGAAAAAAACCAAGAATGTAGGTCGAATATGATACCGGGTACCGTACTTATGAAAATCCTGATATCATAAAAACTAAACAGTACATATTATAGGGCTAAATGTGAGAATGATCAATTCCTCTAAATAAAAGTTGTGATCAATTAACAGCCAATTAAACACTTATGCCTTTGCTAGTAATACTTGATCTGTGATAGTGTATGTTCAGCTATTCTTGTATTGTGAAATGTCTGAATTGTTTCATACAAATATCCACCATGGAATGTTGTGTCAACCAAGCTGACATGTATAATGGTAATTATTAATTGAATGAAATATAATTTAGACCTAGAGTCTCTAGTACAAGATCAATATATTGATACTGGGTGGAACAACTGCACCATCTGTCACTCTCTACCTCTACTTCTTATAAACTCTAGAACTATTACAGTAGTCAACAGATGGTGTACCATTATTTATTTCTATTATTACTGTATTTATTGTAATAAAATAGCATGCACTATTTAACATGTAGCCAGAAGGTATTTTCTGCTACTTAGTTCTATTGATTATAACAGTAAAATGTTAGAGAGACAATCAAAGATTAGTATCAGTTACTGATTGAAATGATTGATCATTATCATGTTAATAATAGATTTGATCATGAATACAATAAATAAGTACAATGGAAGAGAACCAAACAGAAACCATGGTAGATAATAAAGCATATGATCACAAAAGAAGCACAATTTCTGTAATGTTAATGTCATAACAATGCTCATATTTCAATATAAGACAAATGCCACGTGAGCAGTGCTCTGTATCATCAAATTTGTTCTCTTCAGTAACATGACAGAAAGTATTTGATGAATAACTTACTATTGAATAAGAAAAACATTTCACAAGATACTCAACAATCAAAACCAACTTAACTCTCTCTATAACCTGAATCTGTGCTCAAGTTTGATGATGATAAAACCATAATTGTTTAAGAGTTCAAATCACTCTGTTATGATCATATATAATGCATTATTTAGTTTGTATAAGCAGAATGAAGAACATCATATACAACATTGGTGAAAAGTTATACATAACCTAATGCCAATGAATACAAAGCTCACAGAATCACTGCCAAGTTCTGCACCAGACTTGATGGAATAGAACTTATTAGAATGAGTATGGTAAATTATTCCAGTACAAACTACTACAATGTTTCCTCTACCTGATATTTAAACAGACTTATCTTACCTTACTGTCTGTATAAACTCTAAAACAAATCAATCTTTCAACATACGGTGGGTGGAAAATTCCGAATTCCCGAATTCTCCGAATTCTCCGAATTGGGTAAGAAAAGACTAAAAAATCGAAACTAGATTTGCGCCAAAGGTCGTGCACAAATTCAAGATTTAAACATTTTACATCAAAAAACGAATAATTTTAAAGAATATTTCTTAGGTCAAACCACATTTTTTAATTTTCGTCTACTTTAACTTTTGTGAGCTAATTCATAATATTACTGTCTTTTTATTATGATTTTATTTTTAATAAGTATACAATCGCTGTTAGTCAATAAACACTTTTTGTTGTCTGTAACCGAATGTGTCAATACAACTCGGACCAAAACAATCTCGGGCCACTGTTAATTACTGGTTAATACATTATTTTTGTAGGCCCGTCCACAATTAGCTTGTGTAAGTAGCTATCTGAGCAAGTTCAAATTTGGGATTGATTCGACAAAGGATAACAGAGTTTTAAGCCTTGATTCACTGAAACTATGATAAATGTCAATGCGATATAGGCCAAATTTCATATCCGATCTGAATGAAATTATATGTGAAGGTTTATATCCATACGATTTTAAGTTAAAACTTTGTCCGAGTTTTTCAAGTGATCGTGTGTATTATGGTCCGAGTTGTCTTGTATTCATTGGACACACCCGGTCACAAATAACAAAAACTGTTTATTGACTATTAGCGAATAATAGACGATAGACAGCATTATTATGAACTAACCTATGAATTAATGTACACGAAAAAAAAAAATAGAAATTTTGATTTGACCAAAGAAAGAGCTTTAAAATATTCGTTTTTTGATGTAAAATTGTTCTGATCCCAAATTTGTGCACGACTTTTGGCGCAAATTTAGTTTCGATTTTTTAGTCTTTTCTGACCCAATTCGGACAATTCGGAGAATTCGGGAATTCGGAATTTTACACCCACCGTTCAACATACTAATAGTAAAACCATATTAGAGAGAAGAATTAGTGACCATATTGTTTTTACTAGAAACACTAGACTTGATCATTAATAAATCAAAACCTTGACACCTTCAACACTTATACTTCTATTTCTCTCTGTATATTTTCTACATAATTATAGTGTAGGCTACTACTGAATTACTTACTAACTATCGCCATTATCTCTAAGACAGATCAAGGCTTTCAGCTTCTTTCATGAGGCCTTTAAACACCAGCTTGGTATGACTAAGACAACAAATGTTTCCTGCACAACAAACCAACTTGCTGTCTGGTCATTCTCTCTATACCTTCAATACTTAAAACTAATGTTAAGGCCGGCGCACATTGAACGATTTTTTGATGGCGACTATAACAGCGTCAAAATATTGTTCAATGTGTGTTGGCTTCCCACAGCCCTACGACAAAATCGGGAGTGATCGGGAGATATTTAATATTCAAATCGAAAAACGTCTTAACGTGGCTTATCGGCTAGTGTGCGGGTCATCCCAATAATTTGTCTTGACCTGGATTGAAGTCAACCAATTAAATTTCGGGTTTATATTTGGCGCCATATTGTTTACGACAGAATCTCTGAAAACGACCAAAAGAAGTGCCCCAGTCGCGATAAAAAGTCGGTAAGTGTGCTTTGACTGCACACTCCGATAATTTGACGCCGTCAAAAAATTGTTGGGCGTTCCATCAAAAAATCGTTCAATGTGCGCCGGCCTTTAGATAAAACATCTCAAAAACCATAATGAACATGATTAAATAAAACCATCAATATTGGAAGATGTCTTAATATTCAGCCAGCAAGCTTGCCCTGCCTTGCCTGTAGCGATAAACATGTTTGAAAGAAATATGAAAACATGATATGTCTATATAATTTTGCTGTTACGCGTGTTTATTTATAGACAGTGTAATCTGAAGAACTGATATTTAGATTATAACTGATACCACATAACACCAGATAATATAAAGGATAAAAACAATAAAACAGGAAATGATATCATATATTTTGGCGCCAAATAATACAGGTGTCAGACATACAACAATGTTTATTATCAGTAGGAACTGTAGGATGAAAGGATGATATTATAGCTTGCAGTATCAGTATTTCAAAATTAGTCATCACTCAAACAACATCACTGTATTTAACTTTTCTGGACAAATACAACTGCAGAATAAAATGATTTTTCTAACTATTCTAATAAAATATAACCAGAGGAAAAGAATTTTTTACGGACATTAATTCCTCGAGCATGATATTCTACGACAGACTCTAAGAGTGCTTTCTATTTTTTCTAACGGGTAACGAACATCTCCTTCAAGACAATCCCAATAATTATAGACATCAAGAAATCTTAAACCAATACAAGCTGTTTAGTGTTTAAGTTGATAATATAGCCATTCAGATCTCCTTTCTTTAAAACCAATAAAATTCTCATGAAAAATCGTTTGATGTTACAATTACCGGTATTTTAAACATTGAATTTCCATAATGTAGCAATTTCTTCTTTCATCTGACTGTATTAGTCATCAGTGTTTCTAGTTAAAATCTAGTGCAATTCTGATTCATAGACAATCTATTCTTTCTTGGTTAGATTGATTGGCCACACTGCCATCTGATTTACCTGGGGGAATAATCAATCTGACAGTTAGATTTCATCACCATCATCTTGATGCAACTCAGGGCAGAGAACTTTTTAAAAATTGAGTCATCATAACTTTAATAATACAAGAGATTGACTGATGATCATACTGAAAATAATCTTTCAGTTTAGTATAGGCCTAAGCAAAAATATGTAGGTATACTAGTGCATTGATTGGGTGTGGTTGGCAGACGACAAAACAACCTATCCTGACCAACCTGATCTAAGTGTGACATCATTAATATTGTTTCTAATGGCAATGTGGTAGATATAGGTCAATCAATAATATCAATATTTACTAGAACACAAATCAACCTTTTTATGACAAGCCTTGATTAGAAATTGACATAAACTTGTTTCTTCATGGTTCACTTTATAATGATTCTGTCAGTGTCATGTCAGTTTATGTCACAATTTCAACCAATTATCTGTAATTGTCAGCTATGTCTGATTACAACTGCCAAAGGATATTTTAATGTTATATTGGTAATAACAAAATTTTACAATCATGAACACATATGATCTATTAATTCACATAACATTCAAATTTTTAAAAAAATCCCCAAGCACAATCAAATTCATTGTTTTGTCTCATATAAACAACTAGACACTTTAGTGACACTATCATGCAATAGAACTATTTGTAATACTATTTTTTGACTAAGCAACATTTAAAGGGATTGTAATGTGGTTTCTAAACTTTGTATGTGTATTGGTGACAATGATAGCATCAATTTGCACCATTCCGATTTCCATTCGACGTCTGTGGTTCTTGCAATTCCACTAAAACTAACATGTTTTATGACGTCACTGACAGTGATCTGCACAGATATCAAAAGTAGCTTCTAGTAGATCACTGTCAGTGACAGACATTGAAAAGTTTAGAAAACCACTTTACAATCCCTTTAATATTATTTGAAACATAGCCTAAGAATAATTGACACCATCGTAAATGTAGTATGAACATCAGATTCCTATTTTGGAACAAATTAACTGGTCTGAGAATCTATACAATGGAATTATTTAGATCAGCACCTGTGGCTGTATTCTAATTACGATGTAACTAGCCAACAAATAAATCACAGACAGATTTAGTTTCGAATCAACAATCTTTGGGAAACTTTCTTAATACAGTCTGAGTAAAAGTCATTCATTAAAAGAGATTCTGTCTTGTGTAGAAAAAAAGATAGTTGGTGAATTAATGAAGGAAACTAGAAGCAGTATAAAAATCAATAAAAGAGTTTAGATGATGTTGGTAGATTGAGACTAAATCCTGATCAATATTCTACTGTTTCTTCCTATCTCTCATGTCTATTGTTAATCAATATAGTCTCTTTAATCTGACTAAACCTGGTCTTAACATAAACAATAACAGCCTCGGGGATCAGCTCAGACAAACAAATGTTTGCTTTTAATTTCTACAACAAATCACAATACATTTAGTTCCAGATTAAACTTCATCCTTTGTTTAAAACAATCTCTGTTATTGAACAGTATACACTTATTTGTTAAAGATGAGAACAAATTTGAAATGATTTAATGTCCATGAATATTTATGGAAAGTTACTTCACTCAACCAATATAATCTTAATCTGATATATTGTTTTTGTTACATATGCATTTTTCAAATCTATCATGGCCAATGACAAATGTGTATTTACACTCAAGAATTTCTCAAAAGTGGCTACATAGCATGTACAGAAATAAGGATTTGATTGGTTGATCGTTTTTTGAAAACATGTACGTATACTAGAATGAGTGATATATTCAACAAAAAAGTTCATTTCAGTTTTTTGCTAGAAATACTAACAGATTAATGTATAAACTAACTTACAAATGGTACAATTAAAAGATAATAAACATTTAAATTGTTACAAATGGTATTGACCATCAATTGGCTGATGATTTAGTCTGTTTGAGTGAGACTATAACTGAATCAATACAGAATAAATTTAGTCTAGTGACGCCAACACTAACTTTCTAAACATTACATCATTCTACTGAATTACACCGCTGGTAAATTAGATATTGGTCTGAGTTTCAACATTAATTTTATCTCGGCTCTTTGATCTTTATCTGATTTATTTAACACTATAAGATGCATCAGTTATTTCATCACAATCATGTTTAACGCTGAGATGTAACGAATTATGCTGCTGGATCAGCTGTTTTTTCATGTGACGTCATTTCTGATAGATTTGAAATATTTATTTCAATGAAATAGTTGTTTTCAATCAGGTTTTTATCAGATTTAGATAGTGTTTACATAATTGTGTTCATTCCAATAATTCTTTATTAAAAGTAGACTTGAATTGACTGCTATGATGCTTAATGAAGCTTGGAAGAAAATTCTAAGACTAATTATTAACATTAGTTGGAGTTTCAAATAAAATGAAGAGTTTGAATTTGAAATCAAATCGTATGCAATTACTCATTCCCTATCCCATGCCAAATCTGTCAAATTCTAATTATTGGGTATCTATCAGTGAATCAGTGCGAAAGTTTAAACTATCTGTAATTTAATCATCTCTTACATAAAATATGGTTTCTCTTGCCAAATAATCTAATCAATATGGTTCTAATAAAATCTTCAATTCAACAACAACAAGATTATAACCTTTCAAAGTACTGATGAATCTTTAGAATGATACAATCAATACAGATTTCACTCACACGAGGTCACTCTGATCTTGAGAAGTCAAAAGATTTTATTTCTTTTCATCTAACTCAATAGAATTATCTACCTATTCTAGTCTTTTAATGTCTGATTGAAGAAATAACAAAAAGAAATCTAATTAAGACACTCACACAAAAATCTACATAAAAAAAAGAACATCAAGCTGTATTGATGAATGGTTTAATTCAAATGTGGAAAATCAAAAAGTGTGTTGTCTGTTTGAACCTATATATATATATATAACTGGGCATTCTGCAATATCTTATCAAACCTAACAAGAACTTTCCAATAAGAAGATCTAATAAATATGTTGACATGGTATAGTCCTATATTAGAGTATATTATTGAATCCTAACATAACAACCTCTCAGAGGTACCCTGTGGTAAAAGATATCTGAAAGTCAAACACATCTATCTTTCTGATATAACTATTACCTGAAATGTGTTCAACATGAGTCAATTATATAAAAAATACAATCCAAATCCAAATACATTAATCCATGATAGAATTCTTATCATAATCCTTTAATCCACAATATTCACAGAATAGACTAGAAGACTGACTGATTGAACAGACTGTATGTAATAGAATCTAGCTTGGTATATAGAAGTTACTGTGAATATTGAGAACTACCTGGAACCCTGCCAGGAATCCCCACCAACATCATTCTATTATTAGCCTTTCTTAAAGCTGTTAGTTAAAATGTTAGAGGAAGATAATGATGAGTTTAACATGCTGCCTTCTCTAGTTATTTATTTTAAAACATTGAGTAATTAAATTAATAGATATTTATTAAAAAGTGAAGCGTGTCTGTTAAACATAAACTGTGACGGACAAGTGAAAGTTTAAAAGAGATTTTGAATGAAGTAACACATCATATTTCATAACAACTTAAACATTTTAATAAAAGTGGCATTTACTAAAAAAGACTACCAATTCTTATTGTGAACAAAATATGCAACCTTTCCTTAATTCAGTAATGTAAAAAATGTAATTTTCACAATGTATATAAGTGTGTAGTTGTATCTTATTGGCACTGTCATACACTGAAACTCTGAAATTATGAACTTGAATGACATAATTTGGATCTGACTTCCAACCAGCTATATATTTGCAGAGGGGAGACATGCAACAAATCATGCTTGTGCTTTTCTTGAAAATGTATGCATAAATTTCATCATTTTGTTATTCAGTTACGCAAGCAACAACATTCGAATGTTAAAGTAAAGCTGTAATAAAATGATGCCACCCTGAAATGGAGTTGTCAATACAGTGAAAACCCTCAAAACCGAATCCTCTGAAAACCGGAATCCCCTCAAAACCGACAGGTTCAAAAAGTCCTGGCCAAATCACTATATAATCCATACAAGGAAATCCTCTATAAACCGGAACCCCTCAAAACCGTAAACCGACATCGTAATCTGGTCCCAATCACGTAAAACAATAGTAATTAATCCCCTCTAAACCGACAGTGTATTCACTGATCATCACGTGACCAAATATGAAGAAAAGTATTTATCAGCAATCCATTGTGTTCTTAATTGAGTAAATTTGTGAATCGTTGTATTGTTATTATATGTCTAAATAATTGTCAATATAAAATATTTTATCAAATTTCTCTCTTTAAACATCGCTGGGGTACTGGTCCACTGCATACATCGATGGAGTTGACAACCGGAAGTAATTGAAGTTTTAACAACATGAAGTAACCCCAATTAACGAAAATGCGAATATACAGAAAACCGACATCCCCTCTAAACCGACATTATTACCTGGTCCCACACACTGTCGGTTTTGAGGGGTTTCACTGTATATAGATAAATTAACTGTAAGAAATGTGTAATGTCTACAGTTTATCTTTGAGTGGAAATGTTTTCAAATATCTTATCAAAGTTAATTACATCTTTGACTAGAAAAAACAGTTAACTAAGATTTAGGTTATCACTTTAACCTTTTTTTCTAACCTGTTAACCTACCTCTTGAGATCTTAAGCAACCTTCAAAATATTTCTTTTAGATAATATTTCACATAAAAAAGTGTATTTGATAATAATTTTTTTCTCTTTGAGGAACACTATTGGACAATTTGAGATAAACATTAAGTATGTGCTGTTGATACATATTTGCCAGAATTATGGAAAATTAGGCTGAATTATAACTTGACTAGTATATTTCAAATTTGTCATGATTGTATAAAAAAATTTCTCATCTTAATACCTGGGTTTTCAACTGGTTTTCTCAAGTGTCCCAGATTACACATGATGAAATTACCGTCCCCTGAACAGAAATTGTCCAGGCCTTAAAAGAAATAAACTTTAAAACAGTTGTATAGTATTGGACTCCTCCAAAGAAACGTACTATCAGGTACTATGAAAAGAGTAAGCATGGTCTGCTTGACGACACCACCTGTCTCTACTATATAGGTTCACATCATATGACAGAATTTTCCTGACAGCAAAAAGAGTATAGCCTACAGTAACTAAATTTTTATTAAAGCTTAAGGAAAATCTAGTGTGAATTAGAAGAATTTCACTCATTCTGCTCAAATATCATAAACAAGATTTTGAAGATAAAATTAATTATACTATACATATCATATATTAGTTTATCTTTAAAAATATGATAATATTTCATCTAGCTTCAGACTCTAATGAATATTATCATTGTTTACATCTGGTAGTATATTTACTGACTTACAAGTTTTAATTAGTGTAAAATACCTGGATGTTTACTTTCATATTTCAAACATAACATGCTCCCTATGTATTCATATTTTGATGTAATAAATATACAAGGTAAGTCAAATGATTATAACATTAGTAAAGATCAAAGACATAGCTACAAGGCTTAAATTACTTTAATTAGAATATTTAGAATACAGTAATAAGTAACAGTTGCAAATCTTTCAGGTTTTTGCAATAACACAAATTTTAACTTTGACATTTTCGTACACAAATGAAAATATCATACAGGCCTACATAGAATATAAGTTTATTGCAATATCACAGCAGGTTACAAGTTTCATTGAAATCATCTGCACAAATAAAAGTTTCATTAAGGGTATTGATTGGGCTAGCGTTCGAGAAAAAAACCACGAGATGGAAGTTTTGCGAATTACTTAATATTTTTGGGCTCAGATTGTAGATAATTATTATTACTTTATTTGTAAACTATATAGAATGAAAAAAACCAAAAAGAAATTAGGTATTTCGTTAGTTTTTGCTAAAAAATTACGAAAAAGTAGCAAAATGTGTCCCGGTTGGTACAAGATTTCTCAGCCATTTTTTATTGGAAAATTACGATCTTGGTCTTGATTGATAGCTTATTCAATAACCATGAAACGTACAGAGAGTTTTTTCAAAAATTCTAATCAGTTTGGCCCCTAAAAAATGTTTGCCGTACCTACGTGTAAATTTTCGTAAATTTTCATATTTCCATAGTAACCACCAAAATAATAATTTTTTTTGGAAAATCGCTCTGTACGTTTCTCGGCAATGTAATTGTCTACATTTATGCCAAGTTTGATGTAGATTGATCCATTCACATTTTTTTAAACTTGTATCAAAGGTTTAAAATGTCCAATTTTTATGACATGTTTGAAAGGGCTGTCAACTCATTAAAAAAAATCTGATTGCCATGAAATCAACCTTAAACTATCGAGAAGGACCCCAAATCATCAACAAATGCACAACAAGTTTCAAGAAATCATTATTTCATATACTTATTCCATTTTTTCATAACGTGAAATAGCCCAATTAACACCCTTAAATCTCATCTCCACAAATTCAAATACAGTTTCATTGAATCTCATCTCCACAAATACAGTTTCATTAAATCTCATCTCCACAAATACAGTTTCATTGAATCTCATCTCCACACAAATACAGTTTCATTAAATCTCATCTCCACAAATACAGTTTCATTAAATCTCATCTCCACAAATACAGTTTCATTGAATCTCATCTCCACAAATACAGTTTCATTAAATCTCATCTCCACAAATAAAAGTTTCATTAAATCTCATCTCCACAAATACAGTTTCACTAAATCTCATCTCCACAAATAAAAGTTTCATTAAATCTCATCTCCACAAATACAGTTTCATTAAATCTCATCTCCACAAATAAAAGTTTCATTAAATCTCATCTCCACAAATACAGTTTCATTGAATCTCATCTCCACAAATACAGTTTCATTGAATCTCATCTCCACAAATAAAAGTTTCATTGTATCTCATCTCCACAAATAAAAGTTTCATTGTATCTCATCTCCACAAATACAGTTTCATTAAATCTCATCTCCACAAATAAAAGTTTCATTAAATCTCATCTCCACACAAATACAGTTTCATTGAATCTCATCTCCACAAATACAGTTTCATTGAATCTCATCTCCACAAATATAAGTTTCATTGAATCTCATGTACACAAATACAGTTTCATTGAATCTCATCTCCACACAAATACAGTTTCATTGAATCTCATCTCCACAAATATAAGTTTCATTGAATCTCATCTACACAAATATAAGTTTCATTGAATCTCATCTTCACAAATACAAGTTTCGTGGACACTTATCACAAATTTCATTGAAATATTATTTACACACTCACAATTTTCAACAAAATTTAAACTACATAAACTTTTTAATAAAGTTTTTCTTAATTTTGCAAACACAAAAATATGCTTTGAACATTTTATTTTCAGAAAAATTAAAGAAACAATTGAAGATTCTGTGGAATTTACAAGGAAATGAATGAAGTTTCAGCATGGAATTTCAGTTAATATTCAAATTTATTCAATACAGAATAACACATGTGAAATATCAGAAAAGTCATTTCAAGTACAAGTAATAGCTTTATACATTGTGCAGAAGTCATTAAATGAAATGGTATATAATTGGATAACACTTTCACAAAATGGCTGACATTTACCAGATGATCACAGACAACACGAGACAAGATAAAATAATTGCCAACATAAAATAGCTTTAAATACATCTCTTAATACTCTGAAATAAACTGGACATTTCTGCAGTTTATGATTTATGTTGCTTTCTTCAGAAGCATAACCTCATACCTAAAAAATTAAAAGAGGATTTATATGTTTTTCTTGATGAGAAGTGGATATCTAGTAACAGATCTGATTTTGAAATACAGTTTTTAGTATTATTGTGGAGAAGATTTTTATTCTTTGCATTTGAATGATTAATTGTACTACAGAGGAAACATGATTGAATTGAATCTAATTTGACAAGCCTGAGACATTGATCACATTAAATTTTCTATTAATATTCAAAAGCAAACAAAACTCACAACACTAATAAAATTCAACACTAATAATACGCCATCTTGAAATGGCTGTCTGTTAAAATAAAATAAAAATTGTGAAGACAGACTGGACTGTAGGTCAATTGAACCTCAGTTTCTTTTCTCATATTATCACAGACTAACGATGTAGCCTAATGGCAATAGGTCATTTCAATACCATCCAGACTTTCTTATTATCAAATGACCACATTAAAATAAATTTGGAATCTAAATTGCGTTTCACTGATATTGAGTAATTGAGTTTGAAGACTCTAATAACATTTTGCTCTCACACGAGTACACTTTAGATTTAATGAGGATTACGTTCAAAATATTGAATTATATTTTTGTTTTCTGACCAATGAGAAATTCTGTAAGCTATTTTTCCTATCATTACCCTCCTGCCCATACCTGTGAATGTTTATACTGTATCTTTAATTCCCTGTCTCAATTCCAATTCCTCTATGGTTTGAGATGGAGTCGGAGATAAGTCAAGATACGAAACTGAAACATGTAATCAAAATTCCAGTCATGGAACTAATTTTCACCTCAATTGCATTTCTACTATGTGATTAGAATTAGGTAATAGATAGTTTATTTCTGACTCAGTCTAGATAAGAGAATACCTGGAGTGAGATAAAGACAGGATACCTGGTGTTAAACTATGTTAAATAGATAACACACCTGGTCAATGTTTATATACTTCACCATCTTGATTTTATTACCTACTATTAAATAACATAATATAAGGTTACAGGATAGGCTAGATTTTAACTTTTCTTTGTTACTTATTTTAAAACAAGAGAGGGATAAGTCGAAGTACGAGATTTGGAGATCCGTTTATCAAAATAACAATGCACACCTCAAAAAGAATCAAGAATCAATTCAATCTGTTTGGAGAAAAAGTCACTTTTCAGCTTTCAACCTATTTTACAAGATTATTCTTTAATCAAATATTCTTTATGTATTTAACACAATAAACTGGTAACTCAAGCATTATTGCCAGTATGTTTTTGGAACACACTCAAAACACTTTTTTAAAACTATGACAGTAAATTCAAATAAAATTCTAAATTCATATCAAATTGTTCCTTATTCAACAGATTATGATGATAAAGTAGACATTAACAATACACATTTGCATTTTGGAAGTAAGCCATTTTGGCTGCAGAGATGTTTTACCATAGCAACCTAGTCTAATTGACAATATAGCATTATTCTCTAGAGAGAGATATACCAAATTACCATAAACTAAATATCTTTCATTATAATACAACTAACACAAATTACTGATCTAAATGGCCATTTTCTTTCTGGAATTGTTCACCTTATTTCACAAACCATGCCAATTACACATTCTTATAAATTCATCCAAATTAATTCTTTGTTTCACATAATAATGTATATTTTGGATCCAGTTCTGATATTAAAGAACTTATCTACAGAATTGTACATAAGAATTGTTCAGAATTGGTTTTTAGAAAGAGATTTGACTGTGAGCATCTGGCTTTTGATATAAGTTAATAGAACAGAATCAAAAGTCAAAGTATTCCCATATGTGTTTCCATGTCTTTGATTGCAGTGCTAGTTTGAGTGAATTCTGACAGAAATGTTTTTTGATCAAATCAGACAAAATAAATTATTGGCAAATATGAGCAAATTTAGCTAACTCATAGAACTGCTCTCCTGGACTGGACATATGTTTACAATCCTCAATTAACAAGTGCAGAAGGTTTTAAACATTTGAGAATCTCTTTTGTTTTTTTTGATTTAACCATGACACAAATTATGTTTTTGTTGGAATGTAATTCAAAATAATAAAGACTACAAAAGAAATGACTATATATTTACCTGACGTGTCGTATCAGAGGATTTGGTCGTATTGTCCGTAATATTTTCATTAGAATCCATTTCCACTGCATCGTTATGACGTCAGCAGACATGGTGAAAATATTGTAGAGACATTGATATACATTCAACTATATTGATATACACTCTGAAATATATAATAGTTTACAATATTGTAGATTTGAGGAATGTAAACCTGTGATGAAGGTATATTTATATAGTAAATCTGAAATCTACCAAGTTTTAGCAATCAGGACCACTTTGATTTTAGGAAATACTGTGATGTATAAGATAAACAAAACCAAATTAAGAGATCGACCCATCAAATAAGGTTATTGGAATGATCTTTCTGGGAAGTTTTTGTAAGATTTCATTGCAAATGTTAAATCAATTGATTATTGTTTGCTGTTGAAGTGTAAAAGAATTAATTAGATTGATCAGATCCACTGCTTTTAAATTCTTCCAACATCCAGAAATAAAATTTAAAATGTTTTGTTGTTGACATGTTTAGAGTATGACATCTAATAAATTTGTAATTGTTTTTAACCAATGTATCATTTTCAACACTTTCAGAGGAAATACATAAATTACATAAACCAGAAAACAAAATGATGGTCTAATATTTTGAAGACATGACATAATTTTTATGATAATTTGCCCAAATCATAGGCCTATCAGAGAAAAACAAATAAACACATATTTGGTATTATCATAAAAAAAAATACAACATAGTTACATAACAATTACTTTAAAAATGAACATTTAAATCCCTTTTTAAATCGTTATGCCTATCGTCTTAGGCATAATCCCACTAAAAAATACACGTATGTTTTAAGTGTGAGAGGATAACCCACACCGCCCTGCAAATGTCAAAAATTTAGTCTGCTACATTGAATACTCGCTGTAGAATATGTCGCGAGTACATACCAAAATATCCGGTTTAAAAACGATGTTGAAATATTTTTTTAAATTGAATAAAATTCATTTTTAAGAAAAACTAATTTATGATTTTGGTCTGAAATGTATCCTTATGGATACAAAAGGTAACTTTAGCGTCAATTGTCCATTTTCTAAGAATTTTTCAGACCCCCGCATTTAAAAGCTACGTGCAGTTGTTACCGGGACTATTATATAGGAGACGACACTATACAACAATCTTAAAATGCGACTGGGGAAGGAGAACCCCGGGGAAGGGGTTTTCCTTGGGGGCAAATGAGACAAAAAAGGGGGCTAGGAAGATTTTTGGGGGGAACAATCTTAAAAATTTAAGTTTTATTGATTTTAGAGTCTTAAAAGTGGATTTATAATTCGTGATTTTTCCCAAACCCCCGCATTTAAAAGCTACGCGCAGTTCTTTCCGGGACTATTATATAGGAGACGGACGACAAAATAAAGCAATATTATAATGCGACTGGGGAAGGAGACCCCGGGGAAGGGTCTTCCTTGGGGTAAATGAGAGAGAAAAAAGGGGTGAAGAAGTTTTTTGGGGAAACAATTTTAAAAATTTGCCGTTTTTGACAAATTTATTTCTTTGAATTTGGCTTTATTTCGTGATTTTTCCCAAACCCCCGCATTTAAAAGCTACGTGCAGTTCTTTCCGGGACTATTATATAGGAGACGGACGACTAAATAAAACAATATTATAATGCGACTGGGGAAGGAAACCCCGGGGAAGGGTTTTCCTTGGGGTAAATGAGAGAGAAAAAAGGGGTGAAGAAGTTTTTGGGGGAAACAATTTTAAAAATTTGCCGTTTTTGACAAATTTATTTCCATGAATTTGGCTTTATTTCGTGAATTTTCTCAAAACCCCGCATTTAAAACCTACGTGCAGTTCTTTCCGGGACTATTATATAGGAGACGGACGACAAAATAAAGCAATATTATAATGCGACTGGGGAAGGAGACCCCGGGGAAGGGTCTTCCTTGGGGTAAATGAGAGAGAAAAAAGGGGTGAAGAAGTTTTTTGGGGAAACAATTTTAAAAATTTGCCGTTTTTGACAAATTTATTTCTTTGAATTTGGCTTTATTTCGTGATTTTTCCCAAACCCCCGTATTTAAAAGCTACGTGCAGTTCTTTCCGGGACTATTATATAGGAGACGGACGACAAAATAAAGCAATATTATAATGCGACTGGGGAAGGAAACCCCGGGGAAGGGTTTTCCTTGGGGTAAATGAGAGAGGAAAAAGGGGTGAAGAAGTTTTTGGGGGAAACAATTTTAAAAATGTGCCGTTTTTGACAAATTTATTTCCATGAATTTCGCTTTATTTCGTGAATTTTCTCAAAACCCCGCATTTAAAACCTACGTGCAGTTCTTTCCGGGACTATTATATAGGAGACGGACGACAAAATAAAGCAATATTATAATGCGACTGGGGAAGGAGACCCCGGGGAAGGGTCTTCCTTGGGGTAAATGAGAGAGAAAAAAGGGGTGAAGAAGTTTTTTGGGGAAACAATTTGAAAAATTTGTCGTTTTTGACAAATTTATTTCTATGAATTTGGCTTTATTTCGTGATTTTTCCCAAACCCCCGCATTTAAAAGCTACGTGCAGTTCTTTCCGGGACTATTATATAGGAGACGGACGACAAAATAAAGCAATATTATAATGCGACTGGGGAAGGAGACCCCGGGGAAGGGTCTTCCTTGGGGTAAATGAGAGAGAAAAAAGGGGTGAAGAAGTTTTTTGGGGAAACAATTTTAAAAATTTGCCGTTTTTGACAAATTTATTTCTTTGAATTTGGCTTTATTTCGTGATTTTTCCCAAACCCCCGCATTTAAAAGCTACGTGCAGTTCTTTCCGGGACTATTATATAGGAGACGGACGACTAAATAAAACAATATTATAATGCGACTGGGGAAGGAAACCCCGGGGAAGGGTTTTCCTTGGGGTAAATGAGAGAGAAAAAAGGGGTGAAGAAGTTTTTGGGGGAAACAATTTTAAAAATTTGCCGTTTTTGACAAATTTATTTCCATGAATTTGGCTTTATTTCGTGAATTTTCTCAAAACCCCGCATTTAAAACCTACGTGCAGTTCTTTCCGGGACTATTATATAGGAGACGGACGACAAAATAAAGCAATATTATAATGCGACTGGGGAAGGAGACCCCGGGGAAGGGTCTTCCTTGGGGTAAATGAGAGAGAAAAAAGGGGTGAAGAAGTTTTTTGGGGAAACAATTTTAAAAATTTGCCGTTTTTGACAAATTTATTTCTTTGAATTTGGCTTTATTTCGTGATTTTTCCCAAACCCCCGTATTTAAAAGCTACGTGCAGTTCTTTCCGGGACTATTATATAGGAGACGGACGACAAAATAAAGCAATATTATAATGCGACTGGGGAAGGAGACCCCGGGGAAGGGTCTTCCTTGGGGTAAATGAGAGAGAAAAAAGGGGTGAAGAAGTTTTTTGGGGAAACAATTTGAAAAATTTGCCGTTTTTGACAAATTTATTTCTTTGAATTTGGCTTTATTTCGTGATTTTTCCCAAACCCCCGTATTTAAAAGCTACGTGCAGTTCTTTCCGGGACTATTATATAGGAGACGGACGACAAAATAAAGCAATATTATAATGCGACTGGGGAAGGAGACCCCGGGGAAGGGTCTTCCTTGGGGTAAATGAGAGAGAAAAAAGGGGTGAAGAAGTTTTTTGGGGAAACAATTTTAAAAATTTGCCGTTTTTGACAAATTTATTTCTTTGAATTTGGCTTTATTTCGTGATTTTTCCCAAACCCCCGCATTTAAAAGCTACGTGCATTTCTTTCCGGGACTATTATATAGGAGACTAAATAAAACAATATTATAATGCGACTGGGGAAGGAAACCCCGGGGAAGGGTTTCCCTTGGGGTAAATGAGAGAGAAAAAAGGAGTGAAGAAATTTGAAGTTTGGTCATTTTTTTTTTACATGAATTTGACTTTATTTCGTGAATTAAATCGCAAAAAAGGTCAAAAAATTGAAAGCAAATGTTTTTCAAAGGAAAACAGATGGAAATTCATGACACATTTTATTTTTAATTTAATTGGGAAAAAATAACTAAATAAATCTTAATACATAGTTAATTTTATCCATTTCACACTTTATTTTGTAATTATTGTCGTTTCTGAAAAGTAAGTTCGTGCAGTTATATATACCCGTAATGGCTATGACGTCATGACCTGTACCGGCCTGTACGCCTGTACCTGTCGCATTTAAAACCTACGCGTAGGTTTTACCGGGATAATGCCTAGTCTTATAAGAAAGGCAATATGACTATGGTATATGGCACTGTCTGATAGTATTGATAATATTGTCCACTATAATGACTATATTATTCACATATCACAGGCCAATGTATGTCATGTAACACCAATTAAAACACACAGGTTTTTCATTATCAATATATAAAATATAACAAAGGAACTACCTTAAATATATACACTATAACGTTTATTCTGTTATATTCCTGTAAAGTAAATCCAAACTACGTCGACAACCCTCGCTTAAAATCGTCGACTAGCCGCCATCTTTCCTCATTATCATAATTTAACTGGAATCGTTTCCTCTCAACTTTTTCATGACCTAATCGATGAATCAACGTCAAGGTCATTCAACAAATGTCTGCCTTCTTATGCTGCGCTTCTCATTTAGATTCGGTTGAAGACCTAGACTGTTTCTCATATAGGCCTGATGTATGTTTGTTTGTTGTTATTTATTAAAAGACTTTAATCATTTTATTTTAAAAGTAAATTAATAGTCCATATTGCCACATCAATTGACGTGTGACGTCAGCTGTGGGTGAGGAATGCTGGTGGTATAATCGATCATAATTTTACTGTTATATTATTATTCATTTTACAGCTAGAGTGAATCATCATATTAATGCCGAGGCTATTCTAATAATAGGTTCTGCCGTTACGCTCTGACCTTGTTTGTCATTGTAACGTGTTGAATGCACGTGCGCGCACATGGAAATAGGCTCTATCATTAAAATGGCAAAGAAAAGACTACATGTAGTTGAACTACTAAGAATATTCTTTTGAAATATTACAGAGTTTGCAAATTAGTAGTACAGCATAATGTCAAATACGATGACCCACAGAAGTGTGGCTATCTAAAAGGCCCAGTCAAATGTACAATGTAGCCTATTTGAAAAATTCGAATCTGTCAGCTCCTTTTGATAATCAACAAAGTTCTTTGATTGGGACAAATTGAGTAGAACAGTACTCAAATCAATTTCAATGGCCATTCATAGGGTTCAGTTTTCTAATAGGTGATATTGATGTGGGCTGTAGTCTGATAATATGAAATTATGTTACCTCCCTTTAACCGAAAATGAATCCGTACAAGCAAGTCAATACATCTCGTTTAAAGGATACAAGGAGAGCAAAAGTTTTCAGTTGCTTTAGATATGTTAATGTCAAACTCGACCTCTTGCCAGAAAGTCTTCATAAATCTAACAAACCCTGGCGTATCGGATGATTTCCGAAATATACCCACACCATAAGCTGGTGACGGAGGCATGTTACTGAACTGAAAAAACATATATTCAAACAATACGCCTTTTTAAAAAACAATCAAAGAATACAATCTTCAATTCATACATTTATTTAATAAAATAAAATAATCATCACACAAGATATAAACATCACAATTATTAAAAAATAAAAAAGTTGAAACAATTTGTATGCAAAACTTACCTAACTTTTGGTGCTTTGAAATTAATTTAACTATAATATAGATATCAGATAGGGCCTATTGAATTTATAACTTAGAATGCATTATACAGGAATGATTCGTTTTGTAAAATATTGTTATACATGTTTAGGCCCTACATGTTTGAAATGAATGAACAACCCCTCGATTATTCCCCGAAATATGTAAAAAGGCCAGGCCTAATTTTAACCCTAATAAAGATATCATTATTATTATTATATATAATATACATGTATATGTTACATATGTTATAGCATACAATAAATCAAACTTTGTTAGTAAAGTTAAAATTTTGGAATAAATTTCTAAAGTTAGCAAATAATAATATATGCAAATAATAACAATGGTCACACTAAATCTTATTTTCAGCTTTTTGTTGATCCACTTAAGAGGTTTCATTCTTTCCCTGAAATTGAGAACAAACAAATAATTTGTTTGTAATACAAAGAAACAAAGCAACAACCCAATTACACACTTGCTCAAAATATAATGACCTGATATCATAGACAAATTTTTCAGGAGAATAAATTATAGAATAACACAGTAATCAAAATTGAGATATAAAGTTACTTACAAATGGTGTAAGTTGACCAAATTTGCTCCAAAGCTGAAGTTCAACTTTTTGTTTGTTTCCTGTTTTCTGATCGAAACTATCACATTCACCGAACGGTGGAGAGTACAGATGTAAAGTTACTGCTGTATCAGAATGACTCGGGTTCTCAATACGATGAAGGCCCAGGTTATCTGAAAAAATTAGGATATACGAGTCATTTATTTTTTACCATTTTACCAATGGCCCACCAAACTTTATGTTTGATGTTGATAACAGCTTGGATTGAACTGTCCAGTGGCGTGGTGACCGGGGGGGCCTGGCACGTGCCCCCCAGTGAATGGAAACCAGGGGGCGCCGACGTTGCAAGGGGGCGCCGACGTTGCAAGGGGGCGCCAAAAGCCCTTCAAAAAAAAGTCGGTCGGTAAGAAATAATAATTTTTTCAAGCTTATTCTTTTAGTCCCAATACAACACGGGCCCTCCCCCTTTTTTTGGCCGAATAATTTCAAAACCCTCTATAAAATTGTCGCTTGCCCCCCACCTTTCTCTAAATCCTGGATCCGCCCCCGTTATTGATACCCGTCGGTAAAGTTGAGCCGACCGACAGCAGACATAAACATACAAAAAATACAAAAATATAGCTTCAAATAGCCTTCCTGCATTGTTTCAAATAGCTAAAATCTTGAAGTTTCCGGGGGTCTTGGTGTAAGTGTTTGTAATCACCCAAGGATTAAGCCTATTGAAAATAAGAGCAATTGAATTTACTATGAATTATTGCACTCGTTCTTGAATTGTTTGTGGACCCGATAGAGAGTTGATAGCTTGATGGAATTTGATGAAACTTGGTGTGAGTGTTTGTAATCACTCAAGGATAAAGCCTATTAAGTTGTGATAAATGTGATAAATGAAGGGAGTGAGCCGAAATGTTAAATTCCACTGTTACAGCTATTCAAGGGAGACAACTATGAGGGTCTCTCATAGGTCCGCGCTCGCTACAAGCGTTCACTATGACAAGTGCTAAAATTGCTTTTGTACTTCAAAATTAGGTCTTTCCGGTCTTCCTACGGACTGAATTAATTATTTTGGCTCTTTGAATTTACTTCTGGGGTCCAAAGCCTAAAGCCTAAGTTCCTCCTCTTCGACGCGGTGTTCCACGGTCGAAGGGCTCCAGAGGTTTTACATGTGCATCAGTGCATTCATGCATTGTGATCCATAGCTGAACAGAATACCTTAGAGGTGTGACTGTATATTTGTTCCTCATAATAAATGTTCCTCGTAAAACAAAATTATTATAATAAATGATCTCAGGAACTCTTACCATATAATATTTGGGTTAGGGTTAGGTCTAGTGTTATATAATAAAATATTATTATAGTGGAACTTATATATCGTCACAGAGGGTAGGTAGAGGGGTGTGGGTGGGAGCGTCAAAAAGGGTTAGTGCCCCCCAGCCAATTTGGAGCCACCACGCCACTGAACATTGCGACAGAATATTAATTTGTGCATGTTCCCAAAGCAGATGCATTGGAAACCTGAACAATTGTGTCATCAAATCTCAAGTTTCAAACCCCATTAACTAAGACCCAATGATTTCAATCACTCGTATTAACTCATCATCGAATCTCAAATATTAAAGATATTTGTCAAAACCAGATATCACAGACTAGTTTATGAAAGCTACTTAATAGGCATATTTATCTCCAAAACTGATCAATGTTTCTTCAACAAATTACAAAATTTCTCCTTTTACTCTCTGACGAAATGAGAGAACACAAGAATTCATATTCAGGAAATATTCTGAGAGATTGGCTTGGGTTTTAGAGATCGTGATGAACAATAAAGACAGAGTTATTGGATACAATGACATGTTGGAAAAAATTTGAACGTATGTTAATGAATGATAATAGTTTAAACACACCTGAAAAGGGGAGGGGGGGGGGGGGAGGGCGTTGCGTTAGGTAATCATTGTTTCAATCAACAACTTAATCAACTACTAGTAAACTAAGAAAATGAGGCGAGCAGTTAATTTTCCCGAGATTGCAAAATATGAACATACCATTGATGTAAGAGCAACGTGGTGTTTCATATACACTAACAGCTCTTTTTGTCATTTCATTTTCTGTGCTTTCATTTGGCCAATCATATAATTCTTCTCTCACTTTACCATCTAAAACTTTCAGGAAACAGTGGGAATTGGCATGAGAGTGAATACTACTAATCTGAGATGGGCCCCAACATAACAGCATCAGGTTAAATTTGCCATTTCCTGCATCTACCAAATTCCTTGTATACCTGAAATACATCATATCATATAATACATGTACATATATCACGACCCTCTTATCACGTAAATGTGACACGACACTACCTTGTCATCTATTATATGTGACTGGACCTTGTTATCTATTATAATATGTGACAAGGCATTGTTATCTATCAAATTTGACATGACCTTGTCATCTATTAAATGTGACACGACATTGTTATCTATTAAATGTGATACACATTGTTATCTATTAAATGTGATACACATTGTTATCTATCAAATGTGACCTTGTCATCTATTAAATGTGACACGACATTGTTATATATTAAATGTGACACGACATTGTTATCTATCAAATGTGACACGACATTGTTATCTATCAAATGTGATACACATTGTTATCTGTCAAATGTGATACACATTGTTACCTATCAAACGTGACCTTGTTATCTATCAAATGTGAAACACATTGTTATCTATCAAATGTGACACGACCTTGTCATCTGTGAAATTTTACCTTGCTATCTATTAAATGTGACACGACCTTGTCATCTATTAAATGTGACACGACATTGTTATCTATCAAATGTGATACACATTGTTATCTGTCAAATGTGATACACATTGTTATCTGTCAAATGTGATACACATTGTTATCTCTCAAATGTGACCTTGTTATCTATCAAATGTGAAACACATTGTTATCTATCAAATGTGACACGACCTTGTCATCTGTGAAATTTTACCTTGCTATCTATTAAATGTGACACGACATTGTTATCTATCAAGTTTGACCATGTCATCTATATCTATTAAATATTACACGACATTGTTATCTATTTAAGTAAAACACGGCCTTGTTATTTATTTAAATATGACACAACCTTGTTATCTATTTAAATGTGACTCGACCTTATTATCTATCAAATGTGACCTTGTCATCTATTAAATGTGACACGACATTGTTATATATTAAATGTGACACGACATTGTTATCTATCAAATGTGACACGACATTGTTATCTATCAAATGTGATACACATTGTTATCTGTCAAATGTGATACACATTGTTACCTATCAAACGTGACCTTGTTATCTATCAAATGTGAAACACATTGTTATCTATCAAATGTGACACGACCTTGTCATCTGTGAAATTTTACCTTGCTATCTATTAAATGTGACACGACATTGTTATCTATTATATGTGACACGACATTGTTATCTATCAAATGTGATACACATTGTTATCTGTCAAATGTGATACACATTGTTATCTGTCAAATGTGATACATATTGTTATCTCTCAAATGTGACCTTGTTATCTATCAAATGTGAAACACATTGTTATCTATCAAATGTGACACGACCTTGTCATCTGTGAAATTTTACCTTGCTATCTATTAAATGTGACACGATATTGTTATCTATCAAGTTTGACCATGTCATCTATATCTATTAAATATTACACGACATTGTTATCTATTTAAGTAAAACACGGCCTTGTTATTTATTTAATTATGACACAACCTTGTTATCTATTTAAATGTGACTCGACCTTATTATCTGGACTGGACCTTGTTATCTATTATAATATGTGACACGGCATTGTTATCTATCAAATTTGACATGACCTTGTCATCTATTAAATGTGACACGACATTGTTATCTATTAAATGTGATACACATTGTTATCTATCAAATGTGACCTTGTCATCTATTAAATGTGACACGACATTGTTATCTATTAAATGTGACACGACCTTGTCATCTATTAAATGTGACACGACATTGTTATCTATCAAATGTGATACACATTGTTATCTGTCAAATGTGATACACATTGTTATCTGTCAAATGTGATACACATTGTTACCTATCAAACGTGACCTTGTTATCTATCAAATGTGAAACACATTGTTATCTATCAAATGTGACACGACCTTGTCATCTGTGAAATTTTACCTTGCTATCTATTAAATGTGACACGACATTGTTATCTATTATATGTGACACGACATTGTTATCTATCAAATGTGATACACATTGTTATCTGTCAAATGTGATACACATTGTTATCTGTCAAATGTGATACATATTGTTATCTGTCAAATGTGATACATATTGTTATCTCTCAAATGTGACACGACATTGTTATCTATCAAATGTGATACACATTGTTATCTATCAAATGTGATACACATTGTTATCTGTCAAATGTGATACACATTGTTATCTGTCAAATGTGATACATATTGTTATCTCTCAAATGTGACCTTGTTATCTATCAAATGTGAAACACATTGTTATCTATCAAATGTGACACGACCTTGTCATCTGTGAAATTTTACCTTGCTATCTATTAAATGTGACACGATATTGTTATCTATCAAGTTTGACCATGTCATCTATATCTATTAAATATTACACGACATTGTTATCTATTTAAGTAAAACACGGCCTTGTTATTTATTTAATTATGACACAACCTTGTTATCTATTTAAATGTGACTCGACCTTATTATCTGGACTGGACCTTGTTATCTATTATAATATGTGACACGGCATTGTTATCTATCAAATTTGACATGACCTTGTCATCTATTAAATGTGACACGACATTGTTATCTATTAAATGTGATACACATTGTTATCTATCAAATGTGACCTTGTCATCTATTAAATGTGACACGACATTGTTATCTATTAAATGTGACACGACATTGTTATCTATCAAATGTGATACACATTGTTATCTGTTAAATGTGATACACATTGTTATCTGCCAAATGTGATACACATTGTTATCTGTCAAATGTGATACACATTGTTATCTATCAAACGTGACCTTGTTATCTATCAAATGTGACACGACCTTGTCATCTGTAAAATTTTACCTTGCTATCTATCAAATGTGATACACATTGTTATCTGTCAATTGTGATACACATTGTTATCTGTCAAATGTGATACACATTGTTATCTATCAAATGTGACCTTGTTATCTATCAAATGTGAAACACATTGTTATCTATCAAATGTGAAACACATTGTTATCTATCAAATGTGACACGACCTTGTCATCTGTGAAATTTTACCTTGCTATCTATCAAATGTGACACGACATTGGTTTCTATCAAATTGACCATGTCATCTATATCTATTAAATATTACACGACATTGTTATCTATTTAAATAAAACACGGCCTTGTTATTTATTTCAATATGACACGACCTTGTTATCTATTTAAATGTGACTCGACCTTGTTATATAATAAATATGACATGACCTTGGTGTCTTTTAAATGTGACACGACCTTGTTCTCTACTGTAGTAACCTTGTCAAAGTATGGGAACTGAACAAAACATGAAAGACCTGGGTAAATATTCATTGGTCATGTAACCTTTTGAGATTTTCGATTTAAAAAAGTCGATCCAATTACAGCAACTAGAGTACTTTCGAGACTAATCCCTTCATCCAGAGAAGAAAAATCGGAAACCAAGTAGGCGAGAAGAACAACAACACAGGGTCTACTCATTAGCCCATACAGGTGCAGAAAGGCAAGGCGTTTAACTCAAATTCATTTCATTTAGAACAATTCTGACAAATATATAGTACGCAGGGCCAAAAGAACCGGGGGTGGGGGGGGGGGGTCTGTAAAATATCGTAGATGCTGCCCGGAATGATCTCAGAAACAAGGACATTAATCCTAATCTTCAAAATTTTCTTAGGGTCGGTGTCTTCTTGAATCCTCCCACAGATGCTACCGTCAGTCGCGCGCCATATAATATTCAACGAGATAACTGTCAGGAAAGGTATCCGATGCATGAAAATCAACCTTAATTTCAAAATGTTCTTTGCAAATTGCTTGAAGTTTGTAAAGGCCTCAGATGCAAGGAAATCAGCTCTTATTTTCAAAATTTTCTTGGGTTATCCCCAAATAAATCCTTCTCAAGAATCAAGCGTTGTCAACGAGATCAGGAAAGGTCTCAGATGCAAGGAATTTAATTCTATTTTTCAAAATCTTCATACAGTTCAATCCGTTCAAATCGCATGCAGTTCGGAAAAGTCTGATTGCAAGGAAATCAAATCTTATTTCAAAATTTTCTTGTAATACAATTTTCCAAACGAGGTGTGAGTTCTCAACGAGAATACTGTTCGGAAAGGCATCAGATACAAGGAACTCTGACCTAATTTTCAAAATTTTCTTGGAGTAGGCCTACGATGCCAAGCCCCCTCCACCCCCAGTTTTTATTTGCTTCCTACGGCCCTGGTACGTTCAGAGATGATCAAGAAAATATTTTTCAAGGGAGATAATAAAATAAAAAAAAGGTCACGGAAAGAAAACGAGATATAGATAAAAAAAAAAGTTTAAGATAGATACTAAAAAGGGTGTATACTAGTCCTAAACTTGCTGACTCTTTCCGGAGCCTCTGATAGCTATTTGGACGGATATGGCTGGGAGAGAGTCAGAAAAACTAGGCCCAAAAAACTTGCGATTTTCCGCACCTCCGCGGAAGCGGGAGTTTTAAACGTATTTAATTACCTCAAATCCACAATACTTCGATATATTTGGAAAGATGGACGACACTGCTTATCCTAATACCTTCAGTGCCGTTAAATTTGAAGCATGTTATATTTCAGAGCTCCTCCCCCCCCCCCCACCCCCCTTCTCTAAATACTTGATCCGCCCTTTCAGTTACAAAGGTTCAATAATGATGAATATTATACATATGCGTTTCTTAAAAGACTCTCGTCCTGGTGGGCAGAACATAAACAAGAAGAAATCAATATAAACGAACTCTGCACTTATATGGGAGTTGTAAGCGAACCATTTTAGGGATTTTCAACCATGACAAAAACCCAAATTTGTCACAATTTTCTATACCCGGAATTAATCAAAGATTGAAAAAAAAAAAAAAAAAAATCAAAAACAACTTTACCTGGAGGGATCAGAAATAGCATATCTTTCCCATTCTGCTTTATTACTTTCGTATAATTCCATCAATCGTTGAACATACTCTACATTTACTTTTTCATGAGCAAATATTTTGTGCAGTTCCTCAACTAATTCATCTAAAGATTTTGGTCGCACAATTTTTGAAGAATCTGAATAGGGTTCTTCGTGTTTATTCTCCATCATTAATTTGGTGTAACTTTCGATTACTAAACTCAATGATTATGAATCAACGCTTATATGTAGATCTGTAGACTTTAGGCATGAAGTCTCCCCCACTAGTTATTATAGTACAGAGCTGCACCTTAAAATAAGCGAAAGCAAGGAATCATCAACAAGTATGCTGTAAAAATTTGACACGATTACCAGGATTTTACTTGCTGTCCTTAAAGGGACTGGTCCCTCAAATCGATGTCTAGTTAAAAGAATACAATCTCTTAGAATGATCACAGACTTTATATCAAAAAGTGTTCCACAGTGGACTTACCTGATGTCATGAATATACGACATATTAATCCTACCTGTATAATCTTGACTAATCCAATAAACTTTTAAAAATATAATTATCAAAAACCCTTATTGCGTGGCAAATCTATCGATTTGTCACGCTTTGTTTTCGCTATGATTTGTTTTGTTTTTTGGGGGGGGGGGGGGGGTTTTGGGGGGGGGGGGGGGGAACTTTCTAGAGAAAATCGAAAATGTTGTAGCATAATTGTATCCAACAAACATTATTAAATGACCTGGAATCAAAAAGGAATATCTAAAACTCAAATTTTACTAAACCGGAAGTGGGCTATTGCATAATGTGCAATTATTTTGCACCTAGTCTGTAGGGTTTATTTATGAAGCAATATGGCTGAAATTTTCTTTAATATATTCATTGTTAAAAGCAGGTTTGGCTAACTTAAATCAAGTGATTTATATCAAAGATTTTTAAAAAAAAAATCACTGATTTATAATAAAAAATGAATGAAATAATTGACTGTACAAAACCTTGTAACCTTGTCTATAGTTTAAATTTCGAATTTGAATTTGAAAATTCACCAGGGCTTGCCAGGCAAGGTAATATACGCCCACTGGCAGCTGTCAGAAATGATACTATTTGAATACACGATAATGCAAATTTTATTATATCAAAAGCATAACAAATAAAGGGTAAAAACCCCAAAAATGTTCACTGAATTCCAGTGACTACACTAAGTTTAAAAAAATCGGTCGAAAAGTAACTTTTTTTGTGCTCACGAACAAATTTTGACGCAATTTTACAAAGACAAGGGCAATAACTATAAAAACATTCAATGAAAATGCATCAAGTTAGAACTTGTCCGAAATCTTATCAATTCTCAGAATCAGTTGAAAACTACAGCTTCAATGCTGTTCACGAACAAATTTTGACGTTTTTTTTTACAAAGGGCAATAACTCAAAAAATAGTTTGACGAAAATACGTTAAATTCGAACTCGACCGAGGTCTTATTAATTCCAATGATCACACCAGGTTTCATCAGAATTGATTGAAAATTGTAGCTTCAATCCTGTTCAAACAAATTTTAGCACGTTTTTACAAAGTCAAGGGCAATAACTCAAAAACCGTTCATCAAAAATTCATCAAATTCGGACTTGACCGAGATCTAATCAATCTAAAGGAGCATAGCAAGTTTCATCAAAATCAGATAAAAACTGTAGTTTCTAGAGTGCTCACGAACAAAATTTGACGCGTTTTTATAAAGTCAAGGGCAATAACTCAAAAAACATTCATCGAAAATACGTCAAATTCGAACTTGATTAAGATCTTATCAATCTAAAGAAGCATAGCAAGTTTCATCAAAATCAAATGAAAAATGTAGTCTCTAGAGTGCTCACGAACCGAATTTGACGCGTTTTTACAATGTCAAGGGCAATAACTCAAAAACCTTTCATCGAAAATACGTCAAATTCGAACTTGACTGAGATCTTATCAATATAAAGAAGCATAGCAAGTTTCATCAAAATCAGATGAAAAATGTAGTCCCTAGAGTGCTCACAAACCAAATTTGACGCGTTTTTACCAAGTCAAGGGCAATAACTCAAAAACCTTTCATCGAAAATACGTCAAATTCGAACTTGACTGAGATCTTATGAATCTAAAGGAGCATACCAAGTTTCATTAAAATCAAATGAAAACTGTAGTCTCTATAGTGCTCACAAGAAATGTTGACGGACCGACGGACAGGGGCGCGACAATATACGACCACATATTCATGTGGGCGTATAAAAAGGCCATATTATGTGACCTTGACCTTTGATGACCTTGAAAATTTCAATGAAGGATGTCCTTGACCTCAGCTATCCATAGATGTACTGATATTAGTTGAAAAATATTAATTTCCGGTTTTATGGACATTCGAAAATTGACATTTTTGTCAAATTTGGACGTCTCTATCACATTCTCTAATCAACACAGAGAATTAAATTTTTCAATTTTGTAATTCCGATTTGATATCTTTTCAACGATATATGAGGATAATCCATTGAAATATTACAACTTACAAAGTAATTATAGCAATATGGTATGTGTATTCAGTATGTACTCAATTTTCTCTTTTCAACGATATGTGACATGGGTAGTTTAATACAAAATCCATTTAGTGGAAATAGGCATAAAATACCCTTTTCTGAGAAAATAAATAAATTTTGGGGATTAAAATGATTGACAGGAGATATATTATAACAGGTTATATAATATGGTAATAAAACTATCCACGTGAACTTTTGACATGCAGGTATGAAGTATTTTAGGTCATAAACAGATTAATCTGATTATGTAATCTTTTAACACCCAAAAAAAAAAAAAAATATTCATTTAAAATTGCATTATATAGGCAGGAGCTTTTTGTTTTTGCACAATATGAAATTGCTTCCTACGGGCCTGCATAATCTTTTAACTCTAGGGCTGGACTATCTAGCAGACAGCAATAAATTATTTAACTAGCTAGGCGTCTGCGCTCATCTGTTGCAATAAAAAGTAAGTGTTTTAACTTTATAAAAAATTCACATGTTTTTTCGAGTTTTTGCTAAATTTGACATAACATAAGATTTTTTCTTATTTTGAGGGTGATTCTTACCCAAGGCACTTAATTGGCTAACAGACATGAATTCAACTGGCTACTGACTGCTCCAATCCATTGAAACAAAAGACATTGTTTCAACTAGGCACTAAAGGAAAGTATTGACGTTTACACAGTTCGAATGTTGGGGAAGGGGGTATTTGGTACGTCCCAAAAAGACAGATGCCAAGGCATTATGGTCACTGCCACGCTCGATGCTGTTCACAGCTTCTAGTATTAGTTTCAACAATAATAATATTAACCTCTTGTGACGTCATCCTAATGTTATGGCAGGTCTTTCTTTTGGCTAATATCCCTCGACTCAGGGACATTCGAGAGAATATCCCTCAACCCAGGGACATTCAAGAGAATATCCCCCGTGGACAGGTATATTAGAGATAATATCCCTTCTACCAAAGTACATTCGAGCCAATGCATTTAAACGATCAACTTAGCGTCTGAAGATATTTTTTTTTTCAAAATCAAGGCGATGAATCGTAAATAGTAGTGACTAAGCATGCAATCGTATCAGTCAATTATTATTCCCTACCCAGTGATCAATATAAGATTTCTTTCTTCCGCTAGTTATGTTGGGTTGATACAACAATATATACCCTGACGTTTCTTGTAATGTGTTTCACTGGTCATCTTTGAGACACAGCGTACAGTAATTATTTTTTTAAAAGTGGTTTTAAAAATTTAAATAGTAGATTTTTAGAGCGTAATTGTTTTTCCGGGGATTTATATCTTTCAATACCACATTTTAGAATTTTTTAATGTAAAATTAAATGTTCTAAATATTTCTGAAAATTCTGGAACATTTTTTCGGTTTATATGTCAGATAATACATGGTTTCTATCCTACACATAATATTATGATAATTACTTAGTTTTATGGACACCCACCAACCCTTAAAAAGAAAACTGATCTTACCCCCATTCTAATTCCAAGAAATTCCAAATTTTATTTCATTTTACGTTTTGTTCTAAAATGTGTCCAGATAGATGCACATTTTCAACTCTGTTTTTCAAAATTGTTCTGCGATAGAAAACCTTGAATCTCATTATTGGAGGCTCGTACATGGTTAATTGTCCCTCTCTTCTGTCTGCACCTTGCTTGATTAAACCCAGCAGTTCACGGAGGCTGACACCGCCACTGCAGGTTAGCTGATGGTATATTTACTCTTATTGGACAAGCTTAAAAATTTGAATTTTGTCCCATTTTAAGTATCTCTTTAACAAGTTCCAAAAAGGGTTTCTATTTGAGTCTTTGTTATATAGTTCTATAACAGGCCCGTAGATCTGCCCCCACCCCCTGGAGTATTAACATGAACTGAAGCAATTAAAAATATTTTTTTAAAAGATATATTAAGAAATAACTGGTATGCTGTGAGGTCCAGTTAAATCAAAATTGCTTTAAATAGGCAGGAGCAGCCATGAATTCTGTACCACCACCATGATTTGCAAAATTTGCCCCAAAAAAAAAGAAAGAAAAGAAATTGCTTTCTTTGGGCCTGTATAATATTAGTTTTAAAGAGTCTTAAGTCTTACGTCTTAGTTTTATAGACACTTCGAGTCCCCCCCATTGAGATTTAATTGCCACATATCTGATTTTGTGAAAAAAAAAAAAATCCCCAATGTATACAAGATATTTCCTAATGACTGGTTTCATATCAAATCGAAAGGTTTACGTCTACACGATCAAACATTAATTGTTCAAAACCAAATATCTGATCGTGTAGACGGCTTTCTAAACAACATTGAACATCGTCAAACAGTTTTAGCTTCATGTTTCATCTTTCCATCAAATGTTGGCAATATTTAAATTAGGTATCAATCTAGCAAATCAACTGCCGTGTAGACGTCATGTGACTGCAAACATTTGTATGACCATGTTCAAGCTCTCTCTATTACACTGTCAATCATCATGAAACCTCAAACGACATTTTTTGTAAAATGATGTAGAACAGTGAGAGTAATTTTGATTACACAAACACCCTGCAACCTCTAATTAACAATAAGACTCTTTGATTCACCTTCCAGCTTCTGTTCAAGACATTGACATTTTTTTTATCTGTAACTCACCCAATAAGGCCTGATCACCCACATGCTGACCTTTTCTTTGGATCCAACCCAAAACCTCTGAATCGTTTGCGCTCTCCTCATTCGCCTTTGGCGACGAAGAATTGTCAAAATAATAATTGATGCAACAGAACCACTCAACAGACAGCATCCATGTTTAATAATTTTCCCTCCAAAAATAGTGTTGTCCCTCCAGCAATCTACTTAAAATTAGATTACATTTCGTTTCGGTTATTTTTTCATTTTCGAATAAGGTTTATAATGTTGGATTTGATGATGTTTGACAGTGTAGACAGAAATCCATAAAAACTTGAACATGGTCATGCAAATGTATGGTCGTGTAGACAGGACTTAAAATATCTATCAATATAATTAGGCTTAAGAGTTATATTACATGTAGTTATGAAGTACATGTATACCTATTGAAATTTTATCACATATTCCCCAAAAGAGGAAATAATATAGATATAAAGTTTCAATTTGTTTTTGAAGGATTTATCATGCAATAAATCGTTCAAACTAATTTGAAAAGATTAAAAATAGTCAGATACAATGATTTAGGGGGTTTTCAAAAAATTATTATATCTACATAGTATGGAAGGGCATCAGTGCCGAAAGTCTATGCTAAGTAGAATTAATGTCTAATTCACTAATGTTAAATACAAATATTATGTGTTGTAAGTTAAAAGCTTTTCGTATAAATACTAGTAATGCATAAGACATAGGTCAAAAATCATGTGGTAGAGGCACATTGAACACAAATTCAAATGTGTAATTTGCTCTGATATTGATTTTTTTACATACTATTTTGTTCGAGAAAGTTCTTGTAAAATTTTAATTCGATGACTTTCATATTTTCAGGGTCTGACAAGGACATGTTGAAGTAAATCTGTGAGAATTGTGAAAGAGATCGGTTAATTCAGCAGCTGAGATACTTCCCATCAAACTTGGGGACGTTTATTTCTGGGACACCCGATATATTGTTTTGACTATCTTTATATGCTTTTTATGTCCACATTTTATGAATCTTACTTTGCTTGTATAGTGAGTGGGTGCACAAATAATCGTTGCAAATCGAAACCAAGATCTTAAACTATTAACTTTGTGCCCATTGTATCACTGTGGTCAGAACAATTATCAGAAAAAAAGATACATGTAATTGCTGCACAGATGAACTGTCCAGTGTTTTCTCTCGTGTTGCAGCAAAACACATATAACAGGAAATATTTCAGGTATGTTAAATAGTCACCCCAGGTGCAGGTTCGGGGTGACCTTATCCTGAAATATGAGATTTCTCAATTTCAAGTATTTAAAGTATCTTTTGTAATAGAGAACAATAAAGACACATCATTTTCCATTATCTTGAATGCCTACTGGTATGCTGATAAACCATACAAAAATGATTCTCTGAAAATATTAATTTGGCTTGAAACCATTAAAATCACGATTTAAATTTCACTAATTATAAAAAAGAAAATGCAAATAGTTTCGGCTATCTAAAACCTTAATTTTGAAAGCTCATAAACAAAAATCCGTACAATCATAATTTAATTGGTTCATTCAAACTCGAAGATTTTTCTATTTAAAGGGACCGTCTGAATTTTTTTTAATTTTGTGAAAACTTTACACCAAAATCCAGCCGTTAATTTTTAAACGCTAAAAACATGCTAAAAAATTTTTAAAAACCGTACGTAAGGTTTTTAAGTGTGTTATGTTTTTTGGACGCTGATAGATAACTACTGAACGGATTTGAGTAAAATAAACGCCTAAATGTAGCGAAATGTCCCTCTTGTGTATTTAAAAGGTTTCAACTAGAAATATTAAGCCATTTAAAGGGCAAACACCAAAACTAGGTCAAATTGCATAATTAACAATAAGTACTCCCTGTTTGTCATTAACCCTTTAAAACTAAATTCAGTTTGAGCAAGAAGATATAGAGATACAATAAACATACTTTAAAAATACTCTCAGGTAGCATTTGCGATTTTTTGGACAATGGAAACTTTTTTCAAAAAAGCAGAATGGCCCTTTAAATTGTCCATGTAAATTAAATTTCTTTCAGAATAACCAATCAATGTTGATTGTCTTGTCTTGATTGATTTGAACAGAATAGACAGAATTAAATGTTTTTATATTTTCAGTTTTTACTTTTGTTTCACCTGTCCTGACAAATATTTTGCTAACGTAGGAACTAAATTAGTACTACTTTAATATGATCAGACATAGGGGCTATTTTTTTTTATTAAAGAACAAAGGCAACGAAAGAAGACAACCTTGCGCTGTTTAGGCTACATGTATTCATAGACAACTTGATCAGAAAATTTCAAAACTTCTGAAACCTTAGTTTGCAGTCTAGTGGTAATTTCTGTAATCTCGCGGAGGAGCGTCTGAAAATCCACGTGGATTGAATTTGATTTGACTCGTTATACCCAACTATGACAAAGTGACAAATTTGTAGAAAAATGTTTTTGGAGGGTTTTGTCACATGACAATCTCCTGACAGATTTTTTTTTAGGTGTTTTACATATTTTTTGGCATGACTATCCTAATCTATTTCTCAAAAATTAAAAAAATATAGCTGTTTAAGTTTTTGTCCCATTTTTGCCATCACTTGTACTTAAGCTGGAAACAATCTGAAATTTATGATTGATACTTTTGATCATAGGTTTCAGCTCAACAAAATCATGTTTTCGATATTACTTTGGCCGTGCACAAACATAATCTTCTTATCTTCGAAAGTTTTTGTTTATTTTGAATATTGTCACATTAAGATAAAACAACACTATATTAATTATAAGTTATTTCCCTTGAAAAAATAACTTTAGACTACTGGTACTTTTTTTTTTACTGATTTCACATTGACCTACATTTCGTTGAAAACAATAATTTTAATACCAGTTACTTCCCTTGAACTAGTAACTTTACTTTGACCGATTTCATGATACTAAGCTTTAGCTTTTGAGGTTTTTTTTTACATCGAGAGGAATATTATGCAGAAATTATGCTTACTTCTTAATATAGACTACTTCCTCAAATAGATAGTGCATTAACTGCTTTCAATGTAGGCCTACCCTTCATTCCAATAATAAGTAAAAAGTTTCATTCTCAGACTTGGTACTATTAGTAGGCCTATTACATGTACTACTATTGCCCAGCTGATTTTCCAATTTTCATGAAAATAATCGCAAAAATTCAAAAACCTTTTTAACTAGGCATAGCATAGCAATTATGCTATTTTACCCGTACCAACTTGAAATGATGTTCAGTCAACTCCTACATGTCTGTAACTTAGTTGTCCTGGGATCCATGCCCACACTACCACAGTGGATGTTGTTATTTTGGTAATAGTGGATCATTTCTCGGATTTCAGCTATGACTTCTTACCTGCAATTGTGATTAAATTATTACTTTTTATTTTTCTCCAGTTATTTTCAATATAGAATAAAAATTAAATAGAAACCCTAGTGACGTATTAATTTTACTAAAGTGTCGCCAAAATAAAAGCGGCCAGAATAAAGTTACTAGTTCAAGGGAAGTAACTGGTATTAAAATAATTTTCAATAAAATTAGGTCAATATGAAATCAGTAAAAAGTAAAGATACCGGTATTTAATTATTCAAGGGAAATAACTGATAATTAAAATAGCATTGTTTGTAACTGTGAGCTTGTCTTTGAAGGCAAGTTATAGTTAAGCTCTGCATTACAGATATCTTTCAATAAACTATTATTATGATATCTATCCTCTGCATGACTCGAGACTTTCGCCAGCAGTCTCCCGAAATGTATTGACCAATGAACTAATTATTATAGTTGACAAAAACAAATTGACAGAGTTCTCTCCCTTAATATTGAATTTTATGAAGTTAACTGCCTTGAAAGTTAAACTTTAATGATGAGACATAAATCAATAACCTATTGATGTAATATCATTAAACAGTAGTGGCGCCAAGCAGGGTAGGCCTATGATAACTGGTATTATAGACACCCGATATCACTTTTCAATATGAAATATTTACTCATTTTTGGATATATATACTTCCTCAAATGTTTGTCAATGTATTGCCAATGTATTTACATGGATTTCGAGATTTGTTATACGCCATGTTTGAGATCGTTCTGAAATTTCAGCATACAGTAGGTTTGATTATCACCAGATAGAGCGCATTTTAAATTCCCTCACTTACGGGAAACAAAATCCGACCCCCAATTGCTTGTACTTGATCAAGAGAATTAGGTTTCCAATTACTTGTACTTATCAAGAGAACTAGCTTTCTGGTCCCCAATCGTCATGATATAGGTTGAATTGCCACCCATTTCTGTAAAGTTGACCGTTATATACAGGAATTAGGAGGATCCGGTGTCTATCTTTATTCTGAAATGTGATTCATTTCTGAAATGAAGCTTTGTCAACAGAAAAACCAAATATTTAAACAAATATATGCCTACAGTAGAAACTGCATTAAGATGGGCACATGAGCAGGATATACTGTACCTACCTAAAACCACACATAGAATACAATTTGCATTGTAGACATTTATTTCATAAAACAGTGCATAGTTCATAAAATTATTTCACATAAAATTAATGAAAATGAGAAAGTGAACAATTTGTATGTTATTCAAACAAACACGAAAAAACTAGAAAAATGTTATACTTTAACGGGTGCTTTTCAAGGCATCTGGTATAATCATTCTTGGATATTAATTTACAAGTTATTATGCAGGCACATACATCAGGAATGATTCGTTTTGTATCTAATGTTATATTTACATGTATAAATAACTAAAAGGCAATTAAATCATTCTAACTTGATAGCAAAACTAAGCGGGTTGTTCCTTCATATATGCACCCTATATGTCTTTTTACATCCAATATACATCATTATACCTAAATGAGGGGTGAATCTTTATAAGGCACAGCACTGTGATAGAATGATATATACAGTATTTATAATAAATGGATACGATATGTAGATCTATATTCAAGTGTATTATATAAGTATGTCATGGTATGCAATAAGTCAAACTATGTTAGTAAAATATAACAATCAAAATAAATCTCTAAAAATGAGCAAATGTTATTATTGGCAATCAAAAGGTCAGGCTGTTTACAGTATAGGCCACTAAATCTAGTTATTTTCGGCATATTGTTGAGCTTCTTGTGAGGTTCCATTTCTTCCCTGAAATGAAAGAATAAACTTATCAAATTTCTTGACAAGATTTGTTAAAAAGACACCAGCAACAAATACATTGAAGTTTCTATGAATAAGTATGTGAGGGGAAGAAGGAGGCTAACAACGTCGGGCATTTAGGAACTCTTTTATAATAGGAAATTTGAAGTTTGTGAGGGGGTAGGGGGCGACAACAACACCACAGAAATGTTTTCTTTATATGGTATCATTGGCTAATTTGAATATAAAACTTAACCGACATCTTTCTTGTAAAAATGTGCCAACCGACATCTTTCTTGTAAAAATGTGCCAGCGAATCAAAGCGCTCTTAGGACGATAATTAAAATACATTATATAGCCATAGATCCACTGCTTCACAGTGGCTTTAGTGGCGTTTCAAGAAATTTTTAGGTGGAGGGGTCGTAAGATTGTCAATAGGCATGTAATAGCATGATAAAACTTTTTAAACTGATGTTTGAAGTACAAAGACGGGAGAAACAATTTTTTCGGGGAGGCCTTTTGTGATGTTTATAATCAATCCAACTGAACAGTATTTGAGACAAAAGTTACTTACAAATGGTGTGCGGTGACCAAATTTGCTCCAAAAGGTAACTTTAACTTTTTGTTTGTGTCCTGTCCGCTGATCGAAACTATCACATTCATCAAACGGTGGAGAGTACAGATGTAAAGTTACTGCTGTATCAGAATGACTCGGGTTCTCAATACGGTGAAGGCCCAGGTTATCTGAAAAAATTAAGATAAGCATTGTTGACACATACTGGTTTTTTTTTACGATAGAATCATACAAATTTATACTCTATGATGATTAGGGTAAAAAACACGAGAACGACGATTTGATACAAGGACACTGAAACATCATTATGTCCACGACCTTAATGAAACTTAACCGTCTTTGAGTTATTGCCCTTGACTTATATAGTATAAATGCATCAAATTTAATTATCGTTATGCAACATGATAGCCTACCCCCAGTGGCGTGGTGGCCGGGGGGGGGGCACGTGCCCCCCCCCCCAGTGAATGGAAACCAGGGGGCGCCGACGTTGCAAGGGGGCGCCAAAAGCCCTTCGAAAAAAAGTCGGTCGGTAAGAATTATTTCGAGCTTATTCTTTTAGTCCCAATACAACACTGGCCCTCCCCCTTTTTTGGCCGAATAATTTCAAAACCCACTTTAAAATTGTCGCTTGCCCCCCACCTTTCTCTAAATCCTGGATCCGCCCCCGTTATTGATATCCGTCGGTAAAGTTGAGCCGACCGACAGCAGACATAAACATACAAAAAATACAAAAATATGGCTTCAAATAGCCTTCCTGCATTGTTTCAAATAGCTAAAATCTTGAAGTTTCCGGGGGTCTTGGTGTAAGTGTTTGTAATCACCCAAGGATTAAGCCTATTGAAAATAAGAGCAATTGAATTTACTATGAATTAATTCACTCGTTCTTGAATTGTTTGTGGACCCGATAGAGAGTTGATATCTTGATGGATTTTGATGAAACTTGGTGTGAGTGTTTGTAATCACCCAAGGATAAAGCCTATTAAGATGTGATAAATGTGATAAATGAAGGGAGTGAGCCGAAATGTTACATTCCACTGTTACAGCTATTCAAGGGAGACAACTATGAGGGTCTCTCATAGGTCCGCGCTCGCTACAAGCGTTCACTATGACAAGTGCTAAAATTGCTTTTGTACTTTTGCTTTTCCAGTCTTCCTACGGACTGAATTAATTATTTTGGCTCTTTGAATTTACTTCTGGGGTCCAAAGCCTAATTTCAATTTTAGAACCATGTTGAATTAACCGCGTTTACTACAGTAAAAACGAAAACTTTAAGGACAATGAAGACAATGGTGTGAGTGTTTGTAATTACCCAAGGATTAAGCCTATTGAAAATAAGAGCAATTGAACAACATTTTCTATGAATTATTGCCCTCGTTCTTGAATTGTTTGTGGACCCGATAGAGAGTTGATTTCTTGATGGATTTTGATGAAACTTGGTATGAGTGTTTGTAATCACCCAAGGATGAAGCCTATTAAGTTAATCCACTTGAACAAAAACATAATGTCAATAAAATCCGTATAATATAAAAAAATGTCACTCTCAGAATTTTTCATTTACTGATAACATTTACTTATTAAACCTAAAAAAAATTGTGTTTTGCGTTTCAGTATCGAATATTTTTATAGGGGCTGCATGTGCCTGAAATATATCTAGATCGCACCCACAACAGTCTTAATTTTCAAAATTTTCCAGGAAAGGACCCCCGTATTCCCTCGTTCCTCCTCTTCGACGCGGTGTTCCACGGTCGAAGGGCTCCAGAGGTTTTACATGTGCATCAGTGCATTCATGCATTGTGATCCATACCTGAACAGAATACCTTAGAGGTGTGACTGTATATTTGTTCCTCATAATAAATGTTCCTCGTAAAACAAAAATTATTATAATAAATGATATTACCATATAATATTTGGGTTAGGGTTAGGTCTAGTGTTATATAATAAAATATTATTATAGTGGAACTTATATATCGTCACAGAGGGTAGGTAGAGGGGTGTGGGTGGGAGCGTCAAAAAGGGTTTGTGCCCCCCTTCCAATTTGGAGCCACCACACCACTGCCTACCCCTGCATTTGTGGATAAGATCTCAGACTGGTTCGAATTTGGTATTGTCAGATAGACCGGTTTTTGTAGTTAATAACAATGCGTTAATTTTGGCTTGTAGACAGATAGAAGCTACAGTTTCAAAACTTATGTATGCTACGATCAGTGGCCTCATGTTACCTTTTTCGGTAAGCTATCTTTAAAATAATGAAAGATATCAGACAAGAAAGTATTTTGGGAGATTAAAAGGCATATTCAAGATGAAACCAGATTAAAATTATCAAAATGATTAGGACTAGAAAGAATTTTCTTATCGTTATGGATCGTGTTTTTATTTTTTAACAAAGAGATAGTATCAAGCTGATTACAGAGTTCAAACATAAAATCTTAAAATACTTTATCTTTAATATTGTAGGTTAAAAACCGAATTTAAGAATCTGTCTGACCTACTCAGTAACTTGTACTTTTAGTGTGGCTACCCTTTACACGATTCATGTGTTATAAGTAGGTGATTAATTATGACATTTACTAACCTATATTATACAATATGCATGCATACATCACACATTATTATAGAGGCATTTGTAATAGTTTATTGATTTACATACAATTTAATATGTAGGCAATAAGCAACAGTTAAAAATAATATTCAATTTATTAAGCGATACAGAAGCATCAAATCAAATATTTCAACACAAAAAAATGTAACATTCATTATTTTCGTCAAAACAGTATACACTCATTTTCATTTCAATTTTGATTAGAAAGTCACTGTAAAACCTATTTATTTTCGCGTGTATGTAAATTCAAATGTGCATGTTATCACATAATATTTCCAAAACTTTTCCATTCATGCGAGATTCACACTATTACGATGCCGACCTCATAACAAACAAGAAATTTGTCAGTTTTTAGCGAAAAAAAACTTAAGGAAGAAGAATATTTCAACACAACCAAATTGGCTGTGTGATTTCAACTTATAACCATTAATGGTTTCCTGTCCCTCAAATTCACTAATTGAGGGACAGGATGTTCCGATCTAGTCTGTAGCCTACCCTTCAGAGCAGCTTATTGAGTTCTGAATTTGTATTAGTGATTGCCTGAATATATACATACCATTGATATAAGAGCAACATGGTGTTTCGTATTCATTGACAGCTCTTTTTGTCATTTCATTTTCTGTGCTTTCATTTGGCCAATCATATAATTCTTCTCTCACTTTACCATCTAAAACTTTCAGGAAGCAGTGGGAATTGGCATGAGAGTGAATACTACTTCCGTGAGCTTCGCCCCAACATAACAACATCAAATTAAATTTACCATTTCCTGCATTTACCAAATTTCTCGTATACCTGAAATACATCACATATAAATAAATGTTCTGTCGTTTTGGACAATCAACTGAGGCCACGAAGCTTCCCGACAGTTGGAAGTAAAAGATAAAAGCGCCTCATGCAACGGTACCGGCCGCAAAACTTCCCTCATTGCACACCGTTTGGCGTATCTTATTAATAACAGTCAAGTTGCATTAGAGCATAAAATATCAAATACAAAAGGCGACATCTATACACAATATGGCTTTGTAATCTATTAGGTTTGACATTGTTATCTATTAGATTCAACATTACCTTGTTATCTATATGTTTTTGGCATAGTTGATATGTATTATGTTTGGAATTCGCTTGTTATATACTATGTTTGGCATGACCTTGTTAATAAATATATTAACATGATTATACATAATAGGAGGTTTACCATAAATATTAGGCTTGGCACGACCTTGTTATATGAATGGTTTATGAATGACTATTAGGCTTCACATGACCTTATTAGATAATAGGTTTACCATGACTATTAGATTTGACATAACCTTATTGACTATTAGGCTTGACATGACCTTATTATATAATAGGTTTAACATGACCATTATATTTGCCATAACCGTATAATATAATAGGTTTACCATGACTATTAGGCTTGACATGACCTCATATAATAGGTTTACCATGACTATTAGGCTTGACATGACCTTATTATATCATAGGTTTACCATGACTATTAGGCTTGACATGACCTTATTATATAATAGGTTTACCATGACTATTAGATTTGACATGACCTTATTATATAATAGGTTTACCATGACTATTAGATTTGACATGACCTTATTATATAATAGGTTTACCATGACTATTAGGCTTGACATGACCTTATTATATAATAGGTTTAACATAACATGACCATTATATTTGCCATAACCTTATAATATAATAGGTTTACCATGACTATTAGATTTGACATAACCTTATTGACTATTAGGCTTGACATGACCTTATTATATAATAGGTTTAACATGACCATTATATTTGCCATAACCGTATAATATAATAGGTTTACCATGACTATTAGGCTTGACATGACCTCACATAATAGGTTTACCATGACTATTAGGCTTGACATGACCTTATTATATCATAGGTTTACCATGACTATTAGGCTTGACATGACCTTATTATATAATAGGTTTACCATGACTATTAGATTTGACATGACCTTATTATATAATAGGTTTACCATGACTATTAGATTTGACATGACCTTATTATATAATAGGTTTACCATGACTATTAGGCTTGACATGACCTTATTATATAATAGGTTTAACATAACATGACCATTATATTTGCCATAACCTTATAATATAATAGGTTTACCATGACTATTAGGCTTGACATAACCTCATTATATAATAGGTTTACCATAACTATTAGGCTTGACATGACCTTATTATATAATAGATTTAACATGACCATTATATTTGCCATGACCTTATAATAGATTTAACATGACTATTATATTTGCCATGACCATGTATATTAAGTTAGACAGGACGTTTAGCTTTGACATGACCTTGTTATATAAAAGGTTTAATGTGACTATTAAGTTTGGCATGACCGTTTTGTATAATAGGATTACCATGACTACTATGTTTGACATGACCTTATTGTGGTGTATTAGGTTTGGCATGACCTCATTACTTATAAGGTTTGGCAGGTCCTTTTAACTATAAGGTTTGTTAAGATCTTTTTAACAGATATGTTTGGTATGACCTTGATGTAAGTTGATTGAGGCATGATCTTGTTGTCTCTTAGTTTGTTAACTAGTTAATGTCATTTCTTATTAGTAATAGTCATCCAAGCTTAGCTTTTATTTAAAACCATGAAATTTCCTCTTCTTTCATAAAGAGTTTGAATCGTGATCTAATACGAGGCAAAGAATGTCAAGGTTATCCTGACTGTTAACCACTAATAGATAAATAAAAACCCTGTATAGAAATAGACAAATATGGCTGCTACATTGAAAAATTATTCATACACCGTCTCACGTGTAGGGTTTTTCCATTGCACATGCTCTATTAAGCAAGAATCATAGAGACACTGCATGGGAAATTGTCTTTTATCTTATCAAAATTGGGTGAAAATGGGGACTGCAACATAAGTGTAGACGTTTTGTTAGTGCCTTCGTATCTCGTTGTCGTTGCAGCCAATTCTTTCACTGAGAACGTGTCTTTTTCAATATATTATCTTTATTGTGCATTGGAAATAAATCGAATCCTATTTGAATATCTAGAAGATTTGGTGTGATTTAGCCACATCCTAATCGGTTAATAATGAAGAATAAAATCAAATTCCACCCGCAGAATATAAATATAAATTGTTTTCATGCATTCGAAAATATACACTTGTAAAAGTAACAAGAATCAGATTTTTTCTATAAGCCTATACGACCAATTAAAATTCAAATTTGTATTTAATAAGGCTCACTTGAAATATCTATTCCTTTTTTTTAACTAAAAAATCGATTTTGTAGGGCGTATTAAGTAGGCTATCTATGTCGGTTAACTATATGTATAATATAGTTACATGTTCATGTCTGCATTTTTTTATGATGAGATTTTAAGAACGACGCGTAGTTTGCTGTTTTGTGTTGTCTTTGATGAAAATGCATATATACTATGGAGGGGTATCGTTGCCAAAACTGTTTGCAAAGTCAAGATTGCAAAGTCAAAAATTCATATTTCCACATGTCACGTTTTACAAAATCCATTCTCTACAAAATCAAAATGTCGCAATTTGAATTGCAAAGTAAAGAATTACTCATTTCAGTTTTCAAGAGTATCATTTATAACAATGAAAACGCCAACTTTAATTCGTTTTCTAACGATCTTAACTTCTGCATTTTGCATCAATAACATTACCAACTGTGACTTCTTGACTTTGCATTCTCAACATCTGTAAACTCGACTTGTGTATTCTTGAACGTTTACCATATAAGGTTCCGTGACTTACTTAATTAGCATATTACGGAAATCCACGGAAGTTATAAAAGGTGACGTGAAACCTTCATTAGCATATTACGGAAATTCTCGTATTCTTACATCAGGTTGAAGTTAGCATACAGATTCAACCCTCACACAGATTCGGATCGATTCGTCTCAGCATAAACATTCGCGGCAAATCGACCCAATATAAAATGTGAATTATTTTATCGCTAAAATAACTTGATTTTTTATGAGAAAAGCTGACATAAGTGTTCTTTCAGTTTCACCTATACCTATAGAGCTACCTCACTTACTCTTTGTACGAAGCCACATACTCTTTTCTATGGAAGGTTTACCTAACAAAAATTATACAACAATTTAAAAGGCTTATCCGTCATAGAAACTTTTTGAAATTTCAACCCTACTATTTCACACTATTCCTTCAAATATGAAGTCAGCAAGTTGCTGTCTCACTTACTTCATTTATGGTGGACCATTAAAGACACACTACAATAGACTTATCTGAGAATATTACGCAGAGTTTACAAACAATTTTTGAGGCTTAGCCGACTGTAAAAACTTTTTGAAATTCATACCATGTAATTTCACACTAGTCCTCATTTGAAATATCCAATCAGCAAGTTGCTGTCTTGCTAACTTTATGTACCGTAGTATGTCTTTAAACAGCCACCGTACATAAAGTTAGCATGACAGCAACTTGCTGACTTCATATTTGAAATCGGGAATAGTGTGAAATAGTAGGGTATGAAGTTCAAACAGTTTCTACGATGGCGTAATATTCTCAGATATGTCGATTGTAGGATGTCTTTAATGAGCCACCGTATATAAAGTTAGCAAGACAGTAACTTTCTGATTGGATATTTCGAATGAATGAGGACTGGTGTGAGATTACATAGTATGAATTGCAAAAAGTTTCTAGGACGGCTAAGCCTACAAAATTGACCGTAAACTATGCGTAATATTCTCAGATAAGTCGATTATAGTGTCTTTAATGGTCTGTCATATATGAAGTAAGTGAGACAGCAACTTGCTGACTTCATATTTGAAGGAATATCAGGAATAGTAGGGTAGAAATTTCAAAACGTTTCCCTGACGGCTAAGCCTTTTAAATTGTTGTTTAATTTTTGTTAGGTCCACTTTCCATAAAAAAGAGTAGGCTCTATGGGCCACCGTACAAAGAGTAGGTAGGCGAGGTAGCCTTATGGGTATTTGCGAAATTGTAAGAACACTTGTGTCAGCTTTTCTTATAAAAATTCAAGTTATTTTAGCGATAATTAAGTTAAAATAATGAACTTTTTATATTGGGTCGATTTGCCGCGAATGTGCTGAGATAAATCGATCCGAATCTGTGTGCTAGTTGAATCTGTACTCTAACTTCAGCCCAGTGTAAGATTACGAGAATTTCCGCAATATGCAAATGAAGAATGCAAAGTCAAGAAGTCACAGTTGATAATGTTATTAATGCAAAATGCAGAAGTTAAGATCGTTGTTATAAATGATACTCTTGAAAACTGAAATGAGTAATTCTTTACTTTGCAATTCAAATTGCGACATTTTGATTTTGTAGAGAATGGATTTTGTAAAACGTGACATGTGGAAATATGAATTTTTGACTTTGCAATCTTGACTTTGCAAACAGTTTTGGCAACGATACCCCTCCATAATATACAACGTATTTCCTTTTATTTTTATCATATATGAAAATTCATACTTCAAATTCCACATCACGTATATAAAAAAAAATCACGACCTATACCATGGCCTTATATAATAGGCCTATAAACAATAACATTTCGTATTTGAATTTTTCCATGGTTAATTATCTAGGTGACTGTTAATGATGTTTTCTGAATTCTGACCAAATGTTGCCTAAGGCTGCAGACTAATACAGAATGTATATTTCAAGGCAATTTGTGGCATATGTATGCTCCTAATGAATAACGTTTGATCATATTCGTACTAAAACATGCATTTAAAAAAATTGTTAATTGAATGACGGTGACCTTTAAAAAAATAAAATCGTTCGGAAATGATGAGATCAGGATGATGGCTAGGTGGGGGTCGACTTGTCGGGCATATATATTTCGTTGTCGGGCATATATATTCCCTTGTCGGGCAAGTGTAATAACTCAAAAAAATATCTTATTATGGTTTATCCCAAGGTCATTACACTCAACACTCAGACAAATTTCATCAAAGTCCATAAAAAAAAATCGGCCCTCTATCGTGTTAACAATAATTGTGGAAAAACATCCCACTTGGCTATATAGACATGGTTGGATGATGAGGTTAAGTTAAATAAGGTTAAATGTCCTGCAACTGTCAAAATAACTGTTACAAAGCTGGAATAGTGCCAGCATGTGTCGTACTAAGTAGGACCAATTTGTCGACCAGTTTGATTGGTCAATAGATGAAAGGTTAATGTTTTCTTCCAGCATAAAGCTAAGATTCCATATACGCGTCAAACGGATCCGTCATGCGTCATCCATCATGAGTTATAAATCGAAATGGTTGGTTTTAGAGGGAATGTTCCATATGCGAACTTTGTTCTTTGACATTCATAAGTAAGCATGTAGTGGAAAACATAACATATTCCCTTGCAAGTATAGCCTAATTCGAGTAAATGTGCTCACTGCAGCTCCAGAAAAGAAGACAATTTTTTTAGTCTGTGAAAGTAAAACGGTAGAGGCTGACTGACTGGAGAGGCAGACCGGTGGTGGCTTGTATCAGCAATAACTGGCGGCTTAGCTGCAAGCGGCTCACAGGTATACCAGGGTGCCACTAAAATTTCGACCGTCCAGGGCCCCCACAAGGTCAATCCATCTCTGGACATAGGACAAACAGAACACTAATCTGGGCAGTGTTCTGTATCAGGTATTATGAAATCAGTATTTGGAAAAAAGAACCTGGCAATTACTAGTGTTATCACTACACTAGTTACCAGTGCTATCATAACCGTGTGACCTTTTTACTGTGACCAAATTATCATGTGACCTTTTTACTGTGACCAAATTATCGTGTGACCTTTTAAGAGTGACCAAATTACTGTGTGATCGTATTTCTGTGACCAAATTACCTTGTGACCTTTGTATTGTGACCAAATAACCGTGTGACTTTTTAACTGTGACCAAATTACCGTGTGACCCTTTCACTGTGACCAAATTACTGTGTGACCAAATTACCGTGTGACCTTTTTAATGTGACCAATCACGTGTGACCTTATTATCGTGACCAAATTACCGTGTGATTTTTTTACTGTGACCAAATTACTGTGTGACCGTATTTCTGTGACCAAATTACCGTGTGACCTTTTTATTGTGACCAAATTACTGTGTGACCGTATTACTGTGGCCAAATTACCGTGTGACCTTTTTACCGTGATCAAATTTCCGGTGACCTAATTACATACTAGGCTAATTACCTCATACTAGGCATACAAAACTATGTATTGTATAAGTCGAATTTCTAAAAAAATGCTAAAATATATCTTCAAAGCCTTTCAATCACGTTTAAATTTTAAACATGAAACTCAACATGCATGTAAGTTGAAGAGATAATAATAAAGTACCGGAAATGGATAATTTTAACTTGATCTGCTCATTAGGTTACAAATATTGACGATTGTATTCTGACGATAGCAGCCATGGGTAGATCCACTCGTTTTAGGCACATGGTCATCTGGGCCAAGGTTACTAAGGCACAGTGTTATTTAGGCAAAGTTACTAAGCCAACCTTCAACTAGGCACAGTCATATTTGGCCATTCAGGTGCAGCTTAATTTAGGCACTCTAATTTAGTCGTTCACAGATACATTGTCCCGAATATTATCAATTAGTGTATATAGGTATACAGTCTAAGTTTTAAAGTATTTCGTGGATAGAGATAAATAACAAAATACCAAGCAATTACTGTTTTTATGGGCGCCTTTGCCTTTTCGCACCAACAATAATTGGGGGCTGGAAGAAAATATGTTGTCGTCCGTCACACTACCTTGATTACACACAATAACGCATCTTTCAAAGAACGCTTTCTTTAATTAAAACCGGTCCTTGTTTCTCATATTTCAGTCCTTCGCCAGCGGGATGACCTAGTTGGAAACTGGATTTTCATTTAAAAAAAAATATGCTGTGGAGACCATAGATATATATAATTCATTACAGTGCCTCGACTAACACTGTGACTAGGCGGCAGCGATGCCGCGCAGTGGCGGTATTCTGCTGCCCAGTGAACACCAAAGTCAGTCCCGATCGGCAGTCCTATATTGTTAAAATATCCCGAGCAATCAGCATTCTTTAGTGTAAAATATACCTAACATAACATAACAGAAAAAAGAATAACATGTTGTTTTCAACAACGGTATGATGTCTGTACAGGCCCGTGGCCAAAAGGGGCGTGGGGGGTTGGGGTGGCTTAATTACAATCTTGCCCCCCCCCCCCCCCAACCCCCCCCCCCCCCGCCTAAAAAAAATATCAATTGTTACATTTTTTTTAATGCATTAATTCATTTTACTGAGTCGGGGGGAATCCTTTTTTATAAAACAAATAATCCTGAGCCTTAAATTCGACGTTAGATGTCAGCAAAAAGCGTTTACAGGCATATTATTCTCAAAATTTTTGAATCTTAAATTAGCTGGGAAATGTCAGAAAATTGTGTTTCCAGGCATCTAACTCTTAAAATTTTCCAGATGAGATTACAGACCCTACACAAATAATCTTAAACCTTAAATTCAGTGGAAAATGTAAGGATTGTCCGTTTTCCAGGCGTCTAAACCTTAAGTTCGTTAGGATATTGCAATTATGGGTATCTATTTCTCAAAATTTCTAGGCTAGGTCCCTCAAACCCTATACAAATTTTATGATCTTGAACTTTAATTTTTGTGGAATATGTCAGGAGGTTGCGTTTCCAGGCATCAAATTCTCATAGTTTTTCCCTGATGGCCTTGAAATCCTTATATTCGTCAGAAAATGTCAGGAAATTGCGTTTACAGGCGTTTAGTTCTCTAAATTTTCTAGGCTCGACCCCTCAGACTTTACTATACAATTAATCTTGAACCATAATTTCGGTGGAATATGTCAGGAATTTGCGTTTTCAGGTGTAAAATTCTCAAAATTTCCTTCTGGTGTAACTATACAAATAAACCTTCAATTAGTCACAAAATGTCAGGAAAAAGTGTTTATGGGCTTTTAGTTCCCAAAATTTCTTTCTTCTTGTGGTCCTGCATTTCCTATACAACAAATCCTTTAATTCATCCGAGAATAACGTTTCAGCAAGTCCATTTTACTGAGGGGGTCCTAGAAGTACTCGGCTGGCTACGGGCCTGTGTCTGATTCACTGATTGTATTTCCGGCGATCTAGTTTTCAACTTCGCCTGTTTAATTAACTGCCGCCCAGTAACAATTCCTTAGACGAGGCACTGATTCATTAGGACCTTATCTATGCACCAATGTGTCTTTTATTTGGAATAACTCAAATCAAATATTTTTTTCAGAAATAACTAAAAACTTATGACAGCTCTTTTATAATTTGCACCCTTCACAGTGGTAACAGGTATTATGAATATTGAATTTGGTCACAATCACAGTAAATTTGCAACTACAAATGTGACCAATTGTTCAGGGGGCTTCATGTCTTGTGAATATCATCTCATTTTTAGTAAACCTAAACAGCTTTTTAAAAGACAGTCAAAAATTAAGACACGGTTGAACTAAATAATATCAGAATATATTTATAATATATAGAAGACCATTGATAGAGATACAATAGCTGTATTCCAGAAGAGTAGCCATGCAGATAACTGTGAATTGTTCACAAGAACAACAACCAGTGTGTATAACAGAAAGTCTCTATACAGTACACGTTGATTGATCGCTCCAAGGCCCTGAAGGACAATAAACCTCACAAGTCCCACAACTCATAACTATTTAAACAGATAATAAAGATAATCTGTTGTGCAGAACACTTTTTATCTAAAGATAATACATAGATATGACCGCAGACAGTACTGTTTCGAACAGTGGCGTTTCTAGGAATCTATAGATGAGGGGGCCGAGTTGCGGCAAAATAATTGTCAGAGGGGGCTACCAGCAGTAGGTATCCGCATGTAACATTATACGAAATTTCAAAGTGGGGGCTAAGACCGGGCCAGCCTAAATTCTAGGTGGTCATGGCCTCGCATGGCCCACCGTAGAAACGCCACTGCAGTGTTTCGCTAATCTGGGCTGCATCAATACTGTGAGAATGCTGAAGTTGAAATTTTTGTTAATACAAATACGCATAATGCAAGATAGTACAAAATAATACATAGTAATGGGGTATCTTCACACCATTTCAGAGTGCTCAATAAGTAAACTAATGAGGCTATTTATAAACGTTATACAGAGACAATGATATGCTCTTAATTGCTTAACAAGCCATGTATATATTTATATTAGATTGAATAAAAAGAGTTAAATCAATGTAGGAATTATTGGGTGAACGATATATTCACATGATGTATTGATTTGCTGTCACATAATGTGCATTATTATCAATACAGCATACAGAACAGGATACAAATAAATATCATTATAAAGTAAATTGAATGTCAATTTTCAAGCCTATATCTAGCACCAACCCATGTTTTATTTCAATTTAAAGTTAAAATATAGTTTGTGTATGTTGAACTGTGTATGATATACCATGCTGCTAAATATTTTAACGTCGTGTAGTAATGTCATGAAAGTATACTCTATATATGAAAAATATGCACATTTTATGCAAATTTATGCCTATATCCTTGAATGAAACTAATCAAAGTACATGTAGATTGTAAAAGGAAAAAAAACTTTACCTGTGAGGATCAAACTTGGCATATTTTTTCCAATCTCTTTTATTACTTATGTATAATGTCATCAAACGTTGAACATAATCTACATTTACTTTTTCATGAGCAAATATTTTATGCAGTTCTTGAATTAATTCATCTAGAGATTTCGGGCGCACAATTTTTGAAGAATCTGAATAGGGTTCTTCGTGATCATTCTCCGTTGGTGTATTATAACTCTCAATTTCCATTATTTATAAGTCCTAGTTATTCATAAACGTAAATATATAGACCTGGTATAGGTTTGTGTATCAATGGTATGAATCCACGTCTCGTCGTAATAGTAAAGCTATTAAAACTGAATTTGCTCGATCAACAGACTGTATAGCCCGTTTCTGATATCTGCCAGTGTCCCGTAGTCACTAAAGCGTTTAATGTCCTTATCTACACAGATAACTATCAGGGGCACATTGCTGTGTGTAGGTAAATAATCAATCTAGATTGAACTGGTAACTTTCCATTGTAAATCGGTGACATCATGCGTATCATTTATTACTTACTAATAAGTCTTTCTGAAGAATATTGTTCAGTATCCTGGACATTGAATAATTGTCATTGATTATAAATATCGTATCCGTGTAAACAGTATTATAGCCTGTATTGCGGTCACTTTCCATGTATGAATACATATTATTGTTGTGACTTAATTTCGGGGAAAAGTATCTTACAGATAGGAGAATATCTGAGTGAGGGTCATTTGTTAAAAAAAAAAGGTTTATGGTTTTATCTTGCATGTTATCTATATCTAGTCTACTGAGGAATGGGTATTGTATCTACGATGTACCCAGACTGTAAATTGACCAGGGGTCAGAGGTGCTACAATTCTTATCCGGTAAGAAATTATGGCAAGGGCAAATGGTTATAGCTAGTTGGCGATATCCAGCATCCACTGGAAGCGCGCGTCATCTACCAACCAACCATGGTTAGAGCGATGGTTATTTTGTCATTTACATGATGTGATATCAATCATTGGCATTGGGTGGCTCCCAATTCGCTCCTGGGTATAATTAAATTTTATTTATATGGAACGAAATCTTTGAATGATTTCCAATAAAATCTTATACATCAATGAAGTCTCGCAATTTATGTAAAGTAGGCCTATAACCAAAATTGTCCATTTTATCTCATGTTAGTCTCTTGTAAAGCTGTGTCTGTGTGTGAATTGAGTTGTAGGCAACTAGAAAGTTCTCGAGTAAATATAAGCTAGTTAAAAAACATCCATTGTATAACTTTGACCGCATTCTTGTAGGTAAAAATGGGGGAAGGTCATTGAAGAGTTAAGAATGGCCATGTGACGTCGTCGTAATTTTGATGTTACATTTTTGTGCTTTCACCTGGTTTCTGAAATAATGTAAATAATTACACAACCTCTCAAAGTCTAGTTACATTTAGATTAACACGAAAATAAACATTAGACCTATTGAATGCGTATTTCAGAATGATTTAAATATTACGTAGTTACCAAATAACTTTTGATTATAGGACTGATTTTAAAAGGGTATGTTCAGAATTTTTTGGGTCGATTTGGGCCTTGAATGTATGCAAGTAACCTTCAGAAGTACTGCCAATGCACGAAAATCATATAATTCTTTCAATTATACATCCCTACCAGCAGTTTTTGAGAAATCGTTCCTCAAAGTGTCCATTTTCACCTGCCTGAGAAAAACTAATCAGTGAAAAGCCTAACATCCGGTTTTGACCGATGACGTCAGTTGTGTGAGACGTAACACTGAGCCTCAGTGTTACGTCTCACACAACTGACGTCATCGGTCAAAGGTCAAATTTCTGACTTTTTGATGAATTGATAAAGGTGAGTTTTGGAGTTATTTGCTAATAACAGGAGAATGGTTCAACCGATTCACCTAATTTTTTTTTTGTTAAGTTATTGATAGGTAAACACATCATTGTGGTACCATATCGTTTAGCGCTGGACCCTGTCTTTAAAACGCGTTCGATTTTTAGCTTGTTAACACTCTAAGAGTCACAATTCTTTACGGATTTTGATGAACTCACTGTAATTGCTTATTACCACCCAAGGATGAACCTTATTGAAAATCAAAAGAATCGAAAAAATTTAATATGAATTATTGCCCTTGTTCTTCAAAACGCGTTTAAGTCCTGAACGAAATGTAGGCCTATTATGACTACAGATTGAATATTTGATGCTTGCTGGTTTCTGCCCAATGTTCTTTTTCAAACAAAGCTGCCAGTGGGCGTATATTACTTTGCCTGGCAAGCTATCTTATGTATTGTGTTTCTATATTACGCTTAATAGTCTTACTAAAAGGCGGGTCGTTATTTTGACGTTCATCCGGTGATATGTGTGGGTACACGTGTGTTTGAAGGCTTAAATTTCGTAGGAGAGTTGTGAACAATATTAGGGATTACATTAAAACACTAAGATATATGGGAATATTAGGGATATCCCTTTAAGTATCATTTTCACCCTCAATTCGTCTACAATTGATTTACATTAAAAACTAAATGTAATATAAGGGAGCTTTAAGCCTACATTTGAACTCGAAAAAAAAATTGACAGTCCTTGTCCAAGGTGTCTCATGGTCAAGTAGCTCATGGTCATCGAATGTTTTTGCATACCTTTACAACAATAATCAATATGATAATGACGCAAATTGGAGTGTGAAATATTATCCTGATGAAACACGAGTTCACGGTTCACATACCGTAGGCCTCATCAAATATGTAACCCAGCACCTCTACTAATCTGTATTAGTCGGACAATCTTTGAAGATGAAGATGGTTTAAATTTTTAAGATGTCATTTGCCAGAATAAAAAAAAAATGTCTTCTACAATAAAACTCTGAATTTTTTGTTTTCCAAACTAGGCTAATGACTGTTAAAAAAAAATCTGTAAGTCTGTGTAGGTCTACTATCTAAACTGAAAAGAACGTGGAATGTTTTGAATCGTGTGAGCGTTGTGGTCAGAACAAACTTGTAGCAATGTAGTTATCGCCCATAATTAAAATGAATTAGTTGTTGTCTGTTTTTTAAATGGTCGTTTGTTTCCCTTTGATATAGACTCGATTTTCATAATTGAAAATGCCATTGTAAAACTATACTACTGGAAAATCGAAAAACCGGATATTGACATCAATGGATTCGTAGCAAAATAAACCATTTTCCAGAATCCAACATTTTCAAGATGATTAGAGCAATTCTCGTGTTTAATAATCATGGAAAGGCCAGAATGACCAAATTTTATGAATATTATGTAAGTGGCTATTGGTGAAAGTCCGTTATTCGTACAGAATGGAGAATGTATTCTGTAAACTCGCAGTGTTTCACATTGTCAAAATGCTGGGGGTGGGGCAAACAAGTCAAACAGAATATTGTTTACATTAAATAAATCTAAAATGCCAATGTATCTCAAATCGTATAAAGTGATCTCAGAATTCATTTTCAGATTTTGAGATATATTTATAATACACCAACTCCCTGAAACAATTGCTTTGGAATTTGAGTTATATATATCATTTTACTTGTGAATCTTCTTAGAAGTAATATATCCTTGAATATTATTCAGTAGAAAGTATTGTATTAAAATTGGATTAGTTTCCATGTTAATATTGATTGTCTCTACTTGTGACCTAGGCCAGTGCTTCTTTAGGAGATTCTCTCCTATAACACCTATAACCAACTGAATTTTATTTTCTCAACACGATACTAACAAAAGTTATCAATTCTTTTTTCAATTTATCAAACATTTTTTTTCCAGCCTGAAGACATGCAGCATCAAATTGTTAGGGAAACATTTCACTTAGTTTCTAAAAGGGAAGATAATGTTTGCAATTTTCTTGAAGGTGGAACGTAAGTATTGGGCCATTTGATTTGGGGCCAAGTTGACTTCAACCAGACTTAAAGTTCAGTGCTCATTCTATAGCACTCTTTTCTATAAGCTTATTGGAGAAATAATTGGTTGATCAGAAACCTATGCTTATTTATTATTATTATTACCAATGATGTAAAGTTACCATATCATTAGTGGTATTACTGCTGAAACATGACTGAGTGAAATTGTGTAACCGAACTATGGTATATACTTTTCAGGTTAATAGGAGGTTCAGATTATAAATTAATATATAGACATTATGCTACCTTATATTTTGTGTTCTGTGTTGATTCGTCGGAAAGTGAATTGGGTATTTTAGATTTAATACAGGTGAGCTTATCACATTTATAACTGTTTATCAATCTTTTATCATCTTGCGGTATATCAAAACTATTTTATAGAATCTTTTACAAAGATGCTGCATGGCTAACATATGCCAAAATATAGCAGTTTTTCTTTGTAGATAAAGTAATACATGTACTAGAATGTTCTTTTAAACCCAATGATAACAAGAACAAATTCTATGGTACATATTTTTACCAATCTATTATGGTCTAAATCAGGCCTTCTCAAGATGATAGTTGAGAAGGCCTGGCCTAATCCATTGAGTATTTTGTATCTGCAAAAGGTTTTGTGGGAGTGCTTCATGTAAATTTGGTTTGTTTTTTTCAGGTCTTTGTAGAAACACTAGATAAATGTTTTGAAAATGTGTGTGAATTAGATTTGATATTCCATGTAGACAAGGTAAAAAATTTCTGTAAGCTTACTTATATTACAACTAAATACATTTGTAGTATACTGCAATGAACTGATGGTGATGATGTTCTCTGAACACTGAACATATTATTCAATCTATTTTAATTGGATGTGCAAGAGGAGGACTACATCTTAATTTTGAGTAGTAAAAACTATATTGTTATTCCTATTATAGGTGCTATATATTTTACAAGAATTAGTAATGGGTGGTATGGTTTTAGAAACTAATATGACTGAAATATTAACTAGAATAGAAGAACAAAATAAACTAGAAAAACAAGAGGTTTGTATGGAAAATTTAATCTACCTGCTTTCTCTATCCTTAATTTATTTATTGATATGTTTCAAAAACCACAAGGGGTAATGTCAATCTAATTGCTAAATGTTTAACTGTCATTTTGAAAATGAAGAGATAGTTTTGTATCATGTGTTATTAGTTTTATTTCACAACTAAATGTTTTTGTTTGTATTGTTTGTTTTTCATTGTACATGCTAGGGTAGGTTTGAATATAAATACCTGTGTAGTTTACTTTTTACGGATTTAGTTTGGCATTACCTTTAAGCATCACATTATTGATTAGAAGTTCCATCATTTCAAAACCAATTACCCATTGGAAAGAAAATGTTTGGTCAAAAATGGTATTCAATATATCATTGAGGCCTTATATTGTTTTCAATGTTGAACTGGCTTCATATAATTTTACTGCCATTGAAATTTTCGGTCACTATCTCTTGATATCTGATATTCAGTAAGACTGTCTTTTATTTCAATTTAAATTTGGAATATTATTTTTAGTGTTTGTCTTGAAAACAGTCTTAGCTGTAACATATCTAATTTGAAATCAGGAAGCTTCGTACCACTCTTGCATGTTTTAGTTCTTATTTTACCCCAATACATGTAGATAAATGGCACATGTGATTAACTTTTAACATTTTATATTTAGCGCTTTGATTTTGCTCTTTTAAGAGCTGCCGACATTGGTAAACTGAGTTTAGAGTAAGAAATAATCGCTTCTAACTAAATTCCCAATTTCTCTCACTCATATATATACATATACAGACAATTTAACACCATCCAATATTAACAAATATCCTTAATTGAATAATCAGATTGTTGATTTTGCCCAGTATATAACTCATGAACAACATTTTTTCAAGCATTTTTTTTTAAATTAAAAATCACATCTCAAATATTTATCCAATGATTTGCATGCACTCATACAATGGTTGGGTTAGTTTCATCATTAAAGTTAGAGTATGTCAAATATATTAAATATATATATATTTGTCATCATTATCTTCTATATCTTTAAACTTTTTTAATGGAATCATCTAGACTTCTTTTAAGAGAATGGTTGCTAGCTTGTCTTAATAATGAATATCATCAAGCTTTGGTTGCAGTTATCTTTCTTTGGCTGTACATGTACTTATCTCATACATGTAATTGATTTGAGACTGGTATTTAGATTGAAGATATATATTGAGCACTATACCCAACCTTGGCAGAGCTTTTTATTTCCATTCCGATTCCTTCCACACACTCTTTAATTTTTGGAGTAAAGTAGTAAATATGAATAATTAATTTTGATCATTCATTAGCTTTATCTTAGATTTATAGGGATTGAGTAGATCTTTATGAACAAGAGCTGAACTGTTACTGAACAATTTGTTTATATTGTGTTTTTCAGGCAGGACTATCGGCAGCCCCGGCCCGAGCTGTCTCAGCTGTCAAGGAAATGAACATTCCACAGAAAATAAAGGATATAAAATTGCCAGATTTACCATCAATATCAAATTTGAAATTTTAGTCTTGTTATATATTTATATGTTATATTGTTTTGTTAAGATGTGTAAATGATTGTATATTAAAACACTTTTCATATTATTGAAGATTGAACTAAAAAATTTCTGTTTAACACTAGAATTGCATTATTCTCTTTCTTAATCAAAATCAATTAAATTTATTTTGAATAGAAACACAAGTTGTATAGTTTTGGATCGGTCACTGAAATATGAAGTATTTGAAGTTTTAAATCTGGAGAGGTGTCTGTAAAACTTTAATGTTTGTGGTTGTACCAGATTCTCTAATTTGAATTTCATTAACATTAATGTTCATGATACTTGCAACATTCTGAAAATATGAATTTTTCAAATTTAACATAGATGGTTTAGGAAGAGAATTATATGCTATCTTGGTTGGTTTATTTATTATTTTTAAATTACACATCAAGGTTATGATTTTGATATAATGGGAAGGAAATTTCATTTGAAAATGAAAATATAATAGAGGTCTGGTTTTAATTTTATTGTGCAGTCTGAATATTACTTTTAAAAATGTATCTATTGAGTAAATGTGAACAGTGAGCATGGGTTGGCTAAATTTTTGGAACTAAAATATTATATTATAGTTTATGATTAATGTATGATGTAATGATTCAGTAATGCTTCAATGCATTTCAGATTTACTTGAAATTTGAAAACTATTATTGTCATTTTATTCCATATCCATAAGATTGTACTTTTTTTTAACTTTTAATGTGCAATATAGAGTAACGTTAACATTAAGTAAACAAAAGTTCTATCTGTTATTGTGTGAATTAGTTGTGAAAATGTCATATGCTTTCATAGATAAAATATTCAAATGTTTCTTTTACTAATATTACAGCATTCAAATTATGTGGGAGACCGACATAGCCGTAAGGGGGCAGGAAATATTATGTTTTCGGGCAAAATATTCAAGAAATCAGGCAAAATATCAATAAAATTTGGGCAATAAGTCGGTCTGCCCCCCCTGTTGAGTCATGGGCCCCTACGGCTATGGAGACCGAGATCATTTTGTCCCCTGCTTGTGAGCTCAAGCAGGGGAGGGGGATACATACATCCCCCACTAAATCCACGTCGGGGATATAGAATGCTTTTTTATTCATTCCAATTATGAAATGTGTATTTGAATCTTTCACTATTTTCAAGTATTTAAATCATCATGTCAAATTATCCGTCTAATAGTGAAGTAAAAGGTTGGTTTTCTACTACAGCAAAATATTTCCTTTATTGTAATCTGAATGGTCTGCTCACTTCATTAGTCCAGTCCACTTCGTTGCACAAAAGAAGGATGTTACACTTGATGGAACATTTTTTACTTGTGGAATTCAGGTTTTATTTAATCCAAAATGTCTAGGCTAGGCTGCAGTAGGACAGCAGTTAACTCAGGTAAGTTGTGGAGTTTATAGATCGATAGACCTACAGATAGGAAATTTTTTTTTAAAGGGGGCTATCTAAGGATATTTCGGTCTCAGTAACTATCCGCTTCCAGATAATAATTGATATCGTAGAATAGAGATTTTGCAATCAGCGCCTTAAATGGAGCAGATCACGTTACAAAACTATTATCCAATGAGATTTCGGGCACCTGCAACTAGACCGGAAGTTGACAATCTGTCAAGTCGACCTTCAACTTTCCTATATGTACACGACAGAATTTTGTTTGTAAAGGATTTTCTGTTTACCGTTAAAATTGGTAAGTCATACTTTGCCTTTGCAATTCTGTCACTAAGAAAATATCTCTTTATCGGTTTTAATTTCGATTGCTTGTCACAATCAAGTTGCTTTGACTGCAGTCTATCTATCTAAATCGAAGCGAAGTGGCGATATTGTCACTCTCACTAGTCACTGATCGTTAGTGAGTATAATAATGTATAAAGTCTTGTCTCAGTTTTAGTAGTCGTTTCATTTGTGAATGAGATTTAATCTTACCATATAATACTATTACTTATTCTTTTTCTCACAATTGAGAAACTTTATTGAGATGTCCGTTTTCAAAAGGAACTTAGTTTCATTCTCAATAATAGGTTAATACCGGTAGGCTGATTTGGCCTATAGTATAGGCCCTAGCTGTTGTATGAGCAAATTTAAAAGAATTTTGAATTTCTTCCATTACTATTTATGAGAATTGGAATGTCCGTCACAAAATAGTATTATTGAATATAATTTTCTTTGATGTAGGCTTAAGGTTAGGCCTACTTTTTTTTAGGTTAGGCCTAGTAGACTACTACTAGATATTTCAACCCAAGAAAGTCAAAAAGTTTGCCTGATAATATTGTCCCTTGTGAAAAAAATTTAGAACAGATAATGTGATTTTTTTTTATGAACATTGATGCTTCTTTGCCAATTCTAAGGGAATTGATTTTTACTTTGATCATAATATGAATCATATTTATGTGGTATCTGTATATTTATTGTGCAGGTTTTAAAACCCGAAAACTTCTTTACAACTCTTCATGTAAAGATATGTTTTTTCTAATTTTTTGAAGTTTAATTTTTTTTCAAAAATCCTTGGTCTTCTGAATTTAATTTTAAAACACCATATTCAATGTTCAGATATAACAAATAAACAGGATAAGAAAGTGGTCAACTGAGGGAAGTAAGACAGATGTCTTTTTCTAATCTTTTCAATTCTTACAATCTTAATCATGTAAATTATTCCATATATACAAATATTTTGTCCCTATCTTAAAGAGATACCACCTCTTAAAATGGACAACAAAATTTAGTTCTCAAACATAGCCTATAAGATTTATATTCATTAACAGTGTCAAAAATATACAAACAGAATCCAGTAACTCCATAAAACTATGTCATTTTCCGTAAAATTACAGTTTATTTTTTTAAGTGTTTTTGAATTATTATATTTAACATAGTGTTTTTTGGCATTTATTAGTTGTAAGTGTAAGTTCACGGCTGAATATATACTTTTATGGCCAAGTTTGAAAATTTCATTTTTTTAAACATTCTAAGAGGTAGTATCCCTTTTAAATCATTCAAGTAATATTTATAGTCAGATGTAGCCTATACTTAGTCAGGTATTTTGGATGGAACATTTGATAATAAAACTTAAGCTTGAACGATCCCAACTGTAAAACAAATCTCTAAATCCATGTAAACATATTGGCAATACATTGGTAGCAGCTATAAATGAACTGCTCGTTCCCTCTTTAACTGAGTTGTTGAAATCCTCAAGATGATTTTGTTCATTTTTGTACAAAATATATTATGATATCTATATCATATAGAAAAGGGCTCATGATGATAACAGGCAATATTAACAATTCTTTATTGTAACTACAATAGCCACATCAACACTTGTAAATTATATGATTTTTATGGATCTGGCCCCCGTTCCACTAAACTTCTTAAGTCCAAAATTGTCTTAAGTCTGACTTACGTAAGAAAAATCCCAAAATTTGCGTTTCACTAAGATTCTTACGTCAAGAATCTTCGTAAATTTTTGCGTAACTTTAAGACAGCTACACCCTGTCGTAACTTTTTTCTTAGACCAAGAAATGCTTGAAAATAAATGAAACTCTGCTTTTTTTGTTTTGTGAACTCATAAATATTAGAACTTTGAATGTTTTTCACGTTTTTTCTGTATTATTTGCCCTATTTTTGTCATTTTGAGCTTTCAGTTTTCCGACCGTCAAACATTAGTTACTATGACGTCGTAAATGTCATGTTGACGTCATTTCACGCTTCGAAAATCATACCGCCATTTTGAGGATGAAGTCGTAAATTTTCATCACTAAAAACTGTTTTAAAGTGTTTGTAGGACTCTAAAGTGTTATAATACATATTTCTTTTCTGTTTTTTGATGAAATAAAAAGGTAAATTCGGCGAAACAATGTTGTCGATTACGCGCGTGATAACTTGCGTAGCTAAGAACTTCGTAAGTTGCTTAGTGAAACAGGCGTAAGATTTCACGTAAGATATGCGTAAGTCAAATTCTTTTGCGTAAACTTACGCACTTTAGTGGAACGGGGCCCTGGCACTTAAGTTATTCTGTAAATTCTGTGTGCTAATGTCTAAATCAACAAGTAAAGCTATTAAAACTGAAGACATGTATTAGAAATAGATTCTTATTTGTTGATATTATTTTCTACTAAATATAATTGTTATTTTGTACATGTTCAGCCATTATATCATTTTCTCTTTCCATTTCAATTGAAGCAAATTGAATCGTTGGACTGAAGAAAACCCTAAGGAATTATATTCAGTAATGTTGGTTGTTTCATTGATTTTTCTACCAATGATAGAAGTAAATGACACGAATATACACCGTTATGAGAAGTATGGGTAGGTGAAATTAGAGTCACTTAATATGGCAGTGTGAATTATTTTCTACTGAAAGAGTAAAATATGTTAGATCTATGTCTGTGTGTTATAATTACTGAGCTGTTGATGATAGTATCATGTTAGTGAAACTTGATGGATTTTGAAGGAGTAGATCGTTTCACATGATTACTATCTATTAATGACTTATCTTGTGAATTTGGAATCCTGTTCTGTCCGCTATTGAAAGAAAAGTAAGTTTTGATTATACAGTAAAGAAATTGATTAATTCCGAAGTTGACTGATCAGTGAAGTGGCCGCGAGGTAAACAATTTAGTTTCCGTGTGGAGGAGATTGAAGAGTAAACATATACGGAATTCAGAGTTTGTTTATTCGTGGTTGACATGTAAAGTGGCATTAAATCAGCATTATTAAACGGTAAAGGTGAAATTGATATTTCTGTTTGTTTCATTCTGTATTAGTTATATAATAAATATTGTGTTTCTATTTGTTAAGCTTATTAGGTATAAATTGTTAATCAGTTTTTATTTGATATACAGCGAAGCTATATTAGTTTAGTATTAGACATAATAGTGGTACTAAGGTTAGTGCTATTAATTGATATAAAATGGCTACAGATGGTCATCTTTATTACAATTGACATTTTAGATATTGTAACATACATATTAAGGTACTGTTCAGATTGTTGGTATCCAGCTATGTACAATTTCCTGATGCCTCTTTATCATTGTATTTACTAATTTGCATACTTTTTGAAGGTTTCATATGGCAAATGTTGTGTTTTAATTTCTTTTAAATATATTTATATCAAAGTAAAATGACTTACTACTTAAAATAACACTTTTAAATCTTAGATATAAGCTTATATATTCTTAATAATCTTGATGTACTGTTGACAGAATATTGAGAGAATTAACAACCAACTGTAGCTAATTGTAACAATTTATCAATGCTCCAGTACATTTTCTAACTATTATGGAAGCACAGACTATGTTTTGGATCTAGATTTGAGGGACACGTAACAGTTAAATTGGTTTCATTTCTAGTGCTGTTGTGAAGACTTTTATTCAGTTACAAAGCTCCATTTGACACCCACCGATTTAAACTTTTTAGCATTTTTTTGTCTTAAAATATTCTTTATATCCTATGAAGTTGGTTTGGAACAGGTGAATCGATATTGTTTTATTTTCATCTTTTAGTTTGTAACCTTTAATGCAACTTTGTTCTGAAAATTGGTAATGAAAATTGTATTTGTTGATCATTCTGATTTACATTGATCTGAAAGTCTGTTGTGACAAGTATGAAATGTAGAATAAAGTTGAAATTTAATATAAATATCTCCAGAAGAATCATTAGGATTTGGTCAAGTGAGACCAATGCAGTCTTGAGATAAACACTTGGTACATTATACTTGATCACTGGAATACATTTATCAGTTGGGAATACATGATACCACTACCACTATATCAATGCCTTTAAGAGAGTTATTTTTAATGATGTGTGTCAATTAAACAGCTTTTAAGGTAGGAATAATGAGGATAGATGACATTTTGTTAGATATTCTGACTCTAGCTATCAAATATTATAACTAACAATTTTCACACTATTTTTTCGAAGTGTAGTTGATTGCTCTACTGAAAGATTTAATGATCAGCCAAACTATTAGGGACATCTTTTGAATAGTGATTAAAATTGTTTTTTAAATTTACCTCATCAACTCTCTAAATTAATTAATTTGTCCTTTTACTTATTCTACAAGCATTTTACATTTGTTTAACAATAAAGTGCAGTGTAAAGACATGATTTTAATCAACGTTTTCCCTATTGAATCAGAAAATAAACCATAAATGAAATATGAAGAGCTCTTGTCCCACAGAAACATGTTAATATCATTTGCTGAGTGCTTTTTTAATGGAAAGGTAATATACAAAGCTGGTAAATATGTAAAATCAATATCTATATTGAAATATAACATCTTGATTTTCACTTTTACGTGTTACTAACATCATATATACTGTGCTTACTAATTGATATGCTATAACGAGTTGACTTTTTTTCTCAGTAATATGTTGTAATCATTTGACTAAACTCTAGGGAAATTAACTATTACATTTTTAAATCCCCTCACGTAAAGTACCAACATGAAACCAGTTAAAAGTTCAGATGTACTAATATAATTTGATTCTCCCAGGTTGATTAAGTTTTTGAGTGGGAGTGAAAACTCAGTCACTGATGGATCTTGTCAGATGTGTTTGAGGCAAGTTTGATATATTTATATGTAAAGGGATAGATTGTAGGTAAGTCCCTTGCTGTTGCTCACAAACTAATATTGACTGACGTTAAAGAGTGAAAACCATTTGGAACCAATTTTGTTGTCATTATGAGGATGACTAGCTAATTCATGGGCTATTATGTTATATTCTTGTATATTTCTACATTAAGAAATCTGGTTCGTCATTATATGTTACTAACAACAGGACCCCGATTATTTTGATGATAAATATCATATTCCAGGTTTCAGTACTAGTTGATTGGTAATTGCAGCCATATCAGCAACACAGCCTACTTGTCTGTAAAAACATCTTAACTAGGATATGATACTGTCTGTTGTGGATCCTCTGTAAGAAGTTAGAAATTGAAATTTCTTCCACTCTCCAGGGATGAATGTTTATAGTCCAGATGTTTGAGTAAACTATGGATGTTCAATTTGATATTGTAATTTGAGATGTTCTGTTCATTTATGTATGATTTGATTTTGTGATCTGTATTTATACATTAGTTATTTATTCAGAGATTTAAGGTCACACAATTCCACATTCAAGGATCACCTTGAGACTCCACTACAGATTAAAAATTAATGTCAAATTCTATACACAACAGTGCTCAACAGTGTTACTATGAGGATGATTTTGGAAGATTAAATCATGAATTTTGTTTGTTAGGGCTTTTGCATTGTGGATGAAGGGCGGTTTAATATTGTAAGGTTACTACAAATGAAAATGGTCTGTGTTTTCACTGACAGACAAAGCCGGCTTTAAGCAAGCTTTCGTGTTTCCACTGGGCAAATTGCCAAACCAATCCGTTTCGGGAATCAAAAGCAGACTTTTTCTGGTTCGGCAATAGGGGGTGTGCGCACTTTGTCTAACTAGTAGAATAAATCGTAAGTTGATCGCGTGCTATCTATAATGTGTGACTTTATGATCAAGGCTAAAGTCATTCGCGAACCAGTAAAATTCAGTGTAAACACATTGTGTTTGGCAATAAAGCTAGCTCTAAGCTAGCCTGGAGCTTGCTTTACTTTACAATATTCATTGGAAACACAGTTAATATATCTACATTCTTTTATGAGTTATGTCAGACTGTTGAACAATTTTAAAGGTTGTTGATTTTACTGTTGTTAATAAATAGTTGTTATTATAGATATGATCTTACCATTGATCTGTAAAAGAAAGATTGATTGAATTTAATTAAATTTTATAAAATCTATATATTCCACAAGTAATATTAGAAAATTGATTATACCCCATGCATGAGTGAAATCAAATTTTATAAATAAAGATTGATTGGAAGAAAAGATTAGGAATGATATAGATGTATATATAAATGTTTGTTTTGTTTTTATTGTTCATTTATCAGATGAGCTAGGATTATGTCTTCTGGTTCCAGTACTCTTCTTAATCAAACTGATGGACTCTCTTTTTCTGTCTCTCTTTTAACCATTTCTAGTTTAACATCATAAGAAACAAGACCAATTTTGATGAACTATTAGTTCAGATAATGGAGATGATTTTGCCTTAAGCAAGATTCCATTTGAAAAAAATCATATTAAATAGCAATATGATGGGTCAGAAGAATCCAGACTGAGACAAAACTCTAGGGACCTGATAATGAGAGAATAACCTGTGTTTATTATACGCTTGTAGTGAAAGAGCAATAAAGTTTTTAGCATGTCACTGCTGTATAATATAACAATAAAATGTCAAGGAAATATAATATAGAACACTAAGAATTAGGATCTGTTTTATAGAAACATCAAAAGTTTCAATAATTCAAATTCTTATGCTATATGACGTGAGATGTAATTCTCTTAAGCAATAAATCTGGTTTAGAAAGATAATAGAAATTCATTTCCTTCGTTGTTTCTTTCCATAGAGGATTGAAACTGTACAGGAATTAGAGAGGAAATCCAATTATTGTTGACAGTAATCAGTTATATGTATTCATAATAGAATTCTTTCTCTTTTTCATGTCACATGCAATAATTTTTTTATTTTGTTCATTTTATTCAAGTCAGTTTTTCTGATGTTAGATCAAACTTTGAAATCAAGAGAGTAATATGCAATTCGTCTTTTCTAACAGGAAGAATATCTAATGGATTGTATCAAATAAAGTTTATATATTTGTTGATAGATTAACTTAATCTTCGTGGTATGTGGGATTAACAGAAACCATAGCAAGAGATAATATTTGCACAAGAATATAAAAAAATTTGGAAATGTTGTATTTGATCTAAAGTCAACAGACTCTGACATTTTAGCTGACCTTACATGCTTTCATTAGATTTTTCATGCTGATGTATATAATAATATGTTTGTGCTGAAAAAGATGTTAAAAGCTTTTTTGTACGCCTACATGTGAATGAGTTTGAAGCAAATAAGAGCAATTGTAAATTATGAATGGCATTTAATATTGGTTACATTCTCAAAATAGTTGTTCTGTCAATCAAAATGTCAAATTATTGAGAAACTCTTAATGAAGAAGTGAACCAAAAGAGTAAAGCTGATGATGTTAGATGATTTGTTTCTAATTGTCTTTGATACAAAATCATAAAGTCATAAAGACTTGAATTACTTTTTTGAATGCCTTTTGAGTCTCCAAAAACCCTTTCTTTGCTAAAATTGAAGGGTTTATGTTATTTGCGTAACAGTTTATACTACCTATAATTTCTTATGTAACAGTGATATTATATTTTCTATGTAACAGTGATCTTATATTTCCTATGTATTATAGTGATCTTATATTTCCTATGTATTATAGTGATCTATTTTTTTCTATGTCAGTGATCTTATATTTCTTATGTAACAGTGATCTATTATTTTCTATGTAACAGAGATATCTGGATGTATTATGGTGAGTAACAAAATGGTTCTGGGAATTGTTTATTGGTTAAATGAGTATTGGGAATACTTCACTATTCTTGTTAAAATAACATAGAAAATCTGTCCTTTTCACTTTATTTTTTTAAACGACAATAATTAGTTTGCTTTCGTTTTCCTTCACATTTTTTTATTTCTCAAATTTTATTAACCTTTAACTCACTACCCGTTTATTTAGTTTTTAATTCGATTGGTCTGTTTTATTGAAAAGGTTTTTTTCTGTCTCCTAATGGCTGTCTTTTTACTGTTATCTTACTTTACATTTATTTAAGAAGTCAATTTAGATTTCAAGAGTTAATCATTTCCGAGGGAAAGTTGAAAGAAGATCAATAATGATGGAAAAAGCTGTGAGAATACAAGGATATTAAAAGATAAGATCCTGAAGAAGTTAATAGAAACTATTTTTGATGTTAGTTTATTCCGTTTTACTTGAGAATATTTATTTGTAGTGAATATTAACTTCATCATTTTGTATCCAGTAGAGCTTTTCATATAATCTATTCATGTTTGACTGCAGACACTTATGATCAGAAAATGGTCATGTATGGTGCATTTGGCCTAGAATGACAATAACATCATAATTAATGTCTTAATTGACTTTTATGAATTTATTTTTAAAAACAAGTCTGTTGTCATCAGAATTAGATAAATTGGAGTTGTATGTTCAGTTTTCTGATTGGGCACATGAGGACAACTTCTGAAGCCTGGTTAGAGATACAAACCATTGACCATCAGAATAAAGTTCTGATGTTCTACTATCTGTAGCTGTATTTGATCAGTTGGGTGTTTATTAGATCACAAATCGTGGTAAGGTCTGACTCTACAATCAAATCATCTATCAGCACTGCCAACAGATAGACATCTAAGGTGTAAATGGAATCGATAGGTCAGTTATTCAATTACAAAAGCAAAGCTAGAATAATTTCCTCCAAAAATTCTTTTTGAATGATCTGCTATTAATAATAAGAAATTTAGAAACAAGTAGACATTTTCTATCTTATGATAAGCAGTGAGTGAGTTACAATTATTACCATTAGGCAATATCTGATGTCATAAACATACAAGGGATTACCTTCATAGTTAGATTAATCCAGAAAAATATCTTAAACATAATTATTGAAAACGCTTTCAAATTATTTAAAGCGGTTGTCAATAATAATCTGTAATCGTCGTACTAGTCACTCTGTTTCTGATTTTGCATGCCTAAATAATTTTGTTAACTGTTCTCACACACGTAATCACGATTCTTTTTCAAATAATACCAATGATGATATAACTAATATTTCATATTATGGATTTGACTCAGATTCAAATCAAAGTGTACTGTCATCAGCACAAAGTGATGATAATTCTTCTTTGTTATCCTCAACTATATCTCTAAACGATACTGTTATATCACCTTTCCTTACTTCAACCGAAGGATTGAAAATTTGTCACCTAAATATAAATCGATTTTTTAATGATCTTGACGAAGTTAAGGAAGTAATCTTAAATGATTCTAATAATATTGACGTTATAGGTTTTAATGAAACATTTCTTCATTCTGAAATCGAAGACAACTCCATTCAAATTTCCCATTATCAATTTGAGAGAAAAGACAGAAAAAACAATGAAAACGGCGGTGGGTTAATTGTATATTTAAAATCAAATTTAAATTTTAAAAGAAGATTAGATCTAGAAGTGGGTAATATTGAAACTATATGGTTACAAATTTCACCTCATTTAAACCAATCCTTTTTATTATGTTTTGTTTATAGACCACCCTCTTCTCTAATTAACTGGTATAATCTTTTTGATAATGAGCTTAGTTTAGCTAATAATACTTACAGTCCCATGTTTATATCTGGTGATTTTAACATTGACTTTAATCATGAGCTGCCATTGCAATGGGCAAATATTTTAACTGTTTATGGCCTTGAACAGATGGTTGATACACCTACCAGATGTACTAAAAACACATCAACCATTATTGATCATGTTTATACCAATTCTTCAAAATCAATATCAGAAATTCATGTCCCAGCTTATGGCCTTAGTGATCATTACCCTGTTTTATTTGTTCTGGATTTTCATAAAAAAATTAATAAAAATCAGCATATTCATATTGAATATAGAAAATTTAAAAATTTCAAAGAAAACGATTTTCTTTATGACCTTTCTCGGCAACCATTTTCATGTATTGAACATATTGAGGACCCTAATATTGCTATTGAAACTTGGTATTCACTTTTTAATCATGTTCTTGATTTCCACGCTCCGAAGAAACACAGAAGAGTTAAGAGACATACCCAACCTCAATGGTTTAATGAGGAAATTCAGGAAGCAAGGAAGTTAAGAGATTACTATAAGAAAATGAATAAAAATTACTTTTATAAATATTGGAGAAATGAAACTAAATCCTTAATTACAAAATCAAAGGCTAATTTTATTAAAAAATCTGTGAAAGATAAAACGGATTTGAAAAATATATGGCAATTTTTTAATGAAGCTAAAGGTAAAGTTAATATCAATCCTTTTCCTGAAAATATTTTACATAATGATACCGAATATACTGATCTTTCTGACATCGCTAATGTTATGAATACTTATTTTACTAATATAACTGATCATATTAAACCAATTTATAAACCCCTTTCTCACAAAAATATTACTTGCATTGAAAACTTTGTGTCAGATAAAATTCCACAAAATCATTTTTTTAAAATTGACTATATTACATGTAATGACGTTTATAAAAACCTTTTGTCACTTGATTGTAAGAAGTCAACAGGGCTTGATTTTATTGGTCCGAAAGTATTACGTTTATCAGCTAATTGTATTGCTACTTCTTTAACCTATATCATTAATTTATGTATCGCCAAAAACACCTTTCCCGATGTTTTAAAGCATGCTAAAATTAGACCAGCTTTTAAAAAGGGTGAACGAAATTTAGCCAGTAACTATAGACCTATCTCCATATTATCTACCATATCAAAAATCTTTGAAAAACATATAACTTTAAAAATTACCAACTTCTTTGATACATATGAACTTTTCTATAAATTTCAATCTGGCTTCCGAAAACATCGTTCTTGCAATACTGCACTAATTAAAATGTGTGATTCGTGGCTTAATGCAATTGATAATGGGGAAATGACAGGAGTTGTCTGCTTAGATTTTAGTAAAGCATTTGACATGATAGATCATAAATTACTTTTAGAAAAATTAACTTTATACAAATTCGATTACAGCTCTCTTACTTTGATTAAATCTTATTTAAATTTAAGGATGCAGAGAGTATCTCTTGGTGCATGTCAATCTGACCTTAGTACTGTTAAATGTGGGGTGCCACAGGGGTCAAATCTTGGTCCTCTTCTTTTTCTAATTTTTATAAATGATTTGCCATTTCACGTTAAAAATTGTGACACGGATTTGTTTGCTGATGACAGTACATTACATTTTTCTCACCATAACATTAATTTTATTAATGCCACCCTCCAAGATGATTTAGTTAATATTAAAACATGGTGTGAGGATAATGGGATGATTATAAATGCTACAAAAACAAAGGCTATGTTAATTGGTTCCAATGTGCACACAATAAATAACCAATTATCATTGACCATAAATAATGTACCTTTAGAAAATGTTACCAACACCGTTTTACTTGGCCTCACTATTGACCACCATCTTGAATGGGATTTTCAAATAAAAAAACTTTCAAATATTATTAGTTCAAAAATCTTTCTTTTAAGCCGAATTAAAAAATGCCTTCCATTAGATATTCGTAAGTTATATTATAATAGTTATATTTTACCATTTTTTGATTATTGTTCTACAGTCTGGGGTAATTCCAATAAAAGTAAATTAGAGGTTCTTTATAAATTACAAAAACGCGCTGCAAGGAGTATACTAGATGAAAAACATGATTCCCCTTCGGCACCTTTATTCAAAATTCTAAATTGGTTGACTTTGTATCAACGTATTACATATAATCGTGGCATATTGACTTTTAAAATATTTCAAACTGGAAATCCTGAATATTTGTACAGTAAATTTACAGAAAGATCGAAATTAACGGAAACCAGAATGACACTGAGATCTGAAACACTCCGAACTTTAGATATACCGAAATGTAATAAGACTGCTATGATGAGAACATTTCAATATACTGCTTCTTTACTTTGGAATTCTTTACCACAAACTGTGAAACATAACCCTTCCTTATATACATTTAAAAATGAATTGCGGAAATTTGTTCTTGTTGACAAAAAAGAGCAGTAGTATTTATAATCATCCCTACTTTTGCTGGGTTTTTTTTCTTTCATTTGTTTTTATAAATCATTTTATATCTTATAATTTAGCTCATATATTATTTTTTATTTCTTTCAGTCAATGACTCTTGTAAATGTATATTATGTATATTGTATTTCTCTTCTATATGTTACTTTGTATATAATTATTTAGTTTAGTGGGACCTATTGAAAATTGGACTTTGGTCTAAATGGGTTGCCAAAATAAAGTTATTATTATTATAAGTTATTATAATTGTATGGAAAATTACTTAGTTTCATAGGTTTATTGGATTCTGTTTGTGTGTACTTTAGACACCGTTGATGAATGTATATACTCTTATTAGGCAATAAGATTTTTAGGTGGTATCGCTTTAATAAATTTTTATTTGATGGTGAAGGGTATTCCTGCATTCCTTTTTAGTTCGTACTAAGGTATTTGAAACATAAAAAATACATTATAAGAGGACTACAGTCCTTTATAATAATTGTTGTGGCTGCCAAATGACCAAGAATAGAATGGACTAACTCAACTCATTAATAATGAATATATTATTCCATGCAGATTGTCCTTGCCTCGGGCTACATTATGATTGACTCTAGTGAATATTACTATAGAATTTACAGTTTATCATAATCTCTCCAACAGAGAGTAGCCTACTTACAGTAGAATTCTAGCTTGTAATACAAATCATTTCCTACACTGTCATCTGTTATATCTCAACATACCTGTACATTATAACTTTATTCTGTGATATTCAGTCCATTTGGAATTCCAGGTGCTTCCTGCATTTGCTAATTGGAATCTAGTGTTTGTATAAGAGGTAATTACCGGTAGATGGCTCACTCATTGTTCCAGAAGGAACTCCTACATTGTCTTCAGGCTTTAGGAAATAAACAGAACAGACAGCATCAATAATACTGCATCATTTCATGACAGAATTGGGTCTTTAATAAACCTGAAGACTAGAATGATGAAATAAACAGAATTCCTGGATTTTTATGTTCATAATACTTCAGAGATATGCATATAAATATGTTACAATTCTTTCAAGTTTACATCATCAACCTTCTAGTAATACATAAAAGATTTAAGAAAAGAAATCTGATTGATGAAAACTAAGATATATCTCAGCAAACCAGAAAGCCCTTTTGAAATTTTTTGAAGTGACAACAGTGTAATTTCAAATGAATTTTCTAGATTTCCTTTACTATGACAAATTCAGATGAAATTCAAATTCACTTTACTATGTCATATCAAGCATATGAAATTGTTTACCATGATAACCATGCGATTGTATTTTAAGTGTCACTGGAAAGCTGATACATAGCTGATGTCATGTGTAGATCTTATCAATCATGATCAATGCTCAATGATTAGAGCAGATCATGATTATTCTACTGGAACACCTGATATACTTGACATTGTTTACTTTCATTATCCTTTAGAGTTTATTTATCCTGTTTGTAATTTATATATGGTATTCATCATGGACTAGTTAAAAGAGCCATCACAATTAGGTCTTGTGTTTTCATATTTTAAATGTACAGTATCAAAATATATATTTCAAATAGAAAAAAAATACAATCAAAGTTGGTTTATGTAATCTGCTTTAAAAGTCCAAATAACTAATTTTTATGTAGTCTTTGAAAGTTTTGTGGACAGAATATTTATTTAATTGCAGTGCGTTCGATTTCGAACGCACTGCTTTGTTTTCATAATGTTTTTTTTTTTTTTTTTTTTCTTCAAATACTGGTCAGAGCACCCAGCAAAAACTGCTAATGTCACATATGCACTGATGCGATTTGCTTTTTTTTCTCGAAAAACTAAATTTTTTAAATGTTATTTGATGCATTTTTGTCTAACCGGAAATGACGTAGGACAAAAAGTGTTTTTTTAGAATTTTCCATTTCACGGCTCTATTTTTTATCCGATTTGACTCGGATTTTTTTAGGTTACTTCTTTGAACTAATGTCTACAATACGGCTTCTTCAAGAAATTTAAAAATTTTATTTTGTCGATAACTTTTTTTAGTTTTAATTATAAAATTTTTTCAAATTCTACAATTTTAATTCGAAGAATCTGAAAATAAAAATGCACATAGGCAATTCGATTGTGAACATAATGCTAATTTCAAAATTTCGATAGCACTTCCGGTTTTGACGAAAATTTTTAGATTTCAACTTCCGGAATTTCGAAGATATGTGAAATTTTTTTTTGGAAATATGATTGCAATGACAATTCGAAAACAATGAATTAATACTGCCTTTTTGTTATTTCCGGTATAACGTTTAAAGTTATCGCGAAAATTTCAAAAACTTGTAACTCGTGACCTTGACCTTTTATGACCTTGGAACCTGAACAAAGGTTATTGCCCTTGACTAGATCTATCCAATGAAATATCCATTTCCGTTGTCCGATGTTTACTTCCAGTTCTATTGTCATTTGAAATTTGCGATTTTTAACTTTAAACAGCTCTGTCACGTGACCCAACTAACATACGTCACAAACTCTTATATATTATTAGTGTGCTTATTTTACTCTTTCCAGTGATATATAACACTTTATGTTTGAATGACAATTGCGCGATATAAAATTTGAAAATTTTGTGCAAAGTTTCATTGTAACTGTGCGTGTTTTTTTCAAATTTTATTTTGACCGTCCTGAAAACTTACAGGTATATAGACATTTTGATTGCTAACCCAAATCTGTTTTCAAAATTTCGATAACACTTCCGGTTTTGACGTTATTCGCTTTTTAAATCTAAAATCTAACTTCCGGAATTTTGAAGATATATGATTTTTTTTGTTTGCAATATATTTGACATGATGCTATATAAACAATCAATCAATGAAATTTGACCCAGTTGTAATAGATCGGCCGCCATATTTATATGACTAACTTTTGTAAAACTCAAAATGGGGCCTCGGGGTTATAAGCGGAATTCGTAATTGTAGTATTTGTAGACAGCTTAGTCGATTGCCCCAAAAAGTACGTTATTCGATTTTGATATTCGATGATGCTTTTTTGTTATTTCCGGTATATTGTATTTAATGTAATTGCCAAACTTTCAAAGAATTGTAACTCGTGACCTTGAACTTTTTTGACCTTGTTACCTTAACAAAGGTTATTGCCCTTGACCAGATCTATGTATTGATGTATCCATTTTAGTTGTCCGATGTTTACTTCCGGTTTTATGGCCATTTGATATTTGCGATTTTTAACTTTAAATACCTCTGTCACGTGACTTAACTTTAATACGTCACACATTCTTATATATTCTTATTGTGCCTAATCTATTCTTTTTAATGATATATAACACTTTATGTTTTAAATAAAATAGCGCGATATAATATTTGGAAGTTTTGTGCAAAGTTCTATTGTCACTGTGCAGGTTTTTTAAAATTTTATTTGAATATTCTGAAAACTTGTGGGTAGCTAAGCATTTTGATTGCGATCTCAAATATATTTTCAAAATTTCGATATTACTACCGGTTTTGACGTTATTGGCTAATTAACTAAAATAATATGTTTGTTGTCTAAATGGTTAAATGATAGTGATCTCCCTTCAACTTGTAATTAACTTGAGTTTTGGCAATACTAAACCAAAAAAGTAAAAACTATCGCCAAAACGCTAACACATTTGATTTAATAACGCTTACAATTATCGTCAAAACAGTTGAAGGGTGAGAACTACTATTTTTTATTGTTAACCTTTATTAAAGCTATCATGCTGTAACAAGACTAGAAAAAATGTTTCTAACTTTTTTGATATTAATATTTTCATAACCATTTGCTTAGTGCCTTGTGATTTATGAAAGATTTCCAGGATGACGCACTGCCCAGCGCCGTTTTGGTACGGCTCTAGTTAGTAATTTGCATTGAATATGGTTGAGCTTGTGCCTTGTAAAACAAGGATGACAGCTTAGATTATAACTTTGATACATTATTTTAAGACTACCACTACTTATATTTTATATATTTTATATTCATATTCACTGTATTTTTATTCTATATATATTTTGATATTGTAGATTTGGAAATGGGTGATACAAGCCCAGCTCCTGGGACAATAACAGCTGGCAACAATAATCAAGCAGATTATGATTATCTTATTAAATTCTTAGCACTTGGTAAGTATACAATTTATATTTAGGGAAGTGCTAGACATTGACAACTTGATGTTCTTCAATTTCTCTTTCACGTATTTTACTCCAGAAAACAAATATCCTTTTTAAATTGAGAGCGACTCAAAATTGCATTTGATTGGTTTTAAAATGGCTATAATAAATTCAATTATGTCATGAAATTGAAAATCATAAAAGGTAATGTAAGATATCAGATGAAACCTTTATTGTGTAGTTGAAAGAAGATAGTATGTGGGTGATGTCGGTATTTACATCTTTATTTAATTGTTTTATGAATACATTTTAAAAGGACAGTTTTTGACGCCCACTACATATTCAAATTCTATTCAATTGAATCTATGAGTCATCAAGTATGATTATCTGTTTCTTTTTATTAATTCTTGCACACTATTAACGTTCTACCCCCTCCCCCCAGATTCAGATTCTCTTGACAATACTGTGCACAGGCACTATATTCTGGTAAAAAAAATGGCATATAAAAAAAAATTGTATATATATAATTGTATAAGAGAATACATAGGCCTACGATACAATAGAAAAACCCACTACAATCCTTCTACAATCATCATCACCATATATTATTGGACAAATTGAATGTTTTAGGTTAAGAAAGGCAAGGGTCATTAGTCTTAAGTGATAGGAATATTGTTTGAAGATGAAACTGACACAATTATTATACTATTAGAGAAAGTCTGACATGTCCACTTGATAATAACAAAATTTACTTGTTGACAAATAAACTAAGAATTGTTTTGTATAAGCGGAATGTTTGTGAATGAATAAATGTAGAATGATCAGAACTCCCAAGTCTATGCACTAATCAATATAACGTTCCCTTTATATAAACTGGTGATGTTTAATAAAGAGAGGTCTAGACCAATAATTTGATGATATTCAGCTAATTGACAATTAATTTTTATAGTGGGTTTAAATGATAATTGCCTAGAGATATTTATAGAAAACGTTAGGAAATTAGGAGAGATGAGAACTTGTCATCAACATCAGTATATGGATATGACACAGACTCACTCATAGCATGACATGGTCTTGCTGTTATATTTCTTCTCAAGTTTGTTAGTAGTATGACTAAAATGGTCTTTTTCATTTTTATGGCCAATTATTTAGGAATTACTGGTTACATCTGGCTTAAGGTTATTTGGACGGAAAGAAATATAACCCTCTCGATTGGGGACATTTCATACCTCCCCAACTCCGATATATTCAGAAAGATTGATATTGTCAACCTCAATGACTATATCAGGGTTTGACAGATCCAAGGTATCTAAATAAGTTTAAAATAGGGAATGTTTTTTTCTGTCTCTGCAATCAACCTCTGTTGAAAAAGTTATCAAGGGCTGGAATATAGACAACTGTTTTGGTCTACTTCTAGAGATTTCTACATAAATCTGTATTAATTTGGCTGAATATACTTCAACATATTCTTTGTCTAGTGTATAAACAATTAGTAAATATCATATACAGTATACATGATATTAATATTAAAACATATACTCTCGTAAAATAGAACGCAGTGTAGCTGAAAGTAGAACAAAACCATTAATTGAGCTAGTTTTTACGTTTCAAAAGAGCAATATTATATTTGGAAGTATTGTTGATATGATTATTTGAATCTTTTCAAATTTTTGCACCAATAGCTTTTAAACCCATCTCTTAGTAGATGATGCTATAAGTTGGGGCGCCAGGGGTTGCACGAGCAAACTGATTAATGGGAGCTACCTGTGGAGGGTTTAAGGGGTTTTCTCCTTTAAAAATAGGGTTAAAATGGTGCTTTCTGAAACATATTTTGAAATATTTTAAATAAAAATGGGGTGCCAACACTTACACTGGATGTACAGAAATGAACCTTTATATTATGAAAATGTCTATTTTAAGATAGAATAGTTGTATTTAAAGATACCAGTAATTATCAGTTGTCAATGAATGATTCATGAGTACAGTTAAATCTGGCTATGAAATGGCTGACAAACCTATCTGAAAGGTTAAATGGAGATTTTGTGACAGTGACAATCAGTCAGTGACAGGAAAATAATGCCAGTGTCAAAACTGACGTCAGTCTGTTCATTGAATTATTTTATTGATGTAGAAATTCTACACTGATCTGATATTTATACAGAGATTGAATAAAATCTCAATGAATTATTCACTTTCATAATAGAAATATTTATCTCATTATAAATAAATTTACATAGCTTATCCAGCTAATAGTGCTCAATTTTACTTAATATCTCTATAATTTTAAGATTAACCCTTTGAACCCTGATGTTACTTTGGCTAAAACGTCATATACCCTGAACTTCCAGCACTATTTCTTAGAACGTATAACGTTAACGTTGTATGACGTCACTTGACAACGGCCGGTTTACCGGCTTGTTGGGTATATATAACATAAGGATGGGCCGGTATACCAGGTTGAAAGGGTTAAAATCTGGCTCATAGTAATACTTAAATGGAACAAATACATACAGCATACACTTTGTTCAATTGTTCTAATCAGTTCTCCTTTGTTCTGAGTGGTTTTACATGAGGCAAAAGGTTCTTGACTTTTCATCTTGTCCTTAAAAATATACTTGCATTATACTTGCTAATATTCTAAAGGTCCATCCAGCAATCAACTTAGATTAAAAGATTATGATATTGTTTGAACCAAAAAATTATAGTAAGAATGACCCTAACTGCAAAACAAACTTGAAATACCAAATAAAAGTTTGGCAATACATCAGCAGTAGTTTATTATCATGATTATTAGGAAGTATATCAATAAATGAGGAATTATTTCATTATGAAAAGTGGTATCAGGTGTCTAGAAGACTAGATTATGTTGACATCAAACATGACTTCTATGCCAGTTATTCCAACAACAATCAATAGACTAGATGGTGCTAAAACTATTGTCCAATCTCTTATCAAAACATTATATAAATGGCATAGCATATTAAATATACAATAACTAAATATTTATTGTTGGAATAGTGCTCAATACATTACTTGTAGAGCGATATGTTTTAAAGAGGATTTAAAGGGATTGTGTGGAGCCATAGTCATCATTAGTTCTAGACTAAGATCAACCATTCTTCAAGCCAGGCTTTTTATGTCGTCTGAATATGACAGTTTAAACTATAGAGGTGACTTAAGACCTGGCTTCATTAGGAAAGCCAGCTTAATTTGACTTTCAAAAAGCTTCTGGTTAACATAAGTCTGATATGCCATGTTCCTGCTTCTTGTTATTGTTCTTATAATTCATATGCATTGGCTAATTAGTATTGTGATCTTTAAACTTCCAAAGTATTGCTTAATAACTATAACAATCTGACCGCTCAACAAAAAAAAAAAATCAGACCCACAGAATAGTTAATTTTGACTTGACTTTTGCTGTCTAAATGCACCACAAGTAACACTCTTACATTCAGTTGACTCAAAATAAAAAGTGGTGAAAATTGTGAACCATCCCCAGATGTTTGAATTTGTCATTAATATTATAAAACGCTACTATTAAGAATTGTTCAAAAGGTCTTAAGTCAGAAAAACCTATAATATTATCAATGTTAATATTTGGTTTATGAAACTGTCAATGTGTATAATTTGTTATGTAGAAATATTAAAAATATTAAAATAGAACCTGAAACATGTTGTTACTCAGAGTTTCATGCTGTGCACAGCGTGAAACTCTGAGTAACAACATCTGAGTAACAACATGTTACAGGTTCTATTTTAATATTTTTAATATTTCTATATCGCTCTTCATTTAATGTATTGAGCACTATTTTAACAGTAAAAATATTTTGTTATTATTGTAATTTGTTATGTATATATATTTTACAGGTGATTCTGGAGTAGGTAAAACAAGTTTATTATATCAATATACAGATAATACATTTAATAATAAATTTATATCAACAGTCGGTATTGATTTTAGAGAAAAACGTGTGGTAAGTTAATTTTCTCACTAAGAGTTTTTTTTAGATTTAACAGATTTTTTTTATGAGATTTAAGGCTTGTCGAATACTTTATTAAATTTCGCTCTATTTTTAAAACTTGTGATTTGTCATTATTTAAGTTGATAATTGTCAAAAATTATTTAGTTCTGTGATTTCAAAAAAATGTTTTGCACAAGTCACACCCAAAGCCAGGGGGAAGTTGTGAGTTTGTAAGAACACCCCTTTGAAAACAAATAAGCAGTTAAAGTCGACATTCTGTTTGAATTGTAACTGTAAAAATTTATTATGATTGCTTCATGAGCTTATGTAACCCCCACATGGACATTCCTGGCTACGGACCTGCAAGGCTTCAAGTTTCTGGGGTTTTTTTTTCAGTGTTTAAACATTGTATTCATAGTTAAATATAAGCTATCAAGAGACACTGTCTCTGTTAAAACATGATTGGAATATTCTTCTAGATATATATTCTTACTTTAGATTCATTAGCATACAGAATAGATATTTAGATTGATGAATGGATGACAGGTTACTTATTACAGTTACATAGATCTATCTAACACAGATATAGTTGTCTAGATATATTTTACAATTTGATAGAGCTCAATTTCAGTTGTCTGAAACAATGATAGGGTAACTTAAACACTCTCAAGGTGATTTCTAACCAAGTTTTACATTCCCAATTGAATTGTGTGCATTATTACATTTCAGAATTATGATTTGCTATTTAAATTGTCTGTAATAAAATTTCAGAAATAGCAAAACCACAAAACAACACTATATCTTTCTTTCATTTTTAACTCAGACCTCTTTATTACAGTTCTATTATCTATTTCTAAAGATAAATTGATTAATGTGTGATATTCTTGAAAACAATTTGTGTGTTTCAGGTACATCGGATGCCAGCAGCTGATGGTTCTGTAGGTAGAAGTCAAAGAATTCATTTACAATTATGGGATACTGCTGGTCAGGAAAGGTACGGTTTAAATTTTGGTTTGAAGTGTCTTCTCAGTCTGTTAGAAGTCATTTTTTCTCATCAAACTATATTTGTGCACATGCCACAGACTATGTATATTATAGATCCCTCAATAGTAGAAACAAAAGAGAGAAAGAAAGAAACATCTATATTTGACTAAGGTTCTGTTTGGACTCAAAACCTCT